>CM077116.1:347798409-349145584 GCA_039619475.1 Icerya purchasi | reverse complement strand
ATGTTTTCAACGATCCCACATCCCTTCCTTCCGAAAATGACACAATTTCTACGTTATTATCTACCCGTATTACCTTTGTGTCAAGTTTTACAATCTAGAGATTGTTAGTCAACATCTTATCTAATTTCAGTTTTATTTCTCCTTGTATTGTTCTACTATTTCTTTTGTATTTTCTCTTCTTTCCTTCAATATTCCTCTTCTGCTTATATGTTTTGGATTCTTATCGCTTTCGATATTTTTATTCACTCTTGTCGACATTCTTCCTTGACTTTCCTTTTTATCTGTAAGGATTCGTAAAATTAATTATAAGAATTATTTGTACATGACTACTAATGGAGTTCATCTCTTCAATACCAATATTGATTTTATAAAAGTTTTTATTACCTTTCAACGCTTTCTCTTGTTGTTGCTCTTTAATTAGGCTGATTAATAGCATACAATAATCGTCACAATAGGCTAGCTACTAGAGTACTTAATTTCCTACACAGAGATCCTGAGTTTGATCAACGACAGAAATTATTATGAATAATTAAATAATAGCTAATAGTCACGTGGAAAGCAATGGCAAACCACCACGTATATCATTATATGTGCGCTAATTCGTACATAGGAGGCAAACACACTTAGGACTGCATTTGTATATCGATAAATCAAACACTTATAATTCACACTAACGCTGCATATAGCAATTACCATGAACACTACCTATATTTGTACAATTAGAACGTACAAATAGGTAATCAACTACGCTCAGGAACTGAGTATGACACTAGAATAGCATACAGAGACCCAGACGCAATGAATTTTTAGAGCGATGGGTGTTCCTGACTCGGATTAAATCTTTTTTTTGACAATTGCTTTTCATATATTTTTCACAATGCTTTCCGTTGCTTTTGCTTGTTGCCTGTAACTAGATTGGTTGTTAGCACCGCAATGATTTATTTGAGCGGTGGGAATTTGGATTTAAAAACTTTCTGTTAATCCTACTTTTCCCTCTTCAATTACTTATTGCGTGATTTAGATTCAAGCTGGACCTTTGTTTTCTTTCCATTATTCTTCTATTGTTCCTCTTCTTTATTCATTCTTTTATTTTTTATATTTTTCGTTTTTCTCATCATCAGGTCTTGTCAACTTAAAGTAAATTGACGTAGCTTTAGAGCAAATAAAAACTGTCTTGAGGCTTGTCAAATCAATATAATATAAATATTGCGCTGTTATCAGAAAATTGACTAAAAGATTCATTCCAACGTTAATATTCGTGTTTTTTCTTTAATTAATTTCAATCATAGTGACGGATATGGTGGTTCGGCCTTTTTAATCATAAGTGATATATTTTTTAACTCATAACATCTATCTTCTTATTCCATCTACTCCAATAATCCGATGAATCCGAATCTTGTCATCTCTTATTTCTGTTTGTCTTCTACAATTTTCACTATATTTATAGTCAAGATAAGCTTTCTTATTTTTGTTTCAGTTTTTCCGGTTACCTTCATACTATTAAATGTCTTTCTTTCCGGATCCATTAAAAATCTATTCCTAAACATGTCGCCAGAAACATTTTTTTTTTTATATTTTTTAGCTTCCGATTTATACTGAAGCATTTGCTGCATTACGTTTATAAGAACTATTTTACTCTGCTTGAAATCTCCTTTTAGAACCACTAGTTTAAGCTTAACTTACCAGTACATATATTATTGGTTCCCCAATTCACGTAAATTAAAAATTTTTCAAAATATTAAAGAAACAATAGCGGCGGCATTATAAATAATACGTAATTTCTAAATTTTTTATTCCAAGGCATTGGCGCACTCAAGGGGGGGGGGGGGCACGGGGCCATTGGTCCCCCCAAAAAATCTTCGAAATCTTAATTTCGTTTTGTAATGTTTTGTTTTACTTATTTAAAAAAAAAACAAAACACATACACATTTACTTTTTGCTTATATTACAAATATAATGTTACGTTTCTATTATTATTACTTTTTTTAAAAATAAAATTCGTCAGTTTTGTAATTTAAAAAAAATAATACTCGTTAATTTTGTATTTTTTTTTTTTTAATTTTAATTTACAGACCACGGAAATAGATAGGTACTTAGTCGAGGTACCGAGTTACCACCCCCTAACTCATCTAAATTCTAGCCCCGACCAAAAAAAAACTCCTGAGTGCGCCTTTGCTCCAAGGAATATCTAATTTATCGTAAAAACCATAAATGAGTTTACGCAATGAGAAAAAATATAGAAAGAAAAATAATTAATTTCCTACGTGTGTAATCGATTTTTATTTTACTCATTTCATCGTTTACAGGACGCAATTCAAAAAATTTTAAAGGTTTTTCAAATTCTGTTCTAGACAAAGCAATCTTATATTTACAGTTAGACGAAAAATTAATATCAAACAATATGAAATTCATTAAAAACATTCTAAACTAATCCTTCTAACATCTGAATTATGCCAATTTATAATACTATATAATAAAAAGAATCTTGAATATATTATTACTCACCAACTTTTTTGTTTACGTCACCATTTTCATTCACATGAAAAGTATACAGGTTTTCACTAGAATCTGTTACAAATGTAGGCTTATTATCATTTACATCTTTCACAATTACAGTTAAAAACTGAAGTGTTTCATACGTAGTCTGAGTTCCATGATCTTTGGCCACTAAAATAAGCTGTAAAATGAATATCACAATAATATAAATTTACCTACACCTCATTAAATCATTCGAAGAAACAACAAATTTTGCACGAATTCATTTGGTAATAAATGATTACAATGTAAATTTAACTTTTACTTCAAATCTTTTTTAAGGCTTATAAAAAATAACAAGTTATTTTTTTTCTTCTTTTTTCGAAAAATGTTTTTATTTAAAAATGGTACCGATTTATTGTTGGGTATTACTGATGAGGTCTATGTTTGTATTCACAAAACAATATCAGAGGGTGAGATTTATCTTTGCTTAATTTACGTTTTGATATTAGTTCTCATAATCATACATAGCACAAATACAATAAAAATGATTCTCAAAAGTGTTACCATTTCATATATTCGTATTATCGTATGCAACATTTTGTCGAATTCTAGGTTGGAGTTTTACTTTTACAAATACAATAGGACAAGTCAGTGATCTGTAAAGAGACGATGCCTGCTGATGAAGAAGCCCTTTCCAAGCAAATAAAAAAAAAAAAAAAAAAAAAGAATAAAAAATAATCCATTTAATATAAATACTGAAATCACTGGCAGATGTATTATTACTCGATCACAAACTCACTTATTGAAGAACATTTATGAAACAATAAAAGAGAAAAATGAAAAGGTTCAAAAATTAACTACTATTTTAGCTGATCTTTGTGCGCAAAAGTTAAGTGATGATTTGAGAGATAAAGAAAGCAGAATAATAAAGAAACAGAGTAAAGATGAACTAAATTGTTCAAACGATATTTTTAAATCGTTATTATCCAACACTGAAACTCTAAAAAACGTGAACAAAAAAAATATAAACAGGTCAACCATTAATTACATGAGCCATTTTTCTTTTAATTTGGACCCCCCCCCCCCCCCGCGGTGAAATTTTGTGATATTTGCCCCCCCCCACCCCCACAACCACCACGTGAGATTTACACTGATAGTTGATAAAGGACTACATTTATTTTTATAAAGCAGAAAAATAATACAACGTTGAAGTGCACTATAAAAAAATTATTAAATTTAATAAAATTAAAAGTAAAAACAGACAACAACATCAGCTTCCCTAATTTTTCACTCACTCCATGGGTATTCATTTAGTATGCCAGTTTTTTTCTTTCTTTTAAAAGCTGATTTTTTTTCTTTTATCTTCGTTTTTTATTTTCGAAATAAAAGCTTTCAATAGCCACGAGATTTTTTCAATGGGCAAAATGGGACACTCCAAAATTTAATAATTTTTTTTTTTATTATCTGTATAATAATGTATACTCTTTAAAAGTTGACGCGAGATTTTCAATTACCCCCCTCCACCGGTTTAAATAAGGTTTGGTGAGATTTTTCTGGAACTCTTCTATTTTGAGCTCATGTAACTAATAGGTGATCTCAATTTGCTGACTAGGCAGAATTCGGCTTCGTCGAAACATCTTGGCGTCTTAGTGAGTGTGTGGCAGCTCTAACTCCGCTAGCTCGTACAGGATTGGTACGGTGCGCACACATGCGGTTGATCTCTGTTTGCACGTGCTTACCCGCGCGAATGCGAAATTAGCCAATCAGCGCGCCTTTGGCTCGGCTCTTGTCTATTGCTGTTAGTCCGTCCAGTTTTTAGTTATGTGAAAATCGACTTAGTGTTTTTGGTTTTGCTGTTTTTAATCGCCATATGTGTGTATTCATGATGTTCCTTTTTTCGGAATACGTCATTTTATAGTCACCGTGCACCTGAATATTTTTTGAAAATTTTCAGTCCAGATTTGTTCTTTGCGCATCCAAATAAAATTACACAATTTAAACTAAAAGACAAAAATTTCATTAGTTCGCCTCCTACGTGATTCATTGTAGGTTAATGGTTCTGCGAGAGACACTGTAGTACGTGCCCCGTAGTAGCAGTTTTTTTTCTTTCCGAGAATTTTCTCTTCACCTTGTTTAATTTTGGTATATTTGTATATGAATAAAATATCGCGTAAATGTTTGTCGTTGCAGGAAAAAATTTATATTTTAAACAAAATTAAAATCTAACCTTACAACACGCCTGTTTGGGAGCTGGCAAAAATCATAGGTGTCGCCAAAGATACTATCCCCCGATTAAAAATAAATGAACAGAACTTGCGTGAAGAATGGAGTTGTCCGGGAAAAAAAGCAGTTAGGTGGCGAATAGGAAACAGAAAAGAAAAGTTAAAAACCCAGGGGTTGATGAAGTTTTTAATTTGTGGTTTAGTGTAATAACACAACGACGTGTTTATGTCAGCGGACCAATGTTGAAATTAAAATCTGAAGAATTTTCGGAAAAAAAAAAGGGTTATAAAGACTTTGTAGCCGCAGATCGTTGGCTAGCTCGGTGGAAAGGGATGATTTTAAGTTTAAAAAAAAAGCGATCGCTGATTTAACTAAAGTTAAACAATGGAGTTCAAACAGAATTCCCAAATTGCTTGAGAGTTACAGTCTGAATAACGCTTATAATGCAGACGAAACTGGATTATTTACCGAGCCACTCCGGATGGGTCATCAGTGTACAAACACGAACAACTTATGGGTTTAAAGAAAGCTATGGATCGCGTCACTGTGCTTTGTTGCTGCAATGTAACTGGAAGTGGCAAACGAAAACTGTTAGTTATTGGTAAAACTAAAAAGCCGCGTTGCTTTAAAAATCTCAACGTAAACAATCTGCCAGTAATATATTACGCAAACAAGAATGCATGGATGACTGCTGCTATTTTTTCCAAATGGTTAAAGACTGGAATATAGAATTACGGAGTTTCCAGAAAAATGTTGCCCTTTATTGCTGTTAAACTGAAAAATATTCGAGTTGAATTCCTACCTCCAAACACTACTTCACTAATTCAGCTACTTGATATGGGCATCATAAAAAGTTTCACAGTGCAATATCGAAAGACGTTGGTGCAACATATCTTGGAAGTTATTTAAGGCAACCTCGTAACAGTTTCTACAACGGAGAAAGAGGTCAGTTCTACAATAACGATACTGCAAGCTATACAATTTGTCGCTGACAGATGAAGAAAAGTCACTTCTGTGACGATTCAGAACTGTTTTGCTCATCGCAGTTTCAAGAAGTTCAATTATAAAATTGGTAAAGTAGAAAGTAATGAGACACCGAATGAAAACATGTGACCAACTGTGAGCAGTTTTCAGGCATTGACGTTAATCTATCATATTGCGATAATAACGGTAAAAACTTTGATAACGAAATTATAGAAGAGATCACACAGAAGAATCGAATCCAAGAATCAGAAAGTGATGGTGACACGGATGACAACCCCTTACCTTGTGTGTCTACTAGAGAGGCGAAAAAATGTATTGAAAAACTTTTGCGGTATTTTATGCAGCAGAATAATGAAGTTGGTTCTATGGTTTCGTTGGATAATCGTGCAGATTTTATTCGAACATGGCAGATGAAAAACTGGCATCAAACAACTATATTACATTTTTACAATAAATGTACAATTTTTACTAACGTCAGGTCAGATATTTTCGCCTTATTACTCTTCTCTTAATTTCCATGTAAGTCAATATTACACATTAACAGTTATGTTAACTATTTGTTAAATTGTACATATTCTAGCATCCATTGATTTAAGTAAACGATTTTAAAAAGTTCGTTTTAGTGAGACAGCCAGTCATAAGAGACAAATGATTTCCGCCCCCCGATGTGTCTCTTATAAGCTGCTTTGACTGTATTAAATATATATATTTTTATATTTTTCACTACAACGTATAGAAAACGGTTTGAAGAAAGAATAAATAAATAAATAAAATTAAAAAATTTGATGCATATAAAATATATGTTTAAAAACTTAATTAAATAAATAAACCTTAATTCCAGAAGTGCATTAATATAACGGTATCCAGTATATTTATTTAAATGAAAAATGGTTTTCGTGATTGTTGAAGTTATCCACACACCAGTATTCAATGTAGCTTAAGGCAGTGTGGGCTCTACTTAATTGTAGTTGTGACCATGCCCTTGTAGTACTTTCATGCAGTACAAGAGCATAACACTTTTCTGTTCAATACTCTAATTATCAGTAACTTCTCCGTTAGTATTACTATTAATGAGCGCACTACACCTAATATATATATATAATACTTAATAATTCGGTTGTAGCGGTTCCGGTTCCTTTTATCCGACATTTATTCTTCACAAGTTTTTTCGACTAATGCCCTCGCTGAAAAACTCACTCCCCCAAAAAAATTGCCCAATATTTTCCCTCTTTTTTTCCCTTCAAAAAACCAGTTTAACACTAAATATCACTTTTAAATTAATATTCAACTAAAGTATATTTTAATAATCAAAAATACACAACATGTTTTAAACACACAGTTCCATTTTCTCAGTATTATATTAATATAATATTTCAATTTCTCATTTTAAGTAAATTCGATAGGTCAGTTAATATTTAACTGACGCCGTAAGCAATTGCAGAAAACAAAAAACAGTTACCTTCCTCCGTGACATGAATATATTTTATCCCCTTTTTCTCTTACTGTCTTACCTTACTTTTATTTTTAAATCTCCTCCTCCTTCCAGTGTTATTTTTTCTCACATTTCCTCACTACAACGACATCTTTTCAATCAAAACACCACTAAATGTAAGTGCAAAAAAATTATTTTATGTAGAAAGTACAGGTTGAAAATTAGGTCAATTGTCTTGTACTTTAAATGAAAATGTTTTTTTTATTTAGTTTTTTTACATATTTTCCTGATATGTACATACATACACACACACACACATATATGCATATTATATATCTTCTCCGTTTTAGTATAAATTTAAAACTTTTCATATAGTTATAAATAAAATTTCAAAAAAAAACAACAAAAAACAGTAACTTATATCTAAAAAAGACGCCCATATATTTCAAATACCTTATACTGTGATCGTTTTTCCCTATCCAAATTAATTCTTGTTCGTATTTCACCGGTATCTTGATCAATACTAAATTCATTCGTATTTTGAACATTATTATTATCAACTTTAAAATGATATGTTACTTTGCCATTTTCACCGGGATCTTTATCTTCAGCGTACACTCTGAGAACTAAGTAATTTATTTCTGCATCCTAAAATATTGTGATAAAATTAAGTTAAAAATACGAATACTATAAATTTTGTTTATTATTACGTAACTTATTGAAAACAAAACGGCAAAATGTATTAACCTCAGAAACGACCACTGTAGAATTCAACGAAGTAGGCACTTTAAACTGAGGCTTATTTTGATTGACATCCAACACGGTTAACTCTACTGCAGCCGTATCGGTAAATACACCATCACTGACTTCAACAAGGAACACGTACTGATGTTGCAGGCCCAATAAAGAACTTTTCGGATATAATGTACCATTTTTGGGATCCAAAAAGAATAAATCTACAAAATAAAACAAAATTAACTACACGGCATAAAAATAACATTTACTTACAAAATAAAGTTTTTTTTTTTTTTTTTTTCGTGAAAAAAAGCCCATTCCTCTAAATGGCCAAATAAATGAAATATATTTTGTATGTCCTTTAAATAAATTTTATATCGAGTAACTTCTGAAGCCATTTTACGTGTAGTTCTCTACAAACATGTACAAAGTATGAAAATATTTTATCACATATTTCAGCGACGAAAATAAACATATGTTAACAGTTACTAGAAATAAATTGTACTTAAAGCAATTTAAGAGGTTATATAAACTATACGATAGGAAATGCTGCAAGTTGTCACAGCTGAAATGCGAATAATTTAGTTTGAATTCAATGTTTAATTGTATAAATACTTATTATGGGCAAAATATAGCGTTCTTTTTTTATTTACTAGAAATTTACATACAGTAAACAGAAAAGCACTGGGACCTTCAGGAATAATATATTTACTATATCTGTTTATTTCACTCATTGTTTTTTTTTTATGTCGTACAGTAATTAATTTTAAATTGGTGTTTAAAATTAAGTACTGTACAAAATAATATATTTAGTTTACCCTAACAAGAATTTCGGCAAAAAAAGTACAACTTCAAAGTGTATATTTATATTTTCCCATAATATAGTAGTCATATAATCAAAAGAAATAAAAAACATCTTCCGCCAATAGATGAATAAATGAAAACAAATCGAACAAAATTTGAATGTTTTTAATATCATACCAGCTTCGTTTCCAGTTTTAATGCGGTATTGTAAGACACTATTTTCATCTTTATCTTCAGCGTGTAACTGCAATATGGGAGAAGGTGGTGAATATGGTATAGTTTCCACAATTGTAACCGCATATGGATGCTGAGTAAATACAGGAGGATTGTCATTCACATCTTCTAATTTTATATGAACCTAAAATAAGTAATACAGGTTCAATATTCTTGTTAATAATTTTGCTTCTTAACAGTAGAAATACAAACACATCTCTTTAACTGCGGACTTGAAATAGAAAAACATTCAAAAAGAAAAAAAAAAAAAGAATACAGTTAGAATATTTGGTATTGAGAACCCAAATTTTTTTTCTTAATTTTAAACAGGTAATGTTGAGAACAGGACAAGACTAACGACTTGCATTTAACAATAACAGTTTGTGCACATCACCACTTTATAGTCGCAACTGGATGATGTTACCTAGTTACCTCAGTACAAATAATTTTAAACAGAAAGAAATCTAGGTATTAAAATATCAGGTGTACAAGTATGAAATGCGGATTTTTCTTTATTGAAAAAAGCTTGTTAAATTCGGAAGAATGAAAAAACGTGGTTTACTCAAAGTATACTACAACGGCAGTTACGCATTCTTTCCATCTTTCAGGCAATTTGTGAATACCAGGTCAGTAAAAATCTTCCGCTTTTGCCGTGAACCATTCATCGAGTCACTTTTTCACATTTTTGTAAGAAACCAAAACGCTGCTCAGCAAACGCATGACCATGCAAACAAGTGATAGTCAGACGGAGCCAAGTCTGTTAAGTAAGCCGTATAGGCTAACACTTCCCAGTTGAATGCTTCCAACGTATCAAGAGCCGATTTTGCTGTATGTGATAAAGCATTGTTATGAAGAAAAATTACCTTGTGTTACCTTTTTTCATATACTGGTCGTTTTTTGAGCAGCGAACGGCCTAAATCGATTAACTTCTGTTGATAGTGTTTGGTATTTAACCGTTTCTCCAGGCTTTAACAGCTCGTAATAGACCACATCCTTCTGGTCCCACCAAGTACAGAGCATCGTCTTTCTATCAAAGCGATTCCATCTTACGGTCGATGTGGATAGTGTGCCTGGGTCTACCCATTATCTTTTCCGCTCGGGATTCTCAAAATAAATCCACTTTTCATCTCCAGTAACGGTACGATGTAAAAACGACTTTCTTTTGTATCATTAGAGTAAAATTTCACATGTGTTTTTGCGCCTCTCTACCAGCCTCTCAGTCAACTCAGTTGTTTTGTGTTTACGCATCATCTTCATCCAGTAATTCTCGAAATTCTACACCTTTGTACCTTTTTGGTGATTTCCCGTATTCCTTATCAGCAACATCGGAATTAACACTTTTGAAACGCCAAAACCATCATTCTCACGATAAAGCATGTTCATCATAAGCTTCTCGAAGCAATCGGTATGATTCAGCAGTAATTTTTTTCAAATGAAAGCAAAAAGTTAATGTTCTCCGCAAATGCTCTTTATTTGGCACAAATTTGGACATATTGAACACGGCAAAACAATACTATACACTTTTTCAATATATCATTAATGCGCGTTTGACATGCGTTGATGGCGCAATAAAATGTCATATGTGTCAAATCTTTTTACTACACACTACATTGGTGAACATCTGGTTTCTCAAATCCGCATTTAATACTTGTACAACACTGTTTTTTCGATATTTTTGACACCAGTTTCTCACTTATAATACACGTAGATTTTTCAAAAATCAAATTTTACCAATTCCAGCTCCTAAAGTACTGTTCCAGATTTCTTGCTGAATCCTTAGCTACATTCAAACGTCTTGAACTCTTTTCTTCCATTTCCCCTCTTTCTTAATATCTTATCCTTACAGAATTACTTACTACTCGAAAATTTCTCCACAATTTTTATTCATCCAATACAATCATACAACACATCCTTCTTTTCTGTGATCGCCAATATCGGTATCCTTTATTTGGATTCCTAACCGTACCTGTCTTCTGGTAATGAGACTATCAACCAACCTTCCAGAAAGGCTTTCTTGCTTTTACCCGTATCTTCTCACCTCGTTTTGTATAAATGTCATAAGAACATACCTGCAATTCCTTATAATTAGTATTTCCTAAACAATAAAACAAACTTCTATCCTTCCATTTCGATCAAGGAAAAAATATAAAATGCTCACTAGATTTAGAATTTCCCACTCAAACGTTACCCATTCCTATCTCCTATAACGACTAACGACTCTAACCTCCACTTTGTTCATTTTGCCAAAAAACATGTTTTTCAAATCCTCACTGACTAAAATTCGACCACGCTTCCACGGTATTCAGAGCCCAAAACAGCCTTCCTTTATCTTTACCGCAACTTCTATCTGATTCTTCCTTCATATAAATAATATCTTTTCAATTTCTGTATTCCCTTGACCTCTTTAATCTAATTTAGTATCCGTTTCAAATATCAAGCATATATGGATCATCGGAGCACTTCGCGTACATTATCTTAAAAATAGGAATAAAAAAAAAACACATTACAAGCTTTTGTTATCATATGCATTAGCTTTAACCATTCTGATAATACAGTAACACTTCTCTTCGTTTTCTATGCAGGATTATTGAATAAAATATATAATTATGAAAAAAGTTTGGTTTTACTATGCTAGATACAATAAATGACGAGTATAAAATAAATGATTTTAAACATAGTAAAAATTAACACTTGTAATTTAATGAAGTTAAATTGGTTCTTTTTAATCTGATTAATAAACAAAACTAACCAATTTAAATATTGAATACTAATAAGCGTTATTATCTTCTGTTTATTAGTAATTTTATTTACAGTTAAATGTAATTTGTTTTATCTGCTTAATAATGTATAACGATTTGTAAGAGAAAGTTTAATTCATTCTGCTTACCAATGCCGAAGAATTTCTCGATTCTTCCTCAGACGCCAAATCCGTCGCAACAACGGAAAGGATAATTTCAGACATTCTTTCCTTATCTAAAATTGATGGATTCAGCACTCTAATTTCTCCCGTGTTTCCATTGATGGTAAAATCATTTTTATTATTTCCAGCTAAACTATATTTTACAATACCATAATCACCTAGATCTCTATCCACTGCCTTGACCGTTATTACAGATGTACCCTTCGGAGAATTTTCTTTAATAGAAGCAGAATATCTAACCTAAAAATAATATTAAAAACTAAATTGAAAAGTATATATTTAATTTAATTAATAAAATTTGGATAGTTACAAAAATTATGTGAAAAATTTCTGAAAATATCTTTGAAATTAATAAAATATTTACAAAAATTCGACCGAACCAAAATTTCCGTACGAATCAAAAAAGCATATCATGCATATACACTAGGCTTGGAAACACCATAAAGAATACGATAGGAATGTTAAAAATAATATTAACAAAAAAGAACGAAAACATTTTAAAATTTTTACTGAAACAGTAAACAGTACTAAAAAGTTTAAAAAATTTTGAACTAATAAGGATAAAAATCACGTTTCTTTTCATCTTTTTTTTTTCTTCTGTATTACCCGATGTAAAAAGAACTAACCATCTACACATGTATATATATATATATATATCTTCAGTCGCGTTGTCCGTTTGCGGACTTCGAAACCACCCATCCAAAACCAATGAATCGAGCGACCACCTGACGCCATTTTTCTACGTTGTTAAACATTTTCATTAGTTCTGATAGGGACAATTTTGTGACAGATTTAACATGACATCTACGAATTTCATCTATGATCGCCCTCGACTTCTTTTTCCATTGATTTTTCCTTGTATGAGAATTCGTTCTAATCCGTTCCGTCTCATGACATGTCCGAAGAACTTTAAGCTCTGTCTTTTAACGTGGGCAATAATCGTTGCATCGGTTCCATACGCAGTTGCTTTAAGGTTGATAGATTAGTTCTGTGTTTTGACCAAGATTTTCTTAGCATGCGCCTGTAGCAAGTCATCCCAAAAGCTTTGATTTTCCGGTGTGATGCCGCTGTTATACCCCAAGACTAAACCGTAACGAAATATTGACAGTATATATATTAGGTTGACCCTTAGTTATAGATGACAGGAATTTTTTTTTCAAAAATTAAGTGCCCAAACTTGTAGAATTGTTCTCTTATATGAAAAAACGCTGCTATTAAAATTTCAGCTCATTTTATTGACTTGAAGACATGCCGAAAATCGTTTTGGTGAAACGAGTGTACATGCGCGCGGCAAATACTGCTTTCCCTCGTTATACTGCTGTGTGCCAGCAACGCGGTATAGTTCTGATGGAATATTTCTGATCAGTATCATCATTTGTATATTTCTTCTAAATGTGTATGTTAAGGATTCTCTACTGTATAAGTGAGACAAAGAAAAGAGTGAATAGATTTTTTGTGCTTGCTTATATTCCTATTTATTGCACAATCGTAAGTGAGAATATTATTTTGTGCTGTTTAATATTGATGCGAATCCGGTACTTGCAACGCTATCGTTTATGTCCGAGGTAGAAAATATTCTCCGAAGTGTCATTAACTCACGATCTCTCGGACATCGTTCTTTTTAGCCTTTGTTTTGTCAAGAAACTCGGCCAAAACCAAAAAAGCCCGTGCCTGTATTATTAAATGTATTTCTTCTGACACAACTGCTGTTAATACTGGTGACAAAGGAGCGACATGAGTTGGAACGGTTCCTCGACCGCAAATTATTACATTTAGCATGTCGTCACCACATTTTGAAATGATTGTAAGAACTGTTTTCAAACTGAAAATGCCTCGCATTTCTAGTCGAAATGTTGCTATTTTTAAAGAATTACAAAACAAGTGGTTAAAGATGAATAAAGACAATTTTCGCTCAGTATTAATGGAAGAAGAAATGAGATCGGTATTTAACGACGACAGAAAATCCCAATTGATTACATTCCTGCAGCATACACTTGCTACACGTCAGCCTCGTGACGATTACCAAAAATTTTTAGAATTACGCTTAGTATTTCTAGGAAAAACTCCAAATAATTTTTCATTTCGATATCTCGGAGCCATGCACATACCCACGCAAGGTGAATGTCTAAAAGGTCATATACTCCTTGAAAATGTATTTATCTCGCTATGAATTTAAGCTGAAAACTTCAGAAGCGAAAGGTTTAGCTGACATTTGTATTTTTATTGTGACAACTTATGAGGAAGCGTGGTTTTCAGCTCCGGTTACTATAAAAGCAACAAATTTAGATTTTAATTTTCTAAATGAATTCTTATGAGATGAAAGAAAGGATGCACAAAAATCTCGATCTCGATGAAACGGAAAATGACGGCATGAATCGATTGCAGATTAAATTTTCTGATGTGGAAAATTTATGCAGAGGAGATCTAGATAAATTTGTCAATTCGCTGGCCAAAAATTTTTTTGAAAGATTTCGCATTAACACCGATTTTCTTCTCAGAAATGGAATCGAATGGGAGCAGGATGAAGATTATCTAAAAAGTATAGAATTAATCTCCAAAATGAAAGTGGTCAATGATGCAGCTGAAAGGGGCGTACAATTAATTGAACAATACAACAATAAACTGACCAGCAAAGAAGATCAAAAACAGTACCTGCTTTAAGTCGTAGCGGGGTATCGAAAAAAATACTACAATGCGAAAAAATCGAAGCTCATACTTTCTTAGTCTATTCTGTGGCAAATTGTAAATGTGTTTTCAACGATTTTTTTATTCTTATCAATAAAATTTAAAAATTGTAATATTTCAAGTATAGTCTCAATGTTTTAAGCCTGTAATGAGAGTTCCTATTTTACTGCGTAATACCCGCTAATCCACTCTGTCTAGTGACCAACGGAAGTGTACCTTCGCACGTGCGCTGAGTTGCGCTAATGCCGCTATCTTTTTGGCCATATCGGCACGTCTTAAAGTTGACCAAATTAGCTAAAATTTTAACGCTATGATTTTTTATATAAAAGAACAAGACTACGGGTTGAGAAACTAAAAATTTTAATCTTAAAAAATAAGGGCCACCCTAATATATATATATATATATAGACTTGTTAATTCACTTATACGCACCCAGTTTTGAAGCATTTGCACCCGAATTGGGTACAAGTACGTTTTTCAATAAAAATCAGTTTTTCAATAAAAATCAGTTTTTCAATAAAAATCAGTTTTTCTGCATCTATGATGTCTAAAACGCCTAGATCCGAAAATTTGCTCGGGTGCAAAAAAAAAACAATATACATCTACTTATATACACTTTAGTTCAGTTGTGGAACGTGTAGGTTGCGATTGAGTAGTTTTGTATATCGCGAAAAATTTGTTATTTGTCTTATCCGCCCCGAAGACTTGAGACCGACGTATACGCATACGCATCCGTCTATTGACAACGCTGTTCTTACGCGATACAACTGTAATACGACGCCGCTGTGGATCAGTTTCATTCATTCGGATAAAAATTTCTAGCGCTATTTTACTGCCAAAAACGAACGGCAGTTTTTGTATGCAAATTTTTTTTCTATCGCTCTCATTTGCCATGCTTATTTTTTTTTTTTGTCTTCAACAAAAAGCATATCAAATTCATTAAAAAAACGTAATCTAGAACATTTATTCTACTGCTCAGTTATTCTTTCTCGTAGAAAACGGTCATGCGTTGTTGGGTCTTGCGATTTATGCGGCATCGGGGATAATATAGCAGAGCGAGCTTCTAAATTCGCGTGCTCATTCTCTGGGATCTGAGTATGTACAGAAACCAACAGGAACTCAACCTGGTAGTCCTTCTGGTCTAGCAATAACAAAATCCCTTGAATTTTTTACGCGATTGATTCGTCTACGTTATTCTTTCATAAACATTGTATGGTGGTCAGAGAATCTTTAATAATTAGAATCTTTTTCCATACAGACTTGGAATTGTAGTACTCCTGGAGAAAGAACAGAATGACAAACATTTCTGCATCCAGCACCGAACAAACATCATTTAATCAGACCCCCACTAGTACATCACCAATTTCGTAAGCGCACGCTGGTGGAATTAATATATATTTCCAAATACTTCTGAATTAAAAATTAATTTATGATCATTACTTTATTTTTTTGACGGTCATACACATTTTGTTTTTTTGTTTTTTTTTCTATTTATTCTCTTGTTAATGTAAAAGTTTTTTTAAAAAGAAATTTTGAGGAATCAGGAAAAATTTCCTGGAGAGAGTATTACGAATACCCGGTGTCATAGATGAATAAATTAAAAATGTATGTACTCGTATTATTTCTAGTTTTTCTTCAACTTTAATTTTAACAGTACAAAACATATTTTTAAGTTTCATTGTACTCCATTTAATTGAAATGTAGACGAAAAATTATTATTAAGTTACACTTTTCGTAATCATAATTTTTCACGGTATATTTTATGTATCAGAGTGATTGAGTTTGGCCAATTTCGACCAGTTTTAACCAAATGTTGATTTTGTTAGACGTTTTTTTGTTTATGATTTTCTCTAAATGTTAACTCAGATAACATTTTCAGACGTCTTTGAACAATTTTGAATATTTAAAATGTACACATCAATTATTTTTCTCTTCTCTTTATTTTTTTCTAACTTCCCGTTGTACCTTTCAGTTTCACCACTGATGTTTTTTAACACTATCGATGAGGAACTATTAACGAAAATATAAAAAATCAATCAGAGAATATAATGTATATTCTTATCCTTTTCTTTCTTTACTTCTTAATTTTTAAAGATCGTTAATTTTGAATTATTTTGAATAATATAGGTTTTTATTTTTGTGAGCGCTCTTTAAATATTTATGATTCTCCTATTATTTCGTACAGTTATGAAGAAAAATAAAAAAATATATCCAAGAAAATGTTTTTCAAAAGTTTTATAACCAGCATGCACTTTAATTAATAAATATTTTTAATCAAAAATTTAAAAAAATTTATTTTGAATTATCCATCCTTCTTTTTCTTTTTTTGAACTATCAAACAGATGCTTTTGCTCAAAAATAACTGAAAAAAGAGGGATCAATTAAATTTAAATTCGATCAGATAATTTCAATGTAAACTAACCATTAGTAGGAATAACAGTAGACATTTAAATGATTTACAATACTTCTTCGTCTAATAGTATCTTCTCATTTTCCTACTCATCTGCCGGAACAAGAATTTCTTCTAAATTTAACCTAAATAACTCTTCTAACCACTTCCATACTTTTTCCTTGTGTATAACATATTTTATATAATGAAAGAAGTATATGAAAAGTTTTTTTTATAAGAGAAACAACCGAGAAAAACCTATAACGTTACTTGCCGTGCGAATTACTATTGTGATCCATACGAAAAGTGTAAATAACCTATGAAGTACAGTAGTGCCCCGTATCCACGGTTAATAGTTCTCGCGGATAACACGGAACATGAGCTTAATACGTTAACATACATACTATACATACAGATATTTACAGTAGTATATAGTTATACTTAAATTGCATAAGTACACCATATATAATGTTAAAAATTATTACAGTAAATGGGACATTATTTACATTATTACTGGTTTAAAACAATTATTTCGGGTGGGTGTGTGCGCGCCCAAAACATTTAACGGGTGCAAATTCGTCGGATATTAATTACAACGTAATTCTTAGGCCCCATTCGAAAAAATGTCCCAAAAAAATGTCCCAGAAAAATGTCCCAATTTTATGTAACGTTTGTTATATTTTGTAGGATTTTTGTTATTGTTATTTAAAAAATGTCACAATTTTATGTAATGAAATATGTAACGAAAAATGTAACGAAAAAATGTTTAATTTTATATAACGGAAGTTAAATGTTAGAATAGGATTTTTGTGGTTATGTTATTTTTTGTGTGTGTTGATGCCAGTAAGAATTACGTTGTAAATTTTGATCATTTTATACAAAGTATAGAAGAAAAAGAGACAGAAATGAAAGCAAGAGGGGTCAAGGAGCACAGTCCCTTGCGAGGCCAAAGTGGCCGAGTTTATATATTTTCAACTTTACTAAAAAAATTCATAATTTTCCATCAAAATAAATAACGGCCTTTTTCATTAAACTATATGATTTACCGCATTTTTATTTGGAAAACAACTTTAATAAGGAGATAATCAAAATTTAAAAATTCACTTACTTGATCAAAAACTGGCATCATATCGTTTACATTAATTACTGTAACAATTACGTAGGCTACAGCGGATAATTGTGGTTCCCCACTGTCGTAAGCAATTAAAGTAAAATTGACAGACTGAATTTCTTCGTAATCTATTCTTTTTTTTGTTCGTACAATACCTAAAAAATATTAATAATATAAATTATTTTTTTTATAACAACAACGAAAGAAAATGGAAATAATGAAAAAGCAACATTAGTTATGCAAAGGAACTAAATAATAAAATGGAAAAAAACTAGTGCACGAGATCCTACTGATGACTTTGTGATGATAAATCGACAAATCATGTAAATAATGTATGTAAATGGGGAAAAAAAAAAGATTCACGTTTCGAAGTAATATTTTAATATTTTTAAATAAATTTTTCGTTTACTGTGTTAGACATTGAATGACACATAACAATGATACGAAAAAGTTCTGCTAATGACGCACAATTAACACAAAAAGCAGTAACACTTTCATCAATATCAGATTATCCCGAAAGATTATTTCCTCAAATCGATAACCTCCGATATGACAGAAGTATAGTAGTTATGCTAAATTCTAAAAACAACTCAACCGCTTTAGCAAAATACTGTAAAACTATTACTATTCCATTACCTTTTTTTTTAGCAACAACGAAAGAAAATGGAAATAATGAAAAAGCAACGTTACTTACGCAAAGAAACAAAAAAATAAAATAAAAAAGAACTAGTGCGAGAGATTCTGCTAATGATTTCGTGATGATAAATCAATAAACCGTGTAAAAAATACATGTAAATGAAAAAAAAAAGTTTCACATTTCAAAATAAGATTTCAATATTTGCTTTAAATAAATTTCTTCGTTTACTGTGATAGACAACGATAACATACAGCAATGATACGGAACTATGCAATGAAAAAGCTCTGCTAATGATGCACAATTACTAGTACGAACAGTCCGAAAAACTTTCATCAATATCAGATTATTCTCAAAGATTGTTTACCCAAATTGGTAACTTCCGATACAACAGAAGTACAGTAGTAGTTACACTATATTCCGGAAACAATTTAACCGCTTTAGGAAAACACTGTTCATCATCATCATCATTGACAGTTGATAATATGTGACATTTGAACAACAAAATATAGTCACGATCGCTAAAATATATAATATATATCAGCGCATAATAAATAATAGATTTAACGATTAAAAATCAAATCGAAAAAGTAATACATAATTCTTATTTCCTTCTTGTTTTTAATTAGGCAAACACACAAACGATTCAACATGAATCCATCTATTTAGATGTCATCGTCCAATATTAATTAATCGGCCCGTTGAACATAAGCGGGTTAAAATTGATCGTGAAATACTGCTTTAAATAAAAATTTCTACTCAATTGTAAACCACACAATTTAGTGCAGATTTTATATCTCTAAAATATTAAGAACATAAGATAAACCCCTCCAGCGGTCTAAAGCCTTTTAGAGATTATAGACAATATTTTAATGGTATAAATACGCTCAGAATTACACAGACTGCTTAAATTCCGTAGAATTGATGTCTAATAACAAATATAGTTTCATGCAATTCATAAATTGGATTATTATTGAATTACTTGCAACATGCTAATTTAGATAGCATAAATTTTCGGAAAACAGTTAAACATTTTACCAACCAAATTATTTTTCGATTACTACATTTTATGATTATAAAATAAACTAATTGTTTTTTAAGAAATCATAAACTTTCCAAAAAATACAAATCTCTAAATATCAACTTATACTAAACCTATAAAAAAAAAAACAAAAAAAGAAATAAAATCAAGGAAACTATTTACATCAAGTATAAACTTACATAAAATCGTAATTCAATTTTTCATTTTAAAAAATGAATCAACAATTCAAAGATATATTTTCATAACATAACGTGTGTAACCTCTTTACACTACACAAAATTCGTTAAAACCACTTCCAGTTATATGCTAATACAGTTTAGTTTCAGGGAGTAATTATTTTTTACTTTTTAGTGCATTTTTAAATTTTTATAATAAACCTTGAAGTCGGTATTTATTTTTTGTAAAAAAGCATTTTATTTTTTACTTTTTAGTGCATTTTTATTCAATTAAATTAAAACATTTATTTCCACGGTAAAAACACCAAAAGCTACATTTCCATGGTAATTTGGCAAATTTATAGTATTTTAAGTCAAAAATCTAATCCGACGGTGAAAACAATCATGAATGAAAAGCATCCAAAAAGCTTCAATCTCCCGCATTATTAAGGATAACTCAAAAACTATCGGTCAGACCTTGATCAAATTTAAATGGGACCACATGACAAACACCACCTTTCAAATAAAAGAAGAATCATCAAAATCGGTTCATCTAGAAGAAAGTTCTGTGGTAACACACATAAAAAAAAAAAAAAAAAAAAAAAAAAAATACAGTCGAATTGAATACCTCCTCCTTTTTTGAAGTCGGTTAATAATACAGTTTAGTTTCACTAGTGACTGTGTTTAATTTAAATCATTAATATTTTTGTGAAAAAATATAATTATCTTTTCAAAAACAAATTTTATATTTATATGTGTATATACTTCATTGTATCTTCCTAAAATTTTGTTACAAATTATCTGCTGTTAAAAATTGCATCAACATTATACTAATTATATTTTAAATATTACAATTGTAAAAATATAAATTACCTAGTAGTGTTGAAATTGTTTGCACTTTTATAATTTAACGTATTAATTCTATAGTCTAAACATTATTATCGAGACCAATCGCATTATTAAAAATCTAACATATATTTGCTTTACCATTTTTAGTTTCATTCACATTCGCAATATATGAGACAAATGCGAAAAATAGGCCCGGTTTACAAAATAATAAAGCAAGACTATCCTCATGCGGTAGGCATCCTCACTAAAAAAAGTTTCAGCAACTGACATCAAGGAATTCACATTTTGGAATTAATTCAGGATATACAAAAATATTTTACAAGCGAAAATATGTCCCTTACGTAAAAAAGAATAAATGTAGGCATAAAAAAAAAT
This sequence comes from Icerya purchasi, assembly GCA_039619475.1. Classification (NCBI taxonomy): domain Eukaryota; kingdom Metazoa; phylum Arthropoda; class Insecta; order Hemiptera; family Monophlebidae; genus Icerya; species Icerya purchasi. Next base: position 349,124,555 of record CM077116.1, on the reverse strand, counting down.
GGACGCCTCACACCGGGAATGGACCGCCACTTTTTTACCAACATGTCAAAGCTTAGAAAAAGCCAGTTTGAAATTAATACAGAACTACGAGCACTGCCTATTTTGTACTGCTAGTGTACAAATAGGCAGTCACGATACTCGAAATCGAGCGATACGACTCTGAGATAAGGTTAGAGACGTACCTGGCAGCTCGAGGTACGTAAAAAACTTTACAGTCATGAGGAAAAATGTCAAACAAGTGACAATATGAAGTATTGTGTCCTTAGGTGGAAACATTCAATATCTTAATCCCTCTATAGTAGATGAAGAATTTATTGAATTAATATTAAAAAAACTTCCTGTGCAAATGCAGAAAACGTTATTTTTCCTGAAAAGTAAAATAAAAGAGGAATTGTATGAAAAAATTAAAGAACTATTCTGACAAGGAGTGGTCAAAAATGAAACAAAAAATAATCACAAATTTAAAAAATTCGCCTACATTATTAAAGTTGCGAGAAAATTTAAAGGAAGTAATAAACATGCAGTTATGGAAAACCACAGAGTGAATATCGTAGATTGGTGAAGGACTACTATTATAATCTGCCAAGGAGAGGTCCGTTGAAAAAACAGACACTCACGGAGGTGGAAAAATGGAAGGGTTTTGTTATAAAAGAAAATAAAACAGTAGATTGATAAGAACTAAAAAATCGCGAGTAAAGTGATATTGCTGTTGGGAACAACGGTTCTTAAAATTCGTAGGCCAGTAAAACGTATGTTTAAATATCTAAAATGTCTACTAGAAAGCTTAAGAAATAAAGTATTAATAAAATTGATATCATTCCGATACTTCCTATTTCAAGTAAGCACGGCTTCCAGAATCATAAAGACGTGTTAAAAAATTAAAATGCTAGCATAAGAAACTTATCAAATAAAAATACGAAAAATTTAGATGTAACACAGCAATTCAGCTTTGCCGACAAACCAGACTGTAAGACGAATAAAATGAACTGCACTCCTGAGATATTTGAAAAGATATACGATCCAGGTGATTCTTTCACGTGGTTCTATATTAAACTAAAAAGAAGTAGAACTGTGCCAATTAGAAGCATTTTTTCGAAAAAATCGGACTAAGATCAAAGTGATTTGATTTGGGAAATTAATAAAAACTTTAGAATCGAAAATAATTCGGTAAAAAATATCCATTAATAAGAAACCTGCCCATTTTTCAATGAAGGAAATAAGTAATTAAATATAAACAATGTTCAGTCAATAACGGACTGCAATCCGCAATAACGTATATTTCGGTTAAGACTTTTGGATACGAAGAGTAGGCCATTCTTGATACTGGGTCAGAAGTGACTACTATCGATGAGAAATTATGGAACACTATTTTTAAAAAAAAACATAAAAAAAGGCAATTATTATCCGACGTTACTGATATCTAATATCCGTGCTAATATTCGTGTTATGGAAGCATGCGATAAACCAAAGAAGGTGATGAAATTGCAAGCATAAATTCCACTCCTGATAAGAAACGAAATAGATTTAGGTCGGACTGTACACCCATTATACTCGATAGTGTTTTTTTTTGAAAAAATTTAAAGCACATATTATAACTTCTGAAAACTAGGTATAATTCTCGAATCCGAGGGTAAATTGCAAAAGAATCATCTATCTCCACAATTCTTAAAACCTGGGATAGTGTAAATCTGCTATATAATGATAATCAAGGTACTATACAGCCTAAAAATATCCAACAAATGAGTAATATGATAACAGGCAATAAAGATTTAAGAGAAAAAACAGACGACTATAATTTAGATTTAATATATAAAAAACAACTAGAAACTCCCTTATCTCGGTAGTCGAGGTATTTAAAGAGCCGTCGAAGAGAGGTAAGTCGTATGCAGAAAAAATGAATTCAAATGCGGCCGATAACCCGAGCCTATTCAGAAGTCGCAGTTGGAATGAGTCTTTTGAAAAACGAAAAATTGAAGTGAGGCCCGAAGCTCTATATTGTCCGATGAAGAATAATCCTACCAAGAGGGAAAATCTCGAACTAGGAAAGATGCTAAGAGAACTAATTTCGAATTAAGAAAGATGCTAAGAGGGTTTTGTCACAAATGATATACCGGCTGGATCTGTCATATTTATAGGATCAGAGAATGCATGAATTCAGTGCTGAGTGCTGTGACCAGATGTATTTTTGAAACAGTAATACATAGAGGAAAGTATAGTGATTTCTTTAATAGAGTTCTAGAATTTCCAGATCAGTCATTCTTTTCAAGAGCTGATAAGAGTTTATTAGATCTCGGATTCATGCGGTTAACGAGAAGAAACAAGGATACGGATGGGGATAATTAATATTGGTAATCGGTCAAATGTAATATCAATTCTTTTCATTTTTTTTTTTTTTATGTATAGTCAGTTAAAAAATTACAAACCATCAACTCTACGTCATTTAAAGTGTAACATAACGGGATTGAATTTACTTCTAGTATATATTCGTTATATTATCTTTTTAAACACATAAATAAACACATTTATGTTAATATTGGGTGAGAAATATATACGATATTACAAATTGAGAATAAAAACCCTCGTTCACTATCCCCCAAAAGATCGTGCCTAAACGACCACGCCCCAAAGAAGGCGACTCTACGACATTATGGTATAAAATGAACAAAGTATATTATGTAACAAATACCCTACGTACCAGATTTTCTATCCACGGTAAAGTATTCCGATTCTGGTTCGATAGCATAATGATCAATTACCGAATCACCATCAGTTGCGATAAAAGTATCGACAATTGTACCAGCGGGTTGTTCTTCCACTATTTGCGTTATATAATACGGCCTCTCTTTCTCCCACGGCAGAGCAAAAATAGGTGGTATATCATTGACTTCTAAAATATTAATTATTAGCGATCCTAGAATAAAAACAAAAAATAATAAAAACCCTTATTCTATAATCATAAAGGCATAGTTGGATTCATTTATAATCTTAAAATTTATTGAAATTTAGATGGTTTAAAAAATAAAATTTCAATGTAGAAAAATATTTAAAATTGTATAAATTTCAGAACAGCTTACAAAAATTAATCAAAAGAAAAAAGTCGCATTTTCAGATAATAAACTTTTATTAGTTGTTAACGTTGATGATAAAGTAGGTTTGCTAAGAAAATGAAAGAAAAGGCTGAACTGCTATTTTACAAAAATAATCTCTATATTTTCATCAGGCGTTACTGTATCGACACGAAGCTAGAAGAATAACTAACTTATATAATAACTGTTACTTTTTTTTTAATGCCATTCATGTTCTTTTAAATACATAAAATTCACAACTTCATCCACCTACAAACTGTATTTTCCGTTTTCTATTACATTACTGTTCTAGAGATAATTTTTCTGTTTTTTTAATAATATGTAAAAAAAAGGGAAAAATCTTTTAGGATACTGAACGATTTTAATGAAATTAAAAATTTATATCCATTTTTTACTAAAGGAAAACATAATTTTCAAACTTTTAATAACGTTTCGTTATCAAAAGATTTACGTTTTTCATCAGCATTTCGTGGAAATTAATTATTCAAACTGTCTCAGAGAGAAACTGGGGTACTGCTTTCCTTAAATATATCTCCAATTTGTAAAAATAATACGGAGTAGATGATTACTTAGCGAAAGAGCTCAATAATACATTGATTCTAAAGTGAAATACCACATATCGCGATAGAATTGCTGTAAGATGTATAAATTGTTTGCTAAAAACAAATTTGATATTCAACCAATTTCAATCTCAAACATTTCCAAAAATGAACAGAATCGGTTACAAAATATATCTTCTATATTACCTACCATCTTTAAGTAATTATAATTAGGCTATATAAAAACTTAGATATATTTTAGATGTATAAGAAATATAATTTGTAATAACTTACATTTAAAATTAAACGAAAAAAATCCTATCCTAAAAGTAGTGTTTTCTAAAAATTTACATCATATGTAGTTATACAAAAAAAGTTTTGTGGTACATAAAAAAAAATAAATGCGTATCATAATTATTTACATAGTTACAGGATGTAATTTTCTTTTTTTCCCCCAAAAAAGTATCATTTTCTTTTATACACCGTTGTGTACTAACTTTTTTTTTTCACATTATTCTGTTCAGTCTAAATTGTTTTCAAAAGTTTCAGCGTTCCAATTTGCATTACAAAATTGACAAATCTAGCATATGTATTGTTATACATTTATTATATATACATGTACATAGATCTAATGTATACATTGTAATTAGCTTCATGCTGTTGTAAACACTCCTATTAAATAAATTACATTAAATTAAATTATTTTTCAAAAATTCTCCTTACATAAGAAATTAAAATTCTTCGATTTTAAGCTGATGCAAAAGATGACAACATTAGAAATACATATATAAATAAAACGATCTAAAACAGGTTAAAATAGACTGCTGTCGATTCGAAATTTTGGATAAAATTTTAAACCGACTTTCTTCTACTCAGTAATATTCCATTATTTTTTATGACTCTCGAAATCTGTCAGATAAAGCTAAAGTTGGTAAGATATTTCGATATTTTGAATTATACTTTAACAAACTTATTGTACAAGAAAACATCATAAGATTCAATGATAAATTTGATGATTTGAAATAAAAAATTTAATGAGAAAAAATAAATGTATTGAAGATAAAGGCCACAACGAGCTTACAGAAAATGCGTTCAATAACGGAATTTTCACTTGAAAAAACTGTTTGAAACAAATAAAATAAATAAAGCTGCAGTTGAAAAATTGCGCAGGCATAGACGCAAAATGTACTGTAACGATCAAACAAAATACTTAGAAAAAAGGGAAATAAAATTAGAGATTAAAAATGCTCCTTAAATTAAACAGTAGTATTTTAAAATCATTAAAGAAAAATTTCTAGCACGCGAAAATAACATTTTTTCTTAAACTCTCATCTAAAACGTCACCTGCTATAGTTAAATTTCTTGGGAAAAAAATAAGTATAGTTTTATGAGACAAAAAATATAAAATTAAATTTAAATTAAATTATAACAAATTCATAATTTTAAAATATTTTCAGACTTCTAAAAATTTTGCCATATAATTTTCTTTATAAAATAAAATATTCTTCCAATCTACTGTCTACTATATAAGATATTACATAAATTCAAAGTCACCTCTTAAAAAAAAAAAAAGTCACTTTGGACCTACTTTTATATCAGGCGAGCTTTTTTCATTTTTGTTTTCATATTATTAGAATGAAATACCATACAAATATATTGATTTAATTCCGGAACCTATATTCATATAATATCAACAGTTGTGATTCCAACGTATTAAAGTTTATTTTTTAAATATATACAAAGAAAGAAAGAATTTATGATACTAATTCGTTTTAAAATTATGAATATAAAATTTTAAAACAAGAATATATCATTCAGAAACCTTCAATATTATAATGAATAAATGTCTATAATATACTACGACTGATCTTGCTCATAAAATATTATTATTTGTAAGCAATTACTCTGCTATGTTTTGGTAAATTTCACTACTTACTATACAAAAAGTAACAGGTATCGCAGAGACCACTCACTTTCCTAATTTCATGACAACATACTGTAACGGATTCGATACCTATAGCGCTATCTTTTAGCGGTGTTCGAATTATAAAAATATATTTCGTTGTGTAAATCATTTATTTCGTGATTTATCGAACACCGCGTTTTATTCGACGTAATCGCGGATCGTAGTGGGTATCGGAGATGCTTATCGGCTGAAATCGAAATTCCCGGGCACGGTCGAACAGACGACTGCGTCAGGTGAGACTGTGTGCGTGTGTATTGTAGGTAGCGGCCGATAGTGGAGAGTACTCTACGTGTCCGAGGCGAGTGCGCGTCGGGTAGCAGCTGAGCCAAGAACATCGAGCTGAGGGAAGTTTGTGAAATCCGTAGTCGCTTTAGAATACGGGTTATATGGAAATATTCTAGAAAATTCAACGGCGTTCGAATTAATTGATAAGGTACAGGGTAATTTCAGCGATTCAACTATGTCGCTCGGAATAGCCCATCGTGTACCGAGATCGTCGTGTGTGCATGGCACGATATCACGAGAGTGAATTAATTAGTTGCTCGAGTCGTTAATGGTCGATTGTTTAATTTGGTCGTATGATCACGTCGCCGCGTGTATCGGTGGTACCCTAGTCATTGTTCACTTCCACGTGTATTCGGCACTGTTTTTTTTTTTTATGTAATTTTACTAGTCTATACCGCATTTCCTTTTCGCTTACGCTTTTATTACGCGGTCCCGTCGCTTTATTTGTGATGTTTTTGGAATATATATATACATTTTTCCAAAAAGGTTTCTTATTGGACACGTGGTGAGCCCGTGACATCTCCAACGCGGAGACTCACGCTACGCCTTCGAACGGCGGATTTTCGCGAATTATATATATTTTTTTTTCCGTAATAAAAGCCTAGAGCTCTGCGCGGCAGAGTGTCTATCCGGTGGTGACAAGCCGTTCTTGTCTCTGGCGCCCGATATTTTGGTTTATATTTTATTTTATTTTTTTTTTATTCAATTATGTTGGAATATCGATATCAAAAGTAGATTTACAACAAATGGCGCTCCGAAAGAGGGACTAATAGTCTAGATTTGTAACAAATGGCTCCCGTAACAGGGACAGTCTAATCGGGAATAGTGAGATTTATAACAAATGGCTCCCGTAACAGGGACAGTCTAATCGGGAATAGTGAGATTTATAACAAATGGCTCCCGTAACAGGGACAGTCTAATCGGGAATAGTGAGATTTATAATAAATGGCGGCCCGAACCGAGGACACGAGTTAGAAGACATCGTGCGCAAGGACCCTGGAGAAAATTGAAAAAATCGATAAGTCAGAAAAAATTTTATATTTCTTATTTTTTTCTCGATAGTATTTATTCTCGTATATGTATTCGTTAGTCAGTTATCAGTTTTGGTATTTATTTTAATTTGTTTTTTCACGGTATTTATTATTATTTGTCCGGTCAAAAGTATAGTAGATTAAAGTAAAATGGAAAAAGACCAATTGGCAGGGATCACGATGCGACACCGGCAGTATCGCGAGCCCACTACAATTCCTGAAGACTCCAGCGACGACGGAGATGCGACAACTTCCGTGGTCGCTGATAGGTCTATGGACGACGACCCGGAGGCATATTTACCTCCGAGTCAGACTCGCAGGATTGTAGAGGACCAAGGTCCGTCCGTCCTGGAATATTTAAAAATATTGAATGTAAACGTAAATAAACAATTCAATGAATTAAAAGAAGAAATAAAAAGCGATAACAATAATTTAAAAGATGAAATTAAGAGCCTTGCCGATAAGTTGGAATTGACCAGGGGGGAGCTGCAATCTTCGGTAAAAAAACGTCGAATCTCGTGTGCAGGAGCACAATTTGGAATTAAAAAATATTAAAATAAACATATCTGAGACGGCGACTATTTTAAAAAATGATATTTCGAAAGTGGCTCACGATCTTGATTGTGAAAAGACTGTTGTGTCTCGGATCGGCCAAGACGTGGGTCGAATAAAAAACGAGATCGAACAAAATTTGGTTAGTAAAGTAAAAATTATAAAAGACGATGTCGCGAAAAAATTAGAAGAAATTAATGATCGTACACAGCTCACCGCTGGTCAAGACCTCAGTGACTTAAGGGAACGACTCGGAGTCGTGGAAAATCAACAAAAAGAGTACTGTAACACCAGTCCGGTTCAGATGCATTATCGAACAACACATTTTAGTGAAGCGGAGGCTCGTGGATATGGCGGTAAATACGCCAAAATCCATATAATGGAGTTTATAGAAGGTGTTGAGAAGGTGATAAGGGCCAGCGGAGGATTGAAAATAAGAGAAAGCATATCGATTGTTATAGACCGAATGGATGGTACTCCCCTCGAGTGGGCGCGTATATTTTTAGAACATTGTGAGACGTGGGACGAGGTTAAATCGAAACTCATCGAGAATTTTTGGAGCGAGAGGGATCAGCTCGAGGTACGCCAGAAATTGTATTCTCCGACAGAGCGATGTGCGCAAGGGCACAGTATAGAGCACTATCTTATTCAATGGATGAATCGCGTGAGGTACTTACAACCTCCGATTCCGGATAAAGAGTTTATACAGATTATGATCAAGAAATACAGCAAAGATATTCAACGGTTGCTTCTAGTGATGAAAAATGGATCCGCGGCGGAATTATACGAGAATATCCGCGTGATAAATAGACAGGGATGTGTGCGAGAGGAATATCCGAGAGAGAAAGGACCCGAAAGCTGGACATCGCGAGTAAACAACGTACGTATATCGGCTTCAGGAGCGTATAACAGGGCGGAACGTACATAACCGGACAGAAGCAGGTTGGAGAATCACCGCGGAGTCTGTATGCCCGTGAAGGTAAGCTATTGTAAGGTAGATAATTCTCGTCGAGAGGGACACGGCTCCCGTTACGGTTTCCGGTGCTGGAGGTACCGTCGAAAGTAATCAAGAAATTACGAGATTACCTGTTTTCCTGGATTAGTCGAAATATTGTACGGAAGTTAAGGCAACGCAAATTCTAGTCTAAATTCGTTCGTAAAATAAATCAAAATAAGATTCTAGTCGCGTAAAAAATTTTAAATATAGGATAAGAATAACCCACTGAACGAGTAAGTTTAAATAGTTTACCTAGTCAGAAACATTGTCGACCTTAGGCCTGCACTTTAATTACAAATTGTTCGGTGTACTGTACGTTTATTTATTTTTCTATAGTTTTCTCGGTCTTCGTTATTGCGATATACTCGACGATTTAGGCACGACGGACGATATGGACGACATATCCCGTGATGCGATTTGTTTCATAATTGAAGATACGTTACGCGGAAAAAAGAAACGGTTAACGATATGGTTTTTCGCGATTTCCGACGAATATTAGCCGTAGTTCGAGTGAATAACCGTTTGTGCGATTTGTTTGATCGATATGTCCGATTTTGAACCATACTGCGCTCTTGAGTCGTCCGAAGGTAGGCAGGACAACGCGGCGAGGTAACATTACGGTTTATATTTAATTTGTTTCGTGCCGATGTTATGTCGCGGAGATGTTCTCACTCGCGTGCGCGGTTCGGACGACGTTTCGCTATTTTCGCTTGTCGTCCGACGTTTTGCGATTTTTTTATGGTTATGCGACGCGTGATTTCTTCCGCTGTCCGACCTTTATTAAATAACCTGGATGTGTCTTAACGCCTGGCGTTTGGTTATGTTTTTGAGGTTGTTGGCGTTTTCGAATTTCGTTGTTCGGCCGACGATTTCCGGTTTTGTTTATCGTCCGACGATTTGCGATTCCCGCTTGTGGTTCGACGATTTGCGATTTTCCGGTTATCGTCGTGCGATTTGCGATTTTTGTTATCGTCCGACGATTTTCTTTAACCCTACCTACTGTCAGGTGAAATTTTCCCGATTTTTTTTATCGTCCGACGATTTGCGATTTTCCGGTTATCGTCGTGCGATTTGTCATTTTTACCATTATCGTCTTGCGATTTGCGATTTTTACGATTATCGTCGTGCGATTTGCGATTGCCGACGATCTCCGATTTTTTGTTGTTTATCGTCCAATATTTACGGTTGGTTAAATCGGTCGACGATTTTGTTTGTCTAACCGTTCGATTTACGATTTGAGTTGTCGTTGGACGATTTCTATGTTTATTCACATTTGTGTTTGTGTTTCGGTTTTTCTTTTGCGTATTTATTGTTTTGTTATGGTGTGATTTGTCACAACGGAAAGCGGTTAGAGTATTTTAAAAAATCGGTGTGTACCGTGCAATGAAAAGTTTGCGGCTTCGTTTATGTATTTTGTTTTATTGCGATTAATTTGTTCGTATAGCGGTCTTCGGATATCGCGTGCGATTCCCGCACGTTTCGTTTCGCAAACGTACTATAGGATAATTTATCAATTTTTGAGCGTGTGTGAAAGTGGTGTGCGGGTATATCCGGTGCATATGAAGCGATATGTCTTCACGACCGAAGTTTTATACGCTCCACGGAGAATTTTTGCAGTAACGTTTTGTTTTCTCCTGTTTGTTTTGGAAGTTCGGTTTGTTACGTTGATCAGAATCTTCATTGTTGTCCTCCTAATGGTCGTTCCTGGCATGATTTCATTTATCTATCCTGTTTACTGTTTGTCCTTTGTATTTTTTTCCTCATTTCGGTTGGAGTCCTCAGCGAGTCTCTTTCGTTTTTTTGGTGTTTCGTGTTTCGGGGCGCGCCCGATGGCTCGGCTTTGCTTTGGATTGGTAATCGCTTTGCATAGTCGAGCATAGGTTGTTTTTTTTTGTCGTTTTCTTGAGATGTTCGCTGACTGCGTCCACCGTTTCTGGGTGTGCGTGTGCATATATTGCTAGCTTTTGTTGTGGGACCATGGTGGTGCCCTTGTCGTTTGGTGTTTAGTCGGGTGTGTGCACACGACACCGTGTATCCTTTTCTGAATATCCTGTTCCTATGAATGATCAACGTGATTTTCGGTCTGTTTGCACTAGCAGCTTGGAGTAGCTAGGTGCGTGGTTTTCGTCAACCATCTTTTTGTGCGTTCGTTTTATTTCTCCGTGGATCGAATCGTCGGTGAGGTGATCGTTGTGAGACCTTTTCGTAATGGTCGTTTTAGGCGTTTGCGAATATTATTTAATTGTTTTGTTAGTTGTTAGCTGTTTTTTCAATTATAATCGTTTTGGCCAGTATGATGTTGGGTGCGACGATATATGTATGTTTATATTTATTTCTATAAGGGATTATTATATTGTATTTCGTGGTTTTCGCAGACTATTGGCTCCGAATAGGATCTATTGATTTATTTTGTTTTCCTCGTCCATTCTTTTTTCTCCGCTGCTACCACTAAGGCGGAAACTCTGGCGGGTTGTTCATATTTCTAGTACGGGGTATGAACCATCGAATTTTGTTTCTCCATTCAAATCCATTCAGATTCCCCGATCGGATTATTCCGTTTCCACTTCTACTCCTAATCTCTCCTCCTACACTCCTTACATTATTTTTCCTTCCTTTCTCATTCGTTCCTATCCTCAATATTTCATTCTTTCCTTTGAACGTCAATTCGACGGATCGGTAGTGGTCTCTGTCGATACGTTGACCCTGTGGGCGCTGTGAAAGCAGACGTGGCCATATGGTTCGCGAAGTGAGAAGAGTATACCTGGTACTCCGGTGAGCTATATTTTTATATACATGTATTCTTATCTCGTGGTCCGAGCGATTGGTGTTGTGGGTAGCAGATAATGCATACGGCCATAGCGTCCGATGGAAGTCTTGGGTGCGCCACAGAGTAGGAATAATTTTAAATCGGTTGGATTTGATGGCCACCGATTATAGTAGGCGAGTGGGTCTTTGGAAACCCGAGACCGTTGTACTCGACCGACAGGCACATGTTTGCCGTTAAGCCATTCGTGCTTACTGACGCGGAGTACCTAGGTAAATTTATAGAATATGGTGGAGATAGGCGACTGGGATCTCTATCCGTGATAGCGATTTATTGACGAACTTTAATTTCCCGTATTGCGGTTGACATATTTGTTTTCGTGTTCCTAGCGTCGCCTAAATGATATATGTATATTTTCTTCTCTCGAACTTCTGGTTCCTACCGAGGAACTCACATTTTAAGAGAAATACTATAGCAACAGAAGTATGCTCAGAACGCCATGCTTACAGTGGTAGAGTTCCTTACTTGTTTCTTCTCTTATCTATTTCGTTCTGATAACTTTTCCGTTTCTCCTTTTGATTTCACGGTTGTGCTTATCCATTTCTCTTTTCCTAACCTACTCTGGAGTCAGGGATGCGATGTCGTTCCGCGAGCTAAAATTATGTTTATGTTGAATTCGACTTCTTTTATTATTGCAGTTAGCTGTTTGAATTGTTAAAATTTCTATGAATTGTTTTAAGCCTTAAGCTCCTGAAGTTTCAATTCTGGTCATAACCTGGTGTGGTCTCTGTGGTGAATTTAAGTGTGTATTATGTTCGGGATAAATGAGAGTGCGTGTGGGGACGCGAACGGTGGAGTCTTGTTATAGTTCTGTTTCTCGGCGATGATGGGTCGAATCCGTTGAATCTCTAGCACTTGTGTTCTCATCCAAAAACCTGTTTTTGGATGAAAATGGAGGTGGGGCTGTGTAACGGATTCGATACCTATAGCGCTATCTTTTAGCGGTGTTCGAATTATAAAAATATATTTCGTTGTGTAAATCATTTATTTCGTGATTTATCGAACACCGCGTTTTATTCGACGTAATCGCGGATCGTAGTGGGTATCGGAGATGCTTATCGGCTGAAATCGAAATTCCCGGGCACGGTCGAACAGACGACTGCGTCAGGTGAGACTGTGTGCGTGTGTATTGTAGGTAGCGGCCGATAGTGGAGAGTACTCTACGTGTCCGAGGCGAGTGCGCGTCGGGTAGCAGCTGAGCCAAGAACATCGAGCTGAGGGAAGTTTGTGAAATCCGTAGTCGCTTTAGAATACGGGTTATATGGAAATATTCTAGAAAATTCAACGGCGTTCGAATTAATTGATAAGGTACAGGGTAATTTCAGCGATTCAACTATGTCGCTCGGAATAGCCCATCGTGTACCGAGATCGTCGTGTGTGCATGGCACGATATCACGAGAGTGAATTAATTAGTTGCTCGAGTCGTTAATGGTCGATTGTTTAATTTGGTCGTATGATCACGTCGCCGCGTGTATCGGTGGTACCCTAGTCATTGTTCACTTCCACGTGTATTCGGCACTGTTTTTTTTTTTTATGTAATTTTACTAGTCTATACCGCATTTCCTTTTCGCTTACGCTTTTATTACGCGGTCCCGTCGCTTTATTTGTGATGTTTTTGGAATATATATATACATTTTTCCAAAAAGGTTTCTTATTGGACACGTGGTGAGCCCGTGACATCTCCAACGCGGAGACTCACGCTACGCCTTCGAACGGCGGATTTTCGCGAATTATATATATTTTTTTTTCCGTAATAAAAGCCTAGAGCTCTGCGCAGCAGAGTGTCTATCCGGTGGTGACAAGCCGTTCTTGTCTCTGGCGCCCGATATTTTGGTTTATATTTTATTTTATTTTTTTTTTATTCAATTATGTTGGAATATCGATATCAAAAGTAGATTTACAACAAATGGCGCTCCGAAAGAGGGACTAATAGTCTAGATTTGTAACAAATGGCTCCCGTAACAGGGACAGTCTAATCGGGAATAGTGAGATTTATAACAAATGGCTCCCGTAACAGGGACAGTCTAATCGGGAATAGTGAGATTTATAACAATACTAATATCACTTTCATAAAAGTTTTTTCTACTCATTAAAAAAAACAACAAATGATTGATTTTATAACATTTACAAGAATTTAAATGAAAATAAAATACATTAAAAATGTTAATTTTTATAAAAATATGCTCAGCCGAAATTAAGAAAACTGCTAAAAAACAAAAAAAGGTGAAAATTTAAAAAAAATTATTATATGATATAAAAACTAAATAATAATGATAATAATGGATGTAATATTTCTAGCAAACAAATGGCAGAAATGTGTTACCTTTTCCATGCTGCGGATTTTGAGCCGTTATGTCGGTAACTACTACAGTTAAATTTACAGTTGATGCAACTTCTCGCCGTAAAGGACTAGCTACGTAAACTTCACCGGATGTCGTATTAACTGCGAAAAAATTCTGTAAGCAACATAATTATAGGTTTACATCAAAATAAAACCATTTAAATTACATATAATATAAAATTAAATTAAAGCATCGACTGCTGACAAATAATTAAAGTCAAATAACGTTAATTTTCTATTAACGTTATTTGATTTAACAGAAAGATAAAAATCTGTTCAATTTTTATCTTGTTTATTAATTTATATTTATATTTCATAAAGTAATGAAGACTCCTTAGGCCTTATTATTAATTCATTTTTTTTTTCAACGGGGTTGTACAATTATCATATTGCTTGCTCTTGGGGGAACTAGTAATATTTTTATGTTTCCTTTTAAGTATTGATATTATATTTTAGTTGAACTAAAAAATATAGTCTGAACAAATTTTTAATAACTGAACTTTATCAGAAATTTTATTAAATAGAAATAATTATGAATTTCCACTAAATTTGGTGTTAGTAGTAAAATGTATAGTATGTTAAAAACATTGGATCTTGTTATAGGTATTAAATTAAAGTAACTAATTAAGTGCTTAACGCTTTTTTAAATAATGATCATTTGAAATATTGTTATTTTTGTTATATTCTTCACAAGTTTGAACCATGAAAATAACTTAAATATTGTATGGACTTCAAAGGCAACTTACGATCAATCATAAAGAAGTTGAATTGGGTATATTACTTAATAAAACAACATATTTAACTAATTCATAAAGAAAGAATTAGGTCTCCGCACTAAATTTCTATATCTTTTTTCACATATTTAGATGAAAGCTCTGTTGGATATTATTAAATTAACTTTCCCTTCTGCACTATCTTTATAGCTAACAACAGATATCATAAATTTTATAATCCTTAATTCTATAGTTTTAGGTCTAGATTTTATATCTTCTCTTTAATATAATTTAAGTCCAAAAATATATGATAAAATTCCAATGCAAACTGCTCCCTGCACCACTAATTTTAATTTTAATCCAAGCCACACACTATTTTTATGTTTAGAGATCTAAATATTAATTAAACAATACTATACTAGATAATTTGCTTTTCATGTGGTTTAAAATAAAAATATTAACAATTACGTTAATAATAATAATAAAAAAAAAATAATTTAAATGCCATTTTTATGTTAATTTTAAAAATGAATTTTTTGACAATACATACTCTGAAAACATCATTGTTAATTCTCTTGCCGTATTTATCAAAAGCAGTTATTGGATCAGTAATAATGAAATTTAAAGCATCAGTATTATTAACATCCGGATCAACAGCTTTCAACGTATAAAACACTGTACCGACTTTGGCATCTTTACGCACCTACAAAAAAAAAATAAATAAATAAATAAATAAAAAAGTATATTATTTTTTTAACAGAAAGCAATCGCTATTATCGTCTAGGAAACAGAACAAACCCATTTAACGTTAAATAATAAACTGCATCCGACAATTCTTTTAGCATTTGGACAGTAAATAATTTTCAAAAACAATTGTTTTTGGCGTAATACAATAAAACATATTAAGAATAATAGCCCATCAATCGGAGCACATTATATACAATGCGATTACGGTTAACATATAATATTTCAGCAAACTTTTATTCGTTTAATTAAAAACGTCCAAAACATTTTGCATACTACTCACTTTTGACGACTGGTTAAATTACTTAATTTCAAATGATTACCTAATTTACTTAACAGAAAGCAGGTGACTGCGATAAGGAAAATTTAATGATGTATTTCTGTCATCGGATAAAAGTTAAATTTTTCACTATTTCAACCTATTCAATTTTACCAGCAATTTTAGATAATTTAACTGAATTATTGAAAATAAACGAAAATTAATAACAAAAATTAAAGAAACCAAAATCACAAACAATTATAAAACACTGTAAACCAAAAATAAGTTATGTAAAAAAAATGTATAAATTCTGACATTTTTAAAAAACATATAAATCAAGTAATAATTATTTAAAAAGAAAAATCTACCTAGTACTTATCAACTTATTTATTAAAAAAATAAATTAAACATGTTACTTACTTCAGCTCTTTGAAAAACCGGAGTAAAATATGGATCTTTATCGTTTACATTGGTAATAGTAATTAATAATGTTGCAGTTCCCGTCAAAGATGGAGTTCCTGAAATAAATTAAATCGTACTTTAAAAAACAGAAAATAATAACTTCTATTCAAAATTTTAACCATCCAACTGTAGAGCAAGGTATCATTTTTAATCATATATTAGACCATAAAATTCTAGATTACCTCTTGTCTTAAAACATCTCTCCTAAGTACAATTACGATCGCGCATTTAATAAATACACATCTACACGCCGATGTGGGAGGAAGTGGACATTGTCCATTAATCATAAACACACACACAAAAATCGCTACGTCGAATATGAAAACGAACTTCAACCTCAAAAAAGCAAGCTTGAATCTATATCAACAATTATACCTATCCGACACTAAACTAGAAAGTAACAGTGACACTGACGGACTCGTTACATCTTATTGCAATTAAATTCTCCAATACGCTGATCAAACTATCCTGAAAACGTAAGAAACCATTATCTAAGAATAAAGTTCCAGTTCTCGGGTGGTCTGGAAAATGCTCAGAAGCCATTCGAAATAGAAAGAAGGCACTTAAAAAGCTAAAACGAACATCCACAATTGAAAACAACTTACCAGCATGTTCCATCAAAAGCTAGATGGGTACTTCAACAAGAAGAAAAGAGAAGTTGGAACGAATTCACATCTACTTTAACAGCTAGAACCCCATTTCAACAAATGTGGAATAAAATACAGGCATTAAACAAAATATACCCCCCTCGGATACCAAATTCAATTTCAGTATGTTAGCCAGTTGTACACAGAAGCAGAATAGATAGCAGAACAATTTGCTTTGTATTTTGAAGGTATCTCAAGTGGCAATAAACTGCCACCGTCTTCAATAAAAATAAAACAAAACATGGAATCTAGGAACTTGAAATTCGATTCAATAAATAACCAAACATACAATTCCCCTATCGGGAAAAATGAAATCATAGCGCTGTTAACTCCATTAAGAAATCGACCACCGATGCTGATAATTTTCACATCATATTCCTAAAAAAGGCACCAGAATGTATGTATGACAAACTACTTCACCTGTTCACCACATATGGACAACACGAGTTTTCCCAAGGCAATGAAGAAGATCCATAATAATACCGATACAAAAACTGAACAAGAACCCGACACAATTGGATAACTTCAGACCAATATCATTAACCTCAATCTTATGTAAAATTTTCGAAAACGACTAATCTGGGAACTAGAAAATAGAAAACTGTTATCGCCAAAATAGTGTGGTTTCGACCATCATGTTCAACGACAGACCACTTTATCCACCTACAACTGATTATTCAGAACAACTTCACAAAACACAAACACGCCTGAGCAGTCTTTTTCGATATTACGAAAACCTTTGATCGGATCTGGAAGAAAAACAACCTTAACCCTGCACAAATAGGGCTTCAAAGGTCACATAATGTATTTTATAGAAAACTTCCTATCTGAGCGCACCTTCCAAGTACGAATTAGTCGAACTGTATCCACATCAAAACGGAGTTCCACAACGTTCCATGCTAAGCCCAACATTATTCATCATTGCAATAAATTACCTAATAACATCCATTCCTGGGTCGATATCTTTTACACTGTTCGCAGACGACTTCACAATTTGTATCGGTTATAAAGATTTACAATCAGATACGCGAAGATTACAAAACGCAATCAATAAAGCGTATGAATGGACAATACGGAATGGTCTAAAATTCTCCGTATCAAAGACAAAATGTATTCACTTCTGCAAACCAAGAAGCTATCAAACAGCCTTAACCGTTACACTAAATAACACACCAATCCTTCAGACTCAAACTGTCAAATATCTCGGCTTAACATTCAACGACACACTCTCCTGGAAGCACCACATAAACGATTTAAAACTATCGTGTCTAAAAAAAATTGAATTTAATAAAAAAAAACTATCTCACAGCTCTTTTGGAGCTGACAGAACTGTTTTACTAAAAATCTATCGAACAATGATACGTCCCTGTTTAAATTATGGTGCTTCAATTTATGAAACGGCAAAATCACCTATCTTGCGTACCTTAAATTCCATTTATCATTCGGCTATTCGACTAACAATGCAAACATCATCAACCCCTTGAACATCAATCACTCGGAACAAATTGATCACCGCGTAATATCGTCGATACCACCAAACATCACAACGAACTTAAAACTCGACATAACACTGACACTACACAGCAAAAATATGATGCCAAAACAAAGAGCCTATGATAGACTAATGACCTCACTCGACTCATATGAAAAATTGTATACCGACGTATCAAAAACAGTCGAAGACTGGCTGCTCCGTTATACATCGAGATGTCATTATAAGATACGTTTTACCAATTGAATTTTCAGTGCTATCAGCTGAACTAACAGCAATAAACCTGATAATCAATTTGGCTGATGGCTTAGGCTTGCTGTCTTTACTGACGCACTTAACGCCATTCAAACCATTAATCTTGATCATACGAAAGCTAACCACCCCATAGTCCAGGATATCCTTCTGTCAGCTAACCAACATATCAAAGAGACCATCGTATGCTGGATCTCATCACATTCTAACATAAAGGAAAACGAGGAAGCTAACATCGCCGCGAAAGAAGCAACGGAAATGATTCCAGTACCAGAAATTCCAATCCCAATTTACGACCAAATACGCAACATCAAAAATCTACTTCAAGGTGCACGGAGCTTACACTGGAAGCGCATTCCCACTACCAACAAACTCCAAAACGAATCGTGGCTCCATAGAAAACAACTATCCCATCATGATGCGAAAAGGTTGTAATAACTAGGCTCAAAATTGGACACATCGCATCAACTCATAATCACATACTAAAAAAAAAAAAAACAGCCGATATGCTGCCACTGTAGACAGGAGCCTCTAACAGTCAAACAAATACTAACAAAGTGCATACCACTCCGGAAATTCCATGCTAACCACAACATTTCAATACACACGGCACTTTTAGATAACCCAGTGGAACTCCTCGGTGCCTCTGACCTAAGTTGTAGTATATGGCACCTTAAAAAAAAAAAAAAAAAAAAAATTTTAAAAAAGGGATAAGTTACATATTTTTAAAACAATATAATTATGAGAACAATGTTACCTCCATCAACAGCCACCACTGTTATGTTATACGATTTTCGTTTATCATAATCCAAACCAGAATTTACATATATAATACCAGAGGTAGAATTAACATCGAAGTCACCGTAAGCTCCTTTTTCTATTTTATATATTATGTTCGAATTTACGCCAACATCTTCATCTGAAGCGTTTAATTGTGATATGCTGAAACCTAAAAAAAAAAAGGGGGGAGTATCAAAAATTAATTATAGTTCCAAAAATGTAAATCAGGCAAAAAACAAAGTCTCGTTGAGCGATTAAATATTCAAAAGAATTAAATGGAACTATGTTACAGAAATAATTAAAAGACAAAATATATCAAATAGTAAAAATATTTCCAGAACAAAGAAATTAAAAATTAAATTTTTGACACATGAAAAATATAATAATCAATCCAAAGTGAATAAATTATAATATTCACAATGACCGAGCATAAAGAGCAGAGAAAGCCAAATTTGACTACTTTATTATGATCATATTTTTCTTTAAACCAACATTAAGAAGTCATTAAAATAAAAAAGTATCCAGTTACATCCTAAACATGTTTATATGTTTAACAGTAATACACTGTGCTTAACTCTACATATATTTCCCAAAACTATGCACTCAGTCCTTTGTGTTCACATACGACAGTTTTTTTTCTTCTTATTTTAACTTCAATTATTACAAGATTTTTTTATTCATTAAATATATGCTTTTGTTTCTTATCTGGAACTAAAGAATTTTTCGAAAACTAACTATCTAAATTAATAATATAAGAAAAAATATAATTTAAAATTACCTTCAAATCGGCAAATACACGATGTTCTTTTTTATAATTCACGTGTAAATAAAATATTTTTTTTTGAGAAAAAAGATAAATTTCTACAAAATGAAATGATTACTGGATTAAAAAAGTTATATTATGTAAAGAATGGTAGAATCTACTGTAATGTGATCATTACATGGCTCGGCAAAAAATAAACAAATAAAAATCATAGAAAAACAAAATAAAACTGAAATAAAATAAATAAAATGTGAAAAACTAAATTTAATAAACTATCAGGCGAATGATGTGAGCGTAAGTGTGCGTATATGTGTAATCCTGTTGTCGGCTAGGGCGAATGGAATTCTGTATCGCCACCCACGGAGGATTATTCGCAAAATATAATGTTACGAATCATAAAAAATATGAGGCCCGTAAACATCGCAAGTTCTAAGGATTCCGGGAAGGCACGACATTTTTAAATAGATTAAAGAATCTCCGCAACCCTAGGCCTTCGTTTGTTGCGATTCCGACAAGTGCGGCGGTCAGGGTTGTAAAAAACAAGCCGACGAAAAATAACGGCTGGAATGAGCCGAAGTCCAGGGCGAGCGAAACCGTCTAAAAACAGTTCGAGTCAGTCTGATTTTTATCGCGGTCGAAATCAGTACGGAATAATTTTCGGTCTTGGTCATCGAACCAGTAAAAAAAAAAAAAAAAGTAATTCAGGTTGGCCACTGGCTATAACTTTACTGTTCAACAACGCGAAAGATCTTAATTCCGATCAAATATAGACGAAACTGTGTTATTAGTCGAAAAATGTACCGAATATAATTTGTTAATTGTTTTAAAAATACCGCGAACCGAATTTCCCTCCGCAGACCTACCGATTCAAAGGACCAACAAGTTACCGCCATTTAGGATATCGCACCACCCGGCCGACAATAGAGATACATATTAAACTGATTTATATTTAGTAATCGTCGCCGTGTTATATTCGTACTATATTAATTAACTTGTGTTTTCAGCGGTTGACCGTCCAAGTAAAATCGTTGTAGGTAAAATTATAATACAAACTTTAAATCTTCATCCATTTTTTGACTTATCTAATAATTATAATAATTGTAAAATATCCAATAATAATAATAATAATAATAATAATAAACGTAAAATAAATAATAATAATAATAATAATAACCATAATAAACGCAAAATAAATAATAATAATAATAATAATAACCATAATAAACGTAAAATAAATAATAATAATAATAATAATAATAACCATAATAAACGTAAAATAAATAATAATAATAATAATAATAACCATAATAAACGTAAAATAAATAATAATAATAATAATAACCATAATAAACGTAAAATAAATAATAATAATAATAATAACCATAATAAACGTAAAATAAATAATAATAATAATAATAATAACCATAATAAACGTAAAATAAATAATAATAATAATAATAACCATAATAAACGTAAAATAAATAATAATAATAATAATAACCATAATAAACGTAAAATAAATAATAATAATAATAATAACCATAATAAACGTAAAATAAATAATAATAATAATAATAACCATAATAAACGTAAAATAAATAATAATAATAATAATAATAATAACAACCATAATCTCTATAATAAACGTAAAATAAATAATAATAATAATAATAACCATAATAAACGTAAAATAAATAATAATAATAATAATAACCATAATAAACGTAAAATAAATAATAATAATAATAATAACCATAATAAACGTAAAATAAATAATAATAATAATAATAACCATAATAAACGTAAAATAAATAATAATAATAATAATAACCATAATAAACGTAAAATAAATAATAATAATAATAATAATAATAACAACCATAATCTCTATAATAAAGCGCCAAGGAAATAAATAGACGAAAAATCGGAAAAAAATAAACGAAAAATCAAAAAAAGTCCTGAGACCGTTCTATGGCACTTAGAAAGCTAATTTTTTTTTTAATCGACAGCTCCAGGTCAGTGGCTTTTAGGAAAATTATAGAATGTCCAAAATTTTTATACCTTGGGGTTCAAAACGAGCAATGAATCAAATTTTTCTTCCACCATAGACGAAAATAAGACAAAAGACCAAAAATGAAAAAAAAATCCTTAGCCCGTTCTATGGCACTTAGAAAGCTCTTTTTTTTTAATCCACAGCTTCAAGTCAGTAGCTTTTAGGAAAATTATAAAATGTTCAAAATTTTCATACCTTGGGGCTCAAAATGGCAATGAATCAAATTTTTCTACCAAAATAGAAGAAAATAAGACAAAGACCAAAAATTACAAAAAAGTCCTGAGGCCGTTCTATGGCACTTAGAAAGCTAATTTTTTTTTTAATCGACAGCTCCAGGCCAGTGGCTTTTAAAAGAATTATAAAATGTCCAAAATTTTCATACCTTGGGGCTCAAAACAAAAAGGGAATAGATCAGCGCTAATTTAATAAGATCATTACCAATCGCATGAAAACGCGGTACTACTGTATTTACCTACGCAGTACCGCGCTTCTACCCACCCACTAACAGGTACTGCATTTACCTACAGAGTACCGCACTTCCACCCACCCAACAACCGGTACTGGCTTTTCGTTCATCGTGTATTACTCATAGTGGACAAAGACGAAACATCTTTTGTTAACGATTCTTCTTTTGTTTCCTCTATGGTGTATTATTGGTGTATTTTTAAATTTGAAAAACGACGTTGTAATTTTGAAGTTGTGATAGGCACAAACTGAAGAAATGAGCAAACTAACGTATTTGCAATTCTACGAACAGTATCGTGATAGTGGAAAGAGAAATATAGAGACTGGTCGCAATCGTTTTATAAAAAGGGCTCGAGGAGTATGTGTTTTTCGAAAGTGATCCGAGTTACTCAAAATTTTTATTAGAAATTGGTGAAGGAAAAATGCCAGACACTTTGTATAGCGAAGAAAATGAAATCGTATTAAATTTCCCCGATTTAAAAATGTTTACTTCACTTGATGAAATGATTGATCACATTTATCTCGATGATGTTCTATCAAATTTTTCTAAAATGTCCAAAAGATGTATTTTATCACCAACGAATAAAAACATAAATCAAATAAAAAGATTGATAATAGGGGAAAAAATTTCTGGAGATGAAATAAATTTATATAGTGCTGATACAACTCTGATTAATGAAAAAGAAACAAATGGAGATTCCACACATTTATGTACTGAAATTTTAAACAAAATGTCACACCCAGGAGTTCCAAATCACAAAATTACTATAAAAATTGGAGCGATTTGTATCCTCATCAGAAATTTGAATTTCGAAGGTCTGGTGAATGGAAGAAAAGTCGTCATTAAATCTGTTAAAGGTTTCATAATTGAAGTATTTCGTCCGGAAAATGAATGTAAGACGTTTCTAATTCCTAGGATCTGTTTCAAATTTATAGCTGGCGACACTGCCACTTAGATTTTAAGAAGGCAGTTTCCTATCAAGTTAGCCTATGCCATGACCATTAACAAAGCTCCGGGTGAAACATTGGATTTCGCCGCTGTTGATTTGAGGGATAATGTCTTCACTCGTGGGCAATTGTATGTTGCCTTGAGTCGAGTGAGAACATCGAAAAATGTATGCATTTTGAGCCTTGGTCACGACGAAACTCTCACAAAACGGGGGTTTGGAGCGGATCGGGGGGGGCCGCGAAGCGGCCAGGGGGAAAGCCCCCTAGTAATAAATAAAATTACAACTTGTTAATTCCGCGGACTAAATCCGCGGTGGCATCCCTGGACGCGAGTTAAATCGCATTAATTGCAGCGTAATACCGCTACACTAAAATAAAAAAGTTACATAAACATTTAGGCATTGAAAAGATCAAGAGTGGCATCTGCACAAATAAATTAGTTGATTGGTTTAATGCTGCATATGCAATAAATGATGAAATAGAAAAAGGATAAATAATTTCTAGTTGGTTTCAATGGCGATCGCGGGTTTGTAATAAGTGGAAAAACAAATAGGAATATATGGGGGAAAAAATTAGACAGAAAATCAATTACAAAATGGAATAATGAGGAAAAAATACATCGAAAACGTGTTGTTGTTATTTTTGGTGTATGATTCTTAACAGTGTAATCATCAGTTGAAAAGTAAGCGTTTTGGCGCTCGAGCGCCGCACTAGGACATTTGACGCGAAATGCCCCATCATATATATAACCAAAGAAAATTTAAATTTTGTAATTTTATTTCTGATAAATCAAATTTTTTTTCTTCATAATTTGCCATAAAAAAACATGTATCTTTAAAAACTGTCACCTTCTTAGAAATAGGACATAAACTTCCAATACGGACTGAAGATAGTGAAAAATAATCATAGTTAACAGTTTAGTTAAAAGTGGTATAAAACTAATAAAATATCAATATATTTTAACTAATAAAGAAAATGAAAAACGGTACTATAATAAGCAAATGTCAATGAACATCATAAAAAGTATCTGCATGCTACAATAACAGAATTAACGAAGCAATGATATTTGATAAATGCGAAATGTTTTAAAATTTAATTAATAATAATGCCACTTCTGTTATTCAAAAATATAAATTCTCTCTTAGTTCTAAAATAAATGTAATATATATTTTTTTATTATATATAAAATTATTCTTTTATGTTTTTAATGCATTTTCTTTTCAAACTACCTTTAAAATTAATACAAATTTTAAGTAATTTTGGCAAGATCTGAAATTTTATTTGAAATAATGTATATACTAAATAGCACACCATCTGATAAATAGAAGTATATTTATCTTCAAAAACGTTTTTGGGCAAAGTCATCTTCAGCTGGAAAAAATAAAAATTACAACACGAACACAAAGCGAATAAATGTAGTGAACAAATTGTAAAAGTTTAAAACGCGAACGTAGAATCGAAATATCACGCCGAAGAAAAGCAAAATCATACTAAAATTAATAGTCGGACTTTATGATAATTATAACAAAAAAATTTGAAAAAAATCCAAAAAAAGGGGATAAGCTACCCAACAATTACCTTCATATGCTTCAATGTAAGTGAAATTTTATATAAATTAATTTTACATATTGGAATAAGATTAAGGATTTAGCAGCAAGTAACTTTAAATATTGCAAAATAAAGGCCATGCTAATAAATAGTTATACTGATTGATTAGTTTTATACCAATTTGAGTATCTTCGGGTATAACGACTGAATACACTGACTGGTTAAATATAGGTTCGTGATCATTAACGTCCATAATTTTAATTGTTACATGTGCCGTTTCGTTAAATAATCCATCACTAGCCTGCAAGATAAAAATGTAAATCGTTTGAATCATAAACGTATTATTTTATTTACAAGAAAAAAGAAAAAAAAAAAAAAAAACAGAAATTATTAAAATTAAAAACCCAATATACTGCATACTGTTACAAAAATTTATTCTTCGAAAAAAATGTTTACTTTAATTATTAAAATAGTAGTACTAATTTTCACGATAAAAAGACTTTATATAAATGTCAAAAAATCAAAATCAAAATACCTTTATTGAGAAAATTATACATTTCTAATATATTACAAGAAAACAAATTATTTATAAATAAAATTTCCTCGCCCCGTTCTCAATCTGATCTATTAATTGCTATTTTTTTAAATGTCTATTACTTAAAAACTGATTTATTTCATCTTTCCATCTACCTTTTTGACGACTTAGTTTCCGTCTGCAATGTGAAAGGTATCAAAAAGTGGACTTATATGTCCAACAGTCGTTTACTAATCTTATTACATGACCAGCCCCCATTCCCATTCCCTCCTTCCGACATATGTAGTTCATCACGTCAATATTATTACTTAAAAGCCGTTTTATTTCTTTTATTTTAATTCGATCTTTTATCTTTATATTAAGCATTGATCTTTCTAGTGCGTTTTGTGTTATCCTTAGTTTAGCGCACCAAAAATTTTACATGAAATAGAGAACCCGAAAGTTAAAATGAAACAGGATTTTCGATTATAGAAATTATAATTGATAGGGCAATTTTTATTATACAGGAGGAAAAAATATGATTACTATAGAACTCCTGGACCAGCATAGTCAATTCTCGCACGTACACAGATCCAACATAGTATGCAGCATTATTAGTTCGCTTGAAAAGTTATAAGAAAATGCAGAATTGAAAACGAAACGAATTTTCAGTAAAACATGAAATATTGTAAAGTTAACTTGCAGACAGGAAGAGTTTATAAAAACGGAAAATATCTAACAAATATTACAAAAATATAGTTAAAACTAACCGTAACGTTAAATGATATTGAGTCGGAATTATTAACACGTTGCAAACCGTTTTTACTGATAATCCTAATTTCTCCACTGCTACTGTCAATATTTACTAAATCAGTGATATTTTGATCTGGTATAGAATAAAATACGTTAGAATCGGTATCTACATCACGCGCCTAATAAAAGAAAAAATAATTTATAACATAACACAGAAATTTAATTTTAAAATATACAGATCTAGAAGAAATTACTCATATATCCGCTTTTTAACGGCACTGTATAATTTATTTATACATGCCAAGTTACTTTTATTTGTAAACTTTTTAAAAAAAATTTCTAAACATAATACATTTATTTAACTCGCGTTAATGAATATTAAATACTCAAAAATGTACATTTAAGATGATCCAGCTATTTTATTAGTTGCACTTTTTGATTTAGCTGTTTTAGGAACCATATTTGCTTTTCGCTTACTAATAAGTCTGTATTAGGACTCACGAAATTGACTGTAGCGTTATTTCACACACAATAGCAAGCAGCAATGTACATAGGTAATTCTGATAATTTAGTTAAATTTTCACCGTCCATAAAAATTTACATTGGCAGAATGTCCCACAGTAACATCCTAGTTTGTAAATAAACTCACTTATAAACGAAATGTCTGGTTTATTTCACGTATTACCGTAAAGTACGTGAAATTGTTTGTCTTCATCCTACATAACTTTTCGAATTATTTTCACTCATTTTCAATTATGACACCGATCAAAATACGTTATTCTTCGATTAATCTTAAAAATTCTATGACTGCCGATACAAATAAATAAATTATAGCGAAACGTTAGTACAATAAAGAAATTATCAATTACGCTGTTTAGAAGTAAAAGATAATATTCTGACTAAATTACGAAAAAATATACATTACTGTTTGTAACAATTGTGAAATATGTCTTTTATTTGTTCTAAGCCATTCCGTGTAGATGATATATGTTCTAGTAACTATTTTTAGTGTGCACCTATTTATTCCAACAGATTTTTAAATGATATAAGACATCAGTTTTCTGTTTATTGTAATACCAACTACATTTATTTTTTTTCTGTACTCGTAGCGCACTTTCCCAGTGTAGTCTATAAAACCAGACTGTATTTTCTAAAAATTTACTTCCGATAATCATATTTCACACGGAGTCACAATATAAACTTTCATTAACGAATAGCTAAAACTTTTAGGAACACAAACTAGTAATAGTTTTAAGATTTTTCATATATTCAATTAAATTTAGATTTCTTAATAGCAAATCGTAAATCTTCTATTTGTTTAGACCGACATTTCGCATAATCGCGCCCCAGGTTAAATAATGCAGTTTTTTTCAATTACCAGTTATTAAAACAATATAATACCATTTGTAAATAATCGTTATGCCGAGAAGACGTTTTTGTTCGATACAATACTAACACATGATCTCGATCTTAATTACACCGATCGTTATCGAATTGCCATTTGCCGATAGATAGAATACAGAAATCATTGTTGCTATATTTTGTCACTGAAAGTTGGCGTTGCTGAGTTTGTAACATAAAAATTATACTGGAAGTTGTACAGATGAAGATAAAACATTATCGGTGTCCCTTCAGTGGAACACCGGAAAATTTACTTATCACTTTATTAGTGTTTGTGTAATTAAGGAAATCTACAATAATAATTATTAAATATTCCAAATTAATGGGGTATTCCAGCGGTCGTCGTGATATATCCGACAAATGGGAAAACCACTGTTAGCTTAAGAAACCCAAGCGTTTCTTTTGTGTCCAATAGGCAACCTAATGTTCGAAGCGGGCAATATAAACTTAGACATTAGCCAGCTACCATGGCGTAGTCGGTTAGGCAATGGCATTTCGTTCGGGAAGAATCGGATTCGATTCCCGCTGCCGCACATTAACACTTCCAAAAAATTCACTTGTGCTGGGTTAAACTGTAACGCCTTCGTCTAATTTTTGTTATTCTAATTTCCTATTTACATTTATTTGCGTATTAGTAATTTCTGTTAAATAAGGTTTTCGATAATTTTCATATTTTATTTATGTAAAGGTTCTATTTAATAAACTGTTTTAAGTAGAAGATGAATTTTTATTTCAGTACCGACGAAATGGTGCAATATTTTCTTTTAAAGCAAATATCGTATTAATGCAGTTCCAGTTAATATGTTTATTAACTTTTTTTTTTTTTTTTTTTTTTGTTGCTCCACTAAAACGACTACTCCAAAATTTTTAATTTTTTACTGATTCGAGATCATAATTTTTTAATTTTTCAATCGTCAGCAGTAGCTTACGTGAACGTTGTTTGGCTCATTCCTACTATAACAGTAATTATCGGAAATGCCAGCGCCAGCGAATGGACAGAAAAATAAGATAGGTCCTAATTTTATACTCGATCATGGAAGAAAAAAATTTCAAAATTACAGTTGATTTTTAATGTTATCTTGAATTATTTCTCTTATACTCGTATTCTATTATCTACCGTTTTGTATAATAATTACTAAAAAGTATTGGCGTAAGAATTTGAATAAGATAAATCATAAAAGTACAGTACAAAATCGAAGTATTCGTACGGGGAAAATTAAGTAAACTTTTTTCAGATTTTAATTTACTTCTGAGTAATGAAAAATTGAAACAACATAAATTATGTAGGTTCTCAATTTTTTGTTTCTTCCAGAAGACTAATACCCTTTTTTTTGAATTTAATAATTTTTTCATTAAATTTGACTGCATTTTTTTTTTCTTGTTCGGGCAAAACTAGCGTACTTTTTGCTTACGGAAAATTCTCTTCTTTCTTTAGCACCTATTCTTTTTTCTTCTAGCCTTCTTTCTCTTGTTTTTTTTCACTTTCTCAGACGAGTATTCAATATAATGAGCTTCTAGCTGAATATACGTTTGTTCGTTAATCATTTCAAAGTTCAAAAGCTAACAGCTAAAACAATCCTCTTTTAGGACCACAAAAAGGAAGTGAATTTGTAACGGAGATGATATTCGGCTGTTTTTGACCATTTTGTATCGCTAAAATAAATAAATAAATTAATTAATGTTAAATATAAAACTGTTACAAAATAATTCTTATACGAACCTGGACGAAAAACGGTAATTCAAAATTAACAGATCCTTCATCGACTACAGAAGTATAATCTTTAACAGAAAATATAGGTGGATTATCGTTACTATCTACAATTGAAATTTTTAACGGCGCTGAAGTGCTGTGACCTTTTCCTTCATCATCAGTAGCCTAAAAATAATCCACAAAATATCTCATTATCTTTTTAAAGTTGCTGAGATTATTTTTTTTTTTTATTTTTATATCAATATTGTTATAATTTTATACTCCTTTTTTATTCTTTCTTTTAAAGTGACCTATTCCGTAAATTCATAATACATAATACGCTTATCGTATAAAATATGATTTACAGCATATTCGACTTTTCTTTACCAGAATCTTTATTATAAACAACACTAAATAATTATGTTAATTTCCGTTATAAAGAAAAAAAGTGATTACTCGAATAAGTATAAAAAGTATAACAATAAAAAAAGAAGTTAAATAAAACGTTTACTATGGTAAATAATTATGCGCATATAGAAGTAAAATATTAACGTGTTTCAGTTTCTTTTTATAATAATAAAAATTTAAAAATAACGAAGTATACGAAGTTTTTTTATAATAACATTTAATTTATTATACGTAAAAAAAATTATTACTAATAACGTTCCTCACAAAAAAAAAAAAAAACTAAAATTTTTAATTATATATAATTTGTGTCAAATTAATTTATTTAGATATCAAATAATTATTAATTCTTCCTTTCCAGTTGTACTATAAATTTAAGTACATTATTTAATAATCATTACATCGCTAAATATTTGCTAACTTGAATATCTATATTATTGCTATGTTAAAAAAAGAAAAAAAAAAAAGCGAAGGAAAAATTTTGTGGTGTAAATATATATATATTCTTTCGTGTGTCCGCGCACGTGCGTGAGTGTGAGGTTTTCGTGCTCGAATATTTCATTTATGCGCAATTTTAACTTCAACAATATTTTTAAAAAATACTAATGTTTTCATATGCATTACCTTGTACGTTAAAAAATAAGCTGTTTTTGTTTCAAAATCTAAACACGGTGATATACCCGGTGATGAACACAACGCAACAGTTATCACGCCCGTCTTACGATTAACGTTAAATCTAAAAAGAAGAATTAAAATAACTTTAAGCACAAAAAAAAAAAAAGGAAAAAAATTGTCACTGTATATTATGATTTCTAGTGAATAGATTTAACCTATAATTTTAAGGAAATTTATTTTTCTTTATATACACATTTTACATTAATTATAATATTTAAAAGTCAATAATTTAAATATTTCTACTCCGCTGAAACCGCTTCTATATATGCAAACAAATTTACAATAACAAAACGAACACAGTTCAAACAACGGTTTACTATAGAAATCAAAACGAGAAAAATTAATAACAATAATGTAGAAAAGGTTCTCTCTTCGCCTCTCTTCCATATCAAAATTCGCCGCGTGATTTACCTAAATAATTTTCAGTGTGCTTTACTAATTGTATTTATATAACATAGAAAATTTTAGATAATTTTGAAACTTTTTCGTCTTTTTCGCCTGAATGCCCGCTATTTTTCTTAGATAATGGATTTTGCTAGAATATATAAATAAAATAAATGGTAATTAAAACAAAAGCGTAATTTAGGCAAGAGCTTAAAGAAAACTTTTAGACTACATTTGTAAATGTGAATGATTATTATAATGTCATTATTTTTAATAAGCGACCAATGTAAGACTTCAATTACATTATCGGAGTTGATGGGAATTTTAAGTTTACCCATTACAATAAATTAGCTATAAAGAGAACGTATTTTGTATGTTGTCTACTTTGATATGTACAGAAAAAATATGAGCTTTAAAATAATATAATAAATTTTACACACTTTAATGTTACATTGTTTCAACAGTCCAATGTTTTTAAAAAAGTTTATAAGCTTAAACCAACAATTTTCTTTTAATTCAGTCCTTAAAAATATTAGTTATATATTAACAAAATATCCAGAAAAAATCAGAAAAATATAATTCATTTAAATGAAAACTGAAATATACTCTTTAGGTGAAAACATATCACTAGCCCAGAAGAGCCCAGATAAGAGTACAGTTGTTTATCTCTGATACGACGATATCTGAAAACTTGCAAATTTTTATTGCATAAATGAGACAGAAACAACAATGAAGTAAAGTAAGTTTCATAAAAAACGATACTAATATGTTTACCAAAAAAAATATACATACATATATTTTCTTTTTTACTCTAGCAACATAATTATCCTCGTAAGTTATGGTTTTCTTCAGCAAACTCCAATCTGTTCGATGGAGATTAACCAGAACAAATCCCAAATTATTTATAAAAAAATTTTTATCTTCATTGAGACTACTTTAGTATCATAATTTCTGTACACCTCTTTTAACCAAAAAAAAAAAAAAAAAAAAAGAGAAATTACTATTCACTCACTTTACGTTAATTAATATTATTTATGGAATGACATTACTTAACTGAACGTTCATTGTTCGACTATAATTTGGTGTTAATCGTATCTCATCATTTCCAACAATAATCGGTTTTTATTTTCATTAGCCTCCTTTTCACATGTTCTTACTTCTTCTGTTACCCTTTTTTTTTTTTTTTGTCTTAATATTCCAACGATCAAGTAATGTTTATAAGCACCAATTCATGAATATTATTTCTATTTAATATTTTGAACAACGCTATTTAAAACTGGTTCATTTGTGACATCAAGTACACAAGAAACCATTAAGTTTTCACAATGATTATTTTTTCACATTATTTACTTTGCAATAATTTTTTTACATTCTTTTTCTCCTAATTAATATTTTTTATTCTTGCAGTTTTTTCTCCGGAAGATATTTTCGGAATAACCATTTCAAATATATAAAAAAATAATAGCAAAAGTAATAAAAATTGTTCCAAACGGAGCACTTATTTAACATTTTTGATACGAAATTCTTCGACTAATGTATTTTATTATTTTTTTATTTATTTTTCCCCAAAAATTTACATTAAAAATACTATCCACATTAAAATGTCACTTTTTTTATACATATAATACACTAACTTTTAGAAATATGATATTCCTATATGCTCGTTATGAAATTTACACTATTATAAAATCTAAGTGTTACCTTTCAGCACCATCTCCAATTAAGTCATAAACAATTCCTTCTGTTCCGTAACTACCACTATCCCTATCTGCTGCGGTAATGGTAGTTACTACAGTTCCAGGTAAAGATTTTTCACTTACGGACGCTGTAAAAGTAGGATACTCGAATTCAGGTGAATTATCGTTAACATCCGTCACGTTGATTCGCACTATTGCACTGGATGATAAACGTGGTGGATTTGCTATTTCTTCCGCTTTCACCTTAAAATGTCATATCACGTTTGTAGTAATAAACAAAGCGTATAAATAACATCCATTAACGAAAACAATGAATCAATATATATATATATATATATATATATATATATATATATATATATATATATATATATATATATGCATGCATATACACACATACTCGTATATTATCTAAAAAAATAAATAAACGTTACAACTAATATTTTTTGTATTTAACTAAAATTCCTCTTTTTTTTTTGTACTTTTTTTTATCATCATGAAACTATTTAGCCGCGAAAAATACACAAATAAAATATTAAAACATAAATACATAAACGTACTACAATAATAAACTTCCTTTGATTCGGGTTTTCATAATCTAAAGAACTGTTCGATAATCTAATAATAACTGACGCAGATCCGACAGCAGTATTTGGCTCCACCGTAAATTGTTCTAAGGTATCTTCCAAACGTAAAGAAAATCGCGAATTATTTCCCTACATCAAATTCGAAATGATTGTAAAATTACGTCTATAATATTGCTTCATTAAACTAAAATGTTAAAGGTTTCATATCACTAGACGTTTTTCAGCTTTTTTTGCATAAAATACGTCACTTAAAATTAAATTTTTTAATGGTTTAATGTGTACGCATTTAACGTTTCGGAAAAGATTATACTTTCTATCATCAGGACCAAACATTTCGAATACAAATTTTACTCGAAATGTTAAGTGTGAATATGCTGGACATAATTTCCACTGTAAAAAGTTAATTTTAATTGTAAATACGAGCTTTAACATTATAAAATATGAATGTCGATGGATTATTATAATTTTTTGCATAGTTTTTGACGTAAAATTGGTAGGCAATGAATTGCAAAACAATTAAAAATTGGAGAAATACAGAAACAGAATTATATATATATATATATATATATATCATTCTGACGTTGAAAGAACCCTTCTTTAAAAGTAGAATAATTTACGGTTGTTTATTTTAGATTAAAAAACTTGTTATCAAGAAGATAAAAAAATTTTTAAAAAGTTTAAACCTACTATTTTTTTTGGTAATATTGTCAAAAAAAAAAATGTTCAAAAAAAGCTTATAGTTTAATTTATATTTTTTTCTACATTAATTTTAAACCTAAATTTTATATTTAAGTTTTACATCGTATATTCTCTCAGGTTCATAATAGTTTATAGAAGAGTGAGAAAAAATATGAAAAAAAAAAAAGACATTTCATTCCAGCTGTAGTATTGCAATTCGTTCTCTCAATCAACCTGATCGATCTGCAGTGAACTGATGCATATAATGCAATCACTGACCGATAGTATATCTGCTTTCATTTAACCTATTAGAAGTATACTGTTGCATCGAACCAACACAATTTATTAACCTTTCGTCAACCTCATTAGACTTTTCATGAACTGATAAATATAATAAGACGTAATGAATGACAGCAAAATCATTCATTTTAAATTTGATCCAATCCATGCAATGTAGCTTAACTGACAATACTGAAACACTGATTAGTCGACGAGAAATCATTACGTACATATAAATTAGTAAAATACAAGAATCTTTTCATATATGCTAAAAGAAAGATACTCAATTCTTTTATACTTGGTAACATTTACTAATATATATGTCCTAGTAATATACTTTTTTTTTAAAATATAAGTGTAAAGATTTTTTTGCTGCATTTTTAAAAATAAAAGAATAAATAAAAAAGGAAAATGACTTTTCAAAAAATTTATATATAACTTCATCAAATGTTTAAGCAACTGCTTGAGTCCCTCAACTATATGAACATCCCATAGTAAAAAGGAAAAAAAAAACTTTTCTTCTTTAGTAGTTATATACTTTGTTTTTCATTTTAAATTTTGTAGTTCTTTTCTCAAACATAGGAGTAATTTCCTTAATTTTTCTACGCATATTAAATTGCTCATATTTTCACAGATCTCTCCATATCATTTTATATTCCATATCTGTTTTGCTCGCCGTATTTTCTATCAAATCATTTTATATATTATATATATTCGCATACACAAGTGTGCCACCCACCCCACCCCACCGCACACACACAGATTCCACATTAGTAGAGCAATCGTTAACGATGTTCGAACTAAAAATTACCATTTTTGGTTCAAATAATTTTATTTTTAATTTCTCGGGCAGATATCGTTTCACTACTTCATTGTCGTCGGCAAAAGCATATCAGGAGGGGTGCCTATTCACTGAAATTTAAAATCTCGTGCATAATCGAATATATCGGGGTAATGACTGTGCATCTCAGTGGTAGTGACCAGTATGCGCCCTAACAGGATTATTGTGTTCCGCTTTAGGGAACTAAAATTATTCCGAGAAAGTTTTAATATTCCTATCAAGTGTCTTCTCGAGAAGGACTTCAAAATAGAGAGTTTCCGATATATATGCATTTATATATATATATATATATATATATATATATATATATGCATTTATATACAAGCGGTATTTTGAAGTCCTCCTTTTACTCGTTAAACAAAAAATATTGCCTGTTATATTCACTTTAATATATTCAGTTTATATACTTCCTAGATTCTTTACAATATACGAATTAATCTCTTTAAAATACCTGTTAATTTTATTTAATTCATTCCAACAACCATTTTTTTAAAGTCTAAAGTCATAAATCTTGAATTTTTTCTTTCAGCGCAGCTTTCACCAACTGTTGCAAAAACCTTACTGTATTTCTTATCCTCTTCCTTGTCGAAAATCTGTGTTACTTTTCTTTATTTTCTTTCGCTACCTTTAACGGTATCTTGTCTAAAAAGTTCTAGATTGCCGAGTGCATATAAAATAATATTACCAAAATATAAAAACAGTTAACGCAAAACGAATATCTGATTTTGAATTAAAATAATGAATAAATGTTTTTATTTCGGTAATATGAATACCTACTGACTTTGTTTTACCGGAAATAAATGTTCCAATTCAAAACGTTTATTATGTATATTTATCTTATTTAAAGTGATAAATCATTAAAACAATACAGTTTTTAATACTTATATTGCTGTTGTGGTAGTTCATAAAATAGAAATAAAAGACCACAACGCTAAACGAAGGCCAGATGTTACATACACTCAATCGATATTAAAAAAGTTCCTTGTTTTTGGTGTGCAAGTCAGATTCCAAAATTATGCGTTCCTTTTCAGAGGCAACAGAAAAAAAAAAAAAAATCCTAATATCGACGTAAATAATTACAATATTATATTTTCTTTTATTAGATATGAATATTACCCTTTTAGCAGCTTAAATCACTTATACAATTTAATCTGTACGAGATAAACTTTACATCTGCATAATACTTTATATTAAATACGTTAAACTCATAATGCAACTGTTTACGTCAGTTCTTTTTCAATACGGAATTCGGTAAATATAAAATACAATTTTGGCTTCAACGGGATTGCAATTATTGTTCACTACTCTGAAAAAATGATATTTACTCATGATTAACTTACAACATCAGCATCTGTAACAACCATATCCAAATTTGGTAATGCAGATCCTTTAGGAATATTTTCTGGAATACTAACATAATACTCTTGCTTATTAAAAACGGGTTTTTCATCA
This sequence comes from Icerya purchasi, assembly GCA_039619475.1. Classification (NCBI taxonomy): domain Eukaryota; kingdom Metazoa; phylum Arthropoda; class Insecta; order Hemiptera; family Monophlebidae; genus Icerya; species Icerya purchasi. The sequence continues at coordinate 349,088,452 of CM077116.1, read as the reverse complement.
TTAACATCCTTTACTGTTATGGAAACCACTGCTGTAGCAGACGAATCTTCCGAGTTTAATGCGACCCCATTGAAAATTTCTCGAGCCTGTTAAGATATAAGACAATTAAAATACAATATACAACTATATGGAAAACATTTTATATTATTAATTTTTGTGGCCTTACTGAAACTACACTATCTTTTCAACTCGTCGCGATGTAGTTTTGTCTTTACTATGGTGATTAGGATTTTACACAATAATGATGATATAAACCCAAATAAAGAAAATTCCGAATTTAAATTCGGGTAAAGTTATTAACACGTATTTAATATAAAACGAGGTTCTTCCGACAGAATAGCGAACTATTCAATTTACATAAATAATCTAATAAAAAATTCCGGTTAAAACGCATTTTTGAAGTACATAAAATTGTTCACAATAAATACCCCGCTTAACAGAATTGATATATTTCAACTGATAATATACATTAGTCTAACTTATAAGTAGTTCCGCAAACTTATCCTAGAAAAGAAAATATAAAATCATATTTAGAGCTTGTACATATATTCTGCGGCATAAGTAATTTCTTATTTTCACCTACAGGCTTGTTCACACTAGTCGTGTTCGCACTTAAACTCGCTATCTCGCAAATATTGTCAACATAGAAGAAGTTATAAGCAGAGTTCAATGCGACACGCGAATCGTTGATTTACCAAATTGGTACATCAAAGGAATTTGCGATAACTAAAACAAGTGAATTTTTTAGGTTTGTACAATGGAATGAATTATTTTAAATTCATAATTTTTTATGAAAATCATCCAATTCGTAATATTTTTTAATTTCTTTGCTATTTAGCTCCCGCCTACGCAATAAAGGATTATTCATAAAGTATACATTAAAAAATTTTAAATGTTTCTTCGTAAAAGGGATCTTGGGATCTTTGGAATTTTCGATAGTAGTAAAATTTATTCAGTGTTTTAGTTTTTATCTATGCGTTATATGTATATATGCGAATGTCAAAATATAAAAATGTTAATTATTTGCTTATTTTGTTACATAATTAATGATTATTAGTGTATTTAAGAACACAAAAAGAAAAATCTATATACATATATATATATATATATATATATATGTGTGTGTGTGTGTGTGTGTGTGTGTGTGTGTGTGTGTACATATATATATATATATATATATATATATGGGTGTATGTATATGATAATTTTATAGTTCTATTAGATTCTTCACGTTTAGGTTCTACTGTTTATTAAATTACTATTTTATCCGCAAAGAAAATAAAACACTAAAGCTAAAGAATGAGCACAGTTTAACAGGAAAGGAAAGAAGAGAATTACCACATACAGTTATCGTAGCTTTAACAAAATTCTGAATTATAATTACACCGGACATAATACGTTATTGATAATGTAGACGTTCAAAATGTTACAATACGCCAAAAGATAATTATTTGCATCCGGCATAAAAACTATTAAAACTAATGTATGCGAAGTGTAATACATCGTTTCAACATCATATTATATTATATTGTTCAACACAATGCAAGTGGCAAATAGAAATATAGAATAATTCATACTGACCCGAACGGTTAACGATATTATGCCGCTAGTATTTGCAAGTTGCTCTCTGTCTAGTGGTTTTGCTACACGCAATCCTCCAGTGCTTCCGTCTAACAGAAAATAGTTATGAGGATCTGAAAGAAAATAAAATATTTATACATACGATACGAAATAATTTTATAAACTATTAATTTTTATAGATTTTTTCTAAGAAGTTTTAAAGAAATAAATTTAAAATAGTACGAATAACATACAAACGTTGGTATACTAGACAAACCAGAAAATAAAAAAGAGAAATTACATAAAGTAAAAATTCTTCAAAATAATTACATGAGAACTATGAGCAAGAAAGAGTAACTGAAAGAAAATTCAGATAACGCAAACGAGCAACCTAATCAAGCTCGCTTGAACAAGAAGTAAAATAATCGGGGGAAAAAAAAAACAAAAAAAGAAAACAATTAGCTTGAAATCTCTATAAAAATTAAAATTTAAAAGTTTTTATTTAATTCCTTCCATACGAGTTTAATAAAATATTGAACTAAATATAATCAGAACGTACTATTTATTCAAAATACATATGTCGAGTTATTACGATTATAAGTTTTAAAATAGTAAAGTTGTAAACTGATTGTGAAATATATTGTTTGGTTAATTCTGTTTTACCAAATATCCTTTTTAAAAAGGTCATTGTTAAAAGATATTCTTCTCACTGACGAATATTCTTTAAAAATTGCCCTCTTAAATCATCGAATATACCGCAACAATGTCGCACTGTTATAATACATACTTGTTAACAAATCGAATACAACATGTCTCGGATTTTCATGGTCCCCATCTTTAGCGTTGAGCGTTAAAAATAAATATCCGACTGGTGCATCTTCTTCTAAAATTGCCGATAACGGACCATAAAATACTGGAGGACTATTTTGGACATCTAATATCTTAATTTCCGCCTTCGTACTTGTATTGTATTTACCGTCCTAAAAACCCCATTTCCGTTTTAGTTTCGATTTTATTTTTATTCAATTAAATTTTTTATCAAAGCATAAGATGGTAAACAAATAAGATAAAAAAAAAAAAAAAAAAAAAAAAAAAAATGCAAAACTGTAAACTTCAAATGATACTTACAGTGGCAACCAACAAAACCTGATAGAACTGCCGATCATTATAATCCAGTTTAGTTTTAAGCACTAAACCCCCTTCGTAATATCGCTGGCTATTATTAAACGTTATGATTCCAAATTTATCGCAGGCATCCGAAAACTAGGAAATTAAAAATTATAAGTAAAAATTTAAAAATTAAACGCGCGTAGTTTATAGCAAGGTTTTTACTTTTTTTACATCTATTCACAGCCATCGAATTACAGAGAGCAAATCATCATAGACTAGTCAGAAATATTAGACACCTGGGCCGTACCTAAGTGTCCGGATTTGGAGAAGACGCGAAAAAAAAAAAATTCTTTTAGAAATTTAGTAATGTATAGAAGTAGTAAAAAAATCCCAGTATAATTTTTTTTAAAAACTCTATCACGTGTACCCGATGTCAGTCTTATTGTATTTCCTCGACCATTTCATTATTACGCTAACACCCGTGACAAAAACTGATACAAAAAAAATTGTACTTCATTTAAAAATTATGATCTCAGAAATGTTTTGATATATTATAACCAAAATTTTAACATCTCGCTTTATATCCCCCTAACGTTTAATTTAAATTCCTTTTGCTTAGTGCAAAAGACGACCTTATCTCATAAGGCACAAAAAATAATTTCTAAATTTTAATTCAAAAACTTAATCCTACAAAACACGATTTTGAAGGTGCAAATACAACAAAGTTAACAAAATTACAAAAGTAGACGTTATCGAAAAAAACGGTCTTCTTTTACAATATTAGAAAACGAATAAAAATAAATTGGATTGCATTTATTTTTCGGTTAAGAATGTACTTTTATTATTCAGTTACGTGTTTTTTTTTTTGTTTTGCGCAACTTCATTACAAATTAGGTCTTTCTCAACTAAAAAATAAATATAACCCGACCGAAAAAAATAATCAGTGAACTACATTTTCTGTTCATTTTCATTTATATGCACGAGGTATATTTCGAAAAGTAATGTTGCAAACATGTGCGAATGCAATAGATTTATTTTGAATGATCCTGCGAGTATAATTACAAAAAATTTAATGAGAAAACAAAGGGGAAAAAGGAAAAAACAAATGTGCGCTAGCCTTATAACTTTCCATAGTAAATTTTTTCTTTATAAGCAAATAAAGCGCTCAATGGAAAAATGTAAACGTAAGCTATAGAATTAGGCTGTAACTGGCAATAATCAATGCACAAAAAAAGTAAAGAAATAGAAACAAGAAGTCTATATTAGCAAAAATACCTGAACCAGTCGCGTAACTAAAAGAAAAAATTTTAGGCGTCAACACTCTGCGTTTAAAAATTTTTAGTTATGAAGTATGAAAATTTAGAAAGAAAGCCTATCTCTATTTTGTCCCTTACGTCTCTTCGACTTAGTTCGATTTGTCCTTACGCAATTTACTATGACAATCTCCCCTATTTCTCCTTTAAATTCGCCGAACTCTCCCATTCTCCCAAAATGTTTACTTACACCTACATTCTCCAAATTTCTTCCGCAAGCCCTAATTAAGTAAGAAATCCTCAATACTATCAATTTTAAATGTTCTCCTCACGCAACCGTATATTTACAGACAGTTCGAAAGAATCAGGTGGTGTTCGTGCCTCTTTTAACCTCTCGGATTTTAATTTTTTAGAATCTTTTCGTCTGTCTCCTTTCTGTTCCATATTCATAAACGAATTAATGACTATCCAACGTTCCATTATTTTCATTTCCTCCTATCACCTTCCCACTAAATTCTTAATTATACCTGACTCCACGACCGCTCTTCAGGCTATCTGTTCCCCCCTACCTGATTAGTCCTGCGATTTTATTATTCTCCGTATACGTTCACTTATTCACTCCATTCCATTCGAATTGATTTGCTGTGGGTTCCTAGCCATTCAGGCATTTTTGATAACGAAGCGACGGACTCTTTGGCTCGGGTTGCTGTTGCTTTCCACCTTTTTTTTTAACAAAAAATTCATCCTCATATATTCTTCCACTGTGCAAAAGTTTTCATCTTAGGTTTGGTGTCGGATATAAATACCACTTTTTCTAACAATTGTTCTTTTCATCTATCTGTTCACCTAGTCTTCCTACCAAGTAACAACAGAACTTTTAAAATTTCGTCAATCAAAACACCAATTGCACATGAGAAAAAAATAAATTAAAGAAATCAATAACGAAGAACTGTATTTCTGATGCAACTGAAGAAATATTTTATATTAACGTAAACAATAATTTTCCTATACGCTAGCACATATAATATTTAGCCGACGGAATTCAAATGGAAACGTAAGTGATCCAATTCTAAATAATACTATACTTTCCATTCTGGCATCGGGAATTCGTCCCGAAGCAAAAACGTAAATGTTATTTCAAATGATTTTTTAGCGCACCTGTATGAATTGAAACAGCGATGAGAAAAAGAACAAGAAAAAACATGGACATATTTCGGATTTTACTAATTTGATTTACAAATAAAGCTATATATATATATATATATATATATATGTACGTATAATTATAATTTTTTATTCGTAATAGCTAAAATAAAGGAAATTTATACTCTTACGCATATTTTGTAAATTTTTTTACCTCGGCTAAAATTTCGCAAGTTACTTCCAAAGTTTCACCGACTAGATCGACATCTTCAGCTTTAATCCCGGAAAATACGGTAGTATTAATTTTCGTATCTTCCGATATATTAATTTTATACGGCAGCTGAAAGTGAATAAAGCAGTTATTTTACATATTTATTATATAAGGTAATGTTCAAATACGCCACCGTTTGCCGTTTAATTTGTCACGGAAATCCATTAAACCACTGTACACGAATGCCTCTTGCGGTAGTATTAATCGTATTTTATTTTAATGTATCCGTGTTCAATTTAATATAAAAATATCGTTCCTAATTAGAAGATGCATTCTAGTTGGCATAAGGTTAATTTTAGAAATGAACAAGATGAAAAAACAGCTTACAGTTTTTTTATTATCCTATCTATAAGAGCAAAGTATTATGTTTCTTTACGGCCCTTTAGAATTACAAAGATTTCTAATTTGCGGCTTTTTCCCCTTCAGTATAAAAAATTCATTAAAGTTGTGTAATTTGGTTGTGGTAAGAGAAATCGTTCAAATACTTCTTTTCTAAATTTTTCCGTTACGATGATCCTCCACTATATCAAAATATTTTATTATATTTAGCCAATGAAACAACAAGCATTACAAGACTAGAAATCTCTTTACACGCAATATGAATTACAAAGAAAACATGTAAAGAAAATTTTCATTACATTTATGCCCCAATCGCCGGTGTTTTGTTAACTTTTAAAATCTAAAATAATTAAGTGACCAAACGTGTGATGAAGCCTCAAAATATGCGAACAATTAAGAAAGTTTTTAAAATCCTAAACCATTTCAGGTGCATTGTTAATGACATTATTGGGAAATTGTAAATTAAATTTCGCGCAATAAAGCAAAACAATTTTTTCTCCCTAAGTTGGCACACCTGTATGTCACATCCGTGTTAAATTTCAAGTCGTTAGATTGAAAATGTTACAGAAAGCCCATGGAGACTCTGCTTTACCAAAAATAAGTACATATAATTGATGGGGTCAATTCAAAAAGGCCTTTAATTGTTAAAGACATACTATACGTACGTCGGCTTCAAACACAGAAGAAAACGTCCAAATTGTGAAAACAATTTTCATGGAAAACTGTCGTATGCGAGAGGTAGCTGATGAAGTAGACATTTTAATATGGAACAGCCCAACACGTTATAATGGATGTTTTGTATGTACGCGCGTTATGGTACGTCTGTTCCCAAAGATCTCCGATCACGACAATGCGCCATCGCACGCATCGACTTATTTTTTTATGGGTCATTCCATTTTTAGGCGAAATGGGAATTAGGCGAAATGATACCAGACCATAGATTTCATCAGGAAAAAAAGAAAATCAAATTTTCAATCCATTTTATTATTTGTTTTTCTTTTGTTATAAATAAATAGATCATATCTATTTTTAATGCCTTCTCCCAAAATGGATTTCTTATACGCCATTGACTCGTTATAATGTTATTATGGCATTTTTTTTTACTTTTTCCATATCTTAATCATTTTGTAATGTTTTTTAGCAAAATCCAGATAAATTTATTTAAACTATCCTAAGAAATACAAAAAATACATTCCAAGAGAAGAAAATTTTCACAAGTTTTCACCTTTAACCTGATTTACTATTTGGTTTATTCAAAAAAAGAAGAAAAAATCAAAAAAAAAAAAAAAAAAAAAAAAAAAAACTCTTACATAACATACCAACTAACGAATAAACCTGATTAAGCAGAGTAATAACAAATGACTATACATAATTATTAAGAGTATGTGTACGTGTATACATAATGTAAATATACAAACAAAAAAGCGACAATTACCGATTTAAAAACGGGAGCGTTATCATTTTCATCATCTATTATAATCGAGACGCGCACCTTAACTACGTTATTCATGTTGCCACTTTCGCTGTTAACTTCATCTTCCAGCGTTACCACAAAATATAGCGTATCATTTACCTGTATAACACAATCATCGCGCGATTATAATGAGACGAATATCCGTACGAAACGTAGCAATACAGATTAATTAAAATACTCCGGAGCGACATGTACAGGAAAATCACACGGAGAATAAATTATCGGTACTACACCTACCCGAGCAACACATACAATCTGTTTTTCTAATTAAAAAAACACGGATACAATAGCTCTATTGCATAAGTTTACAGCAAGAAAATATATCCAAAGAGACAGAATACGGGGGCTCATCTATCGTTAAAACGTGCGATGAACAATACAAACACGTATTACACATACAGATCGTTTTGGTTTATTACGATAGAGTAAGCCATTCCGTATCTGTAATATTCGCGATTTTCATCAATTATTTCGAAATACTTTAAAAGTAATGCACTTTTTTGAACGATAATAATCGATTTTTTTCTCAACGCTACGCCACTTAACAATGTGACCATTACTAATGAAGCTAATATTTTATAGTCTTTAAGTTTAATTAGCGTGATGCCCCCACTCGACAGACAAATACATATAAGCTATATTACGGAATACGAGAACGTAAGAAGAAAAAATACGAGTATTATAACGGATAATTTAAATCACTTTTAATATCCGACAAATGTTCTCCGTTACGTACACGATAGGCGTTTTTTGTTTTTTTTTTTTTTTTTTGAAGGGGATCCTATATGATAAACGTTATTTAATGTACATCTGCACGCCATCAAATCCTTTTCTCAAGAACTCTGCAAAATAGGAAAATACGTTCTTGGAATTCCTTTTTTTGTGCTGATCCGAGTTTATCTTAGACGCACCTTATCATTTATCTGAAGATTTATTACAATTATTACTGAATTCTGTTTAATGATACTTTCAAAATAAGGGGATCATAAAAACTAATTTTTTCCATAAATGATTTTTCGAAAATTAAAATATGTCAACGTTTAAAGTCTCGAACTTGGGCCTTTTTTGCAGAAAAGACACAATACAGAGTTTATTGTGAACTGTTGTGATTTTTCATTTCATTGCTCGCATTTTTTGATTTCATCTAGATGTTTTACTTTAGGCTTTTTTCAAATATTTGTTAACCGCTAAATTACTATTATCAATTACCGCATTAACTCGGATAGTACGTCTTTCATGCAATATACCATTAAGAAAACTTGTATTTTCTTTTAAGAAAACAGAAAAAAAAAAGTGAAATTATTTTAAAATTTCGGACTTCTATATTAATCTACAACTCCGAGCTTCCTAATAAATTCTGTGTTTTATACAACTATTTGGTAACTAACTACAATGGTGGTGTTAATGTCAAGAGTTTAAAACAAAGTATATATATAATGAGATTACCAGTTGAATTTTAGCTATCACTAAAAACAATTTTACAACCGGATACGATATAAAAAATTATGAAACATCGTGTACTACACTTGCAACAATCAGAACACTTCAAGCATAAATTGTATTTTCTGTGCTTTTTGGGAAAGAAGATAGAAAAGCACATATTACAGCGGCACATTGTAAAAGACATATTTGTTTATTTTCTCCGAAATCGACTATACAAATTATTAGAATAAAAGTAATAGTATTGATTTTAACGGTAATAATGGGGGGAAAAAAACAAATCAACAAACAACTTGATGTTTATCTTTGAAAACGTTTTGAAAAAGAACGCATTTTTATCATAAATGAATTTAGATTAATTGTTGAGTCATATTAGAACGTCAAAAATAAAAAACGTTTTTTTTTATTATAATGAATAATTAATTTCCGAAAAATTTACATTTTTCTTTTCATTAAGAATAAATTCAATTGAGAACACACGCGTTTTAAAATCAAATCAAAACATTTAAAAAAAATTAGTATGGTGGTATTCGCACGACACCAGTTACCTTCTGAAATATGGATGTTAACGGTTAAATAACCATCGGTGAGTAAAAATATTTTATAAACAGATAATTTCAGTTAAGTTGAAAATACATCGTATTCTCTTAATTCAATAGTATACATCCTCTCTACCATTATTTATGGCGCGTTTCTCTCCCGTGTATCTTCAAAAAAAAAAAAACAAATAAAAAGTAAATAAAAGAAAAACAAAAAAAAAAAAACAATTAGGTCAAAGTTTCGGACGGACAACACGTATACATGTCCACTGCTAAAACTCAATTCCTTCATAGATTTAATGGTTCGTTTCATTTGTTATGCAGTACGTTGGCGACGGTCACACACTAACCGAACGTGATAACAATGCACAATGTCGTAAGAGACGAAAAAGGTTGAATATGTGTGAGACGAACATCGTCCAGCATCTTCCTTCACTATCTTCTTCTTCTTTTTCTTCTTCAACTTACAAGTGGAAATAAAAACAAAAGAGTGAACTGTAAGATTGCGGTAGTAAACAATGAAATTCTCTATTGCTAAAAATCATACCAACTGCCGAATACAAGCATATAAAGTCGAAAAAAAAACAAAAAAAAAACGTGAAATATTATACAGACTTATTCACATGGACTACGATTATTCAGACATTGAATACTCGTGTAGTAATTGAGCACTTCATCCGGATTGTTACGATAGCATTAGCGTTAAAACAATCACAAAATAAGTAAAACTGCATAATAATTTACGTACACTATTTAAACGTTGCATTCTGTAACCGTACTGTTGGAAAAAAGTGACCTAATTAAAATGAAAAAAATCGTTAAAAAATACGGGACGATAGGCAGACGATTTTAATCAGAAAAAATAGACCGAGAATGCTTGCAAAACATAAGCAGTTTGAAGTTTTTAGATATGTGTATAAACAAATATTTGGAACGGGTAATGAACGAAACGGAGTAAACAATGAATTTTAAGAAAAATAACACCATTAATATGTATAAATTGAAACGAGAGTGCTCCTATAATTAAACCAAAACACATCACAAAAAATCGACTTTATTAGAATCATCACGTGACATTTAAAGCATCCCTACATAAACAGCTTCTTCCGAGGACTTCCCGACAAATGCCTACATTGTACATTAGAAATATTAGTATTTTCATCGACTTCCGATTTCTCCAAAAAAAAAAAATGTTTATACGCATCAAATTGACGCCCAAATCACTGCGACGCGGAATATTAACTATGTGACGGAAGGTCCTACCTACGAATTTCACATAAGCAAATATTTTCCGGAAAATTTAACAACGGCTGCTTCTCTACAAACAACATTATTTCGGGCGCGGAGTCTTAACTCCTTTAAGCGAGCTACGTAAGGTCTTCACGCTGAACACCGATTTAAATGCCAACTTCTCAGCGTCCAAAACAAACTGATACGTATTCAAACTCCATTTTCTTTTTACTATCCGCCGTAGTTTTAGATATAGTTTTGCAGCATTGCGTGATATTCGTATATCGTAATTTCTTACACTAAAATTATATTTGGGCATTACTAAAGAAACGGCTCAAACTCTTAAAGCGTATAGAGATTTGAATCTCTTCTTTAGTAAAAACTGATGATTATTTTAGTGTTCGTAGGGTTTGCGTTATACTGCCCCCTTGTAATGTGTCCACATTACATGGTGCAAATAAAATTCAAAGAAGAATAAAATAAAAATAAAATAATACAAACATAAAATTAAAATAAAATAATACAAACATAAAATAAAAATAAAATAATACAAACATAAAATAAAAATAAAACGTAATTTAGAATGAGTGGTGAGAGAGTAAATGCGCGTATGTTTAAAATCCTGTTATCGGTTGGGGTAGCCAATCACCGTCCATCTATAAAAAAGTATCTACCTGATAGGGTCGCAGCTCCAGCGGTCACTGGCGGAAGGACGGGAGAATTTAGAAATAACGGAAAAGAGACTTTTATAAAAAACCTTCGCTAAAGTTAATTACTCTTCTTCTCTCAAGAGAGTTAAAAGTTAACCAGCAGTCTCAGCACAACAGTTGTTGTGGTCTTGTAGTCAAGACAAAGTTATAAAATTTGTGTTGCGATCTAACGTCGTCTAAAGTATTCGGTGCTCTTAGCAGTAGTAAATTTAATTCGTCAAGGATCGAAGTTAGTAAAGCCGATTAATATTTAATCCGACCTCTTCGTACCAACCGATCAATGAACCACCAACCAACGGATCACCGTCGACAACAGTGATACGCAGAATTTGTTTTTAAATTTAATTAGTTTTGTAAAATATTCCGCTGTCATATTCATAATTAATTATTTTGTTTTTCAGCGGTCGACCGGTACAGAAAGATAGGTGTAAAGGATTATAAAATATATTGGTTAAAAATTCAATCGGATAATCGTAATAATAACCACAAACAAATAAACCTAAAAATAAAAATTTAAGTAAATAGAATCCGCGAGAATAGAACCTAGTGGTTAGCATCCCTGTGGGCTTAAACTAGCAAATGGTAACGTTTCATTTAGCATCTCTGGTGGGGAATTAAAATATAACGCCAAAAACGCAAATATACCGTTTCACCCGTAAAATTAAGATTCAGGAGGCATTTAAATCAAAGGAAAACAAGTGTAAATTTATTAAATATACAAAGTATAAAAGAGAAGATGAATATAGTAGTAGCGCAGGATAGCAAATTGATATTGTTTATTATATATATATATATATATATATATATATACAAATGGTCTATTATATATAGGAAATTAAATCGTGTAAGTTACATCGCATAAAGATATTAAAGAGGCAGAAATAAGAATGCAAAAAGATTTAATAACAATAAGTAAATAGGCACAAGATAAAAATCTAAGAATTAACGTAAAAAAAAAAAAACCAAAGCAATGGTATTACGAGAAAAAAAAAAGAAACATGTAAATTCGTAATAATGCACTCAAAATTCGGGAATAATGATGTACCAACACTTAAGATGGAACGTACATATGGAACACATTGCAAAGAAAATTGAGGTAATATTTCCAACTTTATGTACATTAAAGAAATATGCAACACGTAAAACACTAAAAAAAATTGTTTATTACGCGCTAGTAGATTCGAGAATCAGATATGGAATTCGGACATAGGAATAGTGAGAAAAGTATACTTATGGAAAATAAATAAAATGCTCGAAATTAATAGCAAATCCTTAAAGGGAGAAACTGAAAGTGAAGTAATTAAAAAAAAAAAAGATGTACTGAACAAAACAGAAAAGAACTTATTAACAAAGATATATGAGAGTGCATAACAATAGGAAAGAAAATTGAATTGGAGGAAAAAATAAAAACAGAATACCGAGCTAAAGAAATCAACTGCCGCTGGCTAGAACAAAGATGGGGGAGCAAACATATTTATGTTATAACTCAGACGTTAAATAAGATACCTAAGGAAATAATACGAAATGAAAATATAGGACAAAGAAAAAGAAAAATAAATAAATGACTTCCGGAAGAAGGAAATGATAAAAAAATAATAATAATAATAAACGTAAAATAAGAGAATGCGCAACAAAAATGTAAAGAAATATATGGATTACAAAACAAAAGAAAATAGATTACAGTTATATCGGTAAAGACAAGAAAAGATTAAGAGTAGGTAGTAGATATTACACACAGATAATTTAGTCGACAAGCGTTTACTTGATGAAAGAAATCGATGTAATTAATCATGCTAGTTTTGCGATTGCAACGACATGCGTAACTTTTGATTAAACCGTTCCGAATGAAAAATTCTACATAAATACACGTAGACATCGACTAATAAGAACGTTAACAGCATATCGAAAACGTAGGAGAAAAAAAGTTTAATTTATTGCCCGCGAAAAACACAGCGTCGAAAATTTGGAAACATTATTACCGAAACATGTAAACATGTTCGCAAGAATCGAAAAATTTTATTAAGGATTCTTAGTGACGTGAAATTGAGGACCCACCAAGCTCGAAGCACGAATTACTCCTCCGCTCTTCTAGTGGAATTGATCAACTATTCCGATTACTTTTATCAATATTAAATTTAAAAACTATACATATTTTAATTAAATAAAATATGCTGCGCAACTGATACAACAAAGCGGTACAAAATTAAAATTAGGGACTCTAAGATATCCTCACCCACCACGTATTTAATTTAAGCAATGTTAGCATAACAAATAAAATAAATAATCAAATAATAGTCCGATGTTGCAGTTGCTCGATGTTATATTTACGTTATACGAATTTACATGCACTATTCACACTTTGTATAACGTAAATTGTTAAAATTGTTATATTTATGTTATACAAAGTGTGAATAGTGCATGTAAATTCGTATAAGGTAAATATAACATCGAGCAACTACAAAACATCGGACTATTATTTAATTATTTATTTTATTCCGTAATATATTAGCAGTTTACGGTAAGTTAAAAACCATTACAATATTAGCATTATAGATGACGACTAATTTTTAACCAACAAGAAAGTATTCAATTCGATTGTATTTTTTTTTTTTTTTTTTTTTATGTGTGTTATTGCAGAACTTTCTTCTAGGTGAACTGATTTTGATGATTCTTCTTTTATTTAAATGGTGGTGCTTCTCATGTGGTCCCATTTAAATTCGATCAAGATCTGATCGGTAGTTTTTGAGTTATCCTTAATAATGCGGGAGTTGAAGCTTTTTGGATGCTTTTCATTCATGATTAGTTTCAACGTCAAGTTAGATTTATTGACTTAAAATGTTATAAATTTGCCAAATTACCTATGGAAATGTAACTTTTGATGTTTTTACCGTGGAAATGTAGTTCAAAATAAAGAAATCGTTTTTTTTTAAGTATTAAGTATGGAGAATAATGTGAAAAAAAATTGATTTTCAACAAGAAAAAAATTCAAGCATAACGCTAAAAATTGCAAAATAAAATGCTTTTTTACAAAAAATAAATACCGATACTTGAAGGTTTATTATAAAAATTTAAAAATGCACTAAAAAGTAAAAAATAATTACTCCTGATAAAAAATATATATCAGAGTGATATAACACTTAGTGGTGATATCGTAATTCTTATACAACATTAATACTTATTAGAGTCGGCATCAAATTCATGTTACTATATCTAGGAACAATTTAATGAACATTTAATGCAATTTTTAATTATTCTTTTAATATGAATTTGATGCCAACTCAAAAAAGTTAATGTTGTATAAGAATTACGATATCACCACTAAGTGTTATATCACTCTGATATATATTTTTTATCAGGAGTAATTTTATTTTTTACTTTTTAGTGCATTTTTAAATTTTTATAATAAACCTTGAAGACGGGATTTTTTTTTTGTAAAAAAACATTTTTAATACCACGCAAACGTGTTTTTTTACTGCGTATTAATAAATTTTCAAAACCACAATTTTCAGAAACAATGAATCGAAATTTTTAACTATTAGCATTTAATAAAATTTTTGTAAATTTTTCTTCGATCTTACTGCGACAATCCTGTGCGAGCGAGTAACGTATTTTTCGAATTACATAGCAAAAAAAAAAAAAAAAGAAGAAGGCGTAAAATTTATAAAAACATCAAATTTATTATCTATGTAGGAGACAGACAATACACGGTAATTATTACGATGATCGATAAATAGGTGTATTGGCAAGTGCAGCGCGATGTTCGACTGGCCGTCGGAACACGAAGCTGTCTTTCTCATAATCAACTTATGATGACGACGCCTTAAGCGGCATTCTCTTCTAAGGTCAATCAACCAAAACTATAAAACTACGCCATCTGACGGCTCTCCAAATTACAGTACTCCGGCTTTGCTAAATCGTTAACAACACAATAAATATTTGACTTTTGTCTTCTCCGATGTCGCACATACAGATATATATATATATATATATATATATATATATATATATACACAGATATATATATATATATATATGACGCGAGCGCATAATAATCTATAACGGTCGTGAACTTAAACCACCTCCATCCGATACGTGTGACTAAAGTGCTGTGCTACGCGCATAAAAAGTACACCGGTGAGCAGAGATTTGACTGTTTCGAAATGATGGATCGAATAAGGCTATCTCGTGATCGAAGCATGTAAATAACGATTTTAAGTCACGATCGAGTGATCTTCTTTAAGAACGCACAGTGTATAATTCTTCTTAAGCGATGAAGAAAATCACGATTGAATACAACGAACTACGTAATAAAGCTCCGCTCCTAACTTAAGAGATAGCATATCGAAACGAATAATAATTAGCTACAAATAGATATCGATTAGATCAAGCGAACATTAGAATATAAAAACACGTTAACGAACAATACGAGAAAAGCACCTGAATTCCTTTATAAAAATTAAAAAAAATCAGATGGCTTCGGAATTTTTTTCTCGGCACCAGATTTTCCGCAAGATACGCAAATATTGTTTTAACGACCCAAGGAGATGATAGTTGAGCTACGAACATCAATAACATAACAAAATCACGATTATCGCTTTACTATGCAATAACTGCATTAACCAGCTAAACGACGTAACAGATCTGTACAGTGGACCTATCTGAAGCGACAAAATAACGTATTTAATTTAAAGTTTGAGCGGAGTTCAACCGAATAATGAAACTTAATTATAATATATTACAACAACGGCTACGGCTATTGGTCAAAAAATCAAAACGTCAAAAAACAACATCTCTCCTCTGACAATATACACATCTGTGTTGTCTCTTAGGAGACAAATTGAACGCTTCGTTTTAAAAACTCCCGTCCTAATGCGCTACCGACAAAGTTTCATTTTCTTCGCATTTACTTTCACTTTTTTCTCTTTCTCTCTCTTTATTTCTGCTTTACACACTCCTTACATAGAAACATTGTTTTTTTCTTATTTTCGCGAATAACGTGAGAAATAGAAATGGAATATTTTTTCCCTCTTTCTCACTTTCAAATTAACCCTACCGCTCTAACTGTACGATTATTTTTAAAAATGAAAGAATATTTTAGCGCCGGAGAATCCGAAATTGGCACCTTGCGCTAACCGCTTTTACAAGATTTCTGCGAGATTTCATACTTTAAGGAGAGATTTCCAATAGATCACTCGACAAAAAATAACCAGCGAACGACATTTCCAGTAAGGATACAATGTTATTATTACTGCGTACACTGCAGTTATTATTAATACATATATGGCCTAATCTGGTTCGAATATTAGTAAATTGTGTAAAAAGGGGAAAAGTAATATATTAATGTTTCAAAGATTTATACATATACATATTATGTGTGAAACTATGTAATCTATCCGAAATTCAACAGTTTCTAAAACATTGCGATTACACTAGTTTTTTTTTTTTTTTAGTTTGCTCCTTTACATACAGCAAAAAAAAGAACAAAACAATTTCGTTACTTTTGAACATATATTATACAGCGTGAAGAAAAACTGTGAAATATGTACAAAAAAAATTCTAAGCTCCTTATTAAAATTTACGGGGAAAAAATGATCAAAAACAATTAAAACTGTATCATCAAACGATCAGTAATATACTAACTGCGTAAATTATGGGCAAGACTGCGTTGTTTTCTCACATCTTTTGAACGAGATACAATATCTAATAAATCGTCAAACATTCTAAAAGATGGCAATACAAAAAACAAATAAAACTTGTACATCTCTAATGTAATTTAATTTATATAATTTATTTTCGTTAAATATTTAATATTGAAATAATTAAATTACCATTAATTTTCAAAATACACGCGCCCTTTTCCCTTGCTTTTACGACTTTACAATTCAACCGAATGGAATATTTCTACACTTGAGCTCAATTACACACGGCATCGTTTGTTTCTCGGTATTTACTCATAAAATTATACACTGATTACAATTAACAAAGAAAAATTTAATTCGATTCTTTTAAAAAATGATTTTTCGAAGCAATTAAGAAAGTATCGATTTAGAAATCTCCTGTGATTATTATAGAAATTAGTAGTAATATTTACACCATCCATTTCCTTGGTTTTTTCATATATGTTGATAAATAAACACACTATTTTTGGAAAATTTAATTATATTTCCTAAAAAAAACGGGTGTGTTTATTTAACAACATATATTATAGAAATTATTAATGCGGCCTGAATTTGTAAGAAATATAACTAATCTCAAGTAAATACGTTATAAGTAACTTTTACTGAATAAGAATAATAATTATTTCACTAACGTAGTAGGAGATGGCGAAATATATCCAAGATATGTATAACTATGTGTGTTAAAGTAGAAGTGAATCGGTGTCAACAGTATAAAATGCAGACATTCTACAGAATGTCTAAGCGATGTGTGTCATTTTAAACAATGTACGAATAAATTTTCTTTCACGTTTACTCGGTAAATTTGTAACTGTATAAAATGCGCTTGATTACATTGGGAAAATATTTCGCTATATATAATCATGGGTAATGAGTTATTTTGTTAAAAGTTATTATAATGAATATTTCCCCGATATGATCATGCGCATTGCAAATGTACGTATAATTAAGAAAATTTACTCATTCATTGCTTAAAATGACAAATAAAAAATTACATTCATTGCTATGGAATGTCTGGATTTTATACATTGCCTGTAAGATACAAATTAAATGAACATATTTTATAATATCTTTAAATGCATTCGAAATCAATTACACATCCATAGCTCGTTTTTTTTTTTTAACCCCCCTTTGGGTATGTCAGCAATGGATCCTCGCCCAGAAACGGCACGAGGGAAAAGAATCAGTTAGATGTATATTCCGTTAGCTATTGATAAAATAAAAGAACTGAAGATCGGAACAACGGAGATCGACGGAAACGATAAGACATACGAAGCGCAATAGGGATTAGGGAGTCGGAGTGATAACAGATCGGAATACAAAGAAGTACATTCGTTCACGAGGGATGGACATTCAAAGAAGATACGATCAGGATCACAGACGGCTTCGTCGTTAGGATGGAGATGATAATTAAGGAAAAGTGCGAGACGAAAACGAAAACGTGAGGAAGGAAGAAGAGTATGATTGAGACGTAAACGGATAATAGAGACAATAGCGGTGAAGCACAGGAAAATTGTAAAACCAAGGCTGGGTAGGAAGATTAGGTTAGATGTTAAAATAAAAGGAGGGTTGACCAGAAAAGGAAGAAACGTAAAAATCTGACCAAAATCTAACATGAAACTTTTTACACAGTGAGAGTCTCTATATAAATCTATCATCCGCTCAAAATTTGATTACTGTTCATTTCTCTATGGTTGTGCCTCTAAGTCCCGACTCTCTAAATTGGATGTAATCCGAAACTCTTGCCTTTGTCTATGCCTTGGTGCTCTTAAATCCTCTCCAGTTCCAGCAGTCCTTGCTGAATCTAATAATGCCCTTTATTAATCTCCCTTATTTCACTTTTAATTTCGGCAATCTCCGTCATCCTCCAAATATGTTTACTGTTCCTACGCTCTCTAAGTTTCTTCCGCAGGCCCTAATCAGACAGGAATTCCACAGTTTTATCAATTCTGAATTTCCTTCGCATGCAACCGTGCTTACAGATGGTTCGAAGAAGCCGGATGGTGTCGGTGCCTCTTTTATCCTCCCAGATTTTGGCTTTTCCGAATCTTTTCACTTACCTCCTTTCTGTTCTACATTCATAAACGTATTAATGACCACCCTACGTTCCATTATTTTCATTTCCTCCAATCACCTTTCTTCTAAATTCTTGATTATATCTGACTCCATGACCGCCCTTTAATTCATTCTCCCCTACCTGATCATTCCTGTGATTTTGTCATACTCCGCATACGCTCACTTATCCACGTTCTTTATTCCCTCCATTCCATTCAAATTGATTTGCTGTGGGTTCTTAGCCGTTGGGGCATCTGCGGTAATGAAGACTCGTTGGCTCGGGTTGCTGCCTCTTCTCACTTCTTCTTTAAAAAAAGTCCCATCGTCTAATCTTCTTCCGGTGTGCAAAGGTTTTCATCTCAGACTTTGGTATCGGATGTATACGTTTCCTCTTTCTCTAACAATTGTTCTTTTTATCTGTCTGTTCAACCTAGTCTTACTGCTAATCCGTGGTTCTTTTTGTTTTCTTTACTTCGTCGTTCTGTTTTTGTCTCCGATATTCGTCTACGCTCTTAAGCCATACTTTATTATCTTCCTCCCGTTTTCGTTTTTCGTTGGTTGCCTTTTCATATTCTTCACTTAAACGAAGAGCAAGTTTGCGATGCGGACCATGTGTTTATTTATTAAGTGTTCATCTCTTTCTGCTGAGTGCTCTGCTTTCTATTCTACTTTACTGATACTCGGTCTTCCTACTCCATATTGCGCCTTTTATGTCCTATCTTTTCCCTCTCCACAGATTATTCCTATTATTTGTTCCTTTCTCCTAACAATATCTGATCGTATTAAGACATAATTGATTCCTCCTATTCTAATTGTTTCTGGGTAAAGGTTCCCACAGTTGATAAGCCAAAAAAAAAAAAATTAGAAGCGGGGATTTTAGTGAAATAAAAGCGGGAGGATACAGCAATCTGAGTCAAGGAAGCAGGTTAATAATCACGATAAAAATGAGTTGCTGTAAATAATTTCCGAGATATTTACTAGCAATCAAATTTTAAGTGTAAATTATTTCTGTAAGTTTGCTAAAAAGCAACAATTATAAACCAAAAGTTTACGACATGACACAATTTACTCGCTTTCGTTTTTTTCCCCGTTATCAATTATCACAGTTGTTTACAAATCGTTATTGTTAATTTTTTTCTTTTTCGAATTAATTTATATTCAACTTTAAGAAGAATAAGAGAGAAATGAAATATTTCATATGTAATAGCGGTCGGTTGTGTTCTATGTTATCGTGTTTCTCGTAATATATATCTAGTTAAAAGCAGATTGATGAGATAAAAACATTATATTTTTTCGTATATCGTAAGGTTTTAGTAAATTATTATTCCGCTCATCTTTATCTGATTATTAGACACACACATACACACATACACACATACAAACACGAATCACTGTTGTCGCCGATAGGACGGCAACGGCGGCTGCGTCAATTTACACAGCGAAACATAATGGTCTATTATATAAATTAAAAATTCTGTTACGAACTAGGTTATATTTCTTGTTGAGTTCATATCTTCATAACCGATATTTCCAAGTGCGCTATGAACACGCGTTTTCAGAATTATATCCAGTTCTAACAGGACGGTCCCAGGAATCAGTTGTGGGACCCACGCTGTATTCGATATATACAGCAGACTTTGCTGTAACGGAAAATGTACAGGTAGCTCTATATTTGCTGACGACACGGCATTACTTGTGTCACATTCAGATCCGAAGATAGCAAGCGACAATCTTCAGAAGGCTCCTATCGAGGCGGAAAGCTGGCTTAAAAAGTGGAAAGTTCAGATCAACTACAGTAAATCGGTAAACGTTCATTTCACGAATAGAAAAGTCACAACCTCAACTGTCAGGATAAATGGACTGGAATTGCCTGTGAGAACAACAGTCAAGTACTTGGGATTACACCTAGAATTAATAGTCGCTTAACATGGAAGCAGCACATTCAGACAAATAAAAGAGAAATAGATATTCGTGTTAAAAAAATGTACTGGCTTCTAGGAAGAAATAACGTTTTAAGTATTGATAATAAACTTTTGATATACACACAAGTATCTTGAAGCCTATTTAGACCCATGGAGTACAGCTTTAGGGTTGTGCTGAACCTACAAATCTGAAGATAATACAGACCATGTAAAATCCTTAGAGGCTCGTAACCAAGGCGCCATGGTATGTATCAAATGTAACCTTACATTAGGATTTAGGGATACAGTATGTGACAAATATTATTAAAACTCATGCCCGAAGACACGCAGAAAGACTTGAAAGTCATCCGAGCAAACTTACTGCTGGACTGCTACAACATACTGTTAGTGATGGAAGGCGGCTGAAGCGTAAGAAACCTCATGAGCTTGTTTAAGGTAAAGACTATCGTGTAGCAGGCCCGTGCCCAGAATTTTGGAGGAGGGGGGGGTTAAAAATTTTCTTTGCATATTTATTTTATAATACATTTTTCACTAATATTCGTACTATTAATAATTTCCATCATTTTGATTTATATATTAATAATTTACATAAATGAATTACCCCTTATATGAACATTAATAAAAATTACATATGTTATTAATTATACTCGTAATAAAAAATTTTTTGCATAAAATATTAATGAAGTACCTAAAAATATGGAGCATATTTTTTCTTTTTTCTTTTAAAAGTAGGTAAAAACATCCTAAAAAATCATCAATATTTACTTTAAATTTGTGGTTTTTTTCAGATTTTTTTGTATTTATAATAACTATTTCAGTTCTCATGGGGGGTTACCCCCCCCCCCCATGGACACTGCCTTGTTGTGTAGGTACTATTGGGTACTTCTCCCTTCATGCTCAATATTTCCCTAGTTAAGAATATTGCTAAATGGCCTAAATGGCCAGTTTGTAATACAATAAATCGGGAAAAAATGTTTTTAATGTAAATTAATAATAATTATTTCGATAAAACCGCCGTAAACTATTGTAAAATACACATTTTTGCATTGGTTTTTGTTTTTTTTTTTGTGGGCGCGCCAGCGGCATTGACCCAACAACAAGAAAACTAAGCTAAAAAACTAAATAACTAGGCGCTCCGAAATGGACGCAACAAAGGACAGCAGTGCGGGCACCACAGAAGATGAAGGAAAGGAGAGGATAAAGGAAAAGTTATCGGGAGACCTAATGACAAGAGCTGACTGTATAAAAGGGAGCGTTCGTTACGAAGAGCAGGGCACTCGAAGAAAATGTGATCGGCATCACATGTACGAGGAGGATCACAATCGTGAAGAGAACAATCAGGCGAAGGCGACAGAGCAAATCGAAAGCGTGAGGAGGGGGGAGTAGAGAACGATTGATCCAGAGACGAATTAGGGAGACAATAGAAGAGCGACGACCGAAAGGAATAGAATGGAACTAAAACAGGGAACGAGGAATCGGCTAATTGCATATATAATTTAAACAAACGTTATAGTATTTAAAAATTAAATATCAAATTATAAAACTTGACTTAATATAATACGTTCATTTATGAAAGCAAATCTGCCTTCAGTACTGCAGAACCTAAACTACACAATTTGGCGGTACGTGCAAGTTGTACGCAATCCGCCACGGTTAAATTGAACAATTTTACACGAGATTCAGAAATTACCTCTCTATCTAGCTGTTTTGCTATCCGTACTTCACCAGTTTTCCGATCTACCGTCAGATAATCGGTACCCTCTATTCCGTAATATACTGGCGAACCTTCCGGATCGGATCCGACTAATTTACCAATGACCTGTCCGACCGGTGTATTTTCAGAAATTACTGCATTGTTCATGTCATGTTCGAATACCGGCGATAAGTTGCCTTTTGTACCTGAAAAATCATACAAATCACCATTAAAAAAGCGAAAAAAGCAACTTAAAAAGTCTAAAACATTGTTTACAATCTCACGATTTTTTAAATGTATCTTTAAAAAATTCCAGCGCTACTTTTACGAGATATTTTCAATTGCGAGGATTGCTCGCTGATAACAAATTTACAGATGATCCATAAGAGAACTGAGGAAACATAGAATGGGAGAGGCAAAGAATTAGTTTAAGGCAGATCAGTTTAGCGTACCGGAAGAACACTATTAATATCTCTGAAATCATTAAATATTTAAATTTTACGCGAAAAACTAAGTGGTAGTTTTTTAAAATGTGAACTTCAAGCGATACCTGAAAAGGGGTTCGGAGTCGAAAAACTGAAATAATTCTTTTTTCAAGCTGAAAGCTGAATCATTCGATTTAAATCTCATCTGTGAAATGCGGTTACCGTAACGTACAACTTATATAGTCGTTAATAAACTCATTCGTAGATTTTATCCTCGATCCCCGCATTTCGCAATCCAAAATTATGTTTCCCTTATTTCTTCGAATAATTGTTCAGTTTATCAGGACAATTCACAAATTCTTATCAAGTAGCAGTCTGGAGAGTCTTCTTTTAATCCGCATTTCAACCCGTTTATTCCTATTACTATTTCATTTTTCATTTCTCCCCGACTTTTACCTCATATTGTATCTTCGTTCGGCGAATAATCTTTAAAGAAAAATAAAATAACGTAAATATGCGATCAAGTCAGAAAATATCATAACAAACTGCTACGAAAATAATACGTATATCTAGCTTACAAATGAAAAAAAAACAAACCTATCGCTCATAAAATTAAGCTAATCAAAAGTTACACAGTTGGAAATTCTAAGGATTTTCCATCGCCACTTCCTTGAATAATCTAACCGCGAATGACTCTACTCTGTAATTTTTCAGTAATTAGCTACTATGTTAGTATGCACTCACTCCACAAAGATATATCAATGAAATTCTTATTAACACCAGTATCCACTTCCTGATTTTGCTTCTTGCTCTTCAAGAGTTTATTAATACGAAGTTTTTCGAAACTGTACAGCCGGATGTATTCAAATTATTGAATTATACACGTTGTTGTTGTTGTAGCTGTACTCAATTATATCTGTTTCGATTAAACAAAGTGGCTGTTTTCAAACTTCCTCGTCAGAATTAAAACTATGCTCACCTGAACCGTTGTTTTTTTTCATCCTTTTTTCGTTCTTCGAAATCAATTTTATCATTTCACGTTGCATCATGCGGCCCATTTCATTTTAAGTTCTTTTACACAATAGCGATGGCGTAAAATTCGTAGTAATAAAATTAAGATTGTAACAATTTTCCTTTTTCTGATTTTGTAGCGAGTTATTTTAGAGCAATCTAATTATAAAAATTCTGTAAATTAATATAAAATGTTCAAAAAACTAAGTTCTAAAAATTATTCTATCAAAAAGGAGAAAAGAAAATAACAGAATTAGATTGTGCTAAATCAAACGAATTTTTTAAACAGCAAAATTTCGTCTTTGTCATTTCTCCATTTTCTTTTTTTTTACGAAACAATAATTCTCTACACTCTCCTATTTCAATCACAATATAATTAATGTTTATGTTAAACTCTAAAAGGTACATGTTATCGAATTCTATAGATTTGCATAAAAAATGATATTAATACTTTCAGTAATGCCACGAATTTAGCTTTTTCAGCTAACAAATTTTTATACATATGGACACGACATATACACATGTATGTATGCATATAAAAACTACCCCAAATATAAAAAGTTATCAAAGCTATTATTAAAAGAAACACATTCCTACTACTGAAAGTTAAAAATGAGCCAAATTTCAATGAATACGAGTTCTATACGTCACTTTATAAAAAATGAAAATCGTACAATACTACCGGAATACGAATAAACCACGTTTTTTACTTTTTTGTATAAATTTCTATATTTTAACAAATTTTTTTACTCGTTTTTTTTTTTTTTTATTATATTTAATTACTGCATTGTTATTAAAAAGCGTAATGCAACGACAACAAAACAAAAAAAAACAAAAAACAAGCTCCTCTCGTTTAATGAATTGAATTTAATATTTAATTCGCTTAAAATTATTAATTATTATTAATGATACTTTATCATATAGAAAAGAGGTTGGAGAGGGCTGTAAGGCAAGGTAAAAGGAGTCAAGGTTCGCGAAAAGAGACGGATAGAGATCAGTCCAAAAGTCACGGTGAGAACGAAAAGAAAGAGAGTAAAGACTTTGACCATTGGGTGAGATCAATTCTTCTCTTTTTTGAATGCAACTTCTTTCTTCAACAGAAATGTAAATCTTTTTAATGAGTAAGACTCCGAAAGCCCTCAAAAAAATAAATAAATAAATGTACACACCATGCACAAAGACCTTTAAAGAGTATTTTTTTGAATTCTCCACAGCTAGAATCCGTTTGTTTAGGTCTAAAGGGATATGTGACTGTGATCACATTACCGCGTCGTAGCGAACTAATCTCTTCGAAGTTCACATCATTGGTTTCAGTTTGTTTTTTTGACATTTTTATGTTTTTGCTTTGGCACATAAACTTGAAAAGCGTTACGAAATAGATCGTCAAGGAAAAGCGTTACGAAAATTTTATGTTTTTACTTGGATACGACTGATTACTAATATTATGTCTATGTCTCTACTTGGGCACATAAATTCGAGAAGCGTTACAAAATTGAGCGTCGCGAAATTGAGTGTTACAAAATATAATGGCACGTCATAAATATCGAATCCGAATTGACACAATTTACTTTGGCACATGAACTCGAAAAGCATTCCGAAATGGAGCGTCATGAAATACAATAGAGCGCCATAAATATTAAATTCGAATTGATGCATTGTGTCTACGAGGGTCACGCAAAAAGTAAGGTTCCAAAACCCGTCTCGTTGGCGTATTAATGAACGAAAATTAAATTTAAAACTTACATTTTATTGCTTGAACATTCTACAAAGTTTTTGATATAAGAACCACCAACTTTTCAACAATTACCCTATAACATTTTCCGTCCAGTCCAGTGACTCGATATTTTTAAGCAATTCGTCATCCACCGGATATATATATATATATATATATTTTTTTTATTTTAAATGAGAAAATAAAGCGTTATCACTTGGGCAAGGTCCGAACTGTAGTCAATTGACAACTCGGCGGTAAGTTTTTGGATAATGTTCGCTGTGAATAGCCGTGCATTGTTATGCAACAGTTGAATTGCTTTCTAAATTTTTATCTTTCTCCTTAAATTGATGAGTGTTTCCAGTAGTTTAGGCCGTTAATCGTCTGTCCACGATCCATGAATTCCACTAAAATAATGTGATCCCTTTGTTGTCTCATAACATCAACATTGGACAGATTTTCTATAAGATTAAACTAATAACGGCGCAATAACCAAACTAGTCTCGTTTTAAAGGTAAAACTATTACATTTAATAATTTTTTGTTGCACAGTGGGAGAGAATGACGTTTTTTCATGACTTTACTTTGGCACATAAACTCGAAAAGCGTCACAAAATGGAGCGTTACAGAAAAGCGTTATGAAAATTTCATGAATTTACTTAAATACGACTGATTACTAATAAGAGAGCATTTAATGAGACCGATTTCCCACATACGCGAGTATGCATTCAACAGAAGTAGGTTAAAGTGTTACCTATAACGACTTGTAAAGACCCGTGAAGAACGTAGGTTTGTGTATTTCACACGTCATTTCCTCAATATTACCACCCCTAACGATAATGATGTAAATAAGGAACCTTGTACTAGCGGTAGTCAATTGTTAAATGTATATTTTTGCGCATATGTTGCGATATAATATGTACAAGGCATTTACAGGTTGCACGGCGATATTCTCATGTCGACGGAGGCCGTGAAGGGAACGACATTCTAATGTCGGTAGATGCCTGAATGGCTGCACAAAGTCTACTTTTAAGGGAAAACATAAAAATGTCTCACTGTGTTGCGGACTTGTACGCAAGCTGATTTCAAAGATTCTGGAACGAATAGATAGTAGTTTCATTAAGGGTTATCATAGTTTGAGTAAAAACTGAATTTTTTATTATTATTTCAAAAATAAGTTGTGGGTCTCACGGGGCAAATGTGCCCGTTGTGTGAGTGCCCTACACTCTTATCAACGTTACTTCGTTCGATCTTTCACCATTACTTGTCCACAGTGCGATTTAGACCGCGTCTTCGTTTTTTTCTATTCTCAACTTCCTATACCCTTTGCATTATGCTGATTTCTTATATCAAGCTCTCTTTGAATGCTCGGCCCATTCAACCGAACGTTCAACGTTCTCTTCTTTACCATCAGTTTCTAACTCTGGGTCTTCCAACACTGCTCTTAATGCTGACATATTTTTCTTCGCATCTCAAAATCGGTAATTCTCTTATTCGATTTCTTTGTTCCGTCTATTAAAAACAATGATCTTTGTTGGCGCACCGGAAGTGAAAAAAAAAATTGAACGTATACCAACAAGCGCTGTACAGTCGTAGCAGAAGTAAACGACCGATTAAAGTCGGCATAAATCATTCGTAAGAAAAAAGTTAACATGAAGAGAGAAAACGGTCATTACGATTTTATAAGCACTGCGAAAACACACTAAATAGTCAGATAATTACACGGTGTGTCACATCGCCAGATAACTTCTCTGGGAAACAGAAAGATGCGCTCACATCATTATCACCGCACTGTAACACATTTTACGCGCACGCACGCACGCACACACGCACATGCCCGTGCACACATAGTACATATACATGGGTAAAAATAAGTGCACGAAAATATTACAAAATAACCGTGTCAAAAAATTTAAAGCAAAATAATGCATAAGAATAAACACACACTAGAAGTGCGGAATATGCGTTAGCGGTACTTCCAGTGCCCGCTACATTTCCGCATATTTTCATTAATTACGTTGTCAAACGGAAAAATGCCCGCCCCCAAACGAACACATTCAGTAATTTAATATAAACGTACACATTGAGAGGAAAATATTCTAAATGTTGTACCATACAGTAACAAACAGGATGATAAAAACATTTTGAAATGCCGAAATCGAAATCTGACATTTTCGTAAGAATAATACGGTAAATTTAATTTAATACAGCGGGGTAAATTCAATGTCAATATTATAGCGCTGCTGACAGTTCGCGCGATAAATAATTAATTTACTGTTAATCTTTTGTCGTACTTTTTCAATACTCCTTCTTTTTACTGAGAAGTGTTCGCGACAATCGCACTTTTTGATTTTTCTCATCATTTGTCTGTCAATCTTAATTGGTTTTTGGTTTCAGTATAAATGGCGATAACTTTCGGGATGTAACAACCGGTTTGTCACTGTAGCCAATGTCTCGTTATAACCAGATGGAGATCAACGTACAGTTTCGTGTAATTCCACCGGTTCTAGCAATATTCTTTTGAACCGGTATGCTTCACCATACTGTACAAAAATTAACGGTAACGCATAAATAACATAAAATTTGAAGAACTGTCAAGAAATGTTTACTTAGAATTTATTCGGCAGGTTTTTACTATAGCAATTTGCAAATTACCAGAGTATATAGGATTACATACGCTAGGTCATCTCTTATGATGGAACTATACACGATAATTTTAGCTCTAGATTATCTGAGAAATCAACAAAATAGAAAGATGTTAATCTTGTTAGATTCACAGGCTAGTGTCTGTCAAAATTGAAAAAAACAAATCCAAAAAGAGCATATAATATTGAAATAGCGATTAGGAGATTGGTGACTAGATTACTTAAACAAAAAAATGTAGTTAAATTCAGGTGGATCCCTGCGCGTAGAGGAATCGGGGGTAATGAAATAGTAGACGACTTGTGTAGAATAGAGGGATATAAAAATAGGAGTATTAAATTAACCTGGTAGGAATTCGTGCCTCATATTAGAGAAGAATTAGCTAGAAAATGAAATATAGCGTATAAGAGCAGAAGTGAAATTAAAAAGAAAAAATATTACTCCATTAAGAGCAAGATCGAGAAGGTTCCATGTTTTGAAAAAGTTTGGAGTGCGATTATATCAGTATAATCTGTCGAATAAGGTTGGGCGATCATCGGACGCCATTGCATTTGGCAAGGTTAAGAATGGTAAGCAGCAGTAACTGTACGGAATGTGGATTGGAAAGGTCAATCGATCATGTGGTGTGGCAGTGTGATAAATATAATAAGAAAAAGATAGTGAAAGGAATTTTAAGCAAATTTTACACGTTGCCGATATCGGTATACGAAATTGTAAATGAGCCAGTGTCTCTAGAATGTAAGGCGTTATACATGTTTCTGAAAACCACTAATGTCGAAATATAAGAAAGAACAAGTAAATATTTAGATGAGCTGGGCAAAAAAAAAAAAAACGTAACGCAACGAACTTAGGCTAGAACTTGGATTAAAATAAACTAAATTCGCACTGGATTACCCATTGACAAACATCAAAACTTATCGCACTTGATTGGATTAATCTCCGTAATAAACGAGCCAAAATACACTAAATAAAAAAAAAAAACCCTTTTAATCGTCACTGATCGCTTTCTATCTTCATATAAATTCGTTGCTATTAACATTTTCTGGTTCACATTTTTCACTCGAATCAACCTCGCCAGTGTAGTTTCTTTGTCCCGCAAAAATGTTGTGAATGCCATATTTCTTAAATCAGTAATGCTTCTTTCATCAGCATTAAGTCACATCCGCTACCTGTTTCAATAGAGTTTCGAATACAGCCACGATTTGTCTCAAAAAAGGAAGAAAAAAAAGATAAACAGTTGAACTAAAAAAATAGCTCTTTTATATCATGCGGCAATACATCTGATAATACATAAAAATATCAAAAAATTGAAAAAGTAAATTTTTTTTCAAAAAAAAAAAAAAAATATCTCGTTGGATGGTCAAAGAGAACTAGTAAAAATTTTCAGTAGTTAGTCGTGCCTAATGCTTTTAAGTACTTAAAAATCAGTGAAACGTGGATTAATATCTTGGTTCCCGTTAATTTTTGTTTCTATATTTTATAACGACTAAGGAGCACTTCCTCATTTTTATCTAAGATATGCCCAACTGAGATTCTATCTTTCAACGTTTCCTTTTTATTAACTAGTCATAAAAATGTTTTGATAGGCCGTTCGTTTAATAAAATTGCAATCTCCGCAGGGTTAAATTATCTCTTTTTCAGTATAATTTACCAGTTTCAATGAAATTTTTAAAAACCTAAGAACAGTACACTTTTCATACAGTACGAAATCAATGATAATCATCTTTGGTAGCGAAAGATAGTCTCACCGTATACTGCACATTTTATTATGTGGTTTCCGTCACTTTAAATATGATTGACAACCGAAATAATTACTCTCAAAGTGCATATCGAAACAGCCATTTCAAATTCAATTAACGCGAGATACTAAATAAAAATTAAATGTTAACAATATTCCGATATTCTCATTTTATAGTTCGGAATAAGATAAAATTTCATCGAATTGTTTCAAAATTCCGATATAACAGACCGTGTAGCGCTCGAAAAATACGAAAAACTTAACGGTGGAATCATTTAATTTTACGAAAAATTTAAACAAGTCCTATGCATATCTCGGCCGACTTTGGAATTTCCAATAAAAAGAACGCCGAAGAGTTAAAAATACCGCTAATACTCGTTGAGGTGCAATTATTATAAGCGGGGTCGCTTTGCTATAGTCGAATGTACGCAACCAGCTTCCGCAATGTTCGTCATGTTGTATAACAGGTGTTGATCAATATCTCACTGAGAAAGTGAGGGAAATGGTAACATTTTCATTGTAACAACGCGCTGGAAAACAAATCACCGTGGTTTACGATATTGGTTCAGCGCACGCTATTAATCAAAACTGTCCCGCAGACGAACAGAATACGGTTCAATTTCAACGGGGATTCGCACTACCGTATTATTAATCTGTAGATTTTTCCGGCGTATTTAAAAATTTATCAAGAATACATTTATTTACTTTATGACTTTATTTCTACCGCACCAAAACACTACAATTTCAGTATGTGTCCGCACGCTTACCTCAACAGATATCTCTTGTGCTCTCTTAATTCTCATCCATATCCTTTTGGAAAGTTCATCAGATGTTTTGAAGCCCAACCAAAAATACCTCAAAATGTACATTCGGATTAATAATTAACGTAAACCAACATTTTAACATACATCCAACTTCCTTATACACTAAATGCACATAAAGTGCTGGTTCCAGTCATCCCCCATCATCTAAACTGCTCGTAATGTGTGTATAAATCAGGGGTTACCACGTGCGATCTCCCTTACCATGAACAGGCAATATCGTGGCTTCTTCTTCTTCTTCTTCTTCTTTGTCTGCGTTACATCATTGATTCGATGTAGGCCTCCCTTAATTTACTCCATCGATACCTAGCTTGCGCTTCACGAAGCCATTGTTTACCTGCTGTTGCCACAATAGCATCCGTCCACCTTCTGAGTAATCTTCCTTGTGCTCGTTTTCCCGTATACGGTCTCCATTGGATCAGTTCCTTTGTCCACCTTCCATCTACTTGCCTACCAATATGACCAGCGCAGGCCCATTTGTTCAAGGCTACCCTTGTCCCGACGTCTTCAAATTTTGTCTCATTTCGGATATATTCTGATTTAATCTTATCTCGTAGCTTTATGCGAAGTAAAACTCGTTCCATCCGTCTTTCAGTTTTTCTTCATTTTTCTATAATTTCCTTTCTTTAATGAGCCAGATTTCCGCAGCATACGTTAGTACTGAAATATCACGCATTGGTTTAATATTTTCACTTTATTTTGTGAACTGATTCTGGTATTGAGTTTATTTTATGGTATGCGATCCAACCGTTTGATATTTTCTTTTCGAGGTCTAATTTCATCCCTTGTTTTTCAGTTGTGAAAACTTCACCCAAAAAATATGTGAACTGGTCTGTTTCTTCTATGTTTCCTGCTTGTATTTGTATATATTTCGTTATGCATGTGATCGCTGTTCTGATTTTGAATATGTATTTCATGTACTTTGTTTTATTCGGATTTATTTGTAAACCGACCTTGTTTATCTCTAGTTCCTTTATCATACATTCTAAATCATCCTTGGTCTGTGGTATGATCGCAATGTCATCTGCAAAACAGAGGTGCTGTAAATATCTGCCATTATATTCCTCTTTCACTCCAATCCAGTGATTTTATTGCATGTTTCAATGCTGCTGTGAATAGTCGTGGTGAGATTGTATCTCCCTGTCTAACTCCTTTTAGTATTAGAAGTGTGAGTGTTACATTATGTAGTCGTACATTAGCTGTTGCTGAGTTGTATGTGTTTACCAGTATATCGATATATGCCTTTTCTATACCACTAGCTTTTAGAGCTTCCACAATTGAACGTGTATAAATAAAATTGAATGCTTTTTTGAGATCAACACATCCTAGGTATAACGGCAAGTTGTATTCCTTACATTTCTGTACCAGCAGAGTTGACTTACTTCTAAAAATAATTGAAAGCATTTCACTTAAAATGCAACATTCCGCTTGAATTCAAATACTACATAATTGGTTAAGTTAAAATAATTTGGACTTTCCGCTCGACTTTTTTCAATTATTTTTCCAGCATCGTAAGTGTTGCAATCAAAAATTGATCTCATAAAGCCGAAAAACTTCGATAAAAATTCAGATCAGAACTTATTGAAAAAGATAACTTAACTATAAAATATAAAATTATTAATCACAAACTGAGTGAAGCTTCTTAAATTTAACGAAACATTTTATGGTATTCGTTACACTTGACCAGACCATGCATGGACCTGATGATTAACTGGGGCCCCATGACGTCACATGTCAATCACAAATCCACATTTATTCCTATGACTGAGCCGAAATATCTTAAAATTTATTACCAACTTTTATATTCGGATTAGTAAACCGTCAAATATATTTCTAGACTAATATTTTCCTAGGCGCGCAAAATTTATTTGATATTTCTGCGTCTATCGTCAGAAAAATAGCGTTAAATTGATATTTGCAATACTACTCACTGATACTCGATAGATTTGACGGCTTAGCTGCTTTGTTTTTCAAGCTCATCTTTTCGCAACTGATATGCATTTTTATCGTCTTGGAATATTAACAATATTCGACCAATGCGCATTTTAGATTAGTATTACAGTGTATACTCAGCGTAAATGTTGATGGTAGCAATGGAAGAACGTAACCTTGTTCGATTTAGCTAGATTCAATCTTTCAGCTAACATAAATATTTGCTGAACTAACCTCGCATAACCGTCTCATTAATCATATTCGGCTTAAAACAAGCATAGTCGCTAAAATTCGTGCCCCTGAAATATCGGTCTTCTTTGCGTTTTCATATAGTGCACGATCGATTGAGCACGAAACGTACGAATGCGATAGAAATGTGATGCTCAGTTCATCGCGTTTGGTATCACAAACGACCGAGAGGTTAAATTTCATTACCGGGTGGAAAACAGAAACCGTAAAATAGTTCTACTAAGGATAATGTTGTAACGTTCGCCGAGAAAATGGACCTGTGGTACAAAAAGTAATACCTTTGAGAAAAACGCGTTTGAAGTTTGCGCAAAGTAATACTGCCTGCATGTAACGTGCTGCCAACTCAATAGAGTATCGTTGCCAAATTTTAGCCTAGTTAAATTAGAATTTGGTCGCTCATAATAGATACGAAAATTTGGAAGAAGTTGATAATCGATGCAGCCCTAAAAAATTCAATGTTGCTGCGAATACAAGCAAAATCGAATGGCGAATGTGGGACACGAAATTTAAAGATTTTCATGAACAATTACTAGAGGTGCATGTCCCCCGTGATTTCGTATTTTTATTTCTCAAATTTTAATTTTATCACATTATTAATTAGGTATTGTTTTCATTATAGGTATCACAAAGTATTGTCATTTCCGGTTTCAAAAAAAATGAAATCACCTGCCAAAAATTTGTCGACTCAGAAGAGGAAAAATTTTACACGTACAGCAAAACGTGCCACCAGTAAACTAAAATATTCCAAAAAAAAAAAACAACTAACAACTAGAGAAAAAAAATAGTTTCACAATTTTTTTAAAAACTTTTAATGTTTTTCCATTTTTTCCAAATTTTTTCACTCAGTTTAGTACGTTTTAAGACATTAAATAAACGTTTGCGAAAAAAAAACTACACATTGCATCTTATTCTACACACGTTCAAGTATCAGAATCTGTGTTTAACTCAAAATCCATATTTTCGTGGCGAACGTCACACATATAAAGAAGACAAAGAAGTAAAATCGTTCTTCGTTGTAGAAAAACTAAACGACAGAAAGGGGTAACGAACACCACCACTCGCAAGTAAGAATAAACGCTGCAAGCCAAATCCTTCATACATTAACAAATAAATAATATTTGTAATCCCGTATACACTTTTAATACTGCTGTACTTATTTAAATACATATTCAAATTAAATTTATATGAAAAATTTCGAAAATATTTATTACAGCCGAATCAACTAAGTGTCGAAAATCTTCAAGCACAACTTTTAAGGTTACTTAAAAAAAAAAAAAAGAAGAAAAAAACCAACAATATTACAACTGTTACTTTTAAAATACATCTTGAAAATATGTAAAATGAACAAACATTTAAAACTTTGTAAGAAAATATTCATAAACGAATTAATATTTCTTTTTCTTTATTAATCTCTGCCCTCCTAAGGAAATTGCGATCATAGTTCACGACTACGATTGCTCTTATGTTTCATTTTCTACAACTGCTCAAAATCTTTACTCGTTATGTAAACTATGATCGAATAATTAATCAATTTTTACGAAACAAAAAACAGAGATTATTCAAATTCTGGTGCGGCTGGCTATATATATATATATATATATATGTATATGTATATATATTTTGTTTTAGGATTTTGTACACATATAACGCAGAGAATCCCAATAAGACAATTCCAAACCGCAATAATATCAAATAAAATTCAATAACCCGGAATATGAACTTCAAAATTGGATTATAAATCACAATTTCTATAACTTCAAGATAATCGATTACTCTGGGTGGGGCAAAAATGTGAGAGGTGAAATACAAATCGCAAAAGATCAACATGAAGATAGGTAAAAAATCGACGTTCACAAAAATACTGTAAATAAAAAAGCGCGTACACTGACACTAAAAAAAAAAAAAAGAAAACATTGTGAGAATAGTAAAAGATCAGTTTGTCCACAAAGTACTCAACACATTTACTAATTACGGATCCTAGTTTACGAAAATAACTTATCTAACACGCTTATAACTTTACTAGAATTCGCGACAGAGCTATAGGATATTTCACGGATAACAAACAATGTGGGATTGATTAACGCATATCTATTTTAATACCCGGCCGGTATACATAATTAATTAGATTAGTTTTAAATTTACGGAGGTGGGTGGAGATATTTCTATTACGTTATAACATTAGGTTAGATTTATGATTTCAATGACCCTGGCTCGCTGATTTTCATACGAATTATAGCCAGAAGCACTGCGCTAGAATACTACCTCAACAAATTTTACCTGTACCTAACATGACGTTGCTTCGCTTTTTTTAGTAGTCCACTGAACAAGGAACATTTCAAACGATGCCCTCCAGTTGTGTAACAGTGTTTTTGCGCGCCAATTCCACAGATCAGTTTAAATATTCATATCTCCGCTTTTCTAATCGGGAATCGCTTACGCAGCGAACATACGCAATTGTGGGCCCGCATATACTTCCCAATAATTCTGATTGTAAGTGAAAGAATAATTCAGATCATTATTAAACGGTCATCGTATTCAACACCGAATTATGTAATTTGTTAGTTATGATACGGATTCGAGGTACTAGACGTTATCCTGTTAACGACGTTTGAGCTAGAAAATATTATTCGATTAAAATCATTACAATATTCATAACGTCGTTCAACAGTGCTTCATCACTAGCTTTAATATTATTTTAAGCTGCTAACTCGGCCAAAAACCGTAATCCCCGTATATGATCGAACGTTCGAGAATATTCTGGGGCTGACACTATCAAAATGTATTAGTCGGCTTTTGTCAGTAGTGAATTCTGTCTACATAATGCACCGAGTATTAATGAATAAAGGGCAGATTTTATAATTACTTGAATTTCCTAGGCAGGGAAGAGCGGGGGGTGTAAGAAAAGATAAAATTAATTGTAGGTAGCCGCTCGTTCTGTCTTACATTTACATCTCCGTACCGAAGAATTTGGCAGCGATTCGATTCGCGTATTAAAATTTATCTAATCGATGCCACATTTTTATATATTTTTTTTTTTTTTTTTTATTAAATGTAATGCAAATTTGCCATTTTTCGTATTTAAAATAATTAATTAATTAATAAAAATAATAATAAACAAAAGGCCTAATAATCGTAAAAAGAAACTAAAAGAGGAATTAAGACGAATTGTCGAAAAAAGTTTTACAAAGGTGTAAAAAAGATAATTATTTAAGAAACTGGTTGAACGTAAAATATAAAAACTCCTAGAAATAAACTGAAAACAATGGAAACTAAAAACAATACAAACTGAAACCAAAAAACCACCCCACGCGCAAAAAAAAAAAAAACGGTATTAAATTTATGTTGTCTGTCTGTAACTAATCTCAACATTCACTTTCCGGTTCCATTCACTGTATCATTGTTTCGATCAACGGTTTCCAACATGTAGTCTGCGAACACGCCGTTTCAAACATCATTAACATGAAATTCATTTTCACCATTAACACGCCATTTCAGTAAGGAAATTTATTACAAAATTAAAATTCATATTAAAACTAAAAATGTACAGTGTTCCTGGTGTAAATTGAATAACCAGTGTGTATACGATTCTTTCTTTCATCAGTTCTCTTCGAAACGAGACCTGCAAACACAAATCCGAAAAAAACAAAAAACCCCTTCATCGGTGTAGCAGCCCACCACTGCTGCGAAACGCTAACTGATAAAAAAGTGAAACTTTTGAAAGTTACAATGTACGACACAACGGAATTCGAACCTGGTTTCTACCAAAACAAAATACCGCTGCCTAACCAACTATGCCACGATAGCTGACTTTAATCAAACCTTAAACGAATCAATCGAAATTATAAATTTTACGGAAAATGTGCCCTTTTATTAAACCCTTAGTTACTCGCGCGACTTTTTTTTCTTTACAGATATTTTCAAATTTTTATATCTCAAAATCTATTTAAAATACATAATGAAAGTAAGTAAAAAAAGCAAAATTATAAATCAAATTATGTAAAATTTTTATGTGAAGCGCCTAAAAAATTTCTATTTACACATTATACAATTAACATCATAATGTTACAAAATGACATAAAATTAAATTACATTATTTTTCAAAAAAAATCAAATTCAAAACTGAATTAAAAGTAACAGCTAAAAAAACCTCATGCACAGTTGTTCCAAACAATATTTGTTTGCGAATACTCAACCTACACCAAACCATTTCGCATTTCACATACTCTTCGAGTAGATTGTTTTAATTTTTCACGTAATTTGAAACGATCCTAAAACTGATTCACAACGATTAAAAAATTGAAAAGTAGTTTACGTCAATTCGACATAACGAGTTAATTAGGACAATTCCGTTTCGTCAGCAGAATGTTATCTGTATTCGGGCACGTTATTTTGTCTTCAATCCTTAACGGATAGTAGAATTTAGAATTATTACGCAAATTCAAAAAGTTAGAATTGACTACGAATTTCGAAAGAGAATCGAAATCTTTTTCAAACCTCAAAACCTTTCTGGATCTAATGAATTTTATCCACCAATGAAATATCACTTATATGACATCGTTTTAATTAGTTTCGAGATTGCAATAACATTTTCCTAGATTCTCAAATTAGCTCCAGATTTCGAACTATATGTACGGGAAAAGTTTCTTATACCTTCCATAAAATAGCACAAATCAAAATTTCTACAAGTAACCTCATTAGAAACTATTAATGTCATTATCTCGCAGTCGCGATGCCTCGTTTTCATATATAGTGTAAAAAACAGAATTAATGATGGTACGCATCCTACGAGGAGAATTATTAAGTACTTGACAAATTCGGTTAAAACACATTTATCGTTCCTATTAATAAATTCAAAAAAAATAATATTAGAAAGGCTAGACGCAACAATAATTAACTTATTTGCGGTTTTAACGAAAAATAAAAACGCTATAAATATAAAAAACTCAAAAATAAATAAACTATAAAATAAAAAAACTATAAAATGAAAAAACAATCTGTAGCCATTTCCTGCAAGCGTCTGTAGATTTTCTGAAATATTTTAAAACAACGTTGTTATAACTTCCTACTTAGTATCTTTTGTCATCCGTTAAGGTTTTATGAGATCAGCGGTAAAGTGGGCAGCTTGCTATCGAATAAACTCCGAAGTTATCAAAAGATCAGCACAGAATATGGTCAATAAAAGTTTAAATATTACTTTGAAAAAACAAAAAGGGAACCGCAAATTGATCTGCCTAATTTCGTTCAAAACTATTAAAAGTTAAACACCTAGAGAAACCTCGCACGAATAGGAACAAAACAGAATGAACGAAAATCGTTACGTTTAAAATATACTATTATCACTAACGTAGACTATGATTAAAAGGAAGAAAAAAAAGGGGAGAAACGATTTTTAGGATGAAAGGTGGAGGAAGTTAGAAATTTCTAAAATGATCACAGGGAGGAAGGAAAGGACTAACATTGAGGGCAAATAATTAATTTAAAACTGCACCAAAAGATGTCAAAAGAAAAATAAAAGCGACCGTAAAGTCATCGGACGATACGGGGTTCCTTTGCAATGAAGGTGGTAATCGCTACTGTTGATGATGCCATAATCACCCTGCGTTAAAATTAAAAATTTATTTTTTATTTTTCTATACGATTGTTTGAAGTAATTTTACTGAAACTAGTACTACTTGTGACTTTTACATATTTTACTTATTTTATTAAAAAACAATCAACCGATTTTTAATACAATTTTCTTATCACACTCACGTAAAACAATTAGTAACCGATAAAATCCAGAAATATATTCCAGCAGCAGTTAGCGAAACCAATACGTTCATTATAATCGGAGTTAGCCAAGTTTGACATTAGAGAAGGAACTCTTATATCAGTATTCATTGCAACAAACTTAATCCTGCAGTCGTTCGATTTCTGAACAAAAAATGCGGATGCAAGCATTGGACAATGAATGCGGTAATGTCACTAATATAAAAACCTTCAGTAGGTTAAACGCATACAAATAAAAAGTAAACTGCATAAAAACATCTAAAAGAAAATGCAAGAATAAATGACAGAGACATTATTACAGGCATAACCATCTTATTTCTTTCTAATCGTGAAAGTGGTGCACATTCGTTATCAACCGAAAACAATTTGTCACAGTTTCGGAGTCCTGATCTGTTTTAAGAATGAGAAGCGGTAATTTTCCTGTATAAAATAGGAAAGTGAATTTTTCAACCGTACAAACAAAATTTAATAATAATAATAAAAAAAATAAAAAAAAAATAAAAACACAAAAATTAAGGTGGAAATTAATAAAATTTATTCACATATTACTTAAATAGGTAAATTTTTGCATATTGCTCCCGACATGAAATATGAAAATTCTGTTCCCACTGCTACTGTTCCGATTTTTAAAATGTCCGCATTTTTTCTAAAAACAATTTATTTTCAGTTGTTTTTTTTTTGATTCAAAACCGTTTTTTACAGCACTCAAGTTGTCTACGTACGACGCTTAAGCAATTCTAAAGTTATCTAAAGAATTTCCCCATCAAACACTTTCCTGTTGTGTAATACACTAAAAGTGAAGATGCGTAAAAATTTGTACGTAGAGATGAAATCGCACTAGAAGGGAAGAAATGCGTCATTCATCTGTTTCAGTTCTAATAGGTTATTGTAAAGTTGAAGTTATTGGCGCTGTTTATGGCCTCGTAAAGCCAATACAGCGGAAAAAAAGAAAAAGAAAAGAAATTAATGGAAGAAACTAATTTTTCTTTTGTCGAATATCAGGATACCTTCTTTCTTTTCTTTGATTAAAGTTAAAGGAAATAAAGATAAAAGCATGAAGGACTGTTCCATCAGTGTTATCCGTTTCTTCTTGCCGTATTCCGATATCGTTTAGTGATATAGATTCATAGCTCTTCTAGGAGAACCTACCTAGCAATTACATAAAGCAAATCATACGGCTTAGAACAGGACATACCAGAACAGCAGACCGATTAAAGAAACTAAACATCATCGAATCATCGGATAAATGCCAATACTGTAATGAGGACTATGAGGAAAATATTAATCATCTCCTATTGTACTCGATTCCAAAGAGAAGAACTTATAAATAAATTAACTCAGTAATATCACACGCTACCAATAAATACAGTATCCATTCTTACAAATCCATTAAGCATATAAACAGCTTTATCAATACTCCTTAAGAAATGCAATATTGAACTTTAAAACTTGAAAAATATATATGACACGTTTAACAAAAAGGTTAAAAGGAAAGACCAAGCCAAAAAAATATCTTCTTTCAATTCTCTACCATTCA
Organism: Icerya purchasi; assembly: GCA_039619475.1. NCBI lineage: Eukaryota > Metazoa > Arthropoda > Insecta > Hemiptera > Monophlebidae > Icerya > Icerya purchasi. Next base: position 349,048,203 of record CM077116.1, on the reverse strand, counting down.
CACATTTACAAAAACACTACATTTACACACTAGTCACACATACACATACCTATCGATAACTTGGTACAATATCGCTTTTAAATTTATCATTTCTTTTTCACCATGCTCGTTTGTTTACCAGTAATTAACTGGTATCATAGTTAGTTACACTTCCAGCCCAACCGGTTCGATATGTCCACCCCCTATAGGAAAAAAAGCTACAACCGGCCGATTCTCTCGATAATTCTGTCGGGGTGATTTATCGATAGATTATACAGTACTCGTACTATTTAGTTCACTCTTTATCACAACGCAATGTTAACCCTTCGCAATGTTATTAACATGTCCGAAACAATCTCTCAAGAACAAATTAGTAATTCCGATAATGATATTAATAATAACGATAGGAGTTTTAGCGATAATCATAATAATAACATTATTATAGCTTCGATATAATAACGGTAATAATAAAAGAGGTAAAATAAATTTAACAATGTGTCTTAATAATAAATACAGTAATAAAAGAGATGTTTTTTCTTTCCTATCAAAAATAAACATATAATGACGAACATCAGTAGTAACGCGGCAGGTAACAAGAATGTTTTTATTGAAAAAATGAATGTAGGTCAACAAAATAGAGTATCCATTAAAGTTTGCGAAATTCTTAGGAAAAATTCAAAATAATTACCCGTAATCGTAATTTTATTTTTACCCGTATTATTTGCAAATGGCGTATTTAATGATAATCATTGTCTCTCTGCCGCCGATTACAACACTTACAATGTCCTTCTTACCTAATATCTAGATCCGCTGTCATTAAAAATGTTGACATAGAATACCCGAGTATGAAAATTCATAATTCAACAGTAGAACAAGATTGAATAGAAGATTTAATATCGATCCGGAAATTCGATAGGTTCCCAGTACTCCTGTTTTAATACGTTTTGAAAGACAAAGTCTACTTTTGCATGTTTTCCTCTAGCATGTTCGTTTTCATTATGAGCTTTTCATTAGAACATTGAAGCAATCTTATCCATAAAGAATATACTGAAAATCTATGCGCAAGTCTACTGCAGTAGATCGTGTTTTTTATAAAAATCGGCATTGATCGACAGACGCTTCTTGTTCTGAAAGGAAAAGAGACAACTCATATTAACAAGCAGATGGTTACTTACAAACTTCGGCTGGCAGGAAACGTCAATGAAAATTCCTCAAACTTATTGATAAGAAAGTTTATATTCCAATAGGGTTGGTAACTGATTTTCTTTATTAAAAGATTATAGCCGGCATTCGTCTATCGCATAGCACAACGATCCATTTAACGACATTACTGTTTATATTTATAAGCCGAAACTGATTTCTAAGAGAAAGACATTTCCGTCCTAATATAAAATTATATTTAATCACGATTCGAGACTAAAAAGAACTCTGCTACGTATTTTTTCTTTCGCCCGATGAAGAAAAAATGATCGATCGTTAAGAAATCAGTACTAAGAAACAGAAGCGTAAAAAGCACAAAAGTAAGAAATTCTCAACGCCGTTACAAACGAGCCTAGTTCATCTCAATAAGTTTTAAACAAAAATAATATGATCATCAAAAAAAAAAAAAAAAAGTCGAATACTATTAATTTAAACAAAAATAAACACTAATCATAAATATCTCAAATCTAATAATAGTGTTATCATACGAGTCTATGAATCCATTTTGTATCTTTTTACGTTACTAAATCTTACGAATTATTCTAAAAAATAAAATTTGATTTATATTAATTATACTTTATAACTGAAGATTAATCATTATGTTCGTTTTACTCATAAGTATTTCGATTTTGCTAACCACGATTTGTATCTATTTTTTGTTTAATGAAAAATCTCTTGAAAATACCATTTTCCCCAGTTGGGTCGTATTCTCGATCATTTAACTCTTATTTCGATATCCCTATAATTTTCCACATTCTATTTATTCTTCTCCATTCCGATATCTTTCTTCGTCCGTAGATACTTTATGCAACACAATCTTTGGTCAGCTAAAGTTTTTTCCGCCTATTAAATTCGTCCGGGTGGTAGCCCTACTATTTCGTTTGATTTGTTTTTTTCTTGTCTTCATTTCTGATTTTTTATGACACAGGTACTTCAATGGAATGCAAGTAGCATTATTTCTAACAAATTTGAATTAAAGAGTCTTTCTATCAAATCGCCGTGTGTAAATATAATAATACTTTCTGAAACATAGTTGTCTCTAATCGTAAAGTATTTAATATATAAAGCTTATACTATCACCGGGACGACAGGGAAGATAGTTACGATCGAGAGACACAGAACTGAACAGAGTGAATCATCAAATTAGATTTTTTAAAGTATATATAATGAATCTAACGGCATCAGTGTTTCTGTAACTATCAGAAAATTTTTTGGTGTAGTTGAAATTATATCTTAATGTTGAAAGTTAAGAAAAGAAATATGGCTCTTAGAAGATTCTGGCGAGAAAATTCTACGGATTCACACATTGAGCGGAAACCCACAAACTACTTAAAATGACTAAAGGAATTTCGGAAGAAACAATAGCTTTACAGATGAGATAATTGGTTTATTGAATTTATCGTAATGTCACCCCAACTTATACTCCGATTACAAATGAAACGATTGAAATAGTCGAGTAAAATAAACACAGAATTCCTTTTTTGTTCCAGCCTATTTCGTACTTAAAACTTAATTTTGCACTGCACAAAAAAAGTGCTTCTGCTCCAAGGTTGGACGATATGACTTATTCTGTAATTAAAAACCTTAACAAAAAGTCAAAAGAAACTTGTAAAAATTTATAACGGTTTATTACGTTCACATGCAATCCGAAAGCAACGAAGTCAGTTTCCAATTATTCCCATTCAGAAAACAGAAAAACTACATGCAGATGCTTCCCCATTCGACCGGCCAATTTCTTTTTCTCCTTGCATCACTAACAAGGGGTGAACACGACCTTGGAAATTAATTTCGGGACAAGACTCTGTATAATAATAGTATACTCCCTTAGGGTGTTCGCCCTTTAATAATAACAGCGTCGAATGGCCAGTCACTACGGAGAAAAAAAGACCTTTGAAATACTAATAAGTTTATTTATGCTCGGGTTCGAACAAGAACCTGAATGATAATTGTCATAAAAACATTTAAAATAATAAATTTTTTGACATCTCGCACAGTTAATAAAAGAGGAATTATTGCAAGAATAGTGTTCTTTAAGAAGTTCAGTTGGAAAAAAAACATCATTTATATTTAAGAAAATTTCTTTACCTTCCGAAAGATTTACTTATACCATATCATTCTATCAAAAATTGGGGATGAAAATTTATGATGACAAATTGATTGAATTTTAATACACTCTTCTCGCAAATTTATTTCTCGACTCTGTTCGATTAAATATGCTGAATTCTGTAAACGCTTAATTAGTTTACCTGTCTATAATCACATTAAAATCTAGATTTTAATAATCGAAATGACTGTAATTATTTATATACATTATTATTACAACTATTAGTTATTTTGTATTTTAAAAAAGAAAATAGTTACTATAATTAAAATATTGTTTAATTTAAGCCTTTTTTCTAAGCAAAATAAAGTAATTTTTATTTAAATTATTGATGTTTGTAAATAACAGATTTATTTAATTGTAAAAATAATTAATTAAACGAATATAAAAAAAAATAAAAAAAAAAAGAGATTCGAACCCAAACATAAATAAACTTATTAGTACTTCAAAGGTTTTTTTCTCCGAATTGACTGGCCATTCGACGCTATTATCGTCAAAGCGAAAACAGCCTAAAGGAGTACTGTTATTATACAGAGTTTTGTCCCGAAATGAATGTCCGAGGTCGTGCCCTCCCTTTATAAGACATTTCAACTGTAAGTAAAAAATAATTACCACGATAGACACAGAATATAGGTACTATCATTTGTACACCTATTACCCCACTTATCTGCAGGTAAATTTCATGAGCCCGGTCGAGTAAAGGCAAACGTTTATTATTCGCAGTATTATAGTAGTAAAATTAAGATTTCTGCCTGGAGAATTTATATTCTCTCAGTAGAACTATTGGTTATTGAAAACGTTTTTTTGAACATTTTTACCAAATTGCTAAGGAATTTTGTTATCATGTTCCGATAGTCACAGCGCCGTCTTGGCTCCTTAGCCATTTTAGTTACGAAAGACACAACATTAGCGCCAAACATGTTCGGAAAATGCATCGTAACAACAGAGTAACTAAGTTTTGCTGGAAACTCAGTGTAGCACTCAACGACTGTGTCGATGCTGCAACTAAACAGGTTAGTGAATTTCCATGTTTATACCATCAACTGATAAGAAGCCGTACTGGCTACATATTTTGCAAATAGCACAACTTTAAGTAAATCTTATGCCAGACTCCATTCCGAATTTTCCTTTCTTTTGTTAGATTTATTTAGCGATTCCGGCTAGTCTATTCCGTAAGTTAAAATTATTTATAAGCTGGGCACGACTCATCCTAGAGTTTCTTTAAATTTTCAGAACTCCCAAATCGATTTAACTAACATTACACTAATCAAGTTTCCGGCAATTTTAGGAATAGCATTAACCATTCATTATTTAATTACGAACTGTTTAAAGTTGAAAGATTAATTTTTATTAATGATTTAATTATCTATCAACATATTGTTGTACACCTCACGTATTTCGCTGCAATACAGAATCGCTTGTCGCAGCGTTTAAATTATTCGTAAAAATCAAATTTTAGTTTAAATTATAATAATTACTATTTTACCATGGTTAATGATATTCAAACCATACATATTCAAAATAATAATGATAATAAAAATAATAAATAAATAAATAAAAATTTTAACATTGTAGTGTGGTGAAAAATACGTGTAGTACTTTTAATTTTTTTTCATTTCACGAGCTAAAGGTCGATCTTCTTTTGTTTATTATTTCCCAAAGGTTTCGAAGTAACAGATTAAAAATAAATCTACGGTTAGTAAGCGGCTAAATGGTATTTAACGCCGAGCCAAAGCAATAAAAATAAAAAATGAAGGACTATTCAAAATTCGACTGAAATGATGAACGAAAAAGAAAGAAATTAAAAGGCATTCTGATAAATTATTTGTGTAGGTAAAACAAACTGTAACACCATCAGGCTCTTCCGAACAATCGGTAAAAAGAACCAGAGATAGCGAAAATACGGAACTAGGAATGTTGACAAATTCCTGGTGTCAAATACATGAAGAGATTTTGAAGAGAGAAAAAGAGAAAATAATTTTGGAAAATTCAAATAAGAAATTAAAACATAAATAAAATAGATTATTTCAAAACGCCTCATGTGATGATGCCGACACTGAGTCCTAGTCCCGACCCTACTGATTGTATTCCATCTTTTCTATCTGATATATTTTTTTTTTAAATTACCGATTTTGCCTTCACAGATGTTATTTTGTCTTTCGACAATACTCACCTCCCAACTTAAAGTAATCTTATGTTCTTCATCAATATTCCTCTTTTTCTAATAGTCTTTTCTGAAACAGAACCATGAATCTCTCCAAATCCTTCTTTTGCACATCTAGACTAATTGTATGCGGTTTATCCCAAAATTCATGTTTTAGTCCCGTGTTTTTCAATATTTATTTTCTCATCTTTGTCAGTCTTTCAATTACTTATGCCATTCTTTTCTTCACCGATGACATTCTTGCTTATTCCACTAATGACAGCATTATCACAACTCTACAATTCTACTGAAAAATTGTTTATCTCATTTTCGTCTTTCATTTTTTCATTCTATCTTGTTAAAAATGCTGTTATAAAGATTTGAAAATTGGAAAAATTGTAATCCAAAAAATAAATATCAATAATAGTAGAATAATAAAGACAAATATTTTATATATTATTAATAAATCAATTTCATCCGTAACAGCTAGCTATTTTTAACTTCCCAAAAATGTAAGTAATGTAATCATCCGAAATCGGAAATTTTTATAGTCTTTACCGTGTGGATTTGCAATTTTTTTTTTGGGGGGGGGGGGGGGGGATCACTAATTAAGTAATTTTATCCAGAAACCGTGGAAGGGGGAAGAATTAATTTAAGAACTGGAACAAGATGTAGGATTCAATTAAATTTCAACAAATAAAAATAAAAAAGGTAAGCATTCAGCAGAAAGAAAAGAACACATCAAAAATAAATTATTAACGTTACAAATAACTGCAAAATTCAGACAGGCACACAACGGAAAGGAGAGGAGAAGAAACAGAAGAGATGAAAATGAGGCAAAAGCAGCAGGGCAAAACGAAGACAAACAATAGTGATGATAAGGGAGCGACAAAACCCAAGAAATTCGAGGAAACTTAATTTAGAACTAAAATTCAGTTGAATAACTACAAAACAAGAAACGATAATTAGAAGAAGAAAAATAGCAAGCACCTGACCTGAATCTGACGTGGAATTCTTTAAATAAGAGTCGTTTAATGTTTTATTTAAATATATGTAAGCTTAGTAAATGCAACTGGCCTTTATTTGATGTTAAATTAAATTTATGCGTATTGCTAAATTTTTTTTATTTTTTTTCTTTTATTATATAAAAATTCATAATATCTAATAACTTCAATTAATTTCTCCACTTTTCAATAATTTACCAGTTAAAACTGCTGAATAATAACAATATAAATTAAAGCCAATAAATAATAAATAATAACGTAAATTTGAATAACTTAAAACACACATGAATATTGAAATTTTAAAATTTTTTTATAAAAAACACTAAAAAAACTCGCTCGTTTAGCAATCTGAGCAAATAATTATTCCTCCTCACTAACCTATTTCGACTATTTCAGCTATTTTTTATTAAAGTGTCACACCTAAATATGTAGTAATCGGTTTTCAAGAAATACATTGTACATTTTATATATCTTATATCTTGCTCAGTGGTCAATGGGCCTCAATAACGTTATAGAATTCCTATTTTGTTACAGTCTGAGGAAAAGATTTAGAAAATGAAAACCGGAAAATAAACTAGGATGATGTGAAAGATTAACAAAATTACAGAAAAAGAGATTAATCGTAAAAACTGTATAGACGAAAATAAGAAAAGACGAATGAAATATGTGCTAAAATATAAATATTCTTAAAAATAAAACGCCAGTTATTGAAAATAGAAAGAGAAGGCTGAAAAATTTTAGGAGATGCGAAAGGGAGATGTTTAACAAAATATTAATGACTTAAGTAGGATTACTGGATTCCTCAAAAATTGTTGAAACAGAAGAGGATTTTAGCATATTAGAATAGAAGCGAAGGTAAAAACGTTGTATTATACCTAATTTAGAAAGGAAAGAAAGAAAGCAATATAATTAATTTGGGGTGAATAATAGTACAAAGTAATCGAAATGTAAGTATCACCTTCTTATTTGATAGGTAACTGGGCTATCTCTTAATCACGAAGGAGGAAAAGGAATTCACACGTTTGGAAAAGAATGGGAAATTGTTAAAAAACGTATCAAAGTAGCATATGTAACTGATATGATGTTAGGCATACCGTTTAAACATACACTAACTACATCTAAATTATAAAGACGAAGAGAAAAAACAGAAAATCATATTCTGAAGGAAGAAATTTAGAAGATCAAAAAGAAAATTAAAAACTTCTGCAGATCAATTATTAAAAAAAAAAAAAAAGCACATCATCAAAACCTGAAAACTAGTCTAATTTATGAAAACGTTAATTTGTTAATATTGAAAGAAAGTGTAAGTAAGGAGAGTAATTGAGAAGAAAAGGGGCAGAGTTATAATTAATATGATTCGTCGGAACTTGGAACATAAGCAGACTAAATCGGGTCAACAAAACATAATAAATTATCTACAGCAGTATTTAAATTAGAAAGATGCTCAAAAAGTGAGAATTTAAAGGTTCTAATCATTTTCCAAAAATTAGAAAAAGAAATCCTTCTAAAAAACGGAACGGTCAAAAACTAAATTGTATTTTTCATTCCTCTATCGAGCTTTATCACCACGATTAAAAGATGACGAGATACGAGAAAAAGATTATATAGACAGAACGAAAATCAATCAAAAAAAAAAACAGAAGCCAGTCTAAGTTATATAGATGTCATCAAGGAAACTAGAGAGGTTTAAAAAAAGTGAGAGAAGAAAAATTAAGAGAAGTTATTAAAATGGAAATATAATCATTATCGAAAGTACCCACAAGAATCATCCAGTTATAATTAAAACCAACAACAGAAGAAGAAGAAGTTACGTCGAAGGAATTAAGGAAGGCTAGACTCCGTAGAGCAACTCTCAAGATAAAACCAACTTAATTCAGTAGTGTCTTTGTATTCCAATATTTGACTCAAAAATTCAAAAATTGCTAAAATTAATAATACAGTTAGAGAAGTTTAAATTCTTATTAGTAAGAACATTATTCTGTAAAAAGAAACTTAATTATTTAAAATTATAACAAAAAAATTTTAACTGCATTATATATATAGAAATATTCGGAGTTAAAACTCAAAATTTTGGTGTTTTCAAGTACCTTATCTTGATTTAATGACCTTATAAATGAAACAAGCCAAACACAAACAACTTTACTTTGGTTCTGGTATGAATAATAATTACAGATTATTATTAACTGTATTCAAAGTTGTGGGCAAACGTCAAATTATTATAAATACTATAAAACATACCAACATAAATTTTCGCTTCCATCATTAATTTCGTTTAAATTAAAACTACAGTAATTCTTATTAGCACTTTATCGTAAGTTGTAAAATTAATATTTTCATAATGTACTTAAGGATCTAATGAATCTGAATGAGCCAGTTCTTTTCTCTTGGTCACATTTATTTTTCCAGATTTCTGTAATACTTAATTATTTCAGTTTCAATAAATCTGGAAGCGGTTTGGCTCTGGAACGACACAAGTTATGAACTTCTGGTTTGGTAGCCAAGCGCACCTTAACTACTAGACTACGCGCTACTCAATAATTTTTAACAACTTGAAATTTTTTTTTTTTTATTTAATAAAATATTTTTATTCAAATAAATAATTTTTATTTTTTTGCGAAAATTTGTTTTTCGAATTTCCTACAAATTGAACAATATGATTATTTATCCAACTGCAAGTTACTAAAATTATATAATGTTAGATCAACATTCTGAGAAAAACAATTAAATATGCATTATTGAATGAAAGAAAACTGAAAATAAATTAAAAACTAAATGGTAGACAACTATGGCTTATGTTTATAACACAGGTATGCTCTACTTTTAAGAGAATTAAGTAGAACCCTAAAGCTGGAATTTAAAAGTTTAACAATCACTCTTTCTTTTCACCGATTTTCATCATTATCACTTAATTTTTTACTTTATTTTAAATTTAATTATCTTTATATTTAGTTTCTTTCCATACTTCTTACATGTTTCTTCCAGTTTCCTTAACACTGCTTACGTTCTTTCACTATCTCCTTTTTTTACACTAACAGCTTGTTAATCGCTTTTCTTCTCATACGTTAATAAAAAAATTGTTCACAAACTAGCTTAATTCTTCTATTATCTTTACCCATTCTATTTGCTTAATTTTTACCGTTACCACTATTCCCGCACTTCTTTTTCTTTTAGCTACTTCTCCTTATAAAATTCTCATTAGCCTATTCTAGAATAACGTTATCCAAAGTATTTTACTAATCTGTAGAATGCTCTTGTTAAACAGATCGTACTTCTTACCTCTCTTATTTTAATAAAACCATCATGGCTCTTCTATATTTCCTTTCACAGTTCTCTGATAATTTTCGAATTAACATTTTTAAAATACTTTGTGATACATGGTTAACTAAACTTATACCATTTTTCTTCCAATAAATCACACTACGAATCCGGTTATTTCTTGTCATCATAATTTCGTATTTTATATATTCCAATATTTTTCCCTCAATGACAGTTAAGACGAAAAAAGGCAATTACAGTAGTAATGTCTAATGTACTAAACTGCCAAAAACGCCAATAAGTTTAAAAAATTAACGAAATATACGAACACTAATGCAAAATTAAACAAATTATCAAATTACCAGTTATACTGAACGTAAAAATACATATTGAAATATGTATGAAACCTGCCAACATTTTGTTTTGGATGCCTGTAAAAAAAAAAAAAAAATGCAATATTACGTAAAAATAATCACTATTAAACATTTGAAATTTATTTCATTTAAATGTACTGTAAAAGGTTACATAATTTGAACAAATCATTCTTAGATAATATGAACAATTAACCATTCTTATCAATGCAATAGTCGCAGCATAAACAAAATAAATCCAGTGCCTTGGACGTATAATACACTATGCTCTTTTTTTTATTTATATTTTTAGTATTATATTACGGGATTTGTTCAGCTCTTTTCATGCATAAACTGCGTCCAAATTCTCTTAACTGTTAGTATAAATATTTAAAAAATAAAATACAAAAATACATAAAAAATTGTTCGCTGCAAACATCCTATGGAAACATGAAAATAGCACATTTCAACCACAAAGTTATCACAAGTTTCATTTACTATTCAACCCAACCGCATTCCCTTGATACTTATTTGAAACATATTTTGCAATAATTAGATTACACGTGAACCACTAAAAAATCAATAAGCAATTAATCACCCCTTTTTTGAAAAAATGCGTGTGCTAGTATAAACAATAATCATCTCCAATGACTGTATTATAAAATTTTAACCGATTTCGAAGTAAACAGGTAATATTATTTGGCATAAACATTACGTACTTTAATAGTAACCAAATATTTACAATACTTTTATAGATCGTGTAATTAATCATTGTTAAAAAAGTCGAAATCAACATAGGCCATTTGTATTCACAATTTCAAAGTAATTTTAAAAAAACTTCAATTTTAACATGCATGTTTTGTTGACATTAATATGATTATTCACATAAAATTAATCCAACGATATGATTCTGAAAAAAATAAAATACTTACATGAAATTACCGTTTTTCAAACATTTTTTAACAAATTCATAATAATTAAACTGAACTCATAGTAACTTGATTAAAATATACTTAATTTTTAATTTCATTATAACGAACCGAACAGAACAACGACTAGATTAAGTTCATTTGGTTGCGGATACGATAAAAGTAAAAACTGATTAACAAATGCACTATGATACAATTCCACTGCATAACGTATTTACATTTTACTGCAGCAGTAGAACAACGACGTTAAGCATATCACCGTCCACTTCGAATGTTAATTCTTAATCTGGCATTCATCCTCCCACCGTATTCAAACCGCCAAACTAACAGCTACCGTAAGATCCTATCTTCTTCAAGCAACATCCACAGCAGTCAACAACAAACTAGAAAAGAAAGTATCAAAAGGACAACAATTCCCATAGAGCAGTAAATTATCGTAAAAGTCATTAGGTAATTTTATTTATGCAAATAAAAACTATGTATGTGTAATAAAAATTACAAATTATTATAGAATAAAATATAACCATGAAAAACTATTATTTAAATTTGTATATAATTAATTAACTCAAAAGTAACGTTAAAGCAGAACATTAATGTTAAGCCGAATCTGCTTATATTGTACGTGTTGCTAGCCTAAAACATGACAGTAGTTCGCCTTAGCTACTTGCTTAAAATATAAGGTGAGTTACTCGTCTGTTTATGCAGAATAAATCTGTTGATATCCTAATTGCTGTCATCAGTATTTTAACAAATGTCACACAACGAGAAGTTCAATGTAGACTTTTTCGCTGGAAACTTGCATCACAATTCACAAATCACAATTACCCCATTTTCAGAAGTTGTGACGTCACTGCATACCGACGTGCTTCGTTAAACCAAAGTATTCTTATTTGAATGATTACATTAGTAACAGTAATTTGTCATTTGGTTTTTAAAGCAAATTAGTTATAAATTTGGTTTTAAAACATGTAAACATAACAAAACTTTGTACAGAAATTGTCATATAGATCATAATTATTTTACTAAGCCGTCACAAATATTTATTTGCAATGATTGTGATAATAATTTTATGTGCAAAATTAAATTAAGATACCGTTTAAAACTTGTTTTTTAAATATTTATAATAAACAATTAATATCCCCTTTCTTGCAAGTGCCCGATTTTTCTACTACAGTATTCAATTTTATGAATTCTAATAATACACAAACGAAATTATTTGTATGTTTTATATCATTACTCGCTATAAGTCAGCTTAATTATATTAATTAATTAAAAATATATATACAAATTATACTTACCAGTTTCATTCTGAAATTCTAAATGTTCACAATTTAACTTCCCATCATGTTTTTCGTTTATATGAGATCTTAAATATTTATATGTGCAAAAACATTTCTTGCAATTTGAGAAAGGGCAATTAATTATTTATTATCAGTCTTTAAAAAATGAGTTTTTAAAAAGTATCTTAATTTAATTTTGCACTTAAAATTATTACCACATTCATTTCAAATAAATATTTGTGACAACTTAATCAAATAATTATCATCTATATGATAATGTTTATATAAAGTTTTGTTATTTTTATAAGTTTTAAAACCAAACTTACAACTCATTTTCTTTAAAAACCAAAAAACCAATTACTACTACTCATGTAATCATTTGAATAAAAATACTACATGGTTTAATGGAGCACGTCTGTATGCAGTGACGTAACAACTTCTGAAATTGGAGTGATTGTGACGCAATTCTCAGTGAAAAAATCTACATTGAATGTGTCTAGTCCAGGGCTTGAAAGTCAGCCGAAAGCCAAAAGCTAAAAGCTGAAAGCCAATCATTTTTAGATGTCATAAGCTTAATCCAAAAGCTATATTTAAATTTCAATAAGCTAATAGCCTAAAGCTTAAGCTATATTAAAAATTTAAACAGTCGAAAGACGAAAGCTTAAGCTGTATTTTTAAAAAAGCTAAATTAAGCTTTATATTCGGCTTAAGCTTTTTTTTTAAATTTCTTGATTTTGCATTTTTGACATAATTATTCCCATAAGAAATTGTTTTTAAAAACTTTTATTTTTGTGCGTAAAGAAAAAAGTTTAAGTTTCAATAGTAATGCTAAATAGTTTGATGCATAGTAATTAGTAAATGATTTTAATTAACTTCTATTGAAATTCATTTCATAAGCCGAAAGCTGAAAGCTTAAGCCATATTTTAAATTCAAACAGCCAAAAGCTGAAAGCTTAAGCTGTATTTTTCAAGGACATTAGCCATATTAAGTTTAAGCCATATTATTATTCAGCTTTCAAGCCCTGGTCTAGTCTCATTTTACACATTCTGGTTGAATCTAAAATTTTCACACTACAAATTATAATCTTCATAAATGTATACAATCATTTTTATTTGTTTTATATAATTAATTGAGTGAATTAACAAAAAAGAAATGACAAAGAAGCAAAAAAATTTGAATCAGAAATTGGTTAGAATAAAAAAGTTTGGCAGCAATTAATATGATTATTAACCTTTCACCGATCTCGCTGTTGTATTCTGTACAACATTCAGCATTATTTTACTATAGCTAACACCGAATGTACATTTTCGGTCACATGTGCATATGTATTCTTCAACTAGAATCTTTAGCAAAAAAATATTTCATTACCGACAGTTTGTTTTGTGTTGCCGTTTAGTAAATAATAAAATTCTGAAACCAGTCTATACTGTTATACAAAATACAATGCGCGACCGTTTACATAATAATTTTTTTTACAGATAAATACCCCGTTTTACGCCGCTCTTCTGAATATATGTACAGAAAATCATATAAGTATTATTTGAATTTAGAATTTTCTTGAGTTTCCATTCGCACACACACACACACGTACACACCACACCACACCACAAACTGAAAAATGCTCTGAAAGTAGGAATAATTTATTTAAGGCGGAACATATAAATCTTGATGATATACCTCGTTTACTACAAGAATTGTCGGATGAAGAAAATACAGTGTTATTGAATGAGAGTGACAGTGATCTAAGTGAAGAAGATATTTGTAAAAACGTTGACGAAACTAATAGTGAGCAAGACAGTGACTATGACGAAGAAACTAACGAAACTCCTGAAAATCAGCATTTTTACACAGGAAAAGATAGATATACACGTTAGCAAAAAAACCTTTGGCAAAAATATCAAAAACAAAACAGAAAAATGTAATAAAATTACTTCCTGGACCAAAGAAATTTTCACGAGATATGAATTCTGCAAGTCAAGCATTTATAAACATGATCGATTTGAGTATGATTGACGAAGTAATGAAATTTACAAATATGCATATAATGCAAAAGCAGGCATTTTATTCTCGTAACAGGGATTGTAGTCCTACATCCAGGTGTGAGATAATGACCGTTTTTGGTATTTTATTTCAAATTGAAATAAAAAAAGGTGGATACGTAAACGTTGAAGAATTATGGTCATCTGATGGAACGAGAATGCGGTTACTTTGAGCGTCAATGGGCTGCAGACGATTTCTGTTTATTCTAAGATGCATGCGATTTGATGATTGCAAAACGAGAGCGGAAAGACGTAAAACTGATAAGTTAGCAGTAATACGTTCAATTTTTGATTCTTTTATTACAAATACAAAAAAGTATTATAGCATGAGTGAATATTTTACTATTGATGAAATGCTGCATCCATTTAGTGGCCGGTATTCTTGGATACAATATATTCCGAGTAAACCGGCAAAATATGGCATAAAGATATTTACAATGTGTGATGCTAAAACTTTTTATTTGCAGAATTTGAAAATATATGTAGGCAAACAACCGGTCCATACGAAGCAGAAAATACTCCAACAGCAATTATAAAAAGATTAGTATCTACAATTGAAAATTTAAATAGAAATGTAACCACTGATAACTAATATACAAGTGTGCAACTTGCTGATTATTTGCTTAAAAAGAAATTGACACTAATCGGTACTCTAAGAAAGAATAAAAAAGAAATACCACTAGAATTTCTTCCGAATAAAACAAGAGAAGTTGGATCATCGTATTTTGGATATCAAAAAGACAAAACACTAGCTTCATATGCAACAAAAAAGAATCGTGCAGTGATTTTATTATCAACTATGCACGATTGTGAAGAAATCAATAACTTATCAAATAAACCCGAAATTATACAAAGGTGGTGTAGATATTGTTTATAAACTTTGTTTAACATACAGCGTCGCGAGAATGACAAGGAAATGGCCACTAAGTATTTTTTATGCTTTGATGAATATAGCAAGTATTAATGCGTAAGTAATATACTGTATGGTGAAATCGGATGGCGAAGATATTCTGAGAAGACATTTTTTTAGTACACTGTGTACCGAACTAATGAATGAACACCTACAAATGAGATCAAAAATTATATCTTTGCCAACAGGTTTGAGGATATACTTACAATAAAATACGGTTCAACTTCAGAAGAACCCCTAACAAAAGAATTGGAAAACGGATCACCCCAAAAAAGAAAACGTGGCACATGCTATTTATGCGGGGAAAAAAAATTCATGTACTACGAGAAAATGCTGTAAGTGTTCAAAATTTACATGGAAGAAACATTCTAATTGTGCTGTTACATGCATTACTTGTAATGAAGAAGAACATCAAATTAAATAGGACATTTAAAAAAACAACTTCCTAGCAAATATAAGATACCAAAAATTTTTATTTCATTATTTGCAAATCATTTTATTTCTAATTTCAATTACCAAACTAACGATTATAGTAATACTACTACTTTGCTAAACATTTATTATTATTATTATTATTTATAAAATTTAATAAAATCAGCAGTAATTTGAATTTATGAACAATTAATTTATAAACATTTATTTCATTACTTAAAACAGTGGTTCTTAACCGGTGGTCCGCGGACCACTGGTGGTCCCCTGGAAACACTGAAAGTGGTCCGCGAAGCCATCCTAAAAATATTAAAGGTATAAAAGTAGTTAACTTCATTAAAAAGAGTGCACTTAATACTCGTCTCTTCCAGCAGTTATGCTCTGATATGAACTCTGAACACGAAACTCGGCTTTTCCATATGGAAGTGCGTCGGCTTTCCAAAGGAAATATGCTGTCGGAGTTGTACGAACCGAAATAGGAAATACAAATATTATTAATTAACAAGAAGAACAAAGAGTAGCTGGATCAATTCTGCAAGTCCAAATTTCAAATGTGTTTTGCTTATTTGGTTGATTTTTTCGCGCAACTAAATAAATTGAACCTTAAACTGCAAGGGTCATGAAATTTGAAGTTGCAAGGCGCAAGCAATAAATTTGCATATGAAGATAAAATTAGTGAATTTATCACTAAAATCGAGCTATGGATCGACAAGGTTGGAAGAAAAAGTTTGTTTGCGTTTGATACGCTGAATCGAATTATTGACAAACAGCACGCTGAGATTAAAGGAGAAATACAAAAGAACATGATACTTCATTTGAAAAATTTAAAAAGTGAATTCAGTCGCTATTTTCCTGACTACTGTGAGGACGAAGGTGTTCGGAAAGTGATCAACATTTCTGAGGTGCTTGATGAAATTCAAGAAGTGATTGAAATGCAACACAATAGTAACTTGAATTATATGTTCGTGGCATGAATTAATTTTGAAATTTTTTGGACCAAAAAGCCAATTTCTTTCCCAATGATTCAAGAAATTGCTGTACGTTACTGAACTTTGTTATCATCGACATATCTATGCGAGCAGGGGTTCTCGGCGCTTTTGATAATCAAAAGCAAGCACCAAAATCGTTTGGATGCCAGTGCCGATATACATTTGGCTTTGAATAGCACTGAACTAAGTTTTCAGAAGTTAGCGAAAAGTATGCAGTTACAAAAATCGCATTAAAATAATATACTTACCTCTGTAATGTAAAATTTTCATTAAAAAAATTAAAATACTGTTGGCTTTGAACAATTTTATGCGTGTTTTATTTACAGATAGATAGAACAACCCTTTATTTATTTACATTTAATGTATATTAACTCCAAACAGTTAGTGGCCCATGGCAGACAGAAATTTTATCAAATGGTCCTTCATCACTTGAAGGTTAAGAACCACTGTCTTAAAATAATCTAATATCTTTAAACAAGCAATTTTTGTATATATATTTGCTCGGTATTTTTTTTTTTTGTAACTTCTTAACTTTTTTTTAATCTCGTACATATTCACAAAACACATAAAATATTTTAAAACTAATTTATGATCACATTTATGAATGTAAAGCCTCATTCCATACAACTTTGCTTTTCAATACTGAACGCGACAAAAATGTAGAGGTCCTTCGAATTCGCTTTCTAGATGGTTGGAAAATGTTTTCAATGACTGCACATGTTGATTTTTATGAATATATTCTATAAGTTTTTTATTAGAAAATTTATATTTTAAATATATAGGGTCATCAGCTTTATCTATCGGTTTATTCGTTATAAAAACAAATAAAAAGCGTCTTATAATTTTCCCTGCGATCAGCTTTTTTTCAATCAATTGGAAAAAATTTCCGACTAATCACTGCAAAATGTAATAAGGGTAGGGATTTTCAAAATGTGCAAACATATTCTAAGTAATTCGTTTCACAAACATATATATAAATACGCGAAACATTTAAAATCTGCATATAAATAGGCAAAGTCCTTCTTTGTTTATTCACCGATTTTCTTTTTTTGTTTAGTATCTATTACAATTTTTTTTTTTATTTATTTAAATATAAAATTAATACAAAAAAAAATAAAAAATGAACTGTTTGTTACGATATTTTTGGTTCGTTTATGTTTTTTTTTGTTATCTACATATATTTTTACTGCATGCGTTACGCCTGATTTTCTAACCGCCATTATGGTACCGCCCGCTGATCTGCTAAGAGCCAAGACCGATGTCTTTTTTTTGTCCTATTCCTTCTTCGCTGTTTACAGGTATCCGGAATTATCCGCTCGCCTGTTTTGCCGACCATATGTTTTATTGCTTTGCACTACCAGTATTCACGCCACCAACCCGTATCAAAGTTACTACCACAGCAGATAATCGACGACGTTTGTAAATCAAAAAATAATACTAAAGACAGAACAAACTATTAGATCGTCGTCGAAAGATCGCGCCATCAACCCCGATTCGTATCATACTGAAAACATCAAAATTCATTTAAAACTCGCGAAACCGAATTTTGCCATGGATTAGACCATGCCGGATCGATTCATTGGCACAAAATACTCCTAATGTGCAAATTTCATCCAAATCGTCGGAGTTGTTTCCGAGATACACGAAATAAATTTATATATATATATATATGTGTATATATATAATCTAATATCCTTAAACGAGCAATAATTGTATATATATATATAAATTTATTTCGCGTATATCGTAAACGGCTGCAACGATTTGGATGAAATTTGCACATTAGGAGTATTTTGGGCCAATGAATCGATCTGGCATGGTCTAATCCATGGCAAAATTCGGTTTCGCGAGTTTTAAATGAATTTTAATGTTTTCAGTATGATACGAATCGGGGTTGATGGCGCGATCTTTCGACGACGATCTAATAGTTTGTTCTGTCTTTAGTACCATTTTTTATTTTCAAACGTCGTCGAGCGAACCACTTAATAATACAAAGGCGAGCGACGAGCAAAAGCGAATAACAAATATTGGTAGTGCAAAGCAATAAAACATATGGTCGGCAAAACATGCGAGCGCGTAATATCAGATACCTGTAATCGGCGAGAAAGGAATAGGCAAAAAAAAGGCATCGGTCTTGGCTCTCAGCCGATCAGCGGGCGGGACCATAACGGCGGTTCAAAAATCAGGCGCAACACATGCAGTAAAAATATATGTAGATAACAAAAAAAAAACATAAACGAACCAAAAATATCGTAACAAACAGTTCATTTTTTATTTCTTTTGTATTAATTTTATATTTAAATAAGAAAAAAAAACTGCTTTTTAATAGCTACTAAACAAAAAAAAAAAAAGAAAATCGGTTAATAAAATAAGAAGGACTTTGCCTATTTATATGCAGATATTAAATGTTTCGCGTATTTATATATTTGTTTGTGAAACGAATTACTTAGAATATGTTTACACATTTTAAAAATCCCTACCCTTATTACATTTTGCAGTGATTTAGTCGGAAATTTTTTCCACTTGGTTGGAGAACAGCTGATCGCGGGTAAAATTACGGGACGCTTTTATTTGATTTTATAACGAATAAACCGATAGATAAAGCTGACGATGACCCTATATACCGAAAATTGAATTTTTCTAACAAAAACGTATAGAAATATATTCATAGAAATCAACATGTGCAGTCATTGAAAACATTTTCCAACCAATTCGAACGACCTCTACATTTTTGTTGCGTTCAATATTAAAAAGCAAAGTTGTGTGGAAAGAATGTTTAAATTCATAAATGTGTTCATAAATTAGTTTTAAAATATTTTATGTTTTGTGAATATGTATAAGATTGAAATAAAGTTAAGAAGTTACAAAAGAAAATACCGAGCAAAGCTCGGTCGCCCTGGTACTAGTATTTAAGCAAATAATATGTTAAAAAAATTTATTTTAGACTAAAAAACACGGTTGTTGTACAAAGTACAACGCGCGACCAGTTGTGTTACAAAAATAGGTGCGACCAGTGGAAGGTTAAGAAATTATTCTATAAAAATCCTAAAAATATGTATAAAGTATTAATGGGACTGACAACTACAAAGTTCAAAATTTGGTTAAATCTATAGATAATTACATCGGATATTTGACTACATTTATGTACTGTAGTCGTGATGGATTTCTACTAGCCCTTATAGTATTAGAAATCTCTGATATTAATATCATGACAAATATGAACTTTGAATTTCCTCAGAATCTATCAAAACGGGATTTTAACCAAATGTAAAAAAATCGTGAAGTAAATAAAATGTTTTTATTAAAATATAGCAGCAATGTCACATTTCTTCTTTTATCCCAATATATATTTTTTATTTTTACATTTGATATTGCATTTTTAAAATATGTTTTGTTAAAGCTTATTGCATATAATTATTATGGTATTCAGAACCAAAACTAACTGATGCTAAAAATCAGGTTGATTCATTAAAGCAACACGTTGTGTCAAAAGAAATCCAAAACCAATAATCAAAAAAAAATATCAGACTTTTTCAAATGAAAAGGTATCATAAATAATACGCATATGTAAATAGTGTATGTAACACAATACTGTATTTAGTATTTTTAAAGAATATATTTAATTTTTTATGCTGTTTTTTAAAATAAATATAATAATGTATTTAATTACAAAATTAATGTTCTAAAATTTATTCCTCTCAAATTGTGTCACCCTAGACTCAGGTCTTGCAGGCTTAAGCCTATATCTTTCACTATTAACTATCAATACTTCTTTAATTTGTTCACATAATAACAGTAATTATACTCGTAATGAATTCCCTCCCCCCAATTTGTATTTTGTAAACAATATCTTACTTCTCCATAAGTGATTAAAAACCACTTTGAAAATCAGTGATTATTAAATATTACCACCAACATTTTTTACCTTTCATATTTTGTTTTTATTACAAATTTTACTTTATAAAAACCTTTTAATTAATAATTAAAACATAATAATATTAGAGAAATGTTTATAAATCAGTTTAAGTATTCTTTAAATTAAAATTACTGAATGCTCCAATGAATGATTATAAATCTAATGGCTATTGTACTCACTTAGATACTTTATATCAGATATACATATTTTTATAAAAGATGTGTCTACCATCATAGATATCATCACTGTATAGTGTTGATGTAAAAACCTACATAAAAATTAATTATTGTGTATATTAATTATTATACATGTCAGTGATGATTCCTCTACATAGAATATGAATGAAAATAATTAAAAATGAACTAATAATTTCCCTGAATAAAATTATACCAACTTTGATAAATAGGTTAACATAATTTCCAACCGCATCAATGCTGGATACAAATTGTAAGACAAACCACTAATCAATAATCAGTACAAGCCTTTCAAGAACATATATGCGTAAATACAAAAATACTTTGAAAAGCATTTAAAAAGAATCAATATTAATTACTTTTAATTTAAGTTCCATCAAAAAGCTAATAATTCCTTTATTTTTAAATTTCAGAATAAAATTCTGATTCTTTATTTTTTAATAATAATAAATCATTTTGTTCCTCTTATTTATATTTTATACAATAGAACTTTTAATTTAATCAAAATTGGGGTTTATACCTTTTTTTTTCTAGATTTTGAATTTAAGTGATTAAAGAAAAAAAAGTTTTTATTAATTTATTATAGTTTACTCATTATAATAATTATATTTTTTATATTGGGAGACTATTCTGGTCAGATTTTAAAAACGCTGTAAATTAACTTACGCAAATTAATTCATCATCATCATCTAGTGCAGCAGTCTGTGAACTGGTTCGCTCCTATGCTTCGTCTTTTCCATTTGTATCAGTTATTGGCCGTCCTTTTCATTTATGAGTAACTGGCACAGCCGGAATCTCTTGTCAGCTTATCTACCCAGCTTAATCGTGGCCTACCTCTTACACGTCTTCCTGGGTCGTATCCTTCCATTATATCCCGCGACAATCCTCCATGTCGGAGCAGATGGCCCATCCAACGCAGTTTTCGAATTTTAATTTGGTTCAATAAAACAAATTCATTTGGTAACACAGTAAAATGTAATACATTATGTTTCCTAATTATATATCAATGCATATAGATTCAAGATTGTAGTATCATTGCTAAAAAAAAAAAATATTGAATAAATTTTATTTACATAAACTAAATATATCGCTCATTAAATGCAATAACGGTATAACTCAAAAAATAGCGAATTTGAGTTATGTGTATAATTAGAATGCATTTTATGAGTACAGTTAGAGGTTAGAACGCCATATTTGCAAATCAGAAACTCGACAAAATAAGCATTGCTTTTAGAAAGTGTACACCGTTCAAATTATAGTAAATGTAAATGTTAATTTACGTTTCCTGCTAAATAGCGTTTTTTGAGTTATGACGTTATTGTATTTAATGAGCGATATATCAAAACTTCATAGAGTAAATAAAATTTATTTTTTGTAGAAGAAAAGTGATTGTCACTATAACTATTAATAATAATTAATTTATTAATATAGAAATCATATTTGTGATTTATTAGTTTTTTGAAATACATTTTTACTGTTGTGCGTGCATTGTTATCAATATGTACAATCAAAGCAGTTTACATAATGCTTAGATATTTTGTATAATACAGAACTGTCTTTAGTGATGTATGAAAGAAATCATTTTGTCTCGAGTTACATGTGGTATTACTTAGTAAAACTGTTTTGAAAACTGTTAATTCAGTTATTTAACTACAAATTATTATTTCATAAAACGTCTAATTTTTTATGGATGTTATAAATGACTAGATAGCTTAAAGAAATTAGTTTCTTTTACCCTACACCTGTATTTCAGTCAATATATAAGGCGTCAAAGCATTATATAATGTTGCATTTTAAATTTTACCATTAAAATATGCAATTATGTGAAGCAGAGTGATTAAATTAAATATTGGCTAACTAATTAAAATTTTACAACATTTTTTTCATCTTTTTTTTAAGCAAGCACATTCTTAAAACAATATGTATTAATACTGTGATTACAATTTATAAATTAACCACAAAAAGAACATATGGTTTCAATTATTTTAGTTTAAATTTGCTTTCTGTTATAAAAATTAATAGTTAAATTGAACTTCATAACTTTTCACCTTACTGAAATTAATTCAAGATACACTTGAATTTGTTAACTTGCTGAAAAAAATGCTTCAAGTGTTGTCTAGTTGATACCGTAAACACGAGCTGATGTGGACAGGACAGGCTCCCTGACAGCAGCGTACCTAATGGCTATAATAATAATTAAATTTATCTTAATATCACAACTTTCAGTCATGACTTTGTAACTCATAAATATGAACGTAAGTTGGTGGTGCCAATTGGCATCACAGTGACTGAAAAGGTTAATGTAATACAAATATCAAATATTTTTATTATAAAATTCCGCACGTGCGCAAAAAAGCGCGAGCAGTGGAGCACAATAGATGCGCTCGGGAAGAGAATATTATAAATAAAAGGTTTTACCATAAACTTAAACTTATAATATTCTTTGGACATTTAAATCAAGCACTTAACTTATCAAATAAAAAAAAAAAAATTGCATATAAACAAATGAAAATAACTTTAAAAATAACTGTAAAAAGGTTAAGTATGAACAGCCACATATACCACCCATTTATTGAATCCTCACATTTTACATTTCCTACATACATTCAGCCACAATAATATCCCATCATATATACATTCATACCAAAAGTCGCGAAAGTATTTTAAGCACACACACACACATCCACACATACTGCAACAAGTAAAGTAATTTATTTATAGTTTATTTATTTAAAATCGCTCGGCAGCTAAGGACATTTGCGACACCGAAAAGTTACATCTTATAAGCATAGATTAATAAATGAAAAGAACAAAAAAGGAAATCAAAATAAACAATAGAAAGAGAAAAAATAAAGGAAAGGAAAGGAAAAGAAAGGAGGTAAACGCTGCTGAATAATAAAACTATATAAAAGGAAAAAGTCGGGTAAGTTTTAAAAATTTGAAAATGTTTCCGCAAGCCTTTTCATTGTCCGCCATAATTTCGGCCAGACTAGCATCCTCCTTGAAGCAGGCAGCCCTTGTCGAAATTTGCGGCACGAGGTGAGATGTTCCACCATACCACAAATTTAACATGTCGGTTGCAGTAATTTTTGAAACAGATGGCTACGTGTGTGGAGGCAGTGGCCTATGCGCAGGCGAACTAGTGTTGTTTCCTCATGTCGGTCCTGTTTGTATGAGGTGCTCCATCGCCGAAGGGTTCCCTTGACTTTGAACAGTTTCTAAGAGCGACAGTTTTGTTCCCATTCGTGTTGCCAGACGGAGTATATATGTTTTTCTTTAATTTGGACTTCAGATGTTGGCTGTTTATCTTATTCTGGCCTCTAAATTTTGTTAATGGAGGGGCTTCAACAATATGTTGATGGGCCGTCGTCGTCCATTAAAGACTGCTAACAGCATTCCGGCACTCGATCTCCAGGGGCTTTGGACTTTTTGGATTTTTTTCATATAGCTGTATATAATTCGGGACAAACGTTTTTTGATGCGAGGGGTTAGATGGATTTGAGGCCAGATTAAAGAAATATTTCAGAGAAAGAAATAGCCTTTTGTGTTTGAGTGGCAGGGCATTAGTTTCTGCATGAGGGCTGTCAATTGGACTGCAGTGTAATGTGCCTGTGATTAGTCTTAATGCGGAATTCCGAGCATTGTTTAACCTGCTCATCACATTAAGTTTAGCAGATCTGTATATGATCGAACCGTAATCCATTTTAGACAGCATGAGAGGGGAGTAGAGGTTCTGCAGAGATTTTTGACATTTTGCTTTAAGTTCATCGATGTGTCTGGACAAAGACAGTTTCCTGTCGAATACTAATCTAAGGATTTTGACCATTGGGCTGATCTAATGGGGCTGTAGCCCAGAGTTATTTTGCAGTCCGAAGGTGGGATTTCCGTTTTTTGTTGAAAATAATGCTAGCTGTTTTTTCAGCTGAGAAGGCTAAGCCCGGATTTGTAGACCACTTTTGTAATTCATCGATCGTGTTTTGAAGCCGAACTCTTAGACTTTCCATATTTGCAGATGTCATGTATATTGTGAGATAGTCAGCGAAAAGATTATATTTTACGGGCGGTTCAATGATTTTGGACAGGTCGGATATGTCTACTATGAATAAGGTCGAACTAATTATCGAGCCTTGAGGCGTGCCGTTTTCTTGAATTCTAGGGGACGACAAGATATCTTCTATCCGAACCTGAAACGCGCGGTCTGTCAAGAATGCTTTCACTACATCAAGCAAGTTCCCAGTGACATTCCAGTTTACCGGGGTTTGAATGATTTTATGTCGCCATATATGATCAAAAGCCTTTTCCAGGTCAAAGCTTATGAGTATTGTGAACTAATTCGAAACAAAGCCGTCACATATTTTCTGGTGGAGTTTTACTAGAAGGTCCACCGTGCATCTCTGCGATCTGAACCCGAACTGCATTGGATCAAGAAGTTGCTTTAGTTCCAGTATCCACATTAGACGAGCGTTTATCATTTTCTCCAGACATTTGCATATTGAATTGGTCAGGGAAATGGGGCGGTAGCTGCCAGGGAGATTGGGTTTTTCCGGTCTTTAAAACTGGAATTATGTGAGCCATTTTCCAAGCATTCGGAATTTACCCCAATTTCCAAATTAAATTGTAGAATTAGAGAATTGTGCTAAGGGATTCCGCAGGGAGCTTTTGATCATATCGATATGTATGCCATCCGGCCCGTCAGTTAAGGATCTCATATGATACAAGACATCTATTAATTCATCATTGGTAAACGGAAGATTGAACTCTTACATAGATGAAGAGGAGGGACGAGCTTCTAGACCTTCGCAGTTTATTTTAATAATTTTGATTCAGTGGCGGATGATTAATAAAAATGATCGGCCAGACTTTCCGCAAAATCCAAATTGCTGCAAGTTAGACCGGAACCTGCAATTATCGGCGAGATGGTTGTGAATGTTTTTTTGTTCGATAACATTTTGATCTGGTCCTAAACCTTCTTGACGGAAGTCCTGGAATTGAACGTAGATGTAAATCGTATCCAAGACTGTCTTTTTGATTCTCTAAGGAGCCTTTTGCACTTTGCCCGAACGATTTTGAAGTTTTTGAGGTTTTCTTGCGTCCGGTGACGCTTTGCTCTAGACAGGAGTCTATTCTTTTCCGTGACCGCTCTGCTATAATCATGGTTCCACCATATCGTTTGTCTACGTGTCGTTCGCAGACTATTTTATGGAACACTATCGAAAGCGGCTGCCTTTGATTCCTTAATTATATACTCATTAATCTTGTTGACATCGCTAGTGTTTTTTGGAAGTTTTAGATTTACCGACTGGGAGAATATTTCCCAGTTAGCGTCTTTAAGCCTCTAGCTGGAGAATTTTTTGGTATTATTATTCTCTGATGATTCTATCGCTGTCGCTTCCAAAAAGAGATGCAAGCGGTTCCCACTTTGTTACGTGGGCAATAGAATGGCTACAAAATGATACGATAGCTGAGAGCCACTGAACTCATTGAAGTGAGAGTGTTATTACCAGTGAGGTCGAAACAATTCAGAATCTTCTCAATATATTTTTCTCTTCAGTTGGAAAACTTTGAACCCCAGATCGTGTTACGGGCATTGAAGTTACCGCTCATGAGGAAGGGAACGGGTAGTTGTTTTATTAACTGCTCCAAGCAACTGTTGGAAATGTCGTCCGATTGATGCAAATAGACTGGACAGATGGTGATATTAATTGGGGTTCGTATCTTGACGGTTACAGCTTAAAGATTAGTTAGAAGGTTGATTGGCCCGACGAAGAGATTGCTTTTGGTAGCAATAAGTACTCTGCCTTTTGCTATAGAATCCGAGTCCAGATCCTTTCTGTATAGCATATAATATTTCAGACTAAATTTTTTTAGTGGTTTGAGCTTAGTTTCCTGGAGGAGAATTACATCGGGGTTATTTTGAGCAACGATCGATTGCAGTTCCAGCAGTTTGTTGCGAATACTATTGAGGTTCCAATTTACAACTTTCATAATCTAATTAGATTTGTTTGCAGTTGTATCTATTACAGGTCGTTTTGGGCCAAGCCGGCTTGCAGCTTGTTCATGATTTTGGTAAACTTTACTTTCGTTCTTGTATGATCTAAAAGGGAGTAATTTTCCTGAAGCATTTCGATGAGGGCCTGCGTGTTTGTGACCTTGAAATCTTCCATTACTTGTATGGCATTTTGACCGTTTGGTCCTCCTACCAATTCAACGAATGACCTAAAATTTGTAAAACTGAGTGGATATCCGTGCGAATTTAAGCAGATGTGATTTTTGAGTGGGGCGAAAATTGTCTTGAGTGATGTTGCTTCTTCCCCAAGAAAGGCATCATCCAATTTTGAATCTGACTTATTCGTCTTCCTGTCCTGCCGATTTCATTGTGTGATTGATTACTTCCTGAATCGTCAGTTTTGTGCTTCTTTTTTGCATATTTCCTGTAGCCATCGGAAAGATCTATCGCGATTACCTTCTTAGGATGAGAGTTGGACGAGGAAAACGAGCTTTCCGATAGGGGCCGCTTTGCTGCATCGATTCGGAGAGGAGGGAAAGAGTCGGCATCGATACTGTTGTTTGTAGGCTGAAAAAACTGTGAATTATGGGCTTCAGAGGCCTTGGATAGAGTTGATGGAGAAAGAGATGCAGATTGCGCTTTGTCTGGTGAGTTGGTTTCCAATTGGTTAGCTTCAAAGTAATCTCCTTCCAATTCAGCTTCCTCGTTAGTGCACTCATCAGCTCTGTGACCTCTTTTGTGACACTTGAAGTATGAGAATTCGTCCCATGAAAAGAAGATGCGATGGTTTTTTTCATTATACTGAATTAAAAAGGACCCTTGGAGTTTATCCTTACTGATTTCTGTGGTAGTAAAGAATTGGCGACGACAACTAACTATATGGCCATAAATCTGGTCGTGGGGGTTTAATCTCAAGTATGTTACTTTGGAGCGTAATTCAAGCTTCAGTTCCGTCTTGATACATTCTTCAAGAACGTCATTTGGTATGAGAAGGTTAACATGGGACATGATGACTTTTTTCATAACAGTGACCAATCTACGAAATTTTATGAAATTTGATCCTATCTGGAATCCACCATGGTTGATGAAGAAATCTTCTATCAGATCCTTCCATTTGAGGTGAACCATCATCCGATTTTTGCTAACTTTAGAAGCTGCTACTATAATTTTGGGATCTATGATGACTTTAGTGAGGGCAACTAAGTAATCCCTGACGCGGAATTCCTTAATGCAGTTGAAAACCATGCCTTGATCCTCAAATAATTGCGGAAATTCCGTATGGGAGCAATTTTATTTTTTGTTTTTACAGCGTAAGACACATTATTCACTGGATTCATATTGTTCGATGGGAGAGCGTAGGGAGAACTGAAAAGCTGGGTGATATTATGCAGGTTGATCACCCGCGCTGGTTTTTTGTGTACACGTTAAATGAAAGTTCAACTAAGGCTATAAAAAAAGATAAGATAAGATAATACAATACACCAATAAAAACACGATAATATACATACACGATCATGCAAACACAAAGTCGAAGAGAAAACTGGATTAGACCAAAGTAACACACGACCGATATGTTTAAATGTAACACATGAATTCCCCAAGTAAAGTAGGTATTGGAACAGTTAATTTTCCTTATTTTCATTTTTTTTTTCCTTTTTTTTTTTTCTATTTATAAATCCACTTATTTGTGTTTCAATTTATTTATAAAGTACTAGAACATAAGTATAAGGTCAATAATTTACGCCTGTTTAAGCGACAATGGAATCAAGGAACACCCCTAGAACAGGAACAACAGAGAGAATAGGTAGAGAAAAAACATAAGAGGCGTTGAAAGGAGCAGGAAGACCAAGCTTTAAAAGATGATAATAAAGTAACTGACGCTCGCGAGATAAACCGGAGCACTCGAAGAGCACGTGATTCGCATCACAAACATACTGGGAACCTTCAGGATCCAATGGACAAAAAGGAGATACAGCCAAAGAAAGGCGATTTAGTGAAGAAGGAAGGAGACTATGCGAGAAACGGAGGCGAGATAATTTAGTAATTATGGACCGACGCAAACTGGGAAACGCATAGAACCAAGGACGCGGAGGATGAACAGGATTAAACAAGAGATAAAAGGAATTAGGATTAGCGAAAAGAGATACATAAACGTGTTTAGGATTGTTTAGTAAAGTTTTTACATCTGCCGGTAAAGAGTTATACATAACAACTCCAGCATACTACATTTGAATTCTTGTATGAAATTTAAAATATCTAGGAATCTAGGCATAATAATCTTTAGCAGACCTAGTTGAACCTGATTTAAAAGCAATCTTAAATTTATTTTTTATTGATTTTTTTGTTATTTAAAATGGATGAAAAAGTAAATTGTATATAAAAAAAATGTTTCGTCACATTAGGGATGTCTGTCAAATTACACCAATGTATACATGTATATGAAAATTTAAATTAATGATCGGTCAAATGCATTATCTAATGTTTTTTTTTTATTATTATTTAATGTGTAATCAGACAGCCCGGGATCTACGATTTTTTCGAACCGTGGCAAGAATTTAGCGTTTGAGATAAATTGTTTAAAAAAAAATCACAAATATATAATTGATGGCATTTTTTGTGATCGGGAGAATAAGTACCCTTTAATAAATTTGCACTCTTTATTATCTATTAGCTAATAACTTTTTCATTTATGTGACATAAAATTAAATATAGAAAACATATAACCAGGAAAGGCAACAGGCAATCAAGACATCTTTAGGTCCCAGCATTTTATTCTCTATAATCTTGCTACAGCTTTACACGGCGTACTTTCTTTTCTGCGAAAGAATCTATTAGCTCATCAAAGTCCGTCTCAAAGGCAATTTTATTTTCAAAGGCTAGGATCGCGAAGGCCAGATAGACGTTACTGAATCATTGTTAAACGTAGATAGGTTTTAATTATTTTCAGTCTGCTGAAGCTTCGCTCACAGCTTGTAAATGGCGTCGGTAATGTTGCATGTCATGCTTACACAGATGTTGTACCAAGCCGAATGCACTCGATTTTTCATTAATTTAGGTTACTAGCTCTTTGAATACGGCAAGTTCCTGGCAAAAATCAACTGCATTCAAGTCTTCTAAATATTTTCGTGCTAGACCGGCTCCATTTTTCTGCAGATCCACAGTCAACACATTTAAAAACACGTGGCCACTGAAGAAGGTGAAATTTTCATGTAGACTCTTTGCGCTCTCTACCCTTGTTTCTATATCTGTTAAAATTTTGTCAAACACTACCTTTATATCTTTGGAAAATAGCCCAGTCGGATCTAGCGTTCTTGATTCGTCTAGTTGAAAATTCGTTTGTTTTTAAGGACTGGCTCGATTTCCAACTTTTCTGATACAGGTACGGCTTCTTTGTTCCAATGTTCTATTCAGTTTTCTCTCATCCTTGCAAGATCTTAACAAGACCTTGCATTATCGCCACAGAACGCGAAATGATAACATGCCTTTTTTGTATTTCAACGTCCATTCCATTACTTGTACACACAATCAACCACATAAACAAACAATGATCGTCGCTTGTGTTCGACCGTTCGGGTTTATTCGACTCAGCTCGTGTAGCCCCTAGTTGTAGATGCAACGGGGATTCCCCTGGCAGAAACATCACGTACACTATGCACGCATTCAAAAATCGACTTAGGATACGTTCATAAATCAATTTAGGATGTGCTCAAAAACCAACTGGGCGTTTTAAAATCAAATGAATAATCGATAGAACAACGTCACGCTAAATGCTAGGCGCTTTAAGAAACAATTTTTTTTTAAAGTGAAACTTCTTTAAGCGCAATATGAGGGCGATATATAAATTAAAAATACCATTTGTAAATATCTATATAATCATTAAAAACGAATAAAAATTTTCTTTTGTTGATATCTCTCTTATCCTATTTATTTCAAGCATCGAATAAAGTACATAAAAATGTCTGTATAACCTGTAGAAGTTTAACTTCTTGCGCGTGTACACACTGATACCCGCACTCGTATTTTTTTCCAAACATATTATATTATGATTTCGGCGCCTCCTGAAACTGCCGCTCGGGGCAGGTGCCCCTGTCTCCCCTAGATCTGGGGCTGTAATCAGTCATATTTAAAAAAAACTAAACTCATAGCCCCCCCCCCTCTAATTTAAAACATAACATTAATGAATTGAAATTGGGTCTAATTTACTTTCATTATTTGATCTTCTTTTTCCATTATTAAGCGAGTTTATATGATGATGTGTTCTTTGAAGTTTTTTATATTACCCACGGTTTTGATTGTATGCAGCGATCATGCTCGATTTTATACTACAATTTTGTTCCGTGTACAAAGTGAAACCAATATAATAGTAATTGAATATAATGAAAATAATAAATATAAAAAATACATTTAAAGAAACCAGAGTAAACTGACGTCGTAATGCATAAGTGGTACATTTGATAATAGTGATAAAAAACATAAAGGCACGTATAAGTGAGCGAAATGAAATTTTTCCTAATAGCGATTTGTTGTGTCTGCACCGACTCGTCTATGAACTGCCTCAGGTTACAACTGATTCCCAACAATTTATTAGTTTAATTTTTTAAGCTCTTTAAAATTTACAATATTGTTGTATAAATATTTTTATTATTGTTTTTATTAAGCATTATCTGTTGACATTGTTTCGATAAATAAAGAGCCAAGTATAAAATAATAATTGTTTAAAGAAAAAATAATAAACCACAACAAATAGGAGTAGTACTTAGTAGAAACTATAAACATAAGACTACTTTTTTAGGAGCGAATTTTTGCAGGAGAAACTATAAAAGCTTCTGTAAACTACAGCTCCATTAGTTGATCAAAATCAGTGCCGTCTTTAGCCATAAGCCAACGAAGCCCGGACTTAGGGCCCCCGTCTCGAGAGGGCCCCTTAAGTTGGAATAAAAAAAAAAGAATTCAAAATATATATTCCCATAGGTTCTACAAGCAGCAAGAGGCCGCGTTGCTATTCTTTTGCGGTCCACTGAATCACTAACGCATTTTTTCCATCCCAACCCAAGATTCGAACTCGCAGTTCAGAATATTTGAAAAAATTAAAATAAATTTCAAACGTAAAATGTAAATACTTTGTTTTCATAAACCAATAATTGTGAAATTGAAATATATTGTCAGTATGAATAAAATTCCATGATATTTTGCATAATGTTTTTGAGCAATATATTAATGTTTAATTAATAAAGACATAATTAAAGGAGTTTTTATTGCATTAAAAAATACAATAATTTACAATTTTCTTCTGCATTTTTTTAGTGCAAGTTCAGATATAATGTTTTAAAAATTTATACTTTCCAAAATATCTGATCCAGTAATCATCATTGCTAAACTATTTAGTCTTTTATCAAGTATTGTGCTTCTATGCTGATTTTTTAGAAACTTGAATGCTGAAAAACTTCTTTATTATCTCATCTGCTATAACTCAAGCTCCCAACTCCCTATCGCGCATCTTATAGTCTGTCTACTCCCATTTTTCCACCTATTAGTTCCTTTATATTGTCAATGTCTGACCGAATTAAAATATGACTGACAGCTTTTCTTCTTCTTTTTATTTTTGAGTGTATTTTTTTTTTTTTTTTTTTTTTTTCCCTACCCTGGGCGCGCCAGCGGCCTTGACCCAACAACATGAAAAATTAACAGTTATAACTAAATAACCAGGCGGTCAGAAATGGAGAGGACAAAGGACAGTAGCAATGGGATAACTGAAGGCAATGGGAAGGAAAGAATATAGGTAGCGTTAAAGGGAGTAGGAAGACCCAAAACTAGAAGTTGGGTGTAAAGAATAGAGCGTTCGTTAGAGAGTGCTGAACATTCGAATAGGATGTGATTTGAATCACAAATACAAGAAGGCTCAGAAGCGTGAAGAGAGCAGAAAGGAGAAGGGGACAAAGCGAATCGAAAGCGAGAAGAGGGGAGAAGAGAATGATTGATTCTAAGCCTAATTAAGGAAACAACAGTGGAACGACGACAGATAGGAATAGATTGAAACCAAGGCAGGAAACTAGGAACCGGTTGAATAAGACGGTACTGAGAAAAGCGATTTGAGAATATAGATGGATACATGTCAGACCAAAGTCTGGAATGATTAGAGCGTGATAGAGAAAGAATGTCTGAGGAAGGGAAAGAGTCGAGGAAAGGACCAGTGCGGGCGGCTGAGCGAGCTAAAGAGTCAGCTGAGTCATTTCCCTCAATATTGGAATGACTAGGGACCCATAGAAAGTCTATGGAAATGGAGCGGAACGAGAACAAAGAGGAGACAAGAGATCGGATAGAGAGGATGATACCGTCAGTAGTATAAGAAGGAGTAGAGGAGATGGCTTGAAGAACGCCTTTGGAATCAGAGACAATCAGGAATTTGTGAACTCCACTCGTAGAGGATATGAAATGAATTGCACGAAGAATTGAGATCGACTCGGCCGAGAAGATAGAGCAGAAGGAAGGAAGTCTGAAGGACTCAGAGTGTAGGAACGTAGGAGACGTATACGCACCACCCACGCCCCCATCACTCTTGGAGCCATCCGAGAAGATTAAGGCATGGGAAGAAAAAGAAGAGTTCAGCAGCTGAAAGAATTCGAAGTTGACTACATTGTGAGAGGAACAATTAGCTCGGACTGGAAGAGAGGAGAAATTGATGGGGTACCATATGCTATTAAAGTCGAAAGAAAAGTAAGGAAGACTGTTATAAGAGGAAACGTAGGGAGAAAAATTGAAAACACGAGCAGCTATATGCGATAAAATCGGAATTATATGAGGCGCCAAGCGCCAGTGATTTTTGATATAAAGATAGGAAGGGATAATATTGGATGACAAAATGGGGAGGCGTTTTATTAAAAATCGATAACCGAGGAGTGAACGACGAATGGAAAGAGGTTGAGTGGAAGATTCGGATAGAATCGCAGGAATAGGAGAAGATCTTAAAGCACCAATGCATAGGCGAAGGCAGGAATTCTGAATTGCGTCAAGTTTCGAAAGGAGAGACTTGGAGGCACTGCCATAAATGAAGGAACAATAGTCGAGTTTGGACCGAATAATCGATTTATATAGAATTAATAGAATGCACGGGTCTCCACCCCATCTGAGCGGTGATAAAGATTTGAGGAGATTAAGTCTTTTGATCGAGGAATTATAGATATAATTAATATGTTCATGAAATGTAAGGCGACTATTTAAGAAAATACCTAGATAACATATGGAATTAACAGTGGGAATAGGTGTACCAGATACGTTGATGTTTATAAAAGCACGATTAAAGGGGCGGAGAGCAAAAATTATACAGGAAGACTTGGAAGGGGAAAGAGAGAGGTGGAGTGTAGATAGAGCATTGCTAAGATGGGACAATGAATGGTTTAACTCGTTGGTGGCAGAGGACAGATCATCTGAGGTGGAATAAACTAAAATGTCATCAGCAAAAAGGAGAGAGAAAGAGGGAATAGGAAGCAAAGCAATATCGAAAGAGTAAATATTAAAAAGAGTGGGGCTAAGGCAGGATCCCTGGGGAAGCCCACGATAGACGCATCTAGAGGTGGAAAGAGAAGGAGAAGATAGATAAAGAGTTCTATGTTGAAAGAGGTTGAGTATAAGAGAGATAAAAACCGGTGGGAGATTAAGAGAGAGAAGTTTGGAGCCCAGAGAAGGAAGATGCACATTGTCGAATGCAGAGCAGACATCGACAAAAGAAGCGACAGTAAATTTCTTAGAAAGGAATGATTTATAGATATCTGCAAGGAAGGTACTGATGCAATCTACCGGGCCAAGCCCGGGGCGAAAACCGAACATATTAGAAGGAACTAGATTATTATGCTCAAGCCACCAAACAAGACGATTGTTTATTAAACCTTCAAAGAGTTTGCGCAGACATGAGGCTAGGGAGATAGGACGGAAGGAACACTGATTTTTTTTCGGAATTGGAATGACGATGAAGTCATTCCAAGATTCAGGAGTAAATCCAGAGAGTAGGAAAGAGTTGAAGATATTCAGAAGGGAGAGCAGCGAGGAAGGAGAGAGTTTTTTAAGAATAGGGAAAGAAAGACCGTCCAAGCCAGGAGCAGAAGGAGAGGTTTTGTTAAGAACGGTAAAGAGTTCCTCGTAGCGGAAAGGGGACGATAGGAAATGAGGTTCTGAGGAATTTGGGAGCGAAGGAATGATCGATTCCTCGAAAGTGGGGACATACGGAGGAGCAATAGAGTCCAAGAAAGAGTGAAGTTCAGGCAAAGAAGGATGAGAGAAGTGGGGACGCTCAGAAAGAGGAGATCTGAACGCTTTTGCCATTTTCCATATCTTAGAGAGAGGCGTATCTCTAGAGAAAGATGAACAAAATGATTTCCAAGAGTTCCTCTTGGCAGATTTTGAAACGTACCGAGCCTTTGCGTTGGCTTCTTTGTGAGCTAAAAAGTTGGATATTGAGGAACAAGAACGAAAGGCTTTGAAGGTAGCGGTGCTTCTTTGGAAGGCAACTTTACACTCTTCATTCCACCAAAGAGAGGAGGCACAAGAGGAAGAACGACCGCGCGAAAAGGAAGAAGGAGGGGAGGAAGCGGAAAGAGCAGAATATAGAGATTGAATGAAGAAGTTGTACTGGGATGACGGGTCGGGAAAATCCAGAATAAGGGGGAGTGAGGAATCCACCAAAGATCGGAATTTAGTCCAATCTGTTTTGGAGAGAAGCCAGTGAGGAGCGTGCAAGGGCCTGAAAGGTTTAGAAGGAAGAGCGTTGTTGAGAGCTAGGAGAATGGGGAGATGATCACTACCAAAAGTGCCGTCGAGAGTTCTCCAGGAGCTTACAAGACCAAGATTCGGAGATGAAAATGAGAGGTCGATTGCACTAGAAGAAGATGGATGTTTGAAGAAAGTAGGAGAACGATCGTTGTGGAGAAAAAGATTATGGTTTAGGATGAGATTTTCCAGGGTCACACCGTTAGGATTGCGCCCTGTGCAGCCCCACATAGGAGAGTGCGCATTCCAGTCTCCACCAATAATAAATGGATCAGATAGGGATGAAAGGAATGAAGACAAAGGAAGACTAGAGACGCTGGAGTTGGGAGGGATGTACACGCAAGCAATATGTAAAGGATTCGGGAGAAGATTTTCAAGTGAAATGTGGATCATGTTAGGGTGGTTGGGAAGGGGCGGAGGAAGAAGTGGGATATTGTGGGTGTGATAGGATAGATCGTGTCTAATTAAAATCGCAACGCCACCATACCCATCCATACGGTCAGATCGAACTAGAGAATAACCTTTGAAATCAAGAGATGAGGAGGATTTAAGCCAAGTTTCAGATAACAGCGCTACATGGATATTGTAGAAGTCTAATAGACATTCTACACTTAGTTTATTAGCTCGTAAGCTGCGGCAATTTCATTGAAGGATGTTTAAGGCGTAAGACCGCGACATTCTAGTTAAAAGGAGAAGAGGAATTAAAAGAATGAGAAAAAGTAGCGGGAGAAGGTAGAGCTGAAATTGAAGTAAAAGAAAGGAGGGCAAGGGTAGTAGGAAGGGTATAATAAATGAGAGGAGATCGCTTGTAGACGATCTTCCAACTTAAAGGAGAAGTTGACAATGGAAAAAAGAGTAGAAGAGAGAAGACGTGTCCGAAATTGGATACAGGCAAAATTGAAGATACCTCACCATTAGCGGTACCGTCAGTAATTAAAAATAAACCGGAGAAATACCTGCACGAACTGGGTTGATGCCCAGTTTGTAGGCTTCCTTCCGACATAGTGTTGAAAAAGAGACGAGAGAAATACCTGCACGAACTGGGTTGATGACCAGTTTGTAGGCTTCCTTCCGACATATTGTTAAACCAGAGACGGGAGAAATACCTGCACGAACTGGGTTGACGACCAGTTTGTAGGCTTCCTTCCATAATGATATAGCTATGTAGCATGAAGGAAAAATGGAATAAAATTCGAACTAAGGAAAGTTTTGAGTTGATGATTCCTGAGCGAACAGTTATCCTTGGCGAAACGGACGCAAAAGAAAAAAGGAGAAATAAAAGTAACAAGTATAGAATGGGGTGCTGGAAGATGGTGAAAAAGGAGAAAGAAAGAACAAAGGATGAAAGAGGTGGTCTAGTTGAAATGAACGTGATTGGATAGGAAGGCTGAAAGATTATCAAGGAATGAGGAGGAGGAGGATATGTTAAAGGAGGCAAGGAGTTCCATGATAGCTGCGGAAATATGGGAGACAACAAAGGAAGAATCGTTTAGAGAGGAATTAGGAGAAAGAATAGGAGGAACTAGTAAGGGACTGGAAGATATGGGGAGGTTGGATTGGGGGGAGTCGTTGCGATTCAGTGCACAACCATTTAGTGGTAAATGAGAGTAAAGGGATGGAACGAAAGGAAATTGAGGAGAAGGCTTTGAGTAGGATTTGGGTTTGGAAGTTTTGTGGAAAGTGGGGGATTTGGGACGTGGAAGAGAGGGGAATTTAGAAGTTTTTGGGGAGACGTTTAGAGAGGAAATAGGGGCTGCGGCGCGATTAGCATAGGAGAAGGCTGGAGAGGCGGAACTGGAGGATTTAATTTTAACGGCTTCGTGAAAGGAGATGTTCTCGAAAGCCATGATTCTTTTTATGTCCTTCTGCCGCTGCCATTCGGGACAGGCTCGATCGGAAGCGCTGTGACTACCTTTGCAGTTGCGACAAAAAGGAGGCTCCTGGAGATTTGTACAATCAGAGAAAGAATGTTTAGAGGAACAATGGGAACATGAGGGAAGAGAGCTGCGGCAATGGCGTGCAATATGCCCGAAAAGGAAACAATTAGAGCACTGAGTGGGAGAACGGATACTTGGGGACACTGTAAAACGAAGTTTGTAAATGGATACAAACTCAGGGAGAGAGGATTTGGCAAATTTTAATTCGACACTTCTGGTGGGAACTTTGGTTCCATCGGAAGAGCGAAGGATGCGACGAATAGATACTATAGGGATAGACGTAACAAGCCCTTCTTTAATTTCCTCAACAGAGAAAGAAGGATGAACTCCAGAAATAACACCAATTCTGTATAGAGTATTGTGGGGAATGAAAGCTTTCAGGTCGTTAGAATTGAAGAAGGAGCGATTGTTTAGAAAGTCGTTGGCGGTGGAAATGGAGGGGAAGATAACAGAGATACGCCCTCTACCCTGAGGGGTAATGTCGGAGAAGGAGGTGGAAATTTTGCTGATGAGCCTGGCCAGCGCAAGCGGGTGGAAATTTCCAATGTTTTTATTGTCAGAGGTGTTCTCAACGAAAACTTTGAATGGTCCTGGGTATTTGGACGGAAAAGTGTTTTCAAAAGTATCATGAATATGATCGGAGTTAATAGTGTTGCTGTTATTATTAGTGTTACTGTTATTATCGTTATTGTTACTACTATTATAACTGATGTTATTATTAATATTATTATTATCATTATTGTTATTGTTATTGTCATTACTATTATTATTATTAATATTAATATTATTATTATTATTGTTTTTACTATTATTATTGATAATATAATTCTCGACAGCTGTATTAGGACTGTTGTTAGGATTATTTAAAGTGGCAAGATTAGGTGAATCGGGTCGAGATAGCCGCAGATCCTTGCTTGGCAAAACCGCGGACGGCGAGAGAGGGCCGGACGGTTTGCGCTTGCCGACAGCATCAACCTCCATCAAGTTTAGCGAAACATTCGGTTTCGCTTTTAAATCTTTGGAGGAGGCCGCTGGGCGGCCCCCACTAGACGAGCTCATCGATCAACTGGGTTAGAAAGAGAGAGGAAAATAAATAATAATAAAAAAAAAATAAAAAAAAAAAAAAACGAAGTGAATTTAAACGAACTGAATTATTAAAATGTAGAAGCAAAAAGGAAATGTAACATAAAACGATATTGGTTACTAAGTAAAAGTTAAATGCGGCAGCGAAGAAACCGAAATTATTTGTCTAAATAGATAACAATGAAGCGATCTCACCGGTCTGCCGAAACAACTGATTACCGAGCTGATAACGGGAACGCGAACGCACACGAGATAACGATTCAATTGTTCTTTAATTTTTGAGTGTAGATCCCTGACTGATGTATCCAACAAAAAAGAGGAAAATAATTGAAATATGTGACAAAAAACTATATAATAAAGTATGCAAATAAATGATAACAAAACAAGAAATATAAGACAGATAAAGATAATTAAAAGATTAAATCTATAACAAGTACGGGAGTGAAAAATAACAATGAAAATAATACAAAGTAAACAGGATAAATGATGATGCGTTATAAGGAGTAGGGAGATCAATTAGTAAAAGTAACAAGGAGAAAGAGACACGTTCAGCAACGATAGAAGAGCATTTTAAAAAATTATGATCAGCAATGCATATAAAAAGAAAAGTAGAAAAGTGGAGAGGACAAAAAGGAGAAAATATAAGTTAGGAATGGAAAAGCAATGCGAAAAGGAAACTGTGTCTAAAGCAATTGCAGTAACAGGTAAACGTTGCCGGAAACGAAAATTGAGAAACCAATGGTGAGGCGGAAGATTCCATTAAACAGACAGGTAGAAAGAATCAGAATTAGAAAATGAAGAGGAATAATAGTTACTCAATTATTTAGAATGGGAAGCTGTAGAGAATGCAGAGATGTTGGATTTAAAAATACTAACAATTTTTTCGTAAAAAGCTAAATAAACTAGCTGATCTGCTAAGTCATTGCCTTTGATCTCGGAGTACCCAGGCATCCACAAGAAATCAATTTGGATGGAGTGACGAGGAGAAAGAATATGAATTAGAGAACGTGTTAGAAGAATTATATAGTCAATAGAGTAGGGGGCAAGAGGAGATGAGATTGCTGTAGTATACTGTGAAAATCTGATGAAAAAATGTCCCAATTTTATGTAACGCTAAATGTCCCAAAAAAAATGTCCCAGAAAAATGTCCCACTTTTATGTAACGTTTGTTATATTTTGTAGGATTTTTGTTATTGTTATTTTTTGTGTGTGTTGATGCCAGTAAGAATTACGTTGTAAATTTTGATCATTTTATACAAAGTATAGAAGAGAAAGAGGCAGAAATGAAAGCAAGAGAGGTCAAGGGGCACAGCCCCTTGCGAGGCCAAAATGGCCGAGTTTTTATATATATATATATATATATATATATATATATATATATATATATATATATATATATATATATATGTATATAAGGGTTTGTAATATATACTTTTATTATATTAAGTAAATATGTAATTTTTACTTTGGTTGTGGAACAACACTGGTTAGCGAATGATGCCGGAATCTTTGTTTATGGATATACATTTTTATGCGAATATTGAAGATTGTATTTTTACTAGTTAATGTTTTATTATGTGATTAAATGTTGCGTTTAATAAAATACTGTATACTTATTTATCGAACATTATAATACTATTAAATAAATATATAATGTATAGAGTTCTAAAAAGATGACTTTGAACATCAAAAATATTAAACAAGATTCGATAATCCAGGGAAACATCTTGGATCATAAACTTGGAATTGTGCGTAAAAATCGCAATTAAATTCTTTTTAAAGCAATATTTAAACTACAATTGATTACCTTGGGTTTCAAAAATCGCAAAGATGTTCTTACTGGATTTATTGGCTAGCTCAAAATCAAGATATTGTAGGTCCTTCATATTTGTTTTCAAATTTGAATTTACATAAGTCTCCTAGAAGGCAAATATCGACTGTCAATTAATTACACAATATATTTGTTTCACTTTAAGTTTTAGCTGATTTGTTTTTTTCCTGATATACGTTTAGTATGTTAGACTTGTGTCAAGATTCTCAACAGAACATATTAATCAAAATCCGTAATCAGAATCGTTCTCTAAGCGGGTTAAATATTTAGGCATTTATCTGAACTTCAGATTAACCTGGGTATTTCATGCACAATTTCTACTTCAACAGCTGCCCAGGACCTTTAATCGATTGAAGACTATTGCTAATAACTTTCTGGAGGGGGGGGGGGACCCAGTAACTTTGAGTCTTGTTTATAAAGCTATTTTAAGGTTTAAACCTGATTACAATGCGATTTTTTATGAACCAGCTTCAAAGTCTCTCCTAAATACACTGGATGAGCTGCAAAATTTGGGATTGAAACTCATAACTGGAAATATTTGATCAGCTCCTTCTATGAGTCTCGAGATTGAATCTAAAATACCACTTTTACAAATAAGAAGATCTCTTCTGATAGACAGTTTTTTAATTAAATATTGTGGCTTACATTATCCATTATTATTAGAAAACTTCGTTAATATTTTAAATGAATAGAGATTCGGTCAACATAAGAAACCGCTTTTGGTTAAAAATGTCAGTAGATACGGCAAATTTTGCCCAGATTTTCACCCCCAGTTATTTTGGTCTCCCCCATTACATTCATTCCATTAATATTGATGTAAATGTGAACTTCTTAAGCAACTTAAATAAAGAATACTTTCTCCGCAAAATGTTTAGCTCTTGTTTCATACTACTAATAGAATCCAAATATCCTGGTTTTATCGAT
Source organism: Icerya purchasi (assembly GCA_039619475.1). NCBI lineage: Eukaryota > Metazoa > Arthropoda > Insecta > Hemiptera > Monophlebidae > Icerya > Icerya purchasi. The sequence goes on along the minus strand of CM077116.1, from coordinate 349,006,942 downwards.
GGAGCTTTGTTTTATAGCAACTGAAGTGGACCCGTTAGCACAGCCTATGGTGAGGATATTAACCGCTTGCTGTTAAATAGCTGGAGATAGTTTTATTTTTTGATGATTTAAAATCTTGCGATGAACTCCTTTCCTTTGCCTTTTTCTGTTTTTTGGCTTCATTGCTCTCCCCTTTTCTCACTTTTTCACTTTTAGTTTTTCCTCATTTAAAAATTATCTTTGGTGGAATACTTACATGTCGATTTCATAAGATTTAATAAAATAATACACACTTTATATAACATTTTATTAAAATATTAGTTAAAATGTACAAGCTTAATACCGAGGTGGTTAAAAATAGAAATGCGAATATATGTTTGATTTAATGAAACTTAAATGCACAAATTAAATTTAATAATATAAATCAAATTCAGCAAATAAAGTAAAACGTAAATTAATAAAAAATTTGGATAAAAATATGTGTAAAATCGTTTCATGTTACATACAGATATCCTAAAGTAAATGCCCTAGAAACGGTACTTCTTTCCAAACATTTGGGTGGCGGTATTTCCGGATGAACTGCTTGACAGTTTCTTTATCAATGTTATTCATCATAATTTTCGATTCCTCCCCAAGTCGTGGATTATATATAATCAACTCTCTGCACGGAAGCTTCATCAAAGAAGCGGTCATAATTAACCGACGAAAGTGATACATTTTGGTTCTCGACTTAATGGAATAATACATATCGAACAATTTTCCATTAGAATAATAAATCAAATGCAATTTTAAAAAGCATCTGTCAACTTCAAAAGTATTTATTAGCTTATCTACAGTTGAAAGACTCATTAAATCCTTATAATTTTTCTCAGGCTTTATATAATCAATCAAAGAAATTCCTGGAGATATAATAGTAGTATCATGACTGCAATTGCTCGTCGACTGTTTACTGGTAATATTTTCAACGTAATGTTTCAAATTTTGCAGAACCGAATCGTCAATATCGTCAAATACGCATCCGTGCAATGCATTCGAAAATTTATGACTAATTATAAAAATTGCTAATCTGAATATAATATCTTTCAAATCGGATACATTTTCTTTATATGTAGCATACTTACGATAATCATGTAAGTACTTTAAACGTATAGATAAAAGATTCGATGGAACAATGTCGAACAAGTATGGTCTATTGCGATATGTCAGACATTCTAAATAGGACTGTTTACATATTTCATAAAATGAAAGGTAACGTTTCAAAATATCAATATATACCGAACGGGAGTTATTAAAAAATTTAGCATCCAACAGCGATTTCGTTTCGAAATCGTCAACGTCATTTGCCTGATCGATTGAATTTAACATGTGTTTTATATCGTTTATGACATCTTCATCTTTTACATCAAATTTGCATTGTGACACGAGATAAGATTTGAGTTCTCTCAACAAGACCTTGTCGGTAATTAAGTAGCTCAATATGCGTAAATCACGTTTATTGTTACAGCGATTGTTGAATTCCAGTTTCACTGGGAAAATCGTTAGCAATTCCGATAACGAATTACTGTAACACTCAACAAAAGGTATCTGGTTAAACAGTAATCGTTTTATGAAAAATCTATAAAAAAAACCCAAAACGGTATGCGTTTTTGGCTTGATACTTGCTTCGTGTACAGATTTAACTTCTATTTTTTGGAACTTGAGTAACTGATTGAATTGCTTCGAATGCATCTCGTTAAAACTCTGTATGAAATCTTTGCAGTATATCGATTTGATCACGCCGTATTCATCAACCGGCGGCTTAACAAAAATTGTTAAGGCAGCCATTGAATCAACTAAACAAACCGGATTCGAATTCGTTTTTTTTTCCCGTAGGTACATTTTAAAGTGACGCGCGTCGTCGTCTGTACTCGTGTGATCGCTTTTTAAAACATCTTTACAGAACTTTTTATCAGTATCATAAACATATTTGAATGTCAGGTTCTTATAACGGCCGCTGGTAAATGTTCTACTATCCATCATTCTAAAACATCAGATAAACAATAACGGTATCGATAAAATATTAATTTCGTACTACTTTCGGTTTATTTTTAACTTCGCAGCTAAATAAGAAAGGAGATTAACGTTAAGAAATTACAAATTGCCGGGAAAGTTTCGGTCAATTCAAGATTTTTAAAATAGCGCACAGAAAAAATAAAAAAAAATAATAATTTCAATAATTTTTCATATTAAAACAATATGTATGCTGGTATTAAACATCAGAGTTTATGTTGCATTTTATTATACAAGTGCAAGTATATTTTTAAGCAACATGGTCAATTATTTATTATTAAGAAGGTTGTCGATTAAATTATTATTATTAGAAAACGAAAAAAAAAAAACTTATTTTACTGATATTTACTTACCAACAAGTTGCAAAGAGACTTAATATACTTTTCTCCGATTTATCAATAGGAAAATTTTAAAATACTCCAAAAAATTAAACATTGTCTCGTGCACACTTCGAGAATTTCTTTTAACTGCTAATATTATAATCGTTTTGCCTAATAATAATGCACGTTCCAGTTTACACTTCGTTAATTTTAAATTCATTTCTCGATTCCCCCCTGCTTACATGTCATTTATCTCTATAATCATTTGGAAATTTTACCTAAATTAATATATTCCCATTTTAACTTTTCTATACATTAATCTAAGTTAAAAAATGATTTTATCACATTCCTCTCATGACTAAAACGCCATAATATGTAATAATATTTTGGAAATTTTTTGTATTTTTCAAAAGAAAAAACTTTTCAATTTCATGCAAATTTGCCGCCTTTCGAATTTTGCCGCTGTGGGGTGTAGCCCATTTAAGTCCATGGTGTAAATCCATGACTGTCTATTATAATAAGTAACGTTTCCGGAAAAAAATTTAGAAAGAGAAGATGTTTCCAACGAACTACCTACGAACAAGATATTGTTATGAAGGGATTATTTTTAACAATGAGATCATTTTTCTTTATTTTGCTACTAATTCTTTTTCCACCGATATAATAACAACTGTTTTACAATAAAACTAAAGTCATTTTATATATTTCAATATATTCTTTTCCATTTAAGTATATATGTTTTATTTTCTTGTCTTATTTTTAAGTCAGTTGTTTCTTTTGAAAATTTCTCGTTTTTTTTCTCTTTTATTGAGTGTTATCGATTTATTGATTTCAAAATGTTTTTAATAGAACATCACCGATAAAAATGTTATAGTATTGAATTTCTTCCGTTAGAACTCGAAATGTTTTTTACATAAAATACTTAATTTGTACATATAAAATCCGCGATACCGGATATGATAAAAAATGAAGGCAGTCCAAAGAGTTTGTGAGCAAAACAAATAAAAGATTTAAAAGAACGAAGGGAGGTCATCGGAGTTAATCAAGATGCAAACGGGTGAAATTTCAAATCGAGGCCCTTGTAAAAGCAACAAAAGACCGTGATGCTGTATTCGTTTTTCCAAGATATCATAAAAAAATTAATAATAGTGAGAAGATGGTGTTCGAACGGAACAGCTAGCGGTCAATTAAAAAAGAAAATGGCCTTTTGCTGCAAGTGAAAGGTCACACAAAACAGGGTTCGATCAGGTACAGAATGTGATAGAAACCTACACCACCCGACAATAACAAACAACCGGCCCGTGAAAATGCAATTCCTTTGTTAAAAAACGATTCCAGTACGGAACACTATCTTCACGATTGAAGAGAGAAACGTATGTGTGTCGGCCAGAGGCATAATTTAAACACTGGAATTGTGCACCGGAAGTTTGCCGGTATGAAATATAAAAAAACCAACGGAAATATGAGCAACGTCAAGTTAGCCCCCCATGACGGAATTTTAAAATCAAATTCAACTAAACGAATTGTGTCCGTTTTGTAAATACTTTGTTCCACTCGTAGTACAAATATACACATTAAAATCATGCACAAAAAAGTAAACACTTAACATCAATTTTTTGCAGTCAGCATCGAATTCAAATTGCAACAATAATTAAAAACTAATTAACGAGTACATATAATAATATAATTGTTCACTTTCTGTAAGCTGAATAATGAACATTTACTCCAATTTGACTTGTTGCCAGTTTTGAAAAGTTAATGTTGCTGAAGAATAATCATACGATTATTAAGTGTATTACTCTGAAATTTATTATACCTTTTATCTAATTATTTTTTACTTTCAGCGCGTTTGCCTTTTTTAACTTTTACAACAAACTTTAAAGTCGATATCGCTTTTTTACTGGTGGTACACTTCTGCATGAACGAAGAATCATTGAAATCAATCTGCATAGTTATGCGTAACCAAATACAAAATAAATAAATAAAACAAGTTCAGTCAAGCATGATGTTTCATGCGCTCAGGGTTACTCCGTTTAGCGATAATATTCGCGGCGATAAGGGGGGGACACGTAATTTTTTGCGATTACTTGAACTTTTCAGCAAACTTTGAGAGTTTCGTTAAGGAAATGAAATGTGGTTTTGTTTCCGACAAATAGCGATATTTTCAACAATATATCATATGCTGGGGGAAAAAATATATTTTTCAAACTTTTTGAGCTTTCGGCGCCCCAAAGGTCTGAATATAAAGTTGGAAGCTTAGCTATATTTTTGCTTCTGTGGTGAATCCACCAATGTTACTGGTAAATATATTGAATACAGTACAAAATGTAATGTATGTAATAAAATAATTAAAAACCATTTTACCAGCTACAGTCGATATTGTGGTATATGTAAAATTTGTAATTCTAAATTTTCGATTAAGACTGAATTTCTGGCGTATAAAAAAATATGTAACCATTTAATTGCATACCCAAGAATGTGCGATACGTGTAAAAAAACATTTAAAAGTAGATTCTCATTCTGTAATCACAAAAATCTATGTATTGGTATTAATATTCGTAATATTACTAATTTTACATGGAAAGATGAATTGAAGTTACATTTCAAGACTTCCTTATCTTTGCATGTATGGTGTAATATTTTTCTGTTGTTAAATGTTAAGTTACAATCATTACATTTAATTTCGTTTACGTTAATTTTACAATAATTATGGTCTCTTAAATGCGTCAATATAACGTGTTTTTTTGTATAACTATGCTCTATTAATTTAGAATTTTTATTAACACTACTGCAATTTTCAATGCCATCAGTGACATGTTTATTTTCATTTAATTTCAATTCATCATTCCATGTAAAATTGTTAGTAATATTACGAATATTAATACCAATACATAGATCTTTGTGATTACAGAATGAGAATCTACTTTTAAATGTTTTTTTACATGTATCACACATTCTTGGGTATACAATGGAATGATTACATGTCTTTTTATGCGCCAGAAATTCAGTCTTAATCGAAAATTCAGAATTACAAATTTTATATATTCCACAATATCGACTGTGGTTAGTAAAATTACGATTTTTAATTATTTTATTACATACATTATATTTTCTACCGTATTCAATATATTTACTAGTAACGTTGGTGGATTCACCACATACCTGTTGCATATTAAGCCTATCCATCTTTACTATCATTAAACAATATTTCTTGAACGCTTAAATCTTTAAAAATTTTTGTTTCAAAAATTGAACGCCAGCACCATGAACCTCATCGATCCTATAAAGCCTCAATGCAACTGATCACAAATCTACCCAGCCGGTTTTTCAGTTCCGCGCCTTTATTTGTATCGATTTACTGAATTATTTAAATCGATTGATAGATAGTTAAAATCGATTAATACATAATTAAAATAAATTTACTGGATGGTCAATATGCACTAAATAATTTAAATTATCTGTTTTTTTACGTTTCTCTTTTAACTAAACTTATTCATATTTCGATTGAAACATTAACAATATCAAATTAAATAATTATAACTTAAACTAATTAACAAATATCGAGTAATATTTCAAAATAAATTATGTATTGCATTTGAAATTATATTCAATTCAATTTATTATTATTATTAAGAATCCACAAATGTGCTACAAAGCGCTAGTAGTGGTTACACAAAATCAAATATAGTTTTAATGTATACATTACAGTACATTAGCAACATTAATGAATAATAAATATGGCTCTGAGAAACCGGTGTAACTATACAAATATAAAATTTAAACAAATTATAAAAGAACTATTTCGATTAATATAAAACAAAATTAAAATACATTAAGCACGGCACTGCGAGACCTGTGTGAACATGCACGTATGAAAGTCGAACAAATTATAATAGAACTAATTGAAATAACATAAACAAATTGAAATCTATGTAGAAAATTGTAGTAAATGAACAAAAATTTACAATATTATACATTAAGTATGGCACTGCGAAACCTGTGTAAACATGCAAGTATAAAGGTTAAACAATATGTAACACATAACTGTTTCGAAAAAAAAAAAAAAAAAATGCAAATGCAGTTATAGTGTTTAGATAATATTTTTAAATTATGGAAACGATAATGAATATCTAAAAGAGCAATTAATAATTAAAATTTAAATTTTAAACTGGTAGTGTACTTTATGGATGTGACAGCGATTAATTTATTAAAGTTCATGTGCCTGCACTGCAATTCATTGTATATTAATATATATTATTAAATTAAATATGCACTAAATAATGTAACAGCGCAGTTTTGTTTATTATAGAGAAAATGCCACTGCGTGTGACGCTAGACTCCATTCGCAATGCTAAAATTGATACTTTGCAACGCTTCACGATCGCACTGTTTTTATATATACTATATTACAATATTTTAGACCTAATTATCCAAGTGAAATAGTGGTCTAGTGGTAATGTATGTGAGTTTAATGCTTAAGGCATTTATTATCACATATGTGTACCAGAGGTCAAAACCAACAGTAAAGTTATCTTTTTATTTTAAAATATTTAAACAAATGTTACGTATTTTACATTAGAAAAATTTTCTTAATGTTATAATAAATTATGTAGAGTATTATTAGTTGTTTTATTTTTAAACGATGTGAAATATTTTTTATACACTTACTACTAACTTTAACTCAAAATTATTTAAAATAAATACGTGCAAAATAAAAATTGTAAAAATAAAACTAGTTTATTATAATTATGTGAAAAAAAGCGAAGGTTTAAAAAAAGATGTGAATTTGAGGGAAAAGCAAAACTATAATTTCAACCGAAGTAAACATAAAGTTAATAATTATTTTCGGGAGAAAATGATTTAAAAAAAATTATTTACGTGAACAATTTCCACAGAGATTAGCCGTCGGAACTCACATAACATTTTATTAAAATCGTCAATGCTTTGCGAGTTTTTATTTACTTATTTATAAAAAGACGCGTCTTCCTTATCATAATTGTACATTAACTTACATTTGCATAATTCTGTTTTTATATTTGCATATCTGAATATGTATTTAATAATAATGTTTAAATAGACACAACTTTTAACTGAATGTAATTGTAAACATTATGTAAAGATCGTTTACTATTAAATTTTTTTAAAGCACCTTAATTACTTCCGAAATTCTGTGTCTCAGTTTGTATTACATTTTTCGACGTACTATACAAAATAAGTTCATAAATAATAGACAACATTTTTTCTACGTTCGAGAGTATAATTACGGTTTCTGAGGTTGTTGTTAGTTGAATAATTTGTTGTATTGCCGTACGATTTTTTCTGAACTTTATTTCCCTTTAATTCTTTATTTCATTTATTACCATTATTTCTGCTCATCATTATTATTACAAAATGCTTCTGTTGTATCTGTATGACGCTAATTAGCGCGAATCCGAAAGAAAGATGCAGAAGAATAAACGATATTTATTACATTTCACACTAGTTCGTAATTGAACCAATTCACAATATAAATTCAATAAACTAAAAAAATACACGGAAGTAAATACATAATATTAAAACCATTCCCATCCTATATTTTGTTGTCTTGTCGCATTTTCCTAAAAAAAGCAAAACAAAAGAAAAGCCCACACCACACTAACACACTTGATTTATTCAATATAAAATATAAAAATATAACAGTCTCCCACACTTATTTTTAAACTACAAATCCAAACGATTTGGCGGTCTCCTGATTCTTTCTGATCTTCGCAGCACTGGTGAAACCAATGTGGGAGGCGAATCCAGGTTGTCACTGTTGAGTATTGGTTCTCCTTGAATGGGTCCTGGTGTAGTATGGATCGTAGGATCTATGACTGGTAAAACTACATCATCTTTTCCTGACCCAATTCCAGTAGATGACCTAATGATTTGATCTACATGCCTTTTTACTTGATTTCCCTCATTGGTTTGTATTTGGTAATGTAATGGACCAAGTGGTTCCGCTATAGTACCTTTAATCCACTTATCGGGTCCAGAGTAGCCTCTGTATAAAATGCTATCTCCTGCTTGGAATACCCGAGGAATCAACTGTTTCTTGTTTTCTGATTTACTTTGTGTTTTTGCAACATAATCATATTTTAAAAGGTCTAATCGTGTACGATAACTAGCCTTTAGTAGTATTTCTGCCGGACTTAGCCCTGTTGTTGTATGCTTAGTTTTTCTATGCTGCATCAAAAAGGTAGCTAGTTTGAAATCTAGTGATCCAGGTTCTTGTTCCATTGCTCTTAATTTTTTTTTTACTTCTTGAACATAGTGCTCAACTTGTCCATTAGTGGATGGATGGTATACTGCAGAAACTTTGTGTTGGATACCATTGGATCTCAAAAAATCTTCAAACTCCTTACTTGTTAACTGCACTCCATTATCAGTTACTAATGTAAGTGGAAGTCCAAACCGAGCAAATATGTTCCGCAGGACCTTGATTGTTGTTTGAGATGTGATATTTGGTATTGGTACTACTTCTAGCCACTTGCTGTGTGCGTCAACTAATAGCAGAAAGTAGCTATCCAAGAATTTCCCAGCAAAATCCAGGTGTAATCTGTGCCATGGTGTCTGTGGATAGCTCCATGGGTGATTTGTGAAAGCTGGAGGGTTGTTACGATTCTGTGTACAAGCCATGCATGCTTTAGCTATATCTTCAATGTCTCGATCTATCTCTCTCCAGTAGCAATATGATCGTGCTAAACTTTTCATCTTTGTAATTCCAAGGTGAGCACGATGTAACTCTTGTAGGATTGCTGGCCTCAGTGATTTTGGAATTACTACTCTTATACCATAGTAAATACAGTTATTTATAATACTGAATTCTGTATCTCTTCCTTGGAATACTGTGCCCTGTAATCCTCTATTTGTTTGTAAAGCATTGTAAATAATTCGTAATTCTGGATCTTTTATAGTTTCTTTAATTATTTCTTTATGTGTAACTGGCAGTACCTCTAACTGTTGTAATTGAAAAATGTCTAAATCATCATTATCAATAATATGATTATTACTTTTTACTGGGAACCTAGAAGGAAAGTCAGCATTTCCATGTTCCACAGTATTTTTGTAATGGATTGTGTAATCAAAACCACTAAGAAATTGTGCATAACGCAACAACCTTGATGCTACCATTGAGGGTAACTCTTTATTAGGATTGAATATTGAAGTAAGTGGTTTATGATCGCAATGTAACATAAACTTCCTGCCATATAAATAAATGAAAAATCTTTTTACAGCCCAGTAAATAGCTGTAGCTTCTTTGTCAATCTGACTATATCCTTTTTCAGTTTTTGTAAGAGATCTGGATGCAAATGCAATAGGGCGTTCTTCACCTGTCTTTAGTTTGTGAGAGAGGCAAGCTCCCAATCCATAAGGTGAAGCATCTGTAGCAAGAACCAAAGGTAAATTTGGATCATAGGGCATTAAAACTCGTTCACTAGCTACTTCAGATTTTAAAGTGTCAAATGCTTGTTGGCATTCCTTTGACCATTTAAATGATTGCCCTTTACATAATAATTTATTTAGTGGTTGAACTGATGTGGATAAATTTGGTAAAAACATATTGTAATAATTGATAAAACCTAGGAAACTACGTAATTGTGAGATGTTTTCCGGTGGATTTGCTTTTAAAATTGTTTCGATTTTATCCATAGATTTATGTATTCCATTTGCATCAATTGTAAATCCTAAATAGTTGATTGAACTTTTAAAGAAATGGGACTTGGTCCTGTTTATATATAAGTTATGTGTTTTTAATTTAGTGAATACAGTGCGTAAGCGATCAATTAACTCAGGTATAGTTTTTGCTTGAATAGTAATATCGTCAAAAAAACATGTAACTCCATCTAATCCATTAAGTATTGAATCCATAAAACGCTGCCATAAGCTTGGTGCTGTTTTGACTCCAAACATGAGACGTTTAACTAGAAAAACTCCTTTATGTGTGCTTATGCTTTGTAATTTTGTACTTTCTTCATCCACACACATATTCAAGTACGCTTTGTTAATGTCCAAAGAACAAAAATATTTTCCTCCGGCTAATTTAGTAAAAATTTCATCAATACGAGGAATTGGGTATTTATCATCTTCTAGGAATTTATTAATTGTTATCTTATAATCAGCACATAAACGGACATTTCCTTTTTTGCCTATGACAGGTACTATGGGTGTTCCCCAAGTAGTGTAGTTTGTTCTCTCGATAATATCTAATTTCTCTAATCGTTCCAATTCATTTTCTACTTGGGCTCTTATTGCAAATGGTACTTGTCTGGGCTTACAATATATAGGACTGGTTCCTTCCTTTAATTTCAAGTTGGCGTTGTAATTTGGAATTTTGCCAATTTTATCTGAAAACAAATCTTTAAATTCATAAAGTAAATTTTCAATAATTAGTTTGTAATCATTTTCGCAAATATTTGTAGTGTTGACCGGCATAGATACTACATTTTGTATAGTTATATTAAATGCTGATATCCATTCTCGCCCAAAAATGGGGCTGTAATGTCCATCAAGTAAAAATAAACGCAATTTTTTTGTTATATTATTGTAAGTAACTGGGACAAGTACCATGCCCACAGGTTTAATTATTTCATTGGTATATGTTTTTAATTTGACAGTTGTAGCTTCATATTTAATATTACATTTTTGTGAATACATTTTATAATCCATAGTGGATACTGCTGCTCCAGTGTCTAATTCCATCAAAAAAGGCGCATCGTTAAGTAGTACATTTATCTTAATAGGATTTATAGTACTAAGTTGTAAGTTATTTACAGGATATAATTCAAGATCGTTTATATTGGTGTACTCATCTGCATTAATTTGATTCTGAGATACAGCATTATTTGAATTAGAATCATCTGGTTTATTTTTAAAATAAGGTTGTTTTAATTTACTACGATTTATATTACGCTCATTTTTGTCATCCATCTTCTGAAAATTAGTATTATAACGTTTGGTACAAACAGAAAACAAATGTCCTTTAATTTTACAAAAATTACATACAGTATGTATGTGTTTGCAAGTATTCGCTTTGTGTGATTTCTCGCCACATCGGAAACAGCAATTGTACAATCTAGGTTGTGATTTAGCATCGTATGAGAAATCAGATGATTTCTTTGTTTTAAACTTAATTTCATTTTTGATATAATTCACCTGATGTGTAAGACCTGAGTCTTCCAGTAGTTTACTTCCGGCCTTAGCCGTTTCAATAGATACAGCTAACTCAACAGCTTTAGTAAATGTTAAATCTGAACCTTGTTGTAACAGTTTCTCACGAATTTCAGTATCTTTAACCCCACGAATAAATTGTGATCGTAAATGCATATCCGCTGTATTTTTATTACAGTGTTGACATTTGAAATTGCAATATGTACTTAAATTTTTTAAGTCAGCCATAAATTGACAAATATTTTCATTTTCATGTTGTGTACGTAAACTGAACCTATTTTGTTCAATTATTTCATTGGGCGGTTTGTCTAAATATGAAATTAAAAGGTTCTTTAATTCGTTGTAGGTTTTTGTATTCGGTAAATCAGGTAATGTTAAATCAGAAAGAAGTTTATAGTATTTAGCACCAAGATAATTAATAAATAACTGTACACGTAAATTATCTTTTGTGTCATCTATTCCCTTTAAGGAAAAGTAATTTTCTAAGCGTTGTAAATAATTCGAAAATGTTTCGATACTTTCATTGTAATTTTCAATAACAACAGATTGTACAATTGATGTCGGTTGTGTAGTCATGCTTTGTATTGCAGTAGTAAGAGCCGAAACCAACTGTTCAACAGATACGCTCATTGTAAATAGTAATCCGAAAATTGCTTAGTAAAATTGTAAGTATACGACTTACCGGAGTATTATCAAAATTTTAATTCTCCAAGTAACTTAGTCACCGGCATCCCATCCTCGTCGCCACTGTTGTATCTGTATGACGCTAATTAGCGCGAATCCGAAAGAAAGATGCAGAAGAATAAACGATATTTATTACATTTCACACTAGTTCGTAATTGAACCAATTCACAATATAAATTCAATAAACTAAAAAAATACACGGAAGTAAATACATAATATTAAAACCATTCCCATCCTATATTTTGTTGTCTTGTCGCATTTTCCTAAAAAAAGCAAAACAAAAGAAAAGCCCACACCACACTAACACACTTGATTTATTCAATATAAAATATAAAAATATAACAGCTTCTTAAAAAAATTCGTAACCATACGGGTATATTTAAATAATAACTGTAATGTTTTAACTATGCATTTATAAATCGACAACTTGGTTTTTAATATTCAAACCCCTATGATGTTGGAACCATGATTTGAAAACCATTACATACTGCATGTAGAAGATGATTTCTCAAATGTTCATTGTTAGTCGCTTTTATAACTATTTTGTAAATGTAATCTTTCGCTCGATGCATAATGCTGTGTTTTTTCAAATTAAAGTTGAACTGTAAAACTTTATTTTTATATCGATTACAATAGAAAGGGAGTAATGTAGTTGAATATATCATACAGTATTCATAGTTGTGCTTTCGGATGCAATTAATATAACTATGTAATACAAGTATGGTACATCATACACTCTATAATGTACTAGTACACTGAAATTCAAACTTATACAGTTACAGCAAAACCGGATAAATGTTAATTGTTGACAGTTTTAGGACATCAAGCGTACAGCTAACATCTGCTGGCGCAATCTACTGGCGCGAATATGGAAAGAAGCAAAAAAATTGGTACGATCGTGTCGCGTTGCAAAGTATCAATTTTAGCATTGCGAATGGAGTCTAGCGCGTGTGACGTAGTTGTACAAATTTTTTGGCCGATATCGATATAGGAATTTTCTGATCAAAGGTTATAAATTTATTTTTATTTTAAAGTGATAAAATGATAATATTATTGCGTTTAATATATTTTAATAAAAATTTTAGAATATATTAAATTATTTAATTTGATATTTTAATGTTTCAATTGAGATATGAATAAGTTTAGTTAAAAGACAAATGTAAAAAACAATTAATTTAAATTATTTAGTGCATATTTAATTTAATAGAATATATTAATATAATTTCAAATGTAATACATAATTTATTTCGATATATTACTTAAAATTTGTTAATTAGTTTAAGTTATAATTATTTAATTTGATATTGTTAATGTTTCAATCGAAATATGATGAAGTTTAGTTAAAAGACAAACGTAAAAAACAAATAATTTAAATTATTTAGTGCATATTGACCATCCAGTAAATTTATTTTAATTATGTATTAATCGATTTTAACTATCTATCAATCGATTTAAATAATTCAGTAAATCGATACAAATAAAGGCGCGGAACTGAAAAACCGGCTGGGTAGATTTGTGATCAGTTGCATTGAGGCTTTATAGGATCGATGAGGTTCATGGTGCTGGCGTTCAATTTTTGAAACAAAAATTTTTAAAGATTTAAGCGTTCAAGAAATATTGTTTAATGATAGTAAAGATGGATAGGCTTAATATGCAACAGGTATGTGGTGAATCCACCAACGTTACTAGTAAATATATTGAATACGGTAGAAAATATAATGTATGTAATAAAATAATTAAAAATCGTAATTTTACTAACCACAGTCGATATTGTGGAATATATAAAATTTGTAATTCTGAATTTTCGATTAAGACTGAATTTCTGGCGCATAAAAAGACATGTAATCATTCCATTGTATACCCAAGAATGTGTGATACATGTAAAAAAACATTTAAAAGTAGATTCTCATTCTGTAATCACAAAGATCTATGTATTGGTATTAATATTCGTAATATTACTAACAATTTTACATGGAATGATGAATTGAAATTAAATGAAAATAAACATGTCACTGATGGCATTGAAAATTGCAGTAGTGTTAATAAAAATTCTAAATTAATAGAGCATAGTTATACAAAAAAACACGTTATATTGACGCATTTAAGAGACCATAATTATTGTAAAATTAACGTAAACGAAATTAAATGTAATGATTGTAACTTAACATTTAACAACAGAAAAATATTACACCATACATGCAAAGATAAGGAAGTCTTGAAATGTAACTTCAATTCATCTTTCCATGTAAAATTAGTAATATTACGAATATTAATACCAATACATAGATTTTTGTGATTACAGAATGAGAATCTACTTTTAAATGTTTTTTTACACGTATCGCACATTCTTGGGTATGCAATTAAATGGTTACATATTTTTTTATACGCCAGAAATTCAGTCTTAATCGAAAATTTAGAATTACAAATTTTACATATACCACAATATCGACTGTAGCTGGTAAAATGGTTTTTAATTATTTTATTACATACATTACATTTTGTACTGTATTCAATATATTTACCAGTAACATTGGTGGATTCACCACAGAAGCAAAAATATAGCTAAGCTTCCAACTTTATATTCAGACCTTTGGGGCGCCGAAAGCTCAAAAAGTTTGAAAAATATATTTTTTCCCCCAGCATATGATATATTGTTGAAAATATCGCTATTTGTCGGAAACAAAACCACATTTCATTTCCTTAACGAAACTCTCAAAGTTTGCTGAAAAGTTCAAGTAATCGCAAAAAATTACGTGTCCCCCCCTTATCGCCGCGAATATTATCGCTAAACGGAGTAACCCTGAGCGCATGAAACATCATGCTTGACTGAACTTGTTTTATTTATTTATTTTGTATTTGGTTACGCATAACTATGCAGATTGATTTCAATGATTCTTCGTTCATGCAGAAGTGTACCACCAGTAAAAAAGCGATATCGACTTTAAAGTTTGTTGTAAAAGTTAAAAAAGGCAAACGCGCTGAAAGTAAAAAATAATTAGATAAAAGGTATAATAAATTTCAGAGTAATACACTTAATAATCGTATGATTATTCTTCAGCAACATTAACTTTTCAAAACTGGCAACAAGTCAAATTGGAGTAAATGTTCATTATTCAGCTTACAGAAAGTGAACAATTATATTATTATATGTACTCGTTAATTAGTTTTTAATTATTGTTGCAATTTGAATTCGATGCTGACTGCAAAAAATTGATGTTAAGTGTTTACTTTTTTGTGCATGATTTTAATGTGTATATTTGTACTACGAGTGGAACAAAGTATTTACAAAACGGACACAATTCGTTTAGTTGAATTTGATTTTAAAATTCCGTCATGGGGGGCTAACTTGACGTTGCTCATATTTCCGTTGGTTTTTTTATATTTCATACCGGCAAACTTCCGGTGCACAATTCCAGTGTTTAAATTATGCCTCTGGCCGACACACATACGTTTCTCTCTTCAATCGTGAAGATAGTGTTCCGTACTGGAATCGTTTTTTAACAAAGGAATTGCATTTTCACGGGCCGGTTGTTTGTTATTGTCGGGTGGTGTAGGTTTCTATCACATTCTGTACCTGATCGAACCCTGTTTTGTGTGACCTTTCACTTGCAGCAAAAGGCCATTTTCTTTTTTAATTGACCGCTAGCTGTTCCGTTCGAACACCATCTTCTCACTATTATTAATTTTTTTATGATATCTTGGAAAAACGAATACAGCATCACGGTCTTTTGTTGCTTTTACAAGGGCCTCGATTTGAAATTTCACCCGTTTGCATCTTGATTAACTCCGATGACCTCCCTTCGTTCTTTTAAATCTTTTATTTGTTTTGCTCACAAACTCTTTGGACTGCCTTCATTTTTTATCATATCCGGTATCGCGGATTTTATATGTACAAATTAAGTATTTTATGTAAAAAACATTTCGAGTTCTAACGGAAGAAATTCAATACTATAACATTTTTATCGGTGATGTTCTATTAAAAACATTTTGAAATCAATAAATCGATAACACTCAATAAAAGAGAAAAAAAACGAGAAATTTTCAAAAGAAACAACTGACTTAAAAATAAGACAAGAAAATAAAACATATATACTTAAATGGAAAAGAATATATTGAAATATATAAAATGACTTTAGTTTTATTGTAAAACAGTTGTTATTATATCGGTGGAAAAAGAATTAGTAGCAAAATAAAGAAAAATGATCTCATTGTTAAAAATAATCCCTTCATAACAATATCTTGTTCGTAGGTAGTTCGTTGGAAACATCTTCTCTTTCTAAATTTTTTTCCGGAAACGTTACTTATTATAATAGACAGTCATGGATTTACACCATGGACTTAAATGGGCTACACCCCACAGCGGCAAAATTCGAAAGGCGGCAAATTTGCATGAAATTGAAAAGTTTTTTCTTTTGAAAAATACAAAAAATTTCCAAAATATTATTACATATTATGGCGTTTTAGTCATGAGAGGAATGTGATAAAATCATTTTTTAACTTAGATTAATGTATAGAAAAGTTAAAATGGGAATATATTAATTTAGGTAAAATTTCCAAATGATTATAGAGATAAATGACATGTAAGCAGGGGGGAATCGAGAAATGAATTTAAAATTAACGAAGTGTAAACTGGAACGTGCATTATTATTAGGCAAAACGATTATAATATTAGCAGTTAAAAGAAATTCTCGAAGTGTGCACGAGACAATGGCTGGTCGGCATGATAAGAGGTCAAACAAGACTGGAAGAAAAACTGAAAATTCACAAATGTAGTAGCGGTATCTCATTGATACGACAAAAGTTAGAAGATTTTTCGAAGAATTATTTATAGTATTTCTTGCTGTAAAAAACGATGAAAGCTACTCAAAGCAGAGTGGCACTGTGGCACTGCGGGAAGCGTGGTGAGCCCATAACCAGTTGAAACTATTCTGAATACTGAATCTGATGAATAAATACGCTAACGGCAAAAATAATATATTAAGAATAAATGTACACTTTATTTAATTTGTAATCATTAAAAAACAAAAGTAAAAACTCAATGTAACTGGAAAAACCAACTCTAACAACACTACAAAAAATACAATTACAATAACGTGATAACATGATGGGAAAAAACACAAAGAAAGATTAGCACTGAATAAAATTTGCTCAGCAGGACGCTCCTTTTCTATAATGAAAAGAATTAAAATTTTTTCAGATCAACAATGTCTCACCAAAAGTTAAATGATTTATCTGTTTTATTTGTTGAACAGTTAGTAAAGAATTTAAATTTTGATGATATAATAAATGAATTTGATTCTTTAAAATTGCGTCGTAAGCGTGTTAGAGTGTGGCACAAAATTTGTTATTAGCGGCACAATTCGGCACAAAACTATTGCTATCATCAAATTTTTAAGTAAAATTTATAAATTTTTTTCAAAACTCCGCCAATTTTTTTTTCTATCTTGGGTCATTCAAGTTTAACGGTTTTTTTTTTCAATATCAGTCACTGTGAACAGCACAATCACTGCAGCAGTGGGGCAACTTTTTTTTTTTTTAGAAGCTGGGGAAATAACCAATAACTAACGAAAAATTAAAAATTTTTATTCAAAAATAATTGTAATGTTAACTTCAAATATGTATAGATATAGCCTGAAAATTTCAGAACAATCGAAGCAGTAGTTTTCTTTAAAAAAATTCCCGAAAATTACCCTCTTTTTTAGCCAGTCGCACTAGTGGTGCTGCGTAATAAAGTTCAAGAGTAAAACACCAATAGGTAGTCGAGATTAGTTGTATCTTTTATTTCATATTACGTTCGTCCTCCGACTATCTAATCATTTTTGACTCCATGGGTGCTCTCCAGGCTATCAGTTCACCGCTTCCTCCTCCCTCTTCTGACTTCTTCATTCTTCGTATACGATCTCTCATTTATAATCTTTATTTCCATCACTCTGTACACATTGACTTACTGTGGGTTCCTGGTCACAGAGGCATCGAGGGTAATGAAATGGCGGATGCTTTGGCTCAGGTTGCTGTTCGTTCTCGCTTCTATTTTTAAAAAATCCCGGCTGTTAATCTATTACCCCTAATTAAGAAGCTTCACTTCAGATTTTGGTCGGATGTGTACCCTTCTTCTTTTACCAACAATCGTTCCTTCTACCTTTCAATCCAACCTACACTTCCTTCTCATCCATGGTTCTCGGAGTTTCCCTCTCTTCCACGATTTATAATTTCCTCTATTGTCCGCATGCGCTTTAATCACACACTGCTGCCCTCTTCACGCTATCGTTTCTCTTTGCTTCCCTCTCCTCATTGTCCGTTGCATCCAGATGAAGCAGTTGTCTGTGATGCTGATCACATTTTCTTCGAGTGCTCTGCTCTTTCTGCGGAGCGCTCTCTTTTCTATCTTCACCTTATAAAGCTGGGGCTTCCCACTCCTTACTGTGCGTCTTACATCTTGTCCCTTCCTTCCCAGTCTGTTGTTCTTGTCCTTGGTTCCTTTATTTCAGCTGTCTCCAATCGAATTAGGTTCTAGTTAGTTGTTTCTTCTTCCCATTGTGTCTGGGCAATGGTCCATAGTAGATGCGCCCAAAAAAAAAAAATAAAAAAGAAAAAAAAGAACTACGACCTTCAATTGCACCTACATTGTTAAAGAACTTAATCTGATTTGGTAAATCAAGTAACGAAATAAAGTGATTAACAATCATTTTTCAATGGAAAACCATTTCTATCATATCACGTTGTATCATCTTTTGTTTTTTAATAAACAGTAACAATATAGTAAAGAAATAAAATCAAGTTTTTTAAAAATTAAAACCCGGAATTGATACATTTCATTTATTTGAACTGAAAATAAAGCGGTTAAAAAATTTTTGCGCCTTTTTTTGTCTTTTCTGATATTTCTTTGAAACCCAGCTAGATTTGTCACAAAATTAAATATACAATTAAAATCGTAGATAACAGAAGAAACTTCAATGAACGTATCCTCAGATAAACTTGCTGGATACGAATGAAAAAGATAGATAATATAACGAATGTGTTAGAAGCAAATTCAATCCAGTTATGTTACACATTAAATGACGTAGAGTTGATAGTTTGTAATTTTTTAAATATGGCTGACTATACATTAAAAGAAAAAAAAATTAAAAGAACCGAGAATGCATTTGACCGATTATTAATACTAATCATCTTCGTCCGTTTTGTATCACTATTGCTAACCGAACTCTTAAATTTACATCGCAAAAGTCTGTTTATCTGTATTTCACGCTGAAGTGGTTAATTCAAAAAAATAGGAGATATTTTAAAAAAGTAAATAACCCAATAAAACGATGTAGAACATGTGTTTTGTGATAATATACATATATGCTTGTATATATAACATGCTATCCGCGCGGAAAAACTAAATCGTTAACGGAGAACTATGCATCGCTTGCATGTACCGTTTTCTCATATTATACAATGGACCATTTTTTCTGGTGTTCCGCAATGGTTCTTTCTTACTGCCCACAACCTTTGTCCATTTATTATTAAGAATATTTAGTCGGAACATAACAACCTTTTTGGTAGTATAGTTACAATTTTAACACGACCGGTTTTTTTATTCGTACATTTCTCCTTTTGCTCTTTCGACTCGGCTATTTGTTTTTCTCACATACCCTATCGGCGATTTACAACCGTTTTTTTTCCACTTTTTATGTACCAATAATTCTCATGACCATTTTGCACCAGCGTTTGTTGGCAGTGTTCTCCGTCGATCTGCCAATCGTTTCGGTCACAGTACACTACCACCTTTTTTCTTATATGGTCCTCCGACATTGTCTTTCTATCCAACACGCCGACTGTCTAATAACAATTATCACTTCTTAACATTTATTAGTGATCTATTTATAACATCTCTGCCGACTGCAAACCGTAAATATTTTTTATCTCATGCCGACAAAACCGTCAATTTCGCCTGTCTTAAATTTAGCATTTTAACAATTCTATGTGGTGATTTAAAATATTTGTAATTTTCTGTTCTATCCACCGAAAATAACCTAATTTTCAGAATTAAATTCTTTCAAACTCTTGTACTAAAGTCAAAAATTGTGTACATAAATGTTTGCTTTCAAATATATTTTCAAAACTCAAAATAACTATTCGAACTTAATTCAGTCGGGTTACAAGTTCATTTATATACGATGAAATTCGAACTAGATGTCGAATTATTTATCGGAGAAATAAAAAAATAACCGGAAATCTGTTCGTATGCATTTTTAATCGGTCTACAGCTGGAGGTGCAATAAAAAAACAGAACAGCCTATTCTTAAAATTATAAAATAAGCCAGATCGCTGCTTTGCTTATCAAGTTATTTAACCGGGACTGCTGATGTCGCTTGTAAGTTATTTAGTTCTTCTCGATTACTAGATATTTTTCCTTTTTTTTTTATCTGTTAACATTTCGAACCGGCTTCGGAAAAAAATAAACTATTCTTTCTGTTTCTAGAGTTTTGACGGCGTCGGCTTGGTGTCTTTTTGTCAGTGTGTGTGTTGTATGTCTGTTTTAGTTTCCCCTTTTTTAGAAAGAAATAAAAAATATTTATTATCAGTAGATGAACGTCTTGCCTTAAACAGGAAATTTCGATGGTATTAATCTTAATAAAAATTGTTGTTAGAACGCCGTTAAAAAAAAATAAATCCAAATGTGTGTAGGCGTCGTAATTACGTCGCACATTTCGCGCCAAATTTATCGGAATCGATAGAACATCTTTTGTCTTTACAAAGTGAAATCTATTTGGGCTTATTGTCGACAGATTTATGGACAACGACTGTTTGCAAGAAACCATTCTCTTCGGGGTTAGTTAAAGGGATGGATCTGCTGGAACATGTATGGATAAAGGACGAAAAAAAATACATTGGCAAATGAGACCGAGAAAACGCTATTTTGTTGTTCGTTCAGTAATTTCACACACGTGTTCTTTTCCCGAATCGGTTTCTAACATGTTTGTCTGTTCGAAATTTATGGTCACCAGACGAAATGGTGTGTATTTTAAACAGAGTAGAAATATTGTCGTCATTTTTGACAAAAACAACCGGTTCAGATTATCATTTCGTAAAGAACAAAATTGTGAGAAATCATCCACGAATGAACGTCTTGTCTTAAACAGGCAACTTCGATGGGATTTTGCATAATATGAAAACGTGTTATAGGAAAACAGCAATTGTTTTACGTAATAAGATGATTCTTTTTTACTCCGAAAAATTTGGTTCCTATTCTAAAGCAAATAAATAAATGAATAAATAAGTTTACTGAATAGTACATATTATAAATTACATCAATAAAACTGTCCAAAAGGTAATTTGCCAGCTTATTAAAAAATAAATAAACAAGTTATAATTAATTACTAGGCGATTCAAAAATTACCTACACCGATTTAGATTATTTAATAATTTGTGTGTTCTCGGGGAAATCTGTACTGTAAAAGAATATACAAAAAAAGTCAGAGGAAGATTCCTGATCTATTATATCGATTACTTTCCTTCTATTGTCCACATGCAGCGAATGCAAAAATCGAATAAAAATATTTAAATCCCGAAAAATGACGTTATTTTTAATTTTCTCCGTTCTTCAAAAAATTAAATTTTTTTACTCCCATTTTTAGTTCAGTTACCCATGTCAAGAATAGCGTCAAATCGACAAATATTTACATGATTCACCTTCGCATTACAACCCTAATGAATTTATTAGAGAAGTATTATTTTTTAAATTGCTATTTTTCAAAAAAGTTAATCGGACAACAACTGGTCGTAATATAGATTTTATAATTTTTCATTTAGTTCCAATTTCCAGATATGTAGGGAAAATTTATATAGAATTATTTGCAATTGCTAATGATTTTTTTTCCTTTCCTTCCGGCGATTTAAATAATTTTCAAAGAGAAGCGTAAATGAAATATTTGGTTTTACAATATAAACAAGACTATAATGACCACGAGATACAATTAATACGGTTTTTAAAGATATTATTATATTAAGAAACAACAGAAAACGTACATTTGTATTTACCTACTTCAATTATTGATAATTATTTCATTCATTTATTGCACAACTAAAAGTAAAAATGAAATTAATGAAATAACGCGGCTGTATTGCAAATAACATGTGCTTTATAGATAAAGCATTTTTATATTACAAAAATTAAAAAAAAAATTCTATCCGACTTTAACTTATTATCAACTGTCGATTTTTTTCGGTAACAACCACGTCCATATTTTTTTCTTCGGTTCACGTTTCGAATAGTAGTACTCTATTCATCATCAGAACCATAAATGAAACGACCAAGGAGGAAACCAGTCCTTAAAATCAACTATTAACAATAAACGGACCAAGACGAAAACGACGAAAACAGAATTATATATTTTCGGCAAATCCCAGATAAAATCATTCAGAGTGATGGAAAAAAAGTCTTCCACTTTTATTAACCTACAACCGCTTTTTCTTCTGTCAATTATTTATTGTTTCCAGGTTACGAGATTTTCTTTTTCGAGTACACACACATTAAATTACTAGCATTACTTCTTGCTTCTAAAATCATCAAATGTTTCTCTTTTTCCTCTTTTAAAGTGATCAATCGTGTCAAAATCGTGTTTATAACGAAATGTTTATTATTAAATCATAAATAAAAAATTGTTTTTTTTAATAATTTTGAATAACGTTTGTAACTCGCTTTATATTAATATTTAGTGGGAGAAACCAAACATATGTAGCTGCGGTGGGTTTACTCTAGAAGAAATTCATTGTTTAAAAAAAGCCTAATGCTCATCGGGTTACCTAACAATTTATATAATATTTTTTTCAATTTAATGATTATTTACTGAGAAAGGATTTATATGGAGTGCAGGATTTGTTGTATAGAATTTTTTGAACTGTCTAAAAAATTTGAAAGTTTCATAAAAGAATCGATATCAAATTTTTTATCAGTGAACATTCCGTATTCACAAATATTTTTTTGCCTTTTTAGAGTTTGTAGCGTCTTGCAATTTTAATTTCTAAGTATAAAATTTCACTTAGCGTAAGTAGAGAATTTTTTTAAAATGTGGTTCATTATAAGTTGTTTTGTAATTTTTAACCGCAATATTCCCGTTGTAATATACAGATACATTCTTGAGGTTTGTTTTAACGTTTCATTAAGTTTACCGACTTTGTAAAGGAACCGTAATGCGGTTTTGGAGTCCCAAATAGCGTCCTCTCCATTGATGTACAGCGTGCCTAGTAAAAAAATTATAATTTTGTTAAGAAAATTGAATATGGCTTCGTTACCGACAAATAGCGATTTTCCCATCGTAATATTACACGCCCGGAAAGAAAAGTATATTTTTCACAAATTTCGTGCGTTTAGCGCCCCGAAGACTTAAATATAAAGTTGTAAGTTCGACTACAGTTTTCCTACAAAACGGTCTTGTACACGTATGTTTGGCATAAGTTTTAGTTTTCTCAACTTACATGGACATGACTTTTTTGTTGTTTTTGATATAAAAGGAGTGATTTAAATAATTTATAATCACAATTTTTGGAGTTTATAAAAGAGCTTCTGCGTTTTATTTTACATTTGGAATTTCACTGACGAGTTTTGAATTTGTAAGTGATTTTTGAGGTCGTTTAAAATTACATATTATATATTCTTGACGGATTTTGCGTTTCTTACCGCCCAGGGTAATCAGTTAACTTCAAGTAATAGTTAAAAATTTTAATTGTAATTTATGATCGAAGTTTGAAGTTTATAAGACAAACCATTCGCGTGAGTTATTGATTTTTATTTGATATTTTTGTCGTTTCTGAACCATTTTATTACAATTTGATAAATTATATGTGTACGGAATCTTAGAAACGAAGTTAGTCGCTTAAAAATTAAAAGAAAAAAATACAAGAAATTAGGAACAAAGACGCACATATTTCACAAAGTTGCATTATTTTTAACTGTTTTATTTATGCTGTAAAATATGAATTTGTTTTTGGCACTTTTTTGAATAGATTACGTAATCCGAATGTTTTATAAAGAAATCGAAATATGGGTTCATTACCTTCAAACAACTAGCTTTCTAACGATACACAACTTCTCAGAAAAATAGTTATTTCTAAATTTATAAACTTTGCGCCAGCTCAAAATTCGAAAATTTTTAGTTGCAATATCGGTTACATGTTTCGTTTAAATTCATTTTTTTGCACATTTGCTGAGTGTATGACTCGAATTTTCTAATTTCTATACTGCAGTTAGCTCATACCGAAATTTCCTTTTTGTTGCAGTATTTCAGCTGAACATAAGATTACATTGAATGGTTATCACATGTTTTCATTACGTAGTAAATTTTCGATCTTAATTATATATTTTAAATCTAATGCTTAACGACCTAACGAGTTATTTGGTGCTGGGTGGTGAATTTTAAAGTAATTTTTAAATAGTTTTAAATTTTACATTATCTTTTTTCACTCATTTGCCTGGTTTTATTATCCAAAGTAATCAGTTGTCTCGAAGTTATTGCTTTAAAGAGCTGTTTAATAGTAATTTATATTCACAATTTCAAGTTTACAAATTATGAGTTTCCTCAGTTATTAAATATTACGTAATATTTTTATCACCCCCCATCATGTTATTACAATTACAAGTGTTCCAAACCCTAAAAATTGAGAATAAAAACCAAAGAAAATAAACTAGATTTCGTTTTTATAAATAACACTACATTTTAAGTGGTCTACATAATTTTTAGTTGATTCAATGCAAGATTATTTTGTCTATTATACTAATTGACGCTCTTTTATAATATTACATTTCTACCGGCTATTTCAAACTTGTTTCTTTTCTTACAATACCAAATTACGAGATATTAGGCTTCTATTATTCTATAAAACGTAAATAAAATAAAAAAAGAAATGAAACTTTACTCCGCGCGAACGCTAAATATTTCATGTTTCTTCCTATGTAAATATTAATCAATTAAAATATCCAAGCGGCCACTTTCTAGCGGGGCAATGATAATCACAGATAGGAATAAAAAGTTTACTGTATATCTTGTGCTGCCATCTATACGATTTCTTAGCAAAAAAATACACGCTAAACATCATTCAGTAAATTAAAAGTAATAATAATTTGCTTTCGGATTTTTGCTTTTGCTTTTTCTAATTAGATTTAGCTTTTGTTTGATACCTATAGACTAATATTTTTAACATATCGATATCGGCTCTCAAATTTGTTACCCTACGTCACACACAGTGGCATTTTCTCTATAATAAAGCACGTCCGCTGCGCCAGGGTAATTTTTTTTTCGGCCTACCAAACGTGACCGTGTTGCCAAGTTGTTTTTTTCAAATTATTATTATTATTATTATTTTATGGGTCAATCCATTTTTAGGCGAAATGGTACCGACCAAATTATTTACCGGTGGAGCCGGCCGCCACTTACTCTTACTACTATATCTGTATAATAGTATACATCTTAGTTCGTGTGTATAGGCATGAGTAACTCCGGACACAGTTATATTCTGGGAAATACATATATCCGCAGTCGGATATATATTTGAT
Organism: Icerya purchasi; assembly: GCA_039619475.1. Lineage (NCBI taxonomy): Eukaryota > Metazoa > Arthropoda > Insecta > Hemiptera > Monophlebidae > Icerya > Icerya purchasi. Next base: position 348,981,187 of record CM077116.1, on the reverse strand, counting down.
GACATGATTTAATATATCTCAAATTCGACAGACGTCACACAAGGAACAAATGTTGCCATTCCAGACACAGTATATCTCTAGTCTGAAAGGCGCCAGCTGGGCGCGCAACTGTCAAAATCTGCCTTATCATTACCGTGTCACAGAATTAGGTCGTGTTCATAGAATGCACTATAGACAGGCAATAGCAACAGTGTGATTTAACATTTTCAAATCTGAGTGAGTAATGTGATCCAAGAATTTAATGCTAGACGTTATTTGACGCGTTGTTAACTAGCCATTTTATCGAAAAACGTGCTGGTAATCTGAATTGCGCGAAAAAAATCCACATTGTGTTCAGGGACGTTCTTTTGCTTTGTGCGTTTTAAGTAATACATGTAGTCAGATTTTCTTTTTTTTTTTTTAAATTGTTATTGTATTACAAACTGGCCATCTAGGCCATTTAGCAACATTCTTAACAGGGAAATATTTAGCATGAAGGGAGAAGTACCCAATAGTACCTACCCGATAAACTTTACCTTAAACAAGGTCACGAGATTTCTTACGCTTCAGCCGCCTCCTATCATTAGCAGTATGTAGCAGTCCAGCAGCAAGTTTATTCGGATGATTTTCAAGTATTTCTGCGTGTCTTCGGGCATGAGTTTTAATAAAATCTGCCACATACTCTATCCCTAAATCTTGGTGCAAAGTTTGATTTGATACATACCATGACGCCTTGGTTACGAGCCTAAGGATTTTATTCTGCGCGGTCTGTATTATCTTCAGATTTGTAGGTTTAGCACAACCCCAAAGCTGTACTCCGTAGGTCCAAATAGGCTTCAAGATACTTGTGTATATCAAACGTTTATTATCAATACTTAAAACGCTATTTCTTCCTAGAAGCCAGTACATTTTTTTAACACGAATATCTATTTCTCTTTTCTTTGTCTGAATGTGCTGCTTACATGTTAAACGACTATCTAGGTGTAATCCCAAGTACTTAACTGTTGTTCTCACAGGCAATTCCAGTCCATTTATCCTAACAGTTGGGGTTGTGACTTTTCTATTCGTGAAATGAACGTTTACCGATTTACTGTAGTTGATCTGAACTTTCCACTTTTTAAACCAGCTTTCCGCCTCGATAGGAGCCTTCTGAAGATTGTCGCTTGTTATCTTCGGATCTGAATGTGACGCAATAATGCCGTGTCGTCAGCAAATGTAGCTACCTGTATATTTTCATACATCAAATACAGCGTAACTAATCCCTGGGGTACTCCTGCTTGAACTGGATATAGTTCTGAAAACGTGTGTTCATAGCGCACCTGGAAATATCGGTTATGCAGATATGAACTCAACAAGAGATATAACCTAGTTGGTAACAGAATTTTTAATTTATATAATAGATCATTATCTTCTTCTTCTCGTGCCACCCGATTCGGGTATTGCTTAATCATTATGTATGGATTGGATTATCTGCTGGAATTGATTTCGATCTTTTGCTATTCTGACTAGATCTTCTGTTTTCTTAATTCCGGTCCATTTTTTAATATTATCTATCCAAGCGGTCTTTCTTCTTCCCGGATTTCTTCTTCCTTCTATCATGCCCATTATTATTGTCTGTAGTAATTTGTATTTTTCGCCTCTCATGAAGTGTCCAAAAAATTTTATCTTCCTTCTTTTTACTATTGTCATTAATATTCGGTCAGTTCCCATTAGTTCCAGTACTTTTTCATTTTTTAACTTTTTTGTCCACGGTATTTTCCACATTCTTCTGTAGCACCACATTTCAAATGATGATATGCGCTTCCTCATATTTTCCTTTATGGTCCATGTCTCGCTTCCATACAGTAGCACTGACCATACGTAACATTGCAATATCTTGTTCTTGATCCTTAGGCTTAATTTCCTATCGCAAAGGGTGTTTTTTAATTTCATAAATGTGTTTCTGGCCATCTCTATACGAGTACGTATTTCCATATCAGAATCATTACTTTGTGTTATCCAGCTACCTAAATATTTATATTTTTCCGTTCGTTCAATTTCTTCGCTGTCTAAAAATAATTTTTCATTTAGATTAGGCTGTCTTGCAACTACCATGAATTTTGTTTTTTTAGTATTTATACTGACTCCTTTCTTCTTGCTTTCTACTGCAACTATGTCTAGTAGCCTTTGTAGGTCTGTTACATTTTCCGCCAGTAGTGCAGTATCGTCAGCAAAGCGAATCACTGAAATTCTTTCGCCTGCAATTTTTATCCCTTCACTACGTTCATCTAATGCTTGAGCAAAAATTGCCTCAGAATACAGATTAAATAGTACCGGCGACAATACGCATCCTTGCCTAACCCCTCGTTTTATTGGTATTTGATCTGTTAGTTGCTCATCTATTAATATTCTTGCATGTTGTTTTTCATAAAGCGTTTGTATAATCTTAATATCCGACTGGCAAATACCTATATCTTTTAATGTTTTTATTAATTCCGTGTGCCGTACCTTGTCGAAAGCTTTGTAATAGTCTATAAAACAAATGTATACTGATTTTCCGAACTCCAGTTGTCTTTGGATTAATGTTTTCATACAAAATAACGCTTCTCTTGTACCCATTCCGTTACGGAAACCGAACTGGTTCCATTTCATGTTTTCTTCGCATATTTTAATTATGCGTCGATGAATTACCCGCAGAAATATTTTTAGAACGTGGCTCATTAGACTAATTAATCTATATTCATCACATCTATATGCATTTGTTGTTTTTGGTATGGTAATAAACCTTGATTCTAGCCAATCTTCCGGTATTTTCCCATTTTTATAGATTACATTGAAAAAGCCAGTAACTTTCTTGATTTCCATAGGACCCAACATTTTTAATATCTCTATTGGTACCTCATCAGGTCCTACCGCCTTCCGTACTTTAGCTTGCTTGATTGCCATCTCCACCTCAGATTCCAAGATTGGCAACGTATCCCCGTCTTCCTGTGGCATCCTTTCTTCTTGATCATCAAACAGCGTTTTCACATACTGCTCCCATGTTTTTACCTTTTTATCAGTATCCGTTATGATATCTCCATTCTCCTTCCTTAGAAAAGTTATATGTCTTTTTTTATATGTATGCGTCGTTTCTCTAATCTTCCTAGGTATGTTAAATTCATCATGTTTGCTATGTAATTGCTCAATCTCTTTACACTGTTCATTCAACCATTCTTCCTTTGCTTGTATGATCTTTTTTCTGATGCTTTTGTTAATTTCTTTATATTTAAGCGGGTTATTTTTCCACTTTCTTCTATATTCCATTAGGTCTAATATTTCGTTGGTCATCCAGTTCTTGTGTTTTCTGTTTTGTTTCCTTGTAAGTTGCTCTTTTGTTATCGTATTAATTGCAGATTTTATTTGTCTCCAGTCTTCTTCAATATTTCCAGTGTCTCTCATATTTCGTATTTGATCATTCACCTGCTTTTTTATTTTTTCCCGTATTTCATGGTTCTGTAGAATTTGTAGATCTAATCCTATTTTCTTAGTTTTTTGGATTTTCTTTACTCTTATGCGTATCTTTGCTTGTAGCAGGTTGTGGTCTGTATTCGCATCAGCACTTGGCATAGTCTTTACAAATAATACGCTATTTCTAAAACGCTTATTAGCAATTATAAAATCAATCTGATTTCGGATTGTTGTTCCCCGTGCATCGGCTGGAGATTTCCATGTATATAGCCTTCTCGGTGGTAACTTGAAGTATGTGTTCATAATAGTTAAGTCATTTTGTTGGCAAAACTGTACTAAGACATCCCCTCTGTCGTTTCTGACTCCCAATCCAAATGGTCCCGTTATCTCTTTTGTAATTGCATTTCCCACTTTGGCATTGAAATCCCCTATGATGTATGTGGCTTCTTGTTTTTTACAGCTTTTTAGTACTGCTTCAATATCCACGTAAAATTCTTCAAGCTCTTCCATAGTTGCTTCATATGCCAAACGTTATTAAAAGCCTGTTGGACATTGAGAAATGCCGCTGTACACACATTTTTTGTTTCCAAACTTTTTTCTATTACACTTACCACTCTGTGCAGCTGATCCACCGTGGAGTGCTGTTTTAAGAAACCGAATTGATGTTGTGCAATTCTATTATTGTATAATTTTATTATACAAGAACCCATCGTTCTCGTACGCAATACCGATATGCGCGCATGGCCACATGTTACTATTTAAAAAACATCTCAGCAGAGAGTTTTTTACCCGCGACTTGAACGCTATCTGGTATCGATTAACGCGCCGGTCGATCATATCGATATCCAGTATAAATATTTTTACTTAGTTTTAATTTATTTTTATTCCGAAACGCGACGCAAAGTGACAAAAACGAAACCGGTTTTCTATTGGCTGCGACCGAGCAGCCAATAACCAATCACGCGGCAGAGCGCCCTAGCGGGTGATATATATACACCCGTATTTTCATCCCTCGAATTATTGGCGATTTCAATTTTGCACGCATCAGTCGCGTTTCCAGAGCGACACCGGTTGGCGGTCATTCAGCGCTCCAGTTCCAGTTTGGGCAGCACAACAGTGCTGCAGATCAACAGCTCTTCTCAGAGCTACGCGCCACCAAGGTGCGCACCCGCGTTCGTGGTGATCAGCGTTGTCTTCAACAACCTGATCATTGCCGCTATTTTACGAGCTGATTCTTCACTCAGTCGCTGGTTCCCGGTTCCTGTTGGGCAGCATCATCGCTGCAGATTCGTGTTCGGTTCCAGTCGTCGTAGCGGTAACTTCATCTGTTTCCTGTTGGGCAGCATCATCGCTGCAGATTCGTGTTCGGTTCCAGTCGTCGTAGCGGTAACTTCATCTGTTTCCTGTTGGGCAGCATCATCGCTGCAGATTCGTGTTCGGTTCCAGTCGTCGTAGCGGTAACTTCATCTGTTTCCTGTTGTGCAGCATCATCGCTGCAGATTCGTGTTCGGTTCCAGCCATCTCCACATTGATTCTTTCGGTATCCGAATTGTATATATTTACGAAATATAATTCTTTTTCCTTTTAATTCGTCATTTATTTGACGTGGTCCTCCGGGCATTAGTTTGGTCATCTGGACCGAATTGTTCTAGCAGCAATTCGTCAACCCCAGATTGAGTCTCGAATAACCCGAGCGTAGGGACGCTCAACATTTTGGTCCTCCGGGCCGGATATTTCGTCAGCACCACGGTTATTACAGTTCGTCAACATGTCGGAAACCGAGAATCTACGGTCGTTGGTAGCACAGCGTGCTAGACTGAAGGCGCATTTGACACGTTTCAATACGTTTTTGGACAGCTGTTCATTAGAAAAGGTCAGCCTTGAACAGCTCCGATTCCGGTCACAGAAGGTCGAGGCTATATGGTCCGAGTTCGAGCGCATTCAAACTGCAATTGAGGAGCACGATCCGGCAGAAGAGACAAACCGTGAAATCTTCGAAAGCGATTATTTTCGCCTGGTCGCAGAAGCTTCAATTCGGTTAAAAGATAACGATGGGGAAGGTAAGTCCTCACCAGCAAGTACATCGTCAACCACATCCTTGGTCAAATTGCCTACGATATCGTTGCCAACATTCTCCGGTAAATATGAAGATTGGCTCAATTTTTACGATAGTTTCAAAGCCATCATTCACGATAAGAACGATTTGCTTCCAGTTCATAAGTTTCAGTACCTCAAGGCATCTCTAACTGGGGAAGCACATAAATTGGTGGAATCATTGTCGTCGTCTGAAGAAAATTATCGCGTTGCGTGGAACTTATTGGTCGACAGGTACGAGAACAAACGGATCATCGTTCAAGCACACATTCAGAGTATCTTCGACGCTCCTACGATCACAAGGCGGACAGAATTACGCGATCTCCTAAACATTGTCAGCTGTCACATCAATGCGTTGGAGGCAATGGGCCTAAAACAATCTGATTTCAGCGACATGCTCCTGATTCACCTCATCGTCAAGAAACTAGATCCACTCACCAAGGAGGATTACCGGCAGACATTCTATGGGCCCGAACTCATCACTCTCGGAAAATTTCTAGAGTTCCTGAAGAACAAATGCCAGGCAGCCGAAGAAACTACCTTTTCCTCCAGCACCAGCAATTCAGCGAAAGACACTTCCACATCCGGTAAACACCAACCGTCGTCTCGTTCGTTCATCGCCACCTCGGATTCATTGTGCGTGTTGTGTCGTCGAAAACACGCGTTGTATCAGTGCGAAGAATTTGGTCGTTTAAGTGTTCGCGATCGTCGGGACCGTATAACCGCGTTAAAATTGTGTTTTAATTGTTTCGGTAAACACCCAGTTCGCGAGTGTCGGTCCGGTAATTGTAAACGGTGCGGGAAAAAACATAATACGCTTCTCCATCAAGAAGAAGAAACACCTGCAGCTCAAGCGTTAACTTCAATTTCATCGGCGTCACAGGTAACATTATTATCTACCGCTATAACATCGATTTCGGGTCATGGTTCCTTTTCCAAGCGATGTCGCACTTTATTAGATAGTGGTAGTCAGTGCAACTTCATGACTGCTCGTTTGGCTCGATCTTTAAATTTAAAGTTCATACCAGTTAGGTTACCAGTTAGGGGTCTGAACCAAGTATTCACAAACATTCGATATAAAACGTTCGCTCGGGTAAAGTCGGTATTTACCAATTATTCGAAAGATTTGGAATTTCTCATTCTCCCTCAAATCACGGGCTGTGTTCCAAATCAACCCGTTAATTTAAACAACATTCATCTCCCGAAGGATATACAACTCGCTGATCCAACATTCTACCAACCAGGAGAGATAGACGTATTAATTGGGGCTGAGTTATTTTATGAAATTTTATGTGTCGGGCAAATTCGATTAGGCCGCAATTTACCGATTTTACAAAAATCACAATTTGGATGGATTGTAGCCGGTCCGATACCAACTCGAGTCCAGTATAAGCCGCAATGTCACCTTTCAACGTTTCATCGAGGTATCAGTCGGTTTGGGCACGTTGAGATGTATGAAGACGGTCCAATTGAATCAGCCAATAACAAGGCTTGTGAAATGCGTTCTAAGGATCATCACACGAATGATAACAGATCGTGCAATAGACAGATATTTAGAGCAAGAAGGCATAGAATGGAAATTCCTTCCACCATACACTCCACACGTTGGCGAAATTTGAAAGGCAGAATATTTAAACATTTTACAACAAAACCCAAATGGCATAGCAAACATAGGAATTTTATGGTAAATGACTCGGTAATTATCAAAGACAAAAATGGTCCACCATTATGTTGGCCTTTGGGCCGAGGTGTAGAACCATACACTGGTACAGACGGTCTTGAGCGCATCGCAAAACTGAACACAGAAAAGGACGAAATTATGCAACATGCAAAAAATCTGTGCCTCATTCCTCCAGGGGATCCTGAAGGTTAAAACAATGTACCGCTTCAATCTACAATCATATTTTATTCGTTTTGAAAGTAGAAACTTTCAACGGAGGGGAGCTTTGTATAATTTTATTATACAAGAACCCATCGTTCTCGTACGCAATACCGATATGCGCGCATGGCCACATGTTACTATTTAAAAAACATCTCAGCAGAGAGTTTTTTACCCGCGACTTGAACGCTATCTGGTATCGATTAACGCGCCGGTCGATCATATCGATATCCAGTATAAATATTTTTACTTAGTTTTAATTTATTTTTATTCCGAAACGCGACGCAAAGTGACAAAAACGAAACCGGTTTTCTATTGGCTGCGACCGAGCAGCCAATAACCAATCACGCGGCAGAGCGCCCTAGCGGGTGATATATATACACCCGTATTTTCATCCCTCGAATTATTGGCGATTTCAATTTTGCACGCATCAGTCGCGTTTCCAGAGCGACACCGGTTGGCGGTCATTCAGCGCTCCAGTTCCAGTTTGGGCAGCACAACAGTGCTGCAGATCAACAGCTCTTCTCAGAGCTACGCGCCACCAAGGTGCGCACCCGCGTTCGTGGTGATCAGCGTTGTCTTCAACAACCTGATCATTGCCGCTATTTTACGAGCTGATTCTTCACTCAGTCGCTGGTTCCCGGTTCCTGTTGGGCAGCATCATCGCTGCAGATTCTTGTTCGGTTCCAGTCGTCGTAGCGGTAACTTCATCTGTTTCCTGTTGGGCAGCATCATCGCTGCAGATTCGTGTTCGGTTCCAGCCATCTCCACATTGATTCTTTCGGTATCCGAATTGTATATATTTACGAAATATAATTCTTTTTCCTTTTAATTCGTCATTTATTTGACGTGGTCCTCCGGGCATTAGTTTGGTCATCTGGACCGAATTGTTCTAGCAGCAATTCGTCAACCCCAGATTGAGTCTCGAATAACCCGAGCGTAGGGACGCTCAACAATTATATAGGTATGGCTGCAATCTATTTAATACCAATTTCTCCATTACCTTCGACATAACAGGCGACAAGGAAATGGGACGATAAGACGTAACAGCATGCGGATTTTTGCCCGGTTTCGCAATCATAATAATTTGCGCAAACTTCCATTGCACCGGAAAATAATGTAGGCGAAGTATTAGGTTACATATAAATGTCAGCAACATTACAGCCTTCCGTGGAAGTCTATTCAGTAGTTCCGCGCTTATTAAATCAAAACCGGGACTCTTTCTCCTTTTCAGCGTTTTAAGTATGTTTTTCACCTCTTGAGGTGACGCTGACTTGATAGGAGAGAATAACTGGTCAGGACTTTTTAAGAAGTCATCGACTTCTTTGTTCGTAGCAGCCGTTAAGTTCGGCTTAAAAACTATTGCCAAGTAGGTGGCAAATAAATTCGCCTTTTGCTTTGGATCTTTCGCCCAAGACCCGTTGCCATGCTTTATCGGAGGAATGCAATTTTTTGGTTGTTTAATGTACATATTTTGTACACTTCCACAACGAATAATCATCCGCCGCTAATGGCGAGAGTTTAAGTAAGTAATTATTAAAAATTTTATTTTTAATTTCTGCTAATAATTTTTTGAGTTCTTTGGTTTTATTATTAAGTTGTTTTTTGTCTGATGGATTTCCTGTCTAAAACCATTTTCGCCTAAGCTTTCTCTTTTCTAAAACAAGCTGGCGAACTAAAATAGGATATTTTTTTCTTTTTTAGTATATATCAATAGAAGGAATATTCAAAGTTGCTGCTGTTTGAATCTCCCTAGTTATATATTCCACGGCATTCTCGATGTCAGTTTGGCTTTTTAATGGGATTTTTAGATCTAATTTTGAGTCTAAGTATTCCTCGAAGGAATCCCAGTCTGTTTTATGATTATACAAATATGTCGGTTTTTCTCTGCATATTACTGAATCACCAAGGGTTAAAACAATTGAAGAATGGTCTGAGAAAAGATCGAAAGAAGAATTTATTTCTGCATAATAACAGGTAATGCCTTTTGTAATAAAAAAATCTAAAAGGTCTGGCATTTTACGATTATCAGTTGGCCAATACGTTGGTTCTCTTGTTGATATGTAGTTAGCATTGTGACTTTCCAGCGCTTGTTTGAACACACGTCCCCTGGATTAGTTACCCTGGAGCCCCACGTTGTATGCTCTGCATTCCAATCCGCACCTGATAGGAATTTATTTCCTAGGCTCTGTATGTATTTACTGAACTGGTCTGCTGTTATTTTATGTCGCGGAGGACAGTATGCAGCTGACAACACAAGCTGACCACCCTTCGTCTGTATGCTAATACTAGTCCCCTGCAGGTACTCCTCCCTAAAATTATTTCGTTCGTAATGTATAATATTAGATTTTATTAATATTGCTGAACCACCCTGTGATTTCCCCGAAGGGTGAGAACAAGAGTATGTTATATAGTTATTTATTTTGAAATAATCTTTATCAGTGAGGTGAGTTTCAGCGACTAAGATTACGTCTATCAAGTTTGAATTTAAGAATAATTTGAGTTCAGCCTTATGATTTTTTAAGCCATTTGCATTCCACTAAGCTATTCTTATATAGACAGGCATTAGTTAAATCATTTTTTGCAGTAACATGGTTAGCATGGATAGAACCATGCTGTTTTGTTCAGTTAATTGACGAAACATTGCCTTAAATTCCATAAAGAATTCTGCTAAATTTACTGAAGAAGTCTGTTGTTTCTTTTCCTCGAATTTCTTTGATGTTTGATTTATATTAAAGGGTGGACTGGAACTTTTAGAATGATTTATGTTCGTCGTGATATTGTTCTGTTGAATATTTCTGAATAACTTATAATTAGCCGCAGATAACTGTGCTTATTAGATTGAATAATTTTATTCTTAACATCAGTTTTGCTTTGTACTAATCGCTGATATATTTCGCAACCTCTATAATCCGCAGGATGGGATCCCCCACACAAACAGCACGTAGCTGGCGATTTTGGGTCCTTTTTGCAATCATAAGTTTTGTGTCCTTCACCGCACTTAACACAAAGTGGCGCTCTCGTACAATAGGCTTTAGTATGACCCCATTGTTGGCAGTTTTGACATTGCGGGATAGATGCTTTTTTATCTGGCGATTCGACTTTAATTATTGTATTACAGAATGATTTTAAATTAAAAATTTGCCTACAATTTTCAGTTGGTTCAAGATCTATAAAGAATAACGGCAGCGGTTTTTTGCTTTGATGCTGTTTTACATTATGAATGTTACGAACCTGAAAACCATGCGACTGTGGTTCTTCTTGAATATCAGTTGGGTCGATAGAATGATGCAAGTGCCTTATAACTACTGTATAAGCACGTTCCTGTTTCATTTGGTAGGTGTGGAATATAACTTTTTGTTCTCTCAAAGTTGAATACATAACGAAGAGTGCGATTATTATCGTTGGGCAATTATGAGATATATTAATGGAATTACTCGATGATGAATATATCTCGGGATATTTCGATTACTATTGTTATTGGTTTGGTCCCATTTTGCCTAATTCCTATTTCGCTTAAAAATGAAACGACACAGGAAAAAAAAATCGAAAAAATCAACTTGGCAACACAGACACCTTTGGTGGGCAGAAAAAAAGTCAACAAAGTGACTAGAGAAACAAAAGCGATTGAGAAATAGAATAGTTGAAAAATGTACACGTGCGATTTTACGACGCGCGATATTGAATTGATTTTGCTTGGTGGTATCGCGTGTTGGGACGCGAGTAAAAAGTAAATGAATGCAAATGTTGCATTTATCGCAAAAGTAACTCCATTTCTACTTTGCAATCTCACTATTCCTTTTTTAACATGCCGCATATCACCACATACTAAAACTTTGCGCCATGAAGCCGCAATTTGTTGTGGTTCGGGTCTTGTGTACTTATTACCGTACTGAAGAAAACTAATTTTATCTCGAATATTATAACCTGTCACTTGTGTATAATAAACAGAAATTCTGACTGAGTCTAGTATAATAATTGATGTATCATTTATAAAAATAAATTGAGCAAGTGAATATATATCTAATATTTATTAGTTACAATGTTTATTGCAAATTGTTTTAAATAAAATGATAGCATTCAATTAGAATTCGGCAACAGAAATAAAAAAACTGTTATTCATTTTAAAAAATTATTTTTCTTTTCATTTGCTATAAATTTTTGTTATTTTACGTCAAAAGTATATTGTAAAATATTTAGTTAATTACATGCAATAGCGTCCTTTTTATACTCTCCCCCCCACCCATTTTTTAGCATTAAACTGTAATCTATTGGCAATTTATTGAATTAAGACGTTTTAAATAGTAAAATGAAATGTTTTTTTTCTCTTTTTTTTGGATTTACCAAAAAATCGCATCCACCCAGCAGGCTTAAGAGATTATAAAAGAAAGAAGAAATATTAGAATCTAATTCGATTGGACACTAAGGAAAATAAGGACTGCAAATGAGAAAAGCAAGAGTAATTGTACGAGGTAGGTATTATTTCAAAAGTTCGGAGTAAAAAATAAACGTTCAGTTAAGAGGGAAATTACATTCAAATAGGAAATTATTGAGATCGCATGCTAAATGGCAATTATGAGAGTGTAGCGGGTAATCAGAAGATATAGCGGGAGAGAATCTATGAAGAGCGGAAGGCAACAAAGAGTGTCCCGTACATAGATTACAAATAGCCAAAATCACTGAGTGACGAAGAAATGTAAAATAATAAAGCCTAGAACAATTGGGGAGTGAAGGTTGAATAGATAAGTACAATGAAGCGGGATTAGAGAAAGTTGAATGGTAGGTATCAGAAAGAGCTGAAAACTTTTCGATGAAAAGACTGCGTTATGACTGCGATTTGAGCTAAAGAATCGACTAATTCATTTCCAGCAATATCGGCGTGACCAGGCAGCCACACAAAATCGATTTAGATAGAATATTTAGAAAAAAGATCATAAATAATAGATCGAGTTTGGATAATAAAGGAACATCACATAAATAGGAACAAGAAGGGAGCAGACAGCTAAGAGGACACTTTTTAGAGTCGGATATGAATTATTTACGAGAATTGCGAAAAGACGAAATGAATAAAATTGAATAGAAGATGGTAGTATGTTTGTTTGAAAAAATTATCGTGAGCATTTTAACTGACCTTTTCTTGGCTAAAATGTAACTGAAACTAAACAAAAGTAAAGCGAAAACAAATATGGATCCTTTCAGACTGAGATTTTTTACGTATTATTGTTTTTTAATTTTCTACGACTAAAAATCTATTGCTAAAGATTGTCATATACAATAAACATATATATACGACTTGAGACATCGATATGAGAATATTTAAAATATAAATATATTTTTATATAGTGCTTTTATCTATCTTCATTTTTATTCATTTCATATTTTTTGCTATAAACGTGATCACTTTTTTTATATCTTCCAGATTTATTTTTAATTTTATTCACTGTCTTTAATACTATGCTATTTTTACTTAGTTCCTTTTAACTCTACGGTGATCGCGCGTAGTATTGTCGCATGAGTGGTCGCGCGGATTACTATTGTAGTCCATCACAACTATTAACTTTTTCAGTGATTGTAATGTAATTTTAATTAATTTTTGCGCTTATCATATTTTAGCAGTTTTTAACAATATAACCCGTATTTATAAATACTACTAGTTAAATTATAACGTGAATAACAGATAAAATAAAAAATAAAGTACACTAAGGTATGGTGAAAATAAACAAAAATTTAGTAAACATGAGAAAAATTATCTTACTATTTAGAAAAGACACGTGTATTACACACTGCTTGGCAGTGGTCATTACATATTCATTTTGCACATTTATGACACGATTTTTTAGTTGATTTATTTTTAAAAAAATTACCGTGGAACCTGATTCAGAATGAAGGCTTCATTTAAAATTCGACAATGATAACGCGTTGTTGCCAACACGAAATCATTTGTACGTTTGTCTGATTTTTTTTTTATTCGCTGAGTAAGCGAAATCTTAAATTTAGGCGAAATGGAAAGTTACCTTGTTGTTAACTACTAATCATTCGATGTTTATATATGAAAAATTATTAAATATGATAATCATCTTTTATTACGTGATTTGATTTTTTTTTTAAATTTCATTAAAGGTTAAATTTATTTTAAATTATTGTTTATTTTAATTTTAATGGCAGTTTTTGACAAATATTGATTCATTATGGGCGAAATAATTAGTAACTACAGATAGAAAAATAATAAAATTTTGGCGGCAGTCATTTAATTTGTAGGGTGGTTTCGGCAACGGCCAAACGCGGCATTGTTTATCAAAGACGCTTTCTCGGTTAAAAAATCGAGGGATACTGGCACAGTTGTTCTGACCGCTACGCCGGGGTAGCGAACTGGTTTCGATGGGTGTGGCCGAGAAGCGGAGATAGAGCATTTCGTTTGAAATGCGTACCCAGCTATGGAGCCAGGAGAAGTTTTTTGATAAAAAGCCCGAAAAGGCATACCGGCAGGCTATTCGTCGCTAAATAATATTAACAACGTTCTTAAAAGATCTATTCGGCGGTGTTTTTGATATATATTTTTTTTTTTGTAAGATACATTCCTTAACGAAAAGCGAGAAGACATTGTGCGATTTTCGTCACTTTACTCTAAGGCGGCGGTTACATTGGATCAGAATTCGTACAAAAAACTGGTCGTACGAAATCATGCGAATTCGTACGAACAAGATGATTAGAATACTTGCGGTGTTGTTTGTACGAACAGTGAATTTACAGAGAGCAGTTTATTTTTCTTTTTCTTGGGATCGTCAGTCAAGAAGTTACATTGCCCGTTCTTTTTTTATGATTTGTTCAACAATTTAGTAAAATGGAACCGATTAATAAGTGTGTAAAATCTGATGTTCTTTCTGCAATTCGACTGATTATTTTTTCAGAATTCGAATTTCAGAATAAACAAACGCTGAAAACGGACACTGTGACATAAACTTCGAACGAATTCTGATCAAAAAAACAAAATATATTAGTCACATGAAGCTGGTCGTACGAACTCGTACGATTTCGTAAGAGTTCGTACAAAAAAAAATGCAAGCAATGTAACCGCGCGCGTAACTCTGTCACGTTTGTTCATTCCAGAAATCAAAAAGCCTAATGTTCTGCTAGGCAAAGCTTACCAATAGCGACACACCGCAGAGTGACGCTGGCGCACGAAATTTTCCAACATTTTTTAATTTTTTAAAAATTTTTTTTTACTTTTTTTATCTTCATCCGAATCCTTTTTATCATCGAAAACGAAAAGGGAGGAAAATGAGTCCTTGTCAACTGCCTCCCCGAACAGGGATAAGAAAAGAATCAGTCTATATCAACATACTCGTATATACAAATTGTTCATACGGCAGCTGCAAATAAAACAAATTGTAATCATACACCTGTCAAAAAGATGAAACGTTCCAAACCCAGACGAACGAATGTGTCAGTTTGATTACACTGCAAAAATTTATCTGAACACATGAATAATTAGGCAAATCAACCTATAGAGATGGTGTTTAACATTCTAACTAAACACCATTTCTTATTAGAAGGTCATTAAACTGAAAAGAGATTGATGACTGAATATTTCTAAACAAATCGTATGCACTTATGTATTAAATGACAAATAACAATAATTAACTGTTTTATTATCGACAAAATTCCGTACAAAATGATCGCTATCTACGGACATGATCATTTTTTAAAAATTCCCAAATTTCAGGGATAATATCGTCAATTTAGCCTCCCAGATCAGTTTCTACTAATGCTGCGTGTTAGAGTGGGGCACAAAATTTTTTATTAGCGGCACAAATCGGCACAAAACTATTGCTATCTAATAGCATAATTACTTTTTTTAAATTCTCAAATTTTGGGGGGGCTATCGTCAAGTTAGCCCGCCGGAACAATTTTTACTAATACCACGTGTTAGAGTGCGGCACAAAACTTTTTATTATCAGCACAATTCGGCACAAAACGGGCACAATTCGTTTAGTTGAATTTGATTTTAAAATTCCGTCATGGGGTGGGGGCAAACTTGACGCAGCTAAATTGAACCAAGCAGGATAACGAGAAATTGCACTTATTTTTTGGATTTTGCTTTGGACAATAGTAGAAAACTGAAATATCGAAAATACTTTTCCTTAATCCGATAATGGCAGACAAGCCAACGTAGAGGCAGGACAACGTCTGCCGGGTCCGCTAGTAAATAATATTTCCGAGTTTTTGTACTTCCTTATTATTTAATTTTATTATTTTAATTTGAGCCCCATGAGCTATCATTTTCGTCTTATCTAGATTTATACTTAATCTTGCTTCTTTCCCTGCATCGTTTTTAGTTAATTTAACATAGTTTGTAATTCATCTGCTTTTTGTGATATCAGTACAATATCGTCAGTAAAGCTAAGATTATTTAAAAATTTGCCGTTTATTTTAATACCTTTGTTTTCCCAGTCCAATTTCCTGAACGTTTGTTCTAACGTTGCGCTGAACAGTACTGGTGAAAGTGGATTTCCCTGCTTAACTCTTCACTCTATCTCAAAATATTGTAACGTGTTCATTACATGGAACTTATAAAAATTTAAAAAATAAATAAAGGAATAAATAAAAATAAAAATAATTTGGAATGTGTGGTGCGGGTGCGAGTGTGCGCGTGCATGGAACTGTTGTCGGTGGGACCAGCCAATCAGCATCCCACAGGAAACAAAAAGGATCTACCTGATTCGGCCAAGTCCAGCGGTCACGGTCGAGTAGGCGGTCGGAATTTTGGAAAATCGAGATGAAGATTTTAGCGAGAGTGGCAGCCTTATAAGGAGTCTCAGTTTTACCTTCGGTCAGTTAGTCGCAGTTTTACCTTCAGTCAGTTAGTTATTTTTCTACCGCCACTGTGTTATGTCTCGTACCTCCGAAGAGTTCGTATTATAAGGAGTTTTTTACCTATCGTTGGTTAAAGTGTTCGGTCGTACCGGTAAAGGTGACAAAAAATCGTTAATAACGAAAATTGTGAAATTCGGAAAAGATAGAAACGAATAGTGACTATTGGAATTCATCAGCCAGTCAACGCACCGCAGATTCACGGACCACGGACCACCGCCGGCAACAGTGTTACGTACCATTTTGTTTTATCATTTATTAATTCTGTATATTATTGTTGTTGCCGTATTCATAAATTAATATTGTTTTTCAGCGGTCGACCGGTAAAGAAAGATCGGTGTCCATTTTATATAATATATTGTTCATTTTTAAAAAAGTTCCGAAAGTAATCTGTTCAAACCCTCTTATTTTAAAATTTTGATAAAAACTAAAAAATAAAGAAAATCCACGAGGATAAAACCTCGTGGTTGGCATCCCTGAGGACCAAGCTAACGTTTAGAACCGTTACAATAACTACCGATTTCATCAGCTATTATTCTTGCTCTCATTCCGACATCTCTTACTATTGACGTATAGTTTTCGGGGATCCCTTGTTTTTAATGCCGTTAACAAAAATTTAGGGTTAAGTGAATCGAAGGCTTTTATATAATCCATAAAAACCATGTTTAGATCTATTTGAAATTCGTTACATTTTTCAGTCAGTTGATTTAGGGTATGTAGGTAATCTGCAGTTGAATAGCTATTTCAGAAACCCGGTTTGTCGGTGGTTGTTCCGAGTTTAATACATTTTTAATCCTATTCGTTAATACTTTGAAAAATATTTTGGCAAGATAAAACCAGACAAACTGTTCTATAACTTTAAATTTTTTCCCTGTATTTGTTGTTTATACACATTGTTAACATTATAATTATGATAAAAATAAATTTCAACACTTTTTTAACAATTATATATATAATTTTTAAATCCCCGACGCGTTTCGAAGCAAACACTTCATATGTTCACGGGATTTAAATTTTTTCTTCTCCCCTTTTTTATACATTAAAATAATATTCGAGTCTTTCCAAGCCCTACCAATGTTTCTTCGATGCAATATAAGGTTGATTGGATGTGATATAACCGAGAGATTTAGACGTGTTACACTGCGTTCTTTTATTATTCCTATCGTATAATAATTATTAGTTCGATTGTTTATCGTCGTTTTCTCGTTCGGCGCCGGGATCTCGCCGGGTAATGTTAAGTTCGAATGGTCCGGGTTTACCCGCCCAAGCGATAAATAACGAACGCTCAGATCTTTCGACCAGTACCACTAACACCAGTAACCAACTCTCATCGCTAAATGCCGGTAAGATCGATTCAATTATTACCACTAACATGCTTGTTCCGTCATTTAACAAAAATGATACTAACAATGACAACGTTATAACTCTACGCAATGTAGACAAGGCCAACAATACCTGGCAGTTAGTTAGACGAAAACGTCCTTCTCCTTCCTCGCCGCCGCATACATCGAGTGAATTTAAACGCTCAACGGCTCCGAAGCTAAAAACCAGAAATCGGTATCAACCGTTTATGTACTTAAACGATGACGACAACCACGAAAACACAGACGGAGATAATGAAACAGCAGATGCAAACGCGATGCCACTCGATAACCAGACATCGAACAACGCTGATGGTAACGATAAACAGAAACGAAACTCATCGCCACCGACTAACAAATTTACGACGCCTCCGCCGATTTTAGTAAAAGACGTTAAAAATTATACAGCATTCACCAAGTCTTTAATAAGTTTGACAAATGTCAAATTTACATTGAAATCAACAAACACCGGTATTACTATAAAACCAAGCTCGCCAGCTTGTTATCGCGCACTGACAGAAGCCCTCCAACAAAATCAATACAAATTTTATACTTTTCAACTATCAGAAGATAGAGCTTTTCGTGTCATTTTAAAAAATCTTCATCATACAACTAGTTGCGAAGAAATCACGCAAGCATTACAAAATCTAGGTTTCTCTGTTCGTTCTGTATCCAACATAATAAGCAGAAGAACAAAATCTCCGCTACCGATGTTCTTTGTAGATCTCAACAAATCTTCAAAAAATTCAGAAATTTTTAAATTAAAACATTTATTACATACAGTCGTAATAATTGAAGAACCGCGAGTAACTAGGCAATTACTCCAGTGCATGCGTTGTCAAAATTTTGGACACACGAAAACTTATTGTAATCTTCCACCTCGATGTGTGAAATGCAGCGGTAAACACATAACCGCTGACTGTCCTAAAACATCCGAAGAAAAACCGATATGTCTTTTCTGTCGTGGCGAACACCCTGCCAACTATAAAGGATGTGAATATTACCAACAAGAATATAGTAAAAAATTTAAACAGAGTGCAATAAGTAGAACTCTCGAAGCTTCATCATTTAATTTGGCGGACACCAGCACGTTTCCACCCATCCATAAGCAATTACCATCAACTTCGTACTCCAATGCTGCTAAAAAATATACCTCGTCTTTTCCTCCGTCTGCATCATCAGTAGTATACAATAACAATGCTCCACAACATACAACCGAACAAAAAAGAATTAACGAAACATTAACTTCCTTTCTTAATGAATTTCGAAATTTACTATCACCATTAATATCCATGTTAACCAAACTTATGGACAAATTATTATGAATTTGAGCCCTATAAGTACAAATTCATTAACAGTAGTATTATGGAATGCTAATGGGATTCAACAGAAGAAACATGAACTACAGTACTTCTTACAGACCAAAAGAATCGATATTGCCCTACTAACGGAAACTCATGTCGTTCATCCAGCGAGCCTTGAGTTACTAAATTACAGATGCTATCAGGGAACACACCCTTCTGGTACAGCAATGGGAGGTGTTGCTGTACTCGTCAAAAAGAGCATTGACCATCATCTACACTTCGTTCGCCGAACAGAGGCCTACCAAGCTGTTGCAATTAAAATTAAAACGACTTTTAATGAAACAGTAACTGTCACATCGGTTTATTGCCACCCAAGGTATTACATACCGAATCAGGAACTCACGGAACTATTCCATCGCCAAGGCAGCAAATTCATTTGTGGAGGTGACTACAACGCAAAACACCCTCACTGGGGATCAAGAGTTCCAAATAAACGTGGAGCGCAACTCTTCCAGCTGAATAGAGGGCTACGCCTCGATGTTGTTTCACCATTTACACCTACCTACTGGCCAAAGCATACCAACCGACTGCCAGATGTGCTAGACTTTTATTTCAATAAAGGATTAAATAATCTACACAACAACTGCTGTACAATCGCAGACTTGTCATCTGATCACGTACCAGTCTTACAAGTCCTAGACACAATTCCGCTACATACAAAACTAGACAGTCGATTAACAAATAAATCTACTGATTGGAACAAATTTGAGAATATAATAGATAACCAAGTGAACTTAAATGTACAACTAAAATCACAGCACGATATTGATACTGCCGTTAATTATCTAACCGATATAATACAGGATTGCGCTAGGCAATCAACACGACCTGCAAAGTCCAGTGCTAACACTAGCAGTATATTGCCCATTGAAATACGTGAGCTAATTGCCAAAAGAAGAAAAGCGCGCAAAAAATGGCAACATAATAGATACCCATCAAATTACCAAACATACCGGGAATTTTGCAGCCAACTAACGAAAACCATAGCACACTACAAAAATGAGCGTTATACTCATTACCTTTCCAACCTAACTAATGCCGATGGCTCAATCTGGAAAGCAGCGAAAGTACTAACAAAGAAATGTGTTCCATCTTATCATATTAAAAAAACAAATACAATGTGGGCCAGAACAGATGACGAAAAGGTTAATACTTTTGCCGACTATCTCGAAAATATATTTCAACCTCCTCCTATGGAAAATCCACAACACACGCAGGAAGTTATACAGTGTAACAATAACGTCATGCAGTATTGTCAAAATTACACATATATTACACCAAATCAGCTTCGTACGTGCATCAAAAGTTTGCGAAATAATAAAGCTCCGGGAGAAGATGGAATAACAAATGATATCTTGAAGCATCTACCAAAAAGAGGATCTTTACTACTTTTATATATATACAATTCTATGCTCCGGCTATCGTACTTTCCGACTAGATGGAAAAAATCGGTAACTATACTTATCCATAAACCTGGGAAGCCAGTTACAGATGTCTCATCCTATAGACCGATAAGTTTACTGGATACATTTGGAAAAGTGTTCGAAAAATTAATTCAACCACTTCTTTTTAATATGGCAAATGCCTATCTTCCAAATCATCAGTTCGGGTTCAGACCAAAGCATTCAGCTATTCATCAATGTCACAGGCTCGTTGATGCAATTGAGTCAGTCTTACAGCGTGGAATGTATTGCTCGGCAGTGTTCCTTGATGTAGCCAAAGCTTTTGATCGTGTTTGGCACGACGGTTTGCTGTACAAAGCCCAGAAGATTTTCCCGATTGAAATATATCATCTGCTGAGGTCTTATTTAAGCGGTAGATCATTTCAAATAAAAATAAATGGCGTCTTGTCCAGCGAGCGTCAGATATTAGCATCGGTACCTCAAGGGAGCGTTCTTGGCCCGCTTCTTTATAACATCTATACAGCTGACCTACCGACTACAATGTTTACATTACAAGCTTCATTTGCGGATGACATTGCTATACTAGCTGCGCACGAAGATCGTCATGAAGCTTCAAGGTACATTCAACATCATTTATCGTTACTACAAAATTGGGCTCTCAACTGGAGGATCGAAATTAATGAACAAAAATCTTCACATATCACGTTCACAAATAACCAAGAAACATGTCCTCCAGTTACTTATAACAGCTGTAAAATACCGCAGATACAATCAGTTAAATATTTGGGATTAACCTTTGACAAACGCTTAGTATGGAATCTGCATGTAATTAATACAAAGAAAAAATTGAAGTCGCTACTAAGACAATTATATCCACTAATAGGAAGAAAATCCAAACTCAGTCTGAACAATAAAATGTTATTGTATAACACCATCATAGCTCCTGTCTGGAAATACGGTTTAGAAATATATGGATCAGCCGCAAAAACGCATCTCAAAAAAATACAGTCGTTCCAGTCGAAGATACTGAGGATAATAACCAATGCGCCTTATTATGTTCGTAATACTATAATCGAGAATGATCTCAACGTTCCTTCAGTGTTGGCGATATACAAGCAGCAATATACCAAAATGCATGCGGCATTCAGCTATAATTTAAACCCATTAATATCGCGTATGAAAACTACCGGTCTTCCTGACAATCCCGTCAGACGACTAAAGAAAAAACAATGCAGAGATGCGCTTACCGCTCATTATTAATATTAAAGATAATACCAAAACGCTCAAAAAAAAAAAAAAAAAAAAAAAAATGGAAAACTAATCTATGACTAGCGGCTTCATCTGTTGGGATGCGCCGTTATCTAGGACACTTAAAATAACTAATGATCACTTGCGTTGATGACCTATGAGTCGGTATGCAAAAAAAAAAAAAAAAAAAAAAAAGGTTAAATAGATTTGCTTTTCCAGCATATTTTATTTGTTCATTTGTGATTTCATCGCTCTTGTTACTATTTCTTTTTTAAATCTTCTACCACATTTTCTATTTTAGATTTCATGAATTTTCTTCCGAACTAGTTCCCTTAATAGTGTTCATATTTTTTGTGGAGCATATAAAACTAATTTTTAGCGGCAATATATAAATATATCTGGTTTCTTATATATTTTTTTTAACTTACTCCTATCAGTTACACACGTATACCATTTTAGTCCTTGACCAAAATGTTTCCTTTTCTTCTTATTGATTCTAGAATTTATTTTATCATCTTCTCCTTTCATTTTTTTAAAATTTCTTACTTTATATTTTACTAATTTACGCATTAAATTTAGTTCTACTTTTTTCTTTTACGGATTTATTCCTCTTATTTATTCTCCCTTTAATTTTCTTCCTAATATACTGCGAAAGCTTTAAATTTTTTCCCGTATCTTTTATCAAATAATTTAACTTGGTTTTTTTTGGTGTCTCTAATTTATCTAATTAACCTATCCAGAGTTTATCTATGTATCAGTTTTTCTCCTCTTCTGTTCCTACTGCCATAATTATATGGGGGTCTACTTAAGTTGATGATTCCTATTAATTTTTAAAATTAATATAATTTCATTTAACTCATTATAAAATTCTTTTATTTCTAAAACATCCGATTTTGATGTCGGAGCATAGACTTGAATTACTGGTACTGTATTACAGTTATTTGTTTTCAATTGTGTTAATGAAATTCTACCCGTGTAGCTTCTCTATTCCTTATTTATAAGAAAACCTATTCCTCTCGGATCTTTATTATTCTCTGTCTAACATAAAACATTCCCATACTTTAATGATAAAATTTTATATTACCTTGACTTTTTATCTCCGAAAGTCCTAATACAGCTATTTTAATTTTATCAAAAGCTTCCTCCAATTCTATCAAACTTTCTTTATTTTTAAGGGTTCTTACGTTAAAATTCGTTAATTTTATCTTACTTAAATAATTATCATTAAAAATTATTATAGATTTCTCTTTAGGAGTATTTGGATTATTCTTAAAAATATTAATAAAACACTTTTTTACTCTTACTTAAGTTTTTATAATTCTTGTACCCTGACGGGTATGATCTAATTTGCCCTCGCTGACCAGACTTGACTAGTCAGAAGTTTCAGTTCAGCCTTACATATCACTTATTTTTATTCGAGCGCGTTGTAATTGACAATGTATTATTTTAATTCGAAACCGTATAATTAGTAATTCCTACATGTTTTGCTTTCTTGTGCTAGTACTGTTTCGATATGTGCACGTTAACTGTCTCGATGCCATCCGCTTGTTGTTCGTCCGTGTAGTCTTTATTTGCAATTAGCCGATTTAACTGTATCGTACTGTCTAATCTTATCGCGAGCGCGTCCGCAGGAAACCTCACACATCCCTTTCCTTCTCTTTACCACACGACATTCACGTTTCGCCGCCAGCAGCAATTATCTCGTGTCGTTCGTGAGATGCTCGTTAACGTATATTTTCATAGCTGATAAAAATCCTACGTGTCACTAACGTTTATCTTTTTTCTCTTTGAATTTATTATCAGTTATGATTTTTTCTCTGGGTCTTTTAGTTTAACAATTACTGCAACTAGCTTATTTTCCTGCACTGGCAGACAATGTATCGCCTTCATATCGAGAACCATTAATTGTACATCCAGTTTCTGCGCTATTTTCGTTACCTTTAGTTTAATATTCTCCTCCTGCTGATAAGCCACTCCGTGAATAATAATAACGTTATCTCTCCCCTCAAATACTAATTAGCTTTTCTTATTTCATAGCGTAACCGTTCTTTCTTTCTTTTTATTTCCTCTCTGTTTTCTAAATACTTCGTTTCCACTTTTTAAAAACTCTTAATTCCGCGTGAATATTATTAATTTTATCATGAGAATTATTACATACTGTAAAATGTACATTACCGGGTAATGTTAAATTAAACATGTTCAGTCAAGCATGATATGTTAACGATAACCATAATATTTATATTCACATAATACTAAATTTAAAACAAAGAAATCTGTTTTTTCGTGCTGCGAAGAGGGAAAGACACGTAATTTTTTTATGATTTTTTGAAATTAACGCCATCTCGAAAATTTCGTTAAGAAAATGAAATTCGGTTTTGTTGCCGACAAATAGCGATCTCTTAATTTATATATCACATGACCGAAAAATATTTTTTTTTTTATCAAAAATTTCGAATACTCCGCGCCACGGGGTCTAATTTTCACGTTGGAAACCCGGATGCTCCAAACTAGAAAAATATACGGGAATGCACATATTTTTAAGCTTGTTCAAAATTTTTAAATCTGATACTCGCGTCGTCAAAGAATGGACATACGTCATCTTTCGCGCTTTTTGGAACTTTTCGTCAACTCCAAAAGTTTCATGACTTATTATGGGTTCGTTCCCGTCAAATAGCAGTCTTTTTAATAATATATCGCATGCCCGGAGAAAAAATATTTTTTTCAAAATCTTCAGCGCCGAATTTTAAAATTGGAAACTCGGATCTTCGAAACTATAAAAGTATACTGGGATGCGCAATTTTTTAACCTTGTTCAAAATTTTTAACTATAATACCCGTGTCACAAGGAGGACTACAAATAATTTTCGGGCGCTTTTTTGAACTTTTCATCAACTTGAAAAGTTTCGTTAAGGAAATGAAATACGTTTCGTTCCTGACAAATAGCGATCTTTTCAACGACGTATCAATGCCCGGGCAAAAAAAAATATTTTTTTTCGAAATTCCGAGCTTTCAACGCCTTCAGGGTCTCTAATTGTAAAGCTGGAAACCCGGATGTTCCAAACTAAGAGAAATTACGTGCAGCATATATGTTTTGCTGTGTTCAAAATTTTTAGCTGTAATACTCCCGGCGCTAGAGTGACACGTCATTTTTCGCGCTTTTTTGAACTTTTTAGCAACTTTACATAACTTTTGTACCGTAATTTTTTGATTTTATGAAAGGACTCCTGCATTTTAGTTTATATTTTGAATTTTAGGTTTAGAGATTTATCGGGTGATAAGTTATAATTTTTTAAGTGATTTTTGAGGTCGTTTTAAATGCCATATCATATATTCTTCACGGTTTTTGTTTTTTTTTTTTACTGCCTATGGTAATCAGTCATCTTGAAGTTATAGATCGTTTCAAATAGAATTTTAATTGTAATTTATGTTCCAAATTTGAAGTTTATAAGTCAAGCCGTTCGTGAGTTATTGATTTTTATTTGATATTTTTGTCGTTTCTGAATCATCTTATTAGGATTCCGTACATTATATGTGTACGAAATCCTAAAAATGATAGTTTATAGGAAAACAATAATCAAGCTTACAACTTCATGTTTAGGTCCTCGAAGCGCTGAAAGTTCGAAATTTTTGCGAGCAAGTAATATATCGGTAGAAAAATCGCTATTTGTCTGGAACGAAACCGTATTTCATTTCCTTAACGAAACTTTCGAAGTTAGCAAAAAGTTCAAAAAAACACGAAAAATGACGTGTGTCACTCTGTATGTGGCGCGAAAAACAGGATTTCTTTGTTCCGAACTTAGTATTATGTAAATGTAAAGTATAATTATCTTTAACTTAACATACGAAATCCTCAGTGCATCAAGCATCATGCTCGACTAAACTTGTTTTTATTAAATCAGAAATTAAACGCATTAAATCAGTTTTATTTAGTTTAAAATATAAACAAAACAGCGAAGTAAGTTTACATTATTACATTTATAAATTATTATGATTTCATATTAAAGTCCCCCCCCCCCCAGATTTACTTGTCCCGAGCCGCCACTGATAATAACATATTTATTTGTCATTGTAGGCAAAGGCGTCGCCAGCCGATGAGCCGGGGGAGGGATGATAGAAAGAGGATATGAGTTATAGAACTGTAACTGTAATCAAGGTTATTAATTAAAAACATTTATAAAGTGTACAATCACAGTTACGGAGGAAATCAAACATAATAAGTTATAGGAAAAATAAAATTTATAAGTTATAAAGGCTTAATATTTTATTAAACTAGAATAAAAATCTTAATTAAAACATAATTTTCGTGGGTTTCTGGTAAATTGTTCTACTACTTTATTATAAAAGTCTTTCAAATTGTCCATGATTACGCGTCAAAGAATACTCATCATGACCATTTGATTAAAAAGTTTCAAGGCTCCAGGGGGTGGGGGCAGCTGCCTCCCTGTCTCCACTGGCGACGCCTATGGTTGTAGGTACCGAAGTATATGCATAGTATGCAGTACTAATATTTTTTTTTAAGAACAATTTTTAAAAAAATCGGCCTGCATTTTAGATCTTTTTTTTTTTTTTTTTGGGCGTCGAATAGAACTATCTTGTTTTAATACATATCTGTTAAAATTTAATTCGTTTCTTCTACCAGGTTTAATTGGCCTATCCTCATTTCTCCTGCCCGTAAAAAGGGTATAGCAAAAAAAAACACAAAAAAAAAAGGAAGACAATATGATTCCACTATACGTGTAACTAATAAAAATAGCATAATTTTGTTAAAAAAAAAAAAAAAATTCAAAAAGTAATCGGGATAACTTATTAATAAAATGTAATGGAAATGTACACTAATCACAGGGAACGTTAATAAACTTAAAACTATTAATAAACACTAATGAGTTTTGGATTCAATAATCAATATTTACCATTAATACTGATTGTTTATTTTTTTGAAAATAATATATTTATTAAACAGCAAACAAACAAGAAATGAGAAATAAAAGTATACTTATCGCAGAAACGTTTTCACACAAAGCTCATCTTCAGCTGGAAAAATGAAAATGAAAACACAAACATAGAACAGAAATATGTGTCGCGAACAAATGATTTTAATTTTTGTTCCTGGCCTATTTTACTGTTCTATGTTAGTGTATTCAATTTTTATAATAAATTATGTTCGCAGCGTATGTTATATTCGATTCTATAGTCGTATTTTGATTTTTACTTTTTTCGACTGACGAAGGTGTTTGCCTGAAAACCTTTTTTCGACGCGGAAAGTACACTTTTATTTATCATTTTTTGTTTGTTTGCTATCGCCTAGATATATTGTTTAAAAAATTTATTTCTAGCTAACAGGTATGAACAAAAATAATACTATTATTAATCCTATTAATTGTTTTATCCAAAACTAGTCGGTGTTTTTTAAAATTTTTAATTTATATCAGTTTCCTATAATTAGTATACATTTTCATGATTTTAATATAGCATAGGATAGAATGAAATATAATATTACGGATAGCTTACTTTATTTGCTGACTCCGGGTATTTGCAAGAACACGGGCTTTTGTGGACTAAACTGAATTATAACGGTCAGACAGGCAGAGCAGTTAACATTAAATTATACGAACGATTAACAAATTGTCGGCACAAACACGTAAAATAACCGCCGTCATACCACACCGAGAAGGAACTAATCGCTTCATCAACTTTAAAAATACTGTTATTTTAACAAAACCAGAAAAGTTAGGGATTCGGTTAATCAGAAAGGCAACTGAACTCGAAAAAACACTAAATAATTGTATACAAAGATGAGGGCAGTTAAGTAAAAGAGACGTGACCGCCACCATTAATAAATGATGACCTTGGCTAAAATTCTCTATATTTTACGTCGTCACTCTTCATTCCTAATCACTATCTCGGAGATGAATTTGCGGTGCAGCGCAATCTAACCGTTTTATTTTTTCCCCTTGTTATTATGGTATAGACATTGGTGGATCCACGGCGGGGAGAATAGGGACACCCCCTCCCCAATTAAAAACCAAAACCTCGATGAAAAAATTTGTTACAGCGGAGAAACTTTTAATTTATACTATAAGAGATTTGTATAAATGTTATACCTATGGATTTAATTATAACTAAATATTTAATACTGTTTTCTATTAAAACTATTAATATTACGTTTTAATTTTTATTTTGTAATGTAAATAAAAATAATTCAATGAGAAATATACATATTTTTTTTTACTTGCTCTCGAACAAAGAATTCAGATCGGGTTACTAACAAAAATAAAAAAGAAGTAAAATCTAATAAAAATACTATCTTTCTATTTTTTCTAGTAATTTACTATTCAAAATTCTAAACTACCATTTTAGATACAATTTTATAATTTTTTACCTAACTATAAAACAAAAGTTAGATTAAAAATTTTAATAATTATGTATTTTTAGAACATTTTTAAATTTCTAAAGATGTCGCTATTTGATTTTCTTTATGAAACAAGGTATTTCTCAAATCTATTTTCTACCCTATAAGATATTACGTAATTATATAATTTCCCTCCCCAAAATGTCTCTCTCGTTACCTCCCCCTGGTATAGATTATTATTTGTTCTACAGAACTATTTTACCAGTTTTGAAAAATAAAAACTGAGTTAATTTCTGGTAAGCATGTCGGTCATAAAAATTAACGAAAAACAAAAATTCTTTTATGTATTATGCGTAAAATTTATTGTAATGATATGATTTTCTTTCAATTTATAAAATTTAAACTATGTAACACTCAGATAAATGATACAATTAAAAATTTTACTCACAATAAAATCAGAACCAATACTTCTACATCGGGTAACAACAAAATATGACAACTCTATGTATGACCACTAAACTGAAGCGTTCAACAAAATGTAACACACGCTTTTCTAATACACAATGCAAAAACAAACGTGCCTTATTATAATGAAAAAGTCACTGTAAATCATGTAATCACAACCTGCTGAAGCGGAATGTCGATAATAATAAAAATTCATTGATTTATAGATGTAAAAGTAAGCGAAATCAAATTAAAGAAAGCAAAAGTAAAAATCCGAAAGAAAACGATTATAATTGTGATTTCTTAACTTTACAATACACGTTTTATAAAATTTATTATGAAACAAATCAGTGATTTTATGTAAAAAAATCTTTCTGTTCGTACATTCAGCATGCAATGAATAATGTATAACTACAAGATGTCACGAAATTTGTTTAAGGCTATTGTTGCCAGACTATCTGATAATTTTTGTTTATTCTATTTTTATTTTATTTTATTTTTGCTTTTATTAGTATACGCGGACTTTAATACTGTAATAATTAACTTCAGTTTAATGACGCTAATAATAATAATAATAATAACAAGGGCGTTGCCAGCCGATGAGCCAGGGAGAGGCAAGATAGGTTGCCAGCCGCCAGAGGGGGGTAAGATGATAGAAAGAGGATATGAGTTATAGGAAAAATAAAATTTATAAGTTGTAAAGGCTTAATATTTTATTAAACAAGAATAAAATCTTAATTAAAACGTAAGTTTTCGAAATTGTCCATGATTACGCGCCTATGAATACTCATCAATGCTAGTTGATCAAAAAGTTTCAAGGCTCCAGGGGGGGCAGCTGCCCGTCACTGCCCCCCGCTGGCGACGCCCATGAATAATAATAATAATAATAGTTATTTATCTTTTAGCTCAATATCGTAAGATTTATCAGTTTGCTTATTATCTAAGAGATATATTTACTATTTCGTAACTTCACGATTTGAGTTTCTTTTTTACTTTTTTATATATTGTGACTGACCAGCTTCCGCGATGATAAAATAAAAAATATAAAAACAAATAAAAGAAAATAAAGATTTCGGGCGCCAATGACACTTAACCCCGGTGTGTCATCACCGGAAACTCAATTCGTAGAGCTTTAGGCCTTCCCAAGGTATAACGAAAAGCAGAAAGGTCTCCGCGGCGGAGATGTCACCGGGACCCACCCCGTGTCCAATAAGAAAGATTTCGACTTTAAACACGTATATTTTCGCTAGGATTAAAAAAATTATAATAAAATTGTTAGGATGATTTTTAGCGTTCACCCGAGAAGTATACTTGTGAACAAATTAACATATTGAAAAATTTTCTACGAGAAACGCGTGCGGCAGAGCACGTACGATTTTAAAACCGACAACGCGACGAGTTGCTTGAGGCAAAAGAGCCTCGACGACGTTCAGCCTAAGACTCTTGCGAGCGACTCTCGCGAGAGACTAAAATGAGTCTGGCGAGGATCGCTCGATGTCCTCTTGCCTTTCGCTAAGACGACTAATTTTACACAAAAATATTAACAAATAAAAAAAAACACCGCCAAAAGGATCTTTTTAGAAAGTTGGTTGTTAATTTCTATTTAGCGGCGATTACCCTGCCGGTATTCCTTTTCGGGTTTTTTGTCAAAAAAACTTCTGCCGGCTCAACATAGCTCGGTACGCATTTCAAACGCCTATACCGCCAGCAAAGGCTCTTTCTCCGCTTTTCGGCCACCCGCATAGAAACCAGTTCGCTATCCCGGCGCAGCGATCAGAACATCTGTGCCGGGATCCTTCGATTTTTTAGCCGAAAAAGCGTCTTTGACAACCATGCCGCTTTTGCCCGCTGCCGAGACCGCCGAGAAGTTAATGATTATTGCCAAAAATATTATTTTCTAGCTCGGACAGCGTTGACAAAGGCCGTAAGAAATGCCGAATCCGTCTCAATATACACATACATACATACATACATATATATTAATTACAGCGTAATTCTTAGGCCACCCCACACAGGGATGAATTCAGGAATCTGATTCTGGGGGGGGGGGGGGGGAATTTATGCTTCTGGGGAAGGGGCAGAGATTTTTTTATATTTTTACTAAGAAATTTTTTTTTGGATATTCTTCAATAAAACCAAAATTAAGTAATTTAAAACAATGAAAAAACAAGTGTGAACAATAAATTCCAAGTAAAATATTAGATTATAAACAACAATGTTTTCTCAGTTGGTTTTAAAATTATTAATTCTAATTGTAGCATTAAAGAACATATTGTAAAAACATTCAAATGGGTTTAATGGGTTTATTATCTTTTTAAAATAAACGAATACGTCGTGGTTTTTACTACTCGTAGCAATTAATCACTTTCATCATAAACTCCATCATTTAAACTTTCTGGTCCTTCTATACTTATTTTCAAACATGCTAATAGAGTTTCTGTACTAGTCTTATTTTTAATTTTATTTAAAATATGGTTCATGATACTGAACGAACGTTCTACACTAGCTGTTGATACTGGTATACACGGTAATTTTTCTCATAATATTTTTAAATGTTTATATCTTATATTACTTTTTCTAACAACTAATTAAATCTCCGGATTGTATATCCGGTGGTGTGATAAATTTAAAAGATTCAATATCAACCCACACAGAATCTGCGTGTAAATACAGTATATTACATAACTCATTAATATGATTTCGTTCAATATTCAAAAATTTATGAAAGACCGAAATATGTTCAATCAACAAATTTCGAGTCTATTTTTTGACTGTATTAACATAAATGAAACCATAGATAACATTTAAATCACCAGAAAACTTAACTTCGAACTAAAAATTAGAAATTTATTAAAAAAAAGGCTTGATTAAAAATAATGATTCTATCAAACATAACATACAAAATAGTATCGGGTAAGCTGTTATATTCAGGGCACCAGTTCATTTTTGGTCGTAATTTTAGTTCGTTCATTTTCGCTGTTATTCACGGTGTGTGAACTAACACACATCATGAATAACAGCGAAAATGAACGAACTAAAATTACGACCAAAAATCAACATCACGGCGAAGTAATGTAACTACAAAAAATACCGCGAAAAGTGAAACTTCCCGGAAAAATAATACGTTGGTAACGGACATATTTAAAATGGTGCGGAAAAGGCGAAATACTTTAAATGGAATATTTTAAAAGTAACGAACATTGAACATACACTGTAAATAGTGATGTAAAAATAAGTCGTAAAAAGGAAATATTAAAAATTACGTTAAAATAATATAGAATGAATATCGACACGCCGAGCAAACCCTAAAGTATATAAGAAACGAAAACTTTGTAAAAAAAGAAATAGCGCAGAAGTAGATAGAAAGAAATGGGGTATAAAAAAAAAGCGAAAAAAACCGGTTTCAACTAATTTAACCTGAAATACGGAAGAACCCGATGTTTGATGTAATAATTGACTATTTCTTCTTCCGTATACCGCATTAACTGGTAAAACGTGGGTTCACACTAGAGGTGTGTAACTCAGTAACTCAGTAACTCTTTTGACTCACTAATTCAGTAGTCTACAGAATTAAAACAAATTACCCTGTGATCTATGATTGTAACAGATGTTTAATTTACAAAGAAATTTTAATTTACAAAACAACAACTAATAAGAATTTTTTAAGTGCTTTAATAATTACTACTTTGCTGTATTAGTCTCAAAACAACTGAACAAATGAAGTTAAACAACTTCATATTTGGAATTACAAGCTAATTAACAGGCTGTTTAAATTGTTTTAACAACAAATTCTAATTTTTTTGAGACTAATACAGCAAAGTAATAATTATTAAAGCACTTAAAAAATTCTTATTAGTTGTTGTTTTGTAAATTAAAATTTCTTTGTAAATTAAACATCTGTTACAATCATAGATCACAGAGTAATTTGTTTTAATTCTGTAGACTACTGAATTAGTGAGTCAAAAGAGTTACTGAGTTACACACCTCTAGTTCACACGACGCGTCGCACAATTCAATTTCGG
Source organism: Icerya purchasi (assembly GCA_039619475.1). NCBI lineage: Eukaryota > Metazoa > Arthropoda > Insecta > Hemiptera > Monophlebidae > Icerya > Icerya purchasi. Next base: position 348,948,745 of record CM077116.1, on the reverse strand, counting down.
CGGGCATACTTATAAATTAATAAAAAAAATAAAAAAAAATAATAAAAACACAAATTTTGAAACTCCGAAGGATAACAACCGGCGCGACAATGATAACAAAGATAACACGCGCGATGAGCTATTCACATGCAAATGAGCGGTCGATGACATGATGTAATAAATGTGACAATAAATCACGCGATCTGTAACAGGCCTAAGAACAATATCATAGCAGGCGTGGAAACCAAAATCACATTGTTCTAAAATTTCTAATTAAAATAAAATTAGCTGAAAAATTTTTTAGTGGCTAGAATTTTGTGAATATCTTAGAAATAGTGAAGTGAAAATTTTAAAACAAAAAAAAACATGTTTTTTTAATTTTGTATCCAATAATTAAATTACAAATGTAGTCAAAATTTAGCTTTTGGATTTATAGGCTGTCCGCTTTCAGCTTTTGGATTTTTAGCCATCCACAGCTGTGAGTGAATTTGAAATATTTTAAGAACAATGAAGTGGGAAAAATATTTCAAAAATTTTGAACTATTGTAAGAACAATTATTTTGAAATAAATTAATATTTTTCTTTAATTTGCAATGAAATATGAAATACGTTGAAATGAACTAAAAGGTAGTGACGACGTACGTATCCATATGAACTATAACAGCGCAAAACGAACTGGTGCCCTGAATATAACAGTTTGCCAACACATGTAATTCAAAGTGAAACACCAGACACGAACGTTAAGATTTTTACAGATGAAAACCAAGCCTAACATCCTACCACGACAGCTGTTTTAAATGGACTTTTCTTGGAAATAAAAAATAAGAACAAAGCAACGGAGACAGAAAGGAAGTTGTCTATAGATCATGTCGCTTACAACAAAAAAAAAATAAATAAATGAAAACTGATCAGAAACGTTTAAATAATATTATTGATATTAATGATAATTCGATTAACGTGAAACATGATAGTACCCGTACCCGTTTACGCTGCCAAAAACACAAACTGCCGCGAATATTTTTTTCAGCTCGTCAGCATTTTACATCATTCGCACATTTGTAATAGAAGCATATCAGTTTTCATAAAATACAAGCAAACGTCGAAGTCAAATTTTAAAAGATCATTTTTTTTTTATTCCTATTATAACTAAACAAAGCGAATAAAAAGAAATTTATTTCCTATTAAATTGCTGCATTCTTAAACAGTATGTATTAATTTCTGGGGCGACAATTTTAGAGTTTTGGGGGGCATTGCCCCCCCCAACAACTACTGGATTCATTCCTGACCCCACATTAGAAAAAATTTCCCAAAAAGATCTCCCAATTTTATGTAACGTTTGTTATATTTTAACGTTTCAAACTTATCTACATTTGTCGTTTTCGAACCAAAAGGCGTATCACGTACGGATGTGGCAAATTCTTCGCTATTGTACAGAGTAATTACAGCGTAATTCTTAGATCGGCCACCATTAGATTTTGTAACCAAAAAAGTGTCCCAATTTTATGTAACGAAAAAATGTCACAATTGACAGAAATGTAGGCAAAAGGGGTCAAGGAGCACAGCCTCTTGCGAGGCCAAAGTGGCCGAGTTTATATATATATATATATTGTAACGGTTCTAAACGTTAGCTTGGTCCTCAGGGATGCCAACCACGAGGTTTTATCCTCGTGGATTTTCTTTATTTTTTAGTTTTTATCAAAATTTTAAAATAAGAGGGTTTGAACAGGTTACTTTCGGAACTTTTTTAAAAATGAACAATATATTATATAAAATGGACACCGATCTTTCTTTACCGGTCGACCGCTGAAAAACAATATTAATTTATGAATACGGCAACAACAATAATATACAGAATTAATAAATGATAAAACAAAATGGTACGTAACACTGTTGCCGGCGGTGGTCCGTGGTCCGTGAATCTGCGGTGCGTTGACTGGCTGATGAATTCCAAGTCACTATTCGTTTCTATCTTTTCCGAATTTCACAATTTTCGTTATTAACGATTTTTTGTCACCTTTACCGGTACGACCGAATACTTTAACAACGATAGGTAAAAAACTCCTTATAATACGAACTCTTCGGAGGTACGAGACATAACACAGTGGCGGTAGAAAAATAACTAACTGACTGAAGGTAAAACTGCGACTAACTGACCGAAGGTAAAACTGAGACTCCTTATAAGGCTGCCACTCTCGCTAAAATCTTCATCTCGATTTTCCAAAATTCCGACCGCCTACTCGACCGTGACCGCTGGACTTGGCCGAATCAGGTAGATCCTTTTTGTTTCCTGTGGGATGCTGATTGGCTGGTCCCACCGACAACAGTTCCATGCACGCGCACACTCGCACCCGCACCACACATTCCAAATTATTTTTATTTTTATTTATTCCTTTATTTATTTTTTAAATTTTTATAAGTTCCATGTAATGGACACATTACAATATATATAAATTACAACGTAATTCTTAGGCTACCCCCCCATTAGAAAAAATGTCCCAACTTTATGTAACGAAATATGTAACGAAAAATGTAACGAAAAAATGTCTTAATTTTATATAATGAAAGTTAAATGTTAGGATAGGATTGTTGTGATTATTTTATTTTTCTGTGTTGCTGCCAGTAAGAATTACGTTGTAAATTTTGATAATTTTATACAAAGTATAGAAGAGAAAAAGACAGAAATGAAAGCAAGAGGGATCAAGGGGCATAGCCTCTTACGAGGCCAAAATGGCCGAGTTTATATATTAACTAGCGGACCCGGCAGACGTTGTCCTGCCTAATGTTAGCTTGTCTGCTATTAGCGGAAGTAACAGATGTGGTAGGTAGACAATTTAGACTGGGGCAGTAGTCCATTTTTTCGATTCTTTATCTTTTTACATATAACCTTTTTGTAGTTCTTTTTTTTTTTTTAACTTACGAATAATCTAAACGATTGAACAAAAGAAAACAAAACAAAATGGATGCATATCTTTTCTTAACATAGTATTATCCTAAACAAAAAACAACAAAAAAAATTTTACATATCTTTTTGAAATATAGTAATCAAATAATATTTTGTTGTTTTCTATATTCGCTTACACGTTCTGTTGTTATTTTAGGCTTGAAACGTAACGGGCATTTAGCAGTCGATGTGATAGGCGTCTTTAACATTTTTAATTTATTATTTCTTGCTACGGGCATTCCTCACTTATTTACAAATGGAAAATAAAAAAACAATTATTTATTTCGCTATATTTATCTAACCAAAATACTTTTCTTCACATAAAGTTCTAACGTTTTACTTTTTTTATTTTTTTAAAATTGTTTTTACAAATGAAATTTTGTATTATTTCGTTACAAAATCTAATTTCATTCTGTATTAAGTGAAATTGTTTAGTTTTCCTTTATTCCCACTTGCGTTTTGCGGCTCGTTCCTTTACACTTTAAATTATTTCACTTAGTAAATTTTCATAACGACAGCAGCGTTCACATATTTATTTTTTTTTTAAAAAAAAGAGAAGTACACGAATACATCAATCAAAAAAGTAAAATTCAGATTAAAATATCTGAAACCCTGAAACCGTTAGCAGGGTAATATATGTGACAGGAACATGTTAAATTGAATTCTTTTTAAAATAAGATTTTTTTTTTTTTTTATCATAATCTAAGTGGTAAGTCACTGTTATTGACCATCACTCTAAACATTTCATAATTTATACGCTTAAATTATTTTTCAAAATTTGGACTCTTTAATTATAAAATTTTGGAGGCCTCGTATTTTTCTTATATTCTAGTGATTGAAATACACTAATTTAAAAAAATAGCGATCCCCCAGCCGCCATGGAAAGAGCTGTGGACTATTTTTCAGTTTCCAGTCTTTTCGCTTTAAAGGTGTATTTTTTCAAAATTCGGTTCCTAAATATCAAAATTTTTCGAATTTTATATTTTTCCCATATTATAGAAGCCTTGGTGTGCGGGTTAAAAATTAAATCAATAATTCATACAGAACTTGCTGTAGAATATTTTAAACATTTTTTTTTTAAATTTAATTTTTATATATTTTTAAATTTGGACCGTTTAGTTTTAAAATTTTGAGAGTTTTATAATTTTCTTATGATCTCACGACGATACTACGTCCGATTGAAAAAAAAATTAACTCTAGCTACTATAGAACGGGCTTTTTTGAGTTTCTACAGATAAACCTGAAACGATACTTTGTTGTTTTCTATATTCGCTTGTACGTTCCACTGTTAATTTAGATCTGAAACGCAACTGGCATTTAGCAGTCGATGTGATAAGCGTCTTTTTATATATAGATTTTTTACAGAATTTTTAAATTTTTTTTTCTTGCTAAGATAAATAATAAATCGCAATAACGACTGAAATATAAAATTGTCACTCGCCGCTCAAATATGAATATTTTCATACAATATTACCGAAAGTTGCGAAAATACGGAACACACATTAAAGACGGATATACACGGATAATATGCGAGTAACGAATGGGCAGATGAAGCACATTTACCGAAATGAAAATAGGAAGAGGTCTGAATAACTCGGAAACGAAAAAAAACTATTGTCATGTTCGCAGTCGATCTTTCGATTTCCTGCCGGTCATTAATTTTTCAGATCAAGGACTTTTCAGTTGTTATAAATTTCTCATTGCTAGAGTAATCTTTTTGTGGTCTTCAAATTTCTTTCGTGATCTGATTGCCGAGACGTGAATGTTTCATTTTTCTCGATAGTTCTCGTCTCGCGGTACTTGTGAAGTTAGGTCGTTTATTATTTTCTTATCTCTTTCCCGATTTAGGTTGTACCGTGTTTAAGAGAAGTGCAGACCGGTTTGCACCGTACTCGCTAAACAATCAACATCTTTTTATTATATATTTAGTTTATTGTCGCGACCATTTAACGACGTTAAATGTGGTCCGCTACAATTCAAAAATGTTAGAACGACCTTTTATTCATACCTCTATACCTGTTTTCGTTTCCGGTATATGGTGGAGGTTTTCTTTCTGTTTTTTTTTTTTTTTCTAAGCGTGGTACGCTACAACTTTAAATTAAATATGATAAACTGATCATCGTTAGTTAGAGATAATTCCATCGCAACAAACGAATTTTATCTTTGTTTTTAATTATTTATTTATTTATTTTTGGGCTCATCAGCTATCGGGGTATTAATCTAGCGCGCACTATCGTTTTTGTTTACCCTTTTCCGTTAACTGCAGTAGCATTCGAACCATCGAACGAAGCATCATTGTCTAACCGAATCACGCGTCATGTTATTTAATTGTTAGTACTCGGCGCACCGAGCAGTTGCTCGGCTCACAAAATCATGCTGCCCTCAGAAATTAAATTACGCGATTCGCCTTTTTTTTCTCTTTTGAATATTTTATGAAAACATATCCAAATGTTGCGAAAATACCGAACACACATTAAACCACGAATACGAACGGATAATACGAAAAACTATTCGAAGGCATTAAAAATCGAAAAATGAAATATCCTGGTCCCTAATATAAGAGAAAAAGATTTGTTTACGATGACGGTATAAGGAAAGATACATTCCGTCTTGTTCTTCATGCAACCCGATTCGGATGTAACTTAACAAACTTTTCATGGACTCCACCATTTGATGAAATTTGTCTCGACTTTTTACGACCTGCAATAACTCTCCTACTTTTGTAACTCCAGTTCATGTCTTAATATTTTGGAGTCAAAAAATCCTTCTTCTTCGCCCCCTTTTTCATTTTACCGCTTTTATCATTATTGTTTAGAGAAGGTGAAATGTTGGTCTTCTCATAAAATGTGCCAAAAAGTTTGTTTTTCGTTTTTTGATTATATCCGTTAGTACCGGATCCGTATTCATTAATTGTTGCACACCCCTGCATTAGTGTAGTTGCGTAAGGATTTCGAATTTGGGTGTGAATAACATTCCCCGTAACAAATATTAAAAATTCCGTTACAGGATTTTTTATTTCTCTGTAAAAAATAATAGAAAACGTACCTTTTTTTTAACTCTCTGCAATGAGTACAGTAATTAGGCTAGAAGTGCGACTTGTTTATGTAGATCATGTCATGGAGTTTTGATGTGTTCAGTAACGCAAAAAGAAAAGTAACGGACCATAAATTATTTATTTCACTTTCACCAGAAATTAATAAAATGTTATTTAGAGTTTATCATTTACCATAGTAATCATTTTATTTAAATTTTAATTGATGAATTTTACGGTTTTGAATGCACTAATGATATGAACACCACCGATAACACACTGAACTATCGCTTTCAATTTAATTCTTTTTCGCAAAAAAATATCAATATTCAATGCGGAATTTGTTATTGTTATGAAATCATGTGACAGCAGAACTGGCAAACTGAGCGTCATATCGTGACGCCATTTTTGCCAAATTCTTTTAATGTTCCGACTTCTTCGATGAATTTTTCTAAAATTTTCTTTCATACAAACCTTGTCCTGACAATTACGAACAAAACAAAAAACAAAAAGACAGCCAAATCGGTCGAGCCATTCTCAATTTATGATATTTTATACCTGCGCAATTGATTTTTATATATACAATACTATTAAAAGAGCTCGCCGAAACCCGACGAACGACAGAATTCCCGACCGCGATCTAAATAACGTATACTGGAATAATTTCTTTACTGTGGCTCCATTTATCGGGAATTATGGTAATTGGTGTCTTGGCGCTAGTTGGCCTCATTTTCGATCCATTTTTATTAATTTCATAATTTATTTATTTATTTTTTTGACTTTGAAGTTGTCTACACTGTTCCTCCCAACCTTATAATTAAACTGCCCAAATTTCATAAAAATCGAATGGATAGTTTCGGAGTCTGTAGAGGACATACAGACATACAGACATACATACAGACATTCATTTTTATATATATATGGATTACAACGAAATTCTTAGGCCGACACCCATTAGAAACAATGTCCAAAAAAAATTTCCCGATTTTATGTAACGTTTGTTATATTTTAATTTTTATCTACTTTCAAAAAGAAGGAGGTTATTGAAATTGGTCTCATCATTTTTGTCCTATTCGTATATAATTTAGAATTATTAGTTTTCTTTCTTAGACGTTAAGATCTAAATAAACAAGCATACACAAAGAAATATAAAGTTAAACCCCATTTTCATAGATAAAAATATTAACGATTTTTTAAAAGAAATCGAAATTTTTACTCGCAATTTAAATGTAACAATTGGTAATAATTTTTGTGCACCCCTTATTGTCCAGCGGATAGTAACATGAGAATCACCAATTAATGAATTATGCGAGTGCTATACCCGCTAGACTGAGGTCGATATATGTATAATAATTTTATTCTAGTCGCTATATAAATTTTTTTCATTTATTAGACGTTAAGAAAAATGCTATCATTTTAATAAGGCGGATATTAATTTGACGAAGTGGAAATAATAATATTTTATTTCAGAAATCATATTACGATCGATGTGGGGAAATTAATTAAAGAAAAGTACCCGCAGCCTTCCAATAAAAAAAAAATCGAAGGATATTATAAATGACAAAAAGTATTCCAAATAATTACGTGACAAAAAAACATAATACAACTACGACTAGAAAGATTTGTTGAAGAATAAAGTAAAATATAAGTTGAATATTTAAAATAAAAAATCAAAGATTGAAAGATATTAAAAGAGAAAAACGTGTTTTAAATAATTTCTCGGCGAAAAAACATGGTTTAAAAAGTAACACACATCTCCGACTGGAAAAGACAAATATAGATTCGGAATGGTTGAGGACAAATATTTAAAATAACAGTTACACACAGCCTTCTAATACAAAAATCGAAAGAGTGTACCAAAGAAAAAAAACATAGTCTAAATAATTTCCTGACGAAAAAGAAACCTAATGTAAAAAAACTTACATTTCCGACTGGAAAAGACAAATATAGATCAAAATAGATGAGGACAAAGGATTAAAATAACAATTACACACAACAATCTTAGAAAATGAACACGTCGTCTAATGGAAATAAAAATAGATCGATAGCGGCATATATTAAAATTCCCCCGCTCGGACTAAAATAAAAAAATTACACGTAACCGAGTATAGAATTTACATAGAAAATACACCGGGAATAGGTAAAAAATTTGTAAGACGAAGACTTACAGGATCGTCGGAAATATGTGCACCGTCAAGCACACTTTAACGGTCAATGAAAAATGAAATTGCCGCATACAATGTATGGCGATATGCAATCGCTTTATTTTTTGCACCTATTATCTTATTATATTTCTGTCATAAAAAAAATTAATTAATGTGGTTTGTAACCGTTAATTATGTAAGCGAGTTGCAACAAAGATAATGCATTTTTGCGAAGGAAATTGTGGTTATATCTGTTTCTTACCAATTACTTTATACACGTGGCGATCGCTAAATTACAACCGAGTAAACTTCAACTTATCATTTAGTCTGCTCAATAAGTCGCACAATCCCATGTTGAAAGATAAGTAAGCCGGAGAAGAAATTGCAGAATACTATCAGTGCAACTATAAACGTTTCTCTAAGAAAAAAAACACGGCACTCCGCGCCTTTACTTAGAGCCTATGGATAAAATTATGAAACATAACTTAAGATTATATAAATTATAACATAGTGCACACATGGACAAATACGTACACACACCGTAAATACTCATCTGCATATACATGAGAGCAGCTAAATATTTTCAAATACAAAGAAAAGAAAGAAAAAACAAACAAGGAAGGACGAAAACAAATAAATAAAAAGAGAATAATAAAAGAAAATTATAAAATAGAATGATTCGAAACGTTACACCATTCTTTCAGCCATTTCTCTACTTCCCTTTTCCATACACCAAGTTTTTTTCTTTTAATATATGATTAGAGATTGTACTTATTTAAATTAATTAAAACTGAATCATTAGTGTTATCAATTCGTAGATTTACGCCCCGGGGATAGATTATGTATTAGTTTGGTTTTTTGTTGATCGAATTTTTAGCCTAGATGGTAATTTTATATTATTGACATTAAATTCTATATATTAATTGATCCAGAATCGTTTTGCTTTCAGTGAGAGAATATAAGTTTCAAACACATTTTCTGCATTTTGATAATATAATTTCTGTTTCACTAGCCTCACCACATATTTGAATTCCATATAAAATTCTAGACATTATTATTGAATTATAGTATATACATATGTAATATGCGATATGCTAAAACTTGTTTTATTTTATATAAAGCTGGAATTGACTGTCTTATTTTTGAATTTAAACTCTGAATGTGTTTTTTACAGTTCGAGGATTTATCGATATGTATACGTAGATATTTAAAATTTTTTATGTTCTCAAGCGGTGGACAACAACATCATTATTATTTAAATTCTAGTTGTGACAATACTCATAACCGCTATATGTTTCTGTTAATAGTAAACCCCTTCCACATTCAACTTCTTAACGCCCAATTAAACTATTTAATAAGAGGCCCCTTCAAAGGAGAGCAGGTACTGCACAAGTTAACACTATATAACAGCTGGAAGCAGCATATAATTGAAAGTTATAAAATTCAGTTCAGTAACTCGATAGCATACGTTTAGACGCTGATATCCAAGCCTCTGACAGCACCCATTGTAATAACATTGCAATAGGGGACCACTCTTGTTCTTTACCAGGGCTGTACACATCTATTTTTCGAATACACTGATGACTGTCACAATAAATTTACATTTATATTGCTTTACATAGATGAGATCAACCTGTCAACATCTAAATTAAACCCACACACACGAATACACACGCGCGCACACATAACCCACTTGAAAACATGAAAGCATACAAAGAAACTTAGTACAGGTTAGCAAAATTATAATTGGCTGTTAAAGCCTCCTTCTGATCTCCATACTGGTCGAGTGTTGTTACTAGGGAATGGGTGTTCCTGTAGTGTTGTTTACTGAAATAGCATCATGTACTGCAATAATACTGGTGTTACATTAGCACTCCTACATAATTTAGTACTAAAGAGGCTTCATTGCAAGGGTGTACTGCTACAACACTAATGTGACATTAGTGCCCCTACATCCCCTGGTGGCGAAAATTAGAACTATGCCCCCAGAACACAAGTTTTCTAAGATGTAAATAATACATTAAAAATTAACATCGAATTATTTAATGTGTTATATTTAAACATAACAACTTTTAGATGTAATTGAAATGAATTTATAACTTACATTCACAGGGGACACCTTTAAGCGTCATTGTATTAATAGAAATAAATATAAGAAAGAATGAATTAAATTTATATAATATAGCTGACTTCGCGAATATTGACTGGATACAAACCAAAAAGTGACAGAATAATTAGAATCAGAGTAGAGAACAAACCGATATCTATAAATTTTATTCAAATATACGCATCAAATGGTGCAGCATTAGAGGAAGAAATAGAGATTTTTACAATAAATTACAAAAAGAAATAGATGAGATTCCGAGTCAAGAAATGTTCATTGTAATGGGAAATGTGAGTGCCATGATCGGAAGAGGTAATGACAACCACCATATAAAATGAGTGTACGTAATGGTGCCACATTAAAAATCGCCTAATAACAGCGAACACTACGTTTCAATACTACATAAGAAGAATTGGCACCGAGAGATTCGGCGTAGAAATCAAATAGATTACTTTTTAGTCTAAGAACGCTGGAAGTCTTTATGTAAGAATGTAGTGGTACGCCCAGGGCAGAATGTGGATCCGATCACAGTTTGCCAGTAGTGGACTTGAGAACTAGATTAAGAGTACTAAGGAAACTACAATTTAGCTATAGATTAAACAGTTAAAGGCAGCGAAATGTTTACAAAATAAAAATCGCCTAATAACAGCGAACACTACGTTTCAATACTACATAAAAAGAATTGGCACCGAGAGATTCGGCGTAGAAATCAAATAGATTACTTTTTAGTCTAAGAACGCTGGAAGTCTTTATGTAAGAATGTAGTGGTACGCCCAGGGCAGAATGTGGATCCGATCACAGTTTGCCAGTAGTGGACTTGAGAACTAGATTAAGAGTACTAAGGAAACTACAATTTAGCTATAGATTAAACAGTTAAAGGCAGCGAAATGTTTACAAAAATTATGGAAGAATCAAGAGAAGATGACGTAGAGAATATACATTTTTTCTTCTTTCTCCAGTTTTGTTTTTTGAAAAAGAAAACTTTGTTTACCTTGTCTTTGTTTGTTTTGTGTATTTCACTTATTTTGCTTATTTTGCTTATTTTCTCGGCGCTTGCGTTGGTAATTTATTGTTTATTAGTATATAAGAAAAAAAAAGGAAACATTTTTTTACCGAATCTCTGGCGAATTATCTGTAAGTCATCGGACAGAGGCGTATATTTATGTAGCGTAGGAGCTATTTCAATATAGTATTATTATTGCTTATTCGTGTATATTAATTAGTGTTCGTTATGCGAGCATACTACGACCTGTGATGTCCGTATTATTATTATTATTATTATTATTATTATTATTATTGATTGTGTTTTTGTAGAAAATATTAATATTACGGAGATTGTTGATCAATTTGTTCGTAGGTAGGGACTGAGACCCATATTAAGTATAGTCCACAATGCTAAAACTCAATTTTCTTTTTGATAGACGTCCTTTGAATTTATTTAGTCTTTTTTATTTTTTTGTTTGTTTGTTGTCAATCGACTCGACGTCGGATTTCTTTTTTAATTTGTCAGGAGATGTCTCAGTGTTGTATTGTTTTTGATTATTTCGGTGTTTCAGGATAAAACACTGAGACATCTCCTGACAAATTAAAAAAGAAATCCGACGTCGAGTCGATTAACAACAAACAAAAAAAAAAAAGACTAAATAAATTCGAAGGACGTCTATCAAAAAGAAAATTGAGTTTTAGCATCATCTTTAGCCTACAAGATGGTATTTTGATCTTGCTTTTTCTAGTGTTGTTTATTCTTTTTGAGAAGTTGTACCTGTTCGAGGTGCCGACCGGAATTATCGAACCCATTTATTGTGTTCGGTTATTTGTTTGAAGAGTTACCGTGTTTCATTGTTTTCGTATTACCGAGTCATGATCGTCCCTTATTAATGTTGATCTTATTTTTCGTGTAGTCAGTCCTAGCCATATTATTGTGTTCTCTGTAATGCGTTAGTTTCTTTGGAATGTTACCCGTCTCCAGGATTTCGGTCGTCAAACCTGTGTTATTTTATTTTGTTCATCTAACCTGGTAGTTTGTAATCCCAGTACCTATTCTTAGTCATGTGTATGTGGAGTATGCTTATGAGCTTACACGGCGGAGTTATGTTCAAAGATCTGTTGTTCGACACTGGATGATTCGAATCCGTTGATTCTTTTGCACCTAGGTTCTCATCTAAAACTTCTGTTTTCGATGGAAATTGGGGCGGGGCAGTGAGACGGATTCGGTACTTGCAGCGCTATCTTTTGACGATGTCCACGGTAGAAAATATTCTCCGATGTTTCATTAATTTACGATCTCTCAGGCATCGTTCTATTTAGCCGTCGCTTTGTTTTGTCAAAAAACTTGGCCAAAATCAAAAATCCCTTGCCTGTTCGTTCGAACTGATGTATTGAGCTGAGGCTGCATCAGTGTCTATGTGGTAATGGTCGAGGTCTAAGACACTGAAATGTGCTTTCGGCAAAAGTGCGCTCCGTGCTGTGTGTCGAATGACATTGAGCTAAGCTAAGATTTTGTACGTATCCCGCCAAAAGTCAGGCAGGGCAGTTAATGCGGTGATCCACGCAGAAGTCTTCTAGAAACTTCTGCGTAGCCTTTGTTGCATAATTGCATGGTATGCGCAGTTAGTTGATCGCCAACCGTTACCGTATAACAATCTAGTCGCCATATTAGATGAAACTTGGTCGCTACGCCGTTCTAGACGTTTTGTTTTGATGTAAAAAGGATATAATTTCTGAATCGTAAGAAAAATATATATATATAAAGATGAAAGCCGAATGCCTCGCCCGAAGAGCTGTTCGTAGTGATTACTGGCGTCCGTAAATCTGGAAGAGAAGAATTAATCAGTTCTTTCATTCTCGGTCCTTTAGACTTTCGTCCTTTTGTTCTGTCTTTACTGCAGAATCTGTTGCCATTCTACAAGTCATTATTTATATTTCCTCTTCTGCAAGTCCTTCCAAATTCCTTATTGTTTCTGATTCTTTTAGTGTTCTTCTAGCGCTATCTCCACCTTCCCTTTCTCCTTCCACTGATGCTATTATCCTTTCTATTCTTTCTCTTCTTCATGATCTATCCTCATCGACGTCTACCCAGATTGACTTTCTTTGGATTCCGGGACATTCAGGCATTGATGGAAATGTAGCCGTCGATCTCCTTGCTAAAGCTGCTGTTTCCAATGGGAATTTTATTAGTAGGGTTCCAGCACACAATATTTTTCTTCCAACTAAATCCTGCCATCTTAGACTTTGGCATTCTGTTTATGTATCTCTTTTCGCTAATCCTAATTCCTTTTATCTCTTGATTAATCCTGTTCCTCCTCCGCATCCTTGGTTCTATGAGTTTCCCAGTTTGCGTCAGTTCATAATTACTAAATTATCTCGCCTCCGTTTCTCACATAGTCTCCTTCTTTCTTCACTAAATCGCTTTTCTTTGGCTGCATCTCCTTTTTGTCCATTGGATCCTGAAGGTTCCCAGTATGTTTGTGATGCGAATCACGTGCTCTTCGAGTGATCCGGTTTATCTCGCAAGCGTGAATTACTTCATTATCATCTTTTAAAGCTTGGTCTTCCTGCTCCTTTCGACGCCTCTTATGTTCTTTCTCTACATATTCTCTCTGTTGTTCCTGTCCTAGGGGTGTTCCTTGATTCCATTGTCGACCGAATAAAAATATAATTTCTATTCTATTCCGTGTATCCATTCATTTTTGCTGGGCTAATGCTCTTTGGTAGGAAACCCAAGGGAGGGTAAAAAAAAAGAATTAATTTTTTTTTTGTTTCTGCGAATTAATTTTTTTTGTGTCTTAAGTTTAAAAAAAACGAAAATCAGTTCACATTAAAAGCGGCTCCCGGAACTGGGACTACTGATGAGAATCAATTCACATCAAATTAGACTGGGACAACCACCATTCGACATTCAATCATGGCGTCCCCGCGGCGGTCAAGAAGTCAGATAGCGCTGTGCATCATGCTCTTTAACTTGTATGGGGAATACGTAATAATATTAGTGTGGAATAGCGGAGTAACGATAAGAGGACGGAAGATAACAAATCTCAGATATGCTGATGATACGACTATAATAGCTGCAAACACTTACAGTGACTAGAGTAAATCAGTACGCAATATGGATTAAACGTAAATAAAAACAAGGTAAAAATAATGATAATCAATATACTTCGGTTAAATTTTGAAAGATAAAGAAGGCTTCGAAAGTGAGATAAAACAGAGAATAGAATCGCCAGAGGCGCCATGACGAAACTAAACAAGATCTCAAAAGATAACTGTGTTAGAAAAAATGTGAAAATCAGACTTGTCAGGCGCTTGTATTTTCCAACATGCTATATGCGGCGAAGACCTGGACATTAAAAAAAATGGACAGAAAAAGAATTGGCAGTTTCAAAATATGGTGCTAGATAAAACTCCTACGAATTCCACGGACAATGAAACGTACGAGTAGATCAGTATTACAAGAAATCGGCATTACACAAAGGGGAGCAAAGACTGTTGTAATGCGAATAATGAAATTTTTTGGACATATAATCTAGAAACAGGAAGAAATAGAACGTACGAAGTCATGGGAACGATTAATAAAAAGCGACCACCGGGACGCACACCTACAAGATGGACGGATATTATCCAGGAAGCGATGGGATTATCTACCCCAGTTACAAGATCAAGTCAAATGATGTAAAATCACGAAATTATTGGCAGATCAAAAATTAATCACGATTCCCTATCTATATCTATTATATAATATAGTTTGAATATTTGCTTAAATATTATTATTTGCGAAAAATAATTTTTCGTTAAGGAAAAATTGATGGCAGAAGAGGTGCAAAGAAAGAATACCAATATCTCACTTTTTTCTACCGCTTTAAAATATTGGCAATATTTGGACTTTGATTGAAGCAATTCTGATATTGCTAGAGGATTGATATTACCTACATTCTTACCGGAATCATGTACACGTTCGAGACAGATTCTGTATGGACCAGGAAGAGTCAAAGCAAAACCGAAAGTTCTGCTCGGTACCAGCATTGCTATTATTATTGTTATTGTTATTGTTATTTTATTT
The DNA here is from genome assembly GCA_039619475.1 of Icerya purchasi. Lineage (NCBI taxonomy): Eukaryota > Metazoa > Arthropoda > Insecta > Hemiptera > Monophlebidae > Icerya > Icerya purchasi. The sequence continues at coordinate 348,933,490 of CM077116.1, read as the reverse complement.
CTTTTTTTTTGGTCCATGCAGAAATTATTTTTATTGCTACTATCATTACAATTATCATTTTTATTGCTATGTGGTTATCACCAGAATAATAATTATTATTATTATTTTGGTTGTAATTGTTATTAATAATTATTATTTACTTTTGTCCTGCAGTAAAGTAAAAGTATTTTTTGGAATTAATTCTGAACTTTTTAATATAAACTTTTAATAACCCTATTTGGTCTGGTGAACTTTTTTGAAATATATAATAGCCTCCGCATTAAGTACTTTGACACTCGCCTAACTTAGAACTAACGGTAAACTGTTTATTGCACGTCTATTATTGTCTAAGTAAGTCATTTTTATAAAATATGCCATGTTGTAAGAAATGTGCCGATATGCTGTCAGAGATTAGTGATTAGTCCGCCACACACGTACAGTTTTGTCTGCGGGCTTAACAGTCAGAGCTATGGACTGTGATGAAAACTGTACGGCTTAAAACTGTATTAGATAAGTCTACAAACCTACCTGGCTGCCGGCAAAACTGTATAGATAAGCGCACAATACAATCATACAGACCAGTACTGTTGCTGTTTATTAACGATGAAAGGTAAATCTGCGAGCAAACTTGTCCAATTAGAACTGTACTGATTTAACTGCAGGAAAGTCCGCACATTTATCTGACCTCTGAAATAATCATAAAAACCGATGCAGGTTTCACAAAAGTTTTATAATGGACGCGATGAAACCTCTAGCCAAATCGTTGAGTAAATCTGTGCACAGGTCTGTGGACAGAACTTTTAATTTACACAAGAGATAAAAGTTCACAGGTTTAACCGTAGAGATATCGTTACAGACCAAGTCTGACGTCATGAATTATATTTAACGCTGTCATTTCTACGCACAAGTTCGCAGATAAAACGGTACGTGTGTGACGGCCTATTGTGCTACGTGTTGTATCAGGATCAAATTCACTTCGATCATTGTAGAGGCATGGCTACGGATACATGGCGGCAAATGGGTAACCGGAAAAGAGAAATGTGGAAGCGTATAGTGTTACATCGAAGCTGATAAGAGTCACAATAAAGCGAAGGCGAGCAAAACAAGCGATAACAGTGGCGCACAGCTGCTGCAAATAATCAGAAACGAGATTACGATGCTACATGTAAAAATAAAGCACATGCAGACGACGTCCATTGATTAACTGCGTACTAAAACGGTCGATTACGCCAGATCCTAGAACTGCAACGCTCTGAAAACAGGCAATTGAAAGAAACGAACAGTGCAATGCGCGCATAGATCTCTGATTTACAGCAATACACGTAAAAAGACAATGTGATAACTAATAACATACAGTATTTTAAAAAAGAGAACGTTTATGAAATTGTTGATAAGATCGCTGCAGCAACAGGTACAGAATTGACGAAAAGCAACCTGAGTATTTGTCACCATTTGCTCAAATCTGTTCGTCAAACGCATACAAATATTCCAGTAAGATTCTATAAGCATTTGGTTAAATATGATTTTTTGAAAAATAGTTGCATGAAAGGACTGACATTAAAGCACATTAAAGCCAATGTCCGCAGCAGTACAAACTGTCTACATTAATAAGCACTTGTCTACTGAAAACAGTAAAATATTCCTTCGTGCATGTACGCCACGGCAGAAAGGATAGAAGTACGTCTGGTTGAGCGATTGGAAGGTATTAGTTTTGTTACAGGACCACGTTGAATCGATTAAAACCACTTGCACCGCTTTTATTCTTACTTTTATTTCTATTAAATCGGTCCGCCTCTATTAGATATGGCTATTTATTTTACTTACATTAATCTCTTTCTATGTGTGTACAATTTGATCTATATTAACATTAGATAAAGATTTAACATGGAGAAACCATATTGACAATATTGCAGGGAAAGTTAGACAAACTATTCCAGCATTATATAAATTAAAACAAGGTATGACATACAAAAGCCTAAGGTTATATTTCGAAGCTGTAATAATGTCCAGAATTAAATACGGAATCGGAATTTGGGGTGAGGCGAAAATTACAGAAATGAGGAAAATCAATAAATTGCAAAAAAAATTTTTAAAACTGGTCTTACACAACGAGAGAAAAACGCATTAGCTAACATCACTTGGTGGAACAAAAATAACGAAATGTCACCAAAAATGTTATATTATTACAGCAAATTACTCAGTGCTAAACTAGAAGATAGGCAGTTACCAACTAGAACAAGAACCTACAGGACTAGAAATTGCGATAAACCTTGCTATGTACGATCTAGGGGGATTAACAGTAAAATAGACAATGTAGAGGAAGAGGTATTAATAAAATTAATGGGGAACATACCAAAGGAAATTCGAAATGAAAAAAATCTGGAGAGATGGAAAAACAAGGTTAAAATTTGGTTGATAGCATGGTGTAAAGAGAAATAGAAATAGTAACAAAAAAAAAAAAAAAAAAGTATCGTAATACTAGTAATAACCACTTATAACATTGACTACATTGACATGAGACTCGTTACTATCTCCAGTTTAAGCTGCTAATGAGAGAGTGGTAGTTGTATAAAAATTATATTGTATTATTGTAATATATAAGTTATCATATTAAGGTATTGTAATAGGAAATATTATTTTAGATGATGGTATAATTGTAATATAAATGATAAATAATGAGAGTGTGGATTTCATAGTATAATAATATATATTTTTATGCTGTAACCGAAAGTAGTACTGAAGTTAAGTTGATGTTATATTGTACAAATAAATAATATAATTATGTTGGGAACCCACAGACGGGCTAGTAGTGCCTTGTGGGACCCGCAAATTATTAAAAAAAAAAAAAATATTTTTTTAAAATTTAACCTACTTACTGACACATGTTTTGACCTATTTTCTGATCATAGTGCCTTGATCCTTACAATAAGCACAGGCTTAATAGCAAAAGAAAAACCTCCTTCTTTATGTAATAAATCAATGGATTGGGACAATTTTCGAAAAGGAACGGATAAAATGCTAAATTTAAGCTTTCCTTTAAAAAATGAACGAGACATAGATATAGCGGTTCAGTACCCAATTGAAACTATTCAAACCATGGCGTGGAAATCTACTACTAAGTCTCCCGCTACAATATCTAATCTACCAAGGCACGTCATAAATTTAGTAAGGGAAAAAAATAAAATTCTCAAAAAGTGACATACAACAAGAAATCACATTTATAAAACATCACTAAATAACAAAATTAAACAATTTAATATATTAATTCGTAGATTAAAAATGAAACTCTACAACGTTACTTGCAGGATTTGTCTCCAAATCAATCTACTGATTACACAGTCTGTGGAAAGCAGTTAAAACTCGAAATAGGCCAGTACAATATTCTCTTCTCATAGGAAAATCGAATGGTACATAAGCCACGGCTGATGATGAGAATGCCGAGGGTGTTTGCTAAATATTTTTTCGATATCTTTAAACCTAACTCAGAGGTTATAAATTCGGACGTTGTACCTGAATTTTTAAATTGATCACTGTAAATAAGCGTCCAACAATATCTCCAAAGGAAATTAAATATATGTTTTAAAATCTAATCAATAAAAAAATTTCTGGTCACAACTTGATCACTGAAAAGGTGTCGTCAGAATTACCACGCAAAGCTATGTTGTTTATTACTAATATATTGAATTCAATCTTCCGTCTGCAATACTTCCCGCTGTCTTGGAAACTGACACAAATAGTAATAATTCCTAAACCAAGTAAATCACCGGAGGATGTAACTTCTTATAGACCGATATCATTATTACCTATTCTGTACAAAGTCCTGGAAAACTGATCTTAAAAAGACTACATCCCCTTATTACGATCGCGAATATTATTCCTAACCAGCAGTTCGGATTTCGAGAAAACCACTCAACCAATAAACAGGTACACCGAATCCGACGCATTGTCTAAGATAGCTTTAAAGCTAAGGAAATATGCATAGGTGTATTCCTGGATATAAAACAAGCCTTCGATAAGGTTTGGCATCGTTGTCTGTTATACGCAATTAAGAAAAATCTTCCTCATCCTTACTTTCTCCTCCTAAAGACTTACTTTGTGGACCAAACACATATCTGATTAAATTCCAGAACGAACTGTTCAACATTTATCGTGTATCCGCTAGTATGCCTTAAGTAGTGTATAGAGTCCGGTGTTCTACCAAATATACACTGCAGACTTTCCAGACTGCAACATTTGTAGATGATACTGCTCTTATTGCAGCAGACGAAGATGTTATAGTGGCGGAAAATAAATTGTAGTAGGCGCTAGCAGAATCTGAAAGGTGGATAGATCCATAGCAGATTAAAGTCAATGAGAAAAAGTGCAAGCAGATAACATTCACACTGCAAAATGTAGCCTGTCCGCCGACTAAAATTAATGGTAAAACAAATCCGATCAAGAATGAGGTAAAATACTTTGGGTTGCACTTGGACAATAAATTGAGATGAAATAAACATATCTCACAAAAAAGAAAGGACATAAAACTAGGTCAACTTTATTGGCTTCTTAGTAGGCACTCCAGGTTGTCGATTGAAAACAAATCAGTAATATACAGAATACTATTAAAACCAATATGGACATACGGTCCGATGCCTTATGGGGTTGCGCGAAGAATACCCATATCAATAAGATACAACGATTTTAAAATAAGGCCACTAGACTTATTGTATCACCTCCTTGGTATGTCTCCGCGGACGCATTCCATAGGGACTTTTACATACCTTATGTGAAAGAAGAAATAAAACGACTAACCATTTAGAAACCTACCACAATCAGTTGGATATCAATCTGCTTGACAATAGTCTAGAAACTTGATGACTAAAGCGCTCTAGAATCTTTGACTTAATTTAAAACTTGAATAGATGTTCCGAGGGAACTCTGATAGTGGTGGCCTCTTACGCATTAATTTGAATTTCAGTACAATTGCTTAATGGTCTTTGGAGACCAGTTGTAATTAATATAAAGATTATAAAAAAAAAAAAGTCTCCAATATTCCTTACGCCACTTTCAACAAAACCTAATAATCCTGTCTGATTCTCTTACGTCACTCCAACTACTACAAGATCCATTTCCATCAAACCCAATTGCTCAGCGCATTAAAGTGATTCTAAACACTATGCATTGTAACGGTTCTAAACGTTAGCTTGGTAGTCAGGGATGCCAACCACGAGGTTTTATCCTCGTGGATTTTATTTTCTTTTTAGTTTTTAACAAAATTTTAAAATATGAGGTTTTGAACAGATTACTTTCAGCACTTTTTATAACGAACAATATATTATTAAAAAGGACACCTATCTTTCTTTGCCGGTCGACCGTTGAAAAACAATATTAATTTATGAATACGGCAACAATAATATATATATATAATGAATTAACGATAAAATAAAGTGGTACGTAACACTGTTGCCGGCGGTGGTTCGTGGTTCGTGAATCTGCGGTGCGTTGACTGGCTGATGAAATCCAATAGTCACGATTCGTTTATGTTTTATCCGAATTTCACATTTTCCGTTATTACCGATTTTTTGTCACCTTTACCGGTACGACCGAACACTTGAACCAACGATAGGTAAAAAAACTTCTTATAATACGAACTCTTCGGAGGTACGAGACATAACTCAGTGGCGGTAGAAAAAGAACTAACTGACTGACTGTCAAACTGCGACTAACTCCATAAGGCTGCCACTGCCTTTCTCCTTAAAATCTTCATCTCGATTTTCCAAAATTTCGACCGCCTACTCGACCGTGACCGCTGGACTTGGCCGAATCAGGTAGATCCTTTTTGTTTCCTGTGGGATGCTGATTGGCTGGTCCCACCGACAACAGTTCCATGCACGCGCACACTCGCACCCGCACCACACATTCCAAATTATTTTTATTTTTATTTATTTCTTTTATTTTCTAAAATGTTATAAGTTCCATGTAATGGAGACATTACAGCATCTACAGTCTATTTCAACAAAATTTATCTGGATCCCAGGCCATGTAGGAATTCCTGGACATGATATGGTGGATTTGGCTGCCAAAGCTGCCAAACTCAACAGTACAATTTCTATGCTTATTCGTCCTACTTCTGAAGACCTCAAACAACATTATAAAGAGCTAATATTTTCTATGTGGAAGCAGCATTGGCATAACATAGAAAGCAATAAGCTTCAAGACCTCAAAGAAAAGCCGATACCGTGGAACTCCTCAAACCGAAAGTCACGTCAATAAGAGATAGTGATTACTCGGCTACGTATTGGACACACCCGACTTACTCACTCCCATCTCTTATCAAATCTTTTCCCTCCCGACTGTCCTCATTGTGGCAAAGAGGGCTTAACGGTTGATCATATTTTCACATGCTTAAAGACAGCTTCTCTCCGACTCTCTCTCCATGTTCCTTCAAGCCGTGTTCTAGCTCTTAATGATTCTTCCAACTCCATAGATAAAACAATAAATTTCCTTAAACAAGTCAAACTTTTCCATCTCATTTAACCTCATTCCCTTCCTAATTGAGCCGTGAAGCCCTTTGTGTAGCTATGTGGCTCATTAATTGAATAATAAAAAAAAAACAAAAAAACAACAACTTATTTTTAATATTATAATTAGTTTACTATTATTTCTATATATTAATTTTAATTGTAGCCTTACATTTAGCTATATACATTAGATTTATTTTAATCTCTTTTATTACCAATCAATTTAACTCCCGCTTAAAATTATTTTTTTTAATATTATGATTATTTTTTCAACCTTTAATATCGATGGTCCTACCGCTTTATTAACTTATTTTAATATACGCTCTTGTAATGAAACATTAATTAATATATTTGTATATACGTTTATATATACTTTTAGCACACATTCTCGAAAGTTTCAGTATTTAAAAAAAAAGAAATAAACCTTTTAGTACCTATACTTGAAATTTATTGTATCTAAATATACTCTACTATTTTCTATTAATAATTTCTTTCATAAATTTTATACTAATGATCTCTTAAATTATTAATACCTTTATAACATTACACTAATAGAGCAACGTTTATTTGATTATCCTTAAGAATATTCAGCAAGCTGGACCATTTAATTTGGTCAAAATCACTAGTGACATCAAAACTAATTAAGATCATATAATTATATTTTTTATTATAAATTTTAATTTCATCCGTCGTCTTTTTAAGTACTAGTTTGGTAGATTTACCTTTTCTGAAACCAAATTGATTTTCGTTTAAAACTGAATTTTTTTGAATTCTAAATAGTGTTTAATGATTTTTTCATAAACTTTACCTAATGAAGACGGTAAAGTTATTGGTCTACGTGCAGTGATATCGGATGGGATTTTTCCTGGTTTATTTAGTAATTTAATTTTATCTATTTTCCAAATTGAAGGAAAGTTGTTAAAATTAAGATATTTTTCAGGAATGTTTGTGAGTAAAGTGGGATTTCTTTTGTGTATAATTTAAAAAATTTTATTCGAGATTTCATCATACCTATTAGCTTTTCTGTATTTAAGATTTTTAATCATATTAGTAACAAGATACTTATCTAATCTGATATCACTGTTTGCATATATGTTGGAAATATGTTATTAGTTTGTGGAAACAGATGGCCTAAGATTGTTTTATATTTTACTGCTAGATCTGTAGTATACTTAGGCCAAATGTAAATACTTACATATCAATGTAAACTTGTGCAGTCGGAGGGAAAGGGAGTTTGGATAATTTTTGGAATCGAGATATCATACTTAGCTAATTTCGAATAACTATATTTGAATTTTGAACTCCCGCAGTGAAAATGGACATGGATGTCAACTGTGATGCTTCGTTAGCTTTGGAGTTTGTGAGCATTGGAAAGGGACTGTCAGCGCTATTGTACGGAGCAATAGACATGCGTGTGTATGTGTGGAACAGCGAGTGTAATAATTTTGAATAATGGAATAGTACATTGAAGTCATACTTGGTTAGTTACAGAAAAATTTTAAATTCTTCAAAGGAAGCGAGAGGATGCATTAATTTTGATGATGAAATAGTATACTTTGGATAATTTGAATAATTATATTCCAATTTTGAACTCCTACAGCAGAAACGTTTGTTATACAAGCATGTACAGCAGGCGTTTGCAGGTCTGACAGGCACCAGTGACCACAGCGCTCGGACAAATTCGTGTATGTAGGAATGGTAGGGGCAGTAATATTCTGGGGTTGAATAGTATACTTAGGTTACATTTTGAAAAATGTATATTGGAATTTCCATCTCGCGCAGCGTGAGGGGAATGAGGTCAGAGTTAGTTTTCCGGACTTGAACAGTATTCTTGGATTAAATTTGAATACTTTCATTCAAATTTTGATTCATTTTCAGCCCTAGCATGCCTCAATTATAAGGGGCTGGGGTGCTACTAGGGTCCATAAGAGGGCTCATGGGAGTCGACGCTTTTTGTCCATAGTCTTGTATTGAAATAAACAGCATATAGGTGGAATATAAATATTGTATCATAAATAGCTTCATTTTCAATAAAATTTTCACTTATTCTACGCTTTTGCCAATTATGACCATGACCCACCTGAAATTTTTTTTTGACTAAAATATATATTATTTAGGGGTCTAAAATACATCTAAAAGTGCCAGTTTCATTTTTATACTCGTGTATTTTCATTGATAAAAAACATGAATAATATTAGGAAGTGTCATTTGGAGAGTCAAATATGATGAGAGGGGATTGTTAACTTTTTCTAAAATGCCTCTTCCATGTGTCTACAACATACTAAGTAATTAAGAAAATCGGTCAACTTGCGCTTGAGAAAAAAAATTAACTGTATTTCAACCAAAAGAAAGTTTCTCAAAAACTAAGGGGGGAGGGGAGTATCTGAAACTTCTGTCGCGAATGTTCCTTGAAGGTATCCAATTACCGCCCAAATATCACCCCGATAGCTTTCCAGGGCAAATTTACTATTCTTATCCACCTATAGCCTTTAATAAATTCTAAAGACGTAACCATCTCATAATAAACAATTAAAAAATATTTGTTTTTTAATTATTGTTTAAGTTTCACATTCATTTTTGATTTTGTTGTAACAATAAAGTCCTCACAAGAATTCAGCTTCGATTGTTTTAGAATCTATATTATTTTCGGGCACAATTTTTTCTGGTAGGGAATATTATAAAATTATTACAATGGCTACTATTCTGACATTGTTCGGAAAAATGGAAATAAAAATTCTTACAGCTTTTTCCTTTTAGTGAGATTTATTTTGTTTCCCTTTCATTTTGAAAGAATCAGGGGCTCTTTCGCATTTGAGCAATTAACATAATCGTTCGAGATAATGAAAAAGATAAAGAAATCATTTTATTATCGCCATGCTAATAAATTTTACGAATTTAATCGTTGACGTTCGTTAAACTTAATTTTTATGAAGGAGAGAAATGATAAAAATTTAGTTCCAGGTGTTTGCTAATTTTGGCCATCACGATACAACAATGTTAGTAAATTTGATATATTTATGATATTGTACCAAATTTATGTTATTTGTTAATTATTTTTTCTTATCTATGTATTATTTTTAATTATTTCTTCCAGGCATGTCAGACATCAACGTATTATCGCAATATATCGAAAATATTCTGAAAGTTGAGTTACTTATAAGCCCATGTCTATATTTAAATAAATTTCTACAACGAATAATTTATTCACTTGACTAAGTTCAGATTATTATCTTTTTCACAATAATTTTTAGAGAACCTATAAACCTCTTCTGCGGGTACTCAGTCTAGTTTTACAATACATTTATAAAAAAAATATACTTTCTAAAAGCTTAAAAATAAGCGAGCGCTTATGTGTTCAATTGTAAACTAATTACATATACACAATCTCAAAAAAAAAAAAAAATCAATAAACAATACCCCGTCGTCCTTTGATATTTAAATTAGCATAATTATGTAAAAACCAGTAGTGTGTTTCTTCTTTCCATAATTTTAAGTTATTTAACACTGAAATGTCTAGTGGAATACCTCCAGCAATTCTGTAAGTATCGATTCTTTGATTTTGTTAACTTATTGTTCGGATCTTTGGGTCGGGTTATTAGCTCTGTAATAAGTTGTTCATGTTATACCATATTGAATGCTTTGTTTAAGTCAATGAAGGTCACCTAAAAGTGGTTTCCTATCAATAACCCTATATGCAGCTCATCCACAAACCTTTTTAGCAAATCTAAAGTTGATTTTCCCTTTCTAAACCGAAACTAATGTTCACTTATTAAATGTTCTTTTCCAAATAGTCTCACAGATATTTTGTAACATAGTGTTCCATAATTTTACCAATAACCGGTATAACTCTGTAATTGGTCTTCAATTCAAGCATATACTATGATTCCCTTTTTTTCATATATTGGTCAAAGCACCCTTAGTTTAAATTCATGCGATATGTAGCAATTTTCATCTTCATATTATCATATGCCATATCTGGGCGTAAACGATATTATTCTGGCCTTTAGATGACATGATTTATTGCCCCTCGCATTATTTTACGAATCATCAGTTTAGTAGTTCACCGACATGTATGTTAATGGCTATTTTTATTCTGATTTCTCCTCTTCTACCTTTAGGCTTTATTTGGATAGTGAATTTTAACGGTTAATATCCTATAATAGCATGTCCTACGTACTTCGATTTTTATGTTATCCTTAATTCCGATATTTAAATTCCATATAACCTTATCTAACTCCACGTTCAAAGGAGAATGTATTTCGATTTTTTACTCTCTAAACAGACTTAGCAATTTTGCTTCCAAGATAACTTTTGCATAAATATTCGATTATAAATGTTAATTACTTTTTTCTTGTATCTGCATTAGGTGATTAAATTGTATTCGATCAAATGCTTTCTAAAATCCAGGAAGCATATGAATACGTATTTTTTCAGATTGCGGCATTTTTGTTAGAGAGTCTTAGTGCTTCTCTACTATCGTATCCCATCTAAATCAAAGTAACATTCATTTCGATATCTTTCACATACGATACCAATTCTTTCGTGTAGTATTTGCATTAAGATTTTAAAAGGTGACTTAAGGTGATTATTCTATAATCATTAAATGTATTCGTTTGTACGTTTTTCGATAGTGTAACAAATGTCAGTTTCAGCCAATTCCGTTGTATATTCTCCGTGCTGCATATGTCATCGAAAATCGTTATTATTTTTTTTATGATTTCGTCAATCAATAGTTTAATTACGTCCTTCAGGTTCTGTGATTCTTATTTAGTAATAATACGATTAAAATATAGAAAACTTTACATAAAATATTGATATAACGTTAAAGCATTCACATTTTGCAAAACATTTATCACAACGACTCATTAACTAAAAAGCTGGGATTATTTAAAATGAGATTAAAGGAACTTACCGGTAAAATTACTATTTCTCAGTGAGAACGTAATCATAATGTTTTTTTTTATTATTACTAAACTCGGAGGATAGCGAGACTGTGAAAATATATGTTGAAAAGAGTAGGACTAGGACATGATCCCTGCGGGAGGTCTCGGTAAACTACCCTGGGATCATCAAAAAAGGGAGTAGAAAGGTGAATTATCCTTTTACTTTCCTATATGCTCTTTGCAATATACCGCCTTCACTTTGGGCACAACTCGCTCCCTTTATCGTTTTTTCAGTTTTTACTTGTGCTATTTCCATATTGTCCTTTGCATCCCACCAACAATAACTTTATCTTTGACCCTGATCACATAATATTTGAATGCTTATCGCTTTCAATGGAACAAACTTCTTTCTATTCTTCTCTTTTATCAAATAATATTCCCATTTTCTACAAAGCTTCGTTTATTCTTTCCCTTCCTTTTCCTTCCTTCTATCAAATAAACGCCTGATTTATTTTTGACCGCTATCTTCGATCATATAAAGATCTGATTCCCCTTCCTTTTTTTGCTTCAGTTCTTAAACCAATGTGTGTATGTTAAAAGGATTAAAAAAGATGTTATATTTGTAAGAACAATATCGGAAACTACATCAAATTATTTTTTTAAATTAAAGCAGAGTGAAATTAGAATCGATTTAATCACAAAATAGCGTACCAGTAATTATTTAAGTTAGTAAAATAAGAGACAAAATATTCGATTTGGTAGAATATTTTAACATGAAACATGTATAATATATTTAGAATAGAGGTAAATGTTAAATTTTGTTCATACATAATATTCGAGGTAAAGATATGTATTTAATTTGCACGATTTAATACTAATTTATGTTTTGCCTATAAATATATATTAATATCACGTGTAGTGTAAAAACATGTTTTATGTTTTCTTTATTTTTGGAAAAACAAAATGGAAATAATCATGTTTTAGGATTCATTTAATTTTAATGATACTCTCAACTGTTGTCCTTCATATCAGTGAGCAGCATAAAACCGGTGCTCCCATAAGTGCGTGTAACGACATGATGCCTCAACATCCAGAGACGCCAATGGAAATTGATCACCCATACAATATAACATTTGATAAATTTTCAGTTACTGGAGGCGAAATGGTAAATGTGACACTTATTAGTCTTAAGCCAGGACATCCTTTTAAAGGATTTTTGATTCAAGCAAGAGACACTTCTAATGCTACGATTGGTTCTTTTGTGACAGCAAATGATGAAGCGCAATTATTAAACTGCAATTCAGGACAAAAAGTATGTTACAAAATCATTATTCCTTGCAATTTGGCGAAACAGTATATAATTGAATAATAAAATATAATTTTTTTCTGATGAATCGGACTTTGCAAAATAATATTCTTCAGTGATGTGTTTTAAATATTTATAGAAGACTAAGTAAGCTGTGAGATCTGAATAAAATTGCGCGGTTACTAATTTGAACAAAAAATTATTAATAGCGATTTTTGTAATATAATGGTTATGTTAATCAATACTGTCTAAACCCTCGGTTCCGAACCTAGGGGTAAAAAGCTATTCTGCGGGGGCTAATAAAGTTTGTAATAGATAACAAATTTTATAATTGTTAATGTCGAACGTTTACACAACTGTGTGAGCAACTTTTATTTACAATAATCAACTCACTGTAGTAATATTTCCCAGACCCATGGGGATAATCATCAGTTAAACTTTTAGATATTAAGACCATTTTCTACAGATGATAAAATTTTTAAAGAAAAAGATGTGTCAGCTAAAGTAGAATTTCTCGGACTACGCGAGTATGGCACTTTAAAAGTTGTATTTCAAAATTATGATCCGTGTACATTTTGGAAAAAAGTAGGTGCTGAATATTCTATTATAGCTGATAGAGCACTAAGAATCTTAATACCGTTTGCTATGACTTACAGGTGTGAGAGTGGTTTCTCAACTTTAGTGGCAGTAAAAACAAGGGCTAGAAATCGTCTCAACGTGAAACATGACCTGAGATGTCATTTAAGTGAAACTAAACCTAACATTAAAAAACTTGCAAATACAAAACAATTCCAACCTTCACACTGAAAATCATTAATGAACTTATAAGAACATTAATTGTTGTACAGTTTACTATGATTAACGAAGTATATTTGTATTTACACGTACCGCAGTCCGCATTTATTAATAACATTGTAATGGGGGAAGCGTGGGTGAGAGAAGGGGTAATCAGTTTCTCTGATAGGTCATAGAGGGGTAACAAGATTAAAAACGTTAGGAACCTATGATCTAAACAGAATAGTGTTTGAGGTAATGTGAATTCAGCAGTTATTTCCAAAAGTTCGAAGATTAACCACAATATTTTGTTATATTTAAAATGTTTATTATTTTAAATAACTTTTATTGTTAATTGAATTTATAAACGTCAAATATTCTTAAATTTATACTTCAAATACAATCGAAAAATAAATGAAAAATTAATTCTATTTCTAAAATTATCTGTTTAATTTAGCAAATAAAAATTAATACAATTAATCTACTCGATTATTACTTTGTTTTTTTTATATTTCCAAAACTGCCCTATTTTAATAGTCAAAAGATAATCGTAATATATAATGCGGCCGGTAGTTGTTTTCTGATAAACTGTTATTTGCTCCCACCATTCCGTTATTTGAAACCATTAGTTGTGTTTTTAGTGAGTTCTGTAATAGTTTAACTTAACTTATGTATTTTATATTATATTTTCTCAGTAAGTTTCCACTGTATTTATTAACAAGAAATTGTTGTAATATATCATTAGCTATTTTAAAAATATGCACCCACCCACATCTAATTTTGCATAACAATTTAACGTAGAAAATTTCATACAAATATATATATCACTTCAAACATACTCACATACATTTATAATAGTCATTCGGTTCTTAATGAATTTTTAAGCTATGCCAGCAACGGAAACGACGGAAGGGGAAAAGGATCAAGAAAGAGGAAATTTAAAAATTCTCTTCGTTCTCCAGGTGTAAAAATGCACCGTGAGAAGGAGGAACGTTAGTTTTTCAATGCAATTTTTTGACCATTTTTAGAATAAATCTGGCTTTAACGTTAGCTCTTTTACGGACGAGAAAGCTGTTAAAGGAGCGGAAAGTTCTAAGTGTAAATAAACACAGATTAAAAGCAGCTTTAAAATGCTAGTAATACCACAAGAAGGAAGGCGGTTTAACTTTTTTATAGACTGAAGCCCAAACAGAAGAAAAAGAACGATCTGAAGCGGCCGAAACAGAGTCAACAAAGAAATCGTATTGAAAGAAAAGATTCAAGTTTGTTGGGATTGAACAAAATGAAGAATCAACCAGGAAACAGAAGTTAAACCAACTAATATAAAAAAAAAAAAAACTATTTTAGAGTATGAAGGTTAGAGGAAATGAGGAGAGCAATTCATTAAACAAAATAAAATGTACCATCCAAAGTATTTCATGCACTGCTAAAGCTACGATCAACAGAAGTAAAAGAAAGATAAATGGAGTTGAAAGAGGGGTGACTTCGGATAAAAGTAGGAAAACCATTATTAGGGAGAAACAAATCATTTTGAAGAATGAACTTCTTTAAAATCGTACTATTACTGTTGTAAGCGTTACAACTCTAAAAAAAAAGAGTGAGGATTCTAATCGCCACCTATGAAAAATAAAGAAGGAAGAACGTTAGTCAATGTCTAAAAGGGAAGGTTGCGCAAGTTGTAATTAGGAGGAATATAAGCGGTTATAAAATTTAAAGGCATAAAAGAGAATGGTTAGGAATAAAGATACGAACCAAGTTAAGATAAAAAGGATCAAGGGGAAACAAAGTTTGGATATATGGTTTATGTACTGAATGTCGTTTCTTACTAGAATATCTGAATCACAGCCGTCACTGTGATAAAAGCAAATATTAGAAGAACTTCGAAAGTTTATGTCCAAAGAACGTTTATCCAAGTTTCTGAAAGTAAAGCTATGCTGATGTTATATTGCTCTAGAAGCCGTTCTAGAGTATTTTTATTGAATCTGGTACTACGGCATTTCATTGTAATATTCTTGAAAGGACACAGAGAATTTTAAAATAAATTGTAGAAGAGAAATGATGAAAGCGAATGAGACGAGATTGAAAATATGGTGAAGGATCAAGGAGGGCCAGAAGAAATTAGAAATGATAAAGGTAACATCAGTCCAAACACAGTACTAAGGCCAAAATTAAAGACAAGTTTCTATTTACCCGTCTAAAATCTTTTTTAGTTAGAAGGCGTATTATACATTTCATGTATGTATATTCGCACCATCAGGATTGAAATACGGCATGAAGATTAATACGGAAAAGACAAAACTAATGAAAATCTCTAGAAATGATGTTAACGAAGTAAATATAAAAATCGAAAATCAAGAAATAGAAAACGTGGCAGAATTTAGATATCTAGGCGCATTAATAAACAATGACGGAAGAGACCAGAAAGAAATAAGAACAAGAATCGGTATGGCGAAGAAGGCAACATCAGCAGAGTGCTTGGAAATCGAAATATGAGTTTAAGCCTTCGGAAAAGAATAATGCGCTACTATGTATGGACCGTCCTAAAATATTCCTGTGAAACATGGACCATGAATGCAGACTGCGAAAAAAGATTAGCAGCTTTCGAGATGTGGTGTTATCGGAGGCTATTGAAAATATCATGGACCGAACACATAAAAAATACGGCAGTGTTAGCAAAAATAGAGGAAAAACGGAAACTAGTCGAAGATATCAAAAATCGAAAAATGAAATATCTGGCTCACAAATTTAGAGAAAACGACTTGTTTATGCTGGCGGTACAAGGGAGGATACAAGGAAAGCCAATAAAAGGACGAAGGAGATTAGAATTAATGACAACGAACCTTCCAGCAAACTCAACATGTAAAAGTCTACGACAGACGATTACTCGGGCCAGAGATAGATTAATTTAATAATGCATGCAATCTCTTGTCTCAAGAGACGCAACCATGACGATGATGATTCGCGCCATGCCGTTTTTTTATGTTTATGTAACATTTGCTATCATGTTTGTGATTTTATTAACTTTTTAAAACCGCTTGAAAAAGAAATGATGGAAAATAATTTGACTGACAAATGAAGAAGCATTTTTAATGTTGACGAAAGTGATGCTCAGCTGATGAAAGAAATTGAGGAAGGTATTCTTCTTCTTCTGGTGCCATACGCAGGCATCTGCGCGTGGACGATCACTAATTGGCTAGATTTCCCGGTTGTTCGCTGCTTCACTTAGGCTTTTTATTGTGGTTTTTCCGATCCACTGTTTTATATTCTTGGAACACGATGTTTTTCTTCTTCCTCGTGCTCTTTTTCCATTAATTTTTCCTTCTATAATTATTCGCAATATTTCGTATTTCCTGCCTCTGATAACATGGCCCAAATATCTCGACTTCCTTTTCTTAATTATGTCCAATATTTGTCTCTTAGCTTTTGCTTTTTGTAATACTTCATCGTTCGTCAGTTTCTGCCTCCATGATATTTTCATTGTTCTCCTGTGTAGCCACATTTCACACGCTTCTAAATATTTTAATGTTTTATTCGTGTATGTTGCTGCTTCTGCATTATATAATAAAATGGGGTATATGTAGCATCTTATAAAATCTTGTCTTATGTGCAGACTTAAAGATGAGTCCGTGAGTAGTTTTCGCATTCTTCCGAAAACTGTTTTAGCATAGCCACATCTTCGTTTCACTTCAACAGATGGATCAAGGGTGTTTGTGATGTAGCTACCTAAGTATTTAAATTCTACAACTTCTTCTATATTTTTTCCATTAATTGTGATATTTGCATTGCGGTTCCTGTTATGGCTTATTATCATAAACTTCGTTTTCTTTTCATTTATAGTGAGCCCATATTGCTTTCCTATGAAGTTGATTCTTTCCACTTGTTGTTGTAATTCTTTGCAGGAATTCGCTAACAGTATGGTATCATCTGCATATCGGATATTGTTAATACGTTTTCCATTTATTTTAATTCCAAACTTTTTGTTCGGAAATGCCTCTTTATAAATCGCATCAGCATATACGTTGAATAATAGAGGTGACAAAATACACCCCTGTCTTACCCCTCTGCAAATGTTTATTATTTCTGACTCCATATCATCTATACGAATTTTAGCACTTTGCTCCCAATATAGGTTTTGTATTATCCTCAGATGATATTCGTTTATGTCTTTTTGTTTTAATAACAGTATTATTTTGACATGCTTAACACTATCGAAAGCTTTTTCGTAGTCTAAGAAACATATGAACACATCCCGTCTCTGGTCCCAACATTTCTGTAATAGTACATTAACTGCGACTAAAGCTTCTCTGGTTCCAAAACCCTGTCGGAAACCGAACTGGCATTCATCTAAATCTTGTTCGCATTTATTGCGTATTCTCATGTGTATTATACGTAAGAAGATTTTCAGCATACGGCTCATCAGGCTGATCATTCTGTAGTCATTACATTTATTAGCCTGTGGTTTCTTAGGTAATGTTATAAACACTGACTTTAACCATTCCCCGAGTATTTCGCCTGTGCTGTATATATTATTAAAAATTTTAGTTAATCTTGAGATGTTCTTTTTTTTTTTTTTTTTGGGTTTGTCATAAAGACATTGGCCCAAGAAGAGGGGGAAGAATAAGAAGCGGAATCAGATGTTTACGCGATCAGATATGGAAAATAGGAAAGACTCAAGTGCTGGAATGACCGAGGGTGATGGCAAGGAGAGGACAAAAGATGCACAATACGGAGTTGGAAGACCACTTGACAAAAGAGAAGAGTACAAGGAAGAACGTTCGGAAGCGATATAAGTGCACTCAAACAAAATGTGATTAGCGTCACCTATAAAATTGTGAGAGGAAGGGTGTAGGGGACAGTGAGGAGAGGGGGCTAGAGAAAAACGAAATAGGGAAGCAGGGAGCAAACTGTGCCCAAAGCGTAGGCGACAGATTGCAGAGAGAGTTGAACGCCGCATGGAAGAAAATCTTGAGATGTTTGTATTGTCTAGCAATTTGATAACGTCGGCTGGTACCCTGTCGCTTTACTAGTTTTTATTAGCTTTATAGCATATCCAGCTTCTGATTGTAAAATCTCCAATTTTGCGTCTTTGGGTGTTTGCGTTAATTTCATATTTCTTGTATCTTTGAACATATTCTCTATATATCTTGCCCAGACTTGTAACTTATCTTTTACACCATATGCTAATGTACCGTCATCCTTATTTAATTTTGTTGAGATTTTCTTTTAGAGTAGACCTGTTATTTCTTTTATTTTCCGATGTATGTTAAAGGAGTCCTGTTTCTTCGTCATTTCATCGATTTCTTCACACTGTTCTTTCATCCAATTATTCTTTGCTTGTCGTATTTTATATTGTATGCATTTGTGTTTTTCTTTATATAACGTTTTATTTATGTTTTTTACCTTACAACGTTGGTTTATTAACTTCAAGATTTCTTGTGTCATCCATGGTTTCCTTGCTGTGTAGGCATTTTTTAAAGTCTGCGTGCATACTGTTGTAATACCTTCTGTAATCCTTGTTATACATTCTCTTACATTCTTTGTTTTTGTTTCTTTGTATAATTCTGAAAAGGTTTGATTTATTTGATTCTATACATTTGCTTTGTATTCGATATTTCTCAGCTTATTCACATCTATTTTATTATGTGCTCTTGCTATTTTGGTTCGTTTCCATCTAAGTGTAAACTTTGCTATAATAGGATTGTGGTCGGAACCTACATCTGCACCTGGATATGCTGCTACTCTTTTAATGAAGTTTCTAAAGCATTCGTTAATCAGGATATAATCAATTTGGTTACGAATTGTTATCTCTTCATTACTACGAGGTGATTCCTTGCTACTCTTTTAATGGAGTTTCTAAAGCAATCGTTAATCAGGATATAATCAATTTGGTTACGAATTGTTATCTCTTCATTACTACGAGGTGATTCCTTGCTACTCTTTTAATGGAGTTTCTAAAGCAATCGTTAATCAGGATATAATCAATTTGGTTACGAATTGTTATCTCTTCATTACTACGAGGTGATTCCCATCTTTACAGTCTTCGCTTTGGCATTTTATACCACGTATTCGTGACTACCATCTTATATTTTTCGCAGAAATCGAAAACTCTTTCTCCTCCTTCATTGGCTTTACCTAACCCAAATGGTTCGACTATCTTTGCGTTGTAGTCTCCCATTATAATTAAAATTTCATGTGGTTTAGTATCCTTCTTGAGTTCTTCAATATCGTTGTAAATATCATCAATTTCATTATCGTATTTTGTATCAGCTGTTGGCATATATATTTGTATAACGTTCATGATTGTATTTTTAAACGTGAATCTGATAAGGGCTATCCTGTCTGAAAATGGTACAAAACCTGTTACATATGGAACATATTCTTTTCTAACAATTATTCCGACTCCGTTAATGTGTTTTGAGCTTTGGTTACCGGAATAGTATAGTTTGCTATGTTGGGCATTAATTTCCCCATTTCCAGGCCAATGATGTTCAGATATTCCTAGTATTTTTATTTTCATCCTTTCCATTTCTTGTAAAACATTTTCCCATTTACCGTGTTGATATAAACCTCGGACATTCCATGTGGCTATTTTAATTGTTGAATTCGTTGTGTTATCCTTAGTAGCAGCGGACGGTGAGATTCTTTGCACCCTATGCCCACTGAAGGGCCGCACCGGACTTAGGGCCATTATTTCATTATTTGCTGCCATTGTGATAATCTGAGGATGGAATACAGTGGTGGTTTCCTTCTTGCCTTCCGCCGGGTTTCTGTCAGGGTTTGCTCCCTTAGCCGAAAGGACCCGGTTTTAAGGCGCCGAATACTCGCCTGCTCATTCTGGTTTGACATTTATCAAACCGACTGGGGCGCATTGTCACGAACGAGTTGCTGATGGTCTGCTCTTGTAATACAGTAGCACGTTTCAACGGGATTTATTGGTAGGATCACTTTCAGCAAGTGAACCTTCCTCCGTTTTTCTATCAGCAAGATGTTGTTGTGAGCTCCGATTTAGCTTTCCTAATCAGCGCTGAGCCCTCCGAATAGGAAATTACCACCCTCTGCACGACGTGGACGTACAGAACTCACATGGTTGTTATTTCATTTCTCCGTCGGTGGGACTAGCACCTGATGACGGTCGAGTGACTACTTACTAGAGAATTATACTCTAGTTACAACAACCTGTACCCCACAGGGCAGGAAGGTATTAAATGTTATCAGATCTAGAACTATGAACATTCACCAAAGAAAAAGAAAAATTATATACCTAATAGCCTATTGTAACGCAGAAGGTCTTTATTTACCTTTCTTGTATTAATTATGAAAGTATAAACAAAAAAAGAAGTAGTTAAGTACTCTTCCTAATGGTGGTACACCTTAAATGTACAAAAAAAATCTACGTATACTAACAGAAAGTTGTTCTTAAAATTGTTTAGAAAACATTTTCTATTTCATAAACTTCATATAGGAAAACTATTTTAATATTAGATAATCATTCTTCTACATTAATTCATTGCTGGACTTGACTATTTAATCACGCTTGCCAACCTCAGAAACTACTAGGTTGTAACTTTTTTAAACCATTAAAGACGTACTATTCACAGGAAGCCAATTAATGAATTATAAAGAATACGGATAAAACAAATAAGTGAATACAAGTTGGTAACTTACAATGAAAAGCTTGGCGAAAAGTGGCTATTGTTGGAAGTGATACATCTAATTTTAAAGCTCGTGGAAAATGAAATTATTTAAAATAATTTTTATGTCTTTGAACTTTATAATGACATGTAGAACTTTAATATAGGTATATAAACCAGTGCGATATTGAGGAAGGAAAAACTTATTCGTTTAATTTAATTTTGTACTAAATCCGCGCAAAATAGAAGAAATGGAAAAAACAAAATATGTATAATCCTTTCCCTTCGTCAAAAAGTAATGCTCACAGAAAATTTACAGCGACAGTTAAAGCGCCCTCTAACGTCGTTAGGTAGTACTTCGTTTAACTTTTAAATGTAACCCATTGCTTTATGAAATCAAACATAAATATAAGATCATCAGTAGAAGCAGGGAGATCAGTTTTTGTTGGATCCTTGGTCATCATGAAATTGGATTGAATGACTTTGTAAACCGTACCACTAAAGAAGTGGTTTTGGGGGGAATAAGATTTCCATTTATTTTTCCCTCCAATGTACAGCGGAAAATAAAATTTGAAATTTGATGGCCATAATAATTGGATTGAATAGAGAAAGTCGCAGACCATCAATAGATGTTATAATATCGTTCAGCCTTCAATCCCTTCTACCAGGACCGTGCCCAGAATTTTTTTTTGGAGGGGGATTTTTTTTGAATATTTATTTTTAAATAACAATACATATTTCACTAATATGCATACTAGGACGCGGAGCTACCGTCATCAATTGCATGTACATTATTAAAGGCATGCGAAAACCAGCGGAGAACTGAATAGGCAGCTGCTGCAACATTCCTAAGAACCATTACGCCCACAGTTGAGTCATGGTGGCCACCGGAAGGAACATCCCGATACGATTTTAAAATCCTTGGCCACATCGCTATTTCGCACAAACACATAATCAATAAAACGCCTCCTCCGGCTACGTTCCCCTTGTGCAACCAGACAACCGTACCGACAGTTTCTCACATATTGCTTACGTGTCAAAAGTTTACTGTGTTACGAAAACAACTTGGCCTACTCAGAAACATAGAGCAGATCCTCTCAAATGAAGTAATTTCCATCACCAGGGTTATAGCCTCCATTAAAATGAGCAGCTTAACTCGGCATATTTAAATGACAACCCTCCACCCCCCCGTGTTTGTGCTGTAATGACCATAGTAATTACACACAGCACATACAATTCAAGTGCAATAATAATAATAATAATAATAATTTCCATAATTTTGATTTATATATTAATAATTTACATAAATGAATTGCCATATAAACATTAATAAAAATTACATATGTTATTAAATATTCGTAATAAAACATTTTGTATAAAATATTAGGTTTAATGCTGGGTCAGAGGGAAAAAAATTCACTATTCCACAAGTAAAATAGAAATATTACATAAAATTAAAATATATTTACTCTGTTTGCTTACTCATCTTTAAATTAGCGATAAATTGTTTCCATATGTTTCTGTTTTTTTAAAGAATGCTATAACTCACACCAATAATACGGAGAAGTTCAGCATCTCTTTTTGGTGGAAAGCTCCGGAGGATTTTAAAGGAACAATACAATTTCAGTAAGTAAAATATTATTAATATTACAAATTATTCAACAAAAACACGGTGTAATTCCCTTCCATAGCGTATAAAGAAATTAAATCAAAATAATTTTTAAACTTTGTTTTTAGTTCCAGACATTTTTTTTTTTTGAAATAAGACGTCGATAAGGAGAATTAATACTGCCAGAAAACAAATTATTCCTTTTTGCTGAAAAAGAAAAACAACAAAAAACAAATCATTTACTAAATTAATGCTGACCAGTTTTTCAATATTTCGAATCCCTTTAGTCGAGAAATTAACTTGCGTCATAAATAAATTGTTTCAACATTTCTATTGCACCATCTGTAAATATTTTGATGCAATCCGGATATTTGTTATTAATAAAATTATTGAACCACAGTACGGATAACGATAGATTAGTATCTTTAATTTTCTGAACTAACGTGGTGTCAATATTTAAATTTATTATATTAATGAAAAATGTATAAGAGAAATAATGAGATGGAACCTTAGGAATAAGAGCGAGGCAATACTTGTAATAGATCGAGATTCGTCTTGCTAATACTGGTAACTTAGAAGAAACAAATCTCCAATGGGTGCTGATAACTTTGAGTTGATGCACTAGAGAGGGGAATCGGTAATTACAATATTTGAGCGCATATCGATCAGTAAGAACATTCCTTCTTATAAATAGGGGAGGTGTTTTATTCTCGATCTGGAGACAAGCAATCGGAGAAGACCTCAGATTACCGGTAATAATTCGCAGGCAAAGGTTTTGTATAATATCAAGTTTAGACAGATTAGATCTGAAGGCCGAACCGTAGAACATCATAGTCAAGACGAGAAATAATTAGGGTTCTAAAAATTATAGGTCCCCATAGTCTCACTGGTTCCGCTTTCATTGTAGCTAACGTTACAATTCAAAAATTCAAGCTTCCTCCTGATGCATCTGTTTTTACCGCCGAACTGTTGGCTATCGATAAGGCTCTTGATTTCATATTAAATGTTCTTAACCCGGATAATAAATTTACAATTTTCTCCGATAGCCTGGGTGCCCTGATCGCCCTAGATCATAGTTCGTTTAATTATAAATGTCACCCGCTTATTTACGAGATCAAAACTAAATACCTTCAAATTATTAATAACAATGGCTGTTTAAACTTTTGTTGGATTCCCAGTCATCGCGGGATTGGGCTAAATGATGACGTTGATGCCGCGGCTAAATGCGCTGCCTTGAATGGAATTATATTCCCGTTCATTCCTTCCTCAGACTTATATCACAGGAGTCAAGCCACTGCCTTGGAGGATTGGATAACTTATAGAGATAGGCAGAATACTGGTAGATATTACAATATGGTTCAGTCTGATATACCTTCGCTTCCTTGGTATTTCGATATTCCACAGTCTATCCCCGGTCGTCTTATTCGTAAGTATGTCACACTAGTTTGTAGATTGCGTATGGGGCATTCCCGAGTGCCTCTAAATTTTGCAGACTCCTCTGGATGCAACAGTAATCATACTAGGTCTACCTTCATTGATGACATTAATCATTTGCTGTTCAGCTGTGACAAATACGAGCACAATAGGAAAAGGTTTTATAAAGAATTAATTTCATGCGGATTGTTCCCTCCATATAGTGTTCATTACTTACTGTGTTCTGGACATACAGCAATTTTTATTGTGGTTCGCTTTATAATTAATAATAACATTTTGATTTAATTATAATATTAGTAAATAGAGAAAAAAAAAAATAAAAATAAAAAAAAAAAATAAAAATAAAAAAAAAAAAAAAAAAATTTAAATATTAAAAAAAAAAAAAAAAAAAAAAAAGAACAGGATAGAGAAAAAAGAAAATTAAGGAAAGATTTTATTAAAGGAACCAGAATTTTTTTTATTTTATATTTTTTATTTTTCGTTCCTTTTCTTATTTATTGAAGTTTATTACTTTATTGATGAAGTCAGTTAGTTTTATTTCATTTTATTCTTTATCAATCTATTTGTTACATTCTTTATTCAATTATTTATTTTTCTTACAACTTCCTTTTCCCATCAGGCATTGTGAACATTGCCAGGCAACTGTGGTCATATTGTAAGATGGGAATTTTTCAATTTTTTAATTTGTATTTCTCATTTTGTCTTTTTTGTTTTTTGTTTTCTCCTCTGAAAGAAAAATCTGATCTCTGTTTGTTAAGTTTCATCAGGCATTGTGGGCACTGCTCTGCAGTTGCGGCCATAATGTAGAATGATAACCTATTTTAATTTCTTCTTTGTTTTTCCTTGGTTAATTTCATTGCGCATTGTGGGCACTGCTCTGCAGTTGCGGCCATACTGTAGAATGATAACCTATTTTGATTTCTTATTTTATTTATTTTTTCTTTTTGGTTAATTTCATTGATCATTGTGGGCACTACACTGTAGTTGCGGCCATAATGTAGAATAGAATGAAATTTCCTTCTCTGCTTTTTATTCCTTTTTCTGTTAATATTAATTTTCCATATCTTGCTGGCTAAATGAACTGTATTTGTTCAGGCCAATAAAAAAAAAAAAAAAAAAAAAATCATTGCTATTGAATAATTCAGATCTCATTAACGTAAGTTCACTCCTTTGTTTGTAGAAATGATTTATAAAAATTATCGACTTTTATTTCATTAATATGTTTTTGTTCATTGTTTATTTTATACATTACTGTTTCCCATTAACATGGAGCATTAATCTCCAAAAAATGTTGAAACAAAATGAATGCGATTATTTTGATAATAAAAAACTTCTGTGTTAAATACTTTTAATTAAAATAATATTATTTGCAATAATAAAAATTAAGTTGTTTAGTTCAAAGACAATAGATTGAAAGTTTATAAAATAAATTGTGTCGAAAAAAAACCTGCTCGTTCTTTTTCTAATATAAATTACTCTTTAATTTATTGCTGATATTACAACGATTTTAGTTTTTTCACTTATTGTCCATGATGTATAATATTCAATTTGAAAAAGATACAATGCACCTAACTAAGTCTGACGCAAACACTGGTCCAAAATTATCTCAAACAATTTACCGCCATTTACAGCTCAGATTTGTTTGAACTTTTGGATTATAAAAAGTTTATAACGTTTAGATAATTTTAAATTATTTCATGTAAAATTCACAAATAGGTACCTAATAAAAAACCTATGGCTTCAAAATTTTAATTTTGCTATACTTGGAAAATAATTTTCAAATTTTTCAAGTAAACTTAACGTAAAATTATAATGTTCAGAAAACAAGTTTTTTAATATATAAGCCATGTTATTAACATTCAGTTGGTTTGAGCTTCTGGTGATAACAGACGTTATTTATACTAAACGTTAACTATAAGAAATAATTAAAATTTCTGTAATTCACTCATAATTAAAATACAAAAGTAATTTACAGTTATTTTTTGCATTCAATTGATTTATTGTTTTAGTTCAACAATTGTTATGGACTACGAAATATTTTGGGTCGGCATTAAAACAAGTGAAATACGAGCCCTGTAAAGAAAGCTGTGGACTTACTATAAAATGTGAAAATTTTGTTTCGACATAAATATTATATTCTTTAAATAACATTACATTAATATCCGTTTTTGTTGTAAGATTTTTACATTTGTGCTATAGTTCAACAAATAAGCTGAAAAAAACATGTTAAATATACTGTATTTGTTAATTTTAGTTTAAATCGCATTCAGGCTTTTTTCACCTCACCGCCAACTTAACAGCTTAAAGATAAAAGGAAAGTCTAAGATTTATTGACTTCTTCATTGCGAAAGGGATAGAAAACAATTATATTAATATTACGCCGTGTAATGACTTACCATCAGACCATTCTCCAATACTTACCATATTAAGCTCGGAAATTATTATAAAGTAAGGGACTATCCTTTATATAATAAAAAACAAACTGGAAAAGCGTTTAGACGATGGATCAACACCAATATTAACTTAAAAATTAGACTTCAAATTGGAACAAAATAGATAAAATTGTTGAATATTTTAATAACTTAGCATGTAAAGCTGCCTGCAGAAGTACATCAGTAGTACATTAAACAAAAATATATATAATAAAATAAACTTTAATAACAAACAATATAGAACAATAAATTAGATAAATACCTATTTAGAAACGTTTTCGGGCATAACCCATCATCAGCTAACACTAACTTAAAGGAAACTTAAAACATACTGAAGTGAATATAGGGAATACATGTGTATATATAGTAGATGTAAAGAGGAATAAACATGGCAGGTATAAAAATCTATAGGTTGAAAATGCTAATAATTAATATAAAATATAAAATAAAACAAGAAGACAAAAAGTTAAATTTTTATATTAAACAGTGGATTATTATTATTAGGTGTTTGGTCATTTAAAATATTATTTTTATATTTATTTATATAATAATTTTCTGCAATGTTCATATTATTACCTTTGTGATAAGTGGCCAGGATGGTTACAGTATTTTCTATTGAATTAGGTTTATGTTTATTTTTAATTAGATGTTCTGCATAGGTTGATTTTTCTATTTCATTATTATTAAATGCTTTTATATGTTCTTTATATCTGCAATTAATTTTTCACCCTGTTTGACCAATGTATGATTTCTCACAATCAGTACAATTTATTTTATATATACCGCTATTTTCGTAAATATTATTATTTTTTAAATTTAAGGTGTTTATTTTATATTTTAAATTATTTTTAGTTTTGAATGCTACATTTAAACCTTGTTTTTTGAATAAATTGGTTAATTTGTATATGTTATTGTTTATAAATGTGAATGGTATCCATCCTTTATTGTTAGTAGCATTATTGACTCTTAATTTTTGTATATATTTTGATTTTGATTTTATTTTGTGAATTAGTTTATCTATTATTTGTTCGTCATAACCGTTATTCCTTGCCAAAGTCTTTAATATATTAATTTCTATTTGTTTTTTATTTATATTCATGGGTGTAGTTAATAATCTATTTATATCAAAAATATCGTAACAAACAGTTCATTTTTTATTTTTTTTTGTATTAATTTTATATTTAAATAAAAATAAAAAACTGCTTTTTAATAGATACTAAACAAAAAAAGAAAATCGGTTAATGAACAAACGAGGACTTTGCAAATTTATATGCAGATATTAAATGTTTTGCGTTTTTATATATTTGTTTGTATAAGTGAATTACTGAGAATATGTTGTGCATATTTTAAAAACCCCCTTATGTGCAGTATACCCTTATTACATTTTGCAATGATTTAGTCGGAAATTTTTTCAAATTGGTTGGAAAACAGATGATCACAGGTAAAATTACAAGACGCTTTTTATTTGTTTTCATAACAAATTAACCCCGATGGAGATAAAGCTGACGACCTTTTCTTTTTTTTTTAATACGTTTATTTATTGTCACTCAGCAGCTCTGGCTATTTGCGACGAATACATAAAGTTTACATCTTATAAATAGAGTACAAAGCGGTTGATTTTAAATATTTCATACGATTTTACAACAAATTTAAATTTAAGTTAAATTATATCTTATATTATAGAGTACAAAGAGGTAGATTTTAAATATTTCATGAGATTTTTACAAACCAATTCATCGTCGCTCAAAATGTCGCAGAGCGATTTCCCCTCGAGGTTGCAGTTTTTTCTATGTTCCACATACTTTTTACATTCGCACAGTAGATGTTGTACGCTAATGTTTTCGTTGCAAGTATGACATTGAGGAGTTTGTGTTTTTTCCAAGATGTATTTATGCGTTATCGAACAATGACCAATTCGGAGACGTGCTAGGACGATTTCTTCTTGTCGATATACCTAAAATATAATTTTTCTAATAAAAAACGTATAGAAATGTATTCATAAAAATCAACGTGTGCAGAGTCATTGAAAACATTTTCCAACCATCCGGAAAGTGAATTCGAACAATATCTACATTTTTGTTGCGTTCAGTATTGAAAAGCAAAGTTGTATGGAAAGATGCTTTAAATTCATAAATGTGTTCATAAATTAGTTTTAAAATATTTAAATGTTTTGTGAATGTATATAAGATCAAAATAAAGTTGTTTTTTTTGGGGGGGGGCACCGAAAAATAAAGTTAAGAAGTATGTGATTCGTATCTAAGTATATTTTCCGAAAAAACATGATTTTACAAAAAAAAAAATATATCGATCAAAGCTCGGTCGCCCAGGTACTATATATTAATTACAACGTAATTCTTAAGCTACCTCTCATTAGAAAAAGTGTCTCAATTTTATGCAACGCAAAATGTCCCAAAAAAATGTTCCAAAAAATGTCCCAAAAAGTGTCATAATTTTATGTAATCAAAAAATGTAACGAAAAAATGTCTTAGTTTTACATAATGAAAGTTAAATGTTAGGATAGGATTTTTGTGGTAATGTTATTTTTTTTTTTTTGTTGATGCCAGTAAGAATTACGTTGTAAATTTTGGTCCCCTTTCCGCTACGAGGAACTCTTGTCCGTTCTTAACAAAACCTCTCCTTCTGCTCCTGGTTTGGACGGTCTTTCTTTCCCTGTTCTTAAAAAACTCTCTCCTTCCTCGCTGCTCTCCCTTCTGAATATCTTCAACTCTTTCCTACTCTCTGGATTTACTCCTGAGTCTTGGAATGACTTCATCGTCATTCCAATTCCGAAAAAAAATCAGTGTTCCTTCCGTCCTATCTCCCTAGCCTCATGTCTGCGCAAACTCTTTGAAGGTTTAATAAACAACCGTCTTGTTTGGTGGCTTGAGCATAATAATCTAGTTCCTTCTAATATGTTCAGTTTTCGCCCCGGGCTTGGCCCGGTAGATTGCATCAGTACCTTCCTTGCAGATATCTATAAATCATTCCTTTCTAAGAAATTTACTGTCGCTTCTTTTGTCGATGTCTGCTCTGCATTCGACAATGTGCATCTTCCTTCTCTGGGCTCCAAACTTCTCTCTCTTAATCTCCCACCGGTTTTTATCTCTCTTATACTCAACCTCTTTCAATATAGAACTCTTTATCTATCTTCTCCTTCTCTTTCCACCTCTAGATGCGTCTATCGTGGGCTTCCCCAGGGATCCTGCCTTAGCCCCACTCTTTTTAATATTTACTCTTTCGATATTGTTTCGCTTCCTATTCCCTCTTTCTCTCTCCTTTTTGCTGATGACATTTTAGTTTATTCCACCTCAGATGATCTGTCCTCTGCCACCAACGAGTTAAACCATTCATTGTCCCATCTTAGCAATGCTCTATCTACACTCCACCTCTCTCTTTCCCCTTCCAAGTCTTCCTGTATAATTTTTGCTCTCCGCCCCTTTAATCGTGCTTTTATAAACATCAGCGTATCTGGTACACCTATTCCCACTGTTAATTCCATATGTTATCTAGGTATTTTCTTAAATAGTCGCCTTACATTTCATGAACATATTAATTATATCTATAATTCCTCGATCGAAAGACTTAATCTCCTCAAATCTTTATCACCGCTCAGATGGGGTGGAGACCCGTGCATTCTATTAATTCATCGATTATTCGGTCCAAACTCGACTATTGTTCTTTCATTTATGGCAGTGCCTCCAAGTCTCTCCTTTCGAAACTTGACGCAATTCAGAATTCCTGCCTTCGCCTATGCATTGGCGCTTTAAGATCTTCTCCTATTCCTGCGATTCTATCCGAATCTTCCACTCAACCTCTTTCCATTCGTCGTTCACTCCTCGGTTATCGATTTTTAATAAAACGCCTCCCCATTTTGTCATCCAATATTATCCCTTCCTATCTTTATATCAAAAATCACTGGCGCTTGGCGCCTCATAGAATTCCGATTTTATCACATATAGCTGCTCGTGTTTCCAATTTTTCTCCCTACGTTTTCTCTTATAACAGTCTTCCTTACTTTTCTTTCGACTTTAATAGCATATGGCACCCCATCAATTTCTCCTCTCTTCCGGTCCGAGCTAATTGTTCCTCTCACAATGTAGTCAACTTCGAATTCTTTCAGCTGCTGAACTCTTCTTTTCCTTCCCATGCCTTAATCTTCTCGGATGGCTCCAAGAGTGATGGGGGCGTGGGTGGTGCGTATACGTCTCCTACGTTCCTACACTCTGAGTCCTTCAGACTTCCTTCCTTCTGCTCTATCTTCTCGGCCGAGTCGATCTCAATTCTTCGTGCAATTCATTTCATATCCTCTACGAGTGGAGTTCACAAATTCCTGATTGTCTCTGATTCCAAAGGCGTTCTTCAAGCCATCTCCTCTACTCCTTCTTATACTACTGACGGTATCATCCTCTCTATCCGATCTCTTGTCTCCTCTTTGTTCTCGTTCCGCTCCATTTCCATAGACTTTCTATGGGTCCCTAGTCATTCCAATATTGAGGGAAATGACTCAGCTGACTCTTTAGCTCGCTCAGCCGCCCGCACTGGTCCTTTCCTCGACTCTTTCCCTTCCTCAGACATTCTTTCTCTATCACGCTCTAATCATTCCAGACTTTGGTCTGACATGTATCCATCTATATTCTCAAATCGCTTTTCTCAGTACCGTCTTATTCAACCGGTTCCTAGTTTCCTGCCTTGGTTTCAATCTATTCCTATCTGTCGTCGTTCCACTGTTGTTTCCTTAATTAGGCTTAGAATCAATCATTCTCTTCTCCCCTCTTCTCGCTTTCGATTCGCTTTGTCCCCTTCTCCTTTCTGCTCTCTTCACGCTTCTGAGCCTTCTTGTATTTGTGATTCAAATCACATCCTATTCGAATGTTCAGCACTCTCTAACGAACGCTCTATTCTTTACACCCAACTTTTAGTTTTGGGTCTTCCTACTCCCTTTAACGCTACCTATATTCTTTCCTTCCCATTGCCTTCAGTTATCCCATTGCTACTGTCCTTTGTCCTCTCCATTTCTGACCGCCTGGTTATTTAGTTATAACTGTTAATTTTTCATGTTGTTGGGTCAAGGCCGCTGGCGCGCCCAGGGTAGAAAAAAAAAAAAAAAATCATTTTATAGAAAGTATAGAAGAAAAAGGGAGTTTGGTAGTGATTGATAAGATTCACAGTAGTGCGTTATCGCGTTCATATTTGTTGTTTAACGATTGAAAGTAATAAGACTAGATAATGGAAAATAAAATAATAGAGAGATTGGACCTCATTTGGGAAGAAATCAAAGCAATAAAAACGGTATGTAATAATACTAACATTAAAATCGATAATATTAACGCGGAACTAGCGAGTCTGAAAAACGAAAATGAAATAATTAAGAAAGAGATGGAGGATATTAAAAAAGAAAAGGAATGTCTACGCGAGGAAATAAATAAGATAAACCAATATTCGAGAAGGGACAACATTATAATACACGGAATAGCCTATGAGAAGGATGAGAACATCAAATCGAAGGTAGTTAAAATAGCGCAGGAACTAGGCGTACAATTAAAAGAATTCAATTTGAAGGCGGTGCATCGGCTACAATCGCGGGATAATATAACAGCGGCAGTAATAGTAAAATTAAATAATAGAGAGAAAAAATCACAACTGATAATTAATTCAAAGAAGAGGAAATTATGCGGCAATGATGTAGGACTAGAGTCATCGGCGAAAATATACGTAAGTGAAGATCTAACACAGGACACAAGAGAAAGATTACTCGCCGCGAAACAAAAACGAAAAAACGGAAACTTGGCTTTTGTGTGGGAAAGAGAAGGGAAGGTATACATAAAGACTACTATAGATGCAAGTACGATAAGAATAGATAAGATGATACAGTTGAATCAAGTACTGATGAATCACACGGAAACACAGCCGACGTTAACCAACGTGGAAGCAAAAGTGAAAAGCGGACACGCCGATACAACAACAGCAGCAACATAAGAAAACAAAACAAGCAGTTATTGATACGTTTACCGTAGCTAATTCGAATAACGCGTCGTCAATTATAACACGTTCGAATAAAAATAAATGAAATGTAAGACCAAACTCGAACTTTTGCCCAGTCACGCCTGGTCAGCGAGGGCAAACTGGACTACACCCCTCAAACAGCACTTCACAGGATAGAGTTAAAATCAAAGGTAAAAATAAAAATAATATTAAAAAGAATTTTAAAACCGATTTTAAAAATATATTTAAAAATAAAATTAGAAATACTCGTAATTATAGTTATAATAACGAAATAAAGTTAGCAAGTTTTAATGCAAGAACCCTTAAAAGTAAAGAAAATGTTATGGAAATAGAGGAAGCATTTGATAAAAAACATTTAGACGTATTAGGGCTCTCAGAAACTAAAAGACAGGGAGAAAAAATTTTAGAATTAAAATCGGCAAAAGTTCTATGCTGGACAGGTAATAATAAAGGGCAGAAGGGAGTCGGCTTCCTCATAAGTAAAAAATGCAAAAAGAACTTGATAGAATATAGAGGTTATAGTGATAGAATAGCATTAGTAAAATTTAGAGTAAACAAATTTAGCTCATTAACGATAATCCAAGTCTACGCCCCAACATCGAACTCTGATGAGATAGAAATCGAAGAATTTTATAATAAATTAAATAAAATTATATTAGGTCTAAGAATTAACATGAATAATCAGATTATTATAATAGGAGACTTCAATAGTCAAATAGGTATGAGAAGGTCGGAAGAGGAAAAAATTTTAGGCCCATATAATTTTGGAAGGAGAAACGCGAGAGGTG
The DNA here is from genome assembly GCA_039619475.1 of Icerya purchasi. Lineage (NCBI taxonomy): Eukaryota > Metazoa > Arthropoda > Insecta > Hemiptera > Monophlebidae > Icerya > Icerya purchasi. Next base: position 348,900,151 of record CM077116.1, on the reverse strand, counting down.
AGAAATTAGTGAAATTCTGTCTGGAAAATAATTTTAGTATTATAAATAGTTATTTTAAGAAACGCAGAGGACGACTATGGACCTGGACCTCTCCAAACGGGAAATATAATACTCAAATAGACTACATGCTGACTAATAGCCGAGTAAATATAAAAAACTTTGAAGTAATAAATAATTTTCAATACTATTCGGACCACAGGCCAGTGAGTTGCGAATTAGTGTTCAAAGAAAGGAGAAGGTTACCTGTGCAAAAGTTAAAAAAGATGTATATATCGAAGGAAAAAGAAGCTGAATATAACGGAGTATTTAAAAAGGTTCTGGAGACTAAACGAATAGAAGAATATCAATTCAATATGGAAAAACTGGATGGGTTAATTAAGGAATTAATTATAAACTCAAAGAAGGAATTAATGCATAAAAAAGTATTTGGAAAAATGGAGGGCTCTCACAAGACATTTCGGCTAAGATGATTGATAAATAAAAGGAATAAGTCCCCAAAGGAAAGAATAGAGCTAAATTTGATGTGTAAATTAATAAAATATAAATTAAGAACCTTCAGTAAAGAGAAAGAAGTGGAGATGATAAAAAAGATTTTAGAATCAACAAAGAGTACAAAAATCATAAGGAAAAATTTAGGACAAGGATTAAATTGGCATGTATGTTTAGCGAATAGAAATAACCTTAAAATATATAACAGGCTAGATATAAACACCACCGCTACAAATTATTTCGGTAATCTCTACAAAAAAATAGACGATATGGAAGAAACTGACTTAATAAATGAAATACAAGAAGACGAACCAAAATTCTTAAGAGAGGAAATAGAAAAGGTAGTGGGTACCTTAAAAAGCGATAAAGCAACAGGTGCAGATGAAATTACAAACGAGAAAATAAAATACGCAGGAGGAGAAATGATAGAGCTATTAACAATTCTGTTTAACCTGATTCTAAGTAATAGGAAAATTCCTAAAAGTTGGAAAGAATCAAATATTATTTTAATTTATAAAAAAGGAAACAAAGAAAAAATGGAAAATTATAGACCAATCTGTCTAGGTTCTACCATCTCTAAAATCTTTTCAAAAGTCCTAACAAATAGAATAAAAAATATATTAGAATTCGATCAACCTCCAGAACAAGCGGGTTTCAAAAATGGTTATTCAACAATTGATCACTTACATGTTGTAAACCAATTAATCGAGAAATGTAAAGAATTCCAGATAGAGTTAAATTTATTATTTATCGACTATACTAAAGCTTTTGATTCACTAAACCATAGATTCCTATTATCAGCATTAAAGAAACAAGGAGTCCCGAGAATTTTAGAGCAATAATCGATGATACGTATAAAGGCATGAAAGCTAGAATAATAACGGATAAAATAGGTAAATTTTTCGAAATAGGGAGAGGTATTAAACAAGGGGACCCGCTCTCCCCATTACTATTCTGTTCAGCACTAGAGGAAACGTTTAAGAAATTAGATTGGTCAAATAGGGGTATAAAAATAAACGGAAAATATCTAAATAACCTCAGATTTGCTGACGACATAATATTAATATCGGATAAAATAGATGATTTACAGAGTATGCTAAACGAACTCAACGAAGCAGGAAAAGAGGCAGGTTTAAGTATAAATTTAGAAAAAACAAAATGGGTGTCAAATGGGAGTTTGAATAAAGAAATAAGATTGGATAACAAGAGGATTGAAAGACTTGACAATATTATTTATCTAGGTCAATTAATTTCGGCGGATAATAGAACAATAAAGGAGGTGGAACGTAGAATTGTACTTACCTGGCGGAAATATTGGTCCTTAAAACATATCTTTAAAGGCCCATATAGTAATAGTCTAAAATGTGCAATACTAAACAGCTGTGTAGTACCCACCCTTACTTATGGTTGTCAGACTTGGACCTTATCTACAAATTTAGAAAATAAAATAGAAAGACTGCAGAAGGCAGTAGAGAGGTCGATGTTAAGCGTTAGACTAAAGGATAAAATTAAACATAAAGACATCAGGAATAAACTTAACAATACTAGTATTTTTAATAGAATAATAAAGAGACAAAAATGGGACTGGATGGAACATATAGCTAGGATTGGAAGCGATAAATGGACAAAGATTGTAACGGACTGGAGTCTTTATAACAAACGAAAAAGAGGAAGACAAAAATTAAGGTGGGACGATAATATTTCTAAAATGTTAGGACATAAACATTATCAAAGAGTAGCCTGGGACCGGCGTGAATGGGCACGTTTGAGGGAGGCCTTTGCCCGATATAAGGGCTAATAGTATTACTTATAATTTAAGATTATATTATATAGAAATATACTTATGGCTAATAATAATAATAATAATAATAATAATAATAATAATAATAATAATAATAATAATAGAAGAGAAAGAGACAGAAATGAAAGCAAGATGGGTCAAGGGGCACAGCCCCTTGCGAGGCCAAAATGGCCGATATATATATATTGGGCATTAGTTAAAAAATCAAAACAAAATGTCTACTTCAATTTTTTCACAACGTTATTGATTCAAAAATAAATAATAAAATATATAAAATTAGTTCACACTTACCTTATCAAAAACACTAGTAAAATGCCAATTTTCTTGAAGATATTTGTAAAAATTAAAGCACTCAAAAAATAAGAAACTGCCATATAGTTAACATCAGATAATTGAATAAAAGATTGGTGCGTAATTTTAAAAACGAATCAATGTTATCAACGTTATTATTTTAATTACTGTATTAAAATGGGCTCTATAGGACGAGTGGCCACCGCTGGCAAGCTTTTTATTATTTTTGCGATATGAAACCAAGAAATAATATTATCTAAATTGGCCGATTGAAAAATTACTTTATAAGCTAAGTATTCATATTTGAATTAAAGTGAATCGTTGTCTTCTCGTGTTCGCGTTATTTCAAATCAGGTAGTATTAACATAGTGATAAGAACATCGCATTACGATGAACCGCCCGCCGCCCGCAAACGGGAAGCCGGCCGGCAAGCCGAAAGCGCCGTCTAAACCCGACGTGAACAACAGCGCAACCGGTAGTAAGTCCTCACCACACACAACAGGTAAGTCGCACACACACACACAGAATACACCAACACACGATACAAGCCTTATCAGCAACTCCGATAAGAACCAGCCTAACGTACAGACAAATCCACAGCGTACAGATGATTTATCTTCCGCGATCAACTCGCGCTGCCAGCCGTCCACTGCTCTTAATGTAGACAGCCCAGCGGCGACCGCGTTAAACGACAAAACCCAAAATAACGTCTCCGATACAACTCTTCCGACTGCGCCAAGTGTACCAGTATCTTTCTCTGAAAAATTAAAAACCGCAAAGAAAATAACCCCGCTAAACGATTTCAATTACCCAACAGAGAAACAGGGTATAATATTCCCATACATTCCGACGAGCACCAATCGTGATTACTTCTTAGCATTAAAAGATCTAGTTGGCGGACCAGCTAACATAATAGCAGGCTCGAGAATTAGTAGAGATCGAGTTGCAATATTTTTAAAATCGAAATCCAACGTTGAAATGCTGTTTGAACATGGAGGCAGAATTAAAATAAGCTCACAAGTAATCACTGTACGACGTTTAAATACCCCATCTAACAAACTAATTATGTCAAACGTCTCTCCCACTATCCCGAACCAGCTTATACTTTCACATCTTGCCTCAGTTTTTTCACTGAAATTAATCACTCCTATAGCCATCCTTCGAGTCAACCCAAACGACGCTGAATTCGGACATATTGTCAGCTGGCGCAGACAAGTCTACATCGAGCAGGTTAATTGTTCCAACATCCCTGACTCCTTTATACTAACCCACAATGAACATGAACACCGAATATTCCTCCACTTAGACGACCACTCATGCCGCAGCTGCATAAATAAAAAAGGGAAAACTAATCAACCAATTACATCGCCTACCCCCCTCCCCCCACAACATCTAGACATTGACAGAGCAATGGAAGCCGACCAAGTAATTCCAAATGCGAAACGCCCCCATCCAATAACACCAGATTCTCTGCCCGGCGACCCTATATTATCTGCAACATCACAATCTGCAATAAAGAAAATTAATATCCCGTTACCGGAAGATGACAACAACCAAACAGTACAACTAGAACAAATAAATAGCCCACCAATCCAATCAGAGTTCAAAAATATTTCGAAACCACAGCCAGAAGGGAAGAACGTTTTACAGCAACAGGCCCAACAGAAAACCGAATTCAAAATACCACCAGACATGCAGCACATCACTGAGCCGGTTAAGCAGAAGCCAAAACAGAAAAAAGTCACTAACATCGACGAAGCAGTTGAGAAAATCAAACCGATGTTTGACAATGACCAATCTAACTTCATCATCAACCTTGACGATTTCAAAATATTCTTGAGTAACATTGCTTCCAAACCTGACTACATAACCTATGCACACAATTTCACACAGGATAAAGATGGACTGTTTCACCTAATTGCAGCCGCCAAACCATCTCTGAAGAGCACAAGTTTAAAAAATAGATGTACTCGCATACTGAAAAGTCTGAGCAGCCTATCCACAGATGGTAATACGTCAGAGGAAAGCTCTACCCACTAACACACGAATACTATGACAAACTTGACATCAAACATCGACTAGCAACACTCACAGACTTCACAAGACAACACAGAAACACCCAACATGGCGAGTAATAATATAATTATGCAGTGGAACTGCAGAGGTTTTATTAATCATCAAGCCGAACTAGAACACCTATTAGCCACATATTCTCCATTAGTAGCCTGCTTGGAGGAGACGCATTTACAGCCTAGAGACAAGCCAAGAATAAAACACTATAGTCTATTCCGATGCGATAATATCGGAGGCAACCGAGTAAACGGAGGAGTAGCAACTCTAGTGCACACGTCGATCACGGCTGTATCGGTCAGAATGAATACACCCCTTCAGATGGTAGCGATATCTGTTCTCTTACACAATCTATCGAGGTCCACACTAACGATCTGCAACTGCTACTTTCCCCCCAACCATATGGTACACTCGGCAGACCTTCAAAATGCCATATCTCAACTAGTAAGCCCAATGGTCATACTTGGAGACTTTAACGCTCACTCCCCACTATGGGGAGCGACGTCCACCAACAGACAAGGATCAATTATTACAAACATACTAACGGAGCACGATTTGTGCATTCTCCCCCCACCTAACCATACACATTTTAACCTCTCCCATAACACTTTCTCAACAATAGACTTGGCATTAGTATCCCCATTACTGCTCCCGAAACTTAAATCATCTGTCCATGACGACCTTTGCTCCAGCGATCATTTCCCTGTATTTCTGCATTTCACAGGATATCATCCATCACCACCAATCCCAAGAACCCCAAGATTCTCATTTCACAAGGCAGACTGGACGGCATAAACAGCCGGAATTAAAATCCCAGCTCCTAGTGAGTCCCTATCAGACAATTTAAAGATATTTCTTAATACTATACTAGATGCTGCCTACTTATCGATACCCACCTCCCACAATTTTCGAGCTAAGAAAGTACCATGGTGGAGCAAAGAGATCCACATTGCAATCCAACAGCGTAAACGAGCACTCAGAAAGTATAAATCGTCTCGGTCGCTATCTGACTTAGTAGCCTTCAAGAAGTGCCGAGCCCTTGCCAGAGCTCTCATTCGCGACAAAAAGCAAGAGTGCTGGTCACAGTTTATTTCATCCATCTCCTCATCAACGTCAAACAGGACCATATGGAATAAAATAAAATCCATCAATGGAATTAGCACTGTCCCAAAACGCGTCCTTCTCAACATCAATGGCAGTCTAATAACAGATGAAGCTAACATTGTCAAAGCGTTTGCCAATCACTTCACCGCAGCATCGTCATCAGAAAAGTATCCCCCCGCTTTCCGTAGCATGAAATACCATGCAGAGCAACAGCCAGTGCACTTTCCACCCGAATCCAATGAATCATACAATAGTAATTTTACCATCTCAGAACTAAATTTCCAACTCAACCACCATACATCCAACACTGCTCCTAGCCCCGATGGCATCCACCCATACATGCTTAAGTACCTCCCAATTTCCGGAAAACATTTTCTCCTACACATATACAATCAAATCTGGAATTCTGGAAACATCCCCGCGCAATGGAAGTAGGCAAATATAATCCCAATACTAAAGGAAAACAAAGACCCTTCCCTTCCCGAAAGTTACCGTCCTATCTCGTTATTGAGTGTCATTTCCAAAACGCTGGAGAAGATGGTTAATAGGCGTCTCCTGTTTTTTCTCGAACAGAAAAGTCTTCTTTCTCCTAACCAAGCCGGCGGGCGAGAGGCAAGATCAACAGTCAGCCAACTACTTAGCCTGCAAAGGCAGATACTCTCGGCGTTTCAGCGTCAACAGCACCTCTATGCAGTATTTTTCGATTTAGAGAAAGCTTTTGATCGCCTGTGGCGTCATGGCCTACTACTAAAACTGCGAACGGCGGGAATCGCCGGAAAAATGGGTAAATACCTACACAGCTTCTTAGACAATAGAACGATCCAAGTTACGACTGGTTCGTCAACGTCTGAACTGATGCTGTTGGAAAATGGTGTACCACAAGGCTCTACTTTAAGTGCAACCTTGTTCATATACTACATTAACGACTTAACTGACTGTCTTGCCGCCCCTGTAACGTCCCGGCTCTATGTGGACGACCTAAACATCTCCCTATCATCCAACCATTCTATAAACGCTCAAAATATCCTACAAAAATCCATAAAAAAGCTCCAAAAGTGGTCCAATGACAACGGTTTGACCTTCTCCTCAACAAAAACAATATGTGTTGATTTCCACAGGGGACGCCAAAACGCACTTTCCAGCATATATCTGAGTCTAAATGGTGTTCTTATCCCAAACCGTCCATCAGTTAAGTTTCTAGGCTTAATATTTGATAAAAAACTCTCCTGGCGCGATCACATACGTGAGCTCAAAGCTAAATGTCTAAAATCCTTGTCCATCCTAAAATATCTGTCGAATTACAAATACAACATAAATCCAAAACTACTCCTTACAATATATAGATCAATCATCCTTTCGCGAATCAATTACGGGTGCCAGGTATACTCCTCAGCCGCCAATAGTGTGCTAAGATCTTTAGATCCTGTACATTTTGCGGCCCTCCGGTCTATTCTTTCCACTCATCCCTCTACTCCTGTTGTAAGTTTGTGTGCACTGGCAGGTTGTCCCCCATTATCCTATTATAGGAAATATTACAACTTTAAAGAACTGAGCTCCCTCCTTAGTAATACTAAGACCCCGTCACTCGAGCCGGCCACCATATCCCCTAATGGGAGTTTTGGGAACGATCCAGTGCCTGAACTTTTTTCAGTTATGGATCATTTCCAAATCCCCTCAATCCCAAGAGCTTTACCAGATTTCGCAATAACTGTACCTCCCTGGAGTCAGCCGATCACAAATATAAACATATCTCTCACAAAATTCAATAAAGCACAATATCCCCCAAACGTAGTACAAATAGTAAAAAACACCATAGCGAGCTACACCGATCATGTATGCCTCTACACAGATGGAGCGAAGGCAAAAGGTTATCAGTCACCGGCGGCATGCTCCTTCGAAGTATCAAAAACAGCAGAGTCAGTCAGACTGCATGATTGTTGCACAGCACTGGACGCTGAAATATATGCGATTGTTTTCTGCATTCAACACTATACTGATACTAACCCCCAGTCCCAAAAGGCCCTACTTATAACTGACTCCTTAAATTCCCTTCAACTTATTTCAGAAATAAAACCCAAACACCCCCTGATAAGAAAAGTCCACTACCTACTATACAGACTATCCCACCTAAACTCTGAAATATCCTTCCTATGGGTGCCGGCCCATGTAGGAGTCCCAGGTAATGAGCGCGTCAATCGAGCAGCTCAGGCGACACTATTCTCGGCCCATTTATTTATGCACCAAACTGGAGAAGAATGGCAGCAGGAATGGAAATCCGCAAGTACATTCCTCCGAAGCATAAAATCAACCACAGAACCCTGGTGGCCCATAGACGAAATTTCTCGCAGAAATTTTTCTGTCTTGAATCGCCTCCGAACAGGTCACACAACCCTTTCGCACGGGTATATCTTCACGGGACAAGCACCCCCAAATGTCTGCTTCTTCTGTGGTCAACCAAGCGCCTCGTCTACATCTCACCTCCTTCTCGAATGTTTCTCTTTTGTGGCACCAAGATCCACCTATTTCACTACCACCTCTATCTCTAAGATCTTATCGAACGTTCCGTCTGCGGTCGCAGCTATGTTGGCTTTCGTGCGTAGCAGCGGCCTATACCATAGAGTTTAACCTTCCTAAGTAGGCTCCATGTGCTGTAATAGCCTCAGTAGTTAAACACAGCGCATGGAAATCCTCACTATTATTTTATTAAAAAAAAAAAAAAAAAAAAAAATAAAAAATAAAAAAAAAAAAAAATATATTTACGCAAATTACAGAGGTTTTCGTTGAGTACCATTATTATTGTTATTATTGTAAATTTTAGAGCTCATCTAATTAGCTTGATTATTATACTCATCACTATTTGAAGTGCTCTATTGTTAATCGTATTGTGTGTTAATTAAATGCAGCACTCATGTGCAAGGAATAACTGTGAAGTAAGAAATCCCATAAATTAATTAAAATGGAAAAGCGGGAAAATATTTCATACGCCGATTGATGAATTAGTGAAGTAAGACTAAGTTGTTTAGAATTAATGCTTCGTCTGTATTAGTATTATTTTTGAAGAAAAATAATGGTGGTATGCGGAACATAAAAGGATTTTTCGAATATTTCGACTCCGTTCCAGGTAATTTTTATGCTCACAGTTGATTTTACTGTTGTGATAAAGTCGATACAAGAATTCGGTTTGGACTGTTTTAGAATTCACTTATTTCATACGCATTTATTTTTGATCAACATTATTGTAAAATTATTATAACGACTATTAACGACGTCTGAGAAAATTGTTTTTAATAAAGCCCAATTTAAGGAAAAAAAAAAATCCTTCGATTTCTTTTTTTTTTTTGTAGTGAAATTTACTTTGTATACTTTTCATTTTGAAATATCGAGACTCGTTTGCGTATGTGTAATTGACGTAACCGTTATTCGAGATAATGGAAAAGATAAAAAATCATTTTATTATCGTTATGTTAACAAATTTTACGAATTAAATCGTCAACGTTTATTAAATTTAATTTTAATAAACAAAAAATGCCACGAAGTAGTATGAAATTTCGTTAATTTCATCATCGTGATAGTAATAATGTTAGTAAACATTTATATTATTATGTTACATTTTCTTGCATTTTCATTATTCAAGAAAGCACTTTTTCTATTTCATATAATAATCTTACTGTTCCGAACACATTTATCATCAGCGGTATTAAAACAATATTTTAAAAATACTCGAAAACAAAAATTAAATATAAATCGGGGTCTATATAACTGTCTATGGAAAACAACTTATTTTTATGACTGGATTCCAGTTTATTGCATATGAGGCAATAATAAGATTAAAACATGAAATACTTTATATAAAATGTTGATGTAAGTTAGAGAATTTGTATTCTACGAAACATTTACCAAGAAAAGGGTTTCAATGAATAGTTAATTAAAAAACTGCGATCAGGGCCGTATCTAGACTAAAATTTCGAGGGGGGGGGCGAAATATTTTTATAATTATACATATACATATATATATATATATATGTGTGTATTATATTCACATGGCAATATAACCACCTCTGTCATATTCATATACTGCACCTTATTTTGTGTTTTGTTATTGTTGTTATACTTTTTTATATATATATATATATATATGTTATGTTGAATAAAGGTCTCGATGATTTTTCACGTTATTTGAGTGATGAATTTAAAGAAATACACCACAATATATATACACATATACATATGTGTGTGTGTTATCATAAAATACATTTATTTATAAATGGAACACTAGAGCCTTGTAGTCGATTATTGTATATGCAACATTTGAACACTACAATAAAAACAAATAAAAAATAGCCGTTTCCGTAGAATTCATAAAAATTTTAATTTTTTCTTTTGTCGAAAATTGAAGAAAAATAAATTTATTCTGAATTTCAGTTCATTTAATTCAAGCAGTTATGATTTCGCAGAAATTTCGGGGGGGCCGGGAAACCCCCTTCAGATGCGGCCCTGGCTGCGATAATTACAAACGAAATCATTGAAGTCTAATACAAAAAAGACTCTTTGTAAGTAAAAATAGTACTTCCTACTGTGGATACAGCAAATTTATTTTTACTAACATTAATACCAGTTTCTTAGTTGTTATTTTATTAGCATAATCGGTATGAATATTACACAATAAAAAACTAAAAGCGATTCTTACACATCATCATTATCAACAGTAAGTCCCCGTTGTTGTCACATACGTTTCCACCACTTCTTCCTATCCGATCTCTTCATATTACTATGTATGCTTTCCACCTCATCATCATAGTCACTTTTCCCCAGTTCTTGGATCAATGTCCACGTTGACGAACCCAATTAATAAAAAAAAAAGTGATGAGCAAGTTCGAAAGGTTACGTATCTGCGGATTCGTATCCCACAGCGAAATTGATGATGTAACTTCCATTACAGTTTTGGATATACATATATCCGCAGCCCGGACCCAGCGATGGCATAATTCAGATTCACTCGGCTTACTTATAGAAGCAAAAATATTCACTTTGAACAGAGCACATCAAATTATATACAATTTTTTCTATCTTTTCCAAATATTTTTTGCTGATGGCAAATTTGGCATAAAAAAAAAAGTTTTTTTGACAATTTGGTCTATATCTTTTTTGTAACATTTAAATAAATTGTTCGTGCAATAGTACTCATTAATATAAATGTTTTTCTTCTGTAAACTGCTTTTATATTATAAATGTAAATAACTGTAAATAATAAATGTTAATATGCGGTTACTAATGTTTTATTTTTATTATTCGAACGACATTTACAATTCACAAAATATATAACATTATTTATATTATAAAAGACCTAAATCATTTAAAATTGTTTTTTTTTATAGGTACACTAACGAAGAGCAACAGCCCAATCAACCAAGAATCTAAGTAATAGCTCAAAAGGAGCATAACATATTACATTTTAATCTCTTGCGAGATTGATTGAATGAAAGAAGCTAGAATAGGAACAACTGACAAGGAAGGAAATGAGAAAACATAAGAGTCATTGCATGGAGTAGAAAGACCAAGATCCAAAAGCTGAGAATAAAAGAGAGACTGTTCTGAAGAGAGTAAGGAACATTTGAAGAAGACATGGTTGACGTCACAGAAAAAAGGAATCTTCTGAGTGAAGAGGGCGCCGCGGAGAAGGGACAAGGAACAAACGAAAAAGTGAGAAGACGACATATGGCAGTGATCAGGGGACGACAAAGAAAAGAAAACATGTCAAAGCATCTGATCAAAGAAAGTAAGGGCTGGACGGAAAGATAAAAGGAATTCGGATTGGAGAAAATGGAAAAATAAATATCCTTCCATAATGTAATATGGAACTGTTTGGAAATATGATTAATATTGTGAGCAGGAAATTTATGAAGAAGATGTATATTGGAAGCTCCTGAGCGACCCAAAGAATCAGCCACCCCATTACCATCAATTCCAGCATGGCTAGGAATCCACAATAAGTCAATCTGGATCGAACGGAACAGGAATGACTCGTGAATTAGATTGTGAATAAAGAGAATGAATGGTTCAAAAGAGGGCAACAGTAAGGGAGAAGAAATCGCCTGCAAAACACTTTCAGAGTCAACTATTGAAAGAAATTTATCCGAGAGGATAGAAAAGGAAGAGATAAAAAGAATTGCATGGAATTGTTCAAAACACATTAAATATATAAACCGAATAAATAATATAGGTGTATATATTAAAAACAATAAAATAGTCCAGCCGGTTTCGTCATTTATGCGACATATTCTTGGACTGAATTTTGTTTTGTTGTTATTTATGTTACTTAGTCATTATTAAGAAATAACCAAAGGACACATTACTTAATATCAAAACGTTATAAAATTAAAATAATAGCATTTAAATTAATGTATTAATTTTGGTCTTTTATTATTATTTTACTTTATTTATACACTTTTCTACATTCACATGATTAACTAATATATCGATTTATTTCTTAATAATGACTAAGTAACCCAAATAACAACGAAACAAAATTCAGTCCGTGAATATGGCGCATAAATGGCAAAACCGGTTGGACCATTTTATTATTTTTTATATATATCATTTATTCGGTTTATATATATTTAATGTGTTTTGGACAATTTTAAATAATTTAAGTGCGTTACAATATAAATAATAATATATATTTTGTGAATTATGAACGTCGTTGGGATAATAAAAATATAACATTAGTAACCGCATATTAACAGTTATTATTTACAATTATTTACACCTACAGTACTCATTATATTTATTATTTATTAGATACTTGTATTGATAGTCACATTGCTTAATCGATTTTTAAAAGATAACGGAAGATTAAGTTTTCTGGTTTTAAAATGCATAAACTATAGGACTGAACAAGAGCAAAGCGGAAACGAGAAGCCGGAAGCAGACTATGATTAAAACGAAGGCGAACTATGGAAGAAGTAACAGAACGGCTGATAGTTGAAAAATTGTTAAACCAAGGAGAAACGGATGGGGAAAGCTGTGAGGCAAGGTAAAAGGAGTCAGGGATGGAGATGAAAAAAAAGGACGGATAGAGATCAGTCCAAAAGTTACAGTGAGAACGAAAAGAGAGAAAGTAAAGACTTTGGAAAGGAAATCTGCCAATGAAACGACCATTTACTGCGTCCGAGCATGCTAATGAGTCAGCAAGATCGTTACCAGCTATACCGTAGTGGCCAGGAATCCAAAGCAGGTCAATATGGATAGAACGGGAAGATAATAAATTGTAAATCAAGGAACGAATATAAAGAATAATAGGACAGGAAGAGGGTTCAGGGAAAGGAGACGCGATAGCTACTAAAACGCTTTTCGAGTCGGAGCATAGAAGGAAATTCACTAAATTGGAAGATGAAGATATAAAAAGGACCGCACGCAAAATAGCCATGGATTCGGCTAGGAAGACAAAAGAAAAGGAAGGAAGTTGAAATAACTCAGAATAGTTGAGGGCAGGAAGAATGAAAGCGGCACCGACCCCCGAAGCAGATTTCGAGCCGTCTGTAAAAATCGTGATGTGAGCAGGAAATAGTGAGGAAAGAGTATGGTTAAATTCTTCGTGATTAGCAGGCCGAGGAAGAGACTTAATGTTAGAAGGTAAAGAGAATAGCTTAGGGGGATGAGACAGTTCTGAGAAGTTATAGGTAAAGTATAGAGATTTGTTCTGGGAGAGGACAAAGTGAGAAAGTGGAACGAGTCGAGGCTGACTCAAGCTCCTTCAGCGAGCATTAAAAAAAAATACTTTCTTCTAAAGCAATTGTGATAAAAAAATATTTGATTAATTGGTTTAACGCAAAAGCAATTAAGTGCATTAACTGACAACAAACGCAAGCGTCGATAAGTAATTTACTACTGCATTAAAAATCTATGCAGCTTCAGAGGTGTTTAAGAAACTGACATGACCCAATGTAGCCTAACAACAATACCCTGCGCCGACAACTAGTGCAAACTAGTGACAGTGTTGCATGTCCTGCGTACATAAATACTGGATCCATATGAATCTGCGATTCGGTTCTGAAAAAATAACAAACTCACCGAAATCACTAACATGAACTGTATATTATTAAAGACCTTTTGGAGATGGTTTAGTTGCTTGCCTATTGCAATATTTCGATCCATCATGTCAAGAAGCAACATAGCTTTGCTGATCGCCAACCTTCATGTTGAAGACGGCGGATGAAGAAGATCAAAAATGCTTTTTAAAAGTACGTTAAGTAGCTTTTTTTTTTAATTCTCTGTATTTAGAAACATATATCATCATCATTATATCCTCAACCGTTCGCGGTTGGTGGACAACCTATTCTCACATTTTTAGATGTACAGATATAGGTTGTATACTTAGCAATTATTATAATATGCAACGCAGGTGTACACACGCAAGACTACATTCGGAACTGATAGTAGCCGCTTGTTATCGCGCTACCAGTGCAGTCCTATTTATGTCTGCTGTGTACTGACCTAGCGCGCATATGATGTTGAACGTGGTGGTTTGTTATTGCCTTCCACGTGATTACTAGCGATTATCTATTTATTTATTTATTTAATTCTTGTAATAAGCTCGTCGTCGCTCGGGATCGACCCGTGACCGCCATATCGGAAGTCAAACACTCTAGCAACTAGGCTATCACGACGACAGAAACATATATAACATCTTTAATTACAACTTCCTCCTTCGAAAAGTTAATAAATAAAAAACTTTTTATTTCATTTTTATTTTAAATTCGCTTAAAAATTTAATTGTAAAAATGACCAGAAAGGAAAAAATAATTTATCAATTGAATTTAATGAAAATTTTATAAAAAGATATCAGTCTTCAAGAAGTGGAACTGATTCCGATGTGAGATAATTCCAAGCATATCAACTTAGAAATATAAAAAAATGATTATTTCACCGCTATTTAGTATAATTGTCTCGCGCTGAAACAACAAATTACGGTCACTGGAAAGTAATGAAAATTTGGAACAAATTCACTACTCAATTTCTTCTTCCCTTTCGGAAATCTAACGTGCATGAGTTGGGACTGAAAAAGAGAAGGTATTTGTTTTAAAAATGAGATGTAATTCAGTGCAAATAAAAGCTAAAGTATAATTAAGTAATAGATATAAGATCAATATAATGTGTTAGCATTAAGATGTATTATATTTGTGAATAAACCATATAATTATGTTGGGAACCCGCAGACGGGCATTTGCCTTGTAAGACCCGCAAATTATTTAAAAAACAAAAAAAAAAAAAAGGCAGATATGTTTGCTAAACATTTTTCCAAAGTTTTTAAACTAGGTCCAGAAACTGATAATTCCGGTGATACAACCGAATTCTTAAATGCATCTATACAACTGAGTATCCCCATTATGCTAACGTCTCCAGGAAAATTTAAATAAACAATTAAAAAATTAAATAATAAAAAAAGTCTTGGTTTTGATGTAACCACTAATAAATTATTAACTGAACTACCCGGTAAAGCGATAATATTTCTTACAAATGTTTTCATTATATTTCGCTTGCATTACATTCTTCTATCTTGGAAACTAACGCAAAGAGCAGTGTTACAAAAATCAGATAAAGATCCGGCACTCTGCAGATCTGTTTTCTTGTTTTCACCTATTCGAAGGTACTGAGCACATGATAAATCCAACTGAACTATCCGAAGATATTATTCTAGACCATCAGTTAAATTCTGAAAAAATACATTTGGCCATTGAAAGGTACATCGAATCATACATTACTATACAAAAAGCTTTAAAACTAGAAAAAAGTACACATGGGAGTGTTCTTGAATATAAAATAAGTTTTTGATACTTGGTCTATTGTATAATCTCAAGAAAATATTCCGCCCCTATTTATCTTCTTCATAAATTGTACTTTAAGGGCTATACACGCAAGGGGCTAAATTCTAGAATGAATATTTTAATACCAATCTTATATCTGCTAACGTACCACAAGGGACTGTCTCTACTGATTTTCCAGTAAATGATAACATTATTACAGCAACGTTCGTAGGCGACATAGCTCTTACAAATGTAGACAAAGGTAATACTACAGCTTTCACAAAATTACCAGGTTCAATCGAAAAGTTAAAACCTGGATAAGACGAGGGCACATTAGAATAAACGAGGGAAAATTACGTAAAGAAATGCAACCAGTGATTCCATTCAAATGAAGGAGAAGATAATTTCCTAAGATAATGATGTAAAGTATTTAATTAAAGATACAAAAAACATAAAAATACAGCGGTTCCAAAATAAGACCATCAGACTTTTTTTTTTTTTTTTTTTTTTTATAATAAGAAAGTTGTGGGTCTCACAAGGCAATTTTGCCCGTTTCGTGAGTTCCCGTCACCCTCATTATCGTTTATTTGACATAAATTTACAATTTGCTAATAACATTTCAATACATCTAAAATAATATTTCTTATCACTATAGTAATTTAATTAATTTAGTACACTAACTTCTTATGACTACACACTTAGCACCTATACATCACCAACCAGTCACACTCAGAATAATCATTCCCACTAATGTAAAAGAAAGAAGATCTTTTCCGCTACATTATTGAAAATCATCTACATGCACCTGTTGTAGTTCCTGTGCTGAGCAATGAGAAATTTAGAAACCTAATTTACGGGAATAAAGACGAGTCACCGATATGGTAGTACAAATAGATGAATCCTCGATAGTTTCTTAATCTGCACACCAATCTATCAGCCATTTTTTTACGTCTTCCTTCCACGCGCCTAATCTTTTCTCCTTTAATATATTACTTGGAATTTCCCGTAGTAATTTAATTAGTACTGTCTGCTGTGTATTATCAATCCTTAGATTGGTCCCCCTTGGTTGAATAAAGTATTTTGTATTTCGATCTCTCGTAACTCTAATTTTAGGTCTTGATGGTATTCTGATATTATTGGTTTTGAGCTCTAATAATCTATAATAATAATAATACATTTTTGGCGACATCACATTGTTTACCTTCCACCATGATGATATTGAATTATTATGCCCCCCCCCCATGAGGAAGCAGTAATTTTAAACATCTTTTCTGCAATTTCGCTATCTTGTTAAGTTGTGATTTCTTCGCTTCTCCCCATATTTGAATACCATATAATATCCTAGACATTATCATTGCATTAAAAAAGATTTTTAGTGTTTCATATGGAAGTACTTGTTTCATCTTATATAATGCTGGAATGGTCTGTCTGATTTTTACACTTAAATTTTGTATATGTTTTTTCCAATTCATATTGCTATCTATAAAAACCCCTAAATATTTAAAATCCTGCACCTTTTCTAATGGTTTACATGCGCAAACTGGACTGTTGTTCCTTAAATATAAATCATGGACACATTCGCTACTGTGGATGATAATCCGCGGTTCATGAGTAGCATGTTTGGATATGTTTCGAATATGCATTATCTTTGATTTATTTATGTTCACTGCTAACCTCCTGTCATGCGCCCATTTACTAAGATTATCAACGTCCTCCTGAAGTAGCTTCTCCGCCATTTGTATATTATTGTGTTCTATCAATAGCGCAATGTCATCCGCAAACACAAACACCTTTGCATTTCTAATATATTTGTGAAGCGAGTCAGTATATATCAAGAAAAGAATGGGAGCCAGTATGGTTCCTTGTCCGACACCATATTGTAACATCCTATCCCTATTTTCATTTTTTGCAATTTTTATACAATTCTTTCTATTTTTAATATAGTTTGTAAACCATTGGAGCTGTCTGTTAGTAATACCAATCTTTTCTAAATCCTTTATTAATAAATCATGATCTACTAAGTCAAACGCCTTGGATAGGTCAATGAAAGTAATTATAAATTGATTCCCTATCGATAGTTCCATATTTATTTCATTTCCCAATTTACTTAATAGCGTTAAGGTGGATCTTTTTCCTCTAAATCCGTGTTAATTTTCGTAAAGGAGATTATTTGTTTCTAGGTAACTCTTTAGATGACTGTTTACGTAATGTTCTAAAATTTTCGCTATTACCGAAATTATTGTTATAGGGCGGTAATTTTCCAGCTTATTTTGAGCTCCTTTTTTGTAAATTGGTTTAATAATTCCTTTTTTTAGCCCCTGAGGGATGGTACCTCTCTTTATAGAATAATTAATCATATTTGTTAGTATAGGAACGAATCTCTCTAAATTTCGCTTAATATCCATAGTCCTAATGCCATCCCAACCTGGTGCTTTGTAATTTTGTAGGCTATTTATTATTGCTTCGATTTGTATATTATCAGCTGGAGGAATGAAAAAAGAACACATCAACCTGTTTTCATCATTTGAATTCAATAACTGGACATCACACTTATGTTTATATTGTTCTACTGATTTTGCAAAATATTCACTGAATTTCTCCACTAATAATGAGTCGGTTCCAAAATGCCTGCAAATGCAATCATCAATTGATACTTTATTCCTTTTATTTACAATATTATTAATTATTCTCCATATGTTTTTACTCGCATTATTTGCTCTATCAATTTGACTTAAGTAAAACACCTGTTTTGCCTTCCTTATTTCTGTTTTGACACTATTTCGATATTTTTTATAGAGTCCCTTATATCGAGTACTGGTTCTATTCCCTTTACTAAGTTTGAAGTATTGATCTCTAATTTTCATAAAATTAAGTATCTTCTGATTCATCCATTCTTTTTTTGGATGATATTTGTTTACATTCCTACCTTCACTCACACCCAGTTCACATTTCTTGCTTATCGTTTCTTTTTACGTTACACCGAGATTTCAATATTCCGTATATAAAAAACGAAATCAAACGTGATGCTATGCAATATATAAATAGAGTCTCACTCAAACGAATTAGTAATTATATGCTAGATACTAGTATCGAGGTGCGTAGATTAAAACGTAACAGAGCGCTCGATTTGTCCTAAATAGTACAAGAAATAAGTGGAGAACACTGCTGAGGGTTAACCCCTAACAAGTTACATCGCTTGCTAGATAGCCGGTTGTTCAGTTATATAATTTAAAAATTTCCGAATCCTCTAGCACATCCATTCGAGGCTTTACAGCAATCCGATCCGATCGTGTTGATGGCTATGGTGGCGCTGCCATTCTCATAAGAAATTATATCTTTTTTCTCTCCCACGACCATTCTTCTGATTTTTCTGTCCATATTTCAATCCCAAATATTTATCCCAACCCATTCATATAATTTCTGTATATATTCATCCCAATTTTGATCGCAATAATTCCCCATTCACACTATTGACTTATCCTCACTCTCTTCCTTTCATTATTGGTGGCGACTGGAATGCTCACTCTCCTCTTTGGGGCTCTGCGCGTCACAACAGAAACGGTCGTGTTCTTGAAAACTTTATTCTTAACAACAATTTTGTCCTTCTTAATGACAACTTACCTACTCTCTATAAAGGTGCATACTCATACAGCTCGGTGGATCTTTCCTTTACTTCTTTCCACTTTGGTCCTAAATGTCATTAGAGAACTTTGGACGGTACCTTTGGCAGTGATCATGTTCCCATTATTCTTTCCTTTCAAGACCTTCTTCCTCCTCCTCCTCCTCCTCCTAATTACTAAATGGTCGTCAAATAAATTCCGCTCAAACATCGACCTATCTCTTCCTTACATACAATCTCATACTGATCCTATTCAACAATATAACGCTTTTTCTAATTCCATTTCTTCTGCTCTTGATATTGCGACCGCTGCCTTTGACAATGTTCACCTACCTTCTCTACAGAATAAAATGCTTTCCATTAACATCCCTCTTCAGTTTACTACCTTAATTATCAATCTTTTCCGGAATAGAACAATTTGTCTTTCTACTCCCTTCTTCGACGATTCCAGATCATTTTTTCGAGGTCTTCTGCAAGGATCGTGCTTGAGTCCTACACTTTTCAACATTTACTTTCACAGTCTTGCTACTCTTAACATCCCTTCTAAGTCCTTATTCTTCGCTGACGATATTCTTGTCTATTCCTCCTCTAATAATCTTTCTTCTGCCAATGAGGAGTTTAATTCCTCCCTCGCTATTTTGGAATTATCGTTGTCTTCTTTTCATCTTTCTATTTCCCCTGAGAAGTCTGCCTCTGTAATTTTTACATTTCGTCCTTTTAACCGTTCCTTAATTAACCCTTTCCTGTGTCAACTCTCTATTCCTCTAGTTAACTCCTTCTCCTACCTTGGTGTCATTCTTAATAGCAATTTATCTTTTTGCAATCACATCAACTATCTATGTACATCGGCTCTCAAGAGATTAAATTTCCTAAAACCGTTGTCCCCCCGGAAATATGGTGGCGATCCGTATATTCTCCTCATACTTTATAGATCCATTATTCTGTCTAAATTGGACTATTGTTCTTTTCTTTATGCCGGTGCTCCCAAATCCCTCCTTACCAAACTTGATCGCATCCAAAACTCTTGTCTTCGCCTCTGTATTGGTGCTCTGAATTCTTCTCCAACTCCTGCTCTCCTGGCTGAAACTGGCTTCCTTCCTTTATTTATTCGAAGACTTTATCTTGGTGAAAGATTTATGATTAAAAGTCTTCATATTCATCACTCGGAACTCGTGAATTTCTATCAATATATTCTGGACAACTGGCGTTTCTCTCCTAGAAAAATTCCAATTCTTTCACACATATCCTCCCGACTTGTCCTATTTTCTCACTTTATCCTCTCCTGTAATAAATCCCCGTACTTCACTTACAACTTCTTAGAACTGTCGTTTTCTCCCAAGCTATTTTCTCTTCCCTCGAACATTAAATCTCTTCCGTTTCCTGTAATACATAACGAATTTAACCAAACTCTACATTCACTTTTTCCAGCTCACAGCATGGTTTTTACGGATGGCTCAAAATCTGCTTCAGGTGTCGGAGCTGCTTTTATCCTTCCTGATATCATCTATTCTGAGTCTTTTCAACTTCCTCCCTTTTCTTCTATCTTTTTAGCCGAATCCATGGCTATTTTACGTGCTATCCTATTTATATCCACAACATCCAATTTATCAAAATTCGTCATATGCTCTGATTCGAAAAGCGTTTTATTAGCCATCTAATCTCCGTTCCCTAAACCATCGTCAGATCCTATTATTCTTTACATTCGTTCCTTAATTTATAATTTATTAACATCCCGTTCTATCCTAATTGACCTGTTCTGGATTCTGGGCCACTGCGGCATCGTTGGTAAAGATCTTGCCGATTCACTGGCATGTCTAGCTGCAGTAAATGGCCGTTTCATAGACAGATTCCCCTCCCAATATCTCTGTCCACTCTCTTATCGTTTTCACCATGACTTCTGGACTGATCTTTATCTGTCTCTTTTCTCCAATCCTAACTTCTTTTACCCAGTTGTGGCTGGTTCGAGTGTAATAGAACCTCTTTTACTGATGAGTTAATTTCTATTGGGATTTGTCCGCCCTTTGCATATATATTTTTGACTATATTGTGATGATCGTACGTTAGTTATTTTGTTCAAGTTTGCAAATATAGACCGTAATATACTTATTTAACCGAGGTTGATGCATACAAATTGTGATTGCCGAGGATATATTCGATCTATGGAGTAAATTGGTACTGTTAGGGACTGGCAGGTTAGTTTTTCTTTCAATTTCCTTCCTTTTCGCTTTCTTCTACTTGTTTATTTTTGTTTTTCTCTCGATTTGTCATATCTCTAGTTTGTGTTTCTCGCGTTTCGTCTTGTTGATAAGAAATATTACGTTCGGGGCTGTCTCGTGAGATGCCCCGCCCATCCCCGCCATCAAACACGCTGGCCGCCGCACCGAAACCGGACGGAAGCAAAACGACCACCGGTAGTAAGTACGCAGCACACAAACCAGGTAAGAGCCACACCGACACACACAACACACCTCCGCATAAGCCGGCCACCGCATCCGATCAACAGACAACACACACCAACTTCACACCGCAGCCGTAACATTATCGTCAACCGCTACCGTCCCCTTTCTTTCCCTTCTATAACAGTATGTAACTGTTATCTTCCTCCTTCAGTAAATATTTCTGAAGCTCATATTGAGAGGTTGCTTCGTCAGTTACCCACTCCCGTGACTTGGATAGGTGATTTTAATGCTCATTCCCCTCAATGGGGTGCTGCCTATACCAATGCGCGGGGAAAAGTAATTTCTGACTGCGTACTAGGTAGCGATTTAATATTGCTGAGACCTCCGTCCCATACACACTTCAATGCAACTCACAACACGTTTTCAACAATAGACCTTGCCTTCATTTCAACAGTGCTGATCCCTTACGTAAACATCATGATGCACCAGGATTTATGCTCCAGTGACCATTACCCCATTTTTATTCATTTCCCTACTCTGCCACCCACGCGACGCCCTATCCATGTGCAACCACGATTCGCATTTCAGAAGGTGGACTGGAGCACTTATCGAGATAAAACTATAATACCCTGTCGCCCTGCACTGAGTATAGAAGAAAACTTGTCCATCTTCACTCATGCGATCAATAATGCAGCCCGAGCAACGATTCCGTCCACATCGAATTATCAACGCCGATGCGTTCCATGGTGGTGCCCAGAAATTAAGTCCGCAATACGCCAACGGAAAAGAGCACTTAAAAAGTTCAAGGCAACGAGGTCGCAGCAAGACTTAATCGATTTCAAAAAATACAGAGCTCAAGCCCGCCTGCTTATACGAATTAAAAAGCGGCAATCTTGGGTAGCCTTTGCCTCCTCAATCTCAAAGGACACACCATGTGCTATAATGTGGAAGAAGATAAAGGCGCTGAATGGTAACCCTAGCTCCACTCCGACCCCCTCTTTACTTATAAATGGGACATTGGTGACAGATGAATCCGAGGTGGCGGGTGCTTTTGCGCTCCACTTCACAAATGTTTCCTCCTCTGCCTCGTACACTCCCAATTTCTTTGCACAAAAAACATCAGTGGAAAGTGAACCAATATCATTCCTTTCCAAGAAAGATGAAGCGTTTAACCTTCCATTCTCAATAGATGAATTGAACTTCCAACTAAATAAAACTAGAAACAGTGATCCCGGTGCGGATTCAATTCACCCACTCATGTTGAAACATCTTTTTCCTTCCGCTAAAAGTCTCCTACTGCATATTTATAATCAAATCTAGTCCTCATCATCCATCCCTAACTCCTGGGAAACTGCTTTAGTAATCCCTGTCCTTAAATCAAACAAAGATCCTTCCCTTCCTCAAAGTTACAGGCCAATTTCCTTAATATCGGTCCTCTCAAAAACTCTGGAAAAAATGGTGAATAGGCGTCTCTATTCCATCCTAGAATCTTTGGAGATCCTATCTGCAATCCAGGTCAGTGTCCGTACATCAAAATCCGCAATTATGCACCTTCTGAGCCTCCAAAGGCAGATACTTACAGCCCAAAACAGAAAGCAATACTTATATTCGGGCTTTTTTGACCTTGAAAAAGCTTTCGACCGCGTATGGCGATATGGTGTGCTTACTAAGCTAAAGAACGCTGGAATCAGCGGAAACATGGGCAATTTTATCCTTAACTTTCTTTCTGATAGGGCGATCCGAGTAAGGATTGGCTCTAAAATATCTTCCTCCTTCCTTATCGAAAATGGTATTCCGCAAGGCTCAGCGCTGAGCGTAACATTGTTTATATTATACATAAATGATATGGCAGATTGTATACGGCCGCCATTTACAGCCCGCTTATATATTGATGATCTTAATATATCCCTTCCTTCTAACCTTCCGTCCAATGCAAGATCAATCCTTCAATCAACAATCAATAACTTGAAAATATGGGCTGATAACAATGGCCTGGAATTCTCTCCGACAAAATCCGTATGTGTGAAATTTCACAAGAGACGCCAGTGTGATCCCGATTCCGACATAACTCTTTTCCTAAGGAATTCACCACTCCCGTTGCTCCACACAATTAAATTCTTGGATCTTGTGTTTGATAAAAAACTGTCCTGGTCACATCACATTCACCATCTTAAAAATAAATGCATGAAATCCTTGAATATACTAAAATGTCTGTCAAATCCGAAATATAGCATAGATCCTAAGCTCCTGCTAACTGTGTACAAATCTCTCACTTTAAGTAAATTGACCTATGGGTGCCAAGTTTATTCCTCATCAAACAAAGCACTCCTTAAATCACTTGACACAATCCATCACACTGCTATACGAATTATCTTGGGAGCGCATAGAACGTCGCCATTGTTGGAAATCTGTTCACCAGCTGGCATCCCACCCTTAATGGTTATCCGAAATTCTTATGAATTCAGAGATTTATTTTACTGGTATCAAGCTAAATTACGCCGCAACGATAATTCAGAAATCCTACTACCGTCTTTTCCAAACGATCCCCTCCCCAGTGTACTATCCCTCCTTAAGGAAAGAGGAATTAACTGGAACTCTGACCTTGCACATCAGCATGTTGAACTCCCCTGGGAGGATACTCCGATTGTTGCGGACTTATCTCTGCTGAGCGATCGCTCGGACCAGGATGTCACACTGCCGTCCCAGTACGTGGCGGAAAAAATGCAACTTTTTCCCAGCTACAGACAGCTGTATACAGATGGTGCCAAAGCAAACCCCCTCAATGGGTCCTCGCCGGTGGCTTGCGCCTACGAGGTGGAGGGAGTTGTTCATGCGGTTCGGCTCCACGACTTCTGTTCAGTGCTAGAGGGGGAGCTGTATGATATTATCTTCTGCTTGAGAGAATATCTGCAGTCTTACCCCCAATGTCGAAATGCATTTCTAATCACAGATTCCTTGCAATCGATTAGGACACTCCAGACACCTAAAACCTCACACACATTATCTCGAAAAATAAAGCGCATCATTAACGTGCTTTTCCGGGCTGGCTCACAGGTAACATTCTTGTGGGTCCCGGGTCATACCGGTGTGCCGGGGAATGAGCGTGTGAACTTGGCTGCTAAGGCAGCAACATATAGTCCAATGCCCGAAGGTGCCCCTCTGCCTCAGCTGGGGCCACCCTTTTTTCAGCAACATAAGGCAAAGACATGGGAAATTATGTGGTCGGCTCACACATCATGGCTGCAATCCATTAAGGTGAGCACTGAGCCTTGGTGGCCACCGATACCCATGTCCCGCAGAGAGTTTGCAGCATTAACTAGACTCCGCATAGGGCACACAGCAATATCCCACAACTATTTGCTTGAAGGAACATCTCCTCCCTCTGCCTGTTCCATATGCAATTCCCCAATTTCACCAACCGCTGAACACGTTCTAGAACATTGCCTGCCTGCACGCACCTCCAACTTACCGACGGTTGCGTTGTCAAACGAACCAAAACAGGTCCAGGATATGCTAAACCATATTAGAGCGGCTAACCTATTAAAACACTTCTGATCCTGCACTGATCCATGTGCTGTAATAATCCCGGCAATTACACACAGCACATGGACCATATAAATTTAGGGGAAAAAAAAAAAAAAATATCTAGTTCATTTAATAAAAATTTGAACTTCTATATCTACTTCATTTAGATCCTTATGGTATGGTCATTTTTATGTTATACTGACATAAACAGTGGCCAAATTGCTGGGTAAAAAAAAAGAAAACACCCCAACACCGTTAGAGACAGATTAATAGAGGAAGATAAATCTGCATGTTAGTGTTTAAGACTTTCTGTTTTATTTACTTATTCATTGAATAAAACAAAAGTGTCAATATTTATATTTTTTGGCAGATTTTGATAGACAAAGACAAAATTTATCGCAAAACCATTTACGATGTGAGGAATGTTAAGTTTTTTTTTTTGACTTTTTTCGAATAACATCTGCATCGGTCGATATTCGGGGTAAAAATATGGAAATATCGAATTTTTCCATGTGGTAAAAAAAAATGTTTTAAAATTAAAAATACCTGACAAGTCTATAGAATAAAAAATTTCCCATTAATGTAATGCAAAAATCGATAAAAGTTAATTTAATCAGTAAAATGATTAAATTACATTCGATTGGTACGTGTTATCGTTATCCGTCAACACTTTTATTACATTTTTCTGTATTCTGAACGATACCAGTAATACACTTTTTTATATAAGTCGCATTAAACACTTTAGTATATTTCAATTTTCATTTGTGAAATATCGTATAGTTCGATGAATTGGTTTTCAGTGTTATCAATTAATGTTAAATTTTACACTTAATATTTTGAATAAAAAAGGTGTTAAATACCCATATTTGGTGACAGCACATATGGTGTAAGGTACACACAGTTTACATAATAAGGCGATGATGGCTACATTCATTAAATGGTATGTATCATACGTAATTCTATTCCGACACTATAAAAATCTTTCACCTTTGATTTTTCAAATTTATGTATACAACTAAGTATCAGAAATTTTTAAAGAAAAGATCGAAAGAATTTAACTTTGAAAATATAGCATATAATAAAGTAAATGTTAATAATATTATGAGCATTAGCACACCCAGGTTTCATCCCGGTGGGGGGGGGGGGGGGGTAAAAGAATAGCATATGAGAAAATGTAAAGACGGAGGTCGATCATGTTTGGTGTATATCTCTCTCTTCTCTCATTTATATATTTATTTTTGTGTAAAATGTGTTGTTTAAAAACACTTTATATTTTTATCAAATATTAATGTTTACTGTTAAAAATTTTTCCATTATTAACAGTGTTCATTTATTCTCCTTAGGGGGAGCTGTATCCCCTCAGCACCCCCATTGGGTGCGCCAATGATTATGAGAAAGTATTTTACATTCACTGCAATCTGACGAGTTTTTATCGTGATATATTGCTTGAAAATTCACGTGTTTCAAGTATAGGTTACCAAATCTTTTCCGCTTAAAGTTTAAATTTATCATACCCCTTAAGGATATCTTGTAGAATTTATGTATGCCCAAATCTCGGTTATTTAGAAGTATCTTTGGTTAAATAATTTTGTTTATTCGCCTAAAATCCAATAATAATGAAACGAGGACGTTTTGCGGTTGACGTTGATTTAATTACCCAGCTATGTTCAGGAACAGTGAGTGAAGATAATTGATGAGAAACAGGCCACGCTCTAAACTAAATAGGTGCATGCTTTATCTTCCTTATTCGGTTAAGTAGTAATATTTTTGTATAGCCGCTCAATTTAACAACAGGCAGTTGCCAAGTAATTGTTTTAAATATCACATTAACATCAGATGTTGCGAAAAGTGCGTTTTTATCATTATTTAGTTTTTGAGTTGTGTGAACGACTGGACGTCCATAATCTTCTGCAAAACCAACTATGTAATGTAAAGGAATAATAAATTAAAATTTTAATGATTTGGATGTAGTAAACAACCAAGTGTTATATAAGTAATTTCTCGTGTAAATACTTTTAATTCTTCTTTATGCAGAGCGCATGTATTATAAGTGTAGTCTGATTTGATATTCTCCGAACGTAATAATTTACGTGCAAGAGTTGTAATTCTTGGTTATCGTGCACTTTCCACAGTACTTCCATCAATTTCATACCGCAGCTCTGTGCATAGAAATAACGGCCATTCATTGAAAAATCTACTATAGCAGAGACTGTACCTTACAGAACTAAATAACTTTCTGATGGTAACGTAATAACATCATTCTGCCGAACAAGTATTCTTATCTTGTCGCTAAGACCAAATTTTAAACTTATATATGATTGCATGTATGTACTTTGTATGCTGTTATTGCTTTGTCAGTAATTGCATTAGCAGAATCAATCTGTAATATATGTTCCATTGTACACTGCATTGAACTGATGTTTTTCATGCCAATTAACACTTTGTAACCCAATGACTTTAGTATACTAATATTTTTTCTGCTCAATCATTTTTTTTATTTCTTCATCTATTTATATCATTTTCATCGCTTTGATGCAATGTTTGAGCATATTTACATATAGTTTTATTAGTACGTATAACAGGAATTTTTAAAGCTACTTTTACTAAAATGATGAACTAGTGAAGTATAAATTTATAACTAAATCTTCACTAGCAAAATCAGTGATATTCCCGTTCTGATGTTCCTTTATACTTATCTCTGATATGTAATTTGTACTTGCGGGTAAATAAATTATTGTTTTTGGATTTTCAGAAATTTTATATCCGTATGATACATTTAAAGAACTATAAATGAGATAAGACGATGTTCCATTTATAAATATCCATTTGTTGCTGTATAACGGTACAATTTCAGACACAATTTTCTCAAAAGTTTCTATATCTTTTAAAAGAGTTACGTTGTTTTTACTTTTACATTAAAACTGATTGAACATTATTATATCCTACATGTGGAAAAATTTTATATGAAAGATTAAGCAAAATAAAAAATCAGGATTTGTAATGTATTTCGTAAACTGAAAGTCTTCCTGCATGTAATTATTTCATCGCATTTTTCTTCCGGGCTGTTCAAAATGTTCTATTCATTTTTTATGATTCTTATAAACCGCATTTATAGCCTGGATATTATAGTTCCAGCGTATTTGGCAAACCTTTGGCAATTTCTGTTGTACAATTTCTTCTAATATAGTACGTCATATTTGTGAGTTGAATTTCAAAAAAAAATTAGGGATTGCAGGTAAGTACGAAAATAAAATTTTCGCTATAGAATTAATGTCACTTATTGAGTTTTCAGACATCTTCACAACCGGAATGAATGAAAGTATAAAACAAAGCTACGTTGCTTTAAAACATCGATCATTAGCCAAATGCGATGAACACACTAAACACACTCAACAAAACGGAAACATACAGAACGGCATGTAGCCCCCTTATTTCTCTACAGATTGTACTGTGTATAGTTGGAAACGTAATCATAATGGGTTTAGTCCCTACCTTAACAATAAAAAAAATATGCATCTTCGTTTCCAGTTAAAAACCTCGCATCATCATAATTAAATCAAAGTAAATCCATACCTGTTTGTTAATATTTATAAATATAAAATAAATAAATACCTTATTTCACTGATGATCTTTAGATCGACACAGCTATTTCAGTGGCAACTGGCATGACGTCTATATCACTGTTTCGAAAGCGTTCTTATGTTAAAATTGCAAATTTACAATATTTCGGGAAAACTTGGCGAGGCAAAGATCCATAAACCTCCCACTACGCCAGCCACTGTCAGGAAAAAACGTTTTCTCACCATCATTTGCACCTGCGCTACCATTTAGTTATTTTTATTGCTATTCTGTGCATACAAGTGAAACATTCGAAAGAAAATCGAAAAACAACACTCCTATAAAGCGCTGCAGTGCATTCAGATGTAAACAATATGCGTAGAGTTACATTCAGCTTATTCGAGGGAGTTAGATAATCGTCACTTAATTACATTATATTCTGCAGATTTGTTGCATTCCTAAATGGTAAAAATGTACCGATGTTACCTCGTTGTTAATTGAAAAAAACGAAAATGAAATATCAGATAATATGTTTATCTAAATGGGGGTCAAAGGGTACTGATGCGCAATATATGAGACGCTTGCGTCTCACTTAGCCTCTCAGTATCAACGTCTATCCTTACCGGCTCGTGGTGACCCCTGCATACTTTGACCTGAAAGAACGGTTGGGAAACCAACCCCAGCGTAGTAAATTGGGGATTGTAACAAACAAGGAAGACGGGAAGGGGAAACATATTATCCCACCCCCTTCTACCATAGACCATTTCAACTTATCCATATACAACTGCAATATAAATAATTAGATTCTCGCACAGAATAAAATTAACATTGAACAATCACAGGGAAGAAATAGAAGAAAACGTGTATAAAGAAATAATACAAAAACCAAACCTGGCAGATAGGGATAAAATGCATCTTCCAACACGACTAGTCATCGTGGAAGATTAGACCCCCCCCCCCCCTACACATGAAGAGATCGCGAAAAGAAGGCCGTAACCGCCAAGGCCAAAATGGGCAAACCGAAAAAAACGATATAAAAATAACAAAAAAAGTAAAAAATAAAAAACCCCAAAAAAACAATCTGTTTGTAGCAACGTACAACTGTCGTACATTACAAGGAGAACAAAGGATCATCGAAATAGAACAGGAACTAGAAAACATAAAATGGGATATAATCGGACTTAGCGAGACAAAAAGAAAAGGCGAAGAAGAGATCGCATTAAAAAGCGGCAATATACTATATTCCTATAGCCCCGAAAACCTTCAAAGAAGCATAGGAGTTGGATTCCTAATTAATCAGAGAATAAAACATCAAATCGAAGAGATTAAAGCAATAACAGAAAGACTGATTACGCTAACACTGAGGGTAAACCAACGTCATAAAATGAAGATAATACAGGTATACATGCCGACTTCACAGGCAGATGACGACGAAGTCGAGCTAATATACGAACAGATAGAGAGAGAAATAAAACAAGGAAATGAACATTATAAATTACTAATTGGAGATTTCAATGCGAAGACAGGTAAACGACAGCCGATGAAGAAATCCATAGGACAATTTGGTACTGGAACAAGAAACGAAAGAGGCCAAATGCTCGTCAATTTTACAACGGGAAATGAACAATACATCATGAACACCTTCTTTAGAAAGAATGAGACGAGAAGATGGACCTGGCGGAGTCCAAATTGGAAAGTCAAAAATGAAATTGACTTCATAATGGGAAATAAGAAGGAAATCTTTGAAAATATAACCGTATTAAACAAATTTGATCTAGGAAGCGACCATCGAATGGTGCGAGCAAAAATATATATAGATGGAAAACTAGAAAGATTAAAAATGATAAAAAAGGTGCAAATAAATAGGGAAAAATTACAAAATGATGAAGATTTTCAAAGAAGAATAAGAGATAAAATAATAAGCAACTTGAACGACTTAGAAACCACTACACAAGAGCAGAACATAGAATCGCTGAATGAAGACATAACTCGATCGCTAACAACAAATATAAATAATAATACAATTGCGACAAAGGTAAACAAACTTTCACAAGAAACGATAAACCTCATGGCCAAAAGACGTAGCCTCAAAATACACTCCCAGCGAGACCAAACTGAATACGTTGAAATATGCAAAACAATACGGAAAAAAATGAGACAGGATATTAGGAAATACAATACAAAGAAAATAAATGAAACAATCGAGAAAAACAGAAGCATGAAAATACTATGGAATAAATTAAGAGTGGGAAAATATGAATTTATAGGGATAAAAGACGATAGCGGCGTCAGCACCAAAAACAAAAAACAAATGGTAAAAATAATATCAGACTTTTATAATAAACTGTATGATGACGCGACCGAAACAGAACAACAAGAACTACGAGTATCTCCCGATAATTCGATCCCGCCAATCACAGTACACGAAATAGAAATGGCCATAAAGACCCAAAAGAACAACAAAGCCCCAGGAGAAGATGGAGTCTTAATAGAAATTATTAAATTAGGTGGGGAAAAAATAAATAAATATCCGGCTACGCTGTTTAATAGATGTTTAAATGAGGGAAAAATACCGGAAAAATGGAACAATGCGGAAATTGTACTGATATATAAAAAGGGTGATAGAGAAAATATACAAAATTACCGTCCAATTAGCCTCCTATCGACTATGTATAAGCTATTTACAAAAATAATCACGATAAGATTAACCGAAAAACTTGATTTGAGCCAATCGGATGAACAGGCAGGGTTCAGAAAAGGAAGAAGTACGATAGACCACATACACGCGGTCCGACAACTAATCGAAAAAACAAGGGAGTACAGAACACCAATGTGCATGGCATTCATAGACTTTGAGAAGGCGTTCGACTGCCTGAAAACTAAAGCGATAATACGAGCATTGGAAAAAATAAAAATCAATAGTACATATGTAAGAATAATTAAACATATATATAAAAAAGCAACAGCTACAATCACGATTAATGAAGAAAGAGAAAAGATTCAATTGAAAAAAGGTATAAGACAGGGAGACGCGTTATCTCCAAAATTAATTACAGCTGCACTCCGAGATAATATGGAGGAAATTAACTGGAAAAACTCAGGTATTTTAATTGGAAATAAAAGGCTAACACATCTATTATATGCGGACGACATTATACTAGTTGGAAACAGCTTAAAAGAACTACAAGAAATGATACAAACCGTCAGCGATAAATGCTCAGAAATAGGACTTAGAATAAACATAAATAAAACTAAGTTCATGAGTAACGAACTGGTAACGGACAAAAACGGTAGTATACTTATAAACACACAAGAAATAGAAAAAGTAGATAAGTTCATTTACCTAGGACAATTACTGAAAGTAAATAATGACTGGGAAGAGGAGATAACTAGAAGGATACAACTAACTTGGATGGCATTCTCGAAGCTACGAAATATACTTAAAGATACTAATACACCCTTAAATCTGAAAAAAAGAGTTTTTGACCAATGTGTTCTGCCAGTTCTAACATATGCCAGCGAAACATGGGTATTAACGAAAAAACTACAACAAAAGATAAGTACAAATCAACGCAGAGTGGAACGGTCTATGTTAGGTATTACCCTGAAAGACAAATGGACAAAACAACGTATCCGACAAACCACAAAAATAAATGACGCAATAAGTATCATTAAAGCCAATAAATGGAGATGGTGCGGTCATGTGGTCAGAGCCGAGCACCGATGGATCAATCTATTGACATTCTGGAAACCTGATGGGAAATGAGCTTTGGGACGACCGAAGGGACGCTGGATGGATGAAATACGAAAATTTAGGTCGAACTGGCGGGAAGAGGCAAAGGATCGCGACGGCTGGAAGGAATTAGGGGAGGCCTTCGTCCAGCAGTGGACTGATAATGGCTAAAGAAGAAGATGTTTATCTAAATATAGTAGTAATAGAGATCATAGTGATGCAGTAATAATTGATAGTGTATATCATTTATCCTGTAACATCCTGATTAGAGAAAATGAGATGCCAAGGGCTAATCAGACAAACTGGATTATGTATCAGTCTCTCCAGGTGTTGCCACAGAGGATGCGACTTTCATTATTTGAAAATAAGTAAAACCTTATATATTTGTGACTAAATTCTATCGCTATCAAACTGAATTTTGTAAACAAAAAAGCGTTAGCGATTGTTGCTAGTAAAACTACAGGTTATCAAACAACGAAAGTACAGAAATCGTTTTTTTAAGAAAAATGAAAGTGAATGAAGTTTGACATACAACAAATTGTTTCGTCTCTCTTTTTGTACTTTACACATCCACAGAAATACTGGTATACCGTCTGAGCTACACTTCAGCAGAGATCCTGGCAGATCTGACGTTAAAGAGCCGCAAATTGAGGATACATTTACAAAATTTAACTATCATTCCAAAAAAATATTTCGAGTATATTTTTTCCAGTACCAAAAATTATCCCCCAATCTACTCTTCTGGAACACATTATAAGACTTCTACAATCTAACAACAGCCTTTCCAAAATGTGGCTGAAGTATATATTATTTGATCGTTCAAAATTATTTTGTTCTCACGCATATACACACATAAACATTCCTACATATACTAGAGCAATCAGTCCCTCATTCACTTAACAGCAGTTCCCAAAGATGCTGAAGCCAGTGAAACACTAACTTACACATATGTACACGCACGCAAACACACATCACCATCATCTACACGTTAGATACACTGATTCGACTATTCATAATAACAATATCCATGCATAATTTATTATTTTATTTCCAGAAATTGATAAAGATAAATTTTTGAAGACTGCTAAAATATGTTCAAAACTCGTCACTTACAGTTTAAATTTGAAAAGAATTTATAATTGTTTTTTTTTTTTTATGAAACGTCTTGAAAATTGCTCGTGAAACGAAATGTGAAACGAAATCGCGCAACGCTTTAAGTTTTATGATTACTGTGGTAAATATAAATTAAACGTAAAATTTTATTACGATCGCATGAAAATTAATTTAAAATTTGTCAATCGTCAATCACGTACAAAAACGTTGATAACACTAAAAATTCTCGAGTTTACAGAATGTTTACAAAACATTCATTTTGTATAAGCGAGCTTACGGATTTTATGTTTATTTTTGTAAATATAAATTAAACGTAAACATTTTAGAAATTAAATGTTTAATAAAACAAACTTTAATAACAAACAATATAGAACAATAAATTAGATAAATACCTATTTAAAAACGTTTTCGGGCATAACCCATCATCAGCTAAAACTAACTTAAAGGAAACTTAAAACATACTGAAGTGAATATAGGGAATACATGTGTATATATAGTAGATGTAAAGAGGAATAAACATAGCAGGTATAAAAATCAATAGGTTGAAAATGCTAATAATTAATATAAAATATAAAATAAAACAAGAAGACAAAAAGTTAAATTTTTATATTAAACAGTGGATTATTATTATTAGGTGTTTGGTCATTTAAAATATTATTTTTATATCTATTTATATAATAATTTTCTGCAATGTTCATATTATTACCTTTGTGACAAGTGGCCAGGATGGTTACAGTATTTTCTATTGAATTAGATTTATGTTTATTTTTAATTAAATGTTCTGCATAGGTTGATTTTTCTATTTCATTATTATTAAATGCTTTTATATGTTCTTTATATCTGCAATTAATTTTTCGCCCTGTTTGACCAATGTATGATTTCTCACAATCAGTACAATTTATTTTATATATACCGCTATTTTCGTAAATATTATTATTTTTTAAATTTAAGGTGTTTATTTTATATCTTAAATTATTTTTAGTTTTGAACGCTACATTTAAACCTTGTTTTTTGAATAAATTGGTTAATTTGTACATGTTATTGTTTATAAATGTGAATGTTATCCATCCTTTATTGTTAGTAGCATTATTGACTCTTAATTTTTGTATATATTTTGATTTTGATTTTATTTTGTGAATTAATTTATCTGTTATTTGTTCGTCATAACCATTATTTCTTGCCAAAGTTTTTAATATATTAATTTCTATTTGTTTTTTATTTATATTCATGGGTGTAGTTAATAATCTATTTATTGCAGTCATGAAGTAAGCATATTTATGTTGGTTTGGGTGATTTGATGTTTTATGAATTATATTATCAGTGGTGGTTTGTTTTCTATAAATATTATATGTTAACTTATCATTTGATTTTATTATTGTTATATCTAAGAAATTTATTTTGTTATTTTCTTCTTTTTCCATAGTATAATGAATATTTTTGTGAATTTTATTTAAATCATTTAGAATGTCATTTTCAGTATTACTATTATTTTCATCAAAAATTAGTAGAGTATCATCTACATATCTAATATAAGATTTAATAATGTATTTTTGTATTATATTTTCCATGTATATTTCTTCTAAATTTTGTAAAAAGATTTCACTTAAAATACCTGACAAAGGTGAGCCCATAGCTAAACCATTATTTTGTATATATATGGAGTTATTAAAATTAAAGTAATTTTGTTCTGTAATAGTTTTAATTATTTGGATTAATTGATTACAAAAAATATTATTCTTTAACTTATTTACAGATTTTTTAATTATATCTATGGTTTCATTTATAGGTATATTTGTATAAAGGTTTGTTATATCATAAGAAATTAGTTTAGTTTTATTATTAATTTTTATATTTTTTAATTTATCAAAAACATCCAATCTGTTTCTAATAGTATATTTATTATTAATTGATATATTAGTTTTTAATATTTTAGTTACTAATTTTGAGATTTTATAAGAAGGTGCACTAGTATAATTTATTAGTGGTCTTATAGGAGCATTATTTTTATGTATTTTTATTAAAGGGTTAAGAGTTGGTGCTTTTGGGTTCATATTTATTAAATATTTAGCTTCATTATTATTTATTATTATATCAGATTCTTTTATTATTTTCCTTATTTTTATTTGATATTTATTAGTGGGGTCTGTTTTTATTAATTGTATATTATTTTCTTTTAAAAAATTTTCAGTTTTTTGGATGATTTCATTTTTATTGATGATTACTAAACTGTTTCCCTTATCTGCTTTTACAATGACTGCATTGTTTTGTTTTAATTTATTATTGATATTTTTAATTGTGTTTTGTATTTTTAAATGTTCTATATTTGTTTCATTTTTCTTTAAGATATTTCTGAAAACAAACGTCAAACGACCGCCTCAAATCTGTCTTCTGTTCCTTGCATCATTCACATTTGTGCTGGTGGAGCATTCAAAAAGTTTTGCTAATAAAATAAAAATTAAAAACTTTAAGAGCAGTTAAATTTGTTCCCCTGCAACCACCTTATCCTTATTAATGCTTTATTAATGCTTATTGGAACATTTAAAGTAATGGTTTGAATTGTGATACCATTTCTGAAGCCCCCTTGCACTTGTACCCCACCTCGACTGCTGACTGTGTTTTGGCCATATACACCTACTAACATAGAACAGAGGCAGATTGAATAATCAAACAATCACAATACCAGTTGTAAGTGTAGTTTTGCATGTACATCAGCGTTTTAAATATAGTAGTTACCACGAATGCTACCTATTCTGTACAGCTAGATTGTACAGATAGGTAGTCTCGATGCTTGAGATTGAGCTAACTAAATATAAGATAAGAGGCCAAAATTTGTTTATTAGACAAAAAGTATAGTAGGTTATACCACCTTTGAAAGTAAGTCCTCTGTTATAAAGGCTAACGTTAAACCTAGAAACATTGCAAATGCCTTCAGCAGTTCTCATATGTTGTGCAACAGCTATCCTACAATTCTGTTACAAGTTATACTGCATAGACCATTCTAAAGAGAGATACTGGATGATGATTCCACTGCATTCACTATCTCCAGTTTTGAAATGCTGCTATTTTTGCTTTTTGGAACTATTTAAATAAAATTTCCATAATAAAAGTTTCATTGTACTGTTTAAGTAAAACTGTTTCAGCACTTGAATTCAAGTTCTACACAAACTTTGAGCAATTTCTATAAAAGCTTTCATTCTATTTATTTCTGTTTTCCTGGAGAAAGATTTGCCAATTAAAGCCCCCGCTTGGCATCATAAAAGAAAATATATTACTTAATAAATAATGCATGCCAGACTGCACAATAAAAGATTAGATTAATGACAATGGGAAAATTATGAACACGAAAACATTGTAAGTCTATTTTACTATTGCATTTTTTTTTCTCTGTACTTTTATTGCAAAAGAATTAAACTAATTTCAGACATTTTACACTGTACTTAAATTTTAGGCTGTGTTGTTCGATAACAGTACTTTTTTTGTCTGCATTAATCAACATATCTGAAGAATATAAAGAAGGAGCGCCTTTTATCGCTTGTAAACGGATGGTACCACTTCACCTCGGTAACCCACTGATAAATCCGTCACCGTATGTTATAAGCGCTTTTCAAGATTCATATAAAGAAGGAGACACCATTAAAATATCTGTACGAAGTGGTCCATTGAACTTACCATTTAAAGGGTTTCTTGTGCAAGCGAGAGATTCTTGGAACAACATAATTGGATCTTTTGAACCTAGTAAAAACGCACAGTTGATGAACTGCACTTCAGGAATAGGTGTAAGTAACGAATATCCTTATTAACGCCATTTAGGGAGATAAATTAGCACGTTTTGGTCTTCACAAAAACTTCATTACAGTATAGAAAAAATTATTTTGAAACATTTTAAAAATGGTGCAAAAAAACTAATACATATATTCTAGAATTACAGATATTAATTACGCATTATTTGTAATTTTACAAGTTTTTCCATTATTATTTATATTTAAAAAGTAAGAAAACTGGTTATATTAATTCAACCCTTACCAGTGATGACTGAAATGCTCCTAGCTGTATTTAGAAGGCTCTTCTTAAGTATTCGTTAAGCCGAATAGTGGTAGTATTTGTTTACAAAAAAGAAAAAAGTAAAATACATTAATGTACATACAATATACGCTAAGAAAGAAGTGTGCCTCGTCTGTTTTATGATAATGGAATAGTATATTTATTAAGGGAATGATCTCGTCGTTCTGCAATTGTTTCCTTAATTAGGCTGAGACTAAATCATTCTTTTCTCCCCTCTTTTCGTTTTCGATTTTCTCTTTCACCTTTTCCCTATTGTTCTCCACATTACTCTGCCCGTCCTTTTATATGTGACTCCAATCACGTCTTTTTTGAATGCTCTGCTCGTTATACCGGATGTTCTCTTCTATAAACTCAATTCTTGGCTTCGACCTTCCTGCTCCTTTCAGTGCTTCATTTATCCTATCCTTCCCAACTAAAACTGTTATTCCTCTGTTACCTTCCTTTCTGTTCTTCATGTCCACTAGTATAAAGTTTTAACCTTTTAGGTAGCTGTTCTTGTTGTTTAGTCAAAGCCACTGCATGCCCAAAAAAAAAATAAATAAATAATAATTCTATCAAATTATGATAATGCCTAATACACAAAAAGAAGAAAAAAACACGTTTTATATATCAGAAAACTACTTAAAGATGTAATACAATAATATGTCATTTAATAATTTCTCTGTCTTTCACTTGCTATTGGCTTCCCTCTTCATCCAAAAACATTACACCTTTACTTCCTTTATCAATATTTCCTCTTTCGATAATACTCATCTGACAACTCTGAAGAGATGAAATAACAGCAATTAACATTTTCCTTACTCTTACTCTTTCCAGTATATACCCTATTGATGTTCTCTTTTTTTGAATTCCTTCTTTTTATTCTTTTCTCGATACTACAGCGACAAAAAATAACACTTTTTTTTTTTTTTTTTTTGGGGCTTGGCCGACTTAGGGCAGCTACCCAGGACAATTGGACTAGATTAGAGATTAGATTTTGATCCGGTCAGAGATCGATGACAGGAAAGAGACAAGAATAGGAACCACATTGGATGACGGCAAAGCTAAGATATAGGAAGCACTATATGGAGTAGGATAATTCAGCTTTAACAGCTGAACGTACAGGATATTACGCTCGAAGGAAAGACTGGAGCATTCAAACAGCACGTGGTCAGGATCGCAAACGAAGGAACAGTCGCCAGAGTGCAAAGGACAATACGGGGATGGGAAAAGAGCAATAACACTTAATTCAGCCTCATTACAATAGAATGTTTGCTCTTTTCATTTCACATTTCTAGTTGATCCCATAAAAGTATTTTTATGTTCTTTTTAAACTTCGATCTTATAATTCTGTTTTATCTTTTGCCCTAAATAATGCGTCCTCTTTCTCGTATTAATTGCTTCCGTTATCTTGGGATATTACTTAATAGCCTTTTGTTCTTTCCCAAATATTTCAAATATCTTTCCTCTTCTTCTATTAAAAGATTAACTTCCTGAAAGTCCTATCCTCAACTAAATGATAAGATGATCCCCGCATTATTTCCCTATATAAAAGTCTATTACCCGCTCCAAATTTAACTACTGTTCTTTTACGTATATCTGTGCCTCTAAGTCCTATTTTTTATAAACTTTTTGCCTCCGACTACCTCTTGATGCTCTTTTATTTTCTCTACATTACTGGAAGTTCTTTATGAATCCAATACGTCATTCGTTGATCTTATATAGGCTATAATTTCCTCACTAAACATCTTCAGAAAAGTAACAACACAAACCAAAAGAATTTACATACCCAATACACAAAGTAATGCTGACAAGTATCGACGTGTACGCTTTTTCGAGTATTTCATTTTTTCTCTATCATCCATGTGAGGTCTTTATATTGAAAAGTAAAAATTACCGATTAATCCGTTTGTCTAAATTCAGATGAAATTAATAACTAAAGTATTTCGTGACGAGGTCCTTTAAATAAATAAATTTACAGTAAATATAATAGAACTTAATTCACAAATACACCAAAATTAATGATGCAGAAAAATATCGTGAAAAGTCATTATATCTTAAGTAAATAGCTATTGTCCAATCTCCCATCCAGGTCCAATCAATTCTCAAGTTTTTTTGGTATAACTTAACAGACATTTTAAAATACTTCTTAAAGACTCAACGGTTACACACGTTACATAAACAATTTTAATTTAAAGAAAAGAAATAACAATGAATACAGACGAAAATAAACAAATACAATATTCGAACAAATATTAATTTTTAGGATTTTTCGCATTGTACAAACCTCACACAATTAATCGTAAAACGTGTGGCCAATTGCAGAATGACAGACAAGACAAACAAATAGCAACCGATTATTCTTTTTCTTGGTAAAATTTTGGATATCCGAATTTCAATGTTTCTTCCTGTTTCTGATGTTAATTTTATACTATTTCATTATGCATACATAACAGCGCGAATGCATTTATGATTTATGTTACT
Organism: Icerya purchasi; assembly: GCA_039619475.1. Taxonomy (NCBI): domain Eukaryota; kingdom Metazoa; phylum Arthropoda; class Insecta; order Hemiptera; family Monophlebidae; genus Icerya; species Icerya purchasi. The sequence continues at coordinate 348,860,121 of CM077116.1, read as the reverse complement.
TCTACAGAATTCAATCACGCATGTGGATGATACAGAAAAACACGAAGTATTTCTATATTGGAAAGTTCCAGAATCGTTCAAAGAAGCTATCCGATTTCAGTAAGTATTTCAACAGAATTTGTTGCCGCCACCAGCTTAATAAATAAACTGTCTTCTTTTTTCTTTTTCTTTTAAAATTACCTAATCATCCACCAATCTGTTTATTTTGTCGGTTTTAGTTTAACAATTGCTCGCAACTTCAGAAGCTACTGGGCTGGTGAAGAAACGAAGGAATTACTTTATAACAACACAGCAGCAACCTAATGTGGTTGCAATAGGATTATTTTTTAAGTTTACATTTACTTCTCTTTTTGTTTTTTTACATAATTTTATATTTCATCTGTTGAGTAAGAAGCTTTAAAATAAATTGTACAAACATTATTCACTATAAATTTAATATCAAAGTATTAAAAAATAGTCCATATTTGATAGCAGTCGGATATAAATTAGAAGAGTACTAAATACAATATTTACAAAGATAGTTATTATGCTACATTATCGTTAACATAAATCGCGACAAATAAAATAAAATTGATAAATTTCTATAAGCAAAAAAAAATTTAATTCTTAAATGGTAGAATGCTCAACCGTAAAGATATATTTTTCAGTTACTTTCCACGATATTCTAGAATCTAGATGATAACTTTATCACTCGTGATCTTATTAAATGCCTGCAGTGGATAGAATGAGTACTGCTGCTAAGAATTACATTTTTTTTTTTTGAAGGTATTTTTAAAAATATATTTAATTTATCGCGGTTTATGTTTGTCAAAGTTGTAGAAACAGAATGAGACTCATAGAAGTACTCGCTTGATGCACGACGAGTAGAGATTGTGTGATTATACTTTTCTTTCTCCGCTATGGCTAGCAGTGAAGGGACCAGTTTTTGTCTTTCCTTTAGGCGAATAATGATATAACCTGTTTTTAGAGTAGACTCGGTCGTTCGCGAATACTCTTACAATGCATATAAGCAATTCGAATAAATATTAAAGAGCATGAAGCTTTATTTTCATTTTAGTTATGTAATCGATTTTAATTTGTAGTATATAACCAACCAGGACATGTATGCCACAAAGTAACTTCAATTAATGTAATTTAATGAACGTTTGCAGATTTTATACTTCAATTTGAAATTTTATTTTTAAAAATAGGAATAAAATCAAATTATAATAACATTATATATATTAATTACAACGTAACTCTTAGGCTAACCTCCATTAGAAAAAATGTCCCAATTTTATGAAACGTTTGTTATATTTTGTAGGATTTTTTTGATTGTTATTTTAAAAATGTCACAATTTTATGCAACGAAATATGTAACGAAAAATATAACGAAAAAATGTCTTAATTTTATATAATGAAAGATAAATGTTAGGACTGGATTTTTGTGATTATGTTACTTTTTTTTGTGTTGATGCCAGTAAGAATTACGTTGTAAATTTTGATCATTTTATACAAAGTATAGAAGAGAAAGAGACAGAAATGAAAGCAAGAGGGGTCAAGGGGCACAGCCCCTTACAAGGCCAAAATGGCCGAGTTATATATATATATATATATATACTGTCCGACAAAATGATTGATATATTTATCCCATATAAAGTATTAAACTAAATCATTAATTATTACAACGGAAAGAAAAAACACTGGCGTATTCAATACACAATTATATAATATTATTACGAGTAAAAATTACAGAAGTTTATTGAACCCAAAACTATATATTTATGCTGCTGCAACACTATTCAAAATTGAACCACTTCTTATCAAATATGTGTATACTTTAATATTATAAAAAAAAGGAAACAAATTAAATCAAATACTGCATAAATTACAATTGACAATAAATGTAAAGAAAACTCACGGAGTTGTATTTACTCGAAAGAGAATCAATTTATATACTTTGATTTAATCATTTGAAAGTCAGTAAATTTTGACAATTCACATAAATACTAGGGTGGTTCAAATATAAACCGGAATTTCGTCATAAAAATTTTTATTTTATACTTAAGTGCTCATATTTTTTACAGTTTTTCGAGATAGCCCCCCTCGCACGCTACGCACTTTTTCCACCTCACCGGCAATTTTTTTATTCCTTTTTCGTAAAAATCTCGCGGCTTGTCACATAGCCATTTGCGCACGAACGATTCCACCTCATCGTTGCTGTCGAAACGTTGTCCACCAAGTGCTTCTTTCAACGGGCCAAACAAATAATAATCACAAGGCGACAAATCTGGACTGTAAGGAGGATGTTCAAGTGTTTCCCAGCCCAATTCGGCCAATGTCTCTATCGTGAGCCGAGCGGTATGTGGCCTGGCGTTGTCTTGAAGCAGTATCGCACTACGGATCGGAATTTCGCGCCTTTTTGTTCGATAGGCCGGTTTGACTGTGTTTTTTAGGAGGTTACTGTAATACTGCGCCGTCACAGTACGTTGTTCAGTTAGGAAATCGACTGCGATCACTCCCTTCATGTCCCAAAACACGGTACACAACACCTTCCCAGCTGACTGTGTAACCTTCGCTTTGACTGGCGCTCCCTCTTTTTTCTTCCGCCACTCCATAGACGAGCGTTTACTCTCCGGCGTATAGTAGTGTACCCAAGTTTCGTCCGTGGTGAATATTCGCCGCAATAAATTCTCTCCTTCCTCTTCATACCGCTGCTGCAGGAGACGCGTACAAACTTCCCAACGAGTGAATTTCTGTTCAAAATTCAGAAGTCTTGGCACCCATCTGGCTGCAATTTTGCGATAACCTAGCCGATCATGAATTATTGTCTCAATACTACCTATGCTGATGCCCAATTCGTCGGTCATATCGCGTACACGGACGCGTCGGTCAGCCAAAATGAGTTGTTCGATGGCTTTGACGTGTTCATCTGTAATGCTGGTTTTTGGGCGCCGCGCATGTGGTATGTTTGACACCACTTCACGTCCTTTTTGAAACGCGCAACACCACTCGTACACTTGAGTTTTGGAGAGACACTCATCCCCGGACTGTTCGCGTAATTTTCGGTAAATTTACACGGATTTTACGTCGTCTTTGACTAAAAAACGAATAATGATGCGTTGCGCAACAGACACTGGTACTTCTTTTTCACTCATGGCTCTAACTACACTAAAAAGTGAGGTTACGCGGTTCTAATTGCTCTACACGCTTCGTAACAAACCGGTCTAACTGCCAGTGCAACCACTTTTTCCACAATAAATTTTTCGCGCGTTTATTTAAAAATTCCGGTTTATATTTGAACCACTCTCGTATTTAGAAGTTAATTTTAATTCTAAGGTGAATTAGACGGAAGAATTTAATCTTATAACAATAAAATGTAATAAACTTGTAAATTTAATGAGAGCTACATTAAAAGCGTTAACTGGAGGTGGTGAATTAGACGGAAAAATTTAATCTTATAACAATAAAATGTAATAAACTTGTAAATTTAATGAGAGCTACATTAAAAGCGCTAACTGGAGGTTGTATCCATTTTCTCATGGTACATAAATTATTGATCAGATCGGATCAAAACCTTAATAAAAATTTAATGAAGATACCATTCATTGCTTATTATTAGAAGCTGATGAATTTTCTATTCAAATTATATTATGCATCTAACTTAAAAGTTAATAACTAACATAAACATTTTAATCAGAAATAAATATAGGATTAATTACAGTTTTTTAAAGAATTTATCACCAAATATTATTCCCATCGATTTACAATTTATGTTTTAAAAGAATCCTAAACAATACTGAAGTCGATGATAGTAAATCAAAATTTTTATTATTACTAATGCAGAATTTAAAGAACATGTCAGCTGCTATCGTATTTACAAATAATTTTGCACAGATTAACCAATAGATAAAAATTAAAATCAAAGCTTACAAAATCAAAAACACTTATATGCCACTTTTTGGATCTTGAAAAAGCTTCCGATCGAGTATGGCGACATGGATTATTAAAGAAGCTAATGTCTACCAGTATAACCGGTAATATGGGAAATTACATACAAAGTTTTTTGTACAACCGAAGATTTTATGTGAGAATCGGTTCGTCGATATCACAAATCTTTCCATCAGAGAATGGAATTGCACAAAGCTCTGCTTTAAGCGTAGCGTTGTTCATACTCTACATAAATGATATAAATCAAACCGCCCGTTTCAGCCCGGCTGTTCATCGACGACCTAAACATATCCTTATCGTTTAATCTTTCACTTAACACCCAAAACATATTCCAACAAACGATCTTTAAAGTACAATTCTAGTGCGATGACATTGTCCTGATCTTTTCCTTCTCCAATACTGTGTGCCTAGATTTCTTTAGAGGGCGTCAAATTACCCCAGCCATCTCCATAAATCTTTATAACTCACCAATTCCTATTAAACCAAATGTCAAATTCCTTGGTCTCCTATCTGACAGGATGTTTGAAGTCCATGACTATCTTAAAATACCTATCCAATAAAAAAAAAACAATACCCGTCCGAAATTACTTCTTACTTATACAAAGCCTTAATCCTATCCTAAATCAATTATGGGTTCCAGGTGTACTCGTCTACCAAACAAACCGCCCTAAATTCTTTAGATCCCACTCACCTTACTGTCCTCAAAACCTCCATCTTTTAGCATATGTGGCTTGTCCGGTGTCCCACCTCTTTTCTTTTACAGAAATTACTATTCACAAAACTAGATGCCTTTACTTATCATGTACACAATCAGTCTCACTCCTATTCCAGCCATCCCCCTCCCTTGTGTTTTCCAAATGATCTTACGCCAAAGTAATATAAAATTCCCCATAATGCACCCAACTAATCTTTTAGCGCCATGAGACCACCTAGAAATTGACATAAATATATCCCTACTTACCTATGATCAAACAAACAACTCATAAGATACACTCGAAAAAACAATACAAACTATAGATAGGTGTATTCACTATGTGCCAATGCATACTGATGGTGCAAAGGCGGATATAATATCACTCCAGGCGGCAGCGTTTGGCTCGGTCCACTCATTTGCACTAGATGATTAATGCACAATACTTGACGCTGAGTTATACGGTGTCTTGTATTGTTTACAACATATATACCTAGCTAGTCCCCACCCACAGATAATCCTTGTAATTACAAATTCAATAGCATCTCTTTATTCTATACCCAGCTCGCAACCAAAAGTCCCACTAGTTTGCCAACTTCAATAGATCATGGTTGACCTCACGAAAGAAAATTTCAGGATGTTATACTTATGGGTTCTTGGTCACACTGGGATTCCTGACAATGAAAGGGTAGATATGGCTGCACGGGCATCAATTTACTGTCCTGTAAGCCCAGATGCCGCCCAACCAACATCGATAAAGAGACTACTACAACATAAGTCTAAGCAGGAATGGAGGACACACTGGGCTTCTCAAAAGACTTTTTTAAGGTCAATAAAACCACCAACTAAGCCTTGATGGCCATCAGAGAGGATATATCTTGGCGCGATTTCACAATAATTGATCGCTTAAGAATTGGGAACATTTCTTTGTCTCATAACTACGTTTTCCATAGGACTTCGCCTTCCACAACCTGCCCTTTCTGTTCCTAAACATGTTATCCTTCATTTCATCATATTCTTTCCACATATACTAAATTTGGAACATCCCACTTGTCATTTAACCTAAATTTTTTTCTACAAAAGGTCCTCGCTAATGCTCCGAATAACGGCTGGAAATGGGAAGGAAAGGATAAAGGAAGCATTGAAAGGAGTAGGAAGATCCAACGCCAAAAGTTCGGCGTATAGATGAGAGCACTCAGGAAAAAGAGCAGAGCATTCAAAAAGGATATCAGTTGAGCGGAGAGGGCAAAAGGGCGAATGTGAAAGAGAAAAAGAAAAACGAGAAAAGGGAAGGATGGAATGACCAAGTCTCAGTCTGATTAAAGAAACAATAGCTGAGCGCCGAGAAAAGGGAAGAAATTGGTACCAAGGCTGTGAATTGGGAGTAGGCTGTAGGAGGAGGTAGAAGGAGGAGCGATTGGCAAAAAAGGAAGGGTAGATGTCAACCCACAGTCTGGTATGGAGACTTGCGGATAGGAAAAAGATGTCTGAGGCAGGAAAATGCGGAAGGAATGGACCATTGAGAGACGCTGAGCGAGCTAGGAAGTCAGCTGCTTCGTTGCCCTCAATGCCAGAGTGGCCAGGAACCCATAAAAAGTCAATAAGGATAGAACGTGCTCAGCGCAAGTTGGAGATAGAGGTACGAACAGAAAGAATGATATCATTAGTCGAGTTGGAAGGAGGAGAAGAGATAGCTTGCAGCACGGATTTGGAATCAGTAATAATGAGAAACTTACAGATCCCTCTTGAAGAGGAAATAAAGGAGACAGCATGGAGAATGGAGACTGCTTCAGCAGAAAAAATGGAACAAAAGGAAGGAAGTTTGAAGGATTTCGAGTGATTAAGCGAGGGGGCCGTAAAAGCACCGCCCACCCCGCAATCATTTTTGAAACCATCAGTGAAAATTTTTACATGACGGGGAAATGAAGAATTTAATATGTGGACATATTCACTGACCACTGTGCTCTGAGGAGTGGAGTTAGCACGAAGAGGAAGAGAGGAGAATGAGATGGGAAGACATGTATTATTGAAATCAAAAGAAAAGTAAGGAAGCTTATTGCGGGAAAATACACAAGGAGAGAACTTAGAGACCCGAGCAGTTATGTGCGCAAGAACCGGGATTTTGTGAGGAACGAAGCGCCAGTGGTCATTGATATACAGATAGGAAGAAATAAGTTTAGATGAAGAGATCGGGAAGCGTTTAATTAGAAAACGGTAACCAAGCAGAGATCTGCGGATAAACAGGGGTTTAATATTAGATTCGGACAAAATAGCAGGAATGGGAGAAGACTTTAGGGCCCCAATGCAGAGCCGAAGACAGGAGTTTTGGATTCTATCAAGTTTGCGCAGGAGAGAGTTTGAGGCATTGCCGTATAAAAAGGAGCAGTAGTCTAGTTTGGTTAGTAATTGCCGTATGCGGTAATAACCTATGCAGTTACACACGGCTCATGGTAATAAAAAAAAAACAAAAAAAAAACATCAATTCTCATAGGCTATTGCAAAAATAATACGGGTTTATCAAGAAACTATCAATTAACTTCAGCCAGTGGCGTACTTTAGGTAGGGGGGGCTTCCGCGAAATTTTGGAGCGATTTTATATTAGGACCTGCCCAAAGGCACAGAAAAACGAGCAACTGCTCAAAGCGGTACAGTTTGAGGGCGGAATTATATTTATTATACTTAATTTTTCGTTCAGTTATATTTTATTTATAAAATAACAGCGTCGTTTATTGTTTTCTTCTTTTTTCTTTTTTAATCGCTTTATAACAACGGTAAAAATAGTTCAATGCGAAATGTTTTTTACTTTTTTTATAAAAAATAACAAACAAATAAAGATTTCATTTTTCACACGGAGACAATTCTCGTTTTCTCACTAGCGTAATAATCTTGAAATTCAGACGGACTATTGATTTTTGTTGATCATATTCGTTTCATTTTTCATACTATCAGCTTTTTAATTTGTATGGGTATTTACGAATTCCGGAAGTTACTGTGTACAAAAATCAAACGCAATTTAGATTTTGTTAGTTCTTGCAGTTTGTCATATGGCTGGTTATTAGTGTATCCTAAAAACGCGGTTCTAAGTTTTAAAAAAAGTAACAATTGTCTTTTAATATTTTTGTTGTTTCTTCGCTCAATTTTTTTGATTTTAGAACCCCCTCCCAAAAAAAAAAAAAAAAATTGGTTCAAGTACGCCACTAACTTCAGCAATTTATCCAGTAGCATTTTCTCTGGACTATGTATGACTATACATCTCCAATCGAACTGGCAAGAAATTTCTTTATTATAGTATACTTTTTTAGTCATCATTGTTATGTAATATGATTAACAAGTAATATGCACGAGTTTTAGATACTCTGCGACGCACTTTGTAATATACCTGTAAAAGTTTTTCTAGTATAAACTGTTGTCAGAAACTGGTTTTTCTGGTCATGCTCTGCCGAATACGGTGGACCCGATTTCATTTAAAACATTAATGATGCATGCACAGTTTCAAAGTCTACCAAGACGTGCTACCTTTCACTTCGCCGCATCGAAAATAAGTTTGAACCGCATTATGATATTCCTATCTTCTGAAAGTATAACCGACAATTTCATGCAAAGCGCCGGAACCATCCAGCTGAATAATCGACGGGTCAAGGCAATAAAACTTAAAAACCCTTCGCAGAAACTGCTACTTTCAAATGTCTCCTCAATAATTCCGAACGAAGTCATCCGAACGTATCTAACAAACAGCCTGTGATTGAAAATTGTCTCTGCAATATCCTTGCTCCGAGCGAGTCCCGTTGACGAAAAATTCTCGCACGTCATCAGTTGGAGAAGGCAGCTATACGTACAGGATACTGTGTGTACAGGTCTTCTGGAAAGTTTTGTTATTTCCTTTAAGGACAGAGAATATCGTATTTTCCTCCAACTACCGAACCATACGTGTTCACATTGTAATACATCCAATTCCGATCCCAGACCAGCTGTCCCACCATCTCCTTCTTCCCACAAACTACCGGACTCCTCGCATTCCTCTTTATCAGACATCGTGACGGACATCGTATGCAGAGGGCATAGCACAACAGTGGTGACGATCTGCTAAGCGTCCGGCACGAAGCAGCACAAGGTCTCAGCGTACTTCTGTCTCCAACATCAATTCCACCGACTTACAAGAAATTGAAAAATGATGAACCAGAGGATCCCCCATCGGCTAGCGCAGCAGCAACAGAAACTGCGCACGCTTCCGCAAATCTTCCTATGGACTGTGGTACTGATGAATCCAAATTAAATAAAGATGATGCAGTTCAGAGTATGGATTTGAGTAATGATAGTAAGGCCGTTCAACAGTAGCCAACTAATATTTGCTACTCAAACCCCCTACTCCCACATACCTGAATGCTTCCTCTGGTTCGTTCTCTACTATTGATTTTGATTTTATTTTCTCTTCATTCTACCTTAAGGTTGAATTCACTGTACTACAAGACATCTTCTCTAGCAATCATTTTCCCATCCTCATATCTTTTCCGTCCAACACAAATGCAATTTCTCATCCGCCGTCCTCGAAATTCAATTATTAAAAAGCAAACTGAAGTATTTTCACTTCTCTTCTCGGGACCATGCCTCTTCCGTCTCCTTCAGTGAAAGAAAATATTACAACTTTCTCAGATAAACTAATTGCTGCTGCCAATATATCTACTCCGAAATCTCGACCCTTCTCACTCCCACGTTACGTCCCTTAGTGGTACAGGTATGGCCATTTCTGCAAGTAAAAGAGCCTTCCGAAGATATAAATCCACCCACCTAGCCTCTGATCTCCCTGCTTTTAGGAAAGCCCGTACTGCCGCACGTGATGTAATTCGCCGGAAGAAACAGGAGGCGTGGGCAGCCTTTGTTTCTGCTATAACTCAAAACACGTGCAACCGAACAATTTGTGATAAAATTAAATTAATAAACGGCATTTCTACCATTCCACCAATCCCTCTTATCAAAATAAACAACTGCCCAATAGCTGAACCTTCTGAGGTGGAAAATGTGTTTTCCAGACACTTCAGTCATGAATCGTTATCTTCGGTTTACTCACAAAATTTCCTATTGCATAAAACTAAGAAAGAAAAATCCCCGATAACCTTTAATAATAATAACGCCGATGAATACAACAGCCCTATTACTTTAAGCGAGCTCAATTATGAAATAAAATTTTTGTATTTAAATTATAGATTAAGTAAATTTGCGAAATTTTACGCGTCAGTGTTCCGTTATTTACCGATGGTGTAGTAAAAACTTCGTTTACAAATGTTAATTTAGGTTCTTTAAATGTTTTGCATATAAAAATAAAACTCAGCAATGTATACCATATTTTAAAAGCTAACTGGAATGTAAACAAATTACAGCAAAAACTAAAAAGCAGAAATTTTTTGTAAATTGATGAAAACGTGTGCCATTTTCTATGTAACCGAAATTTGAACTTTCTGAAGCTAACTGTCGACATCGTAACATATTTTAAGGAAAAAAATCAACTTACACAGCGCAGTGACTCCACCACTCCAGCCTCTTGTTAACCTTAAAATAGTGAAATTACTTTAAAATAAAAACTCCGCTAACGTCATAAGATAATTTTATATTTTGTCCGGTTTTACTAGTAAGTAATTAAAACCATTCATTTATTTGCGAATTCGAGTAATAAGTAACGTAACGTAATTAAGATTAAATCGTTCGAGAAGTTAAAAATGTTGTACAGCTGAGTAAAATATTCTTAGATTCATACAACCGCGCACCAATACGGTAAGAAATTAAAAATAAAATGAATGCTAAGCGGATAGTCAAAGATATTGCCTAATAGAAATAATATAATACATTCAAGTAAGCTGCACGTCGTAAATTTAAATGGAATAAATGTATTATAAATAACTGTGTACATTTAATGATTATTTTCTGTGTGTTAGTAACACTTCTAAATATAACACCTCGGAAGTTTTCCTTTTAAAGGTGAAAAAATTTTATTTTATCTTATTTTATTTTATCTTATTTTATTTTATCTAATTTTATTTTTTCCGATACAATAAAACGTTATAAGCAGAAGGCAAAAACTACATCGTTAAAAAGAAAGACAAACGTTTTGAGAATGATAGGTGAAAACTTTACAAGATTGTATACAAATTAATTTTTTTGTTACATTTGTAAATAACTGACAGTGGTAAACAATTATGGGTTTCGAAAAAGTGCAAAGAATATTTCTGCGGTAACAGTTCAAACGATCAAAAATCTAAAATTTACGATTTCTTTTGTTTACTTTTTGCAGATATCAGCTGAGTGCAATGATAATTTCTTGAGGTACTCTCAACGCGTGGCAGCAGAGTTCGAACCAAGTTCTACCCAAACGTATTACCGCATCTTGGCCAACCATGCTGCGGCAGTTGGCAATTTTTTTTAGTTTTCCTAAACTTAGGTTTGAAATTTTTTATCAAGACTCATTACTAGTGTAAATAAATAACTGTTGTATCTGCTAGTAAATATTAACGATCATTTTTCTACTTCATTCAAATATTGTTTTCATTAATAAATTTTATCAGCAGTTTTATAATTAATTCTGTATTTTTAGATTTTCCTAACCTAAATTTGTAATTTATTAATAATGTTTATTACTGGCAAGTATAAATTGAAAAAACAAATGTTTATAAACTGTCTGTTGCTAAGTGTTACTAATTATTTTTGTACTCCTTTTTATCATTTTGCACGTTATTTAAACATATTTTTAAAGCTACAAATCAGTTACTGTTTAGATGTAACATTTTTCGGTTCTTCATTTTTTTGTTTTTTTTTTTTGCAATGAAAGTGTAAGATTGAAAGTTTATAAAAATCTGCTAAATCAATTTTTTACATTATAATTTAAAATTTTGAGAACAGGCTAAAAACAAACAAAAACCATCCGTCACCACAGAAAAACTCGCCTTCCCCGGTAAAAGACAAGTATCGTCACCTAGAACAAAACATTTTTAAAAGTGCCGTTGTGTAAGGCAAAATGCCCGTGCTACAGACGGCCGCATTGATTCCAATGTGTTAATGATGCGAATAACAACATAAGAAGTTCTACAACTTTTTCCAGATGTTAGGAAAAATCATCAAGAGAAGTACGGAAATAAAGAGATGACCGGGACTTCACTAAATCGTTTTCTTATCCAAGTCGGCAAGAAAAAAACAAAAAAAAAACAAAAAAAAAAACGAGCTATCATTAGCGCCGATCCTATCTGAATACACTTGCAACTAACCTCTCGAATTATGCCGAAACAGCATTAATTTTTTCTAACACATTTTTGTGTAGAAATTGGACCATCTCTGCTGCCATTATATTTTACAAAAATTATTAGTTCTTGCCTACATAGAAATATGTAAATATAAACGGTCGAAAATAATTAATCGCATGTGTTTAGATAGAGTTAAAATTATTACTAAGAAAATAAAATGTGTACAATAAATATTTTTTTAATGAAACTTATAAACACAATTTATAAACGTTATAGAAATTTAAGTAATATTTAATTATACTGATTGCTCAAATTTCAAAAACAAATGAGCATTTGCAACAATAAATTACAAATTTTTAACGGCACACTTGTAAGTCGTTTTTGACAAATAAAGTGCGCAGATAAACGCTTCTCATCACAACCTGATTACCATATTGTGAACCAAGAAGGAAACCGAAACCAGCTGAAAAATTTTGACTTTGTTGATGCCGTTGATGTAACATTAGAGCCGATCACTGTAAATTCGTTCGATTTTACACCAGTCCAGTACTCATTTTGCCCCTTCATAATTGTTAACCTAAAATGTTATATACTAAGAGTAAGCACAGTTTTCAAAAATATAATATTTTCACAAAAACAAATAAGAAATTAAATATATTTACGTAGACTTAAGTGTATAATTACGGCTGTGAGACGTGGACTTTGAAGAAAAATACCCTGAATCGATTACAAGCTTTTGAATTGTGGTGCTACCGGAGAATTTTGAGGGTACCCTGGACAGCTAAGAAGACCAACCAGGAGATACTTAGAGTTATGATAAAAGACCACGAATTGATTAATTTAATAAAAATTCGAAAAATGAAATATTTTGGACACTTGATCCGTGGGACAAGGTACACCTTGCTACAAACCATTTTGATGGGAAAAATTGAAGGTAAAAGAAGAGTTGGTCAGAGGAAACGTACCTGGTTCTGTGATATCAAGATGTGGACAGGATTAAATACAGAGTGGTTGGTACACTCCGCGTACGACAGAGAGCGGTACCAGAATATCATTAAAACTTCACTAGATGGCCACCCGTGATCGAGATCGGTCGGGACAGCAAGAAGAAAAAGTGTATAATATGTCTTCATTCAACCCCTCAATTTTGTAAAACTTTTTTTAACATAAAATTATTGACGCGTAACGTTTTAAACTCGTCTATAAAAGACTTGATTGCAGTTTGTCATTGTGCGAAACAATGAACGTGTATATAAAATGTTACAATATCAAACAAAGTGCATCCGTTGCTTAATACTCGACTTCTGGTACATTTAAAACATTATACACTGACTTGTGTAATGATGAAAAAGATTTATTTGTCTACTTTAGAAAGGATAGGAAATTATTTAATGATCTTAATATGGTAGCGGTCTCCGGATACAAATATGCGATTAGCCATCAATACACAAAAAACATGTGCAGTAACAGTTATGTGTACGTCTTGAAACGGTAATTTTGGAGAAAAAAAGATTATTTTATTTCATTTATTAATTACTCGACATTTATTATGCTTTAAAATGGTATATAAATTGTAATAATCCGAAGATGTCATTACTGGAAATATAATTACGGTAGCCTATAATTAAAAATCAGACTTATTTGGAAATAAAAAGAGCATGGGAAAAATAGCACAAATAGCAAAGAGAGAAAAAATCAAAAGACACTGATGCTCGTCTGACTTATTGCCGTCAGGCTATTTACCTCACCGCTACAACCTGAGTGAAGCTCAGCGGAGTACCAAGCGATGAAAAATCCAACGCCGCGGGACGGCTGCATCCCCCCTGTTTCTTTAGTTCGTCTGATGTCGACTGTCTAACTTATAATATAACTCCACCAACTCCTCGACCTAAGTAACAAAAATTAAAAAAAAGTCGATTAAAAAACTATAAATTGAATTGTCAATCGTTGAGCTTTTTCATTACTCACTGTTGTAACGTTTTTTGTCATGTAGTCAACATTTTAATCTTTAAAAAAAAAACATTCAGCTCAGTAACTTGTAAAAAAAAATATCTAGCTAAATGGTTTGTTGCCAGGCCACAAAAAAAAAATCTAAAAAGAACATGTATGTACATAATCGTACCCACCTCATACAAAAATTTGGAATTCTCAGTTGTGTTGCTGACAAATAAGAAATATAAAAAACCTAGCTACATCACTGTTACTTGATTCCATACTTATAAAGCGTTCCTCCAGTCAAGCGTAGTTGATTTGACAGCGATATTTCGGTTGAGTGGAACTAGGTTTGAATCGGAAGATTTCTTAATATTTTGGTGCCGCTACTAGCTGGTAAAAGTATCGCCCCTAAATACTTCGGTAAAAGCTTTTGATAAGTTTAATACTCTACACCAGTTGGAAGGTTTTCAAGGATTTTTTTAAAATTGGCTTAAATCATACTTTACGGACAGGGCCATACCTGAGGGGGTTTTCCGAGTTTAAACCTGAAATGTCTGCGAAATCATAACTGCTTAAATTAAATGGAACGAAAATCAGAATAAATTTATTTATTTTCAATTTTTGATAAAAAAAAAGAAAATTAAAATTTTTATTAATTCTATGGAAACGTTTATTTTTTATTTGTTTTTATCGTTGTGTTCAAATATTGTATATATATATATATATATATATATATATATATATATATATATATATATAACGGCCCTGCTTACGGAGAGAAAATATACAACTAAAATAAATAATATCTACATTAGTGGGGCTGTTTTGTAAATATCAGCGCCCCTCAGGAAAGTATTCTAGGCCCTATTCTATTTTTGATATATGTATAAATTACCTATGTGTCTTGAATATCAATGGGAAACTTATAGTCTATGCCAATGATACAGTATTACTGGTCAACTGGCGGTATCCTAAAATAATACAAAAATTAGCATAAAATGGAACTAATCGAATGGATGACTTTAAATAAACTTATATTAAATTTATCTAAAACTAAATTTATAATATATAGCATTTGTTTTAATTACCTCTGGGGAAATTTAAATCAAGAGTTCTAATGACGTGGAGATAGGAAGAATTTCAAAAAATTCGGTGGTAAATTGACATGGTCTATGCATACGTTATATCATGTACCCTTCCCCCTTTTCTAATTGTCGCTCCTTTTATCTGTCAGTTCAGCCTAATCTTCCTTCAAATCCTTGGTTCCTTCTGTTTCCTTCACTTCCTCGCTCTGTTGTTGTCTCCATTGTGCGTTTGCGCTTAAACCATTCCTTGCTACCTTCCTCACGCTTTCGCCTCTCGTTGACCTCTTCCCCATGTTGTCCTCTCCATTCAAACGATGCGGTTGTTTGTGACACCGATCACGTGTTCTTTGAGTGCTCTGCTCTTTCGGTGGAGCGCTCGGCTCTATATTCCCACTTGCTTGGGCTGGGGCTTCCTGCTCCTTTTTGTGCTCGTTATATCCTGTCTTTTCCTTCTACACTTATTATCCCCTCCATTGTTTCCTTCTTATTAGCGATAGCTGATCGCCTCACTGTATAACTTTCGTTTTCCCTTAATTGTTTCTGGGTGAAGGTCCTCGGTTGACGAGCCCAATTAAAAAAAAAAAAAAAAAAAAATCCTAACTACCAGAGTCTGTTCAACCAAATTTTCCATCTCATGCTTAGTTTTTCAATTTTACCTCTTTTTTATTATTATTATTATTTTTTTTTTTTTCCACAGGACATTTACCCAACACAAAAGATTAAAAGAATAGAAGGACATATGGAGCGACAAGTTAAATCAAGAAACGATTAGAGACAGAGGAAATGAAGGCGGCTAACAAGGGAACAACAGAAGGAGATGGAAAAGTGAGAATACAGAGGGCACTGTAAGGAGTAGGGAGGCCAAAGCTAAGCAAATTGGAATAAAGGATCGCGCGTTCTGTAGAAATAAAGGAACATTCAAATAGTACGTGGTTTGCATCACACGTGCCATTTAAGGTAGGAGGATGTAAGGGACACAAAGGAGATTGAACCAGAGCAAAGCGGAAACGAGAAGATGATTAAAACGAATGCGAACTATGGAAGAAATGACAGAACGGCTGATACTGGGAAAATTATTAAACCAAGAAGAAACGGATGGAGAAGGCTGTAAAGCAAGGTAAAAGGAGTCAGGGTTGGAGAAAAAGGACGGATAGAGATCAGTCCAAAAGTCACGGTGAGAACGAAAAGAGAGAGAGTAAAGACTTTGGTAAGGAAATCTGCCTACGAAACGACCATTTACTGCGGCCGAGCAAGCTAACGAGTCAGCAAGATCGTTATCAGCTATACACCACCCTGTAATCTGTCGTCTACATTTTAGATACAGTTTACTTCCCTCATCCCTTTTTCGTTTCTCACTTATATCTTCTCCCCTTTGTCTTCTACTCCCTTCTACTTCTCTTTTTATGTGTAGTGCTAAGCGAATTTCTTTTTAATGCTCTTCTATCAAAAGAGCCCATTCTTCACGCTAAAAATGTGTATAATGTTCGGAAAAAAATGAAACATTTTAATCGTAAAAGCAATCTAAATCAGTTAACAACTTTCTCTTCATTTTATTACATCCAAGCTTGTTACCGTGAACATTAATGCAGAACAGTCGATCACAGCTTTTTATATTTTCAACGTGCAGCAACGCTATTTAAATAATCAAACCAAACCTTATTCGAATAAAACACATTATCTAACCAACTACCATAACTAAAAAATATTTAAAATTTTCTAAAATACAAAAATTATACCACTTTTAAGTTGTCCTTTATT
Source organism: Icerya purchasi (assembly GCA_039619475.1). NCBI lineage: Eukaryota > Metazoa > Arthropoda > Insecta > Hemiptera > Monophlebidae > Icerya > Icerya purchasi. The sequence goes on along the minus strand of CM077116.1, from coordinate 348,843,496 downwards.
GCCATTTATTAAAGAATCGGTATAATTCATCTTCGATTTAGAAAAACATTTTTTTTTTGATCTTAAAACTATTTCCAAATTTCCTCGTAATTTTTATTCCTTCAAATCTTCATAACGTACCATATTCAATCTGCCATTATGCTTCGGTCTTCAACATTATCATTCTTTTCTCGACTCTGCGTCCAGTGCAAGCCGCAGTCGTTCGCAGATTCTTAATCTCTATTAATATCGAGCGCTAATAAACTTATTCACAATTAGAAAAACTGCAGTCACCTTCGTTAATCTTTTACGACGCTTTATTTAATGTTTCGCACTATCTTAACAACCTCACTTCTTTTAGAATCACGTACTAGTCGTAAAATAGTCATTTATTTTTTTTCTAGTTTACCCTGATAATTTCACGTGCTGTTTTCGAAGCTTTCTTCTGAATAATGACGTTATAAATTAAAGTTTTCGATATATAAAATAAAATTATTAAAATAAGTCGAATGTCCTGAATTTTTTGAAGTGAACGAGGTCTAAACTATTGTCAAAATGTTTACTGATTCCGTTATAAAAACAGCCCAAGATAGCATTCCAAAAACATCCGATAAAACTCCAAAAAAAACAGTACCATGGCGGTGCGATGAACTAAAAATAGCAATTAATGACAGGAAAAAAGCTTTACGTAAGTTTAAAAGAAATCCCTCACAAGAAAATTTAATAAACTTTAAGATAAAACGCGCCCGTGCACGCCAAATAAATTTACTCAAACAAAGAGAAAGCTGGACAAATTTGATGAAGTCAATTGTACAAAACTCTAACATTAATCTGACGTGGGAAAAAATACGTCATTTTCAAAGGTTCCTTCACATCTTTAAATATCCCATATATCCAACTGGAAAACAATATTTTAACTAGTACAAATGATATTGTAAACCACCTGGCACAAAATTTCGCGAAAGTTTCCGCGACAAATTCATATCATCCCACATTCCAACATCTCAAATCGTCCGTAGAATCAAGTCCATTAAATTTTCAGTCAAATAACTCAGAAGAATACAACGCTGCCTTTTCTATTGAAGAACTTAACCAGGTATTAAATCACAACATCAAAAACTCCTCTCCCGGTCCAGAAGACATCCACCTGTTTATGCTAAAACATCTGTCAGACCAATCGAAAATAAACCTTTTAAATCTTTACAATAAAATCTGGACGGCTGATTCCTTCCCTTCCTCTTGGAGAACAGCTACAATAATTCCGATCCTGAAACCTGGAAAAAATAACTCCCTTGCGTCTAGTTATCGTCCAATATCCCTAACACGAGTTCCGTGCAAAATATTAGAAAAAATGGTCAGTAAACGTCTAATCTGGTACATCGACAAAAATAAAACGTTAAGCACCCGCCAAAGTAGTTTTAGGAAAAAAAGGTCAACCGTAGATTATCTATTCAGCCTCCAAAACGTAGTCCTGAATGCATTCCACAGCAAACAAAGCGTACTGTCTATCTTCTTCGACCTCGAAAAAGCCTATGACAAAGCTTGGCGTTTCAAAATTATTCAAAAACTTCATCTTATTGGAATAAGAGGACACCTCGGATTCTTCATTATAAACTTTCTCACTGACCGAACGTTTAGAGTAAGAGTTAATAATACATATTCCCACTTACACACTATTGAAAACGGTGTTCCACAAGGATCAGTGTTAAGCACTATCTTATTCATACTACTTACAGACAGCATAAAAGAAATTGTCCCACGTCCAGTGTCACTAAGAATTTTTGCCGACGACATAAACATCTCAATATGTACAAATAACTTAAACATTGCTCAAAAAGTTATACAAGACACCTTAGATCTCCTCCAAAAATGGGCGGATATAAATGGATTAGTCTTCTCAGAATTAAAAACCCACTGTGTTTTATTTACTAGAAAGTATAAATCCCAAAAACCAACTCTTAAATTCAATGGACGTACTCTCGAAGTCAAACCATGTACTAAATTTCTTGGGCTAACCTTTGACAGTAAATTATCTTGGACTCTTCACTATCTAGGACTTAAAAAAGACTTAATGAAAACCCTCAATATAATTAAAACTATTAATAAGCCCAAATACGATCCATCTAGAAAATTACTAATGCAATTATATAGATCTCTCATTCGGAGTAAAATCGAATATGGATATCCAGCTCTCAATAACGTATCCGACAAAACCTTGGCCATCATAAAACCAATACAAAACGCAGCCATACGAATGTGTATTGGAACTTTACCATCCTCACCAATAGATAGTATTTTCGCGAAGCAGCTGAACTTCCCCCACAATTTAGGAAAAATTTGATCACAAACAGGTTCCTCCTATCTGCTGTATCTAACCCAACAAATCCAATACAAAACTTGATAAATTCGTACATTAAAAATCCTTCGCGGCAGGCTGAAAAACCAATCACCAATTTTCTGTCTTTTCTAAAAAAGTAATGAGCTCAATTTTTCAAACCTGAACCAAGAATATCCAAAATTTCCATTCTGGTTATTACAAACCCCAGACATAGATTTTTCTTTAATAAACTACAGTAAATCCGAAGTACCACACTATATAATTAAAAATCGTTATCACGAAAAAGTTACTAATTTTCCAAATTATGTGCAATGCTTTACAGATGGGTCAAAAATCGGAAATCAATATACTGGATATGCTTTTTCTATCAATGAAGAGGTTAAAAACTTCAAACTTCATAAATGCTCTTCCAACTATACAGCTGAATTAATAGAGCAATTTTTCACTGTTTGAAAAGCATAAAAACGAAAGAAAAAAGCAAAAATTATCTAATCCAAAGCGACTCAGTAAGCTCACTAACTTCAATCCTGAATATTTTTTCAACAGACAAATTTGTCCAAGATATTCATCAACAACTAAACAAGCTAAAATCTCGAAATATTAACATCAAATTAATGTATATACCCAGTCATATCGGAATCCAGGGAAACGAAATAGTAGATAACCTGGCCAAAACCGCCTCTACACCTTCTCCTGTAACCTCCACCACAGCCATGGACATCAAACATTTACTAAATCAAACCGAAATATCTAATTGGCAAACATCATGGAACACAAAATCCCATAACAAATTATTTCAACACAAAAAATCCGTACAACCTTGGAAAAACCTTTCCCAACTAAATTGTCAAGAAGAATTAATAATCACCAGGCTTAGAATTGGACATACGAAACTCACCCATAATTACCTCTTCCAAAAAGTCGATAAACCCCCTTGTCAGTTCTGCAACTCCACCCCCATCACAGTGAAACACCTTCTTTACGAATGCCCTAACATTAATCAAATGCGTCTAGAACTAAAAATCCCTTTAAATAATACAACCATCCCTGACAACCAAGACGAAATTAAAAAAATTCTTACCCTGATTAGAAAACTAAACTTAACAACCAGCATTTAAAATACCTACCTGACACTGGGTGTAATAATCATAGCAATTAAAAACACCCAGTATAAAAAAAAATAATAATAATAATAATAAAAAAAAAAAACAAGTCGAATGTAATAGTGTATTTTTCTTCGTTGTTTAGCTAAAATACTACAGCGGACGTTGAACATTTGCGAGTAGTGATTAAATTTTAGTAGATCAATAACCTAGCCCCCCCCCCCCCAAAAAAGAAAAAAGAAAAAATAAATAACCAGTATATTTTTTGATAATTAAAATTTGGTATTTCCTTTTATACCCGATAATTTACACTGATCGAGTCATCGAGTTTTCTAAAAGACCACATTTAGCAGCTTAACCGTAGTTGGTAAAACTTGATTCGAATTCTTCTACCGCGCATTGAAAATATAGAAATATTTCATTCTGGGTCATTATCTGTGACGAACCAAAAAAACAAAAAACAAAAAAAAAAAACAACGGAAGAGACATGATATTTTTCACGCTTTTTGAAATTTTCACCAACTTCGAAAGTTTCGTTGAGAAATACGGTTTCATTTCTGACAAATAACGATCTTTCCGTATATCCAAAATTTCGAGCTTGAGCATCTAAATATAAAGTCGTAAGCTCGGCTATAGTTTTACTACAAAGCGGACTTTTTTTTTTTAGTTGACGGAATCTTAATAAGACGGTTCAGAAACGACAAAAATATCAAATAAAAATCCATAACTCACGAACGGTTTGACTTAAAAAATTCAAAATTGAAACATAAATTACGATTAAAATTATCTATAAGACAATCTATAACTGCAAGCTAACCGATTACCCTGGGCGGCAAAAAAACCAAAAAACCGACAGAAATATATAATGTGGAATTTAAAACAATCTGAAAAACTACCCTTAAAACATTTATCGCTAAATAACCCTTTAAAAGTGAAATTCGCAATATAAAACAAAACGCAGAAGCTCTTTCATAAAAGTAAAAAATTATTATATAGACCTCCCCTTTGGGCCCAAAAACAGCAAAAAAATGGTGTTCATGTAACTAATAGCTCGAGTAAAAAAGTAGAAAAAACCAAAATGTATCTCAACCATACGCATAAAGGTCCGCTTTATAGAAAAAATATACCCGAACTTACCGCTTTATATTTTGATCTCTAGGGCACCGAAAACTCGAAAGTTTTAAAAAAAAATATTTTTTTTCCGGGAACGTGACATATCGTTGGAAGGATTGCTATTTGTCGGGAACGAAACCGTATTTAATTCCCTTTTAAGGAAACCTTCGAAGTTGGCGAAAAGTTCAAAAATGTGCAAAAAATGATGTGCCGCCCTTGAAGCCACGAGTATTATAGTTAAAAATTTTGAATAAGGTTAAAAATATGCGCATCCCCGTATAACTCTCTAGTTCGGAACATCCGGGTTTCCAACTTTAAAATTAAGCCCTCGGGGCGCCGAAAGCTCGAAATTTTGGGAAAAAACAATTTTTTTCCGAACATGTGATATATTGATAGAAAAATCGCTATTTGTCATTTCATTTCTTTAATGATACTTTCGAAGTTGGCGAAAAGTTCAAAAAAGCGCGAAAAAATGGAGTGTACTTCCCCTCCCTTTGCGCCGCAAAAAATCAGATTTATTTGTTTCGAATTTTTTATTATGTAAATGAAAATTATAGTTATCCTTAACTTAACGTAAGGAATCCTCAGCGCATGAAATATCATCCTTGACTGAATTTTTTTTTTCTGGGACCGTCAGCCGAGGGCATTACCCATTATTAGATTATATTAATGAGAGAGAGAGAGAGAAACGAATTAGAATTGAATACTACTAGAGATAGAAGAAATGAAAGACGCTATAATAGGGATGATCGCCAGAGATGGAAGTGAATGAATAAACAAAGCATTACGGTCCTTTATGCATGTTTGAGATGCATTTTAGTTCTCTTAACGTTTTTACTTGAGCTGTTGCAACGTGACTACCATATTTTTTGCTTTTTTGGTCTAAAAGGGTGAGAGGTGTTAAATAATTTTTTACCGTAATTTTTTGATTTTACGAAAGAACTTTTTCGAATTTCACTTTTAAAGAGTTATCTAGTAATAAATTATGAATTTTTTAGGAGTGGTTTTTGAGGTTGTTTTAAATTCTACATTACATATTCTTGACGGGTTTTTGTTTTTTTTTTGCCGCCCAGGGTAATCGGTTAGCTTGCAGTTATAGATTGTCTTAAAGATAATTTTAATGGCAATTTATGATCCGATTTTGAATTTTAGGAGTCAAACCGATCGTAAGTTATTGATTATTATTTGATATTTTTGTATTTCTATACTATATTATCACAGTTTTGTACGTTATATACATACGTATATACGGAATTTTAATAATCGGGGAATAGATAATTAATAAGTGTTTTAAACGTGTAATAAGCCGAACGTATTGCGTTAATCAAAAACTCCTACTGGAATTCTTAAATCATCATTTTTACGTGAAATAAATTAACCAAAAATTAATTACGAAATATTTTCTTGAAAATAATATTAAAAAACAGATTTCAATTGGTGATATCTGAAACCGAAATCTAAAAAAATTCACATCTTCGCAGTGAATTGAAAACAGTATACTGATATTACTTACACAAACTGAACAGTGACATTTCCAACGAGATCCTTTGGTGAAATCCAATAAAGAATATTTTTCACTTTTCGTTTAAAATCTTTGTTAGTAACCATATCCTGCGGGAATTTAAAACTAGTCTAAATACATTCCCTAAAAATTGGCAACATGAAATAAATTTAGAGAAAAGAAATGTAACTAATTAACTGAAAACGAGACAACTTCATTGGTTGCTTGGATCGCGTTCCCAATTACATGTTGCAAATAAAATATTACTATACCACATGGTACTAAAACCGATATGGTTGTACGCAGCTGAATTATGGGGATGCGCTTCTGAAAGTAGTGTGAATAGAATACAACGCTATCAAAATAGGGTGCTACGATCCAATGATCAGGAAAACACTGCATCAAGATCTACAAGTGAAATATGTTACAGAAGAAATAAAGCTGACGGTTAAAAATCGCTTGTCGAAGTTAAAAGAACATGAAAATGCTCTTGCAACGAATTTACTACAACGACCAACGGGTTGCAACAGGTTGAAAAGAAAGAACATTATTGACCTAGCGCGATTATTCGATAGATAAATAAATTCGGGATCGGTTAATGGACAGATCTTGAAATTCACGATCTTATTAACATTAAAATCTAGTAAATAACTATATATAGTCAGTTCTAGATGTGAAGGGGGAAAAAAAATGAACTTTCATTCCGCAGTTAGAATTTAAGCAAACGTGTTTCGGAAATGAATACTTAATGCGAATGCACTCAACAAAATGTGTAAACAAGACACAAAAATAAAATAAAGAACATGGCTACGTTTTCAGACGTTGTACATGAACGAATAAATAGTTAAATGACATCATTATATCAACATGTAATTACACAGCTGTGTTTTCCAAAACACTCGCTTTATTGCGAGTTTATAATATATAAATAATATCAACATAGTTTTACGATTTGTTTATTTAATTTAAAAAATACGCGCATTCGAAAAAATTTGCAGTAAAATTAATTTTTTTCCAAATTGCTAACACAATGTAAATAAGATAAATTTTTACCATACTATACAACGTAACAAGTAAAATTGTGTTCATATAACTTAAAATGAGCTCGGTAAATATATTACCAACGAGACAATATGATTCCATTAATTGATAATATGCATTAGGCGTACAAAAGTATAGTCAAAAAAATAATAATATTAATCGAATTGATGCGTCTTGTCTATTTTTGAATAACAAATAGAATTCACGCAAAATACACTTTTTATAAAATAATACGTAATTATTAAATGTTCCGACACAATTTGAAACTGATAGCTTCATGATTACAGAGTGTTCATTAACGTTAACTAACGTTAGTAAACGTTCCGTTATTATGAAACTGATCCCAATTGGTAACGTGTCGGAACACGTAATAATTAAATATTATTTTATAAAAGGAGCATTTTGTGTGAATTCTATTTGTTATTCAAAAATAGACAAGACGCATCAATTCGATTAATATTATTATTTTTTTGATTATACTTTTGTACGCCTAATGCATATTATCAATTAATGGAATCATATTGTCTCGTTGGTAATATATTTACCAAGCTCATTTTAAGTTATATGAACACAATTTTACTTGTTATGTTGTATAGTATGGTAAAAATTTATCTTATTTACATTATTAGCAATTTGGAAAAAAATTAATTTTACTGCAAATTTCTTCGAATGCGTATTTTTTTAATTCCAATCGAAATTGCTTTAAATTTTGACATTATTTTTGAATATTTTATAATCTCTCTATTAATAAAAAAAAGTCTGATGAACTTATTTGATGTTTTTATTTTTTACTTTTTATGTTTTATTAAAAAGTTTGAAAACTATTTCAACATTACTCAGACTAGCCAGAAATAACTGTAAACAATGAAAATCTCTCGGGCATCAGCGCTGACAGTTATACAATCCGAATATTGTTCAAGCAAAGTGTATATATGTATGTATTAAAAAAAAAAAAACTGACTATATATTATTTAAAGGAAAATTACAATCACATTAAGAAATCGACTTAAAAGTGAAATCGATACGTCTGCTCACATTAACTAATGTTCTAAACTCCCGATCTAATTTTGCTAGTTTGCTACACTACTGCTTCTGTATGTACTACTTTGTAGATTTTTGTTAGTGGTATATTTCGTCGAGCGAATTTATAAATTCCTGTTCACCGAATAGGCTAGCTTTTTTTTTTAATTTTGTAATTTTATAACTATGGATAGAAAAATTGGTACAGGCATGTGAACGTATTTTGCTGTGATAAAATAACAGTAGCTAATTTGGCAGTCAGCAGTGTGAAAACAAAAAACGAGATATTCAGTTGTATAGGATACTATTACCCAAATTAAAAAACAAATATGTGCAGAGTACAACACGCTGGTTGTTCTGCCATAGTCAATCATACTTGGTTGATTAAATGCTCAACCTGATTGGCTGTTTACACCGTTGTTTTATGTGTGTATATGGTCTTCATGTTTTCCTAACGCTAGAGAAGAATTCATAGCACCTAACAAACATAACACGAAAGCAAGCAAATCATCAACAACTGCTCTCCACACTGACAGTGACTAGCGTCAATTAACCATTTTTCTCTGTTTGCTCAAATAGTGACTTCCTAGATTTCTATTAACAAGATAAAAATTAAGAAAACAATTTGCTGCAGATGCCATGTTTAAAAAATTAATCTTAAAACCTTAATGTTTGGAAAGCTTATGCTTACCGTCATCAGATTTATTTTTAAAACTTGTACTTCGATTATAGTTGATTATCATTTTTAAAAGAAAATGTAAATAGCTTTTAACTAGTTCCGCAAGTACCTATTACAAAAAAAAAAAAAAAAAAAACTTTCATTTAAAAACCTTGGTCCATTATGCCAACAGAATTGCCTTTTCCGCCCTTTTTTTTCTATGTTTCCTTATCTATTCCCTCTGCTTCCTTCTTTCTAACAAAGATCTGCTGCGTACTAGAATAGATTTTTCAACTATGTATTTTTTACAGATTTTGCTACTTATACAGAATAGAGTTACACTTACAAACTGTCCGGTGTGACAGCTGTATATTGTGATATTACTGGTCTGTTTGAAATCTCCGAACGATTCTCCATTTTCTCGGCGAGCTTGCAATAAAAACGCAACATACGGTGTTGCATCATTGCTACTTATGGTTGCTGATATTTTCTCACCGGCTTTAATAACACTTTGTCCAGCCGTCAATATAAAAGGACACGGCTTTGTGCATGGTTCACCCCAGAATAATATCTTCATATCTCTGCACGGATCGGCTACCGGGTACACCACCCCGGTGCATGGAATTACTACTACAAATAGCAGATTTAAAAAATCAACTAATCGAAACGTTGTAACAGTCTTCATCTGAAATTAAAGAACAAGACTAAGAAATATCAAAAATATTTAAAAAAAGGATTAGAACCTTGTAATTAAAATGTACATTATACAATTTCCGTACCTATGAGCGGTGTGTGCTACCCTACTGAAATAGTCTTATTGATACCTTTAAATGATCATCTGAAGTTATAATAAAGCAAATAAAAAATGTACGTAAAACATGAAAAAACCATACGCGCTAGTCTTAAAGGAAGAATAATATTACAAAACTTTGATCCCGTACACTGATACGAATGATTAAGCAGAGGCATCTCAACGTCAGTTAACATCTGTTATCAGTTTAACAAGATAATTTACTTTATTTGCATTATTCGTAGGGACTTTTATTGCAGATAGCAAACGATACTGATAAGAAGAACAGGAAAACCAGGATGATTTATGATATCGATAATTTTGAACTTTTGCGTATATGCAGCTATCGGCACAGTGAAAAATTGTTGAAGTGCGGTTGATCTTCTACCGGTAAGTACTCTTTTTTATTAAAAGAATTTTTTAAAAAAAATTTCGATCGTAATGAACGGAAAATTTTTATATAGTTTAAAAATATTCATTGGTTATTAGGAAATAAGGATTATTATAATTTTAATACAAAAGCACACACACACAAACACACATATATATATATATATATATATATATATATATATATATGTATGTATTACGATATTAATTGTAAAACACGGTATCAGACGAATGTTTTTTCTCGCTACTGTAGATTCTAGTTCAGTTGTTGCTCGTAGATGAAAATTTTTGCGCCATATTTCTTTAAAAATAGAATTCAAATTGCAGTAATGATAATTGGCAAACGTTAAACATGGTGATGATATATGTTTCTACGATCTAGCCGAATGGTAGAGAAATTTCATGACTTACCATTTGAACGGGATGTTACAACGAATTTGTTTGGCCTCAACCGGAACGATGGCATTTCTGCGGGACAGTATAATCAGTTTTATTTCGAAAAAGCTTCTCTGCTGCGAGAAGATTTTTCTAGCCGTGTTATGTCACAATCAAAAGTGAACACACTGAACTTCTGGAATTTAACTAAACTTTGTGTCTCTTTTAAAATACATATCTCGCACAATTATCAACGTGCGAATGATTTTTCAGCCTGAGCACTCAGCAGGTAATCAGTGTGGTTCACGGAGTAGATTTGTCTAATATCATGTTCCACAGTTACCCGTAGTAAGTACACTTTGAATTACCGTTAAAGCGTTGATTTTTTTGAGTTAATTAAGATCTTTAAAATATCGAACCTCCTAGTGTACCTGATAAGAATTTCTTTTCTACTGCTATCTAATCCTTTTTCTTTTTAACGTGGAATGGGGTATATTTTAAAAAAGGTTTCACAAAAACCATACATGATTTTTAAAGGTAAACAGTAAAAAAAGGTCTCGGTTATTCGAAATGAAATATGAAGAAGAACTTTAAAGTCTAAAAGAAATCGAGTAAAAGTGCCTTAAGAATTACTTGGTCCAATGCTAGATATATTATAGATAGAGATCCCGCCTAGCGTTCGGTCGTTTAGACAATGTAAAAGCAACCTGAGGTTTGAACATACTGCTGCGCAATACGGAAAATCTTGTTACATCTGATTTTAACACACCACTACTCATCACAGTAAACTACCCAAACTGTCACAGAAAAATATCCGTCATATTTAGAACAATTAAAAATTTATCCGACAACATTGCTACAGCACTAGCCGCGGAAAAAATAAAAATAAGTTTGAAGTCTCCAACGCGCTCTCGTATTTTGAAATTTCACCTTCAACACATAATAATTATAACTTCGAGGAAACGAAATATTTCTACAGAAAACCCCTTCTGTATACCACCGCATAATCTTCACACCGTTAAACAATTTCTCAATTATAACTCCTTATTATCCTTTCTTTCTGGGAAACCTAACAGTTTAATCAACATTGAATTCTATTTCAACTAAAACCGACTAAACATCTTGAATATATTGGAAGATACACGTATTAATATCTAAAGAAATATAGTTGAATTCATGAAGTAAAATAAAATTCGGAGAAGTAACTATACAGACAAAAGCTAACTCTATTTATAGTACTACAAAATTCTTCTAGTCAACAATAATATTTAAAAGAGAGAAAGTGACGGGTTTCAAACATATATTTTGAAATGTTTCAGTTTTTTTCGAATTACAGACTGCAGTAGATCCGGCCTCGATTCAAACCTAGAGTAAAAAACAGTCTTTTAAAGTACTTCGAAAACAATAGGATTAAGTCTACATGAAAATCTACAAATGGACCGAAGGAAATTAATAATATAGAAAATCTGTGATAGTAAATGTCTAATGGCAAAGATGTTGCATATATTTCGTGCAAGTGAACTTAGTGTTCAAAAATAAATCTAATCATTTAACATGAAATTTCAAAACTAATAATAATAATTCCAGTGGGGATCGTAATATTTCCAATGTCAATCGTTCAATTAATAATAGCAGTAATAAAAATAACGAAAATAATAATAGTAATCGTAACAATAATAATCAAATGCAATCAATTTATTATTATTATTAACATCACAAATTCCACGAATGCGTTATATAGCGTGAGTAGTACAAATGAATTTCAAATAATAAATAACAAAAATTACAGACGAAAGGCATAAAATTAAATAAACGTAAGAACTATATAAAAATCACGGATCTTAAATGTAAATACAAGGTGAAAATAAGTTACGAACTGCACAGATAAATTTCAATGTGCCTAAAATAAACCAGTCTTTAAATTTCTCAGCATTAAATATATTACCGATTCTTGATAATAATCGTTTCTTTACGAATAATTCTTTCATTCGCTCAATCTTTCTTAATCTCCTCTAACTATGGCTTAATCTGTAAATAGAAAACCCCTTGTGGCACGTTTAGCAACAATCATATTTTTTTTTTCTTCTTCTTCTTCTTCTTTGATTAACGTGCCGTGTACTGCCGCCTAGGCCAGAGGCACGGATAAGATAAGAGTTAGATAGAGTGGAATAAATTAGTGGTCTTGAGGAAACGTAGGAGGCGTTCAATGTTGTTGTGGCGGTCAGATAGGATTTCGGAAAGGTTGGACGACTGGAGAATTTGTGCTCGGTATGAATTATAGGTTGGATAGCTGACGAGTAAATGTTGGATTGTGACAGGAGAATTGCAATTGGAACCAGTTGAATAGGTTGTCTGGACAGGAGGTGACTATGAGTGATTTTGGAATGACCTAGGCGGAGTCTTGTGACAACGATTTCATTCCTTCGATTGATGAATAATGAAGTTTTCCATGGTCGAATAGTATCTCGAATTGGTGCGCAGCTGTTCGTGTTTGGGATGTTGGTCTACTGTTTTTGCCATGTTTGAAGTGATTTTTGCACTATATAAGCCTTCAGATCCATTGACGGAATTTCGATGTTCGGTACCGGAAAGAACAATGAGCCTTCTTTTGCCGCAGTATCCGCATATGTAATGGGATCCATGCGAACGAAACACGGGTACTTGTACTACAAAGCGTGCGAATAATTTCCTTGGCTATTGGGTGTTGGTGAGGAGAGTTGTATTTTTGAATTGATGTGATCGCGTTTAATGAGTGTCTGTATATATGAGGTGTGAGGAGTGAGGATTGGAAATTATTACATTTTCTATTGCAAGTTTTATAGCAAATAGTTCCGCCGAAAGAATATAGTGTCGGAAGAGAGTAACGGAGAATAATTTTTTTGTCGGATGCTATTCCACAACCTGTTCCTCGAGATGTTTTGGAGCCGTCAGTAAAAACTATTTTGCAACTGTCATATTTTAATACTCATTGATTTTCAATTATTGCAAGTTCCGTACTACCGCCGAATTCTTTGTTTCTGCCATTTTTAATTTTGCAGATTCTATTTAACAATGCAGTTCGTTTTTACACTTATCCTACTCTAGAGTTTATCTGCTTCTCTAGCCGATTCTTCTTCTAAAAAACATCATTTCAATGCTACGTCACTGTGGTAGAACACTAACTGTAAAGCGGCATTCAATTCAAGCCGTAATACCTTCAGAACTTTCCGCACTTTTCCGTTTCTCCCCCATTACTTAACTCACAAATAAGCCAATTCTGAGGTTATCACGTTACCGGTCACCAGAGGTAACCAGTTCTGTGATAAAATATATATATATTTCTTTTAAATGCAGTTAATTTATACTTTTTATTACTTTTATCTCTGTCTTTAATATTTTACTCGGTCTGCCAGGAAATTACTTTGCACACTCACACAAGCAATAATCCAACACTTCGTACACAAAATTTTTCTATATTTTACAACACCGAGACACTAAACGATTGGGAGATGCAGCTGCATATATAAAAAAAATTAACACAAATCAATCCAACTCATTAAAATACATATACCATACACATATACTTAATCAATCGCAGAACTCACAAATTTTTAAACAACAACAATGAAATAATATAAAATATGAATATATAAATCTGGCCTGTATTTTCCTTGACTGCGATCTATCCGTCTGGTTGACTAGTGACTGCGAAGGCTGGGCTTCTTAGCTCCTCCAGTAGCTACCGTATAGGCACTGATGACTTTCGAGCGCTTTCGTCCACCCTCGGTCTTCGAAGTTTTTGATCTCCGGCTACACAATTTCGAAGCTGTTCCTTATTCTTTTTTTTTTTCTTATTTTCTTCGATTATTGCGCCTCCTTCTTAAAGCAATATGCTTTTGTAGTGACTAGAATGATGTCTTTCGATATAACGCGATTATAACTATATAAAATAACTAAAACAACTGACTAGAAAATGCAGGTACGTACGAGGACACGTTTGCGCGTAAAGCGGATTCACACAGCCGCTAGCATAATTAAAGTAATTTCCGTGCGCCGAGATCGAACAGATTCCGCTCTATTCATCCGTCTCTTATCATCTTACACAGTCATTTTTGCGAAATTCCCTTTTCATTTTAGATACGCCGTCAGATGATCAGCTGTATGCTTATGAATAACCTATATTGATGGAATTTCTATTTTATTATATATATTTCAGAAATATTCTCTCTTGCGTATTTTAAATTATTCCATCATATTTGTATTTAAATAATTCCAATTTTCTCGCCTACCCCATCTATATCGTATCACGATATATCACTGCGTTCTAAAAAAAAATTTTTTTTTTTTTAAAAAAAAATTTTTTCCTTTGAATTTTAATGATAATTTCATGCTTACATCGTAACATTTAAAAGAAAATCATCTTAATACAGCAAGGATCCTTTTTGGTAAAGTTTGAACAAAATGATAAATTGTTTATATTCTTTTTCAAATCATGAGGCGGAGATAACACATTATATTGTAGAGACGCTGTGAATAATCGCGTTCCGATTCGACGCGAGATTTAGCTGATAAGCGACAATTGATCTGACGAATTCTAATCGCCACTATTTTTCGGAGACACTGATGTCACACGCACACGAAGAATTACGCACCGGCATCAATGTTGTTAATGAACACTCCTCCACCAGATCTAATGATCTGATTAGCTTACCACACTCAGTACCACTGCAAATTACATACTACCCTTTTTAACCGATACGCCCCATCTGATATTCCTCTTACACTCTCATTTACTCATCCAATAGACTGCGAGTCACACATTGCTACTCAAATTATTTCCTACCAATCATATTACATAACTTTTATTAATTTTACGCACATTTTGTTGCCGTAACAACTTATTTAAAATAATCTATAAACATCTTTTTTTTTTTTTTTTTTTTTTTTTTTTTTATATATATAAAAACCGATACGCGCACGTTTTATTACCACAACTTATTTACATGCCATATATACATTTTAACCGAATATTTTAGGTACAACAGCAGGTAACTAAATATCATTCGCATAAATAGGTAATATTAACTGTTTTCATAATCCTAAAGATTTATTTATTATTCTCTTACTTTAAATCTTCCGTTCTTCAAGTCAACTAATTCGACTCTCATTAACTTTCAACATTACCATTTTTTCAAATTCTTTACATTTTGTATTCCGAGACTTTGATTATTCTGATCTACTATCTCATATGTGTTAGTTCCTATTTTCTTACCGATCTTAAATGGCCCTTTATAAACATCACTTAACTTTTTTGATTTGTTCTTGGCTTTATCAGATAGTGTATGATTCCGGATATATACTGGATCACCAACACTTAATTCTAGCATTCTATTATTTATTTTTTTTCATGTTTCTCTTTCCGACGTATTCTATTCTTTCCCGGATTGTTTCAATTAACCTCCTATGATTTATTATCGATTTCTCCGGATACTCTACTCGTTCACGTAGTAACCCTGGATTCTCTTTTCCTGTCAGCACCGTTATTGGAGGCTCTCCAGTTACACTATGCGGTATGCTATTTATAATTCTCTCTACTTTATCTACATGATAACACCAATTCTTTTGTTTATACCTGTTGAACACTTTTAAGTACTTCGCTATCTCGAGATTACATCTTTCAACTGGATTCCCTTGAGGAAAATACGGGGGTATGCGTCTCAATTCTATATTTTCATTTTTAAAATGCTCCGTCCACAACCCACTTCTGAATATTGTGGCTTTATCTGATATTATAACTTTCATTTTCCCATATGTACTAATAAAACTTTTCATCTTTGCAATTACAATTCTACTTGACAATTTCTTTACTGGGTACAACTTAACAAATTTTGAGAAAATATCGTATACGACCAACAGCTTATCCTTCCCCTTCGACACGGGAAGCGGTCCCAGTATATCTATCGAGACTACATCCAATGGACTTTGCACTTTATGAGCTTTATATATAGGTTTATGTCCACTGTAATTATACTTCACTCTCTTACACAATTCACACTTATTCAACTCTCTTCTAACTAACACACTCATTTTATCACACCAATAGTTATTTCTTCATAATCATATCGTATTATTCTAATAATTTATCCCTTTATCTTTTTATTTCGTTTCTATTTCATTTCTTTTTCTTCGTATTTGTATATTTTAATCAATCGCGCATTTCATTTTTTTTTTTTTTTTTTTTTTTTTAAATATTAATCAAAATTCCATATAAGTGGTGCATAGTTACTTCAAAATTATCAAATTACATTACACTTCAAGAGATCCGTTTATAAAACTAAAATATATTCATGTTTTCAAAATGGAGACAAGCGAGACAGTTCTAAATTTAACTTTCCTAATAATTTACAATTTTATTACTATCATCCAAGTTTAACTCTTAACGTTGATACCACATTTCTAAATTTAACTTTCCTGATAGTTTACAATTTTATTACTATCATCCAAGTTTAACTCTTCACGTTGATACCACATTTCTAAATTTAACTTTCCTGATAGTTTACAATTTTATTACTATCATCCAAGTTTAACTCTTAACGTTGATACCACATTTCTAAATTTAACTTTCCTGATAGTTTACAATTTTATTACTATCATCCAAGTTTAACTCTTAACGTTGATACCACATTTTTAAATTTAACTTTCCTGATAGTTTACAATTATTATTACTATCATCCAAGTTTAACTTTTAACATTGATACCACATTTTTAAATTTAACTTTCCTGATAGTTTACAATTATTATTACTATCATCCAAGTTTAACTTTTAACATTGATACCACATTTCTAAATTTTATTTATTTCCATCCAATACTACGTAAATATTTTAAATAAATTTTAACCATACTTTATATCAGAACAAATAGGCTAAACACTTGACATTTATTATTGCTGCATGCAACAGCTAAGTACAGCTATACTTTTTTTTTTTTTTTTTTTTTTTTTTTTAAAATTACAATCATATTATTATTCCATACATACCGCGACAATAAAATACTTGAATTTTAAATCCCATCTAAAATCAAAATAACATAGTTGCCAAACGAGAAAACCTCTCATCTGATATATACATATGTCGTAGTCGAAATAATACAATGAACACTATTATGCTTAGATTAACTAATAGGAGAGTGATAACCACGTATCCATGCTTTATTTGTAAAATATGTTCCGTTCTTAAATAGATCGCAACTCACATCAAATCCATTCCAATTTGTATGTTTTTGTTTTTCTAATTCGCTGATCCCTTTAATAATACAACTTTTATAATTTTGACCCACATTGAATGCATGTTTGGCTGACAAAACACTGATCACCTCTTGTTGCTCGATATTTCTTCTTAACTCTGCAATTTCAGAATCTTTTCTATATAATTCTTCTCTAATCGATTCTACTTCTTTTCGAACTTTTCTTTCTACTCCTTGTGTTAATTCATCTTTTACCGTCGTTACCTTGTTCTTTATTTGATCTTCCACACTTCGATCTACCTCATTAACCTGACAATTAAATTTCGTTTCAAGTGTAACTAAAGTTTTATTTTGCTGTACTAAATTATTATTTATCTTCGAAATATTTTCTTTTTGCTCATTTAAATCTGTATTTAATGTTGCTACTTGACTATGTACTTTATTAATATCATTTTCCAGATTTCGTGCTTTATTTTTAAGTTGTTCTTCCATGTTTTTTGTGATTTTACTTAGACTATTTTCCAATTTCTTTTCTACATCTGCACTTTGTACTTTAAACTTTTCATTTAAATCTTTATGTAAGTTTTTAAATTCATTTTTCAATTCATTAATATCATCTCTAAAGGCCTTATGCTGCAATTCTATATTTTTTACTTGTTTACTAAATGTTTCTTTTTGTTCATCAAATTTGTGGCTAATTTCTTTATTTTGTTCATCAAATTTACTATTCATATCATTACTAAATTTTTTATTTTGTTCATCAAATTTACTATTCATATCATTACTAAATTTTTTATTTTGTTCATCAAATTTACTATTCATATCCTTACTTAATTGTTGTATTAATTGAACTAACATAACATTACTAACATTTTCCTCTTTACCTTTTTGTGATTCTTCTTTTTCTTCCCTCATTGTCGAATTCATTAATTCTACACCTGAATCTTCTATCACATTTTCCGCCTCTACGTTCACTCCTCGTGTCGTGACACCTTCTCCTCTGTTAGGAATACTTCCCAAGGAAGTTCTCCTGAACTCACTTCTCAAAACCCGTCTCTCTGCCATTATTGTCCGCTCCACTAATTGTAATAAAACTAAAATTTATTACAATTAGTGAATCCCGTCGTGGTCGCCAATTTATCACGTTACCGGTCACCAGAGGTAACCAGTTCTGTGATAAAATATATATATATTTCTTTTAAATGCAGTTAATTTATACTTTTTATTACTTTTATCTCTGTCTTTAATATTTTACTCGGTCTGCCAGGAAATTACTTTGCACACTCACACAAGCAATAATCCAACACTTCGTACACAAAATTTTTCTATATTTTACAACACCGAGACACTAAACGATTGGGAGATGCAGCTGCATATATAAAAAAAATTAACACAAATCAATCCAACTCATTAAAATACATATACCATACACATATACTTAATCAATCGCAGAACTCACAAATTTTTAAACAACAACAATGAAATAATATAAAATATGAATATATAAATCTGGCCTGTATTTTCCTTGACTGCGATCTATCCGTCTGGTTGACTAGTGACTGCGAAGGCTGGGCTTCTTAGCTCCTCCAGTAGCTACCGTATAGGCACTGATGACTTTCGAGCGCTTTCGTCCACCCTCGGTCTTCGAAGTTTTTGATCTCCGGCTACACAATTTCGAAGCTGTTCCTTATTCTTTTTTTTTTTCTTATTTTCTTCGATTATTGCGCCTCCTTCTTAAAGCAATATGCTTTTGTAGTGACTAGAATGATGTCTTTCGATATAACGCGATTATAACTATATAAAATAACTAAAACAACTGACTAGAAAATGCAGGTACGTACGAGGACACGTTTGCGCGTAAAGCGGATTCACACAGCCGCTAGCATAATTAAAGTAATTTCCGTGCGCCGAGATCGAACAGATTCCGCTCTATTCATCCGTCTCTTATCATCTTACACAGTCATTTTTGCGAAATTCCCTTTTCATTTTAGATACGCCGTCAGATGATCAGCTGTATGCTTATGAATAACCTATATTGATGGAATTTCTATTTTATTATATATATTTCAGAAATATTCTCTCTTGCGTATTTTAAATTATTCCATCATATTTGTATTTAAATAATTCCAATTTTCTCGCCTACCCCATCTATATCGTATCACGATAAGGTTAAGCTACTCTAAATACTATTAAAATTAACGCTTGGAAAAATTTTGTTCCTCTTTCTCTCGTCTTACTTCTCTTTCTAAAATTTAGAATTTAGCAAAAGCCCCTAATCGCCAACATTCTCCTAAATCTCAATGAAACGCTCTGCTCTTTTCCTTCCATTAATTTTTTTCAATATTTTTTAACCTCTAAAATATGCTTTAATTTGCTCACTTTGTCTTAAAAAATCTCCTCGACTAACAGACTTTCCGTATTATTCTAAATATTTTTAATTCCTTTTAGATTTCTGGTTGGTTGTTCTTCTCCCAGTTTGATCGATCATTATTATCCTGAAAAAAAAATATTTTTAATATCTGTCCTGTTACTTCTTTAGCTTCTAGTTTTAGAAATATTTTTAAAAAATTTCTTAGATAGTCTTTTGTTTGATAGCTCAAACATCATAATCACACAACATGTTCGCCTATCTTAAATATTACTGACTTACTTCCCATGTATATGCGAAAGCTTTTTAAATACTAACTTCAGTCTTTTCATAGGTATTTCCAGTGCTTTCGATAACGCTCACCTTATTTCTTTGCACGAAAAAATACTCTCTATCCCATTCCCACTTAATTAATCTTAGGCTACCCTTATCATCCTCTTTTCCTGAAAAAGCATATAGGAGTCAAAATCTTGTTTAAGTCTTGCCTTATTTAAAATCTATACTATTCACTCTGGGCTGCATTACCTTCTTCTTCCCTATTTTTTCCCGATGGCATCAGCTAGTAATTCCATTGGAACTATAAATATTCAGCTAAATAGTTATTTAACACAATACCAGATAACTATCTAGCTATTGTTTACCTTTTAATCTCACCGTCTAAGTCTTTATGTTTTCTTTTTACTCTCCGTCCCTATTATTTTGCCTTTTCAAAGTGTTTCTTCGAATAACTTTTCCATTACTCTACTTATTAGCTTTTGCGATCTTACAATTTTCCACTCACTGAACACATCAACTACTTCTATACATTCTCTCTCAAGAGAATCAACTTACTCCGCACATTTTTACCATGCTACTGGAGAAGCCATCCTGATATTCTCATCTCATTATACCAAACGCTTCTAAGTCCTCACTGTCAAAACTTGATAAAATAAAAAACTCTGATCTTCGCCTTTTCTGCGATGTTCTTAAATCTTTCCCTATTCCCGCTATCTTGAATGAATCTCACCTCTGTTCTTGTCTTACTGTCGGTCCCTCCTTGACTGGTTATCCTCAAACACATCCTTATATTTTCCTCTAAGGTTTTCACTTTCGCTTTTCTATTTTTAACAGATGGCATTATCCGCCTAACAAGATTCTTCTTCTTTCTCATATAGCTTCCAATCTCTTCGGCATCCTTTTATCTTTACTTCCAACAGGCTCCCATATTTCCTCTTCAATTTCGGCACTCTCATTCTTTTAGATTGTTCTCCCTCCTTTCTAATAATCTTTGGTTCTCTTATATTACTTCTATTAATAGATTCGCAATATCTTCTATATGCGGCACACGCCTGAATCGTAGCTTGCTTCCTCCTTCTCGTTCTAAAGTAAACCGTGGTTTGTTTCTTCTATCGTTTACATCCCTCCTGTCGTTTACCCACGATACAGATCACATTTTCTTCGAGCGTTTATCTCTTCTTCTCGACCGCTCCCTATTCTACTTCAGTTTATTACACCTAAACCATCCTACTCCGTACAATTTTCCATTCATTACTTCTCTACCATAATAATCCGCGTAATGAGATAAAATTATCACGATACTGATAATAAACAAGATAAATGCGAGACAAAAGAAAACTTTGTTTTACAATGGCTAAATCTGGTATAAACTTAAGATAAATTGGAAAAGCTGAAAACGAGGTTATTCAGAAAATAATTTGAAATTTAAATTAAACTAGATAATGCTTGTTCATTTTCTTAAATCTTCATTTGATAATTTTAGCGTTTTCAAAACATTTGACAAACAAACTTTATCCATTTCTTGTTCCACAATCTTTTAAAATAATTATTTCCGTTACTATTCAATTCGTTTTGTTCCAATCTAACGTTACAATAAACTCGGAGAACCAGAGCTTTAATTTCGGTTTGAAAAAAGAACAAAGAAAAAAAAAATTTTAACTGTCGCTTTGCGGAAGATGTGAAAACATATACATATGAGACTAGCAACATAGATTTATTATGTAGAATTTTTAACAAATATTCTTAACTTAAAAAAACACATGCTTTCATACTATTTTTAGAATCGGCCTTTTCAAAAATTTTCAAAATTTTATTTAGTGCTGATACTTAATGTTCATTAAAATAAACGTTTGAAACTGGGATCTCCTTAGAGATATACTTTATTTACATAACACTGCCAGATAAAAATTGACTGAAAATTTTCATTAAAATATAGGGGAAAAATATGAACACTTCAAATTTTAAAATGAAGGGGGCGATAAACTCGAGTGATTTAATTCAATATTATTGTTAAATTTTAAATATTTCTGTTTTCTAATAATAATTATGTTACTCATGTCTTTACTCGTGTTAAATCTGTACTTGGAAATTAATAAAAAAAATTTTGTTTTATCTAGAATGTAAAGATTCTTTCTCTCTTTGAGAAACATGTTTATCACCGTCCAAAAAAAATGGTCATCACGTTTCACGTACAGCAAACTACGGTAGTTGAGTAAGGATTTCAAATTTGAGTATAAATAACATTCCCGGTAGCAAATATTAAAAATACGATTTCCAGTCTTGTCAATCAAATGCCATTTCTTGAGATCCCAAAGCTTTATCATTGTAATTATTTGTTTCTTATCCTTTTCTCATTCATTTATATCCTATGAACGGTCCATTTACCTACCCGCTAGCTTTGCCCGTGGCTTCACCCGAGTTTAAATATCCGTTTAAATCTTTTATTTTTTCTCTTTTTTCATACGGGAGATTTCTGTATTTTCCCAAAAGCTTTATTTCCTGTCCTCTTTTAGAGAATATTACTAATATAATAATTAAAACAAATTTTAAGTACCTTGGTAACGCCCGAAAATGTTCACTCCACAAACGAAATAAGTAACGTTAAGATTAAGATATGTACTATTTCCATCAGTGATGAGCTTGTAAATTATGGCGATTCCAATTTTCTTTATTCAAATTTACATTTAACCATGATAATTAACGTTGATATTTTAATGTTTTGTAAAAACCTAGCTAGAGTACCCGGCTTCGCTCAGGGAGTTGATATGAGATTGTGTGGTAGTTGGAATAAAAGGATAAACTTTAAAATATAAGAGGTAAAACATTTTATTAAAAACATGTTCTGACCATTTACAATACTTGTTTATAAACAGCATTTTTCATTTTGTTGTCCGAAGTGTATATGTACAAATTTTTCGAATTTCCTACTCTAGATCAAGCTACGTATAGAGCTGACTATGAGAGGAGTCTTTGAGGTTGATGCCGCAATGTTTTAAAGTTCGTCCTTACGCTTTGTTAATTGTAAAACTATAGGCTAATTTGATTGGAAATTGCAGTCTTTTAAATTGGAATGGCAGTTCAGTAGAGATCAGTGGTATTCTGGAGATAAATACTATGTGTCCTTTGTCCTTTCCATTCATAAGTTCGATTTCGATGGTGTTATTCGATAGCTGTTTGACGATCATCCTTGTTCCATTACATGATTTTGGTTAGTTCAGATTTCTGAGTAGTATGATCGGAGATCCGATTTTTAGTCGAAGGCAGTGTAATGGCATTCCTGGTACTTGCAAACAGTTTAGAAATTCTGCAGGGAAGTTGACAATTTCTTCAATGTTTACCATCGTACCGATCGATTTGTATATTCTCTCCTTACCGGGAATTTCCTTTAGAATATTAAAGTTGATATCGTCAACAATATTATTTTTAATTGTCAAGATTGCCCTTTGAAATAGTCACCCGGATTGGAATAGTTGTGAACAATATTTAGATAAATTCGGTCGATGAGTTCGTTTTCAATAGTGGCTATGTTGCAATAAACAACGTTTGAGTTCAATGAGACCGGTCGTCTGGTCAGTATGCCTTCGCAAAAGTTTTTAAGCAAAATTTTCTGTTGTTTCGTCTTTCGAGAATTCAACTCTCATATTTTTTGTTAGTCGCGGTATTTGTATGTGTGGCTACAGATATGTTTTTTTTAAGCATGCAATGATCTCGTCTGTTGGTGTTGACTTGGGGATAACTGGAAGTGTTTGTCAAAATCTCCTGAAAGTATGATTAGAGCTCCTCCCATTACTTCAGAGTTTCCTCGCAAGTCTTATAATGTTCTGTCCATGACTTCGAGTGATTATTTATGTGCCAGTGTGCATTTATTCCAGAAGATAATTTTACCTTGTTTTAGACCCCGTCCATATCTGCTTGAGATTTTACATACCGGTAATTGTTTTTCGGCTATATTCAACAGTAGTTGCAGGGCCAAATGGACAGTTCGTCCTCCTTCTATAAGTGTGGCTGCAATGCCGGATGATGCCAGTGCAAATGCGATGTGTTGTTTAGCACGTATTTTCGCCGGCAATAGATTTATTAGAAATGTTTTCCCGGTGTCGCCTGGTACATCCAAGTAAATAATTCCACCAATGTTGTTGTTGATCCGGTCCATGATAACGTTGTAAATTTATTTGATTGTCATTGAGGAGTGGTTTGTTGTGAGCAATGTATTAAAGTAGTTCGTTGATGTTGTAGTTTTTTCCTTCGTAATTTCGAGGTTTAGTACACTGAAAGCATCTTTTCATAGTGCTGGCATCCCAAATTGTACTAAGGTTTAGTGTTTTACTGCTAAACATTTATATTCTAGGCGAATGAATGTTTCATTGAATTCGATGGCCAGTTCTGGATGAGCTTGTCGAATTTGGTATAGTATGTCATTACTCATACTCTCTTTGAAGGAGTCCCATAGCTGTTTTGGATTCGATGAATTACATGTTGTTAGAATTATGGCGAATAAGTCTCTGATTTGTTCAACTGAGACTGTGATTGAAGCTTCTTGAAGTGTTAATTCCGAATGATTGTTGTTTTCCAGTAGTCCTAAGCGTTGGAATGCTCCTGTGTACGTCTGGCATAGGTAACCGTCAACAGTTTTGAGATCTGCGAAGCTTGTTGGTCACCGTATTTCTTGTAGCAACATCCGGAGGAAGAAACATTCGACGTTGTTCGGGTGTGCGGTGTATACTCGGCCTAGTGCGTCAGTTTTCATGATTCCTGGATGATCTTCTGCTGGAATTCCTCGTTCTCGTCCTTGTTTTCGTCGTTGAAAAATTTTTCTTGTTTTGTTCCGCGTATAATAAATAGGGACGTCGACATATAGTAATGTTTTCGCGAATGGATCCGTTTGGCACAACTGGAAAAAAGCTGTTAATATTATGTTCTGAGGTGGTTCGCTTGCAATTTTTCTGGCGGTGTCTTTTGTGAAGTAAACTCTCTATCCATTCTCTAAATGTACTGCTAGATGCTGCACAGTTGGTTCGCGTTCGTGTATGTCGAAAACCAAAAATCCGCCACGCTGTTTCATTACTGTTGATGTATCTTCCCATTTGGTACATAAGAATCACGTCGTTTCTGTTTTGTTGTTCACTGTCTTTGGCTATTTGAAATACTGTCATGTCACTGACTACCTACTGATTATCTATTTCCAGTTCGTCTCTGCCTCGTATTCGTATGTTTTCTATGTTTGGGTGATAGTCTTCTGTATTTGGGATAGCCATCATCTCCGGTTTGTGTGTCGTTCAAGTAAGATTTTCGGTATTTTTTTGCACTTTTTGTATCACACACAGATAGCAAATTGAGGGTTAATGGCCCGCATGGTCCGTGAATCGTTTTTCACTATTATGTCGTACAGTTCCGGATCTTCTTGTGGATTGAGAAATTCAGCTTGGATGATTTTGTCGATATCTGTGGGATGATTTTTGTCATGTAGCCATATGCGATTGTATGAATGAGGCAGTCATCGTTTTTTCCATCCGATTGTGTACATCCAGCATCTAACGGTTCCAAAGGTGTGGTATTTTTTGATGACTTCAATAAATCTCATTGAGAACCTTCTTCATGGATAAAGGATAGAGGGCTACCACACCATATAACTCCCTTGATCGTACCGGGACTCGTTTTTGAGTTTTAGCATCACGCACATTGTACACTTAGTTTTACAATATATATTGATTAGTTTGTTTCCAAATTACGTTTCCCCGTGGGGTAAATTAATAATATTTTACGTTAATCACATTTATTGTGTTGCTAAAGGCTCCAAAAAGGTAACGGTAACGCTCAAAAATGTTCACTTGCCAAACGAAAAACGCCGCATAAAACGTTTTCACATAAAAAAAAACGTCCTTTCAATAATTATAAATATTTCTTATTTTTTTTAAATAAATAATTTATCCCTTTCAGATTTATTTTGAGGAGTCTTCGATATCAATTTTTATATTATTTCATTCATTCCTCATAAAGTGAAATAAATTTATAATCTATTACAAGCTATCAAATATAAAACCAATGACTGGGGAAAATCAGTTACTTAACAACTGTGTAAATCTTTGTCGAATAAATGTATTTTGACATTTAATAGTAACTCTATTCGAGTAAGCGGCTGTTACTATTAACAAAATCAAAAATAGAAGAGGATCTTAATAATGAAAGCTTAATTTGAATAATTAACAATGAATTTCACAGACCTCCTTTTTTTAATTTTCTTTCCAGATATGGCTTTGGTAGCAGCAGACAAATGCGCAGAATATTCAGTTTTAAACAGTTTATCAGTTATAATTCTATTCATTTTGACCGATCAGTCGAATGCATTTATTACCACAATTACAGAAGATATGTGTGAAAATATGATACCAACTCGGAACACACTACCATATCCGCTTCCCTCTCCTTATAAGATACTCACGAACAAGCGTAAGATCAGAAAAGACGAAAAGATTAAGGTGATTATAAAGGCGAGAAAAGATACACCATTCAAAGGGTTTTATCTGCAAGCTCGCAACTACATAGGGAATCCTATAGGAACATTCTACGAAGCGGAAAATGTGTCCTTAACAAACTGCAGCGATTTGTGGATAAATGTTAGTTATTAATCGTTTTTTTTCAATTCTTGACCTGTTTTTGTACTTAAAATGTTCGCAAAAATAATTATCTCGACGGTTTACTGCGGCATTTGAGAATCAAAAACCTACTCGCAACAAAAATGCTTAAAAAAAAAATTTAAAGAAAAATCAGTCACCGAAAATTTCTTTTCCACTTTCTTTCTTCCACGAAACATAGATTGCTCAATATCCGTCAACGGCATTCGCTCATCGTCGATAATAAACATCGCGTGTGGCATGAGGGGTTGCTTTCAATAATTAAAAAAACCCCGCCACATTCTTACTATCCACCACTGTCTTCATACTTGACAGGATAGGTACTTCTAGGTAAAATCTGGTAACGATGTATCAGAATTTTATCCTGCCGAAGCCGGCGTTCCTCGAGGTTCTGTATTGGGACAAATTCTCTTTCTTGTGTGCACACATGACCTTCCAGATACGAGGTCGCAGCATTTGCTGATGATACAGCATCGTTCGCAGGGGACAGCGATCCGATGGCAGCGTCGGAGACTTTGTAAGCTAGTTTGAACGACCTGCAGAAATGGACGCAACAATGGAGGATTAAAATTAACTCGTCCAAGTCGGTGCATGATACATTCACAACCAGACATAGCCCATGTTATTTTTTATTATCTCCTTAAACTGTACTTATTAACTATGCTGTTCATTATTTGCCCGAAGTCTTTTTCCATCTCGATATTTAGTGTTGTCCATTTTTTGTTCCAGTCTGTTATAAATATCCCTTTTTTCTTTGCATTAATTACCATTTTTAGCTGTGTGTTACTCTGATAACTAAGGATAATAGGGATTGCACTTCGATTATTCCAATATCTTTACAGACATGCCGTATTTTTTGATTACTTGACTGATATCTCTGTTCTTTAATTTTTATTAAAATAATTATCCGTAATATATTTTAACCACAATTCTATTGGCAACTCTCAATGTGTTGATGCGGACGTCACTGCTCCGGTACATATCTTCAGTGCTGAACGGTTTGTATTTTTTTTTTTTAACTACTTTTATTAAAATTGATAAATGGCGCTGACTTTGTATATCGACGTGGTCTTGAGAGGGAGAGGCCCTCCATATTGCACGAAGAACGTTTATCCGTTTCTCACATTTAATCAATATATATATTTCACTTTTTCCAACCAACTCAGTTTCGCATGAAACACGATCCCAAATATTTACAGGAAGTTTTAAATTGTATAAACTTATTGCTAAAAATTATTTCTATTAAATTTCTGTATTTTATTATATATCGAAAGTGTAGAAATAAATGTTTTTCTTTCTTTCTTCTAATTAAGAGTGTTCTTTTTTGTTTTCTGGTAAATAGCAGCCCTTGTGTTTTTACAGTATTCATGTTTAATGATAAATTGCGTAGTATAATACTTCGAGCACTGCCTTTTACGGTTTTCTAATAACGTTATTTAGAAGTATTGCAGAAACATATATTACTAAATCATCAGCATATTGTAATAGTTGAACATTCTTATTTTGTTCTATGTGTATAAATTGCAAAAAAAAAGTAACTTAATATCCTGCCCCGTGGTATTCCTGTACCTGATCGAACTATAATATGTATTTTATAGTTATATATTTTGCAATAAGTTTTCTATCGTTATAATAATTATATATGCAGGTCATTAAAAAAAAAAAAAAAAAAAAAAAGAAATATCCAATTATGATATTTCTAATTCATGTAACTATTGCATTAAAATTAATAAATCCACATTGTTACACGCGGATTTGATCTCTGTGAAAACGGTAATTGTGTATCAATTTCTATTTGATATTTCGGAGATAACAAGAGTAAATGTGGTTAATGCCTCTAGAGTTAATATCAATTTCTGTTTAATATTTCGGAGATCATCATCATCATAGTTGCGTCTCATTGCATGCATTATTAAATTACACTATCTCTGGCCCGAGTTTTCTCGTAGACTTTTACATGTTGAGTTTGCCGCAAGGTTCATTGTCATTAATTCTAATCTCCTTCGTCCTTTTATTGGCTTTCCTTGTATCTTCCCACAAAAGTAAATGTAGTTAGTGCCTTTAATGTTCCGGCACCTTTTCTGAAACCATATTGATTTTATAGGGGATTTATTATTTTTAAATAGCAACCATTTGACCGTTTTTTTTTAATATATTTTTTAATGTCTTTCCAATTTATTTCGTTTGACCTTCCAGTTTTATTATTTGTTGGTCTACTTTTTTAATTGGAATTTTATTCGTTTCAACATTAGTATCATTAATTTTTCCACGTGTTGATATTTGTTCGTTTTCGACGAAATTTAATTTCTAGTATAGATGGACTTGGTGATAAAAGGTTACGTTGTCTTTTATTTGAATTGGCACCGCTACCTTAAATGAACTGTGATTTAAAAAAAACACACACCGCAGAAAATGTTTGTAAAATTCAAAGAACTGGAAATCCGTTTACGCATTACGCCGAAAAAATATAAAGCAACGACGAAGATTCTTAAATTTCAACTATGTATTAAGATGAATATATATTAATCACACGAATAAGTGTAACAATTTCTATGCATTCAAATTACCGAAAATGATAAAACAACTCGTAGCATTACATGACAAAAAGGCACGTTCTTGCAATTTATGAAATCGCAACATAACTGGAGAGAAAAAAGTAACTCATTCCGTTGTTCTATTATTTTATAGAATATGGCAATTCACAGTAATTTTGAAGAAAAATATAAAATACGTTTAAACTGGTCACTACCGATTGAAACGACTACGATAATTAATTTCCAGTAAGTGTACCCGATTTATTATTAATTGTTTACTAAATTTAATTTACATACTGTTAACCCCCACCCCCTCATTTTATTAGAGTTATATCGAAGAATAAATATTTCTAAAAATTAACGTATAATACGAAACATCGTCGATTAGTTTCTGTGTCAGAAGACTTTATTACTTTGCTTGACTTTCCTATAGTAGAGTGGCTACATATGCATATCAGCGTTGTAGAATAATTTATCACCGAACTATTTCTAGACTAAACTAAAGCTACTATTACGATGATAGTAATATCAGCTGCATTTGATTGTCAAGTATGTAACTTTGATATCATATTACGATTGCAGCAAATGATTTTCACCTTGCGTAGTAAAGTGAAATGGCTTACATCCCGACTTCGTATTGCACAAAATGGTATCGCCGAATAGGTAATGTCGCATGCCTGAGTACCATTAATCCATTCCAAGCTCTAGCACAATCGCCGGTGATTTCTTTATCAGTTCCGGTATGACAAATTTTTGTACGTCAAAATGTTTCTGATAAATTATCTAGCTCTTTTTCTCATACTGAGCCATTATCTGGTCTCTATTTATCCACTACGATATCTGTTTCTTAATTGGTCTGCAATTATCTTGAGATCCGCCAGGCCAGCTCTAGACTGTTGGTCGCAAAACGTATTCGAATCAAAACTGCAGTTTTTGTTCGAGCTGGCTCTATCGAGATACCAACGTTACAGCGCGCCAAACAGAATAGCATCATTCGTATTTACCTTCAATATATCTTCTTCAGCCTTCACATTAATGCCTCGTTCAACTACGACTTCCGTTTCCTTGCATAGTCGCCCGTTTCCAATGTTACGACCATCCTAAAGCTAACACCCATTTCTCAGCTCTCAATCCGTGAAATCTTATTTCCGTCTTCGCTACATTGAATGTCATTATAGTTGACCACGTACGTTTAGTTGGTTTATAGTCAATCTATTTACTTTCTTAACACAATAGGCGTCGGCTCTCCTTCCCTCGTCTGTTCTAAGGTAACTATGGCCAACCCGAAGACACTCGCGATGGCATTGAACATTGCTAATGGTGCGTTTCCGCATAAAATAACCCCCCCCCCCCACGGTTTTCCACATTTAAAACAAAAAAAAAAAAAAAAACTATTCTGTAAGTCGATCCACAGTCGAGCCTTTCGCCTCGGATGTAACTCCTGTTCTCGAATTCAAAGATTTATTATGAAATTTTGCTTCCCCATATTTTTAATTGTACAACAATATTCTAATTGCGTTCTGTACGATGCTTAAGGAAAGTTTACGAATATACCAAAAGTTTTAATGATAAATATACTTTTCCATTGCTGAATTTTTACTAGAATAGTTTTCATTACCCTAATCAGGTCTAAATACATCACGGTCAATAATTTCTATTAATTTTATTCTTTAAATAAAACCAGCCTTATTTATGCCATAAGTAACTTAATATATCCCAAAATTATCAGAACTTCTGATTATCCGCACGGTTATAGGTTTATGCTCTTAATTTTACTTCGTACGAAAATGAAATTTCATTTTCTATAAATTTATGGGTTACATTAACTGTATCGTATAGTTTTGATAATTAAATAAAAAATAAAGATTAAAATATTATCAACAAACCGGGAGAACCGTAATATTTCATTAGGTAACTTAAAAATTCTGCACTACTGATACACGTATCTAGTCTGTGAAAAAGCCTTTAGTTTAAGATACACTAATTTATCTACATTTCAATTTACTTTTGTCTATTAAAAAAAAAACCTAAATCAATCACCTTCTTATTTAATAAATGTGTGCAAATATTACCGAAATACTTATTTTGAATTATTCTCTTACTTCTTGAAATGCTTTTTTTAGTTTAACCGTAATAAAAGATTCAAATGAATACTGGCTACATCAGAAATCAAAAGGCGTATTTATGTACGCAAACGAGACGGAAGATAGATTGATATCAATGACATTTGGCAGAAGATAAATAGTGTACACGGAAAACGATGAAAAACCCAAAAAAAGCTACTTACAAATCGCGGGAAAAATAAAAGTAATAATTAATAGCAGACTTTGCAGCTTAGACCGACGAGTCAAATTTCATTTTAACAGCAGTTAAAATTTACTAAAATCGATTTAATACATACCTGCTTCGGAATAATTCACGTGTTTAATTTAAAGTAACGATGATGTAATAAGGTACTGAATACTTTGGTTAAGGCAATATTTAATTTTCAATTAAATGTAACGTTATAACATTCTTGCAGTATCATACTATTGAATAAAGTTTGATTTAAAAATACACTTTTTTCTTCAGTAAGGTAAATACGTTTTTAAAATTGGCCACTGTACGTGATACTCCACCGGTGCAATTTCTCCAACATTATATGAGTTATTACTTTTGATGATACATTTATTATAAAAAATTACCGTCTATGAATTTAGTGTATTATTTAAATCGAATTAGCCGTTTTTCCGTGTAAATTTCTCACGAGATGTATTTGGTTCAATACCGAAATGTAATTTAGCTTCGATGATGCGAAACAAATAGCGGCACTGCGAGACCGCCCAATAATTCAATATTTTCCTTTGCTTTGATCTGTAAAATAAAATTGTTGTATTTTCGTAAAATACCATGAATAAATTATAAATTGATACAAAACTAGAGTCACTGATTTATAAAATGTCGTAATTTTGAAATAAAATTTCTACGCTTAATGATTTTATTTCGATTCCTATTAATAATTCACATAGGACAGTATGAAAAATTATACAATTTACTTTTAATATAATCGTTATTAATTTTTAGTATTTATGTGTACACACGTGTGCTGTACAAAACCATGCCCAGCCAATTGGTTATGATGTCGGAGCCCCCCCCCCCACCCACGAAAAAAAAAACCATGCCCGTTGTTGTAAAGTGATGCTGTATAAAAATGTGAATCCTGATACACACATGATAATGGAAACGGTTTTTTAATTGCATTTTGCTTTCGCCATTTTTCAGTTGCAATAAATTTATGTAAAGGAACAACAAAGTATATAAAATATAAACATAAAGGAATCCCTGAATTCAAATTTTTATAAAAAAAACACATAAAAAAAAGCAAAATATATGTATGTTTTATTCTTTTGTTTTTATTTTCTTCTATAAATAATGGAAATATAAGAACTTAGTTTTACGTATAGTTTTTCCTGAGTCATTATACAACTGACCTAAACTTAAAAGCTGTATCCACTAAAGGAAGTCATTATTATATATATATATTTTTTTTTTTGGGGGGGGCTTGTCAACCAGAGACCTATACCTAGAAACAATTAGAATAGGAAGGAGTCGATTATATTTTGATACGGTCAAATATTGTTAGGAGAAAAAGACAAATAATAGGAACAATCTGTAGAGAGGATCGGACATAAAAGGCGCAATATGGAGTAGGAAGACCGAGTATCAGTAAAATGGAATAGAAAGCAGAGCACTCAGCAGAACGAGATGAACACTTAATAAACACATGGTCCGCATCGCAAACATTTCAAGTGAAGAATACGAAAAGGCAACCAACGAAAAACGAAAACGGTAGGAAGATAATAAAGTATGACTTAAGAGCGTAGACGAATATCGGAGACAATAACAAAACGACGAAGTGAAGGAAACAAAGAGAACCATAGGTTAACAGAAAGACACTAGGTTGTATGGACAGATAAAGAGAACAATTGTTAGAGAAAAAGGAAATGGTATACATGCGATGCCAAAGTCTAAGATGAAAACCTTTGCACAGTGGAAGCAGATTGGACGATGGGACTTTTTTAAAGAAGAAGTGAGAAAAGGTAGCAACCCGAGCCAACGAGTCCACCGCTATAGCCATTAATTCGGCTGTGAATATGGAACAGAAATGAGGCAAGCGAAAAGATTCTGAGAAGCCAAAATCTGGGAGCATAAAAGAGACACCGACATCATCCGGCCTCTTCGAACCATTTGTAAACATGGTTGCATTCGAAGGAAATTCAGAATTGATAAAACTGTGAAATTCCCGTTTGATTAGGGCGTATAGAAGAAATTTAGAGAGCGTAGGAACAGTAAACATATTTGGAGGATGGCAGAGATCGTCGAAAGTAAAAGTGAAATAAGGAAGATTGACAAATTATATAAGGACAAAACGAACTGAGCCGAAGGGAAATGAGAGAGATAGAATAGGAGTTCTCCTAAGTACCTAAGCGTCAGTTCCTAGAAATGGAAAGATAGGAATGGATAAGAGTTGAGGACGTGAGTTTTACGCTTAGCAAGAAAACGAGATAGCCGAAATAGTAAGATCTGCGAATAGAAAGGGTTAATGTATTATTCGATTCGGCAAAAGTCACTATTATATTAAACGTATTAATGAATTTGTATTTTAGTTTTCAAAATTTCCGTGATATATTTTTTAACTGTTTCATGTTGTGTCATATATGAAAGAGTTCGAAGTCTCTAACTTTGTATTTTTCTTTAATGGATTTGAACTTTTTACAACTTTCAAAAGATTACTCGGACGAGTCGACTGCTTCATTACATTCCTTACAAACGTCATTTACTGTTATTTCATATTTATTGAGATATTCTGCCGAGGTCCATTGCTCCGTAAGAAATTATGTTAAAAAAAGAAATTGTATCTAGCATTTTTTTATATATTTTTTTTAATTACATTTTTTATTTTTTTACACTACACCACCTTAGACAACTGTCATTAGCGCGATGTTTTTTGTTTTTTTTTTGTTTAATCCCCTAAGCTTTAGTCTGCCGTATTTAACTGCTGCGGCTATCACGACGTACTGAGCGGAGATATTACTTTAGCTCTATTCTGTTTATTTTAAGAAAATTAATGATTGAGTATGTTGCTGTTTGAATGTTTGATAGCATATCGGGGAGTGTTTTATACGGTAGAAGCGCCCGTGTTAATATGTGTGCATTCTATTAATATGTGCTGAACGGTTGGGATGAAATTTCCCATACAGAAAGAACACTGCGTTGGAGAAAATGACCCATTTAGAAGATGGTCGTGCGAGATTGCGATATTAACTGTCCACAGTCGGCTGATTACACTGAAGTCTCTGCGAGAACACAATTCATTAGGGGCCACCATGGCTCGCTCGTTGATTTTATTTGGGACAGAAAAGTCTGACACGCGGCCCATTATTCCTTCCATTCTTGTTTGCTTTTCGCTAAAAAGAATTGTGCCATGGATGAAGGGGGAGGTATATATCTGTTCTGCGAAGCTCGTAGTGCTGACTGTACCATTACGTTCGCCTTTTCATTCCCTGGTATTCCCGTGCGACCGGGAACCCACATAAACGTCACCTGGCTTTCGGACTTTTGTACATCGATGACAATACGAAGGATTTGAGTAGTTATTATATTTCTTGTTTTAGGGCTGGATATGGCTTCTAGTGATGCCAGAGAATCTGTAATTATTAATGGCTTTCTGTTAGGCTTACAAGAAGAAATATATTGTAGCCCGTATAGGATGGCAGACATTTCTGCGTCCAGTACTGTGCGGCCATTATTGAGCCGGAAAGAATACGCTTCATCTGATACTACGAACGCACATGCTGTCGACGATGTGATTGTGGTGAGGTTATTTCTAGCACCATCTGCGTAGACTATAACGTGGTCAGTGTATTTATTTACTGTATTTTTAGCTATTTCGATAACGTCAGGTGGTAGCTGTCTGAAATTGTTTTTTAAGTGATACGTCTGTTTTTATTATTAGGAACTTCCACGGGGGAATTAATGTGAGTTTTTGGTGTATACGGTTTATTGGGTTTATGTTATTTAAATTTGATAAGTCAAGAACTTCGGGCACAGGATCATCTGAGAAACTTGGTGTGCATGAGAAATTAATAACAGCCAAAGGAGTATGTGTTAAGGACACAGAAGACTATTATATCGTCTATGGTAGCTTCTATAGTATGGCAACGGCAGGCACCCCAACAAATTGCACATACTGAATGGAAGAGTAGTTCGATGAGCTCCTAGTATCGACTGAAAAGCAGAATTATGGATTACATCGAATAAATTTATTAAGGAATGACATGCTTGGGAGTAGGCTGGGCACCCGTACATGATTTTAGATAAGATGTTGGATTTATATACTGATAGAAGGAGCTTGGGGTGGATATTATATTTGGGATTTGATAAATATTTAATGATGCCTAGGGATTTTAAACGCCAGGATAGCATGCAATCGAATAATAATACCAATAATTTCACTGCAGATTGGAAGGTATAGTATTATTATCTAGTGTGAGAGAAATAGCAGGGGAGACAGCACGACTTCTGTGGAATTCAGTATATATTGTTTTACACTAAACCATCGTTATTTAACCAGGATTGTAATTTATTTATTGCTTTTTTGGAGAATATTTTGAGCACTGTGCATCGGCTCCGCATTTTTTGAACATAATTAAATCGGAGAGGAGTCCAGTCGATTTGAATTTTCGTAACGTACGTTTCTTGCCGTCTCAATTTCAGAGCACCGCCACTGTACTCTGCGGGTAAAAAATGCACGGTCGATGCACGAAAGCAAAGAACCTCTCTTACTTCATAGTTACAGGCCCACTTCTCTCCATTTTCTTGAGCAGAATAATCTCCTTTCCTGTACACAAGCCGGAGAGCGTAAGGTGCGATCATCTACTGATCATCTATTGAACCTAGAACGGTAAATTTCAACAGCATTCCGTCGTCGACAAAGTGTACATGCAATATTTTTTGACATGGAAAAAGCATTCTATCGAGTGTGGCGGCAGGGGCTATTAATGAAGCTACTAACCGCTGGGTTAACTGGCAATATGGCCAGCTATATAAAAAATTTTCTAACAGAAAGAAAGTTTCAAGTTAAGGCAACCAGCAGAAAGACGAGCAGCCAGGCTTGAGGATGCACGATTGCGAGCACGGCAGTCGCGTTCTGCAGCAACAGATTTGGTTGGTTCTCAACCGAACAAACGCGAGAGGGTGGGAATAGCTGAAACACGTGCTCAAAGAACAGTAGATCTGGATCTCCAATACAATCGTCTGGCATTCCGGTGATTATAGTTCAAGTCGGCATGTTGTCATTGGCCAGATGAGCCATGTCTGTACCTACTGCCAGGCTCTAAAGTTTAATAATGAAACAAAAGGGATGTGTTGCGCTAACAGAAAAATCAAATTGTCTCAACTTGAAACACCACCCGAGCCATTGAAAACTCTACTTGCTGGATCTACCGCTGAATCGAGGCATTTCCTTTCGAACATCAGGAAATATAACTCTTGCTTCCAAATGACGTAATTTGGTGCAGAAATTGTGACTGCTCATTTCATGCCAACTTTTGAAATCAAAGGACAAATATATCACAAAACTGGCTTCCTGCTCCCGTTCACAGATAGTGACCATAAATTCCTTCAAATGTACTTTATCGGCGATGATAGAGATGAAGTCGATGCGCGTTGTGGAATACAAATCTCGCTAAGAAGATCCATCATTTCGCAACTACAGGAGCTCCTTTACGAAAGAAACAATTTGGTGCGTTTATTCAAAACAGCAATTGATATGATGCCATCAGATACCCACAGATTGTCATTCACGCAGACAAAACTCCCGCTGGAGAACATGTCCGGAGATATAATGCTCCAACTATAGACGAAGTAACAATTGTCATAGTCGGAGATCAGTTCCAACCTAGAGATATTGTTCTCCATCGAAGAAACGATCAGTTGATAAACGTTGCAGAAACTCACCGTTGTTACGATGCTTTGCAATATCCAGTTATCTTCTGGGACGGTGCTGATGGATATCATTTCAATGTGAAGATGATAAATCCAATGAATGGTGCAGAAATCAATAAAAAGTGCACCGCAATGAACTTTTACGCATACCGCTTAATGATTCGGAGGAACGAGGATAATTATATTTT
The DNA here is from genome assembly GCA_039619475.1 of Icerya purchasi. NCBI lineage: Eukaryota > Metazoa > Arthropoda > Insecta > Hemiptera > Monophlebidae > Icerya > Icerya purchasi. The sequence continues at coordinate 348,805,981 of CM077116.1, read as the reverse complement.
TAAATGCCGTCAGTTGTTTCACCAGTACATTGTGGATATGTATGCAAAAATTGAAACGGAACGTGTGCTATTCCTTCGTTTGAATCAGACCAAACTCCGCTCCGAAGAATACATTCATTTGCGAGATGCAGTTGTGAATGACGGTAATACAACCAACGTTGAAAAGTTAACTATTTTGCCGTCTTCATACATAGGCAGTCTACGTCACATGCCAGAATACGCTCAAGATGCAATGGCATATGTTCGTCATTATGGGCGTCCAGACTTATTTATCACCTTCGCATGCAATCCAGCTTGGGACGAGATACAGCAGCTGTTACTTCCTGGGCAATTAACCGTGGATAGGCATGACATCACAGCGCGTGTTTTTAGGCAAAAGCTTAAGTCGCTGATAGATTTCATTGTGAAGCATGAAGTGTTTGGATCTGTGCGCTGCTGGATGTATTCAGTAGAATGGCAAAAGAGAGGATTGCCACATTTGCATATACTAATCTAGCTCTACGATAAAATAACTTTAGACGAAATCGACGATGTGATATGCGCTGAGATTCCACGGGCCGACGTATATAAGGATTTGCATGCAGTTGTTATCAAAGACATGATACATGGACCATGCGATACACTAAATCCGAATTCACCATGCATGGTAGACGGGAAATGTTCTAAACAATATGCTCGAGCATTTGCAGCTAATACAGTAACAGGAGAGGATGGATATCCTCGGTATAGAAGACGATCAACTGAAGATGGCGGAAATTCGACAACAATACACACTCAAAATGGTGTTATTAATGTAGACAACCGTTGGGTGGTTCCATATTCACCTCTGTTGTCAAAAACTTATAAAGCGCACATAAACGTAGAATACTGTAATTCCGTCAAATCAATTAAATACATCTGCAAGTATGTGAATAAAGGCAGCGACATGGCTGTTTTTGGTGTGCAACCAGAAAATAGTGACAAAAATGCAGTACAAGTTATCGATGAAATTGCACAGTACCAGGCTGGAAGATACATAAGCAGCAATGAGGCTGCATGGCGAATTTTTTCATTTCGCATAAATGAACGAAATCCGGCTGTGGTTCACTTAGCAATATATTTAGAGAACGGACAGCGTGTTTATTTCACAGATGCAAATGTGCAACCAAGAGCCCTTAATCCACCTGGTACAATTCTAACTACTTTCTTCACCTTATGTCAGGAACACGCTTTCGCCAGAACACTGATGTATTCAGAAGTGCCCTCTTATTACACGTGGAATGAAACTAAAAAAGCATTCATACGAAGCAGACGAGGGGAGCCAGTCGACGGTCAAACTGGCATTTTCAGAGAAAATACAATTAGTAGACTTTATACAGTGCATCCTAATCAAAATGAATGTTTCTTTCTTCGCATGCTGTTGGTAACATGTATTAATGACGCGTGCAAATACTGCACATCCAAACCAAATTCGTGCATTATTCGCAATTATATTAACCGCTTGCTTCCCTTCATCTCCCAAAGAGCTATGGGAAAGATATCGATTGCATATGGCTGAGGATATTTTGCATAGAGTACGCCTAGAAAATGCCAATATGACCATGGAATTTACAGAAAGCATCTACAACGAAACATTGATAAATATTGAAGACAAGTGCTTAGCAATTGCAAATAATGTTCTTATTCAATTGGGAATGCCAACAACCACCCAAGCTGCGACTACTTCATTTCATGTGGATTTGCGCCGTGAACAGAGTTACAAAACTGGTGATCTCCAGTCATATGTCCAATCAAACGTTCCCAAATTAACGCGTGAACAGAAGGGCATTTATGATCGCATAATGCAAATGATAAATGACGGAGTTAGGGGGACCTTCTTCTTGGATGCGCCAGGAGAAACTGGGAAAACATTCCTTATCAGATTGATTTTGGCAACGGTTCGATCAAAAAATGGCATAGCCTTATCTCTTGCTTCGTCTGGAATAGCTGCGACATTGTTACCAGGTGGAAGGACTGCTCATTCAGCTCTGAAGTTGCCATTGAACATGCAATTTATCGAGGCTCCCACGTGCAATATTTCAAAAGCATCCGCTATGGGAAAAGTATTACAAAAATATAAACTCATTGTTTGGGATGAATGTACAATGGCACATAAAAAATCGCTTGAAGCACTTGATCGATCGTTGCGAGATTTGCGTGGAAACGTTCAACCATTCGGGAATGCATTGATATTGCTCGCAGGAGATTTTAGGCAAACATTGGCCTGTAATTTCTCGATCAACACCAGCGAACGAAATAAATGCTTGCCTGAAATATTCAACATTGTGGCGACGCGAATGTACATTGCAGTTGACTACGAATATGCGTGTCCAGCTGCAGAACGATCAAACAGCCGAGGTATTCTCACGACAGTTACTGGACATTGGGAACGGACAGCTGCCAGTCGATGAAACGTCAAGACGAATATCATTTCCTGATAATTTTTGTAATTTAGTAACATCGAAAGAAGAACTTATCGATAAAGTATTTCCGAATATTCAGATTAATTATCGGAATCACGATTGGCGAACGAGCTGTCCTTGCCGCGAAGAATAAAGATGTCTATCTACTTAATAATGTTATTCAATCCAGCATTCAAAGTGAGGAAATTATATATAAGTCGATAGACACCGTTGTGGAAGCAGATGAAGTAGTTAATTATCTATCAGAATTTTTGAACTCACTTGATCTGCCAGGGATGCCACCACACATATTAAAATTGAAAATAGGTGTGCCAATTATCATGTTGCGGAATATTAATTAGCCAAAACTCTGCAACGGCACGCGACTCGCAGTTAAGAAATTGATGAACAACGTAGTGGAAGCAACGATTTTAACGGGGCCTTTCAAAGATGAAAATGTCCTCATTCCTCGAATTCCCATGATCCCGACCGATACACCATTTAAATTTAAAAGATTGCAATTCCCCATTCGATTGGCGTTCGCAATCACAATCAATAAAGCTCAAGGTCAATCTTTAGAATTGTGTGGTTTAGATTTAGATGCGGATTGCTTCTCACATGGACAACTGTATGTTGCGTATTCCCGTGTCGGTAAACCAGACAGCCTTTATATCTACGCAGATAATGGAAAAACAAAAAATATTGTATACCCACAAGTATTGCAAATTTAACCTTCTATGAAAAGTATATTTTGTTTCGTTCCTCATTTCCCATCCATGCAACCACAATGTGCCACAGCGGAGCGTGGCAGGGTACAGCTAGTATAGATATAAATATATAGATGTATATATACATATATATAAATATATAGATGTATATATATATATATATATATGCGGTAAAAAATAACAGTCATTGCGTTGCGCGATTTCGTTTCACTATTTCGTTTCACGAGCGATTTTCAAAACGTTTCACATCAAAAATATTTTAGCTAAAGACATCGCCTGAAGCTGTGTTTTTATTTTCTAAACTCTCGACTGAAACCACAATTTGTCCGTCAAAGTTATTCGGAAATAGTGATACGGTATTAGAATCGGAATATCCATGTCGATGGTCTTATTAATACTCTTTACCGAGATAATATTGTAAATTAGACGAAACAGTTTTATTCGATTTGTTGGTCATTTTAACCTGTACGACGAGGTTAGTGACGCTTTTACCGCCGATACGACGAGAATTATGAGAAGAGTTACCACCACCGCTGTCAGACGAATCCCCGTCGTTAATTTAAATAAATGATTGAAATCAAGAATTAAGTAACGACGAAACGAGAAATGAAACCGATCAGAAAAAAACGGACGAAATAAAATAAAAAAATAGAAATAAAAATTAAAATAGAGATAAGTAAATTAAACGATCTCACCGATCTTTTCAACGGGCTATTGAACACAACGCGAATAAACTTTGTCACATATGACAAGAAGAGAGATTCCAATAGTTGATGCTACAACGATAATGTTCATATTTTTATTACCAACGTTTTTACGATACACAAGTAGACTATTCCCAAAAAAAAATTCTTAATCTGTTACTGCGGTTTACTGAGGATCTCTAACAGGAGAGAACGAGATATTTCTCAGTTAAAGGAATGAGATTTTTGCTATAACCGCTTACCGAGGTGTTAATAAGAAAAAAATGTATATTTATGAAAAAGAAAAAAGAAAGTACCGCTTGTTCTTATTACCTCTATAGTGATTTTTAAAATAGTCAAATTCTGAAATACTTATAATGCACATAACTTCCAAATCAAGATCCGAAAACTATTATTTACATGACAAAGAAATATTGAAAAATGTGAAGAAAAAAAAACAACATTCAAACGTATTACGAATTCTGATTGTTAATATTACTTAAAATGAAACCAGCCCCTTGTTATTGCTACGGCCATTATCTCGTTAGATCTTAACTGTGTTAAGTGGTAATCACTGATATAATGCGTTTCCTTGGAAATTTCGATTTCTTGATAAGAACTGTCTTCCTCCACCATATGCGTATGTATGGGTGTGTGCCAATTTCCGCTATACTACTAGCGCCGAATTATTTCCATTACGTTCAGCAGTGTCAAGAAATGAATCCAAATTTACCAGAATTTTAATTTATTTTTGAAAAAGAAAAAAAAACTACCATAATTAAATAGTATAGAGCACGGATGATACCAATGGACCAATGTGAATACGTCGCAATTTAAATCATGCTGCTTATATTAAGGTACCCATTATTTCATTATTTATAAATTGTGTAGCTATAAAAATATTAATAAGTTAAATACAAAAAAAGTGAAATAACAAATTTAAATTATTAAATAAACTAATGTATTTTAGTATTTATCGTAAGTTATTGTACGGTGAAAATTATTTATAATAAAAACGTACTAATTATTATACATATTCCTTCTAAACCAACAATTTGATAGAATATATATGACGAATGTTATTCACAATTTTAACCAACTGTAAAATGTAAAAAACAAAATGCATATAACGGACTGAAAATATTTATTGACATATAGTATGTAATCGTATTTTTTTTTTTTTTAGAGTTAAAAGTTTGTTCCTCCTATTATCTTTTTTTTGTATAAACTTTTTTTCATATTTTATGGCTCGCTTATTAAAATTAAATTATAAATATTACATAAAAAATATTTACAATTTTAGTAGTTTCCAGAAAATTGTATTTCTCGATTGAAATGCGGCGGAATAACTTACGACTTTTTCATCGATAATAATAACGTAAGATGCGAGTATTATTTTAAAGTTTTTATGCAGATTTAGAACAAACGTTTTAAATGGAATTTATAACCGTTTTTTTTTTATTACGTTCTTAATAATGAAAATGACGAAATTATCATTTTAGATGTGAAGCTGGAATATGCTCATATGTTTCCTTTTTTACTTCAATATTTCAATCTTAGCGAGACTCTACTGTTCACAAATGATCATCGGTGCATCCAGAAATATGTCGGAAATCTGCGATACCATGTTACCACCATTTTCTACTGCACCGTTTGCTCTCCCGTCGCCGTACAAGATAACACTGAGCAAAAGAAAAATTAGACCCGGTGAAAAGGTCACCGTAACGATAAGCGCTAATAAGACAAAAATACCATTCAAAGGATTTTATCTGCAAGCAAAAGAATTCTTGTCAATTCCGGTTGGCTCATTCGAAGAAACCGGCAACGTTACATTGCTTTCATGCGGCATTTGGGCAAACGTAAGTTCATAGCTTACTATTAATTATCTTATCAATCGGCCTAAAATTTTTTTACTGTATTACAACTTTAATGAAAAATTTAAAAAACATTTCTTTTAACGTAAAAAAATGTAATGCTCAATACCGGCACCGAAACTTGCATTACATTTGTCGTTATAATCCAACGACTAATGAAAGTTGAAGCTTTGGGCCGTCAGTAACCTGGAGACCAAGTCTTCTATCCAGCTACGTAGGGTGTGTGTGCATGCGTGTTGTTTTTAGTAAAGATAAAAGGTGTGGATGTAATTCCGTTTTCCTCATTTTACACGCTTTATCGTAACTAAGAAAGTAAAATTATTAAAAAAAAAAAAAAAGTTAATATTCTTAAAAAACTACCGTTGATGGAACGTTCATGCAGATATTAAGCTAAAAAAAAAACTAGCAAAATCGATTTTTTTTCAGTAGGAACGAAATACGCGCTGACATTGTGAAGTAAAAAATCCCAGATTAGTATTTCGTAAGCATGACTCGTTTTTTTCATAATTCTTAAAGATGAAAGGCTGTCGATTAATAGATTTATAAACAGCAGTCGCGCACAAGAGCCACCGGCGGTTGAGCACATTCTCATAAACTGCCCTGCATTCCAATACTCCAGAACGAGACACGGATTTTATAACCTCAGCCATGTTCTCTCAAACGCAGAAGCGAACCAAAGTGCAATCTTCCAGTTCGTCAGGGACAGTGGATTAGGGGCATTCCTGTAACCGGAGGCTCTCGGGCCGTAATAGTCTAGATATTATACACGGCCCGGGGTCTAACCACGGTTTGAAAATTTTAATAAAAAAAAAAAAAAAAAAAAAAAAATATTGAAAACAACTCTATATTCTTGTTTGCTGAAACTCAAGCTCCCCGCTCCTTATTGTGCATCTTATATTCTGTCCTTCTCTTCACCATCCATTATCTCATCCGTTAGTTCCTTTATATTGTCCATATCTGACCGAATCAAAATTTAACTGACGGCTCTTTTCTTTTTTGTTGTTTCTGGGTGTAGATCCTTGGCTGACGTTCCCAAAGGGGGGATCTAAAAAAAAAAAAAAAAAGAAAACAATCTTTACACATCGCAAGAGACAATCAATAAACCTTTAAATGTAGTCGCTTTAGACGGAGTGTAAGAGATTTTATTTTCATCTAATGCCCCGTCTAGAACTCGTAATAAATTTTTAAATCTTTTTTTTTTCTTTTAATTATTACATAAATACCATCTATGTGCAAATAATGCGCGAGTGATGGAATATTATTCTAATATCGGAAAATTAACATGTGTACAACTATTTACAAACAAAAGCACAAACCTTTATAAAATAACAGTATAAATATAATTTCTTATTAACTTCGCCTAACATTTGCAAGGTAATTGTAATATATAAGAAAACAGTAAAAAAAAAGCTCTGAATATCATAATTAAAAAAAAAAAAAAATACAAATGAAATAAGAATTTTATGAAATGTTTAAATGTTTGCTCCATTTATCCACAGAAACCGGACAAGGAACCACGAAATTATTTGCAGTGTTATAAAATTATAAACCAACCTGTCAGTCAGATACTTTCATTTTGGATCAAGAAAATACAATTATATAATAAAGATTTAGAATTTACTATCCTTCCCTTAATTTGCTCTAACACTGGTTACTCAAAATTCATGTTGAAAGGTGCATGCACTGATTTCAGGAAATGGTATGATTTGGACGAAAGCCTATGTAATCAAGTTTCAGCTGAAAATATTTTTTAAATGCTTATGGCGTCGTTTATAATTTAGTATATGATACCTAGCTTCAGGTAAAAGTGAATTGAAGATATCCTAATTTAATAATTCCTAAATTAGCATCGATTGAACTGGGCCGGCCGTGTGTAGAATTAATAATAATCTGCTAGATATTAAAGATAGCAAGTCCGGCTAATATCGATATTGAAAAGGTGCCCCTAGTGAATTCTTACAAAAAAATATATCTTTTTTTAGCAACTCCCTGGCCTCACTGCGAGCTGCCGCAAGATCACTTACGTGATATTTGGTCTTTAAAGATTAATCGGCCCCGTTTGTACCAATTTTTAGTTGTTTTTTTACAATAAAAGGAAATCAAAAATTCTAAAAGTGTGAATTTTTTCATAATTCTCAGTGCAAATTCGAATTTCTATGAGCATCCGAAAATTTTAAAATCTCGTTGAAAAAAATTAATTAATGGTGTGTTTCGTAAACAAATATTCTTGAATAAAATGGGATTGTCCGCATTTTACAGGTAAAAATGCACATAGCACGAGTATTATATTTTCCGCGGAACAGTGTTATTAGGATTCCGTACACATATAATGTACGGAATCCTAATAAGATGGTTCACAAATGACAAAAATATCAAATAAAAATCAATAACTCACGAACGGCTTGACTTATAAACTTCAAATTTGGAACATAAATTACAATTAAAATTCTATTTGAAACGATCTATAACTTCAAGATGACCGATTACCATAGGCAGTAAAAAAAAACCAAAAACCGTGAAGAATATATGATATGGCATTTAAAACGACCTCAAAAATCACTTAAAAAATCATAACTCATCACCCGATAAATCCCTAAACCTAAAATTCAAAATATAAACTAAAATGCAGGAGTCCTTTCATAAAATCAAAAAATTACGGTACAAAAGTTATGTAAAGTTGCTAAAAAGTTCAAAAAAGCGCGAAAAATGACGTGTCCCCCCCTAGCACGGCGAATATTACAGCTAAAAATTTTAAACGCGGTTAAAAATATGCGCTTCCCCGCATGTTTCTCTAGTTTAGAACATCCGGATTTCCAACTTTGAAACTGAACCCTCGGGGCGCCGAAAGCTCGAAATTTTGAAAAAAAATATTTTTTTTCCCGGGCTTGTGATATATTATTAGAAAGATCGTTATTTGTCGGGAACGAAATCGTATTTCAATTTCTTAACGAAACTTTCAAAGTTTCCGAAAAGTTCGAATAAGCGTGGGAACTGATTTGTGACGCGAGTATTATAGCTAAAAATTTTGAGGAAAGTAGAAAATATGGACATCCATGTATATTTCTCTGGTTTGGAACATCTAAGTTTCCAACTTTAATATTAGCACCTTGTGGTTCTGAAAACTCGAAATTATGTAAAAAAAAATTTTTTTTCAAACGAATCATTATTGGAAAGAGCGCTATTTTTCGGGAACAGACCCGTATTTCATTTTCTTAACAAAACGTTGGAAGTTTACTAAAAGTTCAAAAAATCGTGAAACATGACGTGTAGCCCCGCTTGTAGTTTAGGTATTGTAGCTCAAGATTTTGAACAAGGTTAAAAAAAATGCGCGTCGCTGTTTATTTTTTTACTTTGGAACATCCGGGTTTCAAAATTTAAAATCGAACCCTTAGACGCCGAAAGCTCGAAAGTTTCAAAAATAATATTTTTTTTTCAGATCACGTGATATATCGATAGAAAAATCGTTATTTTTCGAAAATGAATCCATAGGTTATTTCCTTAACGAAACTTTCAAGCCTTAATGTTTCAAACTTGATAAATATACGTCGAAGCGCATATGTTTAACTGTGTTCAACATTTTTAGCTGTAATACTCGCGACGCTAGAAGGTAGAGACTGTTTGAACTTTTTGGCAACTTTAAAAGTTTCGAAGTACGTAGGCAATTTTTGTATATCTTCTGGTTTGGGGAAAGATATATGGTACAGATTGAAGGTGAAGCTGGCGTACGAATTTCGACTGTTACTGGTTAAATATCGGATGGTAACATTATCTGTTGAAAGTTAATATCCGCACGAGCGGCTAATATTATTCCCCCATGCGCACAATTAGCAAGCACCGGATTTGATTCGAGAACTTTATAGTTTTTTAGTTTTAAATGTTGGTTTTGTTTTAAGTGGGTTTCTTGAATGCACGGAATAAACGAGTTTGTTAATCGGTGTTATTTTTCCTTTGGCTTTATCGGAGTACGAGACTGCAGCGGTTTTTAAAATTTGGTTCGGATTGTTATAATTTGCGTTAGTAATGTTAGTACGAGGGCTAAGAAACGGAACGGAATCGCAGGTTTCGGTTTGGTTATTTTCATTACGGCTTGTGTTAGTGTTATTATAAACTGTAATAAAAGGAATTTAGGCGGTACGTCCACCTGATGAAAAACAGATTCGAATATTATTTCGATTAGTTAAACAACTTAACGCACTATGCTAGTAAATAAATTTAAAAAAATGTTTAATAATGGTCTAATGTATTGAGAGAACTGAAAGAAAAAACCGAATCGTTAAAAAATCATCTCAGTAGAACGACAGTCTTTGTCACATCGCGGAACTATATCGACCTTTTTTGGTAAAGTAACCAGTTCGTCTTGAAACCGAAAGAAGTTTGATAACAAAGTAACCAAATCGCCTCGAAATTCGGTTTTCAAATTAGTGACATTTACAAAATTCGTAAACTATAATTTCGATTACCGTGTCTCCCCCTCCTGTTCACCGAGAATCCAGGACGTAATCACCAACGTACACCAACCTGCCAGCAGAGAATACTAACATTCTAGCAGCCGTAGTAGAGTGATACGTAGAATTTATATTGTTTCTAATTTATTTTTTTGCGTGTTTTCGTTTATATATTTATTAAGTGTCTTTAACGATCGACTATTCAAGAAAGATAAGTGTAGGGAATAATGAAATTATACATTTTAAAAAATCATAAAACCTGAATATTAGTATTATTAAATCTAAACCAATAATTTCAAAAAATTAAATAAATAAAAAAATGATTTAATTAAATATTTTATATATATTTGTTCTTCATAACCATTACATTGCACTTCAAATTAATAAGCCTTCCATTCAAATCAGTATTTTGCTTTACTGTTTTAAATTGTTATTAGAAAAGATCTCTGAAATTAATTAAGATATTAAATTAAAATAATAAAATAAAAATGGAAGATCTTCTTACATACTAAATAATTATAGTCATCGTTAACGTACATACGGAATCCTCAGCGCATGAAACCCCATGCTTGACTGAACTTGTTTTAATTTTATTTATGCAACATTTTAAGATTTCCGAATGTCCGTAGAAATTTGAATTTGGCACTGTGAATTTTGAAAAAGTTCTTACTTGTTTAATTTTCTTTAATTTAAAAAAAAAAAATAAAAAACATTGAAAATCAGTAAAAACTCGACTGGTTTGTTTAAAAAAAAAAAACAAAACAAAATATTACACAAGCTGACCAGTAATAGCCCTCTATGAAGTTATAAGGCTAAAAATTTGAGGAAATATTTTTCATAATACCATACAAAAAGATTTTTCTTCGTAAGGATCCATTAGGAAAATCTTTTACTATTTTATTCGGCTAAGCCTTTTGTGTCACAAGCTGTGTGTGTTTTTTTTTTTTTTTTGAGGGATCGCCAGCCGAAAATATTATCTAGCATTAGAAGTTATATATGTACATATAAATGCATACATATCTAGTACGTGGATCAAAATTACCCATTACCCACGACGAAGTAGAAGATAATGCGATACTATTATATGACATTAATCATATACTAGCATAAGTCTATAATATTTATTTTTATTTGTTGGCGCTATAGTTCATAATGAGCAAATAATATTAAAAAGGAAAAAAAATAAGGCCTACAGAATTCCTAGAAGTTTGGAAAGTAAATATTCTGTTCTAATTCCTTTCTTTTATAAAGAAAACTTTTCAAGTTTTTTTTTTATTTGAAGAAAAATATCCTATCTGTTAAGTAATACATCAGTGAGTTATTTTTCTTTTTTTTTTCTTTAGGCACATCAGCAACTTTCACTCAACAGTAAGAATAACTATCGAAAAGGTTAAAACGTTATACGGTTAGAAATAGGAAATACAAAAGAAAGTAGCAAGTAGTAGAGGAATAACAGCTGGAGTTGGGTAGGAAAGGATAAAGAAAGCATTGGAAGGTGCAGGAAAGTCCAGCAACAAGAGTTGAGAGTACAGGAGACAACGTTTGGTACAACAGAACATTCAAAGAGGACGTAATTTTGTGATTTAGGAGTCAGTTAACTGTTTTGACTAGAAATCACCAACTGATAAATTTAAATTTTAAATTATTAACGTTTGCAAATGATAAGTTCCAGTTGTAACAAATATGAATTTTCTATTTCCAAGAAAATAAAATTTTATGATATCAGTTAAATTTTTTAAAGTGTTTTCAGTGGTTACGCTATACCGCCAGAGGACTAAAGTGCAATGTATAAATATGGTGAAATAAGAAGTTATGAAAAATTTTGCAAAACCTTTTAATAAATGAAAGGATACTATTGGGATACCTGTCCTGCCCAATAAAGCTAGATATTATCAAAAGAACTTAATTTTGGCAGATACTTTTTTTTATTTATTTATTGGGGGGAGGGGGCGTCAACTGTGGACATTAATTCAGTGTAAGTGACATTTTTAGATGTTCCAATGTGTGGCAGCGAGATCAAACTGTAATCATTTGTTATTATATAGTCCAAAATGTGTATACCGATACATTGATATAAAAATGCATAATGTGATATACATATTTATCATTGCTTTCCATGTGACTATTAACGATAATTTATATTATAGTGTTTATTCATCATCGCTAATTCTCAAGCTCTAGACCTCAATTTAATATTTCAGTTGTACTAGCAACTCATTTACCATTACAACTTTATTTCACTCTATACAAGAAAAAATAAAAATAAACGAAATACATGTTTTAAAATCTGCTCAAATAAAAACTCAGATTAATCAAATTGTATGTAAAAATTTCAAAAATTCTCCACAATTTAAATCAATGATATACTATGTGTATTATATTTTTATATAACACAAATCACTAAAAGTTGAATAACCAAACAAGTTACAAAAGCATTTTTTTTCCTTTTTAGAATATGGCAATTCATAGTAACTTTCATGAAAAATATAATGTAACGATGAATTGGAGTATGCCATTAAATATGGAACACCATGTATACTTTTAGTAAGTTTTTAAGCATCACACTTTAATATGCATATAATAACTATTATTTTGCACCAGGAGTAATATGAATAATTATATAACCTTCCTGCACTGATTAATGTAACGTTTTTCTATCACTTTTATATAAGTTTTTTGTATTCATTTTATATAACATTTAAAAATGGCATATTCAATTTAAACTAAAAGAATTATACAAGACCAGTTCCTTAAGGTCCAAGGAGAGGCCCCATGGAAATGTCTAAAGGATTAAGTTGATATGTATAGATTTAAGAAAAACCAAACTGTTTACTTCTTCTTCTTCCTTTACCATGTCCGTTTAACGGACGTTGGCGACCAAACGGTTAAACATTTCTCGATTTCTAGCCATATCCGTTAGTTTTCTCATTTCATTAATTTTTGTCCAGCATTTTATATTCTGTTCCGTTTGCCTCCTATTTTTCCTTGAAGTACCAGCTCTAGTATTTCGTATTTATTTCCTCTCATGATATGTCCCAAGTACATTATTTTGCGTTTTTTTATAGTTGTTAATAGTTTGCATTCTTTCTGCAAGCGCTGTAGTATCTTCCTGTTGCTTATTTTGTCCGTTCAACTGGCCTTCAATAATCGTCTGTAAACCCACATTTCGAACGCTTCAATTTTCTTTGATGCGGCTGTGGTGAGGGTCCATGCTTCCACTCCATATAGCAGTGTTGCCCAGATATAACATCTAACTAGTCGTAGTTTTAATTTCATCCCGATATCGTTACCACATAGTATATTCTTGAATTGTTGGAATGTTCTACGCGCTATTTATATCCTACACCTAATCTCTTTGTCTGAGTTCCCTTTTTATGTTAGCCAACTTCCTAGATATTTGAAGGCAGTGATCTTCTCTATGTTTTTTCCGTCTATTGTTATTTTATCCGTATTGCTGTCTTCTCTTTTAGCTACTTTCATATATTTTGTTTTTCCAGCGTTAATTTTAATCCCCATCATGTCAGCGTCTCTATGTAATCTTTGTATTAATTCTTCTAGTCCTTTCTGAGACCCAGCTATGAGAGCAGTGTCATCCGCGAATCTGATGTTGTTTATCAGTACCCCATTGAATACCTTCCTTGGATTCCGCTATGGCCTGTTGGAATATTTGCTCGGAATAGATATTGTATAGCATTGGTGACAGGATGCATCCTTGTCTTACGCCACATTCAATCTCTATGTCCTAGGTTTGGTTTGTTCCTAGTCGAACGTTTGCTTTTTGACGGCAATACAGGTTTCTAATACATCTCAAGTCCTTTTTATCTATTGATGTATTTTCTGATATTTCTAGCATTTTATCGTGCTTAACCTTGTCAAATGCCTTTTCAAAGTCTATAAAACATATGTGTATTTCTTGATCTTGGTCATAGCACTTTTGCATTAGGATCTGGATGCAGAAGATTGTTTCACGTGTGCTTATACCGTTTTTGAATCCAAATTGTGTTTCCCCCATATGCATTTCCAGTTTCTTATAAATTTGTTTTTGAATGATTCGCAGAAATATTTTCAACACGCTACACATTAAGGTTATCAGCCTGAAATCGGTGCACTTCCTCGCTCCAGGTTTCTTTGGAATCGGTATGAAGGTAGATTGAAGCCACTCTGTAGGAATTTTGCCAGTCTCGTATATATTGTCGTATAGTCTTTGTAGTATTTCTACATTCCCTGTCTTTAGTATTTTAAATATTTCCGATGTAATATTGTCTTCTCCTTCAGCTTTACGATTTTTCGCTTTCAAAATGGCGTTTCGTACCTCCGACTCGATAATTTTCGGTCTCGATTCACATTTTTCTTTTTTGCTTTTTATTTTATTTTTATTATTTGTTTCACCGAACAGTTCTTTTACGTAGTTTCCCCACAGTACTTTCCTTGATTCAGCGTCGGCTACTATTTTTCCATTTTTGTCATCGTTAATCGCTACAAATGCACTTTTGCGCGTTCCAGACAAATACTTCAGTTTTTTATGTAGGTTGAAACTGTCATGTTTTCGTTCTAATTCTTCAAGGTCCCTGCATTCTTCTTTTAACCATTCTGCCTTTGCTTGTCGTATTTTTCTTTGTATTATCTTCTGGAATTTCTTGTATTCCTCATTCTGCCGTTTATTTCTGTACTTCCTTCTTTCTGCCATTAGCTCCATTATTTCTTCTGTCATCCAATTCTTTCTGTTTTCTTTTACATCTTTTCCTAAATATTGTTCAGAGGCTTCCCGAATTTTTTATTTAATTACGCCCCACGCTTTTTCTGCATCTTCTACAATAATCTCTTGGAGGTTGCTGTGTATATGTTCTGACATCTCTTCCCTGATGTTCATGTTTTTTAGTTTATCTGTGTTATATTTTTTTCTCCTCCGCGCCTTATTCCTTGCTACTGCCAGCTTTATTTTCAGTGTTGTTTCTAATAAATTGTGGTCGGACGGTACATCTGCCCCTGGTCGTGTTGTTGTTTTCATCACTGAGTTCTTGAAAATGCGGTTTATTAGTACGTAATCAATCTGATTCCTGACTGTTTGTCCATTTCCATCCATAGGCGATCACTAGGTATATAACCTTCTCGGCGGCATTTGAAAAAGCGTGTTTGTTACAAAATATTTCCTTTTCTGGCAGAGCTGTATTAGTCTGTCCCCTCTTTCGTTCCGCTCGCCTAATCCAAATTTTCCAGCTATGCCTGGTACTTCACCATTCCCAATTTTGACATTGAAGTCTCCAACGATTATATTCACTTCGTGATTTTTAGTGAATGATAGAGCTGTTTTCAGATCGTTATAAAAGGTTTCTATTTCATTTTCGTCTTTGTCTGCAGTCGGTGCGTAAACTTGAATTATGTTAATTCTCACGGGTTTTCCGAACAATCGAACCATAATTATTCTATCATTAATTGGTATGTAATCAATCACATGTTTTTCCAACTCTTTCTTCATTAACATCCCTACGCCATTTTCATGCTTCGGGTTGTTATTTCCGGAATAATAAAAGACTTCTCCATCCGTAACACATTTTCCACATCCTGGCCACCTTATTTCGCTAATGCCAAGTATGTCTACATTTAGTCTTTTCATTTCCATAGACGTGTTCTTAAGTTTGCCTGCTTCATATAGACTTTGGACATTCCACGTTCCAATTTTAAACGTGCTCTTCGCTAAGTTCTTTGTTTTTATCGGTGTTCTCCTTTCCAGTCGCTCATTTGCCATGATTGACCTGGGATCCATCATTGCAGGCCCAATCGCATATTTCACATTATCAAGCCTGGGATCTCGATAACGCCGGGCGCTAACCGGATCATATGGCAAGTAATCTTTATTTCTTGTACTTAACATGTTTGGTTTTCATGGATACTGCAGTGGTTTCCCGTTGCCTTCTGCAGGATTTTCTGTTAGGGTTTACTCCCTTAGCCGAAAGGACCTGCTCGCCTGCTCACTCTAGATCGATATATATCAATCCGACTGGGACACTTTGTCGCCAGTGACTAGTGTCTGCCAGTTGTGATTGCAGTAGCATGCTTAACGGTATTTATTGTAAGGCTCTCCTTCGGCAAGTGAGCCCTCCACCGTTTTCCTATTAGCCTTGTGTTGTGAGCCCGGGTTTAGCTTTTCTAATCAACGCTAAGCCCGTCGAATAGAAAATTTCCACTCTGCACGGCGTAGACGTACCAGACTCACGTGGTTATTGTTTCGTTTCTCCGTTGGTGGGACTAGCACCATGCAACGGTCGAGTGACTACTTACTAGAGGAGGTAACTCTAGTTACAACAACCTGTGTCCCGCAGAGCAAACTATTCACTACTGTTAGAAAAATTAAAACCTTAGAATGTATAATAAAGGTTAATTTTTTCATAACTTTGGAAAAACCAAATATACAAAGAGAAAAATATTTAAAGTGATGCAGACTAAAGCAGGAGCGGATTAAGGATTTGTAAGGCCTGGAACTAATCTTGAATGAGGGGCCCCTGTTTAAAGAAAAAATGATAAAAAAATTCAGTATTATATGTGCGCAACTATTGAAAGTACTGAAGCGGATGCACGAGATACATTACAAGATTCTACAATAAATTCAGCACCAGTAATTAGTAATAATGTACACAAAGTAAATACAACATATAAGGGTTAAGTGAAGAAGGAAATCAGAAAAATACAAAAGCTAATAAAAACAAATATATTCAGAAAAAACGGATATTACAGTCATCTCCAAAAGGATATTGTGTGCTATCGATGCGGAGGAAATCACAAAGTTCCTGACTGTAAAGTAGATCCAAAATTGTTGTATTGTAATAAGTGTTTAACACACGGTCATATTGACATTGTTTGTAAACGTAAAAATTTAAAAAATATTTTGGTTAAATATGTAGAGAAAGACACTTATTAGCCAAGCTGATTTTGATAAACTTAACTTACCTTCAACAACTTTACGTGAAGTGAAATTACATCTACAACCTTATGGAGAAAATTGTCCGCTTATTAAATATCTGGTTGTGTAGTTATGCGGGAGTAAATAAACAACTTACTTATCATGTAGTTCGAAGAAACCAACCGCCACTTTTTGACCATACATGGATGAAAGAAATCAGGTTCAAGTTGACACATTCTGATAATATACACAATGTTAGAAATAAATTAGTAAACCCACCAAAGTTGCATGTGTTACTACAACCATACCAAAGCATATTTATTAATAATGTAGGTGAATATCCAATTTTGAACATGACTTACACCTACATCCAGAGGCTAAACCTGTTTTTTATAAAGCATGTACAGTACCATTTGCAATTTGTGAAAAATTAAGTCATTAATATGATTGGCTTGTACAACAAGGATTGTATGAATAAGTAGATACATCCAAATGGGCGACACCTGTTGTGGCTGTTATTAAATCAAATTCCATACGCATTTGTGGTGACCATTCAATAACAGTTAACCCACAGGCTGATATAGTACAACATCCATTCCCAGGATTTGAAGAAACCTTTGCTGCACTTTCAGGCGGCAAGAGAAAAAAATATACCAAACTGAATGTTCGTTCTGCGTTTTGACATTTAAAGGTTACGTCTGCTACAGCAGTCTTATTAACCTTAAATACACATAAAAGACTTTTACAACCTCGACGTTTGCAATTTGGTGTCCATTCAGCTCCAGCAACATGTAAAAATTTGTTGATACAATTTTTAAGAATGTGTCGCCATATAAAATAGTTCATGATGACATTACATTACAGACCCTACAGAGGAAGAGCATTTACAATGTTTAGAGACAGTACTATGTAAATGCCAAGAATATAATATTCATCTAAATTTAGACAAGTGCCGTTTTTTCCAGTCATTGCTAACATTTTTGAGATATAAAGTGGATGGTGATGGTATTCATAAAACTGATGAAAAAGCAGCAGCTATTTTTCAAGCAACACAACCTTCATCGGTTACAGAGCTCAAATCAGTCATGGGTATGACCACATTTTACGTCAAATTTATTCCAAATTTAGCTAACCTAGCGGCTCCATTATATAAACTGACTCAAAAAAATACACCATTTATCTGGAAAAAAGGCAACATTTAGAATAACGCCATGTAAAGATATAACTGTAAAAAAATAGCTCAAAGTTTGGCAAGCACTATGACATTTTTTTTTGAATTTTACTTTTATTGTTTACATTTTTCTTTGCTAGTATTTTTTAAATTAAACCATTATGAACCTTAAACGTATTTTATATTAGATTATTTTCTATTTCTCTGTAACACACTTCAAATAAAAACTTTATTTGGTCCAAATTCTAAATGAAATACTTTAATTGTGTATTATTTTTACTTGAATTATATTGACAATAATTAATTCTTAGTAAAAAAAAAAAAAAATGAACTATTAACAAAATCAATCATTATATAAATTACTTAGATTAAATTTATAGTAATAAATTACTTGGTTTCAAAAGTGAAAGCAAACAATTACTTTACGAAAATTAAATTTATACAAATATATAAATAATTTTTGCAGTAAATTATTAATTTTTTATTTTAAATTTAAACAAGTCTGATTAAAATTAAAAAATAAAGGTTAAAAAACATCTATTAAATTTCATGTTTTTCTTGTTTTTCCTTCTGCTTTATACACCACTTAATAACTTTTTTTTTTTTTTTTTTTTTACTCCCCTTGGGTTTGTTACCAGAGAATACTAGCTCAGCAAAATGGAAGAGATGCATGGAACAGAATAAAAACTATATTTTTATTTTATCGACAATGAAGTCAAGGAACATCTTTAGAACAGGAACAACTGAGAGAATAAGCAGAGAAAGAACATAGGAGGCGTTGAAAGGAGCAGGAAGACTAAACTTTAAAAGATGATAATAAAGTTATTCACGCTCGCGAGATAAACCGGAACACTCGAAGAGCATATGATTCGCATCACAAATATACTGGAAACCTTCAGGATTCAATGAACAAAAGGGAGATGCAGCCAAGGAAAAGCGATTTAGGGAAGGAGGAAGGAGACTATGTGAGAAACGGAGGCAAGATAGTTTAGTAATTATGAACCGACGTAAACTGGGAAAATCATAGAACCAAGGACGAGAAGAAGTAACAAGGTTAATCAAGAGATAAAAGAAATTAATCTTAGTAAGTGTACAACAAAGGTATTTTGCTTAATGTTTTTTAGTTATTCATGAACAGTAATACAAAAGTTTTAAATTTTTTTGGAATAAATATATTTTTATCATTAAATTATTCATATTTTCAGTTTAACAATAATTAAAGGAGTAGATGAATACTGGTTCAATCAAACATCAACAGAACTACATGTCTTTCAGGTGCCAAGTAATATGAAAATGCCAGATGATATGGAAATGCCAGGTCAATATGATGAGTATTACAATGATGTTACAGAAATAGATGAATACTATGAAGATGATTCTAATGATAATTCATCCATTTAATAACAATCAAAATTGGACAATAAAACTAAGTCAATTTTAAAAAATTATTTATAAATATGAATTTTTTTTAATAAATTTTTTTCATAAGCATGTTATTTTGTAAATAATAATTAAGAACATAATTATAAAATAGAAGAAATAAGCTTCCATGATTAAATCTGATTCACACATCAGCAACAATTTTGTTGCTCATAATTATCTATTGTTAGTATTTTTTTTTTTATTTATATTAAAACGATTCGTCTTGATTACTGTTTTAGTTTCTTTTTACAAGCATTAGGATTTTAATTTGTTTTATTTATTAATTATATTGATTACTTAAATTTTCTTTAAAATAATAATTTTTTATATAAACAACAAAAATACGGGAAACTCACTTGACATTTACAAAATGAGAAAACGTGGTCTCGACTAGATGCGAATCGCTTGATCATTCGGTACGGAGATGGAACATCGACAGACGCGAGGCTACCTACAGTTAGCTTTATCTTTTCTTACACCACTCGCTCTCCTCTGCCTAGACATTTCTGGTAATTATAAAATCTGCCCTCTGTTCGCTTACACTATATAGACAGCATCCACCACTAACAAAAGCCACTATCGCTGTACTCGACCACTACCACCAGCAACACACTTTGACAGTGTCCGCCCCAGAATATTCTCGAACGTTCGATTACATACGGGAATTACGGTTTCTTGGCCAAGTAAGCAAGACTTAACAGAATGTAACCCGATTTTGAGTATAAGTTTGCAGCGTTGGTAATCGAACGGAAAATTTTTCACTGAGCGATTACAACGCCATCAGTCGGTAATTAATGATTTCTTTATTATGAAGATAAAAAATTATATTATGAAAATAAATGTTGTGAAAATATTATACATGAATCCTATATTTGTAATGTAATACAGTTTAAAATAAAAATGCCTACACATTGAAATACAAAGTAATTTTCAACGGAAAATTTGTTGTGAGTAAATCTTTGATTTTTTTTTATTTGTTCATTGTGTACAAAAATAATTTGTTTTTCGATTTAATTGCTGAAAGAATTTTTTAAGCCCAGAAATACAGTTCCTCGTACATGAAAGTAGTAAAAAAATTGAGTGAAATTTAATATACCAACAGTAGTTATAAATTGGCGCTGAAAAATTTTATTGTATATTGTTGTTTTGCATAAATAAAAATTCTGAAAAATGGAAATTTTTTTACTTGCGCAGTGTGTTTCGCGACGTTTAAAAGTAAATTTATTTTATATAAACACACAGTTAAACAGAAACATTCCATAGAAAATAGAATACCAATGGATGAACTGAAGAGGATGTAACAAAATTTTGGATTTCAAAGATATTGTTTATTTTTTTATATTTCCTTATAGCAGTGGCGGATCCACTGGGGAGGTGGATATATATGAAAAAATTTGTTAGAACTGAAAAACTTAATTTACGCTATAAAAGATTTGTATGAATTTTACCTATGGATTTAATCATAACTAATATTGAAGTGGAAAATCTGCTGGGTCCCATTTATGCAGTGGAACCTTTTTAGGATTTTTTTTTTTTTGTTTGCACAATCTTTACAGCAACGTACCATTGCTTCAATATCATGGGCCATATTTGCCAATATACATATTTTCGTGTTAAACTTTTCATTTTGACAATTCCGATGTGTATTGAATGTAGTTCATTAAGAACCGTTTGTTGTAAGGATACTGGGATTATAATACGATGACATCAGTAAATGACACCATCAGTTAATGAAAAACGCTCATTTTTGATTTTTCCGCTTAACAAATCTAACATCATTTGTTTTAATTTTATATCATCTGCATTAGCCTTTTGAATAATTTGAAAATTTAATATTTTTGTTGAAATATCATGAAATCGCTCATTCTGTAAGAAATGGCATTCATCAATAAAATTTTCATTATCAGTTTTGACTGGAAGACATGATAAATAATCCACGTTTTGGTGATTTTTTGATCGTCTGTGCTAAATTTTGTAGTTAAATTGTTGTATAAATCTAGCATAGCGATTTATACGGTCTGTCGTAAAAGCTGGTAGATTTTTTGCTGGATGAAAAATATGTTCTAATGGTTTATTATCATTAATAAATTTGAAACCACGACCATAAATATAATGAAAAAATGCTTATGCTCCCCAATATACGGCTAATGCTTCTTGACCAAGTTGTAATTTATTTCTGATTTTGAAAATGATCTCGAAGCAAAATTTATAGGCCGCTCTGTACCATCTGAAAATTGGTGCGATAATATGGCAACGATGTCATGGGGGTTGCATCTATAGCTAAAATAAGGGGCAATTTATTGTCATATGGTATTAGGACATGTTTACTGGCTATTAATTTTTTTACTGGATAAAACGATTTTTCGCATGTTTTTGACCTTTCAAATTGCACATTTTTACCAATAAGTGCATTAAAAGGATTTAAAATAGCTGTACGGTTTGGTATAAGTTTTTGATAATAACGAAGGCCTAAAAATGTCTTTAATTCATCAATATTTTTTGGTCGTGGTGCTTCAATAATTGCGAGTTTTTTTTGAAGATTGCTTTAAACCGTAGGCATCAAAAATGTAACCTAAATATTCTATTTCTCTATCAAAAAATTTACGTTTCTTAAAATTAACCCTTGAAAAATGTTACCGGAGAAATCTTGAAATTTAATGCTATCCAGTGGCACAATTTTTTTGAAATGTCAAATTGTTTAAAAAATTCAACCGAGACTATTGTTTTCTGAGAACCAGAATCACATTCTAGATGAACAGGTTTACCATTAATTTTTACTGGTATCATTATTTGTTCACTACCATCATTTATTAGATGCACTGAATTAATTTCACATCGTCATCTTCAATATATTTAGTACCATCTTTACGAGCATTTTCCTTTTTGGAAAGAGCTATTATATATACTGAAATCACATGGCCTACTTTTTTACAATAGTTGCACTTAAATTTATCTTTAGGTTGTTTGCAACTTTTTATATTATGGCCAAATGTGTCACATCGCAAACATTTGCCATTAATTACAAACTTTTTGAAAAACGATTTCTTTTCTTATTGTTCTGAGGTTAATTTACCTGTTTTCCCGGAAAATTAATTTTTTTCGGAATATTTAATAATTTAAAAATTTTTCTTTCCGTCTTTTATACTGTTTATTATAGCTGGATGCAAGGGCGTCGCCAGCCGCCATGGGGGGGGGGGGGGGGGGGAGATGATAGAAAGAGGGTATGAGTTATAGGAAAAATAAAATTTATAAGTTGTGAAGGCTTAATATTTTATTAAACAAGAATAAAATCTTAATTAAAACATAATTTTCGTGGGTTTCTGGCAAATTTTTCTACTACTTTAATATAAAAGTTTTCCATATTGTCCATGATTACGCGCCTATGAATACTCATCATGGCCAGTTGATTAAAAAGTTTCACGGCTCCAAGGGAGGGTAGCTGCCCCCCCCCCCTTCCGCAGACTGGGCGATTTCGGACATTTTTTCAAACATTAAATTAATTTGATCATTTTGTTAACGTAGTTTTTCACGAATTTCGTCATCATGTGTTCCTCTAATAAATTGTGCTCTACTAATCGGTTCAACGACAGAATGTTTACAATTTAGACATACTCATTTACAATCCATGGGCAATTCTTGAAGTGTACTTACATAAGAAGAAACCGATTCACTCGGTTTTTGCATTCTGCTTAAAAATTTATACTGATCGCTAAAAATATTCTTTCTAGGGACTAGTTTGCTGTTTAGCATAGCGATTAGTTCAGTATATTTCTTTTTTCTCTGGTCAATAGGCGCTGTCCAATTCCTCAACAATTGAATATATTTCATTTCGATACTGTTTTATTAATATTTTTTTTTAGCTTCGTCTGTTGTGGGTTCGTCATTATTTAATTTTTTTATGGCAAAAAAGTTTTCTAATCTAAGCATATAACAGTCAACCTCTTCTTCATTTGAGTTGAAGAAATCAAAATTTATTGAATAAAACGGCTTGCCAAAATTATAAAGGTTTATTATTGTTTCATTATGATAGAAAAAAAATCCATTAATATAGAGAAGAAAGTTATAAAAGTAACAAACAGTGTCGGCAAGGCCGTGTCCACGGGGTGGGTTTTGGGGGTTAACCCCCCCCCCCATGAGAACTGAAATAGCTTAGGTACTTCATTAATATTTTATACAAAATTTTTTGTTACGAGTATAATCAATAACATATGTAATTTTTATTGTTTATACAGTAATTCGTTTATTTAAATTATTAATATACAAAACAAAATCATGGAAATTATTAATAGCATGAATATTAGTGAAAAATGTATTTTTATTTATAAAATAAATATGCGAAGAAAATTTTCACCCCCCCTCCCCCCAATTCTGTGCACGGGCCTGAGTGTCGGAATAACAACATAACTAGACTTGATTCGCAATGCTAAAAGGGACCATTTGCGACGCGACACGATCGTACCACTTTTTTTGCTTCTTTTCATATCCGCGCCAGTAGATGTTAGCTGTACGCCGGTGTCCTAATACATTATAAAGTGTATGATGTACCCGATACTTGTATTACATAGTTATATTAATTGCATCCGAAAGCACAACTACGAATATACTGTACGATATATATTCTACTACATTACTCCCTTTCTATTGTAATCAATAAAAAAACAAAGTTTTATAGTTCAACTATAATTTGAAGACTTTATCCCAGCTCGGATATTACACAATGCCATTGAGCGAAAGATTATAGTTACAAAATAGAGTTATAAAAGCGATTAACAATGAAAGAAATTATCTTCCACTATATGCAGTATGTAACTATTTTCAAATCATGGTTCCAACACCATAGGGGTTTGAACATTAAAAAAGAAGTTGTCGATATTGTTATAAATCAACGCTTTCCTTTACTTTGGACGTTTCGAGTAAAAAAAAATATTTATCTAAGAACGGGCTCCAGTGGCAAATGACGGCTTGCACTACTGGAAAAGGTCCGCCTAGCAAAGCATGACTTTCTAAATAAAAACATTTTATAAAAAAAAACTTAGTGAAGCCGCCGTAAAATGCTGGTAATATCTCCAGGACGGAGATGTCACGGGACCCTACCACGTGTCCAATAAGAAATTTCGATGCAATAAATCGTGCATATTCTCAAAAAAGAAACAAAAAAAACTTAATACAAACATGCCGCGTACAAATATGGGCAGACTAGAAACAAAATTACATAAAAAAAAATTGACTAATTACACAAATTTATAATGCGTGCAGCTTGGCAAAAGATTGACAACGGCGAATAGAACAAAATCTGCCACGTTCGACGACATGCAAGAACGGAAATTATAATACGACTAAACCGTGTATAATAATATATCGACTGAATTACCATTAATATATAAGACGACTGAAAAACGGACTACTTCACACCTTTTTGTCACCTTCGCTAATTATAATTAATTAGTTTTATTTTTACAATAAGAAAACTTTTCTAATATAAAATATGTAACATTTGTTTAAATATTTTACAATAAAAAATTCGCCTCACTGCTGGTTTTGACCTTTAGTTCACATGCGTTGATAAATTCCTCAAGCATTAGACTGATACCCATTACCCCTAGATCACCATTTCACTTCTGCGATTTAATCTAAAATATTATAATATAATATTGTATATGTATATAAAAACAGTGCGATCGTGTCGCGTTGCAAATGGTCCCTTTTAGCATTGCGAATCGAGTCTAGCCCGATACCCACCATCTACAAAATTTTGTTAGATTCCCGCGAGTTATTCTGAAATAAAGTTATTCATTATTTTATTTCGAATTATGAATAATCTAATCGCATAACTGGATAACAGTTAGTATCGGTCTTGACAAATTGTTCTTTTTAAACTTTTTTTTAATCCGCGCTCTCATTACTAACCGGACTTTCCGCCGAATTTGCTTCCAACTAAAAACTGTTACTCGTTCTTACACCAAAAAGAAACCAAGGTAAAATAAAAATATACAAATAAATAGAAGAAAAGAATACATAGTTAGCATAAATTTGCTGACACGAACGCCTACGTCTTGGAAATGGTGGTAGTTGAAATACCTGGAAACACAGCTGCATTTAGCGGATATAACAGTTTTTGATAATGCACCGAAATGACTAAATATCCAAGTCCCGTTGCTAAAAGCCACTAGACGGAAGTCGGCGACACAACATGCTAAAATAATACTTTGATTTAATAACTATAAGCGAAGAACGTCCCATTCTCATATCATTAAAAATTGACTAGATATTAGAAAATAAGCATATGTGTAGACTCTCTCGAGATTTATAACCGTCAGTAAGTAAACAAACACTTTTTCCAAAATATGCATCATTAACAATTAAACACACGGACATGCGGTCCTCTTAATTATAAACGTTTTCGCAATATATTTAAATGATCCTTCTTCAAAACTTGGAACTTTTGTGATACGCACAGTGCGACATCTAAAGCTCTCACTAATATGTGGTTATAATCACTGCAAAAAAAAAAAAAAAAAAAAAAAGATTCAGTTAGCGCGCGAACAGCCTGTAAATATATTAAACTTTTATAAAAGTAAAGTAAGTCCCATATATCCTTGATAAGGTATCATGGATTGTGAATTTCAGGTTCACAATATACTAAGCCCAACAGCACTAATGAGAGTAGGGGGCCAATTCCTTTCTACTCGGGATCCGCCTTTACTTTCCCGGATTTCTCTGGTACCCAATTCAATTTCAGATTAGGTATAGACCTGGGAGCGACTTCGGATCCGGAACGAAACAAGTCTTGAACCCGCCTTCCCTGATTTAGGAACCAAGCACTTTAACCACTAGGCTACCGCGCTACCCTTAAATTCTTATAGGTTTTAATTTAATATATATGTATATATATATATATATATTACAAGTTCCGGTAAAGAAATATGTTTTGTTTTCAATTATACGAGGATTTTGAACCTTCAAAATCTTTTCAAATACAAAACTGATTACATTTTTTCAGAAAGTTTTGATCTAGATATACACATTTATATACTTACGAGTATAATTTAGAAAATTTATTGTTACAGTTAAATTTATTAATAGACTACACTCTCTTATTGAATAATTTAAACTATTAGATTTTCACATTTTTGTTATTTTAAAATAGTTGAAATGAACAAAATATTTTTTAATTTTTTTAACAATTAAATAGAAATGATTGCATTATCGCACTGTAACTAACACTTACAAGATCCATCGTACGTGTATAGTCGAAGACAAAAGTAACTAAATAAAAAAAAAAAAAGAAAAAAAGTTAACATTCATTCTAAGCTGTAAAGAATTAAGAAATAGATACTTAAAAAATAGCAAAGCATAAAACACAATTTAAAATATAATTTCTAATTCGTCTATTCTGATAAAGAACTTAATAGATCACCGGAAGGAAATTTTTATCAATTGTCACCTACATTCAAAATTATGTAGAACACTTTTTAAAATATAAAATTTTCGAAATCAAATAAAGTACAAATAATATAACTTGATTCATCACTATTTTTTATAGTTTACATTTGAATTCGATGCAATATCTACATAGAGCTACTAATGTGCTGTCGGTAATTCTATACTTGGTTTTTTGTGATATTAAACAAATTCTTCTCTTTTTTTCGCTACTTTCGCCACTGTGCGGTACAAGCGCAAGCAAAAGGAAATTGTCACGGCGAGCGGACTTAAACATGGTATTGATACAATACACAAGAATTGTTTCAGATTACGGGTGATAAAATCTGAGAAGTAATAATGATCGCCAACTTAGCTTAGACGTAGTATTCTAGAAAAAGAATAAAACACTTAGCCCCATACATCAAACAACTATTTCTAACAGCGCGTTTAAGATTACATTTGCAATATTAACGGATAAAATCAAATTTATAAAAGTATAACATTAATATCAATAATATTAAAATTAAAAAAAAATATGCACTAAATACAGATCAAAATAATAAAGATATACGTAAACCAACTCTGTCAGAAAAGTTGGATATATATGTTCCCTTTATATATATATATATATCCTCTTCTCAACTTTAACTCCGAACTAGTTTCGCGATTCGTAATCGTAATCTTAGGTCGTATACTTAACTGCAACTCCGCATGCTTCTCCGAACGCATAAAGAAACACAATGTTCTTGCACGTGCAGAAGGTCTTTCAGGGCTAACATATATTAAACCAGACTGTCAGAGATAAATCCAAACGTGTCTGGACATGGATATTCCGAGGATATAACTATGTGCGGAGTTACCAGTGTCTAAATTAAAGTATTACGGCTACATAAAATGTTGAAAAAGGAACAATTTGTACTATTAATAATCCTCAATATTATGAAGATCACATAAAGTCGTGTAACTGGCAGAAAAACGTCAATTCTATTGTTCATGCACAAAGTTTTTCAAATATTGTATCTAATAAGAAAACAAAAACTAAGAATAATGATAGAAGAAAAATGGCTTCCTTATTTTTTTAGTACTACTATTTATTAGCTATTACACGAATTTAAGCTTTTGTATAAAAGTAATAATACATATAAGTTAATAATATCTGTAATTTGTAAAAAAAAAAAACAAGAAAAAAATGTAAATAAATCACAGTCACTAAACGGAATTTTGCGGCGAATATTAAACAAGAACACACACAGCGAGGAAGAGAAAAATGATGAAACTTTTATAGATTTAAAAAGCAATTGTAAAAAATGCCAGTTTCATTTTTAAACGCCCTTACAACAAAAAAGAAAAAAGATGTTATGTAGCCCTACTATACCCATTTTTAATAATTACAAAAAATCTATAAATTTTTAAACGTTAAAAACGTGTAACAGTAATGCTCGTATTCATTTATTAAACAGATTCTCAACATTTTTATATTAGCACGCTGAATTTTAAATTCGTAATTTTTTAAAAACCGAATAACCTTTTTTGTCTTATTTTTCATATTACATAAATGAATAGTAGCAAAATCTTATTACAAAAAAAAAAAAACAACATAACAGACAGAAATTTAAAATAAGACGCTCCTGCTATCGACTATTTCATAACATATCAAAAATAATAGAAAACTAGATTTTTTAGAATATAATTAAGGCACATAAAAAGGAGTGGAGCAGGACTTGGGGCCAAAAATGTCGCTTACGAACAGCTTAATAACACATAGCAGTTTCTGTTAATGCGCCATAACATCAACCAAGATAGAGTATTTATTGTTCGGATCAAAATATCCATCGTTATCTTCATCGTTTTCATCGTTATCTAAAGTAATCCCGTCTGAAACCAGCGATTTCGTTTTTTGCGCCGCTGAACGTCTCTTTTTACGTTTTTTCGATTTATCATGCGACTTGGCCGTCGCGGTAGTACGATGGTTTGAATGATCACACGAATTTAACAGTAAATAATGATCCAATATGGACACGAGTTTTCGGTAAAGTCGATTAATAGTCGGAGCTTTCGAAAACAAGGTTCTCGTTACGTAATCGTCGATGAATTTACGCGAACTCAGTTCGTGATAGAAGTTATACAGAAAGGTGCAAGATAGGAATTTGGAAGGTTGACAGGAAGCGAACGGCGAATCCAAAATCGTATTCAAAATCATGATATATTGTAAACAGCTTTGCAGTTGAGCAAACGCGTGCACAAATTTAATGTCGAACAGTTTTCGGTTTTGCAGTAACGTGTCGTCCACCTTGTGGAAGTCCAATAATGAATTCGCAACTTGAAAGCAATCTGATTTTGAGACTGCCTTTAAGATATCTAATATCGTACGATAA
This sequence comes from Icerya purchasi, assembly GCA_039619475.1. Classification (NCBI taxonomy): domain Eukaryota; kingdom Metazoa; phylum Arthropoda; class Insecta; order Hemiptera; family Monophlebidae; genus Icerya; species Icerya purchasi. The sequence continues at coordinate 348,776,543 of CM077116.1, read as the reverse complement.
TCACTGCCACCGCTGCCGTCCGAATGAACTAGTTGTTGATCTGCAATATCCTCGAATGACAATTTTAACTGCTGATACGATTTCACCAGTGTCTTCCTGATTCTTATGTAGCCTATCTGTCTGTCGATAACGTACAAATAAATAATGCAAACGATTACAGCGCGTATATGCGGTCGGCCGACTTCCGGAGATTTACAATGTTTCACCCAAAATATCAACGCTATTACGAACAATATCCAGTCTTCTGGGAATTCCGTTAAATTCACGTCACCGCCAACTCCGGCTGTATCCAACAGAACGGTGGCTCGCAGTTGAACACTTTCCGTCGGAATATCAACCAAAAGTGGCAACTTCGGTATTGTGGTTGTACTGTACAGTGGAGTTATATCGAACGATCCGGTGAAACACGACTTTATTCTCGCGTGGCACTTAACGTATTTAGGCATGCGGGACAATGCGTTCGTTTTTTCCTCTTTGGACGATTTCATCAGCAAACCGACAATAACTTTCAAAATAGGCAAGGCAATCTCATGCGATGGCGGAGAAGAATAATCTTCCGCCTGCGAATTAATAAAAATCCGCCGAGAACACAAAATATTCATGATGGACGGCGAAACAATACCTTTGTTCAGCTTCGTTCGCAACCATCCGGGTATAATCATGGAGTACATATCGTATTTACGGGCATTATTCATGAAATATCGGTTCAATATCGGTGGTTTGTTAGTATAAATTCCGCCCTCTTCTTCATCTTCATCTTCCTCCTCCTCATCAGCCGTATCGGTAGCAGAACTGGATTTATTGTGCAGATTAAAACTGTCAATATCGCAGTCGCTTTCGAAGATATAGTTTTTGTTACTTTCAATATACTGATCTTCTTCTGTTATATCGGAACGATCTTCTACATCCTCATCATCATTATCGGGTAAATCGATATCGATTTTCTTGTCACCGGGTACCGATTTATCCAAAGATAATTTATTAACATCGGTGCACAAACTTGATACTGTGAAACTATCATTTTGTTGTTGTTGTTGTTGTTGTTCAGAATGGACGCTTTTAATTTCCTTAGTTTCTTTATTAGCGATCATTTTTTTCTTGCCGTCTAAATCTTTAGACAAATCGGGCACGCGGCGCGTGCAGCCTGGGATACTTAGATAATAATCTTCCTCTTTGGAATCTAAAAACAAATGTTTCGGAATATAAATGATCAGATTACTATAACTTTTCTTTGAGTCTTCCACTAATGTTATCAAAACATTTCTGATACGCTTTCGTCTTCGTTCATCAACGACTGAGACCATCTGTAACAGATAACATTTTTTATTAACAATAAATTATGAAATTTCATTTACTCACATTTTCCACATATGCGCTTGTTTAATAATTAAACATCATAAAAATTAACCTTGCGAATAAAGATACGCGTAAACGTAAATTAATCTCAAAGATAAAACTGAAAAGCAGAATACAACATGTTTTAATACTTTTTAAAATCAATATACTTTTACACGTCTGTTTAATAAATGTGACATTTACTAATTACTGTGTCCAAAAAATAAGACTATTTTTTTCAAAAAATCTTTATTTGTTTTTCAAAATCTATTTCGTCGCCTTCAAAGTAATCGCTCCCCCCCCCCCGAACTGCTAACGTTTTTTTCAAGCCTCGAAGCATGCCAAATAGTGTCCACCTTACAGTATGCCCTTCAGAACGCGCTGCAATTTAAGTTGAATCTCTTCAATCGACTCAAAACAGTGTCCCCGGAGCGACCCTTTGAGTTTAGGAAATAGTCAGAAGTCACATGGTGCTAAATCAGGCGAATACGGTTGTTGTAGAGCAATATTAGTTGATTTTTTGGTAAAAAAAACTCACGAAGAATGGTGTAAAAACCAAGAATTGCCTGTCCATAAATCCGACCTCTTTTTGCCAATAGCTTCAGGTAGACGACGCATATCACTCAAATGATATTCTTTGTTAACAATTTAGCCCGACGAAAGGAACCCATAATACATAACACCACGATAATCGAAAAAAACTATTAGCATTACCTTGGATTTTTGAGCGACTTTGGCGCGATCTTTTCGGTCTTGCTTCACCTTTGAATTCACTCGATTGGTCGGTTGTTTCCGGATCATAAACCTAGATCCAAGTCTCATCACCCGTAATAATAATGCGTTTTATAACGTGCTGGTAGTCAGAAATCTTCTCTTCACAGATTTTAGCGTCACGGTCTTTCTTCAAAAAATTCAGTGTTTTTGGTACCAATCGAGATTTGACACGTTTGAGGCTCAAAATATCTCTTAAAATGAAGTTGACTGATCCTTTTGAAATGCGAACATCATCAGAAAGGTCCCTAATTATTAACTGACGGTTTTCGAGCACGAAATCTCGGATTTGTTGGACGTGACTTTTATCTGTAGTGGTTGATGGCCGTCCGGGGCGCTCTTTGTCTTCAACTCGTTGTCGGCCTTTTTTAATGACAGCTGACCATCTACGATTGCAATTGTATAATTTTCTGTATTGTTTTGTTTTGCTTTATAATAAATACGTATAATAGTGCTATATATGAAACGATAGCTGTGATATAAAACCCCTTTTAGCGAGAAGGAAACTGGATTATTTAGACTAATTTAATTAAGTAAATACTGTACATTCAGAAGATTTATAAAGTTCGAAATTTTTATTCGTTTTAAATACTGCATACTGACAAGGCGAAGAAATAAGGATAACAAAAATGAAATGAACGTAAGGTACAAATAGAATAACTTAAACTAGATATTAATTTTTATTAAAAAAGTCAGTCAGTTTCTTCCGTCTGTCAGCAATCTCTTTCTCTTTGCCGTATCTTCGTCTGACAATTTTCTACAGTCTGCATACGATCCAACGTAGTATTACAGCTTACTCGCTGTTCTTCTGATACTAGCGTTTCGACTTCCTTTTCATTTTCCCAATCAGAATCCGCATTGATTTCATTTAAAATTTCTTTATCAGTAAAAATACGCTAACCAGGATCAATTTCATCGCTTTCTATCCACTCCTTCATATTTTCATCATCAACATGTTCAAATTCCTTCCCATCAAAATTTGAAACCCTTTTTGCAGGAAGCACGCAAGTTTAAAGAAATAGACGGTTAATCCGCCAACCGGTTAAAACACACACGGCTAATCGCGGTTTTACTGTATATGTATTTATGTATGAAAAATACGTAAACCAGATCTTTACATTTTGTTCACAGAACGTTTGAGTTTTTAAATTTATAAGCGTATATATATATATATATATATATATATAAAGTAAAGCAAGTCTATATCTTTGACAGGGCGTAGGGGATTGTGAAGTTAAGATTCGCAATATACTAAACCCAACGACACTAATGAAAATAGGGGAGCCAGATCCTTTCTCTTGACCCCTCTTGCTTTCATTTCTGTCTCTTTCTCTTCTATACTTTGTATAAAATGATCAAAATTTACAACGTAATTCTTACTGGCATCAACACACACAAAAAATAACATAACCACAAAAATCCTATTTTAACATTTAACTTCCGTTATATAAAATTAAGACATTTTTTCGTTACATATTTCATGACATAAAATTGTGACATTTTTTAAATAACAATAACAAAAATCCTACAAAATATAACAAACGTTACATAAAATTGGGACATTTTTCTGGGACATTTAGCGTTATATAAAATTGGGACATTTTTTCGAATGGGGGGTAGCCTAAGTATTACGTTGTAATTAATACACTAATACACTAATATATAAAACTGTGGTGCCTGACTGTGATTTACGAATATTTTCATTGCAATCACTGCATCGGGCTATTTTTATCGCACATAAACAGAAAATCTATTTTTTTAAATTTTTGTCTGTCTGTCTGCTTCGATTTAACTCAAAAACTATTACAACAATAGTAATGGAATTTACACAGACTATAGCGTATATTACCAGATTAGTTCGAAGCTTTGTTTACATTGATATCACAAATAGTACAGAAATTACAACAATTTAAAGTTTAAAAAAGAAAGAGGCAGCGATATCTCTATCAAATCGTTTGAAAGTTAACAGCCGGCTAAGATCGGGAAACAATATATACTTGCCAGTAGACCATCTTTAAAAAACCTCATCTCCATTCCTTTCTGGATTCGTCGCTTTCGTGTAATTTAAAATTTAACAGCCGGTTATTGCCGAAAACATAAACAAAATCCGAAAATATGTTGTAACTGTAGTCGAGTAAAACGTAAACTAAATCCGTATGGGTCCAACTTGTATATTGGTTTTGTTAATACAGAATACACTGGTATACTAGTGATGGGCACATCAACTGCATAAGCAGATCCGAGCTGAATAGATTGTATATAAAGCAGCGAATTAAATAATATCAGCATTAAATAACAGTAAATCATTATGAGAAAAATAACGGAGTAAGCTGATAAGCAAATAGAAAAAAAATAGTGAACAGCGTTCCATTTGATATGACAGAAAAGCGGAGAAACCTACAAAATAATTAACATACGTATTAGGCATGGATAACTCCGGACACAGTTATACCCTCGGAAATATATCCGCGTTCGGACACAGCCGGATACATCTCGCCGATGTGAATTAATATATCTCAACTCCGAGAGATGTCACACAACGAACAAATGCCATTTCGAACACAGTCGGATTTATCTCTGTCAGGATGATTTAATATATCTCAACTTCGAAATGTGATAGCTGAGCACACAACTGTCAAAATTTGTTTTGTCATTACTATTTCACGAGATGACGTTGTATTCACAGATTGCAGTATAGAAGGTAATAGTGACAGTGTGATTTAACATTTTAAAATCTAGATAAGTAATGTGATCCACGAATTTAATACTAGGTGTTATTTAACGCGGTGCGAACTAGCTATTTTATCAAAAAAAGTACTGGTAAATCGAAGTTGCTCGAAGAAAATGTGCATCGTGTTCAAGGACGTTCTGTTGCTTTGTGCGTTCCGAGTACTACACGGGGTTGGAGTTGAATATGCAGCCGAAGATTGCGATTATACGCCAGATATGAGATATATAACTTCGTAAGAAAAGTTACAGTGAAAGGTGTGTGATTTGAAATTATTTGTATTTCAGGGATAGTGTCCACCAAAGCAATAAGATTCCGGTACAATAGGAATAAAATGTAATTCAGAAATTAAACCATGAACCGATGTGAGGCGATAAGTAATTAACAAACAACAATCGTTCTTCTATCGCCCCCTCCGTCGCACTAAAAAGTGTATTATTGTTAGATCAAATTGTTCCCTAATACTGTATTCGCATAAAAATTCCAGTAATCATTATGCTGCAAACACAACTGTGTTTGAGGTATTACAACTGTTTAAAACATCGAAGTTTTTTTATAAATTATATATTTAAAAGAAGAATCGCAATAAGCAATACGCGTGCCAAAGCCGCAGTACTTTGTAATATATATTACGTAGTACCGGGTGATTAAGTTTTACTCGGATTCATTCTGAACTTGCAAGTTAATCAAAGTATTAATGAGTTTCATAAGCAGTTAAAAATATAACATTAATATGCATAGAATAAGAGTCACATTTGTACTCACTGCATAATTTTTTTATATCGAAGTACTCTCACGAAATAAAACCAAATTAAAAATTCATAAACCAAAAATAGCGGTAAAGTTATACACAATTCTATAACGACTTGCGTGTTTTAATTGGCATATTTTATACCTTGGTAAATAAGCTTATTCCCTATATCTACTTTTTGATAGACCCTCAATACAACTTTTCACTAAAACGATCACTACTCGGTCTTCTTTTAAAATTGCTCGTTTAATAAAATTTTCTAAAAAATAAAATCTTAATCAATTGATTTCTAGACCCCGAAATTCATCAAAATAGCTATAGTTGTTTCCGAAAAATCAACTATATAAATATATATAATATATAATATACATTATATATTTTATATATATATATATATATTTACATATATATAAATTAGTATCACTCTAAAATCTTAAGTAACTACGACGCTTGAAAATTGTATTTTATTTTAATACATTTATTGTTATTATTAATCCATTATTGGCCATTAAAAGTAAGATATATGTATTAGGTTTCAGTAAAAGAAGATTATATTATACAAGTTTTTGTTTATGATGTAAAAAATTCTTCATTACTATATTATTGTATTTTTTGGTAAGTTTTATATCTTTTTTCTGCTATATTGGAAAAACTCAAGCTGAAGAAAATAAAGGTATAGTTAATTTTGTTTTCTTGTATGTTTGATTACTGACATATTTATGTTTGCTTCACATTACGATTGTAAGAACACTATTTAAAAATTAAAAAATTGAACTGCATTATATTTAGTGATGTTTTTTTTTCTTTAATTGTTCTTAAAAAATTAACAATTCGAGTAGCGTTTCCGTAAATACAGGTATTAAGAAATTTATTTTACATGAAGACGTTTTGTTTATTGAAGAAAAACAAAGTTTTCATTTAAAACTGCAATTTCCATGATTTTATGATTAACAGTCTAAAAAATTCTTCGATTTAGAACTTCTTTTCCAGTTCAAATAAAATATTGAAAATTTGAAGTAAATCAATGTAAAATATTTAAAATTAGTCCCAAAAATTGCTTAAGAATTTCCAGTCAAACGGTAAAGTTTCTTTATATTTTTGAGATATAATAAAAATGTAGTTTTCCGGGTTTTTTTTCAAAAATAATTTTTTTTTTATATTTATTTTTCCCTAACCGCCTGCATATTTAATGTGAACAAAAATACAGCGTTAGCTGATAATCTTGTACAACATTATAAACCATATAAATAAATGTTTACAAATTTCGGAGACAATGAACGTACTTGTTTTATTCCATCATCAACCGATTTCACGTTCTGCAACCATTTGATCATTTTTTCCAATTTTTTATCATACGATGCGTTACCCGGTAATGCCAAAAGTCCCTGAAACGTATTGCCGGTAATATAATCATTTCCTAACAGCGCTGAGAGTAACGGTAATGTTATTTTATTTGTCAATCCTCCGAACTTATTCAATAACGTATTTACGTTGTATATCTTGCAATTAATGTAGTATTTTTTGTCTTTCTTATTGTTCCGCAATTTCAACGGCATCAACTGTAAACTATTAAACGGTATGTAGTCGATGTCCGCCAAAAGAAAATCACTATCGTAACTCACAATCGGCCACTGAAATAGCCTACTTAGAATAATTAATTCTTGATCAGCTTCGAAATCACTTTGAACTATAGTTGCGTTGTGACTACGAAGTACATCTCTGAAAACATCTCGCAATAACAACGGAAAACATTTGCTTTGTTTATACCGATCTTTATATTGACTACATATTCGAACATTTACGTTTATTCTTTCTATTACGGTTTTTAGTTTTCGATCTTCGTACGCTCCATCGAAGACGAATATCGGCTTTACATTGCATTTTTGCAAAATAAAAATGAACTCTTCAACATTATATGCATATTTGTCATAGTCACCGCCAAATGCATAATTCGATTTCGAATAACCATAAATCTGAGACGCCACAGAATTACCGTCTAATAATATTGTACAATCGTGTAACTGAAAATTTGAGAAAAATTCATCTTTACGTTCCTCCACGTAAGACGTTAGTCCGGATACACCCATTGCTTTAAACGTTCGTATTTTACCGTTCCTTTACCATATACCTATTGCAGCGTTCTTTTCGACTCACCTAAATATTGAATAGAGAAAAAAAATTATTTAAATCCACGCACACTGATTTAGAATGTATTACAGCTAGCTAATATTATTTATTTACCTTTACACGCCTTATCGTTTCATTCATTTTTTATTCTATCTTAAAGCTGTTTCAAATTTAAAAATAGGTGCACGAGCGGCATTATCTAATTTTTTCAAAATTCTCGTAGTAAACATTTGTAGACTAAAAATTTCATTACAGTAACATACGAAGAAATGAACCGGCACTCACCGCATCAGATGGGAAAAAAAAGTAATCCTCAATTGATTAAAAATCTATAGATTTAGATTTTTTCGATCACATGAAATGTTGTCGAAATCGAAACACTGATAATATCACAATATTTTAAAATATAGATTTCAATTTTTAAAATTAAAGTTATAAGTTGATTATTATATTCTATTTCAATTAATAATAAATCCTTCAATTTTATTCAATTTTATTTAATTTTACTTTTATAATTTTTTTTATTTGTTAAATAACGAGTATAAATATAGATTAAAGAAAAAATCATTAACGCTTTAATTTTATTTATATATACTAATAGCAATAAATATCGCATTAAAAATTAAAATTAGAATTACAAATAATTTAATTATGATCTTTTGACGTGTAGAGGAATCATATTTTCAGTTTTTACAAACGCGCTAATACACGGCTGGTAGCCATTTTTCTTTCTATTCTTATGCTAAATTTTTTGTTAGGTAGATGTAGAAGTTAATTTCTCAGTAAGTTATTTTAGTTACTGTTGGATTTTCACAACTTCAGTATTGAAATTTTTAATAATCTACTGTATTCCTACAAAGACACAATATGACCGTGGAAGAGGATGTAATGAAAATTCAAAAGAAATTAAATAAGATAAATTCAAACGGAGGAGTATGTTTTATATCTAATTTATTGTTTTGCTAGTGAATAAAAATTCCGTAAAGTGTTTGTTGATGTAATTTTGATAGCTGTATACTTTTGCCTATGTATACTGCAGTTTGTAAATTACCTATGTGATTGTCCATTGAAAATATCGTTACAAGATTAAATTTAGCGATGTGTATGTGTGCTTTATAAATAAATACCGTTGCCAGGGAAAAAAACTAATGTAGTTACAATATATTTTTTTTTTTTGAAGAATTCGTTATCACCAAGCAAATGTACAATTTAAAAAGCAAAACATCAAGTAAAACATGGGATAATTCAACTAAAAATGAACGAAAGGGATTGGAATTAAGATTTGATGTATTTTATAGTCTATTTCTTTGTGAAAATTACACAGATTTGAATTGTAGGGTCCAGAAAGTGCACTTGATTTATTAAAGACGTTACAAAATTTACCGGTCAATTTAGAAATACTCACTAAAACAAGAATCGGCATGACTGTAAATGCGTTGCGAAAATCAAGTTCGGATGAAGAAGTTATTAGTTTGGCTAAAAGTTTGATTAAGAACTGGAAAAAATTTTTAGTCGGTAAATATAAATTTTTTATTTAATTTATACATAATTTTATAATAATTTACCGCTATTTGACGAACCGAGTGTATTAGGAACATTTTAAATTTAGTTATACAATTTTTAATTTATAGTATAGATATCGCAATTACTTTTTGTAATGAAAGTATACAGTAAATTGTTTACGTTTTGTAACAGTATACATTGAAACTCGTATAAAAGTCCACTATTATAGTTTAACTTCATTTTATTTATAATTTCAATCTATTAAAAAGTATGGAGATAATTAAAATTGATTTGAATGCTTTTATATTAAAAAAAATAAATGTTTAAATTTTAATATTTCTGTGCCACAATGAAAACAGGGTTTTATACAACGTTTGAAATTTAAATGAATTTTTATTTCAATTTAACAGTTGTGTTTCTGGTTAGTAAGGTAAAATTTAAAGTTACTAATTTGATACTATCTTCCCTGTATTAAAATTATATAAACGAGTAGATTAATATGAATGTATCAATAAAAATAATGTCATTTTGTCACTGCAATATTGATAATAATTCAAATTTCAGTAATTTTCATAATTTGACTTGTAAATTAAAATATTTCATCATTTATTGTTTTATTTTTAGAGTACTTATTTTCAAAGCGTTTGCGAATTGATACAACTTTTTGTATTTTATTTTATAGGAACGCCTACTAAAGAATCATCTAATAATACCTCGAAAGTGAAACATAATGATGAACCGAAGGAACATGAAATATCGAAAGATCGAGATAAAGAAAGAGAAAAGGACAAATTTTCAAAACGTTCTATGTCGTTTCCTTCATTAAGTACCACAGATTCTGTTCGTTTAAAAAGCAGAGAACTTCTTGCCAATGCTATTCGTTATGAGAAAAGTAATATCTCTTATTTGACTATTTTCTGAATATTTATAATAAAAATCATAAAACATAAATGAATAAAATTTTAATTAAATTTGAATAAATGGAAAATAAATTATATGCCTTATGCCTTAAAATTTTTACCTAATAAACAAGGAAATTTATCATCGTTTACAAAATATTTTAAAATAATGATAATAATTTATAACAGATCGTGATTTTACAGGGAAAATTTAATTATTATTCATTGTTTAAAGTATCATGAAATTTAACGTATCTTATGATAAAAATCATTCCTTTATTTTATGAGTTTTAAAACGAAATGTAAAATCGCAAATTATTAACATAAATGTAAGCATTAAATAGTAATACACTATAAGATTTTATTTACAGTTCACTTAAATTTTATCTATTCCTTTAGCTACTGAAGATTTTGAAGGATTAGCCACTCCCGAATACCTAGCCGATGAACTAGAAGAAGCAATTTTTTGTGAATTCAAAAACACCGATCTAAAATATAAAAATAGAATTCGTAGTCGTATTTCTAATTTAAAAGATCCAAAAAATCCACAACTTCGAGCTAATTTTATAAATGGAGCCATACCTGCTACTAAATTGGCTGTAATGACCGCCGAGGTGAGTTCGAAATTTATAAAATAATATAATGTAAGAAATATTATTTGTTTGTAATTTAAATCACCTTTTCCAATATTTATACCAAAACTAGCGGACCCGGTAGACGTCTGCCTGAACGTTGACTTCTCTGCTGTTAACGGATTGAGAAAACGTTTTTCCGATATTCTAATTTTCTACTGTTGCTCGAAGCAAAATCCAAAAAATGAAGTGCAATTTCTCGTGAAAATTAAAAAATTTTCCACAAATTAATGAAAGCGTAAAATGGAGGACCTACAGAGCTGGAAGGTGAATGAATGCGATATAATAACAGTTCGATGATGGTAACAGATGTGGTAGGTGGATAGTTTAGACCGGGGTAGCTGTCCATTTTTTCGGTTCTTTATCTTTTTATATATAATCTATTTATAATTTTTTTTTTAACTTGCGAAAAATCTAAACGATTAAACAAAAGAAAACAAAAAAAACATGTATACATATCTTTTTTAAACATAGTATCACCAATTCCTCCTTAATTTAGAAATAGAAAATAAACAAAAAATGATATATATTAATTATAAATTGCGCTATATTTATCTAATCAAAATACTTTTCTTTACATAAAAATTGTAACATTTTTTTTTGTTACAAAATCAAATTTCATTCTATCCTAAGTGAAATTGTTTAATTTTCCTTTATTTTTACTTGCAATCTGGTCCATTTGAGTTTCTACGGATAAACCTAGAACATTATTTTGTTGTTTTCTATATTTGATTACACGTTCCGCTGTTATTTTAGGTCTGAAACGCAACGGGCATTTAGCAGTCGATGTACAGGCGTCTTTTTATATGCATAATCTTTTTACAAAATTTTTAATTTTTTTTTTCTTGCTAAGATAAATAATAAATCGCAATTTTTTTACGACTGAAATATAAAATTGTCACTCACCGCATAAATATGAATATTTTCATACAATATTACCAAAAGTTGCGAAAATACAGAATACACACGGATAATATGCGAGTAACGGACGGGCGGTACATGTGAACATGGGTGTTCTAACGCGATGTCAGAATTAAGTAATACAAATAGTGAATAAAAAAAATTCAATAAAGGCAAAAATTAAAGAACAGCGATTTTGCAATCAGATACTGTGTAACTGTTAATAGAAACGATTGGGTTTTAAACGATTAAAATCGTGAACATAATAAACCACATTTATCGAAAAGTAAATACGTATAGGTCTGAATAACTCTGAACACAAAATACATACAAAAAATGGTTCATGAAATATTTTACAAATAGCCTAATTAAGAAAAGAAAAAAACCATGTCAATACATATATGTGCATATATATATATATATATTTTCTGGTTTTGTTTATGTTTTCTGAACTAACGCCTGTATCGCCCTATACTCATTCAGCATTATAATTTGTGAAACCCCCTTAAACTCGCAAAAACGAATTTTGCCATTATTTTTATTTTTGACTTTTAAATTGCCTATATTGTTCCCCGCGACCCTATAAATACACCGTCCAAATTTCATAAAAATCGGATGGATAGTTTCGGAGTATATTGAGGACATACAGAACGGCAGACGGACGTACATTCATTTTTATATATATATATAGAAGAAAATTAAAGAAGCCCGCCAAAACCCGGCTAGCGACGGAATTCACAACCGTGATCGAACACCGAAGAGCAATGAAGAGTACCACGTTTTCTACGTTTATTTACGTCATAGCTGTATAAGTAACGCATACCGGAATAATTTCTTTACTGTGGCGCCATCTGTTGACAATGTTGGTAATCGGTGTTTTGGCTAGAGTATAGTCTTCGACGCAAGTGGCCGCACTTTCGATCAATTTTTATTTATTTTGTAATTTATTTATTTTTATTTTATTTTATTTTTTTTTTTTGACTTTTAAATAGCCTATACTGTTCCCCATGACCCCATAAATAAACTATTCAAATTACATAAAAATCGGATGGATAATTTCGGAGTCTATCAGGGACATACATTCATTTATATATATATATATATATATATATATATATATATAAATATGCTTAAATAAATTTAATAATTGAAATAGTCAAATTATTTAAAGAAAATAAAATACCAACCTTAACATTTTTTCTAAAATTTATCTCTAAAAAGTAAAAAACAATATATTTCAGACCAATATACATAATGATATAATTATTCTTAAACAACATTAATACTTATTAAAGTCGAGATACTAAATTCAAATTGCAATAATAATTAGAAACAATTTAATGAATATAACAACACAATCGCTCTTTTTAAAGTACTGAAAACATCAGGAATATTTAATGTAATTTTTAATTATTGTTGCAATTTATATTTGGTATTAACTATTAATGTTGTTTAATCATATCATCATGAGTATTATTTTAGAATATATTGTTTTTATCGAATAGTTATTTTTTACATTTTAAAACATTCTTATTCAATTTTTAGAAGAAAATGAAGTTGTTTTTTGTGTTTTTTTTTTTTTTAACAAATTTATTTCGCAATTTTTAGCGTAAATATTTTTTGAAGTAATAATTGGAATAGATCAACCAAAAGTGGTTCTCCGTCTGTACTCTAAACCTGTGTTTCATCAATAATGAGCTTATAAATCGCGCTTCGAAGATTTCAAATTTATTATCTTTATTCGAATGTACATTATCATAGCTAACGATGATAATACATGGTTACTCACGTTCATGGCTCTTTTTATTTTAAAATTTTGGCGTTCCTATTTTTCCTAAATTCTAATGAAAATTTTTGAGCTAATTTTTGTTTGGTTATATTAAGTAGAGAAAGTACATCTCTGAGGAGACTCCTTTTTTAACCTTATGTGATGACAACTGAGCACTCACCGATACTCATCGGTACACATAAGAGACCATTACTAGCCGTTACAATTATTAACAAACAAAAAGTTATTCGAATCATTGCTTGTAGTCCAAACTTATACGTAGCAATAATGATTAGGTCCGGAAGGATACATATCCTACACCGGAGTTAATGATGTATTAATGATGTAACTCCGATTGCAGATACGTATCCATAACTCCGACCCAGCGATTACAAGATCTAAGTTCACACGGTTCCGCTATGGAAGCTAAAATATTTATCTCGAATAGAGCATCAAATTTTACAGTTTTTTCCATATTTTCCAAATATTTTTTTCTTTATAGCAAATTTGACGTAAAAAAACAATTTTTTTTTGACAATGTAGCCAAATTTTTTTTTGTAATGATTAAATTGTGCAGTAGTATTCGTTATATTTGTTTGTATTATAATATGGATAGTCGATTTAGCTTAATCAATTTTTAATAGATAGCAAAAGATTAAGTTTTCCGATTTTAAAATATATAAACTATAGCATAGTTGCATTTAATTTAATTTCTTTCATTTTTTTTTATTGTTCTTCCAGCAAACATTTCAAAAAAAAAAAAAAAAATGAAACAACAGCGAAAAAAGTATATTTGAGTAATTTATTTAACGCAAACAGAACTAAGCACATTAACTAACAACAAACGCGAGCGTTAATAAATAATTTACCTCAATATCAGCAATCTATGCAGATCCTCGGTGTTGTTTAAGCAACTGATATGACGTAGTCTAACCCGACACTGGTAAAAATACGCTGTGTCAATAGCCAGTGCAAAGGATTGTCAATGTTAAATGAACTCTGTATGTAAACACCACATTCATATGGGATCGATGGATACGGATTTGGGATGCAATTCCTGAATCTGCGATTCAATTTCAGATCTGTATCCGAAAAAATAATGAACTTAACCGTCACTAATATGCAGTAATGTAAATACGTAATATTTCCACTTATAAATGGCACTATGCGGTTTCATATTCATTTTCTTTATTCGAATCTCTATTTATCCGTGGTAATTAATCATGGCAGTTTTCGATGGGAGACAAATTTTCTACACAATTTTTGAAAATTAAAAAAACTTCTTATTCGGCTGGTAATGTAAAAATCAAAAGTGTAATAGCTGATATGAATATAATTGTTTCTAGAGAAATTTTAATTTCAATAATTTATAGAAATCAATTTTTGTTTGCTAAGTATAGTGAAAAAGGTTTCCAAAAAGTTATAAAAATTATTGTACATTTTACAAAAAAATTTTTTTTTTTTTTTTTTGTGTGTACTAAAAATTAGTTTAAGCAAATTTCTTCAAATTTTTTCCTTCCATTTTAGGTTCTGTGAACTAAATAATTGTATTACAATTTATCTGTTTATTGCAGCGTAATTTTTGGAGGTAACCCATTATATGCTATTTTTAACATGACCGTCTTTTGACTGCAGTATTGAAACTATAAATTGTAAGTGTCAAATCTTATTTTTAGTTTTTTTTACAGTGGGCTATGTTTTACTTCTCTGTTCTTTATTCGCTTCGCGTATGTAATTTAATGTTTCTTATTTTCATTCTTTATATCACTTCTCATAATTGAGTCATCGTACTTTTAGAAAGAAGCAAAAAAGAAGAAAAAACGTCTGTAATTACAACAAACATAACTTCTTAAAATATTTTTAGAAACACTGATATTTTATTTTTGAGTAAAAATGAAGTTAAGTATTGCGTCGATGGTTAGTTGCATTAAGCTTGCTTATAAGTGAAATTTGTTATCTGTAATTTTTCTGGTGTGAAAAAAAAAATGTTAAATTACCGTTAACTGTGGAATACAACCTAAAGTGAAGAAAAAATCCATGAACTGTTAAAATAACTCAATAAAAATGGAAAAAGCAAAGAATCAGAATAACCAAAATACCTATAAGAAGAAAAGGTGCAGAAATCTGAAATAAATAAATGTAGACTGCTCAAAAAAAAAAGAAAAAAACAATTACATCTTGTTTTAATTGTATTTGACTTAATTGAAGAAAATATTTTAACACTTTCATTTTGAATAAACCGATATAATATAATTATAGGAAATGGCAAGCGACGAAATGAAAAGCTTACGAAATCGTTTTGTAAAAGAGTCTATCGATGATGCTCAATTGGCTACCATTCAAGGTACCAAGACTGATCTGCTTAAATGTGGTAAATGCCTGAAGAAGGATTGTACTTACAACCAGGTATATTTGTTGTTGAGTAAAGGAATTATATTAATATGTATTGTATTTTTAAGGAAGATATTAATTTGGTATTGTTATGATTCTGATTTGTATCGTTAATATCTACACTTACGGAGCGTGATGAAAAATATACTTTATTCACATAAATTATTTTTATTGATTTATTTATTAATTTTGACCATCGATATTTTGAAAACAGTTATTTTTATATAAGAGGGAAAAAATGTAAATAATCGACTATTTTCTTAATTTTAGATATTTTATTTCTTTAAATTTAATTATGAACTCGTCTAATGTTAAGATTATACTAATATTGAAATATATAGCATCTATAGTGTAATTAAATTTTAATGTATATCTATCACCGTCTTTTTGATACGTATTTAGAACTGTAACGTTATTAAGAGAAATTCCAATAATACTTGATTAATTTGAAGTAAATCTATAAATTACAATTAATTTTTTATTTAAATGGTATCTAGATGTATACATATTCAAGAAGTAAAAATTATAAAACATAATTGGAAAGTTGAATCATGTTTTAAAAGTTGACTTTGTTTAAATAATCGTCTTGATTAAATTTACATCATTTTTAAAAATCCATTAAAATACCTATCAAAAACTAAATGGCTAGTTCATTTAACTACTGCGAATTTATTCAGATTTTACACAAGACAAAAATCGATTTTATTGCTTAAATAATATAGTGTAAAAAGAGATTGCGTAGACCTCATTGTAAAATAATTATTATATTCATTACTATATCGTCAATTTTAAGACGCTAATAAAATTTATTCATTCTTATGTTAAACAGTATCTGTAACTTTTTTCTAGATCCTATTTTATTCTTTTTCCATATTTACTATACATATCCTCTCTATTTTATTATGTACGAAAATATTCTGTAGAAAAATTTCAGAACCTAGTGGGATGGTTATACTAAGATCACACTAGTGAAATAAAAACAAGGATCGGAAAAGTCGGTAAGGTTTTTATCTTTATGAAAAGTTTTCTATAGAAAGGGGTGTAAGTTTAAAATTCAGTGCTATATTTTTTCAGTGCTGCTGAATAAAGTAAGGAGTTGGAAACGCACCAGGCAATTAAAAATACGTTTAGCAACATTTGAAATGTTCATCTATTGTCAAACTTACTACAACATAAAAAGACAAGAAAACCCTAAAGTTATAAAAATAATGTGTAAGAAAATGGAACTGAGATGCGATATATATATGTATGTATATTGGCCCCGAAGATTAACCATTTAACCGGTTTTAGTGTTAAGATACATTATGAATATATTGTAAGAAATAAAAAATGTGGAAGTATGTAAGCAGTACTACATAATGAAATTAACTCAAAAGAATAAAAGGAGGCAACAGCAAATAAAGATAAGTCAGCTTATGTTAATTGTCCAACTCTGGGAAGTGAGAACATGAGAATAAGAGTAAGAAATTTCCAGCAATATGAGATTGCATAAACCGCTCCCATTGTTTTTCACAAAACAGTTTTCCCTCTTTGCGCATAAGCTAATTTATACTTTGGTTTTAAACAAGTTATTAAAGTTTAAAAATAAAAAGTTAAAATAACAATATTTATTTTTGTATTTTAAAAAAAAATGTATTCTTAAGTGTTATTTTAGTTTTAGTTTTGTGTGTTTATATGTGCATGGATGTACGTATGTATTGTTACAGTTTGACTGCTTTTTCTTTTAAAAGTATCTGAAAACAAAAAAAAAAAAAAAAAAAATCAATTACGTTGTTTATGACAAAATCAAAAAGATATACCCATTTAATATAACGATATCAATTAATTTGATTTTTTGTTTTTTGTATCGCCCGGTTTCCTAGAAGTCGTTACAAATAATACTTAATATTAAATTATATTTTCCCGACTATCATCTCGGCAGATCGTCTGTGTAAATTAATTTGCTAATCGGAATGAAGTTCCTTTCGCCTAATGATCGAAATTGATTGTAATGCGACCAAGATGTATAAATAAAATATTTGAAACTAATGTCAATAACATACATGTATTACTGGATAAATGTATACAATCTGATCGCAATTAAGAACGAAATTATGAAAACAATATTAGTACCTCTTGAACAGCAAAAATGTTATATACTTTATATATTTACTTATCATTATATTCTTTTCAATTCTAGACAATTATCACACATATATTTCTTTTTTAATAACGTTAAGCTAATAGAAGTAGTAATAAAAATTAGAATACGAGTTCGGTAGTATAAAAAATACAAAAGTCAATAATAATAATCAAATTCGCATTATACGAAGAAAAACGCAAGCCAGAAATAACAATAAAATTCAAATTATTGGATGCACACAGCCTCTCAGCCGATAAATGAAGCAACTTGCGATCGGAAATAACCCTGAACTATTTTGCTTTCGATCAACACGATTCGCATAGTAATTCTCCTTAATGCTAAGTATGTGTATCATTACAGTATAAAATCTTTTTATTAATTCTATATTTTTTAACTAAATTAGTTGCAAACAAACATTCGATATATTATAAAAATTCACAAAAAATTAAACAAAACACTGACTAGATTTTGTTCGCGATCACAAAAGACTATTCCAGCTTTGTTTTATTTTCATTTTTTATAACATATAGAGACAAACATTCGATATAATTTATTTAATAAACGCGTATTATATGCATGTAAAAATATTTATGATTATATAATTTTTAATAAAATGTATTTAGATACAAACAAGAAGTGCCGATGAACCTATGACCACGTTCGTATTGTGCAATGTGTGTGGAAATAGATGGAAGTTCTGTTAAAAGTCCATTGTTTTGATCGCATTGGTAAGTTATCAGTAAATTATATCTTATCAGAATTTATAATGTAATAAATTTAAATATATATATATTTATTTATTTTTTTTCAAACAAAATTTTGTTAAAACCGTAAGAAAGGCTTCATTTTGTAACAAAATCAATGAAATTAAAATTAAATTAATTTGTTTTACATTACGAAGTTAAATTATTTTATCAGGAAAACATATAAAAGAATACAGGCAGATGAACTGTCAAATCTGCTTCTGATTCGTTTTCTATCGACATCGGGCGGATTATTTTGGTATCAAGTAAAAAAGAAAATCATCGAATTTCAGCTCTTAATATCAAATATGTTCCATGTTTTTTAAAGCTCTTATTTTAGTTGGTTTTTTTTTTTTTTTTTTTTTGATGGTGAAAATGAAAATTAACAGATAAAGTTTTTTTAGATTCTAGGAAGTAAAAGACATGAAAATAAAATATTTTAACAGTGTTTATGTTCCCCTATACTCAAGAATGATTTAAATTTTTTCGATTTGATGCAACATTATGTAAAAAATTAAAAACCTTTTTTTTTTTTTTTGGAAAACTTTCAGTTTATAGATTTAATTTTAGTTTTTTATTAGAAAATATTCAAATGAATTGGTAATATTTGAGATTAGTTTTAAATTGGCCGAAGCAATCAATAACATTTAATGACAGTTTTGACAGCAAATAACATCTATCAGCAAGGTTATCCAATGTTCTTATTCGTTGTGACGAATACAAATACAGTAGAAATGCGATTATCCGAATCGAAATCAAGAAAATAAAATTTTAGAGGAAAGCGTTAGTTGTTGCGACAGAGAGGTCCCGGGGCGTGAGATATACATGTTATATACTTCATTTGCAATACATATGTATTTGCTTATACATTACTCTACTTTTATCAATAAAATTCCGTTCATTTAAATGTATCATTGTACATATGTACACTGTTTTGCTTCATTCCTGAGCTATATCCAATTATCCGAATCGGCCCGATCCCCAATTAATTCGGATAATAGAATTTCTACTATACTGTATTTATACAAAGTATTCACGTATACTGCGCGAACACTCACTCAAGTGAAGCAATAAATACATTTTTTTGTGTGTGTGTTTCTTTTTAATTCTTCCGTTTTTTTATTAATTCAGCCTCTTTTTTTTACATATATATTTTACTTGTACTTTATTTGTTATTTTTAATAACGTTTCCCAGCGTATGCCAAAATTGTCATAACCGGTTGATGCTTGAATAATAGAGAATTTTTTTTTTTTATTATTAATTTATGTTAACAGTTTCTTTAGTTTAGATATTATGACTTTTCCTTTTATAAATAGTACAGTACTAGATATTTGTTAAAAATTGTAAAGTCAGCAGAGATTTTAAATCGTATTTTCAACAATACAGGAACGTGTGTTGTAATTAATGAGGATGGTGACAGAGAAAATTCTATTTGATTTGTTTTATGTATATACTAGCTGATACCCACGAGTTCACCCGTTTATTTATTAGGGCTGGTGATTTTAACGGGTATACGGATAACCCGGTTAACCGCTGTATCGGTTTAAACCGATCATTCGGGTGAAAACCGTGTTTGCGGTTTTTACGGGTACGGTTAACCGTATGAAACGGTTACCCGTATTAATCGCGATTTCGATTAACCGTATGAAACGGTTACCCGTATTAATCACGATTTCGGTTAATCGTATAAATCAGTTACGTTTTAACAGTTATATAATAAAATTAATTTTTTTTTTTAAATATATCGTTATACCTATAATTTTTTAATTGTTCGTATAGACGGTTATTTAATAAACTATAAAATTTTATTTTAGAGGGTATGGCCGGTTAAGGGGTGTAAGAGTGCCTTTAAACCAAACTTTATAAAAAAAAATATATAAATCTAGGGCATGAAAAAAGTAGTTAAAACTGGAAATTTCAGACCGCTAGTCCTACAGGGGGCTTCTGTAGTCACCATTTCGTTATTTTAGGGTTTTTTACGATATCTTAGCCATTTTTCAATCGATTTTAGAAATTCTTGTTGGAGGTTAAATATAATGGAGAATTCTATAGTGGTGAATTTTTTAATATTTTTAGACGCTAAATTCAAATTTTTAGAAACGTTCAAAATTTTTAAAATGTCATAAAAAATATTTTAAATTTCAGTTATGACGGGAAAAATATATAACGTGTTTTGTGGTATAAACTACTTATTGAAATTTTTTCAGATTTTTAAAAGTGATGGAGAGGTTCAAAAAAAATAAAAACATGCATTTTTGACTGAAAACCATCTTGAAATTCAACTAATAACAACGAAATAGATATATGTTTACGTATTTGAAGATAACATGTTTTCCTGAATTTTTTTCGGATTGTTAGAATAAAAAAATAAAGAGAATCTGCACGAATTTAAAATCCCCCTAATAGCAAATTATGTAACACAATGACATATTATGTAACTTACATTTTATAGTTTTGCTTCCAGTTGAAATTTCAAAGGTTTTTCAGACAAAAATGTATGTTTTCATTTTTTTGGACTTGTTTCATCTGTTCCTGAAGTTCGAAAAAATTCAGAAAAACATTTTATTTTAATATATGTAACATATGTATATCTATTTTGGTGTTGTTAGTTGAATTTCAAGAGGTTTTTCAGCCAAAAATGCATGTTTTTATTTTTTTTTGAATCTCTTCCACCGCCTTTAAAAATCTGATAAAATTCACCGTTATAGAACTTTCCATTATCTTTAACCTCCAACAAGAATTTTTTAAATCAATTGAAAAATGGCTGAGATACCATAAAAAATCCGAAAATAACAATATTAGGCATTCTGTTATGAATAATTTTCAAGTGATTTGTTATTGCGAAGGAGAACCATTGTAACTTAAGACGGCTTTGTAATAATTACATATTGCGTCTTTACTGTCTATGGATTTTTCAGCATGATTCCATACTATTTTTTTTTTGACATCTTGAATTGAAAACGATATCAGAATAAAACTATAGCTTAAGAAAATAAATCGTCAAAACTAACTTTTAACCACTTAATACAACTTTTTTTTCCAATGTGTTGTAAATAAATCGCACTGGTTGGAGTGGACTGTCTTTTGTAGCATAGCATCTGTTGCATTGCTGAGTGACTCACTCCCGTAAGCAGTGCGCGTACGCGAGTGATTATGAAGTAAGGTTTTAACTCACCGAGCTGCGGTTTTCCCTGTAAATAAATAATTTTTTGAAATTATGATTGATGTTATTAAATGACAAAGCGATAACAACAAAACACGAGCCAGTACAACTAAATTCCGCAATGATATTATTAATTACACAACAATCCAAAAAGAAACGAAAAAAAGATTATTATTACTATTATTATTTAATCAACATTGCGATTAATACGAATATCGTTCCGTACAATTAACCGTATCCGTGAAAACCGTAAAACCGATTTTTACCCGTATCATCGGCTTTTAACCGAAACCGCGGTTACCCGGTTACCCGGTTTTTAACAGCCCTAGTATTTATACCTGTTTAAATCTGTACTTGGAAATTAATAAAAAAAAACTTGTTTTATCTGGAATTATATTTATGTAAAGATTCTTTCTCTCTTTGGGAAGCATGGTAATCGCCGTCCAACAAAAAACGGTTTTCACTTTTCACATTTAGCTGAAGATTAGCGGTCTTTTAATAACCTCCGTCGTCAGTTTTCTATGCCGAGTCTACTGCTATCCTGTGTGCCGTCCTTTTTGTTGCTTCTTCCTTAGTTTCGCATGAAGTCCTTATTATATCGGATTCCCACAGTGTCCTCTTCAAGCCATTTCCTCTTCTTTTCCTTCTTCCTCTGTTGATTACATAATCCTTCTCATACGCTCTCTTATTCACAACATTTTCCTTTCTCACTCTATCCAAATTGACCTACTGTGCATTCCTAGCCACTCTGGAATCGAGGGTAACGAATCGGCCAATATACTAACTCGGTCATCCTCTTCTACCGGTGAATTCCTCAGCGTCTTTTCATCTCATAATATTAATCTCCTCTCCACTTCAGCTCATTCCAAACTATGGTTAAATTCGTATTCCTCCTCATTCTCAAATCCGGATTCCTTCTATCTCTTTATCCAGTCTAATCTACCGTCTTATCCATGGTTTTTCAATTTTCCCTCCATCCAACGTTCAACTCTGTGCAATCTGTCGCCTACGCTTTGGGCACAGTTTGCTTCCTGCTTCCTTATTTCGTTTTTCTCTAGTCCCCTCTCCTCACTGTCCCCTATATCGCTTCCGAACGTTCTTCCTTTTACTCTTTTCTTTTGTCCATTGGTCTTCCAACCCCGTATTGTGCATCTTTTGTCCTCTCCTTGCCATCACCCTCGGTCATTCCAGCACTTGAGTCCTTCCTATCTTCCATATCTGATCGCATAAACATCTGATTCTGCTTCTCATCCGTTCTCCTCTTCTTGGGTCAATGTCTTTATAACGCCCCCCCCCCCCCCTAAAAGCAAAAAAACAACCGCCGTGAACTAACAAAAAGCTTTGCACAACTAAACAGCACACACAGCCGTCATTTCGAAGGGACCAAGTTATTCACACGGTGATCTCCCACAATTACACATTTAAGAGAACATCTTCACTCATACCTTTCAACCTCGCCAATTTTTTTTTAACGTTTCCGACTTTTTCGGTGGATTTTTCCAAAATTTTCTTTCATACAAACTTTACACAACAAAAAAAAAAAAGCCAAATCGGTCGAGCTGTTTTCAAGTTCTGATTTTTCATACATGCGCAATTGATTTTTATGTATATATATGTACTACTAAAGAAGCCCGCCAAAACCCGATGGACAACAGAATTCACGCCCATGATCGAACACCGAAGAACAGTGAAGAGTACCACGTTCTATAAACTGTTCATTTATATCACAGCTACATACATAATATATATCTGAGTAATTTCTTTACTGTGGCGCCATCTGTCGGCATTTCAGCAAATTTACTCGAAACTAAAGACATGAAAAAAAATTAAAACATTATTTTGGGATAAAGAGTATATAAAAACAGTCTTATATAGAAATGCAATGTTGTGTGAAAATTTCAAGTCAATTCGTTTTGCGGACACAAACATACGGAAGCTGAATTTTTATATAAGATTAATCTTATTGACATATCCGTGGTATAATATTATTTATTGCTACAAAAATTAAATATACAATTTTTTATCAGTAAAATATTCTTGCGTCTAAATATGAAGTTTTCCAAAAAAAAAAAATCAGTTTTTAATTTTTTTCGCAATGGTGCACTAAATCGAAAAATTTGAAAAAATTTCTGAGTATGGAGGATTATAAGAGACTTCTGCTGTTAACATTTGGTGATTGCATGTCTGAAAGAACATAGTTTAAAAAAATATTTTAGTTTTATTTATTTCATAAAAAGTTGGATTTGTATCTGAGAGATGTAAAAGTATTTTATTTTCAAGTACACTCATACCTCGCTTTACGGCCAATTTTCCCGGAACCTATCTAGGCCGTAAAGCGAGGTATGAGTGTACTTGAAAATAAAAGCCGTATATCGAATCAAGTATTTTAATACAAATTCATACAAACTGAATAGGATCCGTTCCAATCTCTTATAAAATGATGTAATTTTTTATTTAAAAGTTTTTTTTGTTTTACATAACAATCATAGGAGTATAATGTAAAATAGCAGAACTTCGAAACAATGAAAAATTAAATCAAATTTATTATCTAAAATAAATTTATATCATATAAAATTATTAAAATTGAAAATTAAAAATATATGTAAACTTCTAATCTGACGTTAGAGATATGCGTGAAGAATCGGTAAGCTGCAATATGCTGTCATTATCACTTTCCGCTCTTCTAGAATGATGTAGTTTAAAGAATTGTTGTCTGCCTGGCCTTATTTTTGGCTTCTTTTTTCAGCTCATTATAACAAGTAATGACTGAGTTAATTTCTCGAGACACATTAGCGCTACGCTCTGTGTCAGGATCATTTTGAAGTAGGATGTTTATTCCTTGTTGGAAAAAAGAAAGTGCCTTCGTCAAATGCTTCAATTTCAGCACTTGGCATACGGCAGGCTCTGGTTCTTGGTTTTCATCAAGTGCACCTTCCGTTTCAAGTAGTTCCTCGAATGAAAGTGATGCTCTATCAGCGTCTAACAAATCAATCACATCATTTTTCCAATGTGCGGGAAAAAAATACGACTTCTGCTTTTTTTTTGGCCGTAAGGGAAAGCATGAGAGCCGTAAAACGAAAAGGTGCTACAATTCAAAAAGTCCGTTAAAGCGAAAAGCTGTAAAAATAGGTATGAGTGTAATTGGAAAATATCACCATTCATTCATTTTCATATTTATTACAAGAAATAAAAAAAATAAAAAGTTCTTTAAAAGTCGGAAAATATTTGAGATTAAGAGCTAAAAGTAGGTTTAAACTTTTTTATTTGGTATCAAAATGATGTGCCTAGTGTCGATAAAAAATACCGTGGGGGCAGATTCGGTATGCTTATCCGCGCCTATAGCTCCTTTCAATTAGTTTGATACGGATATTGAATAATTATGTGATGAATTGAATAAGTTAATAATGAGAGATGATGAATATGATGAAGAAAGTTAGTTAACATTATTTGGACAATATGGTTTGAAATTTGAAAATCGAGAAAAGAATGTGCAATGAAAAACTAAATAAATCAGAATGCGAAAAGAAAAAAACGCAAAAAATGTTAAAGAACGAAGATTTTAGATACAATACTTATCACGAATCTGCGCATGCAAAAATAATTATAATGTTTTACGGAAATAATTTCAAGAAAAGTTTTATATTCATTTCGAGCCCAAAAAAAAAAAATATATATATATATAAATTTGAGCATTTTATTTTAAAAAATTTAAAAAAAGGAAAAGAATAGAAGATTTAATAATAATTTTGGAAGGTGATTTCTTCCGGAATTGTATTTTTAACATAACTATGAAAGTCAAAAAAAATGTAACACTTCTTAACAATAATCAGATGCTTTATTATATATTCAGGTATTTATTACACTTGTACGCAACAGACTTTCAGCCAATTATAATGTATGCTATAGAAGACAAAACAAGGAACAAAAAGGAGAATATTGAACTAGTAAATAAAAACTACATACAAAAGACAAGTAAAAAAAATACAAATAAATTATCAAAAGAGAGAAAAAAATATATTCATACGCAATTTTCATCCAGTTCTTTGAGTTTAACTATTACGATTAATATTACAATAGTCCATTTTCTGTGTACGATTAAGTATAAATTAATAAACACAAAAAAATAGAAATATAATAAATTCACAAAATGAAAAACTTTAATTCTGCGGATTTATTATATTTCAGTTACTTTATTTTTATTTATTTATGCCCAAATTAATTATTAAACATAAACTTTATAAATGTTAACATACAGCTTTACCTTATGAAGCTATTACCACCGTCAAAAGTAAGAATATTTAGTTCCTTAAGTTTTAGCACACTTTGCTTATCGTTGTAGCCGCTTTTAAATAGAACAAATCTACTTTGGTGCGATTAAACTACGGTGCTTTGATATTCTACCAAACAAAACGAATTTTATATAATACACACAGTTGTCAACTCTCTTACATGTCTCAAATTTTCTGCATTAAATTATCTAATAAATCTACATAATTACCTGTTTGGAGAATATTTAAACCGTTTAAAGTACAAGAATTTGGGGAGAATATTTCTAGACTTGTTTAATTTTTTCATTCATTACACGAATTTAAAAATTTACAAAACCAGCAATATATTTATATTCGAAAAGTTTTTGGAAACTCTTAACACAAAACCAAGATTATTTCTTGCTTTTCGGATTCCGTTTTTATATAACTAAATGTAAATATTGTATCCGAAGTTACGCTTAAATCTGGAATTTCAATTTTAGTTATTACTCTGGTTCCTTTCCTATTATACAAGTTTTTAAAACTCCGTAATGCGAAGTTCTCAATTTTTGGAGCAAACAGCTGTTCCCGGTGCTTTTTCTATCTAAAAATTTTGATATTGTTCACATATAATATTTTATAAATAGAAATTACCTGGAAAATTAAGTGATTTGGAACAAAAAAAAAAAAAAAAAACTGGACAAAACTTAATGTTTTTAATTTATTTAATGAAACTCATTACTAAGCACTCCGATATGCACAGGAACCCACAGCAGCAACGCGTGACTGTCCATTTGAGATACAGTCGCTATAAGTAATGGTATAATTTTAGTAATAACAGGTTGTTGTATTTTTGGATTTTAATTACGTTTAAAGATTGTAGGGAATTAGTAACTAGGAGGAAATTATTGGCTAAAGTGTGAGTTATAATTATGTGATAGAGGCAGCGTGTAATTGCATGCGGTACTACACCCAATGCGGAACAGACATCGTTGAGTCTGACTTCGTGTGAGCGAATGCGCAGTCTGCTGGCGATGGTCCTACCTTGTCAACTGCCTTAGCTCCATCAGTATAGTGAATTAGGTGGTCCGAATGTGTTAATTGTCCTAACTGTCACCTCCACCGTATGGAGGGGACTTATTGTGTCTGAATTTTGTATCGACGATAGGTCAATGTTTGTTTTGAAAGTGATTCAAGGTAGAATCAGGATATTAGGACTGGGTATTAACTTTGTAAAGACGTGATGGGAAATCTTCGCAGGGCGGTCAATAGTTTTGGTAGTGGATCGCTTGAGAAGTCCAGTTCAAGAGAATAATGATCTAACTAGAGGAAAGTTTTGTGTACAGCTGAGGTGGTAGTACGTATTTTTCAGTATGAAATATTTTCAGAAGCAAGAAAGCGAAGAGCAAACGGATAGAGCGTGCATGCTGGCAGCTGGAAATTCAGCTTTTTGCTGTGTGAAGTTTTTTTTTGTATGTATATGCGTTTGGCTTATGATATTACAATAGTCTATAAGCATAGGAGATCATATATACAGTAAACTAAACGCGAATAGAAGAAAACAAGTAAAAGTGCGCTATTGATAAAAATAGAAATTCGATATTAAGCGATTTATCGAATGAAAATTGTACCGAAAACAAAATTTATTGAAGAAAACGTGGAAGAAGTTACGATATTATTAAAAGCAAGCAAAGAATACTGCACAGAAAATGTTAACAGATGCGAGACGAATCGTTTAGTTCATTTTGGTGATGAAGGTTGTAACAGTTTTAAAATATTTCGTCGACTGAGCTTTGTCGAAAATAAATCAGTTTTGTATATTCATATTGTTTTTTAAAACCCTATTTAAATAAAAAAAAAATACTTTCATCAGTAACATTAACGAGTCAAGTTTTGTTAAAACATCTAAAATTATTTTATCGAATATTTTTATATATTCTTTGCTGAAGTAATTTTTTTAAGATAAAATTACACTTTTCGCAGATGGTACTATTACATATTTATACATTTTTTATAAATTAAAGCGAATTATTCAATTTAATACGTTCACGTGTTTTTTATAGTCTTTCCTTACACATACAAAAAACTAGCATTCCGTAATAATGATTAAAAATATATTCCGGAAAAATATTTTTGTTTAAAAAAAAACATTACCATAAATATTTAGTTCGGATATTTTTTTAACTGAATTAATCTATATATAAATAGGCAAAGACAAAACAGTTCAGTACCTTTGCTCCTCTATTTATTAATCAATTTTCTTTTTCTCTCTTTTTTTTTTAAGTAGCTATTGTGACAATATTCAGTGTTATCAGTAAAAAAAAGATTAAAAAAATAAATCGTTAAGTAAATCTTTTCTTATTGAAATGTTTTAATTTTTCTTAATAATGATCATTATTAGCTTTTTTACAGTGTACTAAGTCTTAAGATGTCATTTAACATCAATAAATGAGGATTTTTAAATTATAATTTACTGTTATTTTATTGAACTTATTCAATTATAATGGTACTGAACTGTTTTGTATTGTAAGAGCATATAAAAGTGAATGTTCTCAGATACAATAAACGAATGTATTTGAGTAGGAAAACAAAAAAAAAAAGTAGAAATATGCAAATTATATATGTTTTTCTCAAAGTTCGAATTTCAACCAATAGGCAAACACTAATACGTATAATTGAATACAATTTTACCATCGCGCATTTAACAGTTTCAAAGATATGATTGTTTTTGTAATGATATACAGAATACACGCCATATATGTAATTCTATTACTTTTAGAATTATATTTCTTTAATAAATATATGTATATTATGATGTTTTTTTTTTTGAATATAAGTAATAATTTAGTTTTATATATGTTTGTATGTATAACTGTGTGTGGTTAATTTTATTTCAGGCAAAATGGAATTGTAATTGCCTAGTATTTATCAGCTAGTAATGAAACGATCATCGAACTAATTGTATATAAAATGAATTCATTGTTTTAGCTTTTCGCATTTTTAACTGCAATGAATAGTGTAAGAATTTTATTTATTTTATATGTATATTTTTTTGTATATTTTATTAATTACATCAATTAATGCAAGCAGTCGAGTCAAATGACATGCGTAGAAGGTTTTTGTGGAATAGGCAACAGAAGCTTGAAATGAAAGCAAAGCTTATATTGCAGTAATTTTATTATAATTTAAGTTTGTCTATTGTCGCCTATGTTTATTAAAGTATGCTGTTTTATTCTAAAGCCAAAAATTATTGCTCTGCTTAAATAATTGATAGTCTCGCAATTAATACTAATATCGAACTATAAAAAAGTAAGTCCCATACCCTTCACAGGGCGTTGGGGTTTATGAAGTTAAGGTTCACAATGTACTAAATATATTATTTGAAAAATAAAAGATATGTAAAGTACGGAATAAAATTAAAAAATATAGATTACAAAAAAAAAATCTAAAAATTTGAATAATTGCAGTTAAAATCATTTTCATATAATTGTCTATACAATTTTATTGATTTTAACTTCCTCTATTCTTTAAAGTTAACTAACAAACTTCCTAGATGAATTTGTATTATACTAGCGATATCATAAATAATCTCATATTACTTTGTGCGTAACTGTCGACGTTATAAAATAATGTGATAGCGGCCTAATGTATACTCTTTGAAGAATCTAAATTTGAAATTTAATAGAAATCAACGTATTCAAATTCATTTTTAACAATTAAGAGCATATCATCTCTAACATCTTCTGGTAACATTTTTATTGAAGTACTTTCACTACATACAATTTTGTGAATTGTAAATAAAAATTTTCTCTATACTTTAAAGAATGTAGAAGTATAAATGTCTTAATTTTCATTTTGTTTGGATTTCTTTGTTGTTGTTTTTTTTTTTTTGCTGAATTAATCGCTTGGAAATGTTATAACATTATTAATTTTAATTTTTAACAATAACTTACCTAAATTTGAACTAAATTACGAAGTATGTTTCGTGCAAAACAGAGTTTCAAAAATAACTGGAAATATTTAAATTTAACTTCGAGGAACACATTACATTTCCAAAATATATAGTCTTGTTATGAAAATCACTCATTAGCAGTCAATTTCTTTGAACTAAATTATAATAAAATTATGTTGCGCCAGTCCATCTGAATGTGTATAATAAGTTATATTTTTATAGAATATAAATATAAATTAGTATTATGCGTCTTTTTTATATACCTCAAGGTTTGTGTGTAACGTTTATTAAGCATCGTGGATTTCCTTCTTTTCTCAATTATGGCAAATAATTAAGTAATGTCTGAGTTGGTAATTATAAATTTATAAGACTACCGTAGAATTGTGTAAGTCACAGTTTGTATCGTAGAAAACTCAGATTTGAACCTTCGAATTAAATGTTTAAAATAACCATCATTAATACGACAGTTTCCAGCTTTTATCCTTATGCATATGTATTACAAATACATTAAATTAAATTAAATAAAACATTTATTGCTTACGTTCATACACTGTAAAAAATTAGGAGAGTAAATTTGATGTATTGGTAATTGATTTAGTCTCCCCGCAGTGAAATTCACTCCAAATAGGAGTTTATTTATAAATGCGCTAAGCATTTCAGTTACATAACTTTTTTTTTTTTTTTTTTGCTATTTTACACTTAGTCTTATCAACTATTTGGTAATCTGTGGAATAAGTTAAAATAACATGAATAAGCAACCCATCAAGTGAAGAGTGCTAAAATTAACCTATATATGTATACACAAAATGCATACACACATGCGGTTGTATTCTCACGGATACATACATACCATACACACACGCACCCGCACACATATTATGTATTCATTTATAATTTATATGAGATCTTGAAGTCGTTTTCTATTCAGCCTACGTCCCTCGCTTGGGTTATTCAGCAATTCTTTTGTTGTACTATTAGGATGTCCTTTCAATCTGGCAACATATCGTCGAGCAGCAGTTTCTATTTCATTCTTTACAAATTTAACTTCAAGATCTTCATGGATCGTGATGTTGGTTATGTACCATGGAGCAGAGACGATTTCTGTACTCTCTGTATAATTGAGATGTTGCTGTTTTTGGCACAGCCCCATAATTGGCAGCCGTATTGCCAGACTGGTTTAAGAATTTGTTTATAAAGTAGCAACTTGTTTTCAAGAGATACTATTGATCTCTTACCCAACAGTCGGTACAGTTGCCGCACCTTGATGTTCAGCTCATTTCGCTTTATAGTGTCCGTTCTAATTAATATATTTGTCTAATTTTTTTTTCATTCTTAGGGATAAATCTATGTTTTAAACTCATATGTTTACATTTTCTCAAGTAAAATCGGCTTCATTCACACATGATTTACACGTATTCAAACAACAAATGAAAAAACCAAACAACAGCTTACGACAAAAAAAAAACAGTTACTGTATTTCACGTGACCCAATACTCGCACGCTATTGGTTTGTGCCATATTGAGTGACGCACTCCAATACGTTGTATTCAAGATGATAAGAAGTGTGTTTCTGCTTTCTTGTTAACTGTGATGTCGTTGTGTGGCGCGGTATAATATACTGATATTTCCTGAAGGTACGTTTATCTACTCTTATTTTACGAACATTCATTAAGTAATTGGAATATGTCAGCCGGAAGTAGTAGTGGTGTTAAAACAAGAAGCGCTGGGACGAAAAGGAAGGATGATAAATTACCCTCTCCATCGAAAGAAATAGCTAAATCAGTGGAAGAGGCATTGGGAAGTGTTGACTTTCAGATGAATACGGAATTTCGAAAACAGCTAACGAATAACATTATGCAGGCGGTTAATAACACACTGACAAACTTCTTTGCTCAATTGAACAAGAAAATAGTTCGCGCGAATAGCGAAATAAATAACAGGTTAGATGTTTTAGAACAGTACAGCCGACGAAATTCACTAATGATATACGGACTTTCAGAGGTAGATAAAGAAGACACTGACGAACGTATTGTTAAATTAGCGAAAGAAAAGTTATCAGTAAATATTCCGTTGGAGGCCATTTGTAGATCGCACCGGCTTGGTAAGCGACATAACGAAAAATCGGATATTAATAATACGGCTAGGCCTATCGTGGTGAAATTTGTAAGCTACAGGTACCGAAAATTATTATTCGATAAGAAGAGATTATTAAAAGGTACTAACGTAGTGATAAGGGAGCACTTGACTAAGCGCAGAATGAATGTGGTACAACAGCTATCTGCGAAATACGGTGGTAAGCGTCTGGACGGCAGACGGTAAAATTAACTGTATCGCAGATGATAATCAACGGATTGTGATAAGAACGCTGGCTGATTATGATAAATTTCTGCTTCGGATCGTTCAGGATGAATCTTAAATTTCCCATCTTCCGCGTCACACTTTATCGTCTAACGCTATCATTTATATGTTTACCTATTTTTCTATATATATTTATGTTAAATTATATTTAAGTATGCGAGTGTACATGTATGTCATCATTTCTCAGGACAGCTCCGATGATTACGTTAAATTCCTTCATCTTTTTCACTTTACTTCAATCATATTGTTTGATTTTTATTTCGTGGTACTCTTCATTCGATCTTTAATAAGCAATGAATAAATGTTTCAATAATCTACATTTAGTCTGTTTTTACCAAAATGTACGGGGGCTTACAACTAGAATTAATGAACTGGCTACAATCAGTTTAAGTAACAATTACGATATTTTCGGGTTAACTGAGACATGGTTGAATGTAGACTTCAATGATGCCGAGTTGCTAGACGATAGGTACATTGTTTACAGACAAGATAGGGATTACGATTTAACCAAAACTAAACGTGGTGGAGTCGTATTAATTGCTGTTAAGAAAACTTTAATATCGGAACGTGTAAATGATGTTGTAGCGATGAATACGTCGTGTGATCAGGTGTGGGTTAAAATACATACTGCAGCGCATGCACCCCTTTTGGTAATTGGAATACTTTATTTTCCACCAAGCTCTAACAGAATGGTGCATTCAGATATTTACGATGAAATCTGCGATTACGTATTACGAACAAATTGTAGATTATTGATTCTTGGTGATTTTAATATTCCCGATTTCCCATTAGATGACCATTTGTTGTCAAAGACTTCTAATAGTACCGTTAATAATTTAATGGAAATGATGGAGATCTGTAACTTAATGTCTTACAATAAAATCTGTAATATCTCTGGTAGAACTCTAGACTTAGTAATAGGAACGAAAGGAAATATTGAGGTTGAGAAAGAGGAGTCGTTGTTTCAACAAAACGATCGATACCATCCCCCCTTACGTATAAGTGTTAATTTGGCCACTTCAGGGCGATCTAAGGGTACCCGCGAGAATGTAAATCAAAAGGGTTTATTTGTGAGAAATTACAAGAAAGCGGATTACTTACTGATGTATAATATGTTAAGAGCAATTGATTGGCAACCGTTGTATGAATCCATTAACAGCAATTACGTAGCATCTTACTTTGATAAGACACTTCAATCCGTTATAAATAAAACTGTACCGTTGATAAAAATAAGTAAAAGTAATTATCCTCGTTGGTTCACTAAAGAGATGATAAATTTAATAAAAGAAAAGAATAAGTACCGGTTAAAGTTTAAAAAAACAAAACATCAACCTTTCAAAATTATCTTCAACAATTTACGTAAGGAGTTAAAATCGAAAATAACATTTGCGAGAGTAAATTATGAATATGCCATAGAGAGCAAAATGCGAGCAGACCCAAAACGGTTTTGGCTATATTATAATGAGAGGGCAGGGAAGTGTGCGAATACACGTACAGAGGCTTTTGCATACAAAGGGCAAGTGCTACGTAGCCCTCAGCACATTGCTTCTGCTTTCGCTGCTCACTTCTCATCAGTTTATTCTACTCCACATCCGTCCACTTTCAACCTTCCTGACACTTCCGCTAATACCAACCAAATTTCTGTTGGGAATATTACGGAAATTGATGTAAATGAGGTGTTACAGAAGCTTAAGCCTAAATGTACTTTAGGCCCCGACAACATACCGTCGTTTATTTTTAAGGCTTGTCGAGATTTACTCGCCAAACCTCTTTCATATATCTTTAACTGTATAATTAACACTAATATTTTTCCCCAGGTTTGGAAAGTGTCTAAAATCAGGCCCATTCCGAAAAATAACATTTCCAACGATATTACAAATTTTAGACCCATATCTCTCCTCTCACAAGCCGCTAAAATTTTTGAACTTATTCTTTATAAAAAGTTATATCCATCTCTAAAACACTATATTTCAATTGATCAACATGGGTTTGTTGAAGGTAGATCGGTCGTAACTAACCTAATGACGTTTACAGATTACGTTTCCGCGGTGCTAGATAGGTCTTCGCAGGTAGAGTACACTGATTTTCAAAAAGCATTTGATAGGGTAGATTACTCAAGTCTATTGTACAAATTAAATAATTTAGGGTTCTCTACCAGGTTATTAAAACTTATGGAGAGTTATTTACGAAATAGGGAGCAATATGTTTATTTTAATAACTGTAGGTCCCGTTCTTTTCTCTGCCCCTCCGGAGTGCCTCAGGGCTCTATTTTAGGCCCATTCCTATTCCTAATGTACATTAATGACTTACCGAATGTTTTGCAGAACTCCAAAATTCTGTTATATGCTGATGATGCAAAATTATTTAGAGAAATTAGAAATGTTGAAGATACTATATTACTACAAAAAGATAAAGATAGTTTTGCATCATGGAGTGCTGCTAATAACTTACCAGTGAATACGTCTAAATGTAAATTTATTTCGTTTACTCGCAAAATTCACCCTACTTCTGTCTTATACCATATAGAGGTTTCTCTTTTAAAAAAGGAGACAAGTGTCACGGATCTTGGCATTCTTTTAGATGAAAAATTTACATTTAAATTTCATGTAATAAATACTATTGGTAAGGCGAGGAAAATGCTGGGTTTAATGTTACGGAGCAGTGTGAATTTCAGATGCATTGAAACATACTTATTCTTATACTTCGCTTTGGTTCGTTCACATTTAGAATTTGGCTCGTTGATTTGGAATCCTACATCTGCTGATTTAGTAGCTAGAATAGAAAGAGTGCAGATAAAATTTATAAAATACTTACTATATCGATTTGGTAATTTCAATGGTGAGCATTTCGAATACAGTAAAACACTTAGACAATTACACATGAACAGTCTAGTGGGGAGGAGGAAGGAGATAGCGCTTCGCTTTTTGTATCATTTGTTGTTGCATGGTAAAATAAATTGTCCCCACCTCCTAAGGAAAATATTGATTAAAGTACCCATTTCCGGTGTTCGACCAACTCATACACTGGCAGTTCAGTTTGCAAGGACTCAGCAATACGCATGTTCACCTCTACGCTCCTTATTTACACTGTACAACAAACTAGAGAAGGAGCATCAGGAACTAGACATATTTGATAGTTGTTCGGGCGAATTTTTAAAAATTGTCAAGAGTTTGACAACGTAAGGCTGCTGTCGTTGAGAATATTGATGTGTATGTGGGTGATTGTTTTTCATCTGTGGGTTTAATTGTACTTGAATGTGTGTGTTTTGCGTGAGCATATGAAGGTGTGTGGATATATATATATATATATGTATATACATATATGCCGTTTGGCATTTATTGTATTTACGTACTTTATTTTCTTTTTATAACATTGTGCTGTGCAGTAATTGGCGTAAGCTGTTGCACTAGCAAATTGTATAATGAATAAATAAAATAAAATAAATAAAAATACATAGGCGCGTCTTTTTCATCTGTGTACATATGCAGTTAAATACGTGAGGTTTTTTGGAAATCGTTTCGAATAATTTTTTCCCAGAGTTAGTGTGAAGTTTAATTGAATTCCTTCACCTTTCGAATATATTCTAAGCGAATTATTATTTGTGAATGTGCTCGAACTGACTTATTTCCAATTTTATTTTGCGTAAATTTTAATATTGCGAAATGTGAGTGAACATTCCGTAATGTAATTGAATATTGCGTAAATGTGATTCAATTGATTTAATGTGATTTTTGGTTTTTGTTTTTTCCTTTTCTTGATGCATACATATGATCATTTCATTTTGTTTTTGGAATAAGTTAATTTAGATTTCGTATTGTTTGTCGCCTTTTTTCTTTCAACTGTATATTTAAACTGTGCAGCCTTGGCGAAACCTGGCCAGGAAAAAAATTTAAAAACACCCAAGAAAATGTCAAAAACGCGTTATTGTTATTTTAATATGGCTTAGCTAAGCTATAGTTAATTTTTCCTATCGTTCGTATTTTTCAAATAACTCAAAAATTAATGCGTAATGACATATTTGGACACACTCACAGCTGACGTAGTAAACAGAATTCAAAAAAATTACATGCAATGATTATAGAGGTCTCAATAACGTCAAAACGTAAAAGTTTAACGAATTATAGTCGAATTTCGATCACTGGGTGACCACTAGTATATATTAATAAACCGTGTTCTATTGAGATTTCATTGGAAACCTAAGACAGGTCTATCTACGTACATGTACGTATATTGCTAGTACACTATTCATCTATTTACTACAGTACACTGATCGCCATCGCAGTAAATAAAGAGAATTTGAAATTATGAAAAATAAACGCCCAAATTAGTTCAGAAATATTAAATTCTTAAACGTAAAGATTTGAAAAGAAATGTCTTATAAGTTTGTTCAAATCTAAGGCGTTAGATATGAACGTTCCCAGCTGTCTGCATAAATAAAATAAAATTATATTCCGTACTATATAATCACTAATAGGAACTTTTTTCCTGTAAAACTGAAACAGAAAAATAAAGAAGGATCGTTTTTTGTCTCTATTAATAATATATCATCAAGATGCGTTCGCTAACCACTACCACATCGTGATTATTGAAGGTGGCCACTCATTCTAGAAATAACCGGGAATTTTATCGTAAAATCGTTGGAAAATAGTAAAAATAGTCAAAACATATTACCAATAAGAAGAGAAAAAAAAATTAAAGCGAACAATAAATGCAGTTTTTAATATATTTCCCTTAATAATAAATTATGAAGGTTATTCCAAAAGTAACTATATGCAGTTCCGTTTTTCGTGTATGTTAACACTTACTTGACAAAATTGTAATTTCATATATATATATATATATATATATACGAAAGTACATTAAAACAAAATCACAAGTTTCACAGCGAACAGTTGTGTATTATATCTTATTTTATGTTTTATCCAGATCTCCCGCATCCACTCCACGCTGCGACTGTGCAATGAGAACACTAATCGCATTTTTGACAACAGGACACTTGCATCATGCACAAACAGGTACCAGGAAACGTTTCGAAGAGAGATAACGACGACACATTGTCAATGCGTTGACATTAACCGAACATCGGTTTTGACTACTGTTCGCACTTTACAATCGGAGTGCGGTAAATTGCGGCAGCCATGGTTAAAACACAAAATAAAGCCTGCTACACAATCGTTCATTACGAAACTTGTTGTTTTAATATACGTTCATGTAGTGATGCGCGCCGACGATGTATTCGGTCGACTCTCCCAATGGTTTTAATTCGAATAATCGGACTCGTATTTTTTTCTTGACGATCCAAAATACTTTGAGATGTTTATTTTACAATCGCCTATCACTACTCATGACTAGCATCGATATATTGTTACTAATCGATCTTGAAATGTACGATATGCACGCATCTACATTGATCGCGAAAAAAAAAATTCTCAATTATTAAAACTTGAAACGAATTCGCAACTGATTTGATTATTCTTTTGTCCGATTACGATTCTCGATCGCTAAAACAACTCGGAATCTCTCGTCACCAATAGAGTGACACATATAAGCAGCATTCTTCTTTTACAATTTAATTTTTCCGATGAAAGACCTTTTCTATAATAGCGAGTACATTTCACGATGAATAATATTTATGTTTATTGCCAGTACATCGTCGTATATGTTAAAAAAGATCAAATTCAGCGAAGCTTAATATATTTTGCTAATGATGCATAAATTCTATATACCACGCGAATGCATTTATAAGACCATAGGAAACAATTTCTTTCATTGCACAAAACAATGTTTCTTTTTTCTTTATAGTCGAAGCAAAAAGCAGTCTTCTGATTCGACAGTTTCATTTTTGTGAATTGGTTTATTTCTACCGATTTCAAAAAAAAAAGGAAGATATACGCGTTCGTTACATTTGTTTTTTTCGCATATAACTTGTACTTATATTAACCGATAAAATTCGATGAGTACAGCTGAGTTAGCCAATAAAAAACGTGAAAGAATTTAGTCACTTTAGATTGAAAACAATATACAATAAATTACATGTTCAACTAAGAGAGGAAATTAGGATATACAAGAATAATGCATTTCAAAATTATTTAAATTCCCTGGATACTCGGAATGGCTCACTGTGGATAACAACCAGAAAAATATTACAGCAATCCCAAGAAACCCACAACATAAGACTGGAAAACGGTAAGTGGGCTAAAACGGATAAGGAAAAAGCAGATGCGTTTGCTGCTCATCTCGAAGCTACTTTCATGCCTCATGACGATAGCAATCCAACACACCCGCAATTTATTCAACATTCCTTGGAGCAGCCGTTGCAAAGTCATCTGTATAGTAAATCATTTTCTCCGGGGAAAGTGTACAAATGTCTAAAGGAAGCTCCTATGAGAAAGGTACCTGGACTGGATGGAATAACTGAAGAAATCTTGTCGTATTTGCCAAAAAAAAAGCTACCACTCTGCTTTGCTATATATTCAACGCTATCCTATAAGTAGGTTACTTTCCTAAATTCGGGAAGAAATCAATTATACTAATGATTTTGAATCCTAACAAGCCTCAAACTTTGGTATCATCATATCGGTCAATCAGTTTATTGAACTCATTATCGAAAATTCTGGAAAAGCTAATCTTACAGAGAATCTATCCATTGCTAATAAATAATAATATCATTCCAAATCATCAGTTCGGATTCCGGGCGCAGCATTCCACTGTCCAGCAATGCCACAGACTGGTGGATGCGATTTCGTCAGTATTAGAGAAGAAATGAGTGTGTTCCGCGGTCTTCCTGGATGTGGCCCAGGCGTTCGACCGAGTTTGGCAAATGGGGCTTTTGTATAAACTTAAAAAAAAATTCTTTCAACAGATATGTACTTAGTTTTTTTATCTTATTTACAAAATAGGACCTTTTTGGCAAGAATCAATGATACAGTATCCGAAGGGGGGGGAAATTTTTGCATCCGTCCCGCAAGGTAGCTTTTTAGGGCCGGTTCTCTATTCGATTTATACCTCTGGCTTGCCAGTATCAAACCGAACTATCATGGCAACATACGCAGATGATATAACCATATTAGCTTCGAACATTAATATACACGCAAGTATGGCCGTATAAAACCATATAGATAGAATTCAAAGCTGGGCCAGAGGCTGGAGGATTAAATTTAGTGAGGAAAAGTGTCAACAGGTGACTTTTACAAATGGATTTATCACATGCCCTAAACTAAAGATAAATGACATTGAGATCAAATAAACCGATTCAGTTAAGGATCTCGGTATGTATTTGGATCGCCGGCTTACGTGGCGTGTTCATGTTGCGCAAATCCGTAAGAAAATTTTCACACGCGCCAAACACCTGATTCCATTAATAGAAAAAAAGTCCACTCTAAATCTAAAGCTGAAACGATCTGTCTACTTGATGGTCATAGCGCCGTTATGGAGGTATAGACTTTTGAGTTATATGGGAACTCTAGTAAAATCAATCTCTTACAGATCCAAAGGCAATAGTCAATTATTCTCCGAACAATCACATCAGCTCCAAAATATGTCTCTAACTTAACCTTACATAATGATCTAGATATTCCATATGTTAAAGCAGTGCACGTCGAACAGTATCAAAAATTCTTTGAAAAATTAAAATTAAATACTAATCCGAACATAAATAGAATGTATATTAATACTCTTCCAGGTATAATCCAAGACGAAAGCGTAAGAGGAGGAAATGGTGCCGTGACGCCCTTCCTATCACTTAATAGCATTTATAACTTAAATTATTCAGTAATATAGAAATATTTAAATCGTTACTTGCATAAGAAACATACTTGCTTTAACGTAGTTACGGATTATGTTGATCCTTTACTCGAAATAGCTTCTACCGGTACTCTATGGACAATGAATAACCGCATCTGTCGCTATAGTGTGGGCTATAAGCTTTATATATTCCTGGACTCCTATGGGCGATGCTTGAGTGCATTTGCTGCCATGGTGTCCAGGTGCTATATGAAATACATTCTTTAACCAGAGTCGCATTGTCGCCATGGGGGCCGGATACTGATGTTATATATTTCCCAGCACATCCTCACAGCAGAATTGGTATCTCGGACCTAATTCTCCCGTTGGAGGGATTGATCTGATTTATTTGGTAGGTTAAAGTGGAAGTCACTGGCGCTGTTTATGGTCTCTTAAAGCCGGTACGGTGGAAGAATAAAAAAAAAAAAAAAAAAAAAAAAAGTTAGTAATATAATAAGCACGATTAACTCAAAATATTATCAGTTTGGAAACGTAATTTTGAGAAAGGATTAATTTTTGCAAAAAAAAGTAAATAAAAGTATTATCAGTGTTAATTACTATGGAAATGGAAATTAGAATAAAGAAAATGAATTTGAAACCACCATGGCAATATCCAGGAGGGTTCTGGATAAAGATCTAGTCAAGCAGATGATCTCCAACTTTCTTCGAGGACAGGGTATACAGAAGAAGAAGAAGAATATCGCAATTTGCAAGCTCATCAGTAATGGAAATATATTATGTTTTTACATTATTGCGTACAACTTTTGACCGAGGAATACCTTTTCATTTATTAGTAATTTTTCTAGTCGGTGGTGACCCTGTACGAGTATAACGGTAAGTATCGATAAGTACTGATTGAGTAGTCAGCAAATAACGTTTAAAAAAAGTCTCCTTAAAGGTATATTTTCTTTGCTTAATTTAATCAAACAGAAATCAGCCAAAAACAGTCCATCTCTGGCAAAATTTGAATGTTATATTCTTAAACCGATACCCACTTTTATAAACACCAAAAGTAGCATCATTTTGGTTTCTAATATCTGTACTGTCATTCAGAAATATTTACACTAAAAATGATAAAATAAAATATTTAAAAAACAACAACAAAAAAAAAAACAAAAAAAAACGAATATCTAAAATTTAATAAAAATGCATTAAAAAGTAAAAAATATACATATTTTACAGTGAAATATACCTTAAGAAGATATTATGACAGCTCTTAAGTAGCATTAATTTATCGTAACCCCTCAAAAAAATTCAGATTGCAATATTAATTAAAAACCGCAT
This sequence comes from Icerya purchasi, assembly GCA_039619475.1. Lineage (NCBI taxonomy): Eukaryota > Metazoa > Arthropoda > Insecta > Hemiptera > Monophlebidae > Icerya > Icerya purchasi. Next base: position 348,735,086 of record CM077116.1, on the reverse strand, counting down.
TAAATATTGATATTTCCATTGCATTGCTTATAGAAAAGGAGCGATTGTGCTGTTATACTCATTAAATTGTTTCTAAATACTATGGTAGGTTAAATTTGGTACCGACTGCAAAAAATTAATGTTATTTAAAAATTGTAATATCTTCTTAAGGTATATTACTCTGAAATATATTATTTATCGAATAATTATATTTTTACTTTTTAGAACGTTTATATTAATTTTTTAAAGTAAATCTTGAAATCGATACTACTTTTTTATTTATTAATAACAATATCATTCTTAGCCCAACCCCCACTACTTTTTCTGTCCCAAAATGTGACATTAAATGAAGGTTTCTTTTTTCTTTTTTTTAACACACAGTCAGGAAGAATGAATTTGCCAATTTTCCTCGTTCTGTACGAAGTATAGAAGTGATGTAGCTGCAGTTCGGGAGTGTTCCCAGGCGGCGGGGTCAAGAAGAGGAGGAACCCCTTGCGAGGCATGAAGAACCGAGTTTCATGTATAGATCTATATGTTTGCATATTATTATTTTATGTTATGTACGAGTATATTATCAATTTTAAGTAATTTTTTCAAATTTTTATCCTTTTAAAATTTAAACGGTTTTTGAATCAGCCAGAATTAATCATTTGTGTACGGAATGTTATTTTTATTTACCTTAAGTAAAGTTAATCTTTTAAAATAAATTTATGCCATTTTACCATCATATAAATATAATATTATAGAACCAAAAATCTTCAAAAATAATTTTATAACAAAAAAAATTAGTCTAAATTCTTCTAGAGGTTTTTCTTTTTTCAATGCATGTTCGTTACGTAATGTTGAAAGTTACTGTATAGAATACAAAAACATCGATTAATTTTTATCTGGAGGATGTTTGTAATATTTATCGTGTTAGTTATTTCGCTATTTAGGAATTATATTATTTAAAATATGTATATATACGTATATTAAATATAATACATTTCTTTTTTTTTTAATTTTTTTTTAATTTTTATTTTATGTCTACATGAGTAAAATATAATACTTAATGCTACGTAATATATAAAAAATTTGCTGCTATAAAAAGCCCTGACTTTGGGCGTAGCCTTCCTCAAGTCGACTCCATTCATGTCTATCTGCTACGATTCTGTGAAAATGTTTATATTTTATAAATTTTTGTATGTCGTCTATCCCCATCTGGTCAGTTGTTTCCCTACTTTCCTTTTCTTATATCCCAAATACCAAAAAATGCTTTTATGATATATAGTTTATTTAATTATTAAAATGTTTCACCCTTTTTCTAAAAATCGTCAATCAGCTCCGTATTGTGTAATCAATTATTAGATATTTCATATTTTTCATTTCTTCATTTTTTAAAATTATTTTTATAGGTCACAAATATAATGCTTACAATATTTTTAGAAAACCTTAAAGATTTTTTATTTTTAAATTCTATATTCCTATGACATACATGTATCCATCGCGTAATTTTTTTTTTTTTTTATATATAAGCTTAGCAGATAACAATTGTCGAATACTATTAATTGACGTACATGCATAGAGCTCAAGTTCTCTTTTTAATTCAATCTTTAGTTTTATTTAATTATTTAACTTTCTGATAAAAAATTTATAAAACTTTTTGAAATGCAAGAAAATTGGCATTAAAAATGATAGGCCAATATCTGATTTTCGCAACTTAATTGCAAAGTAAAAAAGCGCACAAGTATTTTACTCGTTACTTTTAGACAGAGTTGTTGAGTACTATTAATACAATATGTATTATAAAAAAGTGAATAAACTGCTCTCTTGGCCTTGTCTTTAGAAACAAATAAAATTTATTTCCTATTTTAATTATGTTTTAATTCATTAATTTTTGATTTTTATTTTGTTATCTGAAATTTTATAATTTATTTCATTTTGTCGTTAATACCTTGGAATACGCTTCGTCTCTAATTATAATCGTATATATGTTGTTTTTTTTTTTCGAATTTATTAAAATGAAATAAGTTAACAACTATGATAGAAGTAGAAGTTTTATTTTCTTTTATACTTTTGACCGAAAGAATTTTTATATTAAAATTCATTAAAAGTTATTTTTAAATTATTAAAAAAAGAACGAATAATTACGAAGTGATTTAATTTAGTCTAAAGCTACAAATCATAAATTTGCCACGGATATAAGTATACATCAAAAAAAAAAAAAAAAAAAAAGAACCCTTATTTGGATTCTTGTAAATTAAATTTGTGAGGCAAAATATACTGTTTAATTAAAATGTTCGCCTAATTCGAAAAATTATGCCGATAATTTAAAAAATCATTACGACCCTGATATTGTTTGCAGTAAAATTGCAAAAAGGAAAAATTGTTAAATATGACTAAAAATTGTGCGCCTAGTTTTTATTATTTTTTTATTTCGAATAATTATAAACTGTCTTTTTGAACTAATTGTAGTGTATGAAAGTTTTTAATGAACAGAATTAAAAAAAATAAAAACATCACCTATTTGACGATAAATTTAAAAAAAATAAGTCACGTGACTTTTTAAAACGTTAAATAACTTTTTCTGTGATTTACGATTTTTTTCGTGTATTTTAGGTCATGAAATCACTTTCTAAATTGTAACTTCTTTTCAAGAACAGTGTCTTTTATGTCCTCTGACGAGGAAAAAAATTTTAACGATAGAAGATTAATTCTAAAAAACAGGGTTTCAATGAACAGAAGATGGAATAACTCCGCGAATCTTCTGTTGCAATTAGTTCAGATGGCACTAAACCGATGGCTTCTGGTACAAAGAAGGATACTAACGGTAATAAATCTAAAAATAATAATCATAATAGTAATGGAAGCATTGGTAACAATAGTAATAACAATAATACAATTAGCAAGAAAAGCACAGAGGTAAAAGGCTTTAAAGAATATAAAATCAATATAATTAATAGAAAATAATTTATTTAATAATACAAATAATGAAGGTTTTTTTTTTTATTTAATTTTTTTTTTTTTACAGGATTTAGCATAATTTTATGTTTAATTTACTCCAGCTATTTTTAGTTAGTTGTTTCAGTATTATTTTAGCCACTTAGTTGTTCCCTCCAAAATGTTTCAAGTATTGCAGCGGAATGCCCGGAGTATTCTGGCTAATAAGTGTGACTTGGAGTTATTTCTGTTTAATCACCATGTGGATATTATTTCAATATCAGAAACGTAGCTTACTAACGATAAATACTTTCATATTAATATTACAATTGCTACCGAGATGATAGAGAAGATGGGTACGGTGGGGTAGCTGTTCTCGTCAAGAGAACGTTTACTCACCACCCAATTAATCTAAACCTAACTGATTCCAACAACAATACGAAATCCAATGCAGTTTCAGTTTTCGTTACTTATGGGAGCTGCTCTGGAATTTTTATTTCCTATAATTCCCCTCCAAACCACTTATTTGACCCGGAAACCATCCTTGGAGCCTTAAATAATTTAGGCGAAACACCCATCATTCTGAGTGGCGATTTTAATGCTTTAAATAGATGTTGGGGATGTAGTCGGAATGGCAGAAAACGTTGGGCAGTGATGAATATTATCTCTAATTCGTCACTTTTTCTCCTTACGATGGTTCGGCTACAAAATTTGGGAATCCGCAATTTTCAAATAATTCAGTGGATTTAACGTTAATTTCAAATGATATTTTCCTGGACTGCTCTTGGAGAGTGCTCCCCATTTCGTTGGGTAGCGATCATTTTCCTATCGTTATTGACATCGGTTCAGAGTCTTCCAACTTTACTGCCGCTGACCCATCATGCTTAGATGATAATATTTCACAATGGAAATTCGCAAAGACCGATTGAAATAGATTTCAAAATGCACTGGACTTAGGTATTCGTGAAGTCAATACCATGATCGACCCTATTGATAAATATTATATAATCTATTTCAGCAGGCCGTTTTGACGTCTTTACAAGAATCAACCCCGCGAGCGACCCTATATAAGGAGGAGAAACAATCTAAGCCCTCGTGGAATAGTGAGTGTGAATTAAAAATTAAAAACTGTAATGAGGCTTTAAGGAAATTTCGATTAGAAGGCTCCATGCAATCGTACATAGAATATAAAAAAAAAAATTGCCGAAACACATAAACTTTTAAAATCAAGCAAAAAAGCTTCCTGGAAGAATTTATTTAGCAAATTTAATAGGAACACGCCTTTAAAGGAGGTTTGGTTTTTGGCTAAACGCTTCAAGGACAATAGTACACCGAGAGTAATGTCATAGGTAATGCGGACTGGTTTCAGGAGTTTGTTAGCTTGGCGTCCCCTCCGTACGTGCCTACGGCGGATGAGTTAAATGAAATCAATATCAATCAGGCGCCACAAACTCATACGGCGGCGAATCATTTTTTGCTACAACCTATCTCTTATGCAGAACTATTTGTCCCATTAAATAAGAAGAAAGATTCAGCGCCTGGCCTAAACGGCGTAACATATTCTGTTCTAAAGAACATGTCTAAAAATGCCAAAATTATTCTTGTCGGCATCTTTAATGGTCTGCTGCAACAGGGGTTGATTCCGGAGGACTGGGGTCGGTTTCTTGTATGCCCTTTTCTGAAACCCGGGAAGTCTCCTGCTCAAGCATCTTCTTACCAGCCAATTTCCTTGGATTCCTGCCTAAAAAAAACATTCGAACTGGTTATAAAGAATCGTTTAATATGGTGGCTTGAAAATAACATCTTTCCGCACAATATGTTTGGGTTTCGTCCAGGTTTAGGGACTTTGGATTGTATTGCTAGCTTTTTAAATGACGTTTACCAATCGTTCATAAATAGGGAGTTTCTTTTGGCCACATTTTTAGATGTTAAGGGAGCTTTTGACAATGTTTTCATTCCCAACCTGCTCAAGCAATTAACCGAGTTAGGAATACCAAATCTCATGGTAATAACTCTGTGTAAATTATTTTCGAAAAGATTGCTCTATTTCCTAAACCCTGTTTCTAAACGAACGGGTCTCCGTACAGTTCATCAGGGACTTGCTCAAGGATCGGTTTTAAGTCCTTTATTGTTCAACATTTATATCAAATCAATCCTTTGTACTCAGCTGCCCTCTGCTTCAAATATTTTATCATATGCGGACGATGTTGTTGTATATAATAGAGATAAAAATCTTTCTTATTCAGAACAATCAATTTTCAGTAAACGTTTCCCATGATGCCTTTCAAAAGGTTAGCTTGGACTTGTCTCCATTCAAATCGTGTATTACATTATTTGCTCTTAGGCCTCACTCTCAACCGGATATAATAATTAAAATGCATAGTCAAAACATTACGTTTTCTAAACAGGTGAGATATCTGGGCATGTATCTAGACTCCAGTTTAACTTGGGCATTCCATATACAGATGTTGCTCCAACAGTTACCCAGGACTTTTAATCCATCGAAGGCGATTAGCAATACTTCCCGGGGAGGCAGTAACCTTAGGTCTTCTGTATAAAGCTATTGTTAGGTCTAAACTCGATTATGGTGGGATTTTTTATGGATCGGCTTCAAAGTCGCTTCTGGGTAAGTTAGACGTTCTGCAGAAGCTGGAATTGAGGCTTATAACAGGGAATGTTAGATCGGCTCCTACTATAAGTCTTCAGATGAAATCTAAAATTCCTCCCCTACAGGTAAGAACATCTCTTTTGGCAGATCGATTTTTAATTAAATATTTCAGCTTCCTCCAACCATTAATATTAAAAAAATTCATTAAAATTTCAAACGAATGGAGATTCGTACAGCGTAAGAAACCGCTTTTAATTAAAAATGTCAATAGGTACAGCTCATATTGCTCAGCCCTTATTCCCGTGCTGCCATCTAGGTATTTTATTTTCACGTATATTATCAATTCAGTTAAAATAGACGTAAATTTGGACCTCTTAAACAACTTAAAGAAAGAATACCTTCCCCACCATGTGTTTAATTCTTGTTCTATGCAATTAATGGAATCCGAATACCCTTCTTTCCAAAGAATATTTACGGATGGCGCCAAGTTCTCAGGGTCTAGGAAGGCGACGGACGCGGCTTTCATAACGGGAGAGAACTTAATATTTAAGTTTAAGCTTCCGCCTGAGGCTTCTGTGTTTACTGCTGAGTTGCTCGCCATTTACAAGGCCTGCGATTTCATTCTAAACGCTGCAGACGGTAGAAGAAAATCGGTAATATGCTCAGGCAGTCTAAGCAGCCTTTTGGCCCTTAGGAACACAGCCACTTTAAGCATCAGAACCACCCATTGATATTCAAAATCAAATTAAAACTCGCTAACATTCGGGACAATGGGGGTACAGTAAAGTTTTGTTGGATCCCTAGTCACTGTGGGATCATTTTGAACGAGGTGGTAGATCAAGCAGCCAAAGACGCTGCCTGGGACGGGATAATATATCCCTACATCCCATCAACGGATCTTTTAGAGAAGGTTAAAATAGATAACTTAACCGAATGGGAAAATATTATCAAGAGTGCGCCTAGTATTATAGGCAGGTCTTACGAATTGACCCAATCGACTCTTCCAGTTAGACCCTGGTATTACAATATTTCTAATGTTCCGGATAGTTTGGTGCGAAAGTTAGTAACTACTATCTGCAGACTTCGTACAAGGCATAACAGGGTGCGACTAAATTTTGGGGTTGAAACCCCTCTACATTCCAACTGTAATGAGCATTTTAGTACAGGTTATCGTGAGGAAATTAATCACCTGTTGTTTAATTGTGAGACACTAGCCAGAGACAAAGTCTTCCTTTTGGAGAATTTAAAGGCCTGCGGTTCGTTTCCTCCTTACTGTATTTTTCCCTTACTCGCTTCAGGTAATCGTGTGTTGATAATAATATTCACGTTTATTAAAAGAAGTAGAATCATTATTTAAGTTGTTTTTTTTTTTATGTTTTCTTGCTTTTTTTTGTTTTTGATTTGGCCCGGCTTCAGTTAACTATCAAGGAGTTCTGATGTGGCTAATAACTATCATTTTCAGAGGTCTTGCTACTACCTTGTTAATTACTCGGTTCTAAACCTATATCCTTGACCTGTTGCTGTCCAATCGCACCCCAGTGCCTGTTGCACTTCGGATGTGATGTGGTCAGTATTAATTTTATATTCTATCCTTCTTCACACTCGTGGGCTATGTCATATCACGGCAGCCACGTGTGTTCGAATTGTATTTTGGTCGTTTAATTATCAGCGTTATTCCGTATCCTTCTTTTCGACATACGTGGGCTATGTTGCGTCATTGCGGCCATGTTTACTCGAACTTTATTGCTACACACTATTCTGTTAGTCTAGGTTATTTGTAGAAGTTATTGGTGGCCAGATGGTTTCTTGCCGGGCCAAAAAAAAAACAAAAAAAACTGTCTTACTCTCTTGAATTGACTTCGATTAAAGAAGATTTGAGAAACAACAAAAGATTATTTATGTGTAAGCTGTTATTGCATAATAATCGGTTTATGTCTGGTAATAGATTAAACTCTTGACGGAATTTGGATAAATTATTACAATCTGCTAGTATATGACAGATAGTAAATTGGCAGGTGTTACAGAAAGGACAGGATGGTGAAGGTGTGTTATTAAATAGGTATAAGTGAGTTACAACAGAATAACCGAATCTTAATCTAGATGAAATTGTTTTTTTCTGTTCGTAATTTCCTCTTAAATGAAATCCATTCTTCGACCTTTCCTTTTGTACTTATGAATTGGTTTGTAGTTGAAATTGTTCTCCATTCTGCATTCCATTGTCGCATAATTTTTCTTTACAATCGATCTTCAAGTCGTCTCCGGTAACAATGGATTCGTTATTCATATCTGGGAACAACGAATTTACTCCTTTGACCAATTTATCAGCAATTTTGCTTCCATTTATTCCTTTATGATGCAGAATCCGTATGAACAGAATGTGTAGTCCGATCGAATTCATTTCTGTCGGGACATCGTAGATTCTCTGTAAATCTAATAATTGATATTAAATATAGTCCGGATATTCGTAAGAAAACTCATCGAGTCTGTTAGAATGATAAACTGGCACGCTGTACGTGTTCACAATATTTCTTTTAGTGCGAGATATATTTCGTACATTTTAGCAATGATAACTGAACTACAAAGCGGTAATTTTTCAACCCTACGTGCTGTGTTCAGAAAATAGAAAGTTGCTCCGATAGATGTTTTTGTTCAATAGGTGTAACAGTGTACTCGATTTGGATATCGCTCGGAAAGGTTGTTTAACTCTGCTTGAATGTGTGAAGTTCATTGACTTTAAAAGCTCATCGATATTTTGAATTGGTGGTATTAACCATGGTGCAGGACTTACGAAAATGTAGGGAAGCGAAACGATATATTTTCGAAGTATAGGGGACTGGAATGTTGTCCTTAAATTTAAATGCAATTTGTTGATCGTTCTTTTGGGTAGACTTGAACTTATTTCGATAGCAGTTGTCAAATAGAAGGTTTTCTGTCAGTAAGATGGCTGCAGCAGAAACTAGAAGGTTTACACAGTTTGAATTATTCGTCGATATCTAAGAAGAAATTCGTGGATGCACTTCTAAACGCACCTATAGCTGATGCCTTGGTCTTAAGTTAGAATGGCTTGCTAAACTTATAAAGTTACGTACCATAGTCTAATTTTGTTCGGATAAGGGAGCGATATAATTGTAGTAATGTTCTTCTGCTGCATCCTAAATCAGAATACTTGAATAACTTGAGGATTCCTAGAGAACGGGTGCATTTAAAGTGTATGTACAAGTACATAATATGTTCTTTCCATAATAACTTTTTTGCCTAATAGGATTCATAAGAATTCGATTGTCTGTGCTACCGGAATTGATTTAGAACGAAGTGTTCATTCTACGTTTTATTGTTTATTTTTGTTTTTAAAGAAAACTATATAATTTGTTTTTTCAACTGATATTAGAAAACCGTGGTAGTGACTCCGAGCGTTTATTTTGTTTATCATTGGTTGTACAATTTGTTTAGCGAGACTTACAGAGACGACGTCTGGAGATATATGCTAACATTATATACAACCCAGGGCGTCGCCAGCCGATGAGCCAGGGAGAGGCAAGATAAGTTGCTAGCCGCTAGGGGAGGGGGGGGAGATGATAGAAAGAGGATATGAGTTATAGGAAAATAAAATTTATAAGTTGTAAAGGCTTAATATTTTATTAAACAAGAATAAAATCTTAATTAAAACATAAGTTTTCCAAATTGTCCATGATTACGCGCCTATGAATACTCATCAATGCCAGTTGATTAAAAAGTTTCAAGGCTCCGGGGGGGGGGGCAGCTGCCCCTCCCGGCCCTCCGCTGGCGACGCCCATGTATAGAACCATTCTGATAGAGGTTATTTAAAAATATGTTATAATATTTCATTACAATTATACAATTAATTTTCATAATTTTAAATAGTGAGAAAAAATAAATAGAAACAGAATAGATAGTAATAATAAAACCAAAAATAAAAAAGATAAAAAGAGGCCCCAAATACGAAATTCTGAAAATCATTTTGGAAGAAAAGATAAATGGAAAGAGATCGAGAGGAAGATGTCTAAGTTCATGGATGGACAATCTTATCAATTGGTTCGACTGTCCTAACTCCTCCGATCGGCTATTGTAAAAAAAAAAATTTCAATCGTGGATCGCCGACGCGCCCAGGGTAGGAAAAAAAAAACCTTCAATTTGGAGACGGCGTATGAAGAAGAAGTTGTCTATAGGGAAAAATTATGCTGCATTACGAAAAGTTGTCGCCAAGGTTTGTCGACTTAAAGAAATTATTAACCCCGAAACAGACTATATAGTGACCGATCGATGCTACAAGAAAAAACAGCTGCGATAGCTCTGGACTGGAGAGCACCATAGACCACATAATGAAACCGTTTGAAGAAAGCCGAAACGAACTCATGAAAAATATGCTCGCAGCAACTGTAAATCAGATAGTGGAAAACCCAACACGTCATCTGCCCTGCTTATTGTATAAATTTATAAAAGTCACTTAGAAATATAGACATGGCAACAAAAAAAAATGGTACTACATAAATAAATATTCATTATAAATAGTAACAATTATAAAATTAAACGGGTTAAATAACGCAGTCTGAGCTAGAAAAAAAAAAAAATCCGATCAGTAATTTTTACTCGTTATTCTAGTCGTGATTTTGTAACACTGCCAGATGTACAAGTAGAGAGAATATTCAATCACCTCCAAACAAATATCATTTTATTATATTTAAAATAAGTTGTGGGTCTCACAGGGTAAATATATGCCCGTTACATACATAACCGAATTTTAAAATTTTGCATTAAAAAAAGTATCTAGAGATAAGTTTGCATCCGCAAGATGTACTTGCCGCATGGTAGATTTTCCGCGAAACACATTGTGCTCGTTCTGCGATGATAAAAAAAAATATTTAAACAAGAAAATTCCTATCGCTGAAGAAAAAGTGAAATTTGTTTCCCTCTACTTTTAATATCTATTTTTTTATAACTTGTCCATCCAGTAGTCTTCAGGCCAAAAAATCAACAATGAACAATCGATTCCCGCGAACAATCGTAGTAAATCACATCAGATTTATTCTTGAACTGAATGATTATTCATGAACATCCGTGAATACGTGCTCACAAAACGTAATTCAATATATTAACAGTCCACTCGGCTATACACCAACAATTTATTATAATACACTGGCATCTTCACCGAACACGATTCACAACACTGGCACGCGAACCAAGGACAATTTTCGATATTTCTCATCTTTATTGCTGTCAGGTTCCGGGGAAATAGTCAACTTCCGTCATTTGTAACACTAACTTCCTCAGTACAGACACACTGAATAGTCAGCATTCACAATGTGTATCTCTGTCCGTAAAGTCGACCTTCGCTATTAGCGATGATATTCTATTCCTCTTAACTACTGACAGAAACCGATATCAATTCTTTAAAATAATTTTCTTTCCTACTTACACTTATTTATTTCGTCATCTAAATGCTGCTATATTAATGTTATAACCCTCTAGTTTGAAAAATTGATCTTTAACGTTTCTATTCTACTCTCTTTTTTTCTTATCACGCTGTCGACGAGCCAAGTTTGGTCATCAGTAAGGCTGTTTCAATTTTATTTATTGCAACACCTAAAAATTCAGTCCATCAGTATTGGTGTCGTTAGAACAAATACCTCGTCGCTGTAATTTCCTTCTCCTAACACAGCTCTTTTACCGGGGAAATCTTTTCGCCAAGTACTAATTGGAATATCTTATACTATTTTTCGTTTTTCTTATAACATATTCCGAATAGGTTAATTTACGTTTATGAACAGTAATAGTTTACGTTAGTTTGACATTCTTTTTAATACTTATTTATCTGTAATCTGGTCTGGCTACAAAATTTTTAATAAACAACGACGATATATGAACATCTGAAAAGGCCGAATTTGTTTTTCCATTACTCTTGTTAACGTAACAACTTTCTAAGCCTTGTAATAACGACATCATGAATAACGCGAACCAGTTGCATTCGTAATTGTAAGCTTATATCTTTTTTTATAAAAACAATTTAATTTTATTATCGAAATAAAAACTGCTCTGGTGTTTTCTATTTTTCATTTCGATGTTCCGATCGAAACCAAATACCCGATTATACAAAGTGACCAACGTATAATTTTCCGACTGTTTCACTGCTATTTCTCTTATACATATTTATGGAGTACCGTTCATTTTTTTTATTTTTATTTTTTATATAAATCATTTATTTCTATATATCATATTTTACGCTCACATCTCTTAGACTCGTGTAAGCATGTAATCCTTTAAAACTACCTGAGGAAATATCGATACCGTATCATCGACGTATCTTATATTGGAGACGCGTTTTTCACCAACTGGAATATTCCATCACTTATTATAATAGCTTGTTGAAGAATTAACACAGGTACGTAAACCTGTCAAACCCCTCTTGTATTGATCCGGATCTCTTCTGTGATAAATTTATCACAACGAACCGCGGCTGTTTAGTGCCAGTTCAAATCGTATATTATTTTTACATGTGCGTTACTTAGGTCAACTCCCTGTAAGATCTGTATCAGTTTTTCATGATTAACGTAGTCAAAATCCTTTTTATAATTGATAAAATATACATTCTGCGATTAAGGTCCCTGCACCTTCGCGCTAGAATACTTGCACAATGCTTCGCGAGTACCAAAACCGTTTCTAAAGCCGAATTTCCGCTCTCCTGAGTTCTTTCCGCGTGCAACGTATATTTTATATTGTTTTTAAGAAAATGTTTAATATATATCTGACAACACGCAGGAAGCTTATTGTGCGGTAGTCATAAAAATCTGCTACCTTGAACTTCTCTCCAGAAAGCTATCAACTCCGATTTTATCCAATCTGTCGTCTTCCTGTTTGGTATATTTTGTTGAAGAATTTCGATAAAATGTTCACCGTTTAGGTGTTATTTTTGACTAATTTTAAAAACTTTTTGTCACAGCAGCTTTAGTTTTTAATTCATTCATTCTACATTTATGAAGTCGGTTCTCGGACTATAAAATAGGCTTCCTACTTACTATTCGCATCTTTCTAATCTGTCCTGTAGTTTCGTCAATATTGCATCATTATCATTTCTTATCGTAAGTTTTTTCCGTTTTTCCAATAAATTCGTTTACACTTTTTATAAATATTAAACGAGTTGTTCTGCTCATGTTATTTTTTTTATTTCGTCACTCATTTTCCTCGCAACCATACTTCCTTTACATCGCTAAATTTTCTTCTATTGCTGCCTTGTAAAACGACACGTAATCTCTTCTTCAAAACTTATCCTTTCCTAGTTGTCCGTATTTCAGAATTGGCAACTAACTTCTCAAAAAACCTCCCGTTATTTCGTATATATCAAGTTAGAGTTAAGGCAAAACATATAAAGGTCACCTGGCAGAGCGACATGCGCGGTGCTTCTAATATCTGTTTAAATAATCCGCGATGGCAGTTTAACATTTCTCCTCTACCACCGTACGGCTAAAATGTACAAATTGGGGTTTCCGTCGCAGTTTTATTTGATAATTTCGTCTCGTAGCCCTCTCTTACATATTTTCTTATGACCGTCTTGTTTAAAATATATTCGTGTTTTACAGTGAGCTATATTTAACTGAATTTGTTGAATATTTATGCTTTTATGTTTCTTTGTCTATGCTTAGCGAGGCACCGTTACACGTTCTTTAAATCTAGCGCTATACACGTAAAAAAACATTTTAATAAAAAACCCAACGCTGAACAGTTACTTCACCCTAATCAGAATTTTACAATTGTTTTCTTTCATCATTCGTTACAATTATAGAGTTCAAATTAGCTGCGTCTTGAAATAGAAACTGTTTAAAATTAACTCCGCTCAGATCACTGAAGCCCATCAACAGGACCATAAAACAATGTTGACAGCCACCTGAAAGCGCGAACTCCGATATGTTAGAATTAACACCTCTACCCAATCGCAAAGATCGCTGTCAACCGATACTCATTTCTTCAGATAATAAAAATCACTTCTTAATCTTTTAATATTTTCCATTGCTTATAATGAGAATTGTCATCGATAGGAATTTTTTCACTCACTTTATTACCAAATCGTTGTTCCAAAAATCAAAATATGTTTCTTTTCAACTGAGCACGAAAATTTATCAATAGTGCATTTAAGAAATTAGACCTTGATTTCAAAAGTATAGTTGCAATAACATTGCTATACAGAGGATTTAAAGGATTTTTCGATGCTTTCCATTTTTAAAATTTAATTTTTCTTTTTTTTTTTTTTTTTCTTCTGTTCAGTTATAAGAAAATTATATACTCCCACTGCTTTTTAAAGATTTATTTTTCGTCTTTTCGTAGTTGCTGGTTTTTTCTTTTTATTTTTTATAATGATCCTGTTTTAGGTGTTAAATAACTAAAATCACCTTGGGAGTTTCTTTTTCGCCAGTTTCGTAATTATACCAATAACTTTATCTGTAGTAGGGCTTTTAGGTTACAGCTAGCACACAAAGGTGCCGCCACAGATAATTGGGCCTAATAACAGCTAAAACCAAAGTGATTTTTGTCCATCGGTCCGTCCACGCATGGGGCTTCCACCCACTACCGCCGCAAACGTGCACTCTCTGTTCCAACGCATGCTCCGGTCGCTACCGCCTTTTTTTTTTCAAATTCCGGTCCAAAGTATTGCAGCTGGGTTTCAAAAAATCCCCATCGCGCATCCACACACGCTGCATACTTTCCTCATATACAGGTCTATTATACATATCATCGTATGTAATATAGGTAGCGTAATTCTTAATATTAATTCGCCGAGGATGGGAGGTGCGTAATTTTCGTTGAGTGTTAAAAACGTTCGAATCTCGACACTTAGAACTCAAATTTTAAAGGACCTTTCCAAGTCACGTTCCGTTCGGGCATTTTTTTTTTTGTTTTTAATTTAATTTTTACTTTACAAGTATAGAGAAAAATACATAATTTCATCAGCCGTGCAGACAACTATATCATCTTTGCATCAGTTGCCTCAAGTGGATGCTGCTGCAGTTTAATTGTCTTATATCACCGTCACGAACACACATACACATACTCTAGAAATACTTAGAAAAAAGTCTCTCGAGTGCGAAATTATTTCGAAAAGTGATTTTTACATTTTATAAATTTTTTAAATTTTCATCAATGTTCAGTCTCCTGAAACGGTAAGTAATAACGTTATATTTATTTAAATCGCGTTATAATACATTTTATTTTTTTTCTTTAATTTATCGAGTTTTAATCTCTATACCATTCCACGTAAGCTTCTACTTTCATATCCGCTATTACATATCTTCCACACGCATTTATAGATACCACGGTTCCTAAATAGAAACTTACACTTAGTGGTATCGATAAAAATTTTTATTTCTAACCTATCGTATTTAATTTCTCAATATTAATCTGTCATGTCTTATTTAAATATTCATTTTACATCTCTCTCTTTCACTGTATGCCATCGTTTGTTCCTTCACACATAGTTTATGTATGTGTGATACACTCTTGCTTATGTATTTACATACATAAATAGTTAATAGACCTCAAACAAATTATACTAACTATTACAATGTATACTTGATATTACGTAGGATACGGCTCCTAAGGAAGCATGTCCACCTGCTTGTTCCCCTCCTTACTCGCCACCATCATCCCCGGATACTCGAAGACGAATCCTTACCTCATCCTCCCATCACTCGTATTTACTTTCCATAATGAATTATAAAGGCTTTGGAATACCAATTGCTATTCCAGAATCTATCGAGGTTGCTATAGACGAGTTTACTTTTCACCTATCTTCAATAGTGACGACCAACGGGGGAGCACGCACAACAGTAATATCTTTTCATTTTGTTAAAGGAGACATACATCCTCATCAGGGAATACGGTGTCGGTCTTCTAATGGCGCCCAGGGGGGTTTGAGATCGATACAGCCCCTCGTCCGGTACACACAAATAAAAACAAAAATAAAAAAAATAAAAAAAAACTATCGGTTGCGGTTTATATTTTTTTTGAAAACTTTTTTTCCCTTTCCGCTTATACTTTCTTCCTCCGTCTATCCCCACAGGTTTATTATATATAAGTGGCGGTGCGGAAAAGGAGCGGGGAGAACAAAAAATAAAAACAAGAAAAAAAATGTTACTACTCTTAGGAAATGTCTTCGCCCAATGACGTAGTACATTATGTTATTAGTATTTAATGATGAGATGATAGCAATTAACGTTCCATTGCACTTTACTTCCCTTATTATCAATCTCATGCAGAATCGTTCTATCCACCTCTCTGCTCCTTCTTTTGAAACTTCAAGAATGGTTTTTCGAGGTCTTCCTCAAGGTTCCTCCCCCTCAGTTCTACTCTTTTCAACATATACACTATCAGTGTGGCTTCTCTTCCTCTAAATTCTTCGTCTTTATTCTTTGCTGATGACATCCTACTTTATGCCTCATCTCATGGTATTATATCAGCCAGTGAGGCACTTAATTCGTCTCTTTCCGTGTTGGATCATTCCCATTCCTCAATTAACCTTTCTATTTCTCCTACTAAATCTTGTTATGCCGTATTTACTCTGCGACCCTATAATCCTGATTCTGTCTATCTATCCCTAGAAAATACACTCCTTTCTCGTGTTAATTGTTTCTGTTATCTCGGGGTATCTTCTTTGACAGTCGGTTATTGTTCTCCGAACACATCAAGTATCTTTCCTCTTCAGCAACCAAAAGACTAAACCTGCTGAAGGCCTTATCTCCAACCAAATGGGGTGGTTATCCTTATGTCCTTATTTCCCTATATAAATGTATCATCCGCCCAAAATTTGTTCACTGTTCATTTCTCTATGGTTGTGCCTCTAAGTCGCGACTCTCTAAATTGGATGTAATCCAAAACTCTTGCCTTCGTCTCTGTCTTGGTGCTCTTAAATCCTCTCCAGTTCCAGCAGTCCTTGACGAATCTAATACACCACCCCTTTCTATTCGCAGATCTTATTTGGGCTATCGTTTTCTTACTAGGCATCTCTCACTCACGTCCTCTATATCCATTCCTATCTTTCCATTACTAGGAACTGGCGTTTCGTACCTAGGAAAATTCCTATTCTATCTCTCATTGCTCTTCGGCTTAGTTCGTTTTGTCCTTACATAATTTGTCAATCTTCCTTATTTCACTTTTAATTTCGCCGATCTCTGCCATCCTCCAAATATGTATACTGTTCCTACGCTTTCTAAGTATCTTTCGCAGGCCCTAATCAGACAGGAATTCTACAGTTTAATTAATTCTGATTTTCCCTCGCATACAACCGTGTTTACAGATGGCTCGAAGAAGCCGGATGGTGTCGGTGCTTCTTTTATCCTCCCAGATTTTGTCTTTTCAGAATCTTTCCGCTTGCCTCCTTTCTGCTCCATATTCACAGCCGAATTAATGGCTATCCTACGTTCCGTTATTTTCATTTCCTCTAATCACATTTCCTCCAAATTTTTGATTATATCGGACTCCATGACCGCCCTTCAGGCCATTTGCTCTCCCCTTCCTGATTATTCCTGTAATTTTATTATACTCCACATACGTTCAATTATCCACCTTCTTTCTTCCCTTCATTCCATTCAAATTGATTTGCTGTGGGTTCCTAGCCATTCGGGCATCTGCGGTAATGAAGCGGCGGACACATTGGCTCGGTTTGCTGCCTATTCTCACTTCTTCTTTTAAAAAGTGCCGTCGTCCAATCTCCTTCCACTGTGCAAAGGTTTTCATCCCAGATTTTGGTATCGGATGTATACGCTTCCTCTTTCTTTAACAATCGTTCTTTCTATCTGTCTGCCCAACCTAGTCTTCCTGCCAATCCGTGATTCTCTTTGTTTCCTTCTCTTCGTCGTTCTGTTGTTGTTTCCGTTATTCGCTTGCGCTCTTAAGCCATACTTTATTATCTTCCTCTCGTTTTCGTTTTTCGTTAGTTGCCTCTCCGTATTGTCCTCTCAACTCGAACGAAGAACATGTTTGCGATGCGGACCGTGTGTTCTTTGACTGTTCATCTCTTTCTGCTGAGTGCTCGGCTTTCTATTCCACTTTACTGATACTCGGTCTTCCTACTCCATATTGCGCCTCTTATGTTCTATCTCTTCCCTCTCCACAGATTGTTCCTATTATTTGTTCCTTTCTCCTAACAATATCTGACCGTATCAAGATATATGTGATTCCTTCCTATTCTAATTATTTCTGGGTAAAGGTCCCCGGTTGACAAGCTCAAAAAAAAAATTAACGATTTGTTTACAGAAAAATTGTATTGTTTTATTAGATCTGATTACATAATAAGTATGCAAATTATATATTTGGGGGGGGGGGGGGAATAACTAAAGCATTATTTATATATGTATATATTTTTTCTTCTTGTTTGTGTTTTCCCCTGGGTTTGTCAACAACGGACGAATTGGTTATAGCGTTATTTAGTAGTAGTAACCTTTCGAAATTTTTTTTTTTTTTTTTTTATTATTATTTCATCAGAACTGATTAACTTTAGTGGTCATTTAGCGATTAATTTAATATGATAAAGAATGTTTTGTGGAGGGGTAGTACTCAGTAGTACTCCCTGTAAACTTTATAATAAGGTCTAAAAGCTTATTTCGCCACAGTCTGCGTATTTCACCAGAGTTATCCGGCAAATTGGTAGCAAGTGGATTCATATGAGTGCTAAGTCTAGCGACATGTTTACTTGCTTGTCTTTTGATTTCATCCTCCGCAAACATGACGTTTAAGTCATTATGGAGGGTATAATTTAAGACGTATCAAGGGGCTGCAGTAATGATTTTCAGTACCCTATTTTGACATCGCTGTATTTTCTGTAAGTTAGATGTTTTTGCGCAGCCCCGCCACAGCTGTATACCGTACAGCCAGATCGGTTTTAGAGCTATTTTATATAATAGAGTTTTATTTTCTAACGACAATCCCGATCTCTTAACTAATATCCACGACATGGTTCTAGTTTTAAATCTCAGATGCTCGATTTTTTTTTGAATGTGAGTACCCCAGGCCAAGCGTCCAAGTTCATGCTTAAATATTTTACGTTATTAGCATTCGGTATTACAACGTTATTTATTTCGATTGGTAGGCGTTCAATTTTTCAATTTGTGAATGAAATATGCGTCGACTTACTTTCGTTAACTACTATGCGCCATCGTTTTAGCCAAGTCTCTACATGCCCAAGTGACTCCTGCAGTTTTTCTGTGGCTGTGTTTTCACAATTATCCGCGTACAAAGCTACTTTTGTATTAACCAGCATCGGAAAGTCGGACGTGTAGATTAAGTATAATATTAGACACAGAACACTCCCCTGCAGGACCCCGGCCCTTACTGAAAACATATCTGAGTATTCATCGGCCATTTTCATACGAAAATATCTTTCTTGTATATACGATTTAAATAGTAGATAGAAGGAGTGAGGAAGCAGAAGTTTAAGTTTATACAACAATCCTTGATGCCATACCCTATCGAAGGCTCGCTGGACATCCAGAAACGCGGCCGTACAAATATTGTCTTGTTTTCCAAACTATTTTCAATAACCTTCGTTCGTCTGTGATACCTGTTCTATAGTGTTGTGGTGCATTAGTAGATAATATTGGAAACGACCGTTTTAAAATAAATTTTTCCAGTATCTTTGAGAGGACAGGAAGCAACGAACGACAGGTGTATATGATGTGACCACCTCCGACGGTTTGTGCCAGGTTTCGGTATAACAATTATCGGCGAAAACTTTCAAGCCAGTGAAAAATATTGATTACGAAGGACGGCGTTATTATATATTTATATTATAAATACAATACTTTTACGTGGTAATTCATTTAAAAGCTCCGCTGTGATTAAGTCAAATCCGGGGCGCTCTTTTTCCGTTTCATATTTTTCAAAAGTTGCTGTATCTCATTAGGGGGGCAACCGGTGTTATAGGTAGACACTCATTTGCAGCGGTATTTCCAGAGGTATTCGAGGATATCTGTGGAGTCAGCAGCTTGAGCATTCGGTGTAAATACATCGTAAAAATAATTGGCAAAAAGCGCCGCTTCTTTAGTGTGAGCCCAGCTACCGTCGTCAGGTTTTTGTACTGGCGGAATACGCACAGTTGGCCATTGAAAACGTCTGCTTTACACAGCGAGTAATGATTTGTTTTTTGATCGGTGACAAACTCGAAACAGAAATGTTGCAAGCGTTTCGTTTTTATTTTCACGCAGTACTTTACGCAGTTGCTTGGTTTTTCTATTTAGTCGCATTTTATAAGCCGGATTTCTCGTCCTATTGCAGGTTTTTCGTAATTTCCTCTTTTCACGCACTAGCGTTAGTATATGTTTCCGGATATTATTAGACCCCTTGAAAGGTTCTACAGTTTCGAAAATTTAATTTAATTATTTTCAACTTTTCAAATTAGTAACAGATAAAACAAAAAGAAGAGAAAAGCTGTAAATACTTTTCACTATGCATTGCGATGAATGACAGAAAATTACAAAAGTCACTAAGCGAAAAATTGATGGCTTTCGGTACTACTCCTTATTTCGCTAACAATTAATTCATCGTACTATATATTTTTTCCTGCGGCGTAACCCGATTGTTCTCGCCTGAAGGTGAAAACAGAAGAAATTTTACTTCTCAGCAATAACAAGACGCTACCGTTCTGTTTAAAATATACAGGGTGCGGCAGCGTAACTTTCTTTTTTAAAATGCGCCACTTTTTTTCTACTGAATTTTGTTAAAAAGAAATAATAACAGAAAATCGAAATAACATACTCTAGATCCCATTGGCTATGCTTCTTCCCTTGTAGTTTTATTTCGTTTTCTGTTATTATTTCTTTTTAACAAAATTCAGTAGAAAAAAAGTGGCGCATTTTAAAAAAGGAAGTTATGCGGCCGCACCCTATATGTAGGCTAAAGTCATTCCTCTGACCTGGAAATAAAATAACGGTATGTATACGTACACATTTTCTTATTGCTTCTTCACTTTTTTGCATCATTTGAAGTGTATATTCGCTGATTTTTATATTACGTCCTATTTATTCATAATTCTCGCTAAATTTTACTCGTTATCCTCTTCCTCAGATAAATATGTGTATATTCGATCGAAACTACAGTTTACAATTTATTATTTGCGTATAATTTACGTATTACTCTTCGTACTTTTTTTTTCTTTTTTTATATCTATTATTGTTTTGTCAAAATGATGTGCGTTTGTTTGCCTATACTGTGAATTTCCAAAAATAAATTATTTTTTTCCTATATTATGGCTTCTTCTTCTTTAGGTGCGGTACGCACATAGCGCGTTGGCGCAACCTATTCGTACACTTTTGGCTGTACCGATAAGGGTTGTATACCAGGCAATTGTTTATATGCAGTACGAATGTGTACACACGCAAGACTACATTCGGAACAGATTATAGTAATCGTTTGATTTACATCGTTTTACAAAAGTGCAGTCCCGTATGTGTCTGCTGTGTTCTGACCTAGCGCGCATATGATGATATGCATGTTTGCCATTGCCTTCCACGTGATTATTAACGAATGTTTAATTTAATTCGTTGTAATAAGTTCTTCGCTCGGAATCGAACCCATGACCTCCGTAACGGAAGTCAAACGTTCTAGCAACTAAGCTATCGCGACGACCATACTATTACTAAAATTTAAAAAAGAGATTATTTTATAGGCACTAAGAAAAGTATTACCCGTGCAGGATTATTTTGAAAATAATAGAAATTGTTATAATTTCGGAACATTATTATTGCGGGAGCTAGCTCTTTCGGGCGTAGCGAACTCAAACCTTTTTACGGACCAGGTATCATCCGTTAAACGTTATCATTTGTGTTAGTGGAAAACACGAGTTACCAAATTTATTTCTACATTATCCATTTACTGCTATCAGAAATTCCACACAAAAAATACCGTTCTTCATTAACGATTTAGTTTTAACACGTGTATAAAGCATGTTATATATACATACATATATATAATCACAAAACACATATTTTACATCATATTATTGGGTTATTCATTTTTTTTTTTGAAATAACGACTTCAGTGTGAAATACAAATAAACAGACTTTTACGATGTAAATTTAAGAGTTCCGTTAACATTAGTGGTGATTGATATTAATAATCGGTCAAATACAATATTGGTTCTTTTCATTTTTTTCTTTTTTTATGTATAGTCAGCCATATTTAAAAAATTACAAACCATTAACTCTACGTCATTTAAAGTGTAACATAACTGGAAAGAATTTACTTCTAATATACATTCGTTATATTATCTTTCTTTTTCATTTATATCTAGCAAGTTTTATTGAAGTTTCTTCTGTTATCTATAATTTTAATTATATATTTAATTCCTTTGACGAAACTACCTAATTTGCCATGTGCACAATAATCATATGAGCTTTTGCTATTTAGCCATCTCGCGAGTAGGATACGATGTTCTTCCTCTCACTACACGAACCTCGTCTTTACTAAGGACTGGATGCGGCACAAGTCTTTCATGAGTGGATAGTTGAGGATTGTAAAACAATAGCCTCAATCTACAAGCTTAATATTCCACTAGAAATGAGTAATGAGGATTGAGAAAAACATAATAATTACCTTCCCTTTGCCATACTTGCGGAAAAATACTGAATGAAGGTAAAGTAAAACATCACTGTCGCCTCACTAGTAGATATTGAGGTGCAGCACATAGCGGGTGAAACCTTAATTTACAGCTACCTTTTTTTATTCCGATCATTTTACATAACCTTACTGGCTACGATGCTCGCATTATAATACAGGAGATACACAGGACATACACGTTCTCACAAATTCAACCAAATACTATAAAGGTTTTAGTAAGCGATTAATGACGGAGAAAAAAAACGGAAGAATACAGATGCGCTTCGTCTATTCGTTTCAATTCATGAGTAGCGGTCTAGAAAAACTTGCCTTCTATCTACCAAATTTGCCGGGAATGAAAAGAGAAAACTTGCACTTGGCTTCTACTACAGAAGTCTTGGGATCGATCCCCGGCAATGATAGAGGTTATTACGAGAAATTAAAATTAAATAAAATCACGTGGTACCACATATACCACCGTATGCACGTTAGTTAATGTATAAAAGGCAGGCACACGTGGGACTGCATTGTAATGTGATAATAAGCGATTATGATCAGTTTCAAGTGTAGTCTTAGGTCTACACTATTGTCTTCATTAGCATCGCATATTAACTATTACCGTGAAACCTAGCAGCAGGTATAAAATGCATCTCCCAATTTACCTGGCCAGTACGGGAGATTAGGCCAACTTATCCTGCCAGGAATTGTCTATACCCAGCAGTAGGTTGATACGAGCATATTGTGATTGTAAAACATAAACGTGAAAAACAAAACCTGACGTAAACTGCTAAGATCATTACACCAACACAGTGAACAATATACTAAATTCTGATTATCAAATATGCGCCTCTTTATCCTGTTTTCTTCCTCACCTCTCTTTACAATTTGAGCACATTATAGCTGGTTATTTTATCGTGTATTATAAGCGTGTAAACAAGCGTATTTTTGGGGATATTTTTGCTCGTCTTAAAATCTACTCGCACTTGTAGAGCAGGCTTCCATCATTTAGGAGCTCATTTTGAAAATTACATGGAATAATGCAGAGCGGATATTTATTGAGAAAATCTTCTACGCCCACTGCCAGATGTGGTGGATTTTTTCCATTTGAAAATTGCAATAGGTTAGGTATAGATTAGCGAACGTTTTTCGATCAAAGTCTAAATTCATTGTTTCATACGGATATCGTATCGAATTGATGTAAGCACAAATTTCGGTTACATTAACATGATCAAACGTGGACGCATTTTTCGTTGGATTATTCTGTTTATCTACCTGGAAACCAGTGACTATGAAACGAGGATACTCTGTAGTCGAAGTTGATTTAATTACCCAACTGTGATCAGTAACATTTGAAAGTGACGGTAGAACGGAAAGAGACCAAGCTCAGATACCTGCTTTATCCTTTTTATTTTGTTAAGATTTTTACTCTGTCGCTGAACTTGACGAAAGGAAGTTGCCATGCGATTGTATGCAGCGATACATTAATAGTCTTATCATTGGGCGATGAGAAAGCATTCTTGTTTGTTTCCCCTCAATAACACAAGCTCATGGCTAGCATACATAATTGCTCGCCAACAATCTTCCGTAAATCCGAAAATGTATCAAAAGGGAATAATAAATTGAAATTCTAGTTCCATGGCTACAGCGCTGGTAGCTTCCATTGATGAAGTCGGCGGATGAATAACATGTCTCATCTCACGCGTAAAACTTTGAAATAGTCGGATTTTATATTTTCTGAGCATAATAATTAACGCATGAGAAATGTAGCTCCCGCATGATGTATACATTCCACTGTAGTTCCATTAATTTCGTACCATAATTCCGAGAATAAAAATAGCGGACCGTTCACTGAAAAATCTACTGAGGGGAAAAAACAGTGCCTTATAGTACTAGACAACTTTCTGACGGTAGAGTAATAACATATTTTTGCTGTATCGAAATTCTTATTTCGTCACTAAGACCAAACTTTGAACTCGCATACGATTTATGCGTTTGTGCTTTGTAGGCCACTATTGTTTCGTCAACAATCGCATTAGCCGAATCAATCTCTAAAATATGTTCCATTGTTGTTCACGTACTGCTTTTGTTTAATCAACCAACACTGTGTAAACCAACAATTTCAGTATAACTTTTTCTACTCAACAATCTTTTACTTTTTCACCTCTTGTTATATGTTTTTCTAACGAACATAACGACGGCAACGGCTGCTTATATATATACACTTAAAACGTTATATACAATTATCATTTTTATTGAATGACACACATACTAATTCAAACTAGTTAGGTGTAAATTTAAAATTAATTCCTCGTTACCGAAATCGATTAATTTCCCGTTTTGATCCTTTATACATATATACATTTATCTCTGTGACGTACTCTGACGTCACCAGCAAGTATATTATCGATCTGGCATTTTCGGTAATTTTATATCCCGGAGCTATATTTAAAGGAAAACTGTATACGAAATGAGACCATAAGATACATCCTCCAGTCGCTAAATTGCAATACACATTTTAAGTACTAATCAACGTTATTTGTACAGTCTGAGGACTTGTATGCCATTTTTACAGCTCGAATACTTGCGTCACACTATCAAAACCTAATAGCAGTGCAATGCTGCTTAGTCCTGGAAATTGTAGATAGTATTTGCTCTGAAGTATGCGCTTTAATGTTCTTTCATCCACTTTCAATGTAATGCCTCCGTCAAAATTATCTTGTAAATACTCTCCGATATCTTCAATTTTGTAGCACCCGCTCGGTAGTGTAATCGATTTCAGAGGTTCTGAATTATTCAGCGCTGAGTTAGTTTCGCCCTGCGGGGCACAGGTTGCTGTAACTAGAGTTACCTCCTCTAGTAAGTAGTCACTCGACCGTCGTATGGTGCTAACCCCACCGACGGGAGAAACGAAACAGCAACCACAAGGGTTCTGTACGTCCACGTCGTGCAGGGTGGTAATTTTCTATTCGGCGGGCTCAGCGCTGATTAGAAAAGCTAAATCAAAAACCCACAACAGACTGCTGATATGAAAACGGAGGAAGGTTCATTTGCCGAAGATGTTCCTACTAATAAATACCGTTAAGCTTTATCACTGCAGTAACAACAGCAGACTATCAGCAACTCGTTCGCGACAATGTGCCCCAGTCGGATTGAAGAATGTCAATCCAGAACGAGTAGGCGAGTATTCGGCGCCTTAAAACCGGATCCTTTCGGCTAAGGGAGACAACCCTGACAGAAAATCATGGCGGAAGGCAACGGGAAACCACCGCCATTATTCTTCCCTAGATCTACATTCATGAATAACAGGAAAAATACAACGGCCCTAAGTCTCCGTCAGGCTGCCTCTCATCCGCCAAGACAGCCGGATAGGGTGCTAAGAATATGCGGAGGGAAAACCAGGCGGAACGTAATTAATATCGCTACATGGAATGTCAGATCTTTATATCAGATTGGAAAACTTGCGAACGTAGCATCGGAAGCCAGGAGATTAAACATAGACATATTAGGGATTAGTGAAACGAGATGGACTGGAAGCGGAAGAATAAGTACGAATAAGGACTACGAGATGATATATACTGGAAAAGATAAGCATGAACATGGAGTGGCAGTTCTGGTAAATAAAAAAATAAGGAATAAAATTAGTGCAATAATTCCGAAATCAGAGAGAATAATTTTCATCAGTTTCGAAAGCAAACCTAAATCATTCGTAATAATCCAAGTATACGCGCCAACGGCGGAAAGCGATTTAGCAGAAGTAGACAAATTTTATGATGATTTGGAAGAAGTCATGAAAAATGCGAAAAACAGCGACGTAGTATTTGTAATGGGTGATTTCAATGCGAAAGTTGGAGTGGACCACGGGAGTCCAGCGGCCGGAAAGTTTGCACTCGGTGAACAAAATGAAAGAGGGGAAATGCTTGTAGAATTTGCCGAAAAACATAATTTAATGATATGTAACACATATTTCAAACAGCATGAAAGAAGACTATACACGTGGACTAGCCCGGGAGATAGAACTAGAAACCAAATAGATTATATTATGGTTAATAAACGATACAAAAACGCTGTCAAAAATTGTCACACGTATCCGGGAGCAGACTGCAACACGGATCACAAGATGCTAGTTGCGAAGTGCCGGATAGCTCTGAAGAGCCTTAAAAACAAAAAAGAGGATCAGAAACAAAGGCTAGACGTCGAAAAAATCAAAGTGAATAGAATAAAAGAGAAATTTCATGAAGAATTAGAAAGACAGGATCATAACCCCGACGATAATACAGATGATAGCGTAGAATCGATATGGAGTGTATGGAGGGACAAGGTCATAAAGGCAGCCAAGAATGCAATACCAACAAAAGAGAAGAAGAAGCATAAGTCGTGGATAACAGAAGAAATACTGGACCTAATGGATAATAGAAGGAAAATAAAGAACAAATATAGTCAAGAATATAAACAACTGAATAAAGTTATTATAAAGAAATGCACAACAGCTAAAAGTAAATGGTACGATGAAAAGTGCGAGGAGATAGAAGAACTACAGAAACGACACAACGATAGAGAAGTACATACTAAAATCAAACAAATGATGGGTACGCACAAGAAGAAGAGGACTGGAATAACATGTATGCGAAGCAAAAATGGAAAATATTGCGTCAATAACGAAGAAACGGAAGAAACTTGGACAGAATATATAAAGGAATTATATAAAGATGATTCCCGACCTACAATAGTCAACGTTAAGACACAACAAGCAGCACCAAAGATTGAAATATGGGAACTGAGGAATGCCATTAAGAGAGCTAGAAATAATAAAGCTGTGGGCGAAGACAACATTGCTGCTGACATAATAAAACACATCACTCCGAACTATGAAAAAGAACTGCTGAAGATCATCAATAAGATATACGACGAAGGCATTTTACCAGAAGATTTTAAGGTCATCAATTTCGTACCAATACCAAAGAAAAACGGCTCGCAGTTGTGCTCAGAGTATAGAACAATAGCTTTGATGAGCCATGTGCTAAAACTAATGTTGGCGATAGTAAACGCGAGGATAGAACGGAAACTGGACGAAAACTTAAGCGAAACCCAATATGGCTTCGTAGCCAAAAAAGGAACAAGAGATGCAATTGCCTTACTAAAAGCGATCATACAGAGAACACTGAATGCAAATAGAGAAGTTATTATGTGCTTTATAGATTACGAGAAAGCGTTCGACCGCGTTAACCATTACAAAATGATCGATATACTGAAGAAGCACAATATAGACGATAAGGATCTATGCATAATACAATATATGTATTGGAATCAGTACGCAAATATAAAGATTGGCAATAGTTATTCGAAAAATAAATGCGAAATAAAGAGGGGGGTTAGACAGGGATGCCCCTTATCACCGAGATTGTTTAACATATATGCGGAAGAAATTATAAAAGAAGCCGGAATTGAAAAAATGGGAATAAAAATAAACGGCCGCAGAATCCGGGAAATAAGCTACGCAGATGATAGAGTGCTCATAGCCGAATACGAAACACAGGCACAGAAAATGATAGATCGAATAAACAATACTGGCATAAAATACGGCATGAAAATTAACGCTAAGAAAACTAAAGTGATGAAATTCTCAAGAAACGGCGGCAGCAAAACTACTTTAAAAATCGGCAACCAAGAAATAGAAAATGTAGACCAATTCAGGTACTTGGGAGTGATGATAAATACAGACGGAAGAGATCGTAAAGAAATACGAACGCGGATTGGTA
Organism: Icerya purchasi; assembly: GCA_039619475.1. NCBI lineage: Eukaryota > Metazoa > Arthropoda > Insecta > Hemiptera > Monophlebidae > Icerya > Icerya purchasi. Next base: position 348,707,231 of record CM077116.1, on the reverse strand, counting down.
TGGCGAAAACGGCATTTAATAATTTGTACAAGGTGCTCGGAAATCAAAGCATGAGTCTAAGTTTACGGAAAAGAATAATGAAATGTTATGTCTGGAGCGTATTAAAATACGCCTGCGAAACATGGACAATGGGAGCAGATTGCGAAAGGAAGATAGCCGCATTGGAAATGTGGTGTTACAGACGGCTGATGAAGATATCGTGGACCACACACACAACAAATAACGCTGTATTGACAAAAGTAGGAGAAGAAAAGAGAACACTGCTGGAAGATATCAAAGATAGAAAACTGAAATACCTTGCTCATAAAATCCGAGAAAATGGAATTTTCATGATGACGGTGCAGGGGAAAATTCCTGGAAAATCAATAAGAGGAAGGAGACGGTTAGAATTAACAACAGCGAACCTACCAATAAATCCGCCATGCAAAAACTTACAGAAAATAATAACTCTTTCCCGGGAACGAATAATATGAATGTATGCAATCTCCTGACTCAGGAGAAGCAACTATGATGATGATGATGATGAGTTAGTTTCGTAGTAATACAAAGTATTACATTCGGAAGTAACACTATGTACAGAGTGATAGGCTGGTAGCGATACCAAGCCGATACTCCATTGACAACTATTAGACAATAGTGACGGTAGAAAAACATTACTGTTAAATTCCTCAATTTCCCGCTTAGTTAAAAGAAGTACGATATTATTTAAAAAGTAAATAATAAAATATGTAATAGTCTACGAGAAAAAAAATTAATAAATACACAATATACAATTTCAGTTGTAGCTCAAATGGGACAGATAAATTTCCATAGCTATCGAAATATTCAATTAATTTTCCACTTTTTCTGTAGGCAATTCAAAGAGTTCCCGGACCATATTTCGAATCCATGTTAACAATCGCACTTTCGTTTGTCTTAAGAGCGGTTGGTAGCCCACCTCGATCAAATACCCCTCTAAAATTCGAGACTTGTAATTTTTTCGCGTACGATAAAATATCGAAATTTGTTAACGGTCTATTTCTAGGTACAGAATTAACCTGAAAAAAAAAAACGATTATGTCTCTCGTTACCGTGGCTATATGGAGCTAAATATAAACCAAGACTGTTTCTGTACGGTCATAAATAAAGACCTTTTCCGATCTTTTTATCAATCGCGCCGACTCCACCGCCTGATTTAAAACTCTTTCGAGCTCCTCGTTAACATCTTTTACCGCTTTCGCTATTGAGGAAACTGATGATAAAATTCCTTCCAACGCCGCAATACCCACTAATAAAGATACAAGGGGGAGAGCTCCTCCAGTTTTGTTAATCGGAATAAATTGAATACTGGCGACTTTAATTTTTTAACCGCTTTAATCATACTCTTCATTCGGAACAGCTTTCTGCGCTACATTTAATACGTCTCTGAAATATAAGTATTTTCTTTTAGAGGATTTCGATTTGGTTTTCCGCTTCCCCACTTGGTTTTTACCGCGACAACATCCACCTCCTAATTTACGTTTTACTTTCATAGCGTTCATTGTTATCCAAACAGCCGCTTCCTAACCGAAATTACTATTCGATGCTTTAACTCGTTCCGAAGCTTTATTTTCTAATTTTCTATCCTCTTCAACTCGATTTTTATTATCCAAATAGTTGCTATATGCTATATCGTGTTCTTTAGCAGCTTTGTCCAATGGATTTATACCAGTTACACTATGACCTAGTTGACTATCTAACTTTGTACTGGGTCCTAAATAATTATAACCTGGATAATGCAGGTGAAACGGAAGCTTAACTATAACTCCATTTACCACAGTATCGAGACTGCTACCATGCTTGAAAAACAAAATGGTGAGTTTGACGAATGATACGAAAACGATTAAGGAAGAGTGGCAAATATATGCCCAAAGGCGGAATTGCTGAAGGAGCTACTGTCAAATTAGATTCAAGCGGAAATTATAATTTTAATGGGAAACAATTATTAAATGTTAGCACGATATATCACGAGCCTGCAGAATCTGAGGCTGCATCTTACAAACAGATAAAATTTATATTAGAACAAACGAGGAATGTTTTAAAGGCAAAGACATAGAGGTTGATGTTGCCAATGGAGTTGTTGGCGGATACGGTGGTGGTGATGGTGGTGATTGATATACATTAAATGTCTGTAGTGAATCAAGTAGAGGCGGAGATGATGGTACTAAATCTTGACTCTGAGCATGCAGTGGTGGAGGTGATAATGGAGATATTAAATCCGGAATATTATAAATTATAGTGTCTCCATCTATATCTCTAAAAAAGTTTTGGATAAGATAATTTGCTGTCACTCTCGTTGTTACAACAGAATTAATTGTTGAACCAATATTAGTATTATTATCAACATCCATTGTGGCGGAAATTGAATTTTGTGTGTTCTTAACTTCAGCAAACTGACTCATTTTTTTTAAAAAATTATAAAACTGATTTTCTGACAAAAAAAAATGTAACTTCTATACTTTAGTAGAGAAGAATTTCAACACATGCACTATGAGCTCTGAACAACTAATACACTTTACAATTATTCAACAACTTCGAAGATCATATATAGTTTCCTAAAAATGAAATGTGTTGTGTGATGTAACCGAGAGCTAGTAGTCAACCCTGACGGTAAGAGTGCTGAAATAAGACAAAGGAAATTATGCAACTGGTTCAGGCAACAGATGCAAAGATAATATAATTGTCTGCACGGCTCATGAAAATTACATCTTTTTCTGTACATCTTCTAAAGCAAACACAGCTAATATCAAGACAAATGTTATTCGATAGAAGTTTTCAAGGCGTGGGAAAAACAATATGTAACCCCCCCCCCGCGCCCCCGTCTGTAATTAACGAAAGTATGCAGTGTGTGTAGGAATGCGAGTGCGTGAAACTGCACGATGGAATTTTTTGAAACCCAGCTAGAATACTTAGGCCTGAAATTTTAAAAAAACGTGGTAGTAACCGGAGTGCGCGTGAGAGCAGAGGGTGCACATTCGCGTCGATAGTGGGTGGGAGCCCCATGCGTGGGCGGATCGATGGACAAAAATCACGTTAGTTTTAGCTGTTATTATGCCCAATTACCTGTGGCGGCACCTTTGTGTGCTAGATGTAACCTAAAAGCCCTACTATCTGTCATTGTATATATGTTATTTTTACACACTTCGTAATCCAAATGTTGTTTATAATAATCTCGTAGAAGTTTTAATCACATGAGACATTTAATATCAGCTATTCAACTAACATAGTGCACAATTAAGTAGTTAATGAATTGGTCTGCCATGAGAGCCTAGCCGTGTGACGTATAGACTGGTATCGCAAACACCCTAAATTTGAAAGAATATTTCATGTAAAAGGTTGATTTAAAATCGCAGATTAAAAACTATCGCATTACAGGTAGCAACTGTTTCTTGGCTCGCGATAAGGATTCTGGAAACAATAATCCGGTAAATTTCTTTGATAATCTTATTCTTCGCTGTGTTAAGCGCATTGTTGAATGCACATGAATTCTAAACAAGTGAATATACAAAAAAATGCCTATCAAATTATAAACGTTTTTGTGTTTCAATCAAGTTAATTATGATCACTTTTATCATGGATATTATAAAATCAGATAAGTGGAACTAAAATCATAATCTTACATTAATTTTATTGTATTTATTCGGTAACTGCATAATTTAGTATTTATTTGGTTCTTGTTTTGTATATATTCAAAAATATTTTATTACTTTTTTCGGAAAACTGGAAGAGCTCTATACATGTAAGAATTAAAGAACATGAAGCAGATTACCGATACAAACGAGTGGAAAAATCTGCGATAGCCGAACATATACAATAACAAACTCAATACGAAATTAAGTTTTGCAACATGAAAACGGTTATTTAGAGAAACGACTGAAATTGAAAGGCATAAAAATTTTAATAGAGATGACGGTTTAAAAATCGATTCAAATTGGAAAACGGTGATTGGTTTAACAAAAAACCAGCAGTTAACCAATCGGATGCAAATTTGTAAGTGTCCGGTATCTATTTAAAGAGTAGGTTAATTGTAGTCCAGCGTTTATGCTGATGATGAATAACGTATTATTCGAAACGTTAATGGAAGAAAAATATTGTAACGTGGTTTTTACCGGAAATAATAGACGAATGGTGAGTCAAAAAAGCCACGAAAGTTTAAAATCTTTTTCAACGGATCTAATTTCTTTTACATATTCTATTTCGATCTGTGTACTCTTTGTAAGTATTTCAAAATAAGGTGTCATAAAGTGTTAATAATACGAATTCGCTAAATACAACTTTAGTACTAATTTTGCGAAATAAACTAACATCTGTTTCCATTTTCATCTAAGTAGATTTGGTAATCAAATGGGCCATCTGTCCGAGCCAGAAAAAAAAAAAATCTAAATTTTTTTTCTTATAGGCTTTTTTGGTTTACGTGACCCGAGAAAGTATCTATCATATGATAAATGAATGTAAAGAAAAAAAATTTGCTAAAAATTTAATTTGATGTAGACTAGAATACGCCTTTAGAATAAACCTGCTTATCTTATAAAAGCGAAAGTTTGAATATTCGAATTTTTATTAGTAGGAAAATATAACCGCATTAAAACATAAGCTTCTACATATAAGCGAACGAAATCGCGACCAGAAGCTAACACTAATTACATTAATATATTACAATATATGTCATTATGAATTTTTTTACTGCTCCTGTATAACGATTTTTAATTTTTAATTCCAATGTTTAGTTTTGTAAAAATTAAAATAAATGTAAAATATATACAACTTCGGTTGACTTTTTCGATGAAATACCCCTTTGTACGTGATCAAATATACTGAATAGAAATAATGTGTACTAATAATCACTAATAAAATTCGGCCGATTTAGCAAAATTCCTTTTAATTTCAGATTCTATTGTTTAGCAGCAGAAAATAATTCTTTTGCATAAAAATTTAGTAAACCATGTTTTTTAAAAAATCGATCCATTTTTTCACGAAGGAGCAAGAATTTCAAATTGTTTTTTAAGACAATGAAATTCCTCAAAATAAATTATATTAGGCCATTAAAAGTAAAATCCAAAAAAATTATAATCATACTTTCTACGTAAATTTTTTTTTTTTTTAATCCACTTACCGGGTAATTTGTAATTTTTAAATAGCAAATTAACTGTTTAAACAGCATACCACATATTCAGTGTAACTTTACGAAGACACCCCCTATCCATTAAATTACCAAAATATCAGTATTTCATTATATAGTATGTGTAGCCTCGAAACTGTTGTTTTTTTCTTTTTTTTCTCTCGTAAATAAACAATACTTTAATATTAAATTTTATAATTATGCAAACGTAACAGTAGTACACAAAATGTTTCAGTACTTATTATGGCACACCAGTTTTGCTACAAATAACACGCATTAAAGTTAATAAATAAAACCGTATTCTAAAAATTCTTCGTAGAAAAAGTCTAAATCGTAGTAAACCATAAATATCCAAGTCAAGAACAATAACGATTTAAACATGTAATATCGGTACATACATTCAGTAACATGCACACGTACGTTAACAATCCAACCGTTCAGGTTAATGAACATATAAAAATGCTGTCTGGTCATACCGACAAACTCGTACACTAGTACCCACACGAATTCATATAAAATTGTTCTAATAGCATCCGGTATTTTGTGGGTACGGACGACTTTTTTTCAAAGTTCATCCCTGATGGGATCTGACTGGGTTAACAGGTCTCCGTAATCCGTGGCTTCGCTCTCGATGAAAGTTCTATAATTACTAAGTATTTCTTCTAAAGACAGTTGCTCGTCATGATCGTCATCAGTAGAAGCAAACAAATATCTTGTTTCCTCGATAGCAATACGCCTTGAAAAATTAATAACGATAATTAACAATAATGATAATAATCCATCTTCACCAAATACATATCAAAATATTATTCGACTGTTCCGTAACATTGAGGTTTACAGCGAACGATTCTCACAATATAATTTCGTACGACCAAATTTCATCGATAAATGTAATTTCTTGTCATAAATTGTAAACTGATTGTGATTTAGTGGCCTAAGTATTTAATTTAAAAAATAATAAAGAATGGGAAAATACAAAATACAATTCGCTAAATCAACAACTACTGACTAAAGTATGTATGTTTAAATTGTTTGTGGCAAATTGAGTTCTTGTACAACATTTTGTATCGGTCATTTAACATTCATTGAAATAAGTTGATTATCAATATCTACCAAAACCAAACACTGACGATTATTAATAGTAATACTGATATGTATCAACTTCCACGGGTAAATTCAGATTTTCACCCAAATTGTTTTTTCACAGCAACGTGAATTGAGAATTTCTGTTTAACGTCTTTAGGAATGATATCAGAATTAATTCTAAACAAGTTAAAATCTTAACTTTTTCTATTTAATAACAGGCGTGTGTTCGGTATATTTAATATATACTAGAAACAACAATCTGAAACTATTCCAATGTTTTATAGATACATTTATAATAGGCGGTTCACAATATTTATGTTTGTAACTAACACGCTAACTGTTCATACCTGTTGCGTTAATCGATGTTAAAATAAATAAAATAACACTTCAAAAACACAATATAATTAGTAAATTTAGAAAATCACCGACAAGTTTCAGATAGATATAGAATCCGAAACTAGTCGATGAATTTAAAAATTGATTAAGTGTTGTTTCACGTATTTTAATATCTTTACGACTGTCAGTCATTAAAACTAAAACTGAAAATAACAATGGGTAATTTTTCTAATCTTCACCTTCAGGTGCAACACCGAAGCAACAAAACCAAAAACTGTATTCCCTGATAATCATACGAGAGCTTGTACTACTACTACACACTTTCAAATCTATTATTTTACTAGTTATCAAAGATATTTAAAGTGATAATATATGTTTTCCCAAGTAATTAACACTTAAAACTAATTTCAGAGATATGTATAAGGAGTTCAGGAACATCCACTCATCGTGAACCCTTGGTTTCATAATTAATTCTCTTTTCTTTCCACGCAGTTTTGACCTTCCACGTTTTCCTTTCCTCTCTCTCTTTCTCTCTCTCTCTCTCTTTATAATTCCTTGGATTTTCCTACTACATAAACTGGAAATCTGATACGATTCTTGTCATCACCATCACGATTTCTTGCGTTGTATTCTAAATTCGTTTCAGATTACATCAGTTATGCCACTCCAAGCAGAGTACTTGTAATTCAAATTACAGGCATCCAATAAAATAAATTTGACATAATCGTCACGATAACTAAAAATCTAAAACAAAAATGTTCTCACATTCAATAATTCAATAACGCAACACACGGATTTTAAGTAACATACGTGTTATTAGATGTGACCCAATTTAAGATCTCAGAATTAAATAAAACCCCATCTCGATTTTTATCATATTCTTCGGAAAATTTTGTTTTCTCTGTGAGTAACCATTCTTCGTCATTTATTTTACCTGAAACATTAAAAATAATTACAAATCTATAAATAAATAAATAAATAAATATGTGTATTAATGTGACAAATTTTGTTTTTTTAATATGGATATTGTTTGCCTGGAAGTCGTTTCGCAAAGTATTCGTACGTTATGCGAAATAGTTTAAGTTCATGTTTTTACTAAAACAAAATAGTCGTATCATACTTTATATACCAGCCGAAAGACATATCCATATCAAAATGTAGTTCTGCACAAAAGATAGAGAAGTATTCTTTTAAAGTTGTTTTTAAAATTTCGAAAAATATCAAAAAACTAAAAACTTTTTCAACTACAATTTTTTCTATAAAAAAGGAAAAATAAAAATCTAAAAATTTGTGTTAAAAACATGTATTTTTAAAGGACCCTCGAGAGTTTAACTTTTTATTTTTTTTGAATAGTGTACACTTTTACAAATGACTTGAATATTAAAACCTTTTCTCTATTCATATATTATTCATCTATACGAAAATGGTCAATAATCATAAGACACGTCGAGATATTGAAAGTCGCATTTTAAATTCAAACAGAAAAAAAAATTACCGAAAATATCTAAACTATGTAAAACAACGGTTCAATTAATCGCTAGGCGAATATCTATGACTGTAACTGTGTATATCAGCAATTAATATTTCCAGACTAGTTTGTTTAATTCGCACAGCTGATAAGAAATTTAATTTGAATCGCCATTTTAAGCAAATTTTTTATTAGCCCAAAATTATGAAAGGATTTTACAAGCAAGAAAAAATTGTTAGTAGCTGAAAAAACAGGTTTTCCGAAAAGGAATTATAAAATGAAAACTACGATCAGTCGCTTATAAACCCCATTTTTGTTAGCCTGAAAAAAAATATCGTATTTCCATAAAGAGGAAATAATTAAAAATAATCTGTAGGTATTTCGGAATACAAGTCAAAAATTCATAAGAAAAACAATGAAATGGCACTACCGCGAAATATTTCAAGTATGGGAGAAATATTTAACAACGTTCACACAAACAAATTTTTATCTGGAATAGTTTTGTAAATATTCGCTTTGAACGGGAACAGCGCTATTATCAAAGTGCTCAGTTCAGTACATTGGTCCATTATATTTAAGTGGGTACACCGAAAATTTACTTAACTTCTGACAGTTAATATTTCAAACAAAAGACAAAGATATTTTCAAGAAATTAAGAAATGTTACTAAAAATGACAGAAGTTTCTTGAACAAAACTAGATAATATTGCTGTAGATAGAACGCTGTGCACGATTGGTAAAGCAAAGAATTTATAGTTTTACTTGAAAATAATTTATAAAAAAGAATCACTGCATTGTACATCAAATAGCATTCTGCCGCAAAGATTTCGATTTATCTTGTGTTTTTAATGCTGTGAAATATTTTATTAAACCGATCTTACTTCTTGAATCGCGACAGTTTCACAATCTATTCCCTCACGAAACGGTGTTAAAGGCGAATATGATTCTTCATTGTATCTAGAGGAAATAATTTCAGAAGATGCTGAAACCTACGTCAAACTGTGTAACATTATTTGAAGAAAAAAAAACCAGTGAAAAGTTTCCTTTAGAAGAATGAAGAAAAGCTGCGAGATCTCATTTTCCTACAGACAAAACAAAATACTTAAATAATCTTAATTTAAGATTAAAAGGTGAAATTGTATTTTTTCAAAAATATTTGGCTTTGCACCTTCTTTTATTAATAAACTTTAATTCTTTTCTAATGATTTTATACAAAACGATTCACATATGTCCCCACGAATACAGGAATTAGTAAAGAAATTTAATAAAAAACCACATTTTAAAACACAAAATCCTAATAATTAAATAACAAATTTCTTTTTTGATTTTCAGTAAAAATGATATTTCTCCTTTCATTAAATCCTCTTTAATTCCTATTGAAAAAGTAAACCAATACTTCCCTGAAATTCACATTGCAATTATTGACTTACAAAACCACATTGATTTCTTAAAAAATATAAAGGAATATTAATACATACTAATTATTTACATGTATATAAATTTAAGGCAAAATTAACAAAATTTACTGTAGAAATATTAAATTTTCTACAATGTTATAAAAATTTACTCCTAATTATTTAAAAAGATTGTTGTTCGCTTCTTTAAATTCAATGAATTAACACATTTTTAAAAAAAAAATCAATAATTAATAATGAATTTCATTTAACATTTATGAAATTTTAAAGAAGTTTACCCGATCCGCTTATAAACTCGTTAAAATCAATTACACCGTCTTTGTTAGTATCTTTATCGGCCAGTGTATTCTCAATAATAACTGGTAGCATATTCGGATACTCTTCCGGATGAATATATTGCTCATATTCATCCTGATCTAAAGCGCCATCTTTATTTGTATCAGCTGCAATAAATGTTCTTTTATCCTCTAAAATTATCTGTAAAATAAACACACATTGTTAGCAAATATATTGCACAATCAAAACGGAAAAAACAGTTACCGATAATTAAATAATATCAGCACCTCATTTTCATTATCATCTAGTTCATTCCCATTTTCCTGTTGTTCCTTTAAAATGCCTCTAATTTCTTCATCCCACGATACTCTGCCATCTTTGTTTTCATCCTTTTCTTCAAATAAATCTTTTGTTTCTTCTAATGATAATTTTCTTTAACATAATTAACATTGTACTATTACTAATTGTTAACTTTTACAGAACAGAAGAGAAATTTTAAACAAGTAAAATTGCTCAATCCGCACGCATTATAATAAACACATTAAACGTGTTCACATGCACAGTAAATAAAGATAAAAGAATCGGGCACATTTCATTATTTCAGTTTCTCTTGTTATTAATAAAACAATCGCTTATACTGAGACAGAATCTGTTTAATCGCCTTCTCAATTTGTTCGATTTAATTATTTAAGTGATTTAATTGATATCAATATAATATAAATAATTTGTTTCTTTTTAAATTATTTTTAATTTTTTGTAAACGGAATCTATAATTTGAAACACTTTTACAAAAATTCTATCATTTGTATTATACATGTAATTATACGTAATATCAAATTTCTAGAAATCCCATGATATAATTAAAAACATTTATCGTCTAATGTCCAGATGTTTTTATTTTAATTTATCCGGATTTTGATGTATTTTCTTCACTTATAATATTGACTTTCCGGCATAAACCTGCGCCCTCCTTTTATTAAATCCTTATTAATAAAACTAAAAAAATATAAAAATGTTTAAAAATGAAATAATTGGTTTGTATAAGCCAACATGTAAGAAAAAAAAACGAATTTCGGTTATTTGAAAACTGAGTTAAGTTTTGACTACGAATACACAGAGCATAAAATTTTGAATAATTAGCAAAACTTTTAGGAAAGCATAAACTACGGTAGCAAAAAGAATTTAAAAAAGAGAATATTACCATTTTCATCAAAAATTTTCCTACTCGTACGACTCATGACAAAAATGTTTTTAATTCTTCCGAATACATGAAAATGACAATCTTCGGATTGGGCCGTAATCAAAAATCTTAAGATGATTTATCAAAAGCAGATTTTCAGAAAGCATATTTTTGCAGTGAAAAATAAAAAAACCTAATTAATCGAAAAAAATTTATCGCGAAATATAGCAAAAGTATGACAGAATGATAAAGTGGAAACAACAATATTGAACCGATTTCATAAAATTAAATTCTATAACAAACATTACAAAAAAAGCCATTAAAAAATTACAAATTCAAGAAATAAATCAGATATAAGTCAACGGGCTCAATAAATATCTGAATTTTTAAGTATAAATAAAAATATTATTGTGACAAAACACCTAATAGACAAGAAAATTATCCTTCCAGATGGCGAAAATGAAAAAAACAAAAAAAGAAATAAAATAAAGGTTTCTAAAAATTTCGAGATAGAATAATCGAATTTTAAACAATTTGTAAAGATATAAGATTTATAGAAAATGTTTCCGATCAACTTATTGTTCAATAAATGTGATTATTTCTATCAAAATACCGATCCAAAGTTTATACATAAATGTACGCCGTTTCGTGATTATTTAATTTCTTATGCAAGATCTTACTGAATAATTAGATAATTAGATACGAATATTTTATGATTTCCTTTACGTAACACATTTACTACTTATAATAAAACTATAACATCGAAATTTCTAACATCAGATTTTTCCAGCGTACCAATTAACTTTAAAAGACGGATAATTCTTTTTATTTTTTAGTTTTTCATTTACAAGTCAAACAGAACGTTTTTGAAATCGTCTTTTTCGGTAAATAACCTTATTAGAGCATAAAGTATTTTAAATAATTTATCGCGTAATTTTCTGTAATTCATTATCTGTTTTATTAAAAAGATACCAATTATTACTGTTTGAAATTAATTCCGTTAATACATTTAGTGATGATACTAAAATAAATTTACTAAATGAACGAAAACTCAGCCCCGTTTGAAGATATAGCATATATGAATTCCGAAAATCTTTAAAATATGAATTTTTATTTTTAAAACACAATCATTAGTAATTTCTTATCAGGTCTCACCTGTAACTTAAATGTTACATTTAAATTAAAACGCAATGTAAAAAATTAAAATTATGAAAAAATGACTTTTATTAAAGAACTTTTCTATTGCTTCAAACATCATTCGATGAAGATAATAAAAATACAGGCCAAAAAGAAAATCGAAAACGTATTACATCGAACTTTTACGAAAACATTAATCTCACTGTATTAATATGAAACAGTTCAGCATGTTTGTTTTTCAAGAGAGAAATATCATTAAAATCAAAATAATACAATTACGAAATCTTTTTTTTTTTTTTTACTATTTAAAAGTATGAATCTACAATAATATCAAAAAAATACTGCTGTTTGCAAAAAGAGCATCAATAATCTCATACTCGTATTTAAGTTAGAAGAAATATTTAATAAAAGAAATTTTTATGCAATATATTTACAATACTCGAGTTTTAAATATAAATTTGAATAGAAAAGACAACCGAAATTACGTACATTTTATAAATGATAAATTCAAAATTCAGTATAAATGCTCGGGTTTATTAAATTTTAAATGAGTTTATTTAAAGGTTTTAAAACTGAAGTTTAAGATTTCAAAAAGTTTCATATTATTAAAAATGTAAACAATAGAATCTTTTAAGTTGCTATTTGTTATTTACAATATGAATGATAAACAAATTTTCGACATATTTATACTTGATATCAAAGTTCACAGAGAATTCACCTATTTAAGAAATATTCATCAATGCAAACATCAAATACATACAGTGAGCAACACAATAAATTGTGAGTACAGAAAAGAGTAAAAAATGTTTTATTAATTTAAATTCATTGGGAAAACATACAATTAACATTTCCGAAAAAGAAAAAATGTTAAATAAAGTAAAATAAAAAAATTATAGAGAAAAATGATAAAAACGCACAATTTACACGCAACATAAACGTTGGACAATCTCAAAAACTTAAAATATTCAGCTACAATACGTACTATATTTCATACCGTCCATAGTTTTTAATGTTTTGTCTGCAAGCCCTTGGTTCTGATAACTGCATTCAATCGTTTCGGCATGGACGAAACTAATTTTCGCAAATAATCACAGGAGATAGTTTCCGATTCCTCCTGTAGGGGCTGTTTAAGGTGAAAGCGACTAGTAATGGGACTAACACGAAAAATTCTCGACGGCATTACAATCGAGGGATTGCAGAGGAGTTTCAAGAACACGAGGACAATTATAAAGCAGCCATGACCTAGTGTTGTAAGCTTTGTGCTTAGGATCATTATCCTAGTAAAACGTAAAGGTGTTTAAAATCTCCAATTTTTCAACACTTTAGCGTAAATTGTCCTTTAAAATGTTTGTATACATTTCCGCATTCATAGTAGTTTCTATAAAAACTAAAGAACCGACACCATTGGCCACGGAACAACCGCACACCATCACGATGCCTCCGCCATGGTTTATCGTCATCGTAATATTTTTTAATTCTAATTCAGTGTTCGGTTTTCGTCAGACTTTCACCGTACCATCACTATCGTAAATATTGAATTTTGATTTGTCTGCGAAGATTAAATTATTCCGAAAATTTTCAGCGACCGCAATATATTTTGTGGCAAAATCAAGACGCCTCTTTTGATTGATAGTCGAAATCAACGACTTACTTCCCGCTGTCTGAGAATTATACCCATTAATTTGTAAAATTCTACGAACCGTTTGACTGGAAATTTCTGTTCCAGATCTCGCGTGTAACTCAACTCTGTAGTCACTTTAGACGCGCTCACTTTTAGATTTTTGACGACAGATCGCACAATAAATCGTTTATCTTGAACTGAAAGCTTCGAAGGTCGTCCGGGAGGCTTAATAAAATTAATTCTATCCTCGTTTTTACAGCGATTAATAATGTGATATATCGTACCACGTGGTAGTTTTGGTAAATTCGCAATTTCGAGTACCGACTTACCATTCGCATAATGATAAATAACTAGTTAGCATTTAACAAGCGATGTTAAACGAGAGTGATTCAGCATGCTTTTCAAAATTGATAAACACAATGCTTTTTAATCGTTAGAGCAAGTAATATACGCGAGTACGTACATACGCTAAACGGTTAATAAATTAATTACCCTACTGATGCTTCGTTACTTCTGTTCAGTGTCGTTTACGCTATCTGGAAAATTCCCATGGATAAGGTACCGCGTTTGCGATCGTAGCTGTCCAATGTTTATGTTGCGTGCAAATCTCGACTTTTCCAACATTTCTCACTGGTTTCTTTTAGTTCAACTCTTTAATATATATATTTTTTTTCTACGTACATATTACAAAGAATGTTTACTTCAACACCCGAAAAATTGTAATTGATGAAATAATTTTTATCCTCTCCATGCTCCAAATTCATTTTTTTTTCTCGATGCCTAATGTTTATGTTGCTCACCATATGTATTTGGAATGTATTCAAATTTTTTATAAATGAAGAAGTAAGAATTAAAACACTAATAAAACAAAAAAGCGGTTAAATTTCATTTAAATACGTTTTAAATACTACCATTATTTTCATCAATTACATTTCTCATAAATTTAAAATAATACGTATTATCTTAAAATAGTAAATTTGTTCATTGCGCTCTTACCTTTAAAAAAAACATACGATTTTTTTGTACGCGAATAGTCCCTAAATAAAATTAAGTATATTTTGCAATTTATTTGATACTTACATAAAAGAACTAAAAAAATTGAGTAATAGAATTAAATCTGCAACATAACTGGCTTAACCAGGTTAATACAAGTTATTATTTGGGAACCGGCAATTAAAATCGAGAAGTACTCACACAGTGGAAATTATATTGATTTATAAAAAAAAATAATCATCGTGATCAATTCTAAATTTAATAGAAAAACACTAAAACTTGGTATACTTAAGTGACTGCACAATCCATTTATATAATTCATCAGGTTCAATAAAACCGTTCTTATTTAAATCCATTTTTTTAACTAATTCCGCCAATTTTTCTTTGGCTTGCTCTTCTGTTAAATTGTCAAATTCATCGGCCTCCTTTGAGCTTCCTGAAAAAATTGTTTTCTAATGTATTTCCAATTATATTTAAAAAAACATATTTTTAGATTTAGAAAATATTTACACTACCTAAAACTACTTCATGATTAAAGGAATGATAATCTTCATTTTCATGATTATGATAATGAGAACCACCGTGTTCTACTCGTTCTTTATCACCATGACCATGGTGAGAATGAATGTGCGCTGTAAATCCATATTCCTGCAAAATAACACAGCATATCATAAGGTAAAAGTATAATGAGTGCATTTTAGAACAAATCGCGCCGAACTACACAAAATTTGTGTACTGAAACCGAAAACAAATAACCCACACTGATAGCGGTTAAATCCTTTCTTGGCGGCTTACGCTGGGATGGAATTTCGTTTACAAGATAGCGTTAGCAATCGACCGCAATTTCAACTGCTACTGCGATTACAGCGCCATCAATTGGTAGTTTTAAGTAATCTATGTTTACTTTACATTACGTTCTGATACTGCATTTAGCAAACATAGTCGTGTTTTTCAATTTTTTTTATGCCAACGTTTGTAGGCTGATTATAGACCTTTGCAGGTGAACTTTTTACTTAACCTGAAAACGTTTAAAGCATTTAATTTAAAAAAAATACTATATTAAAAAACCTACTACGCATGCGTTAAACGCAAATATTAAATCAATACATGGTAGATCGAAAAGTATTATCACCGTGTATTCAAAAATGAATACATATAAATCTAAATTTAATATAAAAAATATTTCATATAATAAATAATATTATTGAAAATTATATTTTTCTCATGTATTAAAATGTATTATTATTAATAAATTAGTTTATGTCAATATTTAACTACAAATAAATTATCCAAAAATTTTGCAAATTTTTTTAAGTAATAAAGTTCATGTAATATTATCTTTAGATTTTCCATATTTTTTTTCGTTTTTGTTTATTAGTAAATTTTGTTCACAATTAAAATTTTTCTTACTAATTAAACAATACCATTGTTAGCAAATCTTTTTATGTTACTATTTAATGACAAAGTATTTAAAACTTTAAAAAATATTTTTCACTTAATAAATTACATTTAATAACACTGTTTACTTTTTTAGTAAAGTCCTAGATGAGTCTCTCCAGTTTAGTTTATATTACTATGTACAATGTTGTTGTTTAGTTCAATCGCTATATGGAGAATAATTTATATTTATAAATTTAGTTGTTACATAATTCTTTCTATGTACTGCAGTTAACTATTTTTCAACTAATTTTTCATCTTCAGAAAAAGAAGACACGACTTTCTCATTGTTACTCTTGTAATTGCTACTACATCCAGGTACACAAAACTTATATGACATGTTAAGATTATTAAACAAAAAAACTTGAAAATTCCTTTAACCCTAAAACAACTAAAAAAATTAAATATAAACACCAAAGAAACAAATTAATGCGAATATAAACATTACGGGCTGTACAGGTTCATTTCATTTAGACCACATCCGAATAAATCCAAAAAAGGTGCCCCGTCACTGCGGATAGGCACTTCTGTTTTAAACTTCAGCATTAAAACTGGTATTAATTTCAACAATAAATCAAATGATTATTAATTTTCCAGGACAGGTAATTAATTGCAAATCTTAATGGAGTCTATAATGAACACAGAACTACAAATAATAAATTTAGATAAAAACTAATAGCAAAAATGAGCTCTATCAGAAACTGTCGCAAAAAAAAAAAAAAAGCAAGAAAGGAGAAGAAATTTAACAAAATCAGGAACATATTGAAAACACGCAAAACAAAAAGTGAAGATAAGACAATAATTAGTTGCAACTTCCTTTAATGTAAATATAATTTTATAATAAATAAAAATGAAAAGACAGATACAATTAACGAGCGTTCATGAACAATACAATATTTTAATCTTTTCTTCAGATACATCAAACAATAATGAGCGAAATACACCCTGTCAAGAAAGTATCGGGAATTGTCAATTTAAATCTCCCGGGTAATAGCTAGGCAGATAATTTTTTTTTTCCAGGTTGGTACAACTGTTTTGTATTATGATGCCTATTTTTAGCGCGATCTGTCAACCAGTGTGTTTACAGCAGCTGTTAAAATCAGTCGACCTTGAAGTGTTTTGTCGAAGTTTTACAATGAGTGAAAATATTGAACAACGTACTTGTGTTAAATTCTGTGTTTCGAACGAAATTTCTCGTGCCGATACACTGAAAATGTTACAGAAGGCTTTTGGTGAATCTGCTTTATCAAAAACGCGGGTTTACGAGTGGTACAGAGCGTTCAAGGATGGTCGGGAGACGGTCGAAGACATGCCTCGCTCTGGACGGCCTTCAACGAGTGTGACCGATGATAACGTCGATAAAATCAAGGAAATCGTTGCTGAAAATTGTCATGTGAGCTTGAGAGAGATGGCTCATGGATTGGGCATGTCACACGAGAGCGTACGTACGATTGTGCACGAAAAATTGGGTATGCAACGCGTTGCGGCTCGGCTTGTTCCGAAAGACCTGAATTTCTTTCAAAAAAAGTACCGAGAACAGGTAGCTGCAGACATGCTGGATCCAGCCAATTTGGATCCTACCTTCTTGGAAAAGATAATTACTGGTGACGAGACATGGGTGTACGAGTACGACACGCTTACGAACCAGCAATCGTCCGAATGGCGGCCAATTGGCGCGCCAAAGCCGAAAAAACCTCGCCAAAGCCGATCGAAAGTGAAGATCATGTTGATTGTTTTCTTCGATATTCGAGGCGTGGTACACTATGAATATGTGCCAGCCGGACAGACAGTCACCAAAGAGTTTTACTTAAGTGTTTTGAGACGTTTGAGAGAGGCTATCCGTCGTAAACGTAACGATTTGTGGGTCGACAATTCTTGGATTCTCCATCACGATAATGCTCCGTCTCACAAAGCCATAATTGTGAATGAGTTTTTGGCCAAACACTCGGTAAATATCATCGAACAACCGCCGTATTCACCAGATTTAGCACCCTGCGACTTCTTCCTATTCTCAAAACTCAAATTTCCGCTACGGGGAATGCGCTTCGAATCGATTGATGACATCAAGACGAATGCGACGCGAGAGCTAAAGGCCATCCCGGAAACCGCCTATCAGAAGTGCTTTGCCGAGTGGAAAAAGCGTTGGCATATGTGCATCGCTTCGAATGGATGTTATTTTGAAGGTGACAAAATAAATTTGGATGAAAATTAAAAATTGTTCGTTTTATTTAACAATTCCCGATACTTTCTTGACAGGGTGTAAGTCAATTTAAATAATGTTTATAAGAAACTGAATTAGTTTTTTTTTGAACAAAAATATATCATAGTGATATAATTTGAAGATATTTATTACAAGTATTGTTTCCTTTTTATAAATTCATTTATGTATTAATTATTTAGTATTAAATATGTATAATATTCAATTTAATAGAAATATTGATATCTAATGTATTTGTAAAAAAATAAAGAAAATAAAAAAAACTTTTTAAAAATAGCCTTTTATTTATGCACTAAAAAGTACAAAATAACTTTATTAGTGTGCACTACCATATATGCATCTTAACATTAAAATCTGATACTACAAAATATTCTGAAAAATAAAAGCGGGGGCCGCAAATTAATAATTATATATTATTTTATTTTTTAGTCTGAACTTTTTACTATGTATTTCAGTAAAAAACAATAAATTTAGAATTGTATTTTATTTTGCTTTATTTTATTCAATTTCTTGATTATAGGACATTTACAGAAATTTTTATTAAATAATGGATCGCATTCTTTCTATTATATTGTCTTTTGTTTTTCATACAATACATATGAAATCCTTGCATACATGAAACACAATGTTTGTTGATATATCACATGATTGAAAAAAAATATATTTTTTTAAAACTTTTGGGCTTTTGGCCCCCCAAGGGTCTGAAGCTTGCACTTTTTTGAACTTTTTGTAAACTTTTTAAGTATCATTAAAGAAATAAAATATAGTTTTATTCTTGACAAATAGCGATCTTTCCAACATTGTTGATAAAAAAAATATTTTTTCTGAAATTTTGAGCTTTTGGAGCTCCAAGGGTCCAACTTTAAAGTTGGAAGCTCAGATGTTGCATAATATTGTAGTGTCATCTATAACAAGCATTTCTGCAAAAAGAGACTTTTTTAAGTCATTGGAAAGTAGGTGAAAAATCGTTTCCGAAATTCCCCCCTATTTTGGCGCCCGAAGGTCTAATTTTGAAGTTGGAAACCCAGATGTTGCATATTATTCTATTGTCATCTATGACAAGCATTTCTGCAAAAGGACACTTTTTTAATTCATTGGGAAGTAGGTGAAAAATCGTTCGCAAGATTCCCCACAGACAGACAAAACCACAGACTGACAAAATGAGTTAAGTAAAAGGCTATAAAAAACTGAACTAGTTAAGATTTTATTGAACTGCTTTTGAAAAAAGTAGTAAAGTCCTAGACTCAAATTTAGTTCATATTACCATGTACAATGAAATTGTTGATTTTCGAAGTATGTTTCCTTCAGTTTAAATTATAAAAAAAAGATTGAGTAAAATCCTAGATGAGTCCCTTCAGTTTAGTTCATATTGCTATGTACAATGTTGTCGTTGTTTAGTTCAATCGCTATATGAAAAATTATTGATGAATTTATTTTATATCTTATTGACAAATTAAGAAATATACAAATTTATAATTTTTGTGGTTTTTTTTTTTTTTTTTCACCACTCCAGCCCTTAGGCCACTATTGGTGACGCTACAGTTCTTTTTAAACAATACTTAAATATAAATCAATAACTCTATACTGATCACTCCCATCGAGGTGTGACAGCATTGACAGTAGTAATTATAATATTATTACTTTAACTATGTATAACTCTTAATCTAATCTTAATATCTATTTCTACCATAAACGATCTCGCCATTACCGATAATCCCACTCTACTCCACATTTTTTTCAGTTTACTATTTAGGAACACGACACTTATTACTTACCTCCACTGCATTGTTCAGTATCATTGATACCCCTACCCTACACCATGTGCGTTGTTGAGGTAGGGAGAGCCTGCTTGCACTATTTCTGCAACAGCTTTGGTATGTACTCCATCGTTAGCTATGATTTAATACATCCCGGGACCACTTCCTTCTTAGCCTTCTTTGTGGAACGCCTGGAAGATCCTGGTGATACATGCTGACCACGTTGATATTACCACTGTCTGGCAGCTTTTCAAAGAATTTTTTATACTGCTCAGCATAGTACTCATGAACATAAGGAACATGCAGATCATTATGTAATGTGTCATTAGAAACAAAGTATGGAGCTCCAACTATTCTATGGAGAATCTTCGACTGCAGCTGTTGGATTTTATTGATGTTACTTCTAGCTGCCGATCCGTACATCTCAATACCATACCTCCATATGGGAGCTATAACCGCCAAGTATATGAGACGCCGGCAGGACAGCCTCACAGTCGATCGTGCATCGAAAAATCTTTTTAGTATGGCCATTCTTGTTGCTATCTTATTTCTCACGTGTGTTATGTGAGGCTGCCATGTTAGTCACTGGTCCATAATTACTCCTAAGTATTTAATACTCTGAACCAGAGGTAAGAAATGATCATTTATCTTCACGGGTGGACAGGTACCCTTGTTTAATGTAAAGGTAATTTGCTGACTTTTATCATGATTTATCTTAATTTTCCATTTATTTGCCCATACAACTATTTTATCTAAGTGTTCTTGTATGAGCGCTGATGCATAAACTGGATTTTCATGCTTAGCCAATATGCAAGTATCATCAGCAAATGTTCCAAGTACCGTTGAATTCATTCCCGGGATATCTGCGGTATATATAGTATACAAAAGCGGTCCTAATATACTTCCCTGCGGAACTGACTCTCGTACTTTAAACCTATCTGACAATGTAGTATTAATTTTAATTCGGAGGATTCTATTTGCTAGATAAGACTGGAGTACTGAGTATACATCATTATTTATGTTCCCTCTGAGTTTGAATAGAAGGCCATCATGCCACACTCTATCGAATGCCTGCTCTACATCCAGGAGAACTGCGTTGCAGTACTGCTTCCTTTCGAATGCCGCCGATATACGATCAACTATTCGATGAATCTGTTGAATTGTTGATTTTTTTGCCCGGAATCCAAACTGGTGGTTCGGAATTAATTTACTAGTAGTTATTGATGTGAGTATGCGGTCCTTCAATAGCATCTCGAATACTTTCGATAGAACAGACAGCAGACTTATAGGTCTGTAAAAAGAGGGCTTTGCTGGATCTTTGTTTGGTTTTGGTATCATCAGAATAATGGATTCTTTCCATGCTTCCAGATAATACCCAAGTCATAAAATCGAATTGTATATGTAGGTTAACAATAATATGCTTTTGGGTGGTAACCGTTTTACTATTTCACCCGTTATTTCATCCTTTCCTGGAGTTTTTCTTGGCCATAGCTGGGCAATCTTTCTTTGAACTTCCCTTGGAGTTACATGTTTGGTTGGTAACGTAAGTTGAACCGGCGCCTCTAAGTACTGTTGGACTATGGAACTGTTGTAATCGTCCTTTAAGTCCCCGTGTGTCTGAAGGGTATTATAAATATGTTCGGCGAAAGTAGCAGCCCTTTCCTTTTCTGTCTTGGCCCACTCTCCATTTGATTTTCTTATCGGTACTTGTCTTGGCTTTTCTTTAAGTATGCCTTAGTTGTTGTCCAAACTGATAAATCCTCAGCATTTAATGAAGAGAAAAATTTGATATATTTATTATTATTATATTGAATGATAGACTGGCGTAGTTGCCTATGAATTAGATTATATTCATATCTTCGTGACGGAACTTTATTATATTGCCATCTTCATCTTGCTTTTCATGCGGCTTGTATTAGTCTTCTAATTTCTATAGGTTTTGTGTTTTAAAAAACTTAAAATTTAATGTAAGTAATTTTTGTAAATTGTGTTAACGATTACATATGTAATAAAAATGTTTAATGCTGCACGATTTTACATATTACTCTTGCGCAGGGATCAAACCAATCGCCTCTGATTGTTCCAATTTTGTGTATATGTATCCTTGGAAAATTTTTACAAAACAAGGGAAAAAAATTAACGATTACATATATCAAGGTAATAAAAATGTGTAGCACTTCACTATTTCACATATCATCCTTGTGTGGGAATTAAACTAATCTTCTCTGTATCGTTCTAATATTAATATATGTCCTTTTGAATAATCGTTGTAAACATGAAGCATTAAACATTTTTATTACTTATATATGTAATCGTTAACATAATTTACATTAAATTTTAAGTATTTTAAAGCCCAAAACTTACAAATTTGTATATTATTTAATTTTCCAATAAGATACGAAATAAATAATAAATTCATCGATATTTCTTCGTATAGCAATTGAACTAGACAACGACAACATTGTACATACTACATAGTAATATGAACTAAACTGGAGGGACTTATCTACGATTTTACTCATTTTGCTATTAACCACAATTTTTATTTATCTATATAAAACTACTTTTACTGTTATCAACTTTCCTTAATTTTCAATGCATCCGAATCCGAAATAAATATAAATGACTCGAAACTGTCAATTGATGACGCTTTATTTGCTGCAATTAAAATTAAGCGTTCGACATGATTATCAACCCCAGTGATAAGCTTAGTGGTGATTTTTGAGAAACAGGTATTCCCGTTACGGTGATTATCAACGGTAATCGGCTATTTTCACTATGTATGTAATATTTATTTGCTATTAACATTTTTAATGCAAAAAGCTGGAATATAGTTATATACGAGTTTGTTTTAAATATAAAAAAATGCTTTTTTACAAAAAATAAATACCGACTTCAAGGTTTATTATAAAAATTTAAAAATGCACTAAAAAATAAAAAATAATTACTCCCAATAAAATATATATATCAGAGTGATATAACTTAAGGTGATATCGTAATTCTTATACAACATTAACTTTTTGGAGTTGGAATTAAATTCATGTTAGGGAGAGCGCCCACCGAAGCGATACGATTCCGATACGATAACAACTAAATGTAGTTCAGAATATAACCCACGTTATTATATGAATTAGCGCCCACTGACGCGATGCGACAAGCAACCGATAAGCAACTATCGTATCACCGTCGCTCGAGTGCTACATGTTTTATATTTAGTTGCTTGAGCAAGCGATTGTTTGTTTACATTCTGAATTTTTATGCGTAATATGAATAATCGGCAAAAATAACAATTTAAAATCGGTGTTTTAAATTTATTTCAGAATATTTTTAAAAACAATTCATATTTATGAAATAAATATTAATATTTACATTTTCTTATTTTGTTATGTAATATAAATTAACAGCAATATATATGTATATGGTATAGAAAATGTTTCTAAACATTTAAATACACATAATTAACAAATGTATTTCCCGTAATGTGATTAAAATACGTTTCTGCGGTGTATAAATGTTCTAAAATGGGTGTTTTTTTTTTACAATTTTTGGCCAATTTTCTCTACTAACCAATTAAACGTTTCCTTATTCATTCCATAAAAACTTTAGAACTTTTCCGAGTATATATTCAGTTTTTTATAAACATTAAAGCGTTTATTTTGTTACTCTTTTGAAAAAATGGATGTACTCAATAACGTTGTTTTCTTTTTTGATTTAAATTGTTAAGATTTACTAACGATACATTGCTTCTTCACTAAAAAAAGAACAGGAAAACAAAGAAAAATATGACATTTTTTGCACTATCACACCACATCATAAATTAAGTTGCTTCTCCAGCGGATAATTCGCGTTGCTTCAGTGGGCGTTACGTCGTATCGGAATCGTGTTGCTACCGCTTACAATTTAAAATCGCTGTCGTATCGGAATCGTATCGCTTAGATGGGCGCTCTCCCTTAGGAACAATTTAATCAACATTTAATGCAGTTTTTAATTATTCTTTTAATATGAATTTGATGCCAACTCCAAAAAATTAATGTTGTATAAGAATTACGATATCACCTTAAGTTATATCACTCTGATAAATATATTTTATCGGGAGTAATTATTTTTTATTTTTTAGTGCATTTTTAAATTTTTATAATAAACCTTGAAGTCGGTATTTATTTTTTGTAAAAAAGCATTTTATTTTTTACTTTTTAGTGCATTTTTATTCAATTAAATTAAAACATTTATTTCCACAGTAAAAACACCAAAAGCTACATTTCCATGGTAATTTGGCAAATTTATAGTATTTTAAGTCAAAAATCTAATCCGACGGTGAAAACAATCATGAATGAAAAGCATCCAAAAAGCTTCAATCTCCCGCATTATTAAGGATAACTCAAAAACTATCGGTCAGACCTTGATAAAATTTAAATGGGACCACATGACAAAAACCACCTTTCAAATAAAAGAAGAATCATCAAAATCGGTTCATCTAGAAGAAAGTTCTGTGGTAACACACATAAAAAAAAAAAAAAAAAAAAATACAGTCAAATTGAATACCTCCTCCTTTTTTGAAGTCGGTTAAAAATATGTATTAATTTTTATGTAATTTTCCCTCTCATTGATTTATACTATCCGCAGTCTTAATTTATTTATTTCTATTTTACTCTTTTTTCCACTTAAATTGTGTGTACCTACTATATTTAAAATTATATTCATAATTGTGTTTAAAAAATTAAAGTTAGAACAATAATTTAAATCAAAGCAAGAGAAATAATAATATTGAAATTAAAAATGATTACAAAAAACAATAGTAATGAATGATTTAAAGTATAATAGAAGATTATATGTGCAAGTAGATGCATGGACGTCGTCAGCGGGGGGCAGAGAGGGGCAGCTGCCCCCCCTGACCCCTTGAAACTTTTTAATCAACTGGCATTGGTGAATATTCATAGGCGCGTAATCATGGACAATTTGGAAAACGTATGTTTTAATTAAGATTTTATTCTTGTTTAATAAAATATTAAGCCTTTACAACTTAAATATTTTATTTTTCCTATAACTCATATCCTCTTTCTGTCATCTTGCCCCCCCCCCCTGGCGACTGGCAACTCATCTTGCCCCTTCCTGGCTCATTGGCTGGCGACGCCTTTGAGTAGATGTTTATTTAATACAACTCTACCTTTTTTTTAACAAACCTGTTTTTCTTAACAATAATTACTGAAATCGTCATTGTTTACTTTTCTATATATAACAATTTTTTTCAAAAAATATACTGGTTACACACAGTTAAAATCAGTACATTCAGTTACTTAAATTTTTCCTCATATAAATACAAATATAATCTTTTATTATTAAATGTCTATTGCAATAAAATTAACATACCTTTTAAATTTTACATTCATTAGTTTAACGGTTTATAGATATTGATAAATGAGTGAAATTTGTTAGATTCTGATAATTTAATCGCAAACTATTATTTTCTCGCTCAATGAACTCGCATGAATGAGTAGCTCAAAAAAACACATTTCACATTCCTTGCTGCAATGGGCAACGGGCCTTATATTTATATACATATATTTCTAAATAAAAAATGTAATAAAAATTTACAGTTGTAATATAAAACACTATCATGAAACTAATATTATAGTTCATGAATTTAATTTTTAAGCTTGTAGTATTTGCAGAATTCAATTCTATAGATTCTACCAATTGTATAATTATTGATTGATGAATCCTTTCCATATTCTTTTCTTTCAGAGACATAGTAGGATGATTGAAAATTAAATATTTCTTTAAATTTATTTGTTGTTTTATAAGATAATTTTTTTTTACATGTGTTACAAGTAGCAGAATATTTTTTTTCAACGAGAACCCCCCATGAGAACTGAAATAGTTATTATAAATAAACAAAAATCTGAAAAAAATCAAATTTTAAAATAATTTAAGGTGTTCTTACCTTTAAAAGAAAAAATATGCTCCATATTTTTGGATATTTCATTAACATTATATGCAAAAATTTTTATTACGAGTATAATAAATAACATATGTAATTTTTATTAATATTTATACGGTAATTAATTTATATAAATTATTAATATATAAATCAAAATAATTGAAATTATTAATAGTATGAATATTAGTGAAACTTGTATTGTTGTTTATAAAAAAAATATGTGAAGAAAACTTTACAACCCCTCCCCTCCCGCCACTTTAAAATTCTAGGCACGGGGCTATTAACAGGTGTGAAAAAATTCCACATTTCACTAAATTTTTGTTTTTTTAATTTTTCTAACATAATGCCACTTCTAATAACTAGTGTACACACGTATTATTTATACAAATATCTTACTACTTATAATTAACATTCGAAAACTATCAAAACTATAAGCGTATTTCTTAAATTAACTAATACACAACAAATGTATAAATGTTATAAAGAACTATATCTGTATCATCAAAAGGTAAAAATAATGAACATAACTCGTAATTAACTTTAACCAATAAAAGTATTACGTTACTGAGATAAATTATTTAGATCAAACATAAAAACATAAACTTTTTCGATATAAATTTATTGAAGGTTTAATTAAAAGTATATTTTCTTAATAATAATATTATACGTCTTGTAGAACATAAATTGTTTAGTGCAAATAAATGCCGTCTAATTTAGTTGATAGAAGCGAACAGTGATATTTGCATTATTTATGCTGACATAACACGTTTAACGATTTAAATCAGTAAGATAAAATATTTTAATGTACCGTTATCAGTTAATTTCAGAATAATCAGTAAGTAAATAATAATCACGAAGAAAATGGTTTACCGGGAAGAAAATTCATCGGAAGCAATACTATTCACTAGGTAAATGTATCATCACTGTTGTTTTAGAACAACTGGTAACTGTTATCCGTTTGATCGCCGGGATAGACAGTGATTTTCAACAAACCGGTGACAAATAACCGATTCCGATATATCGCTTATCACTAATCTACGCTGCAAAATCGCGCTAAAAAAATCGTAATCGTTCAAGAATATACAGCAAAGTATTGTTATTTATTGTTCGCGAATAAAATTATACATAGAATTTTTCTAGTGTTATGTATTTTACAAATTACTTAAAATGTATTAATCCATATTTTTCGTGAAATAAAATATTTTTAAATCGATTAGAAATGTTTACATCTAGACTTGCATTTGTATCAGCAGTGTTTGCTTTAGGCATTAGTGTGTATTTTAATCTATTTGATTTACAATCCGAATATTTTTCACGAATAAAATATAAATTGATTTCACTTTTTTCGAGCGATACAATTAATGAAAGAATATTAACAAAAAAAGAACTAAGCAAGCACGATAATGAAGAAAACGGTATTTATTTAGCTATATTAGGAAAGATTTTTGATGTTACATCTGGAGTACATCATTATGGTTCAGGAAAGTCGTACCATTTTTTCACAGGTGAGTAGCTTTTGATTACATATTAATTATCGAACTAGATTACTTCTAGGATTTTCATTTATTTAGTTACGTTGTTTAAATTAAAGGGAAAGATGCTAGTCGAGCATTTATTACGGGAGACTTTACAGAAGGCGGTCTAACAGATGATGTATTGGATTTACCTTTGAAAGATTTAAAAAGTTTAACAGATTGGATAGATATGTATAATGAAAAATATATTTATATTGGTTTGTATTTTATGGTAAATAATGATTAACTTATTAAGTTACTAAGATGGAAATTTTTGTTTTTTATCAATTTTTCGACATATTATAATACTAGTAATTCTGTTTTAATGGAACTTTAATTTTGATGTTAACAATTTCGGTATTGTTTTTTCAGTTAATCATAACCCAAAAGTCACGAGGAAATAAAATAAAAAAAAAAGTGGTGTCTAGAGGGAGACACCCGGTAGGAACGAAGTTCCTTATACTTTTTTGGTAGATATACAAGTATAAAGTCATTCATAAAGTATACGATAAAAAATGACACAATATATAAATCCCGTATGAATTAGTTAAAACAAAAACAATAAATAAATCATCAGACTCGTTGAAGTGCGCTAACGTCTCACAAAAAAAACGCGTCAATTTTCAAATTCAATAAAATGTACACGTGTTTAGAATTGAGCTTATACAGCTGACCGCATGCAATGCTTGCTGCTCGAATCTCGCACACACACACACTCGTACATAATAGAAAGAGAACGAGAGTGAAGGTTGCCTGCCGGACGACGCATAAGGCGATTTTCGTTATCTCGCATTTTCTGCCAGTTTATTCCTACCGATAAGCTGTGTAAAAGAACTTCGTTCCAATAAAAAACGAAGGAAGTTCAAAAATTAATGTATTTTTTCAAAAAAAAAACCGTACACCGGATGAAGACACTATATCTCGTTTGATTTAAGTGAATATTAATGAAAGTAAAATTATATTATTTATTTTTGATTTAGTCTACAGCAAAATATATATCGCATTTTACTCGGTAGAAAGCATCATTTATACAACTTAAATGAACTAGTTGTTTCTTGATTGTATTGAATATCCAGGCACAACTAATTTGATTTGACTAATAGATAGTTAAAAGCATTTTTAATTTAAAGCCAAGGAAATCATTATTAGTATTAATGTTGCTTATTATAATTTAGGTAAACTGGCGGGAAGATATTATGATGAATACGGTCGCGATACATCTTACAATGAAATGCTAAAATCTAAATTATCGCAATTCGCGGTAGAAGAAGCAAATGAAAAATTGATAAATACAAAATATCCTCCATGTAACTCTCAGTATAAGCGAGATGAAGGCACAACAGTTTGGTGTTCAAAAAAAAGGTAACTTTATATAACAACTAACAGCTTATACAGTGCAAGTTTCGGAGCACTTTAATATTAAAATTTCACTTGTAAGTTTATTTTAAACTATTAACAACAAACAATTGTATACCAGTTGTTCAACTAGTACGATATTAAAGCAGACAGTGTATAATTTTAAATTTTACCAATAAAACATTAAGTTTTGTCATGGCGCGATAAAAATGTTACATGAAATCAAGTAAAAATGCAATTTTAAGTAATGTTAACAACGTGTTAGTTTCATTTCAAATAAACTGAATCTTCGACATACATTGAAATTAAAGGTAGTGCATTAATTCGCTTCAGACTCAAATTATAGAATTGTGTGTTTTATTTTGATATTAAACAATAGATCATGGAATTAAGTAGTACCTGTTGCATGTTAATCATTTTCAGATATTTTCAAATTTATAACAAAAACTAAACATTCTATCGGATTGCCTTGTGGATGTTAAGAAAAGGAAAATTAAAAACTAGCTAAACTGTTTTTTACGACTGAAATTAGTTTGCTCGGTATAAATTTGGAATTTTTATTTTACATAAGAAAATTTCAGCCATGTTTCATCAGACTTTAAAATCACCAATCTTATGGCCAGCAGCAATGTTTTGAACAAATTGAAAGAAATGAAAAAACCAACTGCTTTCGCTTGGATAAAAAAGAACAATGAAAATAAACTTTAAATTTGAAATATTTAAAAAATTATGTGTTAGAAAAACAACATAAAAGATCATATAAAAAAATAATAAAAAAAAAATATTGAAAAACCCAAGGGTTTCTTATTAAGATAAGAAAAAGATTTAAAATGTTATTTTCCTTTAGCAGTTCGGAGCTGTTAAGATTTTTTTGTAGTTAAAAATCGTTTAAAGCAACTCAGAAATTAAGTTGTCCGGTGGAAAAAATGAGAAAACAAGTAGTAAATTATAAAGCATCATAAATAAATATTTCAAATTACGAGTCGATACATTTTGCTAGTGATTTAGTTAGCACTGAAATATACTTAAAAGACAATCACGCAAAATAAAAAAATGATAATTAAAAAAATGAATGTAACTTATTTTCTCATTAACCAGACACTTTAATTTAAAGGATTAATAAATGAATAAATTCATGAAATATGTAGCTAAATAAAAGTGCAGACGCGCCAGTTTACCGACCCAAATGCGGGGAACATGATCATTTTAACACAAATATCTAAACTAAACAATACGAATATAACAAACATCTTTGTAAAAATAAGTGAACAAATAAAAATTTTCGTAAAATGTTACAAACGGTTACGATAAACTAAAACGTCTTTATTAAACAACTATGAGTCCAGATCTTTCTTAATTAAAGTTAGAAAAGGTCGCAACAGATCATAACAACTAACACTTCCTTTCGTAGAGATTTTTTTTTTATCAAGTTTAGTGATGATACCGTTAGATGTTCTGCAAGGAAGACTGAATGCTAAATTAACAATTTTTGCTTATGATAGTAATTTTATGCATACTCATTGTCAGTATAATAAATTTTAACAGTAATCTACAAATTACAGTAAATGAACTTCCGATATAATTTAAAAAGTAACGAATTCATATCAACTAATTAGAAAAATAAAACATAAAGATGAACAACCAAATAATTCTGGTCAAAGATAATGTTAAACATTTGGAGAAAACATATCAAAACCAAACGTAAAGAATTTACTCTTAAGGTCAGAAAGATATATTTCATACCAACTGTTAAAAAATTTCCAATTGTTGGTTGAAAATAAAATATTGCTGTAAAAGAAGATGTATAAATCTCTTTCAAGGTGAGATTTCAGTTTGGGGATTAAATCGAAAAAAAAAGAAGAAGAAGAAAAAAGCACACCATTGCGACTCAAAGATGTTATAATGAAGTCTTTAGGACTGTCATCGTAACTCAATGGTACGATTTAAAATAAACTGCAGATATCTTTGGTAGAAGAAGAAATACTGAATTAGCGGAAAAAAAAGCTTTTATACTTGAAGATCAGAACAATAATTTAACAATTACTTTTATGTATAATTGATCCAAAATTTTCAAAAAAAAAAACAACAAAAAAACAACTAAGTTGGTTAAAAGTTTCATGTATTATTTTTACAGCATTATGTAAAGTTTAAAGAAACAATATTGTTTTAATTTTTTTTGCAATCTTATGTTGTTGTTTTTAAGTTATTGAAATTACAAAATGGTATTAATTTATTTAACTTATTTAGATATATGAAGGCCGACTTAGAACTTTTAAGCATGGTTTTTCGTTTAGAGGTTGGCATTAAATTTCCTTGTACCCGTTATATTATACTTCCTTTTTCCTTAAGAATTTCCGTAGTGAGTTTTATAGTTTCTTGGAAATATTCTTTTTCGATGCATAATTTTTCAAAAAAATTTCCACTGATATTGAGTTTCTTAATTTTTTTAATTTTTTACATATCTAAAATGTGTGGTCAGGGGTATCTTCTGATTCCTTATATTCTCTGTAAAGACTATTGCCAGTGATTTTAGATCTTTTTAGATAAAATGCAAAATTATCATGACTTGTTAAGAAAAAGTAGTCGAATCTCAATTTTT
This sequence comes from Icerya purchasi, assembly GCA_039619475.1. Lineage (NCBI taxonomy): Eukaryota > Metazoa > Arthropoda > Insecta > Hemiptera > Monophlebidae > Icerya > Icerya purchasi. Next base: position 348,675,764 of record CM077116.1, on the reverse strand, counting down.
TATTTTTTAATATAGTTTCAATATCAGGTGTTAACGTCTCTGTGCGTCTGCCTCTAGTATTTTTTTCATATTATTCTTGCCAGATTTCGATTGTTTTTCTTTTCACGTCTTTTATTATTTCTTTTGGTATTTTTGTAAATGATTTATTAACTCGGCTGTGTAAAATTTTCGAGAGAATAGTAAACAAACGGCTAATATGGTTCCTAAAACACAAAAGGAAACTCTCTACTCCACCCAGTGCGACTTTAGACCAGATAGATCGACACTTCACCAGTTAATTCATATAAGCAGCAGAATCAACGAAGCATATCGCAACAAAAACCACCTTTTAGCGGTCTTCCTCGACATCAGCAGAGCATTCGACACAATATTAAAACGTAAAATTCTCTCCTCACTGAAAATTCAATTTTCTTCTTCATAGAGAATGCGTAGTCCGCATCGCTAACTCCTTTTCAGACATGCGCACACTGCTAAATGGAGTGTCTCAAGACGCGGTTTTCAGCCCTATGCTCTTCATAATCGGTATCGACGATCTAACCAAATCACTAACCCCGCTCGTTCACAAAACTCTCTTTGCAGATGACTTGTGCATATTGCAAAAATCTTACGGTCGGAGAAAATCTCCTCCAACAAGTAGTTAATCAAATACATGTATGAATCCGACGCAATGTACTACAAATTTTACGAGCTAAATCAACTGCAATCTACTTCTGCAAATACTACAAATGGCCTAAAAACCTAGCCTCTCGAATCGACAATATACCTATTCCAGTTTCAGGCAGAGTCAGATACCTAGGTGTAATCTTTGATAATACCTCGTTTTGGACTCCGTGGCTCGTAAATCTTAAAGCAAAATGCTTTAAAAAAAATCAATCTTTTTAAAAAATTGGTTCACGCTTCATATGGCTCAGACAAGCGTACATTTCTGAAACTTTATCGAACCCTTATTCGTCCAGGAATTGACTATGGCGCACCTCTTTACGGTTTCGCTACTTAATCACGCCTTTACTCTTTGAATACAATTCATAATACATGCCTACGGTTAATTACAGGCGCTTTTCGTACCACATCAATCGATAGTCTTCTAAACGAATCTTCAGAACCCCTTCTAAATATTCAAAGACAACAAACGCCATTCTCAACATTCTCGCCAATCCAAATTTCAACTCTTCTCTTCACTTCATGATGCCGTCCAACTTTCTTTCCCATACAACAATGATCTCCTTAAATCAGTCATTCTAAAAAATACCAATCTCCTAAATTTTCCTTTCAATATAAATCCACCATGGTTAGATTTCACTTCAAATATAGATCTATATCTTACTGACCTGAATGGGTCTCAAACTGATCCTGTTACTTATCATTAAAACTACAATAACCTTCTAAATTAGTACCAAAACTTCGTTAGAATATACACAGACGGTTCTAAAACACTAAACAAAGCTGGGTGTTTCATCATTCAAGAAAACAATATGTTTCCGTTTCCACTACCACCGGAGTTCTCCGTCCAGTCAAACAAGCTCTATGCTCTCAAACTAGCAGTCAACTATGGCACAGAACTCACATCCAGCCACATTGTGATACTTATCCGCGCTTCTTTCCATCAAAATGTTTTACAAAAAGAAACAACATCCCATATCCCAGGAAATAATCCAAACGCTATTGTCATCTAGCAAAGAAATCATCTTTTGTTGGATCCCATCTCACTCCAACATTCGTCAAAACAAACAAGCGGATGATACTGCAAAATTAGCCTTAAATATTAACCCAATACCGAACATTCCAATCCCAATCGGTGATCTGAAAAAAGCTGGTAAATCTTTCGCATAAACAGTCTTCAAAAAATCTGGGATTTAATACCAGACACAAACAAACTAAAATCAATTAAGAAAACAGTCGTTCCTTGGAAAACTGCATTCCAAGAATCGAGAAAGGACGAAGTAATACTTTTCCGCCTAAGAACAAGTCACTCCGTCTTAACGCATGGATGCATCTTAAATAAGCAACCGCGGCCAATGTGTGATACCTTCAATGTCCCAATATCAATCAATCATATAATTACCGAATGCTCGAAATTTTACAGTCAAAGAAATTCGCATACCCAAATGAAACTCTTGAATCAGTACTATCCGACAGTTACAGTCAAAAGCTCAAGCTTTTTTAATACCTCAAAGCTGCCAAACTTTATAACCTGATTTAACAATCACAGTTCTTACGCCTCTAGCCGAAAGGCTGTACAGGACGCTATAAGTAAAACAAAATAAAAAATTATCCCAGCTCTCTATCTTGAGTTTTTTAATTTAATTAGCTTATTACATTTGAGGTTCTACAGGGGCTACGCTAACTGTAACATAAACGAAACTGTACGCTACAGTTTTGTATAGTGATATAACGTCGAAAAGTATTAGTTTTTGTAATTACCATCTGTTTTTTTCAATTTTTTGAAGTAGGTTAAAGATTCGTATTCTGTGACTGATCGGAAGAAAGCATTATATAGTATCATTCCTTTTTCTTTTTTTTCCATCACATCCAAATTTATCACTGTGCAGCGATCTTAATTTATTATAATGTTTTTTCTGATTTTAAGAGTTATATGTTGTACATGTTTATTTATATTTTGATCTCTTATTATTCCAAGATATTTAATTTCTGTACTGAAAGTTATGTTTTGTCGATTTAGTTTTATTTTTTTCTCTATTTTCGGTTGGAATTTCTTATCACTGTGTTTTCTTGAGGTAAGTAACATATATGCTCTATCAGGGTTTAATTCGGACTTAACTCATTTCGTTTTATTACTTTTAATTTCCTGTTTATTATCTTAACGAGCTTATCTCATTTATATTTATTATTTATATTTTTCTACAATCTTATGTTAAAATATATTCTATATTGAGAAATGGAAGAAAAAATTTGTAAGATTCCCGTTTTTTTGTATGACACAATATATAGGAGATTTAATTTTAATACTGTATCAGATTCGTAACACATTCGCATTAACAGTAAGAATTAATAGATATTGAAGTATTTAGATGTTAATACATTATGAAGCTTAACTTCATAACTTGGGACACCTTGCCAAGGGTATGGGACTTACTTTACTTTTTAATTCTTATGAAAGAGTTGATTTTAATTGACTACATTCCCGAATTAAGATTTTGTAAGTGTGATTCAAAAACATCACCGATATTATGACGCTATCTGTGATGATGTTCGAGCTGGAAATTATTATTCGGTAAAAATCATTAATTCGCGATCTCTCCAACATCGTCCTCGTTGTTGTTGTCGTCACTGGCTGTCAGGCCAATGATCAAAAGATGCTTGCTAGGTAGAAAGCGTAAATTCCGTGCACGTCGAAGTTTCGGCCTGTATATGGGACTGCGCTCTGTAAGTGTCTTTGTATGAGTGGTCTGAAGCGACAATCTGTCATCTGTCCACAACGAAAGGGGCTTGAATTGTTGCAGCCGAGGAACACTAAACGGAGGGAAGATTTGTCAAAAGCCCCCTAAAAACAGATAAAGCAGTGATTCCGATGTAATTGCTCGAACTTTCTATCTGTTCACTCACTAAAATCGTTTTCCTCATTAGTTTTTGTGTTTTTCATATTTTTTCGTTTTTTATACAATCACAGAGCGTTTGAGCGTTGTTTTCTTTGCATTGCTCAGAAAAATTATTATTATTGCAAACGTGTTTTTTTTAAAAGATTTTTTATTGTTACCGAAATTTTTCATTTAATTAGTGTATTTATTTTATCGGAAAGGGTTAGAAGAGAACATTCCCCGAGAAAAATCCCGCAACCGCCCACGACTGACAATTTATTATTTTTTTTTTTCGTTTATTTTATTCCGTACATCTTACTTGCATGTAGTCTATTTAGGATAAATGACAATAAAAACGCCTAATGCTATCAAGAATTTTTCTGTATCCTTAATTGTAGGTCATCCTAAAACTTCGAGGACTTCGTGTTTGTAGGTCTCGGATAGAGAGACCTAAAGTTTCATAAGTCGTTTTTTATGGGGTTTTTTTTTTATTATTTTATTTATCTTTTGTACGTCATAAAGAAAGTTAGCGAGTAATAATATGTACTTCGATTCTATATTATGAAATCTGTGGGTTGGGTGCGGCTTTACGGTGTGTGCGCATGTAACTTGATTCTTTATTGATTGTGTCACGTGCGTTCGTACTCACCAAGCCTCGTAAGTGTAATGCACTTGTGACTGCGGCACACCCTCTCGAAGACTAGCGAAAAGACGACATTGTTAAAAATGACCGTTGTCACATACACTACAGTCTATTGATAGCTCTACCGAACAAAAGACCGAGCGAAGTACCTTAGAAAACGTCGGTTTATAATTCCATTAATTTTAAATTCATCTCAGTATGTGTAGTAATAAGCTTATTGAAAAATTGAGAAGTGTTACTTTTAGGTCAACTTGGTATTTCAGCTCATTCACATTTATATTTATCAAGCAAACCTGTTGTATTTATAAAAAAAAATGAATGTTAATAAATATCGATAAATTTTATTTGTTTTTTCTAAAAATCGCAAATTTACATTATTAATTCTATTAATATCGAACTGATTTCAAATATTTCAAAAAGCAGATAATTATTTTAACTTACAAGCTTAGCGAATGAAGGATGTAACTGCTACATGCCGAATTTTGCTTAAAATACTCTTTATTCATCATATTTACACGGTTACAAATGTTTATCTCCTTCAATATGTAGGATATCCTAAAAGATTCTTTCACATTTTAATAACCGATTGTACGTATTCGGGTGAGGTTAAAAAAATGGTAAACACGTTTTCAGGTAGCCAGAGAATGAACATTTACTTTCCAGTACTCGTTTTTAACTTTGGATAAGTGGACCGCTGTTCAATGCGCTTGTTGTAAAGATGTTTTCCAAGATGCGCGAGTCATACGCGAATTTCAACATCGGATCAAAAAAAGCTGTGTTGTCGCACCTACGGTTCGTTTATAGGTAAAAAATTTTGCAAAACGCATCAGCTAGTAAAAAAATCAAAGCGTAGTTTTTGATCGGTGAGAACTCCAGAATCCGTGGAACGTGTCAAAAATTGGTTACAAATCAGTTTACGCAGGTTGACTACAATACAGTCATCAAATTTAAACATTAAACGAACTTCTTTGCAGCCCATTTTGAACTTTTATTAAACTTTTAATCGTGCAAGACTTAGAAGAAATTTCACGCAAAACTAAAATTGAATGACTTCAACCGCCGAATACGCCGGCCTGTGTTGTGTGTTTTTTTTGTTTTTTTTTTTTTTTTTTTTTTTTGAGAGAGAAGAGAGCGTTTGAAATTAAAGATTTATCAAAACAAGCCCAAAACATTGGAGAGCTGCGGAAGAATATTGTTCGTGAATTCGATTTGATTGGAACTGATGTGCTTAAAAAGTTTTTAAAGTTTTAAGAAACGCTTAAAAACCTTCGAAAAAAGGTGATCGTAATCATTTAGGTGGTATAATTTTTAGATCATAATTTTTTTTGTAAAATCAAATATATCATGTAAAAAGATCATCTTTTTATTTTATTTCGGTTTATCAAACTTCAGATTAGATCTACTCATGTTTTTTTTTTTTCAGTTGAAATAACATTAATCTATCCACTGCGATGATTGCGCCATCGCAGCTGTAAATCCGTGAAGTTTTTGTCAATATTAGCACGGCTGAACAGCTTTTCGCAAACCCTAACACGATTTTCTTTCTGGTCGTTGGTCAACAGACGTGCCACAAGTTTTACATGCCTGGGTTTCCAGTAAAAATTTCATAAAGGGTTTCTTTAGTAAACGTAGGAATTTCTATTCCGATTAGAAACGGCATTGCTTTTCACTCAATTATTCTTTTTCTATTCCTTCTAATATTCATGTACCTAATTTAGCTCTAATCTTCATCCTAAATTTATTCGCTCATTTTATTAACTTGGTCTCTACCTATGTTCCACGGGGTTTTTATCCTAATAACTATCCCTGTTCTGCCTTTTTCAATTATATTGAAAATCCATTTATAATCAGTGGCGATTGGAACTAACATTCCCTTCTACGAGGTCGTTCCAAATACAACAAAAATTGGGGCTATATTTAAAGACATAATCCTACACAACAATCTTATCCTACTTAACGACAACTCTCCCACATATTTTAAAAATCCATCGCTATATGGTTCGCTTGATCTATCTTTTGTGTCTATTAATATTGATCTTCACAGCTCTTGGCAAACTTTAAATGGCACCATTAGGAGCGATCATGTACCAATAATTATTTCTGTGAACAATCTTCTCTCTTCTCAAAAATAGTTTAGACCTCTACATGCTTTCTTGTAGTTTCTTGTTGGTCTCATTTCCGATCTATCGTTGACTCTACTCTATCCTATATTTAATCCAATTCAAATCCTATTTTTCAGTATAATTCTTTTACGAACGTTGTCTGTGCAACTCTTCCTCTATCATCTCCAATTCATACTACCTCAAATAAGAACTGCAGTAGTTCTTCTTCCTTATGGTGGAACAATGATTAATTACATCCTACAAATCCTTTCACTCTTGTCTTTCATTGCCTAATCTTTTCACTCGTCTTATTCGTTTTCTCATCTCTGTTTTTTAATAATTTAGTACCTGGTGTTATCCTCGGTTGGCAAGCCCGAGGAAAAAAAAAGTACCGTGTTGATAGGTTTTTTTTGTATTTATTTAAAGTAGGACCTAATGTTCCATTTCGTAAAAAATCTTTTACTCTGAACATTGATTAAGAAATTAGCATTTACAAAAAGGTGACTCTTGAATTCTAGGATTTCTCACATTGTCTTCCGCAAACTGGATTCGATCATTCAATTTTTATCAAATTCCTAAAATTTCATACGTTGACGGTTTAGGAATAGGATTTTAATTTTACACCATTTCCAGCAATGGAAAAATGCTGCTTTCACATAAAATGTCTGTTTCCGTAATTTTGTCGGATAACTGTGTAGTCAGATTAAGTTTTTTACAAAAAATTGAAATTTGATTTTTTTCATATTTTCAGCGGAGGTATTGCAAGAGATTGGGCAGGAGTACCGCGAAAATTGTATTTACCCGGAGCGAAATCGTATCGTTGCGCTTGCGTCAACATCCAGGAATACAGTGACCCGGAAAGTAGCACTGGTTTATTAAAACAGTACGAAAACTGCGCACATGATTCGCCAGAGTGTGCAATACCAGCTTGAACCACATTCTAGTCAGCAGTGTATTAAATTTTAAACTTCAAAGTACGCACAAGTTTCTTTCAAATGCGTCTATAACGAATTATTTATTAACACGTGCTAGATTTAATCATTTCCAATTGAAATGACTTTTAATTGTTTTAAAAGTATTTTGTTATTCGCGTATTTTTTGTATATTATGTTTTAAAAATAAGTACTCAACGTTATGGTTCACTATCATTTGAGATGTTTAATGCTTTTGATTGACGAATAATGTGTAGGCGAAATTTTGCCATCCATTAATAAAAGCTCGATGAACAAAAACCTACTTATTTCAGTCAGACACGGTACTAGTTTATTTTACGGCTAAAGGTGAAAACGTTACACGCGAACAATTTTACAAAACATTAAACTATCTCTGAAAAATGATCGAAATTTTGGTGTTGCAATATGCGAAGGTGTTTTTTAAAAGAGAAAAAAAAAAACAACTAAGATTTTTTCTTAAAAACTGTTTAAATAAAAACCAGTTAAACTGTATAAAAAATTAGTGAGAAAATTTCAAGTAAAAACTGTTTCAGAAAAAGTTTTGAAAAAATTTAAAAACAAGTTTCAATGTGAAATCATTAAAATTATTGCACCAAACTGTTACGAAAAATATTTAGAAACATTTTTCGATTCAAATTTGGTTTTTAAAAATTTATTCGGCTCGTTCGTGACTGGCATTTTTTAATTTTTTTTTTAATAATAAAAAAGTAAATAAAAATAAATGTATTTTATATTATTTATATTCATTATTATATATAGAATTAAATTATTTTATGAGATCATATTGATGAAAGCGCCAACTTCGTTCTATATTTTCTTTAAACATGGTGTTCATTTTTCACATAAACTTCAGAAGTTAACATGGTTGAAAATAAGTTATACACATCAATGAATGAAAGTTTAAAAATTCATATCAGAGTTGCATTTTCACTTCAGTTCTATAGCAAACTATCCGTTTTTAAAGTAAATTATAATGTGTAATAAAAGGTGAATTCCCTATAACAATAACAGTCACTTTTAAAATCTAAAATTGCTCCAGAAAAATGTTATATCGTCTGTTTGGTTATCTGAAGTCAAAGTTTATGCGTTAAAACATTGTAGCGATAGCTATGATGTTGGCTTTATGTCGCTAATGATGAACTCATAATTATTGCATTCATCATCAGACACAGATCCCAGAGAATATTTGATAACGTAATAATTAACGTTATACAGCATTCTTTGTAATCTAAATAATGTCATAGTCTAAGTTGAGAATGTGTTGTTCTTCAACATTAGCTTGTTTAGTGTAATCAGCTACAAAATAAATTTTGCGAAAATTTTAATACATCAATAAGTAATAGAAGCCCCATATAGTGACAGATTGTCCTCCGTATATTTTAAAGAATGGAATTAATGCTGCTCCAATATTTAACTTACTCCAAGCATTCATTTTAAAAATGCTGTTGCAGGGTCTTATTTTATTATTTTTTTTAAGAATGATTAAAAGGTGAAGAGTCAGTTAAGCACTGATCCGGTCAGAAACTAACGGAATGAAGGAATTAAGACCTAAAATAATGGGCAAGAAAAGAATGGGTAAGATGTAAGCGGCGCAATGAAGATTAGGCAGTCCAATAGACAACAAATTAGAATACAGAGAAGCCAGTTAAGCACTGATCCGGTCAGAAACTAACGGAACGAAGGAATTAAGACCTAAAATAATGGGCAAGAAAAGAATGGGTAAAATTTAAGCGGCGCAATGAGGATTAGGCAGGCCAATAGACAACAAATTAGAATACAGAGGAGCATGTTCAATCGATATCCAATTGCATATAACTTTTTTATAGAACTCTTTAGGTTGACTATGTAGCCAGGTTTCCACGTTCATTTTAACGTTTTCATTGTTTATGAACTTCTTGTTTTGTAAAAACGTTTTCAAGGAGTCAGAAAGGTAGTAGTCGCGCGACATTATATCACGATTTTACGGCGGAATGGGGGAGGTTTCCAGCCTTTTTTTCCCGAAACCAGCGTTATACCGTCGCTACGAACGGGCGCGTATAACTCCTTTTGTGATCGATCTTCAACATTTTTGCCTGATGACTACCCTGAATTGCTTGCCCGAGACCTCGGCATATGATTGGACATTAACAATACGTCTATTTTCCAAGTATTGATAGAAAATTGGGCCGTGTATGTCCTAAAACACGGTAAAAGGACTCTGCGATTTGAATTTCTTTGCCGCAGGTGAGTCGGGATATTCCCAAACCATGCTCTATGTATTTTTTCAAACCGCTATAAATATAGATCTAAAATAAACACCTCGCTAGAAACATTATATATCATGTATTTTATGCCAAACTACCCTCATGAATATTTTCAGTTTTTTTCAAGGGGTGAGCACGCCTTAAAAAAACTGTTTCTTTTTGCATTTAAGGTCGTATTTTAGCTCCTATGAGCTGATAAAAAAAATTGTGGACTCAATTTTATACAAAATGGCATAATAAGTACTTTCCAATATTTTGGACGCAAAGAATATGTAACAAAACATTTAAATCTCATTTTTCTGCTGGTTTTCTATTTTTGTGATTCACAAAATACTGAAATGATACATATTCGTTTTGATTATCAACTAAAATGACTTATAAATATCCCCCAATATATTAGAAACAAAGTATTTTACGAAAAAATACACAATTGAATTCATTCTGATTTTTAGAAGTTGTAAACACCTATTAAACAACTAAAAAAAACTTGTTTTTTTGCATTTTTGGCCATATGTAACTCCCATAAGCTGATAAAAAAAAATTTTTGGCTTTAGTTTTATACAAAATGGTATAGTAAGTACTTTCCAATATTTCGAACACAGAATATGGAACAAAACATTTAAATCTCATTTTTCTGCTGGTTATCACAATACACTGAAATAATTCATATTTCTCTGCCTTCGTTAAAAGGAAAATAGAATCAGCTCACAACTGCAACAATGGTCCATCGGATCGTTGAGGCCGTCCACGGTATAGTAGGCTAAAAATGGAAATTGCTTCACAACTAGATTTTATAATAAATTGCTTAAGGATGCTGGATTCTGTAAACTCGCTGGTTTCTTGCACAATGAATTTGGATCACGATAATACAGAAAATGCTCTGCATTTGGAAGTGATAACAGGAAAGTGGGGTCGCTGAAAAGTTCTTTTTCAAAAATTGACATCTGCAAACGTCGTGGATTTTCCAGAGTTGATGGAAAAAGATTTAAAATTGCTTTTTACTGGTATTTAAACTATGGACGATTCCGAAGAAATCAATTTTCAGTACCTGAAAGAATCATCATAAAATATCAAAATTCAAGTACGATCTCGCCACGTGAGTAGTCGGACATATAACTGCACATACAGTATATATCGAATAGTATTGGGCATAGTGGTATTACCCGATATTACTGTGAGTGTGCTAATAGTATGCGAACGATTGACTGTTGTGTGCATGTCGCTGCAGTAATATATTACTTATCTCATGCACAATATCTATCAAAGTTAATAAAACCGGCTGAACATTTTACAAACATCGATGCTGTATATCATACACCAGTTATACAAAAAGAGCGATGAACATGATTAGATGTAACTGTACATTAAGATTATTAGCTACTATATTTTTATATTCTTTATCTTTTGGCGGGGCCTTTTCAGGTAAAAAAAAAAAAAAACAATACAAATTCTATTGCTTATTTTTTATATCATTGTAAGAATAAACCGATCTAAAAACAAGACGGAAATTAGTTTTTAAATATTTCTTTTTATATTTTTTATATTTTAAATATTGTAACGAATTTTTTAATCATTTAAGCTAAAAATAAAAAATCATAACATGTGAACAAATTATCCGAAATAATTTATTCTTTGATTTGACTGTTGATCTTATTTATTATTTTGTCGCATCAGTATTTTACTTTTTTCAACCGCTCATAGAAGCTAAATACGACAAAAAATACGTTTTTGCCTCGTCTCTTCTCCGCGGTGTCTTCTTCACCTAGAAGATTCCTTTTTTCTGTGTGATGTCAATCATGTCTTCTTCGAATGTTCCTCACTTTCTTCAGAATGTTCTCTCTTTTATTCTCAGCTTTTGGATCTTGGTCTTTCTACTCCATGCAATGACTCTTATGTTTTCTCATTCTTCGTTAGCGTACCCATAAAAAAAAAAAAAAAAAAAAAATGTAAAAAATTTTTAAAGGCGAAAAAGAATTTATGATAAAATTATACATGTAAATAGAAAACCGTAATGAATTTCTATATACTGAAAATCGGACTAATTAAGAAAACCGTATAAATATATACCAAAACAATTACTTAACATATTATTCTAAACCCCAAAATACTGTATGAAGAATTAGAAAATCATATAAATGTGGGACGGATCCAGAGATACTTGGGGGGATTATATAATTATGTAATATCTTATATGGCAGACAGTAAATTTAAGAAATACCTTGTTTCATAAAAAAAAATTGAACAGCGACCTCTTCAGAAATTTAAAAATGTTTTAAAAATACATAACTATTAAGATAGCGGTATACTGCTGTCACGTCACGTACACTCACGTGTCGACAAAAAATCTAGAATGTTGTTTTAATGCTGTCTGATCACATTGTAGTCACATCACGTAAGTCACGTCAAATTTTTCTTTCCTGCATGATGTAATGCTCTGATATTTTGGGACGTGATCTTATACGTTTTAAATTTCATTTGTAGTTATTGTTTTGAAATAGTTTATTTGCATTTTTACTTAAAGTTATTGATGTAAGTGGGGGGGGGGCATGTCCACCCCAGAATTTTTTATTGATAAAAATTGTAAAAAAAAAAACGAAAAATTGAGCGCATTTGAATTTTATCTCATTCTAAGAGAGCAACATGTGCTCATTTTCTCAAAGACATTCAGTGCGACGCATAGAAGCCGCAACAGCAGGGCGTCGACAGCGAATGGCGCGTGGTGGAGGATTTGAGAAAAAGGAAGAAGAGAAAGAAGAAAGATGCATAAAATTTGGTTGTCCTAAGTTTTTGATGATTTGTTTCCTATTTTTTGTTTGTTTTATTTGCATAGCAACGGAAAACCAATTTGCTGAATTTGCACTCAAAATTAATAAAAATTTTAGGCTCAATGCGCGTTTTAAATTACCGGCAACCGGCTAGGGAGAAAAAAAGAGCATAAAAAATTTTGCATGCTTTCCGCCTTCCCCTCATTTTGATTACACACTTTATTTTTCACGCTCAACTTTTGTATGTCGTTCGGGTTAGTTCGATTTTGGTTTTTGATTTTGGTCTGCTTCTTTGTTCGTTATTTTCTAATTTTTGTGAAATCTGAAAAAAGGAGCGAAACATAAAAGCAAGAAGAAGACAACGACGAAACACGTTGCAGGTATGTTTCTTAACTTATTTTCTTCTTGTACGTGTCGGTTGGTTTGTGTGTTGCCCGTTCGCTCGAGACCCTTTTCCCGTTTCCCGTTCCTCCGCAGGCTTAGAAGTTGGCTTAAAAATTAAAATTTCGATTATTACAATTAAATATAAAGTAACTATCCTTTTATCCCTTTTACGTCCGATGTGCATTATATGCACATCAACTATGAAGTCATTTTAAAATACTTCCATGTTAAATTGATACGAAAAAATTATAGTAATATATAATATTATATTTTATTTTAAATATATCTAAATTTGGAATTTCTGTGCTACCCAAAAGCTTTCTATTGATGAATACTCGACATTTTCATAAATTTCAATTTACTAAAATGATAAAATTTTTTCCGTTGTAAAATATGCGTTGAAAGAATGTTATTCTGGTAACTTTTTTTGTTAATATATCAAATAAAGTGTAAAAATTCAAATGATATTATTATTTAAAATAATAAGTGTATTTTTTTCGTTGTGTAAGCATTTAAAAGTCACGTTTCTTATAATGCACGCTGGTCGTGATATAGAAACTTCGCGTTATTTAAAGAAAGTGTCGTACAGTTCGGATGTCAGCCATGGAATGACGGAAATCATCACTTTTTTCCTATATGGTGACGTTTGTAGTAAATATACGCGCATTTACAACTACAAAGAAATTGATTTTCCAGGCATTTTTATTTATTTGCGGATAGGACTGCTATCGCCAAAAAATGAACATTCCCAGAAATATATATATATATTTATATGAGCATATATAAATACACACACACATTTGTAAATAATGAAAATGTTAACCAATACGAAAATAATCGGTACTTCAAAATAAGACCTATTTTGGAGCATGCTAGGAGAAATTGTCTCAAAGTGGACCATAAAACCCACTTTTCAATAGAGGAAATGATGCCCTATAAAGGTATAAAAGCTAATAATAGAAAACAGTACATAAAAAATAAACCTAAAAAATGGGGCTTTAAACTATTTGTAAGAGCAGGTGCTAGCGGAATCATTTATGACTTTTTACCATATGGTGGTGAAACAACATTGATGGGTCACACGTTTACTGGAGAAGAAGAGAAAATGGCACAATCAGCTAATGCATTTACAAAAATTAGATCTCGAAAATGGCAATCGGCATTGATATTACTTTCTTACATGCTGAGCAAGTGATAATACGAAATATGATGGTAACCAAAAGGGTGACATCACATTAGAGACCGTTGTGAAAGAGGTTAAGAAAGACCTTTGCCCTAATCTATACAAACTGTTACAAGTTGCAATCGTGCTTCCAGTCAGCTCAGCTGGATACGAAAGAAGCTTTTCAGTCATGAGGAGAGTGAAAACGTGGCTCAGAAACACAATAACGTAAGAGAGGTTCTCAAATACTTGCGTGCTCCACATTGAAAACGATTATGTAAAAAAATTTATTACTGCTGATATGATTTTGAAGCATTTTTCTGAAAAAAATAGAAAACTTAAATTAATATAATTTTTAGATATTTAATATTTTTTAATAAATAATCGAGTAACATGGATAACACTGTTATATTTATTGAACCGTCAATTGATTTGTTTGATATTTACACAAATTCTATTGTGTAAGTCTTTCACGCAGAGTGAAGGAATTATGTCGCTTCTTTACTCTAAATTCAAAGACTTAACTTTTCATAAAGTATTTATTTTTATTCAATGATGTAATCGTCATCGTTATCGATCACATTTTGTCATCTAGTGTACAAATTTTTAATGCTGAATCAGTAGAAATCACTTGGCTTTTCAGCGAAGTAGGTGGAGAGGGCATTTTGGGTACCCTCCAAGCTTTCAAATTTTTTGCTACGTAGAAAATATTGCAGCGATCGGAATAAATGAAAATTTGATGGCACAATATCGAGTGAGTATGATAGACAAACAGACAATCAGCTGATAACGACAGATGAATGATGGAATTCGAAAAAAACGGCATTACTTTCCGGTCCTCCTAATAAAATGTTAGTTAATCCCCCCCCCCCCAATGCCTAAAGTAGTGTTTATTTAAACTGGAAGAAGATTTAATAGAAAATATACAATTTTATATGATCAAAAATTGATGGATTATCGTGATATTGTTTTACAGAAAACAGTTTGGTAGAAAAAAGGAAATGAATTAAAAATGCCAGGTATTAGCTTGTATGTAATATTTAAAATGAGTAAATTAATCAGAACTGAAATTTTCCCAAAACTCGGTTCCTTCAAAATCTAAATAACTCTATATTATAATAATAGATACTTAATTTGTTAAAGTCAAAAATTTTATATGGTCACATTAGCGTCACCAGGGGGACCTGGTGCTTCGGAACTTTTTAATCAACTGGCCATGATGAGTATTCATAGGCGCGTAATCATGGACAATTTGACTTTTATAATAAAGTAGAACAATTTGACGAAAATTGTGTTTTAATTAAGATTTTATTCTTGTTTAATAAAATATTAAGCCTTTACAAATAAATTTTATTTTTCCTATAACTCATATCTTGTTTCTATCATATTGCCCCCCCCCCCGTTGCTCATCGGCTGGCGACGCCCTTGTATGGTCATATTTGTATTTTATGTAAGTTAATCAGTAGATAGAAGGTATTTTGTATTAATATGAAATAAGCTTCATGAAACATAATATGCCGTGCGCTCAAAATTAATGGGATATAATGAAATATAGATAAACTACTGATGATAGTGTAATCAAGGGCGTCGCCAGCCGATGAGCCGGGGGGGGGGGCAAAATGAGTTGCCAGCCGTCAGGAAGGGCAAAGTGATAGAAAGAGGATATGAGCTATAGGAAAAATAAAATTTATAATTTGTAAAGGCTTAATATTTTATTAAAAAAGAATAAAATCTTAATTAAAACATAATTTTCGTGGGTTCCTGGCAAATTGTTCTATTTTATTATAAAAGTCTTCCGAATTGTCCATGATTACGCGCCTATGAATATTCATCATGGCCAGTTAATTAAAAAGTTTCAAGGCTCCAGGGAGGGACAGCTGCTCCCCGTCCCCCGCTGGCGCAGCCCATGAGTGTAATGATACCGAAATATTGATAAAATGTGATAGCGGTGTGATTGGCATAATCACACGTATGAGTTTGTTTCTTGGAAGAAATAATGAACTCACGTGACGTGACAGCAGTCTGTTGCTACCTTTACAGTTTAATTTAAATTTTATTTTATTTTTAGGTGAAAAATACACAAATTATAAAATTGTTGCTAAAATGGTAGTTTAGAATTTGAATATTGAATTACTAGAAAAAATAATACGATAATATTTTTATTAGCCTTTAATTCTTTTTTATTTTTGTTAGTAATCCGATCCGAATTGTTTGTCTGTGAGCAAGTAAAACAGATATATGTATATATTTTTCATTAAACTATTTTTCGTGAGACCTCCTATGCTATCAATCAATGGAAAAATGACACCTTCAAATCCTACCTGTCGGAACTTGCTATTCCAAAGAATCTGGATATTCACTGTGGAAAGCCGCCAAACGAATACGCAGACCTCCTCCAGTAAAGTCTCCTCTCAAAAGGGAAGACGGAACTTGGACTAGAAACGAACATGAAAGAGCTGAACTATTAGCTCTGCATTACACCGAAACGTTCCAAACGAACAATATGAACTCTGACATTGACCCTATTCCATTACCTCCAGATGAGGGTCATATCAAGCCTACATCTCCACTGGAAGTCGCCAGACTCATAGACAATCTGGCACTGCACAAATCTCCAGATCTTGATGAAATTCCGACGATCATATATCGTGAGCTACCTAGAAAGAGGCATAGTCTATATGACACGCCTATTCAACACAGCACTACGTATGAGACATGTGCCGATATCGTGGAAAGCAATCAAAATGATTGTCATACTGAAACCAGGGAAACCCTTAGAAGACCCGTCCTCGTATCGTCCTATTTCGTTGCTTCCTATCATAGCAAAATTCTTTGAAAGAGTGGTACTTAGTAGAATACAAACTATCATCACACGGAAAAAGATGCTACCAGATATACAGTTTGGTTTTCGTCATAAACACTCAACGATTAAGCAGATCCATAGAGTTGTCCACTCTATCTCACAGGCTCTCGAAAATAAAGAGTACGCCCCAACAGCGTTTTTAGACGTCAGTAATGCCTTTGGTAAAGTCTGGCACAAAGGCCTCCTTCATAAAATCTCTCCCCAATTTCCTGCTCCTCTAAGCCTGCTGATATCATCCTACCTATCCCGACGTTCCTTCCAAGTATTCATCGGAACTGTACATTCCGGTACTCACCCAATAGCTGCAGACGTTCCTCAGGGCAGCGTCCTTGGCCCTACTCTTTTCTTATTATATACCATGGATATTTCTCAAGCCTGCAATGTCACGACAGCGCTTTTTGCAGATGACACAGCTGTAACAGCATGCAACATAAATTATGACACTGCAGTTAGTAATCTCCAAAATGCGGTCAATCAAATATCCACTTGGGCCTCGCGGTGGAAAATAAAACTGAACCAATCGAAGTCAGTCAGGGTTGACTTCGCGCTGCGCCCTCACCACTACACTCCTACGATCATCGAAGGTTCTTCGGTCCCTACTGCCAGTCATGCACGCTATCTAGGTCTACACTTGGACTGCAAGCGCAATTGGCAGGAGCATGTTCGCGCCAAAAGAGACCTCCTGAACATGCAGTTCGACCGGTTCCACTGGCTTATTGGACGGCGATCAAATCTCAGCCTGGTCAACAAGAAGCTGATCTACACTACGATATTCAAGCCCATGTGGACTTACGAGTTCTGGGGAACCACTTGCGATTCAAACAGACTTATTATTGAGCGGTTCCAAAACAAATTTATGCGAACAATAACGAAGGCCCCGTTTTACCTCACAAATGACCAGCTCCGTAGGGATCTCGAGTTCGACTCCATCAGTGAGACGATCAGGAAAAAGTGAACCCGTTACATACAGAGACTTCGTAATCATACCAACACGGAGGTCGTACAGCTCCTGGCTGACCAAAATGACACACGCCGATTTCGAAGACGCCACCCGCTCGACCTTGTCAACTGAACTTCGTTTAGTGTGACTAGTCGTAACTCCGTTTATGTAACCTACTTTAAATAGTGCTAGCCACTTCCCTTTAAATCGCCCGTGTACTTCTCTTTGTTCTAATTTGGTAAATGCTGTACTAATTTAGCAGTTCCAAATAAAAATTAATGAAAAAAAAAAAAAAAAATTAAACTATTTTCATTTACATTGCAAAATAAAAATTAAAAATAAATAAAAAAGACAAAAGATTGACGATAGTTGCATTTAAAACAGAATAAAAATGTAACATTAATAGTTTTCCTAGAAAACAGTATTAAATATTAGTTATAATTAAATTCATAGGGAGCATTTATACAAATTTTTTATAGTATATATTAAGTTTCTCTATTATAAAAATTTTTTTCATCAAGAATTTAGTTCTTTTGGGGGTTGCCTCTCTCCCCCAGATCTACCACTGTATAAATGTAAAACTACATTATAACAAGAAATTTTTATTCTATTACTCCTTTAACACAAGTACTAATCTTTATGCTCCTGCATCTAAAATTTATTTCTACCCTTTATCTTTTATTTAATACATACATTTACCCTATAGATGTGATTCTCCTTATTTCTCGACACTTTGAGAAAACTTTTATCAATCCCCAAAAAATTTTAATTTAGTCCAGCATTGATATTTTTATGGTAATGAATATTATTTTATATAATTTTTTTCCTTTTAAATCGTAAAAAAATCCATAATTTTAGTTAATCGAAAGGAAAAATGCAAACACAGTGCAGTAATTTTATATTATTATTATCTTCTATATATTTAGCACAAAGCGTTTTCTTTTCATTTCTTTTGACAATTGGCCAGTGGTCCCCGTTTGACCGATTTAAATCTTTTTTTTTTTTTTTTTTAATGGAAGCATATAACTTCTGGATGAACCATCAATAATGAAAAAAGTTTAAACAAATGTATAAAGTATAAATCTGAAGTGCAAGGCGTTATCTTTCAACTGCTGCCCAGCACTCGCTATTTCATCTGCTTAGTTAATTTTTTTTTTACATAAAAGCTTAAAACTAATAGATATGTGATTTATGACTAAAACGTTTTAAAAAATGGTGCAAACTAGTGGAGGAATGTAACTAGAAACTAGTTCCAGCTCTGAAAAGTTTGTTCCATTCTAATCGATAACATATTTATGTTACTTCATTACTCCTGTTACTCTTTTGTCCCAGAATTGAGAAGTAACCGCTGTAACTAAAAGAACTGACTGTAGCTATGTAACTAGTCTTGGAATCTAATGATTGAAAGAAACGATTAACTATGCAATAATATCAGACGGTGATCAGGTGGAATTGAAGTACAGATGACACCTTTTATCTTTATCACTTGTACAGTTCTCATGATTTTTTCACGCTGCTTGCTTTGTTATTGGTCACTACTCACTAGCTCATTATGCGGCGATACATGTGTAGTACAATCAGATGATGAATAAAACAACATTATTTTGCTGTAACTGGCTGGGAACAAAGTTCTTTAGTTACAAAAACTAAATGACATATATGTTTCTATCCATTCTGGCCAAACTGTCGTTGTGTGTGTGTGTGTGTTATTATCAACTGGAAACAACCTTATTTATGTAATCCAGTTAAATCTGTATATTTTAATAAGCAGAGAACATTACATTTTCTGTACCATATTGCGCGATAATGATCGCAGATAATATGCTGTGCCGATGACTGACGCTGCAGCGATTAGCAAGTCGGGAATTTTACACTATCATCAAAAATTTTAACAGCGGTTTTTATCAAAACAGTATTGATTTGTTTACTGTTTTTAATGCGGTTATGAATTCCAGATCTACTTCAACTTATTTGGATGTCTTTTTGTCACATTTTTCTGTTTTTTAAGATATAAAGATGATACTTCTGTCTACTGGCTCCAAATTGTTTTAGCTTTTAAAAATTATTATTTTATTACCTGTTTTTTTTTTGTTTTTTTTTTTTTTTTTTATAATTACGTTTTATAATATATTTAAATTTATTTCCATTTTGATTAGATAATTTCCTGATCATTAGGAACTTGTAACGTGACGTTCCAAAAATTTGGAACTTTACCCATCGCTAGTGTAAACCTATACATTAAAAATAAAAGGCATTAAAAACTGTAAGCATCTTCTTTCAACAATCGGCTAACAGTTTGTAATTCTCTGATTTTGACTTTTTTTTTTTTAACGGAAAAAAAATCCTTTAGATGTGTCAACATAACTTTAAAAAATGTAAAAAAAGAAGATAAAACCCATACACATGAAAAATAAATGTATTCCTTTCTACAATCGGCCAGCGGCCCCTATTTCACCGATTTTAATTTTTTATTTTTTAAACAAACCCCATAACCCTGTAGATAAGCCATCAGTGTTTAAAAAGTTCAAAAGGGTTATAATGTTCGTTTATTTGAGATCAAATTTTTTTTCCAAAATTATTTAAAATCGTTTTTTTGACAATCGGTCATTGTCCCAATTTCACTGATTTTGGTTTTTTAGGAGTAAGAGCTGCATAGTCAAAAAATTTGTCTGCTGTATTTTAAGATGCAAAATAAAAATTAAATAAAATTAACTTAACAGAACAAAAAAATGAAATTATCATACAATTTACTGACTAATATACGTTTGGCTTTTCCCTCAAAGACGGCTATCACAAATGTTTACTGTATAGAGCTTGTCTTCGTTTGTAGAAAGTAAAGTGATTTCTGTAAATAGTTTGTTTATATTTTGATTTAATTGTAATCATTTCTATTTTAGGAGATGGTAATTGTTTATTTCGCGTAATTTTGTATTGTTCATGTAAAAGTGACAGCTATCATCATCAAATTCGATTACAAGTAATTTATAAATTAAATGTGACTGAGAACATTATAAGGACTTCATTATCGGTAATTCTTTATACAGATTACCAATAAGCAATGCAGCTGAATATGACATTTTGATATGTTTAGATGGTGAATATGCTGGGCACAATGAGTTACAATGTGTAAGTCAATTATATCCTAGCTATTCATTTAAAGTCTGGATGAATGATAATCACAGTTCCGTCTATGGTACAGGTAATGTCGTTTGCAATTTATTATTTTCTGGTAATGTTAATGCTGAACATTTTAACGATTTAGAATTTGGTTCTTTCGCATCAAATCATACTATTTAATATACTTCTTTTCCAGTTATTATAACAGATTTAGACCATTCTATCGATAATAACATTAAGAAAAATAGTGATAAAATGATACTGCACGGTGATTTACTTCCATTTCGTGGCGCCTAGGGTAAGCAGTTAGCTTGAATTATAATTTGTGGTCCAATTTTGAAGTTTATAAGTCAATCCGTTCGTGATTTATTGATTTTTATTTGATATTTTTGTCATTTCTGAACCATCTTATTAGGATTCCGTACATTACATGTGTACGTAAAGAAAAACCACAGCTGAGCTTACAACATCATATTACGACCTTCGAGCACCAATGAAAAAGTATTGTCCTTACCCAGATCATTGGTGTTGAGAGCATAATTTAAAAAAAGGAATAGTTTCTCTATGGACGTAGAAGTATAAACACGTTATTCTGTTTTGAATGTTACCTTTTTGCTAATGATGTTACACAGACTCAGAATGGCTTTAAAAACGAAAAAAAAAGTGCAAAAAACACGGAAACATATGGGGAAATAGTTTCTTTTTTCATTTTTAGAACGTATTAATATTTGCGAACAACTTATTGTTAGTGAGGGTTATAGAGTATTAAAACTAAAACATATAATCAATCAACAGGTGAAGAAATGTCGAAAAGTATTATTAGAAATAATCGACTGCAAAAATTCTATAGCAAATTTTAACTAGCTTTAAGAAGGCATGATAAAAGTAATACATCTAAAAACCCCAGAGTATTTAAAGGATTAATAAATTTAATCGCATATTATGATCCTTCTTTATAAAATAATTTGTATAACAATTTTGTGTTTAAGGGAACATTCAGATTTATTCAAAACGAATTATTGCAATATATACTAGACATTACTCGTGATTAAATAACATCAGAAATTATTGAAATAACTTTTAACATATGCTTGAGATTATATGCAAACAGCAATTGTTTTCAGTCATAAATATCATGGAATAGTTTATAAACAAGTTTGGTAATTTTTCAATCCGGAAAGTAAAAATGCAAATAGTTTGTCCAAATGTATAATTACTAAAATAATCTGCAAGTAAAAAAGTAATATTAAAAAATATTACAAACAAATTAACAGCTGAAATATATGATGAAACTAACGGTTATGAAAAGTGGATCAGAAGGTGTTCAATACAAAATACAACAGGTATATAAAACTGCTCATTATGTTCACGATAAACATGAGCTGAATACTGTAAAGAAGCACGCAACACCGTCAATTATATGGATACATTTAATTTATGTAAATTTAATAGGAACAGCAACGTTCTTTTACAAATTTCCATAGCGGTTTTTTTTTTTTTTTTTAATGGGTTCGTCAACATGGACATTGGCTCAGGAACAGTGGAACAGAGGGGTAAAAGAGACTCAGATCCTTACACGATCAGAGATAGCCGACAGAAAGGAATCAAGAGCTAGAATAACTGAAGGAGAAGGAAGGGAGAGAATGAATGAAGCACAGTATGGAGTGGGAGCACCGGTTTGTAAGAAGAAGGAATAAAAAGAAGCTTGTTCAGTTGCGATTAGCAGTATTAGATAAAAATAAAGCCCAGTCGGTTAATACTACTTTTGAAAATCTTATGTTTTAAAAAATGACAGTTTTTTATGGCTAATGATAAAACAATTCAAGTGTCCTTAGGATTGTTAGAATTATTAAAAAATTAAACATTAAATTTTTGCCTGGAGATTTTTTATAAAGTTATACCTCAAGTTGAAATATAATATAACCAAATGCGACCTCGTAATATTGATGCTACTTTAATTTTAAAAGGATTAAATAGACTTTATGATGCCATATCACAAGTACATAATACAGAAAATTTAGAAATTAATAGTTCTAAAAGTATGGAGTGTAAAGAAGTTTGTGACCACATTTATGTGAAAGCAAAAAACAAATTTACTTACACTGAATATTTATTTGCAGTTAAATTGTTCCATAAAAAGTCTGAGATACTTAGCAAGGCGTAACAATGTGCGGAATAAATAAAACATGTAAAACTTATCCGTTTGTTTAAAAAAAAAAAAAAAATTAAAAACTGAAGTACAAATTTTTTATTTAAAAAAATAATTTCACAGTTTTGAAAGCTTAACTGCACTTTTAAACAAATTAAATAAAGAAAACCTGGAAAATGTTTTTACCGAAATCATTTAAATTGTAAAAATTTTGGTTACACTTCCAAAGGTAACTCCAGAATCAGAAAAAATTTGTTCTACCTTAAAACAAGTAAAATAATATTTAAAAAGCACTAGCAGCACTTTGCATGATTTTGGCTAAAAAGATCATAACTTTAAAGATGGATCATTATAACAAAAAAGTCAAAAAAAAATTTACAATAAAAAAACTGGAAGGATGAATTTTATCTTTAAATAAGCATTTAATTACAAGTAAAAATAGTTATTATTCATTACATCAATTTTTTTTTTTTTTTTTTTATTTTAGTCACGAGCCATCACTGGAATGAACTAAGATACAATATTCAAATGCATTAAAATATCCACACTAAAAAAATAATTCAAAAACCTTAAAATGTAGAAGCATGATGCGGTACTTTATTGCTTTTTTGTTTTTTACCATTTCTAGAAACGAAATTCGCATAATTTCCATTCCAATTTTGTATTTAAAAAATATAATTTCTTTAAAACCAAAATAATAATACCATCATACTGATATTATTTTTGAATATAGCGTACAAATTAGTAGTAATAAGTACGCATGAAAGAAAATATATCAAGAAACAGACAAATCTGGCGCTATTTTAAATCACCACCAATCAGTTTAAAATAACATGATAATGTATACTATCGATTACACCAAGAGATGAGTCCATCTAACCCATGGACTGTACCGAAAATTCTACACAACATAAAGATGTTATAAATTATGTTAACTGATAAGGAACGGGAATTATACAACATATGTATAACCCAACAATTTTAACTAACAAAATCAATCAAATAATAAAAATGCCAGTTATGTAATAGCAGTATGTGCAAAAAATGAATGCTCCAGTAAAAAACAACTTATTTCTGGTTTTCCAATTAGAGTAAAAGTTGAAACGAAGTATGATAAACTAATATAAATGAATTACAAAGAAATATGAGTATAGGAAACTAAAAGAACACAATCGCGTTGCGCGTTCATGTAAACTCCTACTAATGCAGTACATTCTAGATATTATACATATATCGTCTGAACTGCGCATTTTACTCATTAATATCCACGCTTCAAAGTTTTACAATACATACAAATTAAAAAAAAAAAAAAAGTCTGTTTTTAAAGTTTACATTTATTTCCATATATCAGCAATAGTTTAAGTTACCTTTAAAGTGTAACTGTCACTAATCTAGTCTGTAACTTGCGTGTTTACAACTTGTGAATTATCACCGGACTTATACTTTTTAAAAGCGAGAAAAATTGTCCATAGAAAACTACAAAAACTAACAAAAGGAAGCCTGTTCCTTTCTGGAATTACATAGTAATTAACAGTCTGCACTGTAGGCCACACAATACAACCAATCTGTAAAAATAATTTATATTAGTATATTTAAACACCTGAATGAAAAAAAATCTGCGAACAATAAAAGCAGAAAATGTTTTTATGCCGCATAATAAAGTTCAAATAAACATTATCGATAGAAAAATTTAAACAAAGAAATTACCTTCCAAGTTGGAAAAAATTTTTCTGACACCTCCTTTAAACCATCATTTATACTGCCTCCATCTAATACAGTCATTCCAAAATAGTAACAAAATATCGCACATGGACCATATGTCATTTGTTCAACACCTACCTTTTACATTTCGGATTTTTATTGCACGAATAGATACTATATTATAATTGAAACTTTTCTATCGCCACTGTTATCACGTATGAAACATTATTTATATACCTTAATCAACGAATATTTTAAATTAGTTTTTGGCCAGATCAAAAATGCTATAGTCATCCATCCATATAACGTTGGTGCAACAAAAAATGTTCCGTACAATCCGAAGTTTAATACACGTTTATAGTTGTAAGTGTCTGATTCAAATGACTGCTGAATTAAACTTCCCGTCGGCCATGTAATGGCGTACACAACCATTCCTCGGAACAATGGCTTTCGACTTATTATTTGGAAGCACTTTTGTATCATTGTGTGTATTCCTTGAGAAGTAACTCATTTCCAGGCGCTTAAAATAATTTACATCTGAAAATAAACATTAAAACAAAAATTGTAAAAAAAAATAACTCGATACATATCGTATAGCAATATTTTTCATCAACCAAACACTTATTAATTTCTAACTTTAAATAATAGTTTTTTACTTTTTATAACTAACTACTTACTTTTACGATATAATTTAAACACAACCCAGTTTAGAATTTTGTTTTTAATAATTCCATCTCATCTTTAATCCAGATCAGGAAAAAACAATAAAAATTAGAGTTCAACTGATACTGAATTGCGGAACATTATCAATTTACACATTTTTGCAATGTAAATAAGTAAACAAAATAACTTCTTATTTCTAAGAATTATGTAAAATGTGAAAATTATAGAAATTATGAACATTATTAAATTTTTATTAATGCAACAATTATTTTTAGAAACGTAAAATTAAAATGTTTACTTTTAGAAAACAAATAAGAAAAAAAAATTCTTCAACACAATTGTATTAATTTAAAAATACCTTTGTTTATTATATTATTATTAAAAAATAAAATATTAATATATTTAACCCACATCTGCTATGTAAAATTTAAAAATTTAAAATAATAAAATAAAAATATTCGCAAAACATATGGTAATAATCAATACAAATTGATTATGAAAGATAAAATATTCATAAAAAATTATATTAACATACATATATGTTGTAGTTCAAAAATAGAATTAACTTTAAATTTCTTGAAATTAAAATTTTCACAATGCTACCGTTAACTTTCCATTGATTATAAATATCGTTAAGGGTATAGTCAAAAGTATCCTTTCGCGGAAGCGCGGGGAATAGATTTATTCAATTTTTTGGCAACAAATGCTTTATTTTATAAGTTTACAAGGCTTCATAATATACGAGCTATTACTAAACAAAGTTGAAAATGTTTTTAAATAAGTACAAGGGTATAGCGTTTATTTACCATTAATTTTATTGCTTTTATTTGCTC
This sequence comes from Icerya purchasi, assembly GCA_039619475.1. Classification (NCBI taxonomy): domain Eukaryota; kingdom Metazoa; phylum Arthropoda; class Insecta; order Hemiptera; family Monophlebidae; genus Icerya; species Icerya purchasi. The sequence continues at coordinate 348,649,710 of CM077116.1, read as the reverse complement.
TAAAATAATGAAAAAGTTCAAAAATGTTTTAAACAGAGCGATCGATTTTTCAATAAAGTACCCCGTTGTCCGTGGAATGGTTTCATATGGCGTTATATGGCCAGGGGGATGTTTTCTTCAACAAATAATAGCAGGCGATGAAGAGTTCGATTTTAAAAAAGCTGGTAGATTTTGTTTTTTTGGATCTTGTTACGTAGCACCGACTATTAATATTTGGCTTACTATTGCCTGGAAAATATGGCCTAAAAATGATTTACGATCTTCTATTAAAAAAGTAAGTAATCTAATAGTTTTATGCTTGAAAATAATCGAACCTTTCAACAAATTAATTTTTCAATTCGATTTTACTAGGCATTTGTAGAACAGGTTACGTATACTCCATTTGCTATGGTTAGCTTTTATTTTGGAATGTCATTGTTAGAGGGTAAAACAGTGGAAGAAGCTAAAAATGAAGTCTATAAAAAGTTTTTATCGACATATAAGGTAAATAGTTGCTTTTTAAAAATCATGATATACTGCTTTAATAATAATATAGAATTATATGATAACACAGTACTTCAAAAATTAACGAATATTAATACCTAAAATAATGAAATAAAACCCGTTACTTGCTGAAGCGAGAAATGTGAGATTTGAAATGTATTTTATCAAGAAGAAATACATAATAGGTTTTAAATATTCACTGAAATGAGTTTACTGAACAAAATGCTAAGCTTGCTACAGTCAAACGCACTATTAATTCAAGAAATGGTTTAACGAAAAACTTTAACATAGAGCTTTGATTTTAAGTGCATTCAAAAAAAATATATATTTGATACACCATTTCAATATTTAAAGCAGCCTATCCTAATATACCGAAGCAAACCAAATATGTAAAAAAAAAAAGGGGGAATAAATAAATAACTCTACAAACAGAACTTTCAAAAAGTGAACTAGTACGCAGAACATTTTCTCTTCATTATCAGTAAATTGGAACTATACGAAAGGAGACGCACGTAGCGTTTGTGGACATTCTGTTAAACACATGGAAGCATTTTTCATAGTCAACGAATACTTCTTACTTCATAAACCGATTTCAAAAAAAAAAAAAATCCAACGGAAGTTTTTAATTTTTTCTTAACTTACTTTCAGCTTGATTTTTAGTTATTACAGTTACAAAAAGTGTAACGTCAATATCACGTAGTTCTTAAAGTATATAAATCTATGGATATACGAATTAAAGGAATCCTAACAAAACTAAAATCCCCTAATTTCTTATATATTTTCAATTTATATTTCACTGTTTTTATTTAAAAAGCAGCCCTCTTTATCGCAAGGAGCGGAGGCAACAACTATTTACTCTGCTATTTGTTGATTAGCTAGTGTTAATTTTAAAAAATAAAAATAAAAACAAAATTTAGCGAAATAACAGCAAAAGAGAAAGATAAAAATTTAAAGAGGAGAGTAGATACAAATAAAATAAACGAACTGACCAGTTACCGCTGATTTATTTGTAAACAACGTGAAAGACAGTAAAATACGAAAAAATAAACAGATTAATAATCACAAAGAAAAAAATAAGTAATCAGGATACTTTCAACTACCAATGTCTTATAAACTTCAATAATAACAAATTACAAGGAAAAAAGATTATACTAATTGTTGGACTTCCTACGCCATATTGTGGCCCTCTGATCATGTCATTTTCGCCTTTATCATCCATCATTCTCCCTCTTAATTGTTTCATTTCTTCAAGTACTAACCGAATGTTTTTTTAATTGATGCTCGCGCCTTCGTATTTTTTCTAGACGAAGGTTCTTGGTTAACTTACACGAAAAAAAAAAAACAAAAAAACATCAGGATCTTGCGCCTGATCGTCTGTTTTACAAATTAGCGAACTCAGCTCTATTTAATGATAAACTAGTTGCGTCTTAATTATTTACAGACATCTCAGGTGTGTAAATAGCATGGAATATTAGCTTCTACCTAGCTATTTATACACACAGGGACTTCACTTGTGGATATGGGAATATAAACTTTTTAATCCCTTCGTAAGATAATAAATAGTAAAAAGACTGCTATTAATACATATACAAAACAAAATAAAGAAAGAATAAAAATAATAACTTAATATAATTAAGGTTCCGTGTTTACCAACTACGCGGTTGAGATGCTCAATCCGATCTCTACCTTGTTTGACTGAGTAAGGTTTTTATGTTTGCTCGAAAGCATTTCTACGGATGCATGGGGTCCGTTCTATTTTCGCGTAATTCTACTGGATTCAATATACGCGAAAGCACAAAATATTCCGTATTGAACCGTTAGTAGACTTTCAACGATCGAAACGATCTTTTACTCGTCCCTTATAACAGTGTAATGGAGACAGCCATGAGACAATGTATATTACAACTCACGCTTGAGAATGAGTATACCTAGCGAGTCAAATATGCACGAACTTTCATTTCCTCTATTGAATCGTTGTAGAATATCTATATATCGTCATCAGTCAAAAAAAAATCATTGCATTCAGTACACGGCGATGTGACATCCATTTCTTTAGATCTTATGAGCAGTTCGATTGTTTTCAGCAGCCATGGAATTGCCTTTTCGCAGTATGCGCACCAACATCTTGACTTTAGAAATCCCCGGTGATAATTAAAAATTGACTTATCTATCGGAGTAGCAACAAAGTCCATTGGCCGAAGTATATCAATTTTCTTTTATCTATTGTTTCCTCTTTTTCAGGTATTTCCAGCGTTTAGGATTTCCCCACGTCTGGGGTATTGTAACAATAGTGAAGAAGCGATTTTGACAAATTGATCAATAAACCAGTTCAGTTTTCAAGGATTTTATGTCTCTCCTGATTCATAAACCAACAATCAGTTTTCTACAGTAACTCATCCCATGTATTCCCTACCCTGCAATTCATCTTGCACAGCTATCGATAATAACTTAAATTACTAATAAAAAATGGTTTTGCCGCTTTCACTGCGATAAATATTCGATTCGACAAGAATAAAAAAATTAATACAAACTATAACAAACAATAAGCAAAGTTACGAGTTCTACAGTAACATTTCCTCTTATATTAACGTCTGCGTACTTTTCTATTTATTGTGAAACGGTTCATAATACGAAATTAACTAACAATAAAAAAATAATCAAAAAGCTATAGAAATTGGCTTATCACACAAAAATACTTTGGAAATCCAATTTCTGAAATAAATTGTATACATTTACCAAATATAAAATTAAACGAAGTCCATATTTCTTTCTAACGAAGCAAAACCCTGTTTACGTCTTATATATTCTCAATTTCTATTCAACTATTAACGATAGCAACAACCGTTTACATTGCCATATGTTAATCAATGTAAATTTAAAAAATAATAAAAAAAAAAAAAAACAGCAAAATAACTCTATAGAGGAGAAAAATAACATTTAAAATGAAAAATATATTTGAAATATGTAAACACTAATTTATCTACGAATAATGTGAGAAGCGGTAAATTACTACAAAATAAACGGATTAATAATCGCAAACAAAATAATAAGTAACCAGGATGATTTTAGCAGCATCTGAACATGAATATTCATTGCCTACGCTTTTACAATACTTTATAAACTCCTCGCTTGAACGTAAAGTTAGAAAAATGAATAACAATAACGAATTACAATAATTTTTAAACTGATTACTTATTATAATATAAAAAATATGATTAACGGTTCAAATTGAATTTTGTTTATTCTTTCATATCTTTCATTTCTGATTGCAGTAGTTTTAGTTATTTCCCTAGCATTGCAGTTGTAAAAACTGTTTCAGTTTTTCATTTTGTACTTTAACATTTATATTTTTATATAAACTAATTTTTCTTTTCTTTTCTATCGGCGAGGAAATTAATTTTTCGTAGAGCCGCGTGTAAATTTTATTAGCATCGATAGATAAAAATCAAAAATTCATAAAATAAATAATTTTGTCCATCACTTTTTTCTCTAAAAATAATCGCTTATTTTTATGATCATTGTAAAATAGAATATTTTGCTGTATTTGCCGAATTTCATTAATTCATCAGTTTATTGTTGGTTTTTATCGAATTTAAAAAATAGTAATGATAAGACTTTAATACCTGATTAGCGTGGGCCAGTTCCAATGTGCTGGACGTATGTACATATTAAAAATTTAAATAATATAAATTTGAGTTCGAAATACTTTTTTTTTTTTATACCTCCCCTTTGGGCATGTCAACAAAGGATCTTCACCCAGAAACGACACGATGGAGAAGGATCAGTTAAATGTAGAGTCGGTGTCAACTATTGATAAGGTAAAAGAACTGCGGATAGGAACAACGGAGATGGACGGAAAGGATAAGATATGCGAGGAACAATAAGGAGTAGGAAGTTTGAGTGATAACAGATTGGAGTACAAAGAAGAGCGTTCGTTCACGAGAGATGGACATTCAAAGAAGATATGGTCGTCGTCAGAATGAAGAGGATAATTAAGGGGATAAAGCGAGATGAAAACGATAACGTGAAGAAAGAAGAAGAGTATGATTCAGACGTAAATGGATAATAGGAACAATAACGGAATGACGAAGCGAAGGAAAATCGTAAAACCAATGCTGCCAAATTTGACTTATATAATAATATTTTAATTCACCGTATTCGAAAATATTTTAAACATCAATGTTTCACGAACACATCTGGTATTTTTGCTTTGAAATTTTAATACCAATTACTTTTTTCTTTTTTTCAAGCAACGGTTTTTTATTTTTTAATTTACAACAACCGGAGAGTCTATTGCTTAAACTTATTGCTAACATTTACCAGAAATGTGATTAAATAAAGATGAACAATGCTAAGTACTGAGGAATGTTACTGTACCAGTCATTTTTTGTTTAATTAAAGCAGCGCGAATGCGTTCGAACTATTGATTATATGTACTTTTTATAAAAATGCTTAAATAGTTCATGAAAACTTCTTTTTAATGTGAAATTATTATTGGAATTTTTAACTTTTCTACTTAAGTATAATGATGATCGCGTGTTTAAACCCGTTCCAGAGGCCAGTATACTTCTGCCATTTTTATGTTTTCATTTAACAAGCATCATTCCGTCAGGTCTAGTTCAGCGATCATAAACTGCCTTTTTATTAATCGTTCCTCGTTTTTTTTCTTTTTTTTTTGTGATTGATTGTCGGTTTTGTCGATTAACACGTCTTAGAGTATTCCAAATTTGATCTTTAAAAAAAGAAAAACGAATACTAGCGTTCTAGTTATTTAAAAAGAAAAAACATTGCTGTACGTATTATTATCGTAATTAACCTTCTCCTAATGAATGTTATAACAATCGTCACAAATACTGCATTAAAAAATTGACGCTATTTTTATATTTTTGAGTTTGGAAGTCGGAGAAAAAAAGGAAAACCAAATGTGCATACAACCGGAAAATTATTGGTTTGCCCTTTACCGATCATGGTACATTATCAATTAATCAGCTATGTACATAAATTAATCCGTAATCATAACACACCTGTCGGATAAAGAAATGGACATATCATTTTTCATACGTATATTCTAAACTTTAAACGGCCCCAAAGCTCTCTCTGGTTTTAAATGATTTTCTGATTGGTGCTTTATTTTTTTTCAAACATATTTTGTAAAAACACCTTTTTTTTTGTTATATCTCGCGTTTACAAAAAGCAGTTATCGAATTTTAATTTAATTTACCGTTCGTTTCAGAACCATTTATATGAATTTCAACGTGTTATGCGTGTACCCTCGCTCGTCGGGCAATTACATAAAAATATGTTAATACGAGTTTCTTAATGGAAATCAGCCTTAAAAAGTGCTACAGAAATCGATTAATACCTAAAATATTGTTAATTTTTAGCGAAATATTTTCCAAGATAAAATTCCGACATGTATTGTAAAATCAGTGTGTCAAACCATAGTAATTGGTTTTTGTTACGATTTTTTTAAAAAATCGATTTGAAAAATTCAATTTACTCGGCGAAAAAGTACTGAGGCAAACTAAAATGATATTTTGTTTCGATAAATGCACGTTTTATTTTTAATGTATATTCTGAAAACCGATAGTTTACCGAAATATCCCCCCCCCCCATATCATCTAAATTTGTTAAACTCCTTTAAAAAGTTCCTACCAGTCAAAATTTCTTCATGAAGATTAAAGAATTTGCTGAAATTATAGAATTAATAGTCATAGTATTAACGAATTTTTGTTTAGTGATAATTTTAATTTATTATTATCTTTTATTTTTTATTTTTTAATTATATTAATATCTACGTGTGTACATGATTAAAATTTTATACTAGGTCGGTGCTGTAGTTTGGCCGTTTTTACAAACGTTCAATTATGCATTAATTCCAGAGAAGAATCGAATCCCATTCGTTAGCGTTTGTAGCCTTCTCTGGTCCTCATTCCTCGCATACATGAATAAAGATACTGATGTTTGTCGTTAACTGTGTGCTTGTTGTCCGAAATTACTGATTTTAATAGGACGTATTGTTTTCCTTTTTCCGAAATCAAGTTGAAGTTCAAATTCAATGATGATACTTCGTCAAATGGATTATTACTAAATTATGAGGAAAATATGTTTTTACTCTTAGCTGTGTAGTCACGATAATCTACTATTATTGACACGTTATAATGATAATGTACTAAATGAAACGTTTCCTTTCAATTTATCACAGTTTTTTTCTGTAACAGTTACTAAAATAAAAAAATATATTTTATACTAGACTGCGGTCTTTTGCTTCTTGATGTACAAAAATCAACGTAATTCTTGATTTCATAGTGCACGTATAATATGAATATTTAAAAAACAAAAATTATTATCACGTGCTATTTTATGTTAATATTAACTTTTAAGTTTTGAAAACATAATTCTAAAAAAGCGAAGTAATTCTGGAAACATATATATTTTGAACAACGAGGAGTCTAAAACAACACTTGATTTTGAAAAACTAAAAAACAATTTTTTTTCAAATTATTTTTAAAAATCAAACGTAAAAACTCCGAATGCAGAAGAAATTCAGATGACTGTTTTGATGATAAAATTATGATTATTAAAAGAAATTAATAATTAACAATAGGCGAAAAAATTATTAATAGTAAGCTTGAAAAATTCGAAAAAACGGTCGAGTAAAATAAGGGAGAAATATATTTAAAAACATACCGACATAAAAATAATGCTCTCATTTTAGCAATTTAATAATAAACCAAATTATCGAAATCATTCTTTTATGTTTAGGGTAAAAAAGATATTTACCTGATTTTTGTGTATTCGCATATTAGGTTTTGTTTTTTTTTATCCTAAAATAGTCGTGTTATTTATTTTTTACAAAATAATCGTACAGAATATTTGTCTAAATAATTTTAGCAATATAAAAGTTTCAACGCTATTCAATTATTTTTGAGATAAAACGCAACCACTCCTAGACGATTAACGAAAACTTTAAAAAATACATTTTCCGTTTAATTGTGATGAAAATTGCTTAATGTAAAAATGAAGATGTTTTTAAATCGCAGATAGACATCGTTTTATTAATGATAAAACCTTCAGAGTTACACTACGATATACGTGTATTCTGAACGTGAATAATTGTTTTAAAATAGTTGTGTTTAATTAAAATGTTGAAGTCGAAAACGGAGAATACGAGTAGAATAACCGACATTCATTTGGAGATTACCTTCAGAGAGCCCCACTACTCAAAAAGCATAATTACATCAATTTGTACAAAACAAGCTAAGTCAGAATTTCACATTGATAATTGCTGAAAGTACATGACTCTTTTTTTTTTGAAAGAAGGTGAATTCCGGTTTCAAAATAACTTTAGAAATGGGCAGCATTATATTTATGTAAGACCATTAATGGAAAGTATTTTTTCTTCGAAATTTGATAAATTTTTTGGTCTCTTCGGTTTTACATAAGTGTGATTTTTATTGCAGATAAATTTCGAATTCTTAAATCATCAAATTTTAAAGAGTGTAAGGCATAACTACAAAGAATGCGCAATTAACTTTTGCGCTTCATGTTTTATTTCGGTAATTATTTTTAATTTTACTTTTAAGTTTATCTAAAAAACTAGTGTAGTTATAACATACTAAAAGATTAAATTATTGCTAAAATGTTCGGTACATTCCAGCCACTCAACCATCATAAATTCGTTAAAACAACCACTTTATCAAAAAAAACAGAGAATGCACATGTCTTCTATTTAAATAGAAACTAAAAAAAATAGTCGAATTAAAAAGTATATAAAATTGTAATGAAAAGGGATCGAACGCAGCCTCTGCTGGTCAAAACAAATAAATCGAGAAAAGTGAATGCTTCCGATAGGTCCAAAGATCGAGCGCCTGCAAAAATCTGAAACGGCAACTCTGTCTGCAAGATTCGAAACATTCACTTCCGCAATTAATATTCATCGTAGTGTCTCAATAAACTTGATTACTGATACTAATACGTAACCGTAGTTACATTTTTTTCCATCGATTATATCATTGTCCCTACCAACATTTTAATTATTTGAATTAATTTACACTGCCCAAAGTACTCTAAAATATTTCAACAATAAATACGAACTACACCAATTTCTCTGAAATAATGATGATGATGATAATAATAATAATAATAATAATAATAATAATAATAATAATAATAATAATAATAATAATAATAATAATAATAATAATAATAATAATAATAATAATAATAATAATAATAATAATAATAATAATAATAATAATAATAATAATAATAATAATAATAATAATAATAATAATAATAATAATAATAATAATAATAATAATTTTTTTTTTCAAAATCAAAAATACGTTTATTATTATTATTACTACAATAGTCCATCTATGCGCATATTTGCGCGAGCGATGGGTATTAAAATAAAAAAAAAAACATTAAAACTTTCTTCAAGCTGCAAAAAAAAAAAAAAAAAAATGCCGAATGCGTACTATTAATTTATTTAATACAATAACTTATACAAATATAAAACGAATTAAAATTTGATGAACCTTTTTTTTTTTTTTTTTTTTTTTATTACTCTTCTCTCTCTTCTTTCTTTATGTTTCCTTATCTTGTTATAGTTATAGTTATGATGATAGGTAGGATACAAGAATTTTACGGCGTTTTTTGTAGTTTTTTAAGTCTATTTTTAAGAGTAATAATAATAATAATAATAATAATAATGATATTCAAATCAAATAATTTATTATTATTATTATTATAACAGTTTCTATTATGCGCAAAAATTATGCGAACGATGGAGTTCAAAATACAAAAATATAAAAACGAATTATAAAAAACCAATAAAAATTTCTTAGAAATTGTAAATTAAAACAATGTTATTTAAATTGAAATATAGGGAAAAAATATAAATACAACTTAAAATTACTGAATGCATGAAATTGAAAAATTTTATATAATTAACACATACATAATTAGGTAATCATATTTGTCGTGGATGGGGGGAAAAAATTAAAACGAAGAAAAGCTGACTACAATTTTAAATTAAGAAATGTAAAATTTAAGTGGGAAAAATAATGTGAATAAATTTGAAAACTATTTACAATTAATAAATAAATGACGGGTCATATACTCGAATTACTACGGAAATAGTGTTATAAACATTTACATCTTTTTTTTTTGTAATTTTTAAGATTATTAATATTATCTAAGAGAAAATTTGGCAACAGATTATAGAGTAATAGGACCATATAAACTGCTTGTATTCGTGAATGGTATTTTGTACAGTTTGACGCGATCGCAAAATTTTTACTACAATTCCTTGTTTTATTAACATTATAAAACCCAAATTCATATTTATATTTGAACAAGAAAATTAACTACTGAGTTTTGTATAAGGAATGTATTTATGTAATGCAAATCATGACCGAATATTATTTTTATTAATAAGCTTAAATACTTTATTAAGTAAATAATTTAATCGTATTAAATTATATTTAACTACTTTTCTTCAATGCATTAATCCGTATGTGAAAACAGGTATGTAAAGGGACAGAAATATTCAAAATAAATGATTCCCACTAATAATTCATTTAAATAATAAAAGATATACTTAATTTAATTTTCTTTTGTTTTTGTTCTAAATAATGTAAATGTTTATTTCTCATTAATCTGTAATCCAGATTCAAACTCGAGTATTTAATATATATCCTGTCTATAGATAAATTATTGAATAAATTTAACTTTACGGTATTAAATTTATTTTGTTGTAAGTGACTGTACGTAATGAATTTGGTTTTCCCAAAAGTTAACTATTAGTTTATTATTATTAAATCAATTCAATAAGGTATTAACATCATTTTGAGCATGGTTAGGTAAGATTTGAATATTACGTAAATTGATTACTATTACTGTATCATCTGCGTAACTAAAGAGATTTGTTCTGTTGTTTTTATATTGCATAAATCATTTATATATATGTATATCAGGGACGGATCCAGAGAAACATTTTAGGGAGAGAAATTATATAATTACGTAATACCTTATATGGTAGATAGTAGATTTAAGAAGTACATTGTTTCATAAAGAAAATTAAATAGCGACCTCTTTAGAAATTTAAAACTGTTTTAAGAATACATAATTATAACAATTTAATTTAAATTTTGTTTTATTTTTAGGGGAAAATAAAAAAATTACGAAATTGTAGTTAAAATAGTAGTTTAGAATTTTTATAGTAAATTACTAGAAAGAGTAAAAAGATAGTATTTTTATTCGACTTTACTTCTTTTTTGTTTTTGTTAGTAAATCGATTCGAATTCTTTGTTCGTGACCAGGTAAAAAAAAAAAAAGGAAATATTTCTCATTGAACTATTTTTATTTACATTGCAAAATAAATAAAAAAGACAAAAGATCGACGATAGTTGCATTTAAAATGGAATAAAAACGTAACATTTTAATAGTTTTACTAGAAAACAGTATTAAATATTAGTTATATAATTAAATCCAGGCGTAATATTTATACAAATTTTTTATAGTATAAATTAAGTTCCCCTGTTGTAACAAATTGTTTCATCAAAGTTTTTGGTTCTTTGAGGGTGAAGTGGGGCGGGGTGCTCCCTCACCATGTGGATCCACCACTGATGTATATTAAAAATAAGATCGGACCTAAGATACTACCTTGAGATACTCCGCACTCCTGGATAACGTAATCATTCGGCACTTCATTAATTTTTATTTTATATTTTCTTTGATATAAATAAGATTTAAACCATTCGAACATATTTCCTCGAAAACCGGATGAATATAATTTAGTTAAAATAATTTTACTAGTTAAATCAAAGGCTTTAGGATGGTCGAAATAAAAGGCTAAACAAGATTTTTCCCGTTTAAGGTTGTCCGTTATTTAGGACATTTATTTGAATACTGCTAAATCAGTACCGTTTGCTTCAAGAAACTAGTATTGATTGATACTAACGAAATTTTTCTTATCTAAATAATTTACCACTTTAACTTTCATTTTATTTCTAAAATTTTAGAAATAGCCGGTAAGATACAAATAGTTCTGTAATTGACTAATAAACAGCGTGAAACGATCGTGTTTGTTTCTCGCGTTAATATTTTCTTTTGTCTCAATTCCGTTTTGTTAAATTCGTATTCGATTAGATAAGTATTCCGTTTACGGTAAACGCTTATCAGCTTAGCGACGGCCGGGAGATGTTTCGTTCCCTTACCCGCCAACATAATCCACCGTTGCAGACATATGCAGTTGGCATCGTCTCCGCAGGTGATAACAATCTAAATTATTCTAGTACTAACAATTATGATATAAACGACGTTACTAATAACGCATGCTGTAGTAATTCCGCCTCACTTACTATAGTTAACACTAGTGAACACGTTTACGCACCAGTACTTTCTCCACTGCCTGTGAAAAATACGTGTCAGTTGGTACGAATAATGATTCAAATAATACATCAAATAAGCATCGTTGGCATGTAGTTAACAATAAAAGGAAAAGATTGAAACAATATAAAGAACGAGCAGTTCCTTCCGTAATTCTATAAACAACCAAATTAAAACGCCGAAACAGATTTGCACCTCTAGCCTCTGCTGACGAAAACGAAAATCAACATACCGAAATGACAAATAATTATAATCAAACTAAACGTAAGCCGCCTGCAATAACAGTTTACGACGTGATTAATTACTGCCAAATGCTAATTGATATTAAACAAATTGTATCTTTAAGTTCGATTACTTGTAAGTATCTAACAGACAACAGGGTACAAATTAAAGCGAATGATCCTGACAGCTATAGAGATCCTTAGTCAAATATTTCCGTGACGAACGTATAGAACACCACACTTACCGAATAAAATCTGAACGAAGCTTCCGAGTTGTAATTCGGCATTTGCATCATTCCATCGACATTAATGAAATTAAGGCCGCTATTGAAGAACTGGGGCATAGAGTCCGACACGTTGCAAACGTCAAACATAGAATAAGTAAATTGCCTCTTTCGTTGTTCTTTGTAGACTTGAAGCCGCAAGAGAATAATGCTGAAATATGTAAACTTCAGGCGCTACTTCAAATGAGAATAAAAGTGGAAGCACCACGAAAGAAGAGTATAATCCCACAGTGCTTCAGATGCCAAGCATATTATGGTCATACCAAAAATTATTGTAGCAGGGCACATATTAAGTGTGGTGGACATCATAATGCCATTCAATGCAATAAAAAACGTGAAGAACCACCCGTTTGCGCTAACTGTCAGGGAAATCATCCTTCCAACTATAAAGGCTGTGAAATATACAGAAAACTTCAACAGGCGCGTGATAATAAATTGGTAAAATTGTCTAACAATAACACTGGAATAAATAACTAAACATTGCCTACTTATTGGCCCAAAATTAGACAATCAGAATGAAACAGTCGATTTTAACCGCAAAATCAAACGTATTCAGAGACATTAAAACGACAGAAAACAAATAACCTACCTAGCAGTGATATGGATAGCACACCGATTAAAAATATGCTCCAAACATTTATGGCAGAAATAAAAAATCTGCTCAAAGATATCATGAATCAAGAATTTCAATTATTTCATGGTGTAATTCAAACCATATTGTCAGCAGTAACCAGTAATAAATGACGGACTTAAAAATTGTTGCGTGGAATGCTAACGGAATTTTAAACCATACAAACGAAATAGAAATGTATGTTGCCCAAAATAGCGTTGATATATTTTTAATATCAGAGACTCACTTAACTGACAATAAATACATACATTTTACCGAGTATAATTCTAACTTTACAAATCATCCGGATAGGACTGCGCATGGTGGCATAGGTATTATAATTAAAAAAGGTATAAAACATCATGAAATACGGAAATAAGAAATTTAATTATTTACAAGCTACTACTGTATTAATAAATAGAGATCAAAGAATTAATATTACAGTTTCAGCTATTTACTGTCCTCCGAGGCATGTTATTACTAAAACCCAATTTAACAATTACTTTGAAACATTAGGTAATGTTTATATAGTTGGGGGGGGATTTCAATGCAAAAAATATATATTTTGGATCGAGGATTACGGTACCTAGAGGCAAACAGTTAAAGCTGGCGGTTGATGAAAACCGTTGTATGGTACACTCGTCTGGAACCCCAACTTACTGGCCTACAGATCCATTAAAGATTGCAGACTTACTGGACTTCTTTGTAATCAAAGGCTTATCAACAAACTTTATTGATGTTTACTCTGATGATACTCTTTCATCTGATCATACACCAGTAGTAATTATTATTAGTAAAAAAATTATATGGAAATTATGAGCACTAAAACTGTGCAGTAAGTAAAACGACTGGCATACATTTCGAGAAATGTTGAGTAACAAAATCAATTTAAAAATTTCACTAAAAACTAGAAGAGACGTAGAAACAACTGTTGAGGACTTTATAAATACTGTCCAGGAATTAGCTTGGGCGGCTACACCACGTAACAAGAAATACGAAACAATCAAATATTACCTGGCAGAAATACGTAGAGAAATTGCTTTAAAGAGAAAACTGCGGAAGATATGACAAAATAATAGAAATCCAATAGACAAAACTAGATTAAATAACCAAACAAAGCGAGTAAAGCAACTGCTACAGAATCACAAAAATAAAATATTCAGTGAATACTTACATAACTTGTCACCCACTCCTCAATACCACTATTCTCTTTGGAAAGCAACCAAACGATTAAAAAGACTGGTAGAAAAACTACATCCAATTAGAAAGTTAAATGAATAATGGGCTCGAAGTGATCTCGAGAAGGCCGAAGAATTTGGAAATTATTTTGCTGATGTCTTCCAGACAAATCCTGGAACAGATTTTCTATCAATACTGCTAAACGATATAGATTAGAGGAATACCGTTTAATTTACGTCTCCTGGAGAAATTAAGTCAATAATTCAAACCATGAATCCGAATAAATCACCCGGATACGATCTAATTACTTCCAGGGTATTAAAGGAATTACCTCGCAAAAGTCTTGTCCTACTAATTTATATATTCAATCATGTGCCCCCCCCCCTGGAGCCTTGAAACCTTTTAATCAACTGACGATGATGAGTATTCATAGGCGCGTAATCATGGACAATTTGTCAGAAACCCACGAAAATTATGTTTTAATTAAGATTTTATTCTTGTTTAATAAAATATTAAGCCTTTACAACTTATAAATTTTATTTTTCCTATAACTCATATCCTATTTTTATCATCTTGCCCCCCCCCCTCCGGATCATCGGCTGGCGACACCCTTGTATTCAATGCTATACTTCGATTACGATATTTTCCTATCCAGCTGAAGTTTTCACAAATTATGATAGCAGAAAAACCGCAAAAACCTGCAGAGGAACTAATATCATATCGACCAATCTCTCTTCTTCCGGTGCTTTCTAAAGTATACGAAAAGATAATATTAAAAAGAATGAAACAATTCCTGGAAGGTGGAAATTTAATACCGGAACATCAGTTTGGATTTCGAGCTGGCCATGGAACTGTAGAGCAGGTACACCGTATAGTCAATATTATTGAACAGTCCTTTGAGGCTAAAAAAATATGCGACGCGGTTTTCTTTGATGTTAAACAAGCGTTTGATAGAGTATGGCACGGGCTGCTCTATAAAATCCGGTGCCACCTCCCATATCAGTTTTTCGAATTATTTAAATCTTACCTTAGTGAACGATATTTCGTGGTTAAGCATGGAGATGAAAAATCTCGATTGTATCCGATAAAAGCTGGTGTACCTCAAGGTAGCATATTGGGACCGGTTCTTTACTTAATTTATCCAACGGATATACCTGTGGCAAATAACGCGGAAATAGCCACTTTCGCGGACGATACAGCAGAGATTTGTTCAGATTCGGCGCTAGAAAATGTCGCAATATACCTACAATCAGCTGTTAATACACTCTCGATATGGTTCAAGCGGTGGCGAATAGTAATCAACGAGAAAAAATCTGCCTGTGTAATATTTACAAATAAAAAAATCTGCAATGTTAAAAATATTCATATTAATAATCGGATAATTCCGGTTAAGGAATCAGCAAAATATCTCGGAATAATCCATTTGGACAAATAACTAACGTGGAAAAGCCATATAGTTAAAAAACGGAACGAATTGAATATAAAGTATATGAATATGTTATGGCTTATAGGAAGAAAATCCGAACTATAGCTGGAGAATAAATTACTATTGTATAATCAAATTCTAAAATCTATATGGGCGTACGGAAGTCCAGAAGAGAATGATTACAATATAGATAAATAATAGGAACAACAATAAAACGGGGGAGTAAAGGAAACTCGAGGAACTATGAAAAAGAAGAAAGATTAAGTTGTACAGACAGATAGAAGGAACGATTGTTACAGAAAGGAGTATCTAAGATGGAATTTATTGCATAGTGACAGGAGATTAGAGGATGGGATTTTATTCAAAAAGGAGGAGGAGAAGGCAGCAACTCAAGCCAGTGAATTTGCCGCCTCATTACCCTTGCTGAGTACTCATAACAAATCAATACGGATGGAGTGATTGCGTGTGTGTAGAATGATAAAATCGCACGGATGAACCAGAATGGGGGAGCAGATCGCCTGGAGGGCACTCATGGAGTCAGAAATAATTAAATAGTTGGAAGAGAGGCGGTTAGACGAAATAAACTGTTTAAATACAGGTTGGGGAAAGAGTTGGGAAAATGAGGATAGAAAAAGTACCTTGGGAGGGTAGTAGAAATTGGTAAAAGAAAAGGGGAAAAAAGTGAGATTATTATTGGAAACTGTATAGAGCCAAAACAGACTAACAATAAGACGAACGGGCATGTGAGCTAAAATAGGAATCTTCCTAGGTGTGAAACGCCAGTTTTTTGAAAAGGAACGAATGAATGAGAGTAGAGGACGTGAGTGAAAGACGTTTCATGAGGAACCGATAACCTAGATAAGATCTACTGAGAGACACGAGTGACCTATTGAATTCAGCCGAGATTGCAGGAATTGGAGAGGATTAAAGGACACCAAGACAGAGCTGAAGGCAAGAACTTTGAATTGTATCTAATTTAGACAGACGGGACTTGGAGGCACAGCCATAGACAAAAGAGCAGTAGTTAAACTTCAAATAGATATTGGATTTATACAAGGAGATTAGTAAATAGGGATCACCACCCATTTAGTAGGAAACGGTGCTTTCAACAAGTTTATCCTTTTAACAGCAAACGAAGAAAGGTAATCAGTATGTTCAGAAAATGTCAGATGACCCAAGATAACAATAAAAATTAACACGAGACAGAAATTTATTGTTTAAGGATAAATTATTCAAGGCGGGGTCGTAAGGGCAAAGAGTAAAAACAGTTGAAGCAGACTTGGAAGAAGAGATAGAAAGGTGAATTGAGGGTAGGGAGTGATCCAGTGCAACGAGAGGGGAATTAAGAGTTTAATTGGTAACTGCAATGTAATGGGAGAAAGTAAAAAGTAGGATCTCATCAGCAAAGAATAACGAGGTAGAATTCAAAAGAAGAGAGGCAACATTAATGGTATAGATATTGAAAAGAGTTGGGCTAAGGGAAGAACCTTGAGGAAGACCACAAAAAACCTTTTTTGTAAAGTAGAGGAATGGGGAAGAAAGATGGATAGACCGATTCATCGTAAGATTAATAATAAGAGAAATAAATTTAATTGGAATTTTAACTGCTGTCATTTTATCTTTCAGAGTTGGAATATGGATATTATCGGAAGTGCAGGAAATATCGATAAAAAAAGCTAAAGTGTAATGTTTCTGGATAAAGGATCTATATATACTGGAAACGAAAAGGTTAATATAATCAGGAGGCCGATAACTGGCCGAAAGCCAAACATATTCCTGGAAAAAACATCATTATGTTCTAGCCACCAAACCAGACGCCTGTTTAGCATACCCTCAAACAACTTCCTGATGCAGGATTCTAATGAAACTGGACATAGGGAAGAATGTTTCTTAGGAATAGGAGTGATGATAAAAAAGTTTCAGGAGGGAGGGGTTATACTGCTGGAAAGGAACATATTAAAACGCTATAGGAGAGTACTAATGGATTGCTCAGACAGATTTTAAAGAGCAAGATAGGGTATATCATCAAGACCTGGATTGGAGCTAGAAGATCTCGAAAGAACAGACTTTAATTCATTAATGTTGAAAGGAGAAGTTAAGAATGAGGAGGAGAATTTTGAGGAAAATCAAGACTGGTGACATAAACAGGAGCAGCCGAGTCAATAAAAGGTAACAGGTTGTCCGCCGGAATGTTGAAATTGAAGGGGCGATCAGAGAAAGGGAATCTAAAGGCTTTAACCATTTTTCGGATATATGAAAAGAAAAGCAGAACTTCTTCTGAGAAGAATTCTTTGAGGTTTTAAGTATACGTCTATCTTTGACGTTAGCCCCTTTATGAACCAGGAAATTTTCAGTGGTAGGATTTGAACGAAAGGTTCTGAAAGTAGCCTGACTATATTCAAAAGTAGTGTTGCATTCTTCATTCTAATAAAGAGAAGAGGATGTACGATGATGATTGGACGATGGCGGGTGGCGGACTGGAGAGGAAACATTAAGGGCAGACGTGACGGATTGCAGAAAAGTTTTATATGTACTTATGGGTTCAGAATCAAGTTGAATGTAAGGAAGTGAAGAATTAACAAGAGCTCGGAACAAAGTCCAATCTATTTTAGGAACATTTTATTCGATAGAATGAAGAGATCTGAAAAAAATAAGAGAAGGAGAATTAAGAGGGATTATTAAAATAGGAGTATGATCACTACTGTAGTAACAACCCATAAAGGTTTTCCAGTTGTAGTTCAGGCCAATAGAGGGAGAAGAAAAATTGAGGGCGCTAACAGCAGATGGACTCCTAAAATAAGTAGGAGAAAGATCATTACGGATAATCAAATTATCAGAAAGGATAGAATACTCAAGGATAGAACCATTGTTGTTATAACCCCTACAACCCCACGAAGAAAAGTGAGCATTTCAATCACCAGCTATAAAAAAAATAGTTGAAGAATGAAATTGAAAAAGAAGGAAAGAGGAAAGAGACGGAGATCGGATTTCCGATATACATAAATGGAAATCATGTTAAAAGGACGAGAAAGATTACAAGGGGTAGAGATGTGAACGATGTTAGGTTGATTAGGAAAGGGAGAGAGATTTAAAGAAACATTGAAGACGTGAAAAGGAATGTAATTTCTAACGAGGAGAGCAGATCCCCCATAGTCGTCATCACAATCGGGTCTGATCAACCTCAAGCCCCTGATATTAAAATGTGCGCCAAATGGAAGCCAAGTTTCTGAGATTAAAGCAACATTGATATTGTGGAGAAATTCCATCGTAATATATTGAATGTGGCTAACATAAAGGAATACTGGGAATACTAAGAGAAGAAAAGAAAATGTAAGAAGGAAGAAACGGGAAAGAATGTTCAGGGAATAACAGAAAAATGAAGAAAAATAAAGTGGAATGAAGTGAAAAAATAATATGAAATAATCATGAAAAGTAAAAAGTAGATAAGAATTGTAGAAATTACAAATTAGAGAAAGATGAAACAACATGAACCAGTTAGAAAAAGAATGAGAGAGGGAGAGAAGAAAGAAAGTCAGAGTTAAATTGGCTACCCCCGGATAAGAGACTTATCCTAAGAGATTGATCTTTTGAAAATATCAGTCTAGCAATGTAGTGCCAGTATTCGTTGAGTTTCAGTTACTAAAGCTAAATAATTTACGTGTCTAGTGCAGGATAACAGACTTTTTAGTGTTAGCTTCGGTACTGTAAAAATTAGTAATGCACCTACAACACAGTTCTAAAAAAGTGGGAGTCATATTAACGTGAGTACTTTCATTGAAAACTAGGATGAAGAAAAAAATATACCCGAGCCCGAAAGAAGTGAACGCTTCTTCAGCAGCGGTATATTCGAATAAGAAAAGGAAAGCGAAAGATGGAACAGTAAAAGCTAAAATTATAAATTTTGGCAACTGACTCGGATGTTTCATAATATGTATAAGATAGAAAAATAAAGAAGCACGCAAGTAAGAAAAAAACTAGGCGAAGAAAGAAGGGAAATAAAAAGGAAAAGAAAGAGAAATACTCAGCCCTGAATCTTTCAATCAAAAGAAGAAGAATAAAAGAAAATAAAGTTATTTTTATATATTTTTTTTAACTGGGAAGAGTGTTATTAGTAAGATAGAGAGTCAACTAAGGAAAAAGAGGAAGCAATGTTATTTGAAGCAAGTAGCAGATGTCTAATATTTGTTGAAGCAGCTTTTTGTTGAAGTCATGTATGGGAGTTCTTATAATTTCTTTGTACGAAGAATTTGGGAAAATATGTAGTTGAATTTAAACCGTGATGATTGGAGAAATCAACTTTTATTATTTCGTAGTTAATATTAAATTTAGGGTTACAGAATTCCAGTCTTCTAATTAAAATATGGTCTAGACGCGACTTGTTCCCTTCCATTTATGTATATATTGCTTCGCTTACTAAGCTTAAAAAATCGTTACTGGATACTAAATTTAAATAATTTGTCGAGTAATAGTAACCAATTTATGTGAGTGATATATTATTTTTTGCGAATCATTTAGAAAATTTGCAACCCATGAACCGCAGAAATGGTAAATACTTTTTAGAGTTAGATGCAGTGTGCTATTTAATTGTGTGTGTATATTTACTAGAGATTACACGTTGAAAATGCGGTTAGAATGCGTGTGTGTGTGTAGAATTGTTTTTCCGATGTAGATGACCATCCCGCCCAACAGCTTACCATGTCGGCACTGAGCGAGTGTCGTGTAGTCTAATTTAAACCGGGGAATTTCTTCGTTATATATCACGTTTCCGTGAGAACAATAACCTCGAAATTTATGACACCGCTATAAGAGTAGCTGGAATTCGGCAAGATGTTTGCCTATGCGTTTTATATTTAATGTAAGCAGGCTTAGTGTTTTTTGTGTACCAGTCATTGCAGATCAAGGGGCGAAAAAAATTGACAAAATAGATCGACGAGAATGGACTAATAACAAATGACACAGATGAGAACAGATTGTAATGTTACACTCGAAATATAACGAGACGTTGTTTAATATACGCTACTATCGGTAGGCGAGCTGTGTGTCTGAATATCGGACGTATAGGAAAAGTAGTGCGTGTCCGCATGTAAAGATAAATTTATAGAAAGTCAACACGGGACTTACTTTGATTTTATTACATTAAGGAACACAAAAATGGATAAGGATAATTTGAATTTCAAATAATAATATTTTCTTTTCTTTTGAATATCTCAACTTTGCTACAGTTGGTTTTAAAACCTGCATTTCACATTTTTAATCCGCAACACACTGATTATTGTTTGTTTTTTTTCTCCGGTTTAAAAAATCGATTATCTTTAATACGGTAGCCTCCTAAATATATTAAATTTATTGATGAAAAAATTTTCATTTCTTATACTACCTTCGGATTTTCAGAAAATATATTTTTTTTTTTTTTTGTTAGATTTATTATTTATATATTTAGGAATATTTTAAACGTTTAAATTTGCGAAAATTCTAAATATTACCGGAATTGTAGCAATTTGAAGCAAGCGTAGCAATAAGAATAACCTTGGAGAATTAGTAATAGAATAGCTGTGTAGTTGATTCAACGCCGCTACGGTTATATACACGTTGACATCGACGATTGCAACAAATTCAAAAGGAAAAATAAACAAAAACCCAAAATTCTCAGATTTAAATAGGAAACGAATAAAACAATCCAAAAACTGGCAAGGACAGCACCGAAAAAAATGAAATATGCGGATAAACGTAACGTAATCAAAAAGCATAGACAAAAGAATTACTCAAATTTTAAAACAATACTATTTTGATTATTTTGCAAAAAAAATTTACAGCCAGCACTACGTTTTTTAGTGCATATGGCGAGTGTAACATAACTCGGACACAGAATTCGTTTGGACTTTGAATATTTATCGTTATAGAATTAGTTTGCTTCATAACGCAAAGAATACCTGTCTGCGTGTATTACGAAAATAATTCTTTTATCAACTCTTTAATTAAAAATGGTTGTAAAATCGTCCAAAAATGTAAGTATAAAAAAAGCAATATAGAAGCAGTTGGGCATCCTTATCACAGAGCACGAAGAAAAGTCTACCCGCCGTATCGTTATTCGAAAGAGGATGAGGAAACCAGTGCATCAGCAAAATTGAAGTTAATCCATCTTTTGGGTACAGATTAATTTTATAACAGTTTTTTCTGCTGTCAATAAAATGGGTGAAGTGTAAACCGATCCGCAACTTCTCCTCGTGATTATCGTTTCAAGCTAAAATGGAACTGTGCATTATGTGAGCCAGTTTTAAACATTCATGTCCTCTTATCAGTGTCTGAGCATATAAACAGTCGAGACTGGTTTTGCGCTCAGACTTCTTAACATTGGTTTAAAAGCAATAAACAAATTCTGTATTATTATGGACTTATGATAAAGTGGCGAATGACATTCACATTACTACTAAAACTGTTTGTGACCTTTTCAGTGAAAAAGTTGTTGAAGAAGCAAAAATAAGAACTCATCGTTTCAGAGAATGGAACTTAGTTGTAACGCGGTTACTTACCTCTTTTAGGCGTTCCTACTTTTATTTTACCCAAGAAAAGTTATTGATATCTTATCGTAAAACGTTCGTATTGCAAAGCTCGTGAATTTTGGAATAATTTCGAAGGTACTGAGGAATTAATGAATGAAACAAAGAATCAACATTCCGCCAATCACGAAGGCTGGAAAAAATGAAAGTTGATGGAATAGTAGAAGTGTTCGATAGATCTCAAACACGTTATAATGCATGATATAGCGATGGATACAGGAAAACTTATAAAGGTATTGTTGACTCGAAACCACATGGAAATTTTGTTGTTAAAAAAAAAAAAGGAAGGCACGTATACAAAAACGTATAGGTATACAATTACGTAAATAAAAAAAATAATCCTGGAATAGGTTCCAGATGAAAGCTGGCAGCAAAGCTCGTTTACTGTGGTCATGCGATTAGAAGAAGGATAAATATATCAACTGAATAAATCAAAAATGCGATATGGACAACTTTCACGATAAAAAATCTGCACTGATAAAAAGCCGCAGCATGACAAGTGCTCATTTTAGAAAGATTTGTTTATATCAAAAAGTGAAGGCCTTCGAAACTTTGGATTTCTATTAGGGCATAACAATTCTATTCCTATAGTTGCCCAAAAAGCAATTCAACCGGTATATGAAAAATGAACTAAGAGTTATGAGAATGTTGTTTAGAGGGATATACCTGAGATAATAATGAAAGTCTAAGCACTGTTATTTCGTCTATATCCCCAAAAGTACGTTTCATTGTTCAGATTGCATCTTACATTGCAGCAAGTTATATTTAACGATGGATGTACTATTGATGCAATTATTATATTTTACAATTGCCCCGAGCGCTTTGCGAGTAATCAAGAACTTATATGCTCAGCGGATATTGAAAGTTAAGATTAAAGCCCAGTAAGACACTAAAAAGAAGAAATTAAGTTGAAAAGAGCCGTTCAAAAGTAATCAGAGAACATTGCAACAACAAGAGAAAACCTCATGTGTGATCTAGGAATCGAAAGTTAAATATAATATAGAAAATTATCTATTTTTAAGACGCTGACACGGTACATTTCTACTGAGTTTTTCTCGGAATTATTCAAACTGGTGAACAAAATATTTTCAAATTCTGCACCGTATATTCCTTATACCGACCCCCCTCTCCGCGAGGTTACGCAGATATGTATAACTGAGAGATCCCGAGCTTGCAACGGCCTTCAGATATGGAGATTAGTTGCTCCCCCGCACTTTCATGGATACAGAACTCTGCGGGAGAGAGCATACTTGTTAAACGTGATCAAGAAGATATCCCAGGAGATGTAGCGGAAAATTAAATCAAGAAAAAAGTAAAAAGAATAGCAAGATGAGGAACATGGAGCATAAGAAGAACATAAAAAAATGTTGTATAACAACGGATATAATGCAAGACATAGATGAAAGACGGGGAAATTGAAAACAATAAAAACAGGGGTAGTTAAAAGAAAATATAAAGAAATTAGGAATAGAATCACTAGAAAGTGTCGAGAAGAAAAATAAAAATGGAAAGAAAGCAAATGTGAAGATATAGAAAAGAAATTCGAAAAAAATAGAAAAATAAATAAAATAAACCCAAAACGTAAAACAGTAATTGGTAATGTCATAAATAACAAGCAGGGAAAGCTACTTATAACGGAAGAAGCAATTTGTGAAGGATAGAACATCTGAAAAATCTATATAAAATAATGGGAGCATAAAAAAGAAGGAACAGGCGACAAAGGACCTGAAATAATAAAAGAAGAATTTGAATTGGCATTAAACGAGCTTGCAAATAAAAAAAGCACCAGCCTTAGATAACATACCAGCCGAATTGCTAAAAATGGCTGATGAAACTAAAGCAGAATTATATGACTTAATAAAATTACCGGAAGATTTCAAAAATACGGTAGTAATAACAATACCGAAAAAGTTCAATACAAAAGAATGTTCAGAGTATAGAGTAAAAAGTTTAATATCACGAACATCATAAGCAATAATAAGAATTGTGATGAAAAGGATATGATAAAGAATAAAGGACACGCTGAATAATGAAGTTGATGATGTAACTTCGACAACACAGTTCTCTATATGTATCCGCAACGATCTAGTGATAACAGGATCCAGGTTCACACGATTCCGTTATAGAAGTTAAAATATTGGCCTTGAACAAAGCATCAAATTCTAAGCAATTTTTTATATCTTTTCCATATATATTTCTTTCCTGAGCTAAGTTTGACAAAAAAAAAAATAAAACGGTTTTTTTATTGCAAATTTGATCTATATTTTTTTTGTGGCAAGTAAACTAACTGTTTGTGCAACATTACTCATTATATTTGTTTTTTAATAAATACTTGTATTATAATATAGAGCCGACGTGGCTTAATCGATTTTAAAAATCAAGTTTTCCGATTTTGGGGGACAACCTCTTGTAGTGTGTGATGCGCACCACAAAGTTCGTCAGCGAACTTCATAGCCTCTTCACTCCTACTCCGGCATCTGCCTGCAAGTGGCGCCCCTGCAAAGCCGAGCAACCTGGTAGAAGTTTGTGGTAAAAATCCCAGAGGGAAGCTGGGTTGGTGAAGAAAATTATGTACGGAGGGTTTGAGAAGGGCAGGTATTGGGTTCAACTTGAAAAAGGCCTTCTCAAACGGGATAGAGACAGGACAAGTTATCTATCTTACGGACGGCGGCGGATGCTCCTATATAGTAGGAATCAACGGCGTTGTTCCACAGCCTTTGTTAAATAAGGCTACTGTCCTCATACCAACGTCAGGCCTGAGTCGACAAGCCGGTTGGTTCATTATCTCCTGTCGCAACTATTTTCCAATATGATCGTTACAAACCAGAATGTGAGTGTTAGCGTACTCTAGAGGCGACGCGCGTCAGTATCGCCTGGCTGGCGCGGGTAGTATGCAAGCCTACCGGTTCAAGGGCGGAATTGGCTACTGCGGATCTCATTGAAGCCGATATTGATTCAGGCCTAGCGGTAAACCGAAACAGCTGGATACGATCAGTTTGCATGGCAGAACCCGCACCAACGGGAAATTGTTAACGGTGAAGAAGAAGAAGAAGTTTTCCGATCTTAAATATGTAAATTATAACTTAGTTGTTGTGATATAACCGAGAGATTTAGACGTGTTACACTGCGTTCTTTTATTATTCCTATCGTATAATAATTATTAGTTCGATTGTTTATCGTCGTTTTCTCGTTCGGCGCCGGGATCTCGCCGGGTAATGTTAAGTTTGAATGGTCCGGGTTTACCCGCCCAAGCGATAAATAACGAACGCTCAGATCTTTCGACCAGTACCACTAACACCAGTAACCAACTCTCATCGCTAAATGCCGGTAAGATCGATTCAATTATTACTACTAACATGCTTGTTCCGTCATTTAACAAAAATGATACTAACAATGACAACGTTATAACTCTACGCAATGTAGACAAGGCCAACAATACCTGGCAGTTAGTTAGACGAAAACGTCCTTCTCCTTCCTCGCCGCCGCATACATCGAGTGAATTTAAACGCTCAACGGCTCCGAAGCTAAAAACCAGAAATCGGTATCAACTGTTTATGTACTTAAACGATGACGACAACCACGAAAACACAGACGGAGATAATGAAACAGCAGATGCAAACGCGATGCCACTCGATAACCAGACATCGAACAACGCTGATGGTAACGATAAACAGAAACGAAACTCATCGCCACCGACTAACAAATTTACGACGCCTCCGCCGATTTTAGTAAAAGACGTTAAAAATTATACAGCATTCACCAAGTCTTTAATAAGTTTGACAAATGTCAAATTTACATTGAAATCAACAAACACCGGTATTACTATAAAACCAAGCTCGCCAGCTTGTTATCGCGCACTGACAAAAGCCCTCCAACAAAATCAATACAAATTTTATACTTTTCAACTATCAGAAGATAGAGCTTTTCGTGTCATTTTAAAAAATCTTCATCATACAACTAGTTGCGAAGAAATCACGCAAGCATTACAAAATCTAGGTTTCTCTGTTCGTTCTGTATCCAACATAATAAGCAGAAGAACAAAATCTCTGCTACCGATGTTCTTTGTAGATCTCAACAAATCTTCAAAAATTCAGAAATTTTTAAATTAAAACATTTATTACATACAGTCGTAATAATTGAAGAACCGCGAGTAACTAGGCAATTACTCCAGTGCATGCGTTGTCAAAATTTTGGACACACGAAAACTTATTGTAATCTTCCACCTCGATGTGTGAAATGCAGCGGTAAACACATAACCGCTGACTGTCCTAAAACATCCGAAGAAAAACCGATATGTCTTTTCTGTCGTGGCGAACACCCTGCCAACTATAAAGGATGTGAATATTACCAACAAGAATATAGTAAAAAATTTAAACAGAGTGCAATAAGTAGAACTCTCGAAGCTTCATCATTTAATTTGGCGGACACCAGCACGTTTCCACCCATCCATAAGCAATTACCATCAACTTCGTACTCCAATGCTGCTAAAAAATATACCTCGTCTTTTCCTCCGTCTGCATCATCAGTAGTATACAATAACAATGCTCCACAACATACAACCGAACAAAAAGGAATTAACGAAACATTAACTTCCTTTCTTAATGAATTTCGAAATTTACTATCACCATTAATATCCATGTTAACCAAACTTATGGACAAATTATTATGAATTTGAGCCCTATAAGTACAAATTCATTAACAGTAGTATTATGGAATGCTAATGGGATTCAACAGAAGAAACATGAACTACAGTACTTCTTACAGACCAAAAGAATCGATATTGCCCTACTAACGGAAACTCATGTCGTTCATCCAGCGAGCCTTGAGTTACTAAATTACAGATGCTATCAGGGAACACACCCTTCTGGTACAGCAATGGGAGGTGTTGCTGTACTCGTCAAAAAGAGCATTGACCATCATCTACACTTCGTTCGCCGAACAGAGGCCTACCAAGCTGTTGCAATTAAAATAAAAACGACTTTTAATGAAACAGTAACTGTCACATCGGTTTATTGCCACCCAAGGTATTACATACCGAATCAGGAACTCACGGAACTATTCCATCGCCAAGGCAGCAAATTCATTTGTGGAGGTGACTACAACGCAAAACACCCTCACTGGGGATCAAGAGTTCCAAATAAACGTGGAGCGCAACTCTTCCAGCTGAATAGAGGGCTACGCCTCGATGTTGTTTCACCATTTACACCTACCTACTGGCCAAAGCATACCAACCGACTGCCAGATGTGCTAGACTTTTATTTCAATAAAGGATTAAATAATCTACACAACAACTGCTGTACAATCGCAGACTTGTCATCTGATCACGTACCAGTCTTACAAGTCCTAGACACAATTCCGCTACATACAAAACTAGACAGTCGATTAACAAATAAATCTACTGATTGGAACAAATTTGAGAATATAATAGATAACCAAGTGAACTTAAATGTACAACTAAAATCACAGCACGATATTGATACTGCCGTTAATTATCTAACCGATATAATACAGGATTGCGCTAGGCAATCAACACGACCTGCAAAGTCCAGTGCTAACACTAGCAGTATATTGCCCATTGAAATACGTGAGCTAATTGCCAAAAGAAGAAAAGCGCGCAAAAAATGGCAACATAATAGATACCCATCAAATTACCAAACATACCGGGAATTTTGCAGCCAACTAACGAAAACCATAGCACACTACAAAAATGAGCGTTATACTCATTACCTTTCCAACCTAACTAATGCCGATGGCTCAATCTGGAAAGCAGCGAAAGTACTAACAAAGAAATGTGTTCCATCTTATCATATTAAAAAAACAAATACAATGTGGGCCAGAACAGATGACGAAAAGGTTAATACTTTTGCCGACTATCTCGAAAATATATTTCAACCTCCTCCTATGGAAAATCCACAACACACGCAGGAAGTTATACAGTGTAACAATAACGTCATGCAGTATTGTCAAAATTACACATATATTACACCAAATCAGCTTCGTACGTGCATCAAAAGTTTGCGAAATAATAAAGCTCCGGGAGAAGATGGAATAACAAATGATATCTTGAAGCATCTACCAAAAAGAGGATCTTTACTACTTTTATATATATACAATTCTATGCTCCGGCTATCGTACTTTCCGACTAGATGGAAAAAATCGGTAACTATACTTATCCATAAACCTGGGAAGCCAGTTACAGATGTCTCATCCTATAGACCGATAAGTTTACTGGATACATTTGGAAAAGTGTTCGAAAAATTAATTCAACCACTTCTTTTTAATATGGCAAATGCCTATCTTCCAAATCATCAGTTCGGGTTCAGACCAAAGCATTCAGCTATTCATCAATGTCACAGGCTCGTTGATGCAATTGAGTCAGTCTTACAGCGTGGAATGTATTGCTCGGCAGTGTTCCTTGATGTAGCCAAAGCTTTTGATCGTGTTTGGCACGACGGTTTGCTATACAAAGCCCAGAAGATTTTCCCGATTGAAATATATCATCTGCTGAGGTCTTATTTAAGCGGTAGATCATTTCAAATAAAAATAAATGGCGTCTTGTCCAGCGAGCGTCAGATATTAGCATCGGTACCTCAAGGGAGCGTTCTTGGCCCGCTTCTTTATAACATCTATACAGCTGACCTACCGACTACAATGTTTACATTACAAGCTTCATTTGCGGATGACATTGCTATACTAGCTGCGCACGAAGATCGTCATGAAGCTTCAAGGTACATTCAACATCATTTATCGTTACTACAAAATTGGGCTCTCAACTGGAGGATCGAAATTAATGAACAAAAATCTTCACATATCACGTTCACAAATAACCAAGAAACATGTCCTCCAGTTACTTATAACAGCTGTAAAATACCGCAGATACAATCAGTTAAATATTTGGGATTAACCTTTGACAAACGCTTAGTATGGAATCTGCATGTAATTAATACAAAGAAAAAATTGAAGTCGCTACTGAGACAATTATATCCACTAATAGGAAGAAAATCCAAACTCAGTCTGAACAATAAAATGTTATTGTATAACACCATCATAGCTCCTGTCTGGAAATACGGTTTAGAAATATATGGATCAGCTGCAAAAACGCATCTCAAAAAAATACAGTCGTTCCAGTCGAAGATACTGAGGATAATAACTAATGCGCCTTATTATGTTCGTAATACTATAATCGAGAATGATCTCAAGGTTCCTTCAGTGTTGGCGATATACAAGCAGCAATATACCAAAATGCATGCGGCATTCAGCTATAATTTAAACCCATTAATATCGCGTATGAAAACTACCGGTCTTCCTGACAATCCCGTCAGACGACTAAAGAAAAAACAATGCAGAGATGCGCTTACCGCTCATTATTAATATTAAAGATAATACTAAAACGCTCAAAAAAAAAAAAAAAAAAAAAAAAAAATGGAAAACTAATCTATGACTAGCGGCTTCATCTGTTGGGATGCGCCGTTATCTAGGACACTTAAAATAACTAATGATCACTTGCGTTGATGACCTATGAGTCGGTATGCAAAAAAAAAACAAAAAAAAAAACAAACTTAGTTGTATTTTATTTTTTTTCATTTTTGTTTAATATAGGGGATTAGGCCGATTTAAGTTTCTTCGCCGAACGTTAAAAAGGCACACTTTCCTCTGAAGCAATAGCGATAAAAAAAGGATATTTAATTAATTTACCGCAAAACGAGCTTAGCGCGCTAACAATGGAAGCATCAATAAGAAATTTACTATTACATGAGCGATCTGTGCAGTTCCGGACTTGCTTAAGCAACTGAAACGACGTTTAACTAGCCTAGCACTGATAACAGTAGTCGAAACAACCAGTGCAAACTATTTCCAATTCTTCAGTGAACTGTGTACGTGAACATCGGATCCATATGAGTCCGATATGAATATGTATCTGGGATACAGTTCCCGAAACTGCGATTCAGTTCCGGATCCGTAAGCGGAAAAAGTAATGAACTTACCCGTCACTAGATTCGGCAATGGCCAATATCATTTTTTACCTCTAAATTTAAAGTGTGATATTTTAAAATTGACCGTCATGTTTGTTAACTTTGCCAATATTTTTATTATAGTTGTTATAAGTTTTTAGCTAATTAATGAAATTTCCATTGTAAAATACCCCTTAGTTCTAATTAAGGGTTTAGTTATGTGTGAAACTGGGACTACGTTATCATCACGTCATTTTATGCACGTTATTTCATTAGTTTTATCAAAACACTTGATTCCCGTACCCGTGTTGTTTTTCTCTTTCGCCAGTATGGAACATTTATTTATATAAGATGTTTTGAATCCCTTTTTTTTTTTCAAGTCAATAAGTAACTGTATAGTAGTCAAAAAATTGTCGAAATAATATATGCTTCAGGTTCTGCACATACTTCTAACAATTTTTCAACTACTCTTGATTCTGAAGAATCAATTATTTAGATCTACACCGAAAAGTTATAGCAACGGGAGCACAGATTTTGTAAAATGTTAAAAGTTTGTAACAGAATCGCGCAAGTTTCCTTTTATAAATTGCCTTATTCCGTGATGCGCAAAATATTTTATCGTCATTTCACCGACGGCAAGGTTAGATTACAAAACGTTTATTTACCATAGTTTACAGATTTTATCGTTTTTATCAAGTTTTGTGTTATCATTGGAAAATGTAAATAAGATTTAATTTTAACGTCTGCGTCTCTACACAAATACATTCTAAACCAGGCCCGTGCCCAGAATTCTGGAAAGGGGGGGTTTTGAAAATTTTCTTTACATATTTATTTTATAAATAACAATACATTTTCATTAATATTCGTACTATTAATAATTTCCATCATGTTGATTTATATGTATTAATAATTTATATAAATGAATTACCCCGTATAAACATTAATAAAAATTACATATGTTATTAATTATACTCGTAATAAAAAATTTTGCATAAAATATTAATGAAGTACCTAAAAATGTGCAGCATATTTTTTCTTTTTTCTTTTAAACGTAGATAAAAACAACCTAAAAAATCATCGTTTATTTTAAATTTTTGATTTTTTTCAGACTTTTGTGTATTTATAATAACTATTTTAGTTCTCATGGGGGGGGGGGGGGGAGTAACCCCCAAAACCCACCACGTGGACACGGCCTTGTTCTAAACTGTGGTAAATGATGGTACGAAGAACATAATTCCGATGAAAGATTTTTCATCTATACTAAAATTCTGCTTCTTCCACAATATGTACCAAAACATTCTTAACCACCTTAAGCAGTGGTGTTTTGATCGAGTACGAAGTAGTAGTTCGAACTCTTATTGAAACTTATAAAAATTTTACTTGCGCTGGATTAATGCACACATAAACGCGCTAAAAAAAAAAAAAAAAAAAAAAATTATCGTTACATATATACTTTTAAAAATTTCGGCGCCTGATTTTCCTCCTAATTTATTTATTATTTCCTCCGACTATTTATTAATGATGTTTTATTGGTTTAATAATTTTGAATATACTGGTCCACATTTTTTCTGAAATTACTGATTCTGAGCTTCATTACTTATGAGGTTATTTACCGTACAAGCAAATCTTAATTGGCCCGTTACATCAGATATTAGCTTAATTCCCTTGTCGTTACCTCTCTCCAGAATCAGAGACTTTACCAATTTCATCTGGAGACAGCACGGCTCACTCAATATCGTTTATGTTTTTAACACTACCATCAGTTCTCGAAAGTATTTTTTTATTTCTCATAACGTTAAGACTCTGCGATACCCTTTACCTTTAACGATTCTCTAATCTAAAATCAATATCCAATGATTTAGTTATTAAAAACAGCTGTTGTACTCGTACCTATTTTTTTTTTTTCGTTTTCCTTTCATGTTATAAGTTCCTACTATTATTATTATTATTATAAACATTATTCTTTCTATTAGAATTATTACGATTATTATGATTATTAAGTCTGAAAAATATCTGTACCATTTTCGTCGTCAATTCCGATAATTTTTATATTTATTATTCGTTCTTTTACTTAACTTTATCCGCTGCGTAATTATTCAATTCTGAACCGAAGTGCATTTTCCCGTCGCTGTTTTACGTCTATCATCCTTTAACCTTTGCCTATTGCATTTTCGTCCCCTATTTATTCGATTCGTATATATATATAACGATATTTCTCATGAGCAGCCGTGGCTGTTATTCTCAAAAGCCTTTTTTCCGTTCATCGATAACGAATCAATCAGTGTAGTCCTCATTTCTACAACATAATCATCTTATATTTTTTCGTGTTTCTGTTCTGTTTATTTTCGTTCGTCAATTACCATCCTTATGAAGCTTAAGCGACTTGCTCTGGTTATCTTCGCTGGAACGGCGAAGTCGAATCCCCGTGTTTTTTCCTGAAATCAGTCGAGTCTGTATCTCCGTTCTATTTGGTTCCAGTCTTCTCGATTTTCCTCGATTTTCGGAGTTCTTCTACTACGTTCAGCAGTTCGAAGATGCACTCGTCAACCGAGCCATTGGCTGGCTAATTTTTTAGATTCGTCTCGAAGAACACGTAGTTGTTATTACTTTATTTAATAATAAATAAAGAACTACGGGCCACTTTCGGGCCGATGACGAAATAAAAAAAAGGATTGGCCTTAAAGTTGATGTTTTTTTGTTCTTTTATTCGTTTACGTTCGATCAGGAGTGGAGGAACATAACACAGCAAACAACCTACGTTTATTAATTACAATGGGGGAAGAGCATCATCGATTACCACCCCATCGTACACAGCAGAATTCAACAATTTGTTACCTTCTCGAGAATATGGAATTCAGGCATGGGGAATGGCTAGGAAAACATGCGCGGGAAAAATAAGTAAACTACAAATAAAATACTTGAAATTAATATCGAATCATAAATAGGAGACCGAAAGTGAAATAATTCAAAAAGAAGATGTACTACTGAGCGTTAGAGGAATGTATTTATTTATAAAGATACGGAAATACATAAATAAGGAAATAGAACTGGAGGAAAGAAGAAACATAGAATACGGACTGAGGGAAAACTATTTGTACAAACTGCCGTTAGCTAAAACGAAGAAGGGTGAGCAAACAGACAAATACATTATTAGGGTAAAAAAGAGGAAAATAAAGAAATGGTTGCAGAAAGAAGGGAAATATAGGAATAATAATAAGCATTAAATAAGAGAAAAGGGTACGGAAATTGTGACAAACAAAAGTGAAAACAAAGGGGAAGGAAAAGGGACGGAAAAATAAAATAAACTAAATAATAGATTAGTTATAGGTAAGTTAGAAATAAGGGAATAATAGAATAAGTTTGTAATAAAATATTTGCGCGGCGATAAGTATGTACAGAATTGTAAGTAGTATAGTGTAGAACAAGGGCGTCGCCAGCCGATGGGCCAGGGGGGGCAAGATGATAGAAAGAGGATATGAGTTATAGGAAAAATAAAATTTATAAGTTGTAAAGGCTTAATATTTTATTAAACAAGAATAAAATATTAATTAAAACATAATTTTCGCGGGTTTCTGGTAGTTGATTAAAAAGTTTCAAGGCTCCAGGGGGGGGCTGCCCCCTGTCCGCCGCTGGCGACGCCCTGGGTGTAGAAATCATTAGATGTAAGAAAACTAGTCGGCCATATAGCTTGACGAGAAAATGTGTAAATTGTGGTAAATATACATATGTATATATATTCCAAAAAAAAAAAAAAAAAAAAGAAAAAAAAAAGTTATTCGCATGATGTATTATAATAACATATAAAAATTAAGAATCTTGGAAATATTTTTTCCTTATTTATCGGACGCGTGAAGTACCACCCCTGATGTAAATATTCTACACCTCCAGGTTGAGGGAAAAATTAAAATGTTTCGCACTTCGTTTACACGCCTGAGAGATAACTCGAACCCCGTTTTTTCTTTATCTTGATCGAAGCTACGGTGGTAGATCCCTTTGACGAGAAACAGAATGGTTTGTAAAGTGATTTATTATTTAATTCATTAAATGGCCGCAGATAGCGCTGTCTATTAAGTGTAATTGTGAATAACAGTAAATGTGTCGTCGATTTGATATCGGTCGGAGCGTGGACCATCGCCGGAGTGACTAGTGTGTTGCATGATCGGTGCGAGGGACGCGGAAGGGAATTGTTGGCGGGAATTTACGCTCTCGTTCTAGTTCAGCTTCTTATGATGATTGTGGTCAGTCGGTGAGTCTTCTCGATTCGGCGCTGGTTGTCGGTTGATTGGTGTATCGATGATATTCTTCGTACGAAATCGTTCCCGTTTCTCGATTTCAAATGTGATTATTGAGCTTTTGTTGTTTTGTTTTTTTTTTGTTTCTTTTTTTGTAATTGTTCGTCAGCAAAAATGATTTTCGGATTAGAGATGTTAAACGCATTATAATTTTTGCCATCGGTAAAGGTTCACTGATTCAAAATATGAGCCTAGGACCAGAATGTGGTCTTCAAATTTGAAAAGGGCGTTGCAGATATTTTTAATCTGCTTTTTATGCATTTATTTATGTCAGTTTTTAATTTACGACAATGCGAATCATGCGAGAGAGCAATTGGTAGTCATATCAAATACGAATATTCGGTCGAGCGAAATTAACGTGAATAAAACGATGTCTGAGATATCTGAAACTACCGTCAGTATAGCTCCGGTAAGTTATAATTATTTTTATTTATTTTTTTATTTTTTTTAACGAGTAGTGCAAAGAATGACGGTGCGAACAATATTTCATTTTTTAAAGCTATTTTGTGCGTCAAATACTTAATTATTTTCGGAATACATAGATCTTTTTTTTCTTCTTTTTCTCGCGTTGAGCATGTCAATAATGGGCATTAACCCAAACCGAGTGAAATGTTTGTATATTTTCAATGTGCTAGGATTCGGATGAGGTCTTTGCCAAACGCCACCGTTTAACAAACTATGCCACGGTAGCCTAGCATACGCAAACCTTGATGTAAACTAAGATTAAGAGGCAACGAAGTTACCTCGCTCCTGGTATATATAATGTAATTTTGTTTAAAAACTGGTCTGTTAAGGAATTACTAAGTTATCTTTGAACTGTAGCAACATTTCTTCCGTAGAATTATCTCTTGATAGCTTGTGTCTGTAGATCCGTGCCTCTTTGAAGCAGCGGTTCGGAAGTGTAAAAAAGGGCGAAGGTCGCTTTTTTTTTGCGAGCATTAATAACTGGTATGTGCACTTTTGTAATTTGGTTTTTTAAAAGGATTCATTGCTCATCGTAACTTCCGGATTGGCTGAAAAGCGAGAATAACGTTTTATTATGATGGGAAGAAATAAATTTGTTTGCTTTGTAATGTTTAGAGTAATGCCAGCATTTTTCTTAGACGCGGTTGGTGTTTAACTAGGAGCGATTAATTTAAATACGGGGATAATCGCAGATTTTTCGCCCATCAGTGTTTATGTCGCGTTGTTGATGTTGGTAATTTCGTATCTCTGTATTTTAGTGAAACCTTTTTTATTCAAAGAAATTTATATCAACTAGAAGTCTTAAATTTAGAGGGAGCGATTAATTCAAAGAAGTGTGAGTCAGTAAATTTTTTTTAGAGGCGGAGCCAAAAAGACGGTTAGCGCAAAACCATACGGGATTGTTCTTTGCTTTTACATGTAAAAATACAACGTACATAAAAAGAATCGAAAATTACATTTTTTGCTCTTCTATTGCCTACCTCCTGTTCCATTAAGGAGTACTAATAATAATAAGTCTTTCTTTCTTCGAGTATCGGTCAATGGTTTTGTATCTATATATAAATCGTAATTAATCTTCTATTGATAAACTTATACGGCATACGGTGTATCCCCCCCCCCCCTGTAATTATTAATAATCGTGTCGTATAATTTGTATATTTTTCGCCAAACAGTTCTGTCGAACCTCAATCAAGCACACAAATCATCTGTTCATCGGATAAGTTGTCTGCCTATACTACTTTTATAATCGATTTGTGGTTAAATCATTCCAATGGCACTTCAATTACAGTTTATACTCTTTGCCCTCCTAACAATATCTTGTATTTTTGTTTTCAGGGTCGTATAATTTTCGTAATTCCAAACACTGACAATTGCACTGTGGTAATTTTTTTTGTATATGCATTTTTCATGGTATCTATAGAATGGAGCTATCTTTCAATACTTAACTATGCTAAAAACTGATTTTCAAACATTTGTTTTTTAAAATTAATTCTAAACCCAGAATTTATTTCAAGCCGCGCTGATTTTCCTTGTAAACGTTTTATCCCCTAACCTTCGAATGAAATGTACTGTAAAAGTAAAGTAGTCCCATACCCTTGACAGGGCCTGTGGGTATTGTGAAGTTAAGCTTTTCATAATGGTACTAAACTGAACGGCACTAATCCTAAATTCGCAAATAAAACTTTATCATCAGTTAGTCTAAGATTCGAATTGGCTATGAATATTTTTGTTTCAGTCTGATTTCTTAAAGCAAATTGAAATGCCGTACCGAACGATGCCGGAGAAATCGAATCGTCTTTCTTTGTTTCTCTAAACTCTTGCTTATACGTCCACTCATTCATAATCTTTCTATTCCATTATCATTGATTTGCTGTGGGTACGTAGCCACTCGGGCATATTTGATAATGAAGTAGCTGATTCCTTGGCTCGGGCTGCTGCTTCTTCTCGCCTTTTTTTTTTTTTTTAAATTCATCCGCTAATCTCCTATCGATATGTAAAAGTTTTCATATCAGATCATGGTATCGGATATTTACGCTTCTTCCTTTTCTAATAATTATTCGTTTCATCTGTCTGTTCAGCCTACTCTTCCTTCCTATTTTCGTGGTTTCTTTTGCATCCCTCTCTTCGACGTCCTGATGTTGTTTCCGTTGTTCGTATGCACTTTGGCCATTCCTTGCTGCCTTCCTCCAGATTTTGCTTTTCCCTGATCCCCCCCCCCACTGTCCTCTCCATCCTGATGGTGCCGTTATTTGCGACGCCGATCATGTGTTCTTCCAGTGTTCATCTCTTTCTGTGGAGCGTTCTGCTTTGTATTTCTTTTTGCTGAAGTTTGGGCTTCCTATTCCTTATTGTGCTTCCTATTCCTTATTGTGCTTCCTATTCCTTATTGTGCTTCCTATTCCTTATTGTGCTTCCTATTCCTTATTGTACTTCCTATTCCTTATTGTACTTCCTATTCCTTATTGTACTTCCTATTCCTTATTGTACTTCCTATTCCTTATTGTACTTCCTATTATACCCTGTCCTATTCTTCCCAAATTAATTATTCCCGCTATTTGTTCCTTTTTAACAAAGATTTCTGATTGGAATAAAATATAACCGACTTCTTCTTCCCTTACTATTTGTTTCTGGGTAAAGGTCCTTGGTTGGCAAATCCAAGGTTTAAAAAAAATATATATATATATTTCACCATGCAAAGGGGGGCAGGGGAGGGCCGTTGCCCCCATGGAGCTTCGGAACTTTTTAACCAACTGGCCATGGTGAATATTCATAGGCGCGTAATCATGGACAATTTGACTTTTATAATAAAGTAGTAGTACAATTTGCCAGAAACCCACGAAAGTTATGTTTTAATTCAGATTTCATTCTTGTTTAATAAAATATTAAGTCTTTACAAATTATAAATTTTATTTTTCCTATAACTCATATCCTCTTTCTATCATCTTGGCTAGCGACGTCCTTGTATTTTACTGTTTTCTTGTAGTGCTTATGTAATCTTTAGGAAATCTACACGTTTTTTTAAATACATATTACGATAGGTTTTTTTTTTTGTTTTTATACATGCGCGTTTTAATGGTTCAATTTTTTTTTCTATTTCGTTGAAAACCTTGCTAATTAACATCTATTAGACCAAGATGCAATGTCAAATTATTTCACTGTTTTTGGATTAACGGTCATTATTAACGCTCGAACAGCAGTTTCTAAATTCAGCTAAAGTTTCTGGTTGATATTTGTCCAGTAGTTTTATGTAAAAGTCTTAAACTTTCGTAAACAACTTACGCATTATAGGAATAATTACATGTTATAGAAATTAAATTGATAGTTAATATTTCAAATTGCGTCGAGAGTATTTTAATGTAATAGTATTATACTCGTTACCTGTCATATTTACTCGTAGTTTTTCAAGCCTTCTTAATTTATGGAAGAATTTTAAACACCCTTCGATACGTACATGAAATGTTCCGCATGTACTTCATCGAAATCGCAGGCTTTATCGTTTGTTTTTTTTTTCAAATTATTTCGCTATTTAATATGTCGAGAATTATATCAAGAGTAAGTGCAATTATATGCGGAACCATCAGTCATTGATTTTTCGAAATATTTTGCCTCGGTTCGATAATTTTTCTTCCGTTAATTATTAATTTTTTCTTTTGTATTTCTAATATCCACTTTTTACCCTCGAACAGTTTTCTATATATTTTTTTCTTGGCAAGTGACGACATTCTTTTGAATGCTCTTTAAAATGCGTTCTATTATCTTCTGGAATTCGTTTTTAGCCAGTTTTTTCTAACTTCGCCACATTCAATGAAGCGTACCTATTTACATTCGTCAGTCTTTTCAGTTCTCTTTTGTTTATTACTTTTTTTTAATGTAATTCAAAAATTCGTTACTATCTATGTTTGTAATCGTACACTGCATCACGATTTCGTGCATTTGGCGTTAATAATTTTTTACATAAATTATTGATGTCTGCCATTTTCATTGAAACCAACTCTTTTTCTAATGAGATTCCCTTTATTTCCTTATTATGCCGGTGTCGTCTTACTCTTAATGAAATCTATAAAAGTCAAAATTTTCGTTTTCAATAAGCGGCGATGATCCGAGTAAAATTTAAAACTCCTAATAACTCGAGATTTACGAAATTTAACCCCATCATTGATCGCTATATAATGTAAAATCTAATTTAAATTTTTAACTTTTTTCAGATTTTCCGGTCTGTTTTCTTCGTGCTTTTAAATTTGATAAATGAGTTTTCCGTCGTAAAATTATATTCTAAAATCAATTTCAATCAGTCTTTGATCTTCTTCATTTCTATCTCCAGCAGCGGTTTCCACCCACACATATATATACATACATATACATATATATATATATATACATACACACATATATATATACATATATATATATATATATATATATATATATATATATATACACCACATATATATATATATATATATATCTGTTTCTTTGCCTTTTACTACTATTGTCCTATTCTACTATTGAAGTCCCCTATTATTAAAGCTTATTTTTCGCTATTATCTGCTACAGTGATTTTTTGAAGTAAATTATAAACGTAATTTTCCTTGTCTCGACTTACTACAGCTGCAGAAGCGTAATACAGCATCAGTTTCAATTAGTGCATTATTAATATTCTTTCATTGATTGCTTTGAATTCCTCAGTTGCAGTTTTCAATTGATACTTTACACAGAAGCCCGTACCCCCTTGACCTTTTCCGTTATCCGAGTAAAGCAGTACCTTAATTCCCTTCTATTGCTGCTATTCTAATTACCCCAGTTGTATGTGCTATTTTATTGTATTTAACGCGTTTTTTAGCTGTAGTAATTTTTCTTCACCTTTTAATAACCGCATGTTTATAGCAGAGAAAACTTTTTATTAGTTGCTTAATCAAGAGATCAGTAGATGGTTTTTCTATTATATTCTCGAAAATGGAGTGATACTTCGACTGCGGTGCGCTTTGGTCTTTACGGTTTCCTGTTGGAATAGGTCGTATTGGATAATTGAAATTTTCCTTGAATATCTAAATAACTGCTTTATAGGAGCTATTTAAACCTCTCTTTAAGGCAAAAAACAGAAAAAAAAAAAAGGATGTTCATGTAACAGCCCAAGTGAAAAAGTTGAGAAAACCAAAATGTATCTCAAACATGTGTATAATAGAGCGTTTTATAGAAAAAAGATAGCGGAGTTTACAAATTTATTTTAAGATCGCTCGTAGAACGTCGAAATTTTCGGTAATAACAATTTTTTCCGGAGCAAGTGATGTATCGATGGAAAAATCGCTATTTTTGGTGGGAAAGAAACCCCACCTTTCATTTCCCTAACGAAACTTTCGAAGTTGGCGAAAAGTTTGTTCTGGAAAAAGTAAAACGTGTTTAATTACGTTAATTTTTTTTTCTAGAACAATTTTTTCCGTTTCAAAGTTTTTCCATTCTAATTTTACTTTTAGTAATCATTTGCTCGTAAATATAAATTGTTTTAATTCTGTAAGTTTAACACATAAGCGAAACTGAAAATTTTCCATCGACTTTGAAAACGAACCTCTGTTTATTATAATGCCAACGCCAAACCAAACCGTAGCCTTTGGTGTAATGTTGCCGACGGTGAAAAGGTGCCTACGACAAAACGTGTTGGTGTTCCCTTTATTTCGTTATTTGATAAAAGTTTTTTTTATATACTCTTGGGTTCGTCAACCAAGGACCTTTACCGAGAAACAAATAGTGAGGAAAGAAGTCGATTGTATTTTAATCCGATCAGAAATCTTTGCTAAAAAGGGGCAAATAGCAGGAATAACTAATGGTGAAGGAAAGGACAGGATATAGGAAGCACAAGTTATATTGAAATAATCAAGTTATAATTAAAATAACGAAATTATAATTTCTTATTATTTCTATTATTTTTTAAAATTTACAAATAATTCTCGTTCCAAAATAATATTTTTGTATAATTATTTCATTGGCCTTTTGTTAATATTTTCATAGTTCACCGTACTGACTTTTCATTCTTTAAGGGTGCAGTATTTCATACGTCTTATCTCTAACATAGTGTTCCGTAGGTATGTAGAGTGGTTGGAACGGCCGGTTAGCCTCCCTAAATAATAGATCATTAATTTATGTTGATAGTATGTAAGCGCAAACATACCAATAACGTTCAGTGGCGTTCTCTTTAG
Source organism: Icerya purchasi (assembly GCA_039619475.1). NCBI lineage: Eukaryota > Metazoa > Arthropoda > Insecta > Hemiptera > Monophlebidae > Icerya > Icerya purchasi. The sequence continues at coordinate 348,608,653 of CM077116.1, read as the reverse complement.
AGACTAATAGTAAAAGTAGAATAAATTATTATTTATAGGAGATGAGAATTAATTGGTTAGAGATTATTTTCACCGACTAAAGACCGAAAAAAACGTGTAACTTTTTTCGAGTCTCTGGACACGAGAATTGGAGAGCTGTTAGCAGCTGACTACGCAATATCTCGACGTTTATGGAATATATAAGAACTACTAAAATCGAAATGAATTCTACGAATTAAAATTTTTTCAGCAATGAAATGTTTACGAAAGGACTTTTAAACATCGAAAAGAATATTGAAAACCTAATGGAAAAATAAATCTCAGAAATATAAGTGTTTTTTCACCTCTTCACACATTGCCTTTCTCTATCTTTCTACCCCTCTCCTTTTATGTTTATATCCAAGTAAGCGCGCGAATTTACATGTATTTTTGATTAATTTTCTGTGATGAAAATATTTTCATTAAAAATATTCTTTAGTTTCGGAGAAATTACTATTTCTAATTTACTTATAAACTTAATTTCCGACAGTAGTATCTTGTTATTTTATTAAAATTATGTAGTAGCGGCGGGAATTGCACGCACGTTTTATAACATTGTCATTTAATTGCACCAGAAAATGCGGTTCTACCTTAGAACTTTGTAAGAAGTATGTAAATGTCTACGTGACTTCCAGAGCCTATCATGCAGAATCGTGTAAGTACAAAGTCCCGATGAAGTTTGTAGTTTCAAAATAAACGGATTATTTGCACAAAAAATTGTCCGTAAATAAAATTTGGCGTTTTCCCTTTTTTAAAAACTCACTGTTTTTATGAATTTGTTTGTTTTTCTTCAATTTAAGTTATCAGATTATTATCAACTGACTGGTTTTTCATTTTTTTGTGCTGCAATAACTCACTAGGTTGTCACGGCGCACTTGACAACAATACAAAAAATCCAAAGTGCAATTTTTTTGTACACGTTACATATTTTTAAAATTTTAAAAACTTAATGGAACGTGACGTGACAAATGTGATTATCGTGATTACCGTGATTGCCGATATTAAATGAATTCTAAATTATAGAGACAATTGGTAACGAGATGAATCTTTTCTTTTTTTTTTTCTTTGTTTTTTCTAACGTAAAACAATAATATCCGGAAAGTAAGTAGACTGAAATGTAAATAAGAAAAAAGGGGTTTATCCGCCAAAAATTTGAAAAATTCGTTTTTTTTTTTTTTTAAATTATTTGCTTAATTAAAATAAAATTTGAACCGATATGGGTAAAAAACAGTTTATCTTCCACGTTTTGCTATTTACGTGTTTATATTTAGATTTATTTATTTATTTTTTTTAAATTTCAGTGTTTTTATAACCGGACTAAGACTTTGAGTAATCTTAATTTTATACACACTTTAAATACAGTTAAAATTTATTCGAAAAATTAATGTTTTGTTTTTTATTTTTTTTTTTTATAAAGTTACTGTTTACGTAATTTAAAACAAGTAAAAGTGTCGGAATTTTTTCCGGATGATGTCACCTATCTAGTGAATGGCACTTTGAATTTTTTAATTAAGTTCGTTAATTATTAAACTACTTTGTTATTTAGTCGATAATTTACACTCTGGTAATGTCACACCTTGAAATAAATGATGAAACATAAAAAAATCAACGATTTTCCATTCGCATCCTTTACACAAAGAGTGAATGCGTTAGCTATTGAATGAACGAGGTTGGTTGCACTTTAGGAAGTCATGTTTGGCATAAAATGGAATTCGATGATTAACTGACTTAATAATTATTTTGTCATCACGATTAGATTTGTACGTGTTAGGCAGTGAATGACCGATTTGACGTACACATCAAATATTAATTGCGCGTATTTGAAAATGCTATTTTTGTTTTCTTTTTTTGTTTTTTGTTTTTTGTTGGAGGAAGAGATTTTCCGAATGAATAGAGTCGCCCTTTGCTTAAAATCTGATGAGAGTGAACAAGATGTGGTTGAAGCCAATGTGTGTTGCGAAGTATATACATAGTTGTACGTACACTTAAGCCGGTGTCAGCGAAGTTTCTAGTGTTTATATTTTTTAACGAGAAATAATTTTCTATTGATGAAATTCCTTCTCCGCCACGATTTGCCGTAAATCTCAAAGAACAAAATTGCTTTACGATTGAGAAACAGAAATGTTCCACTGTCAAAAATTTCTTTGTAAGAAGACAGAGACGGTTTTAGCAATTCAAAATGTCGGTGTACATGCTGCAATAAGTGATTGAAATGAAAGTTTAACTTTACATTATGATGAAATTCATTTTCCTTCGACTTTTTTCTCGTTGAAATTTCGGTAAAATGGAGTAGTTTTATATTTCTTTATTAAGCGATTAAAAATGTGGCGACTAATGGATTGTAATATTCTTTTTTGTATACCGTTTTTGAAATGATTTTTTTTTTTTTTTTTTCGTGTCCCGTATGGGCTGATGAAATTTCTACATTTTGAATGCGGGACAGGGAAATTCGAACCAAGTTCTATCGGAACAAAATACCACGGGTTAATCAACTAAAGAGGCTGGCTTTTTAGAAATAATCATTTAATACATGTCCAATTTAGTTCTAAAGTGAATTAGCGTTTGTTGAGTAACACAGGTCTGAATGGAATAAAAATTAAGAGAATATTTCGGCAGGGTGACCACTTAACTGGGTAAACTGGGAATAAGCCGAAAATTTTGCAAACCGGGAATAAGTTGGGAGTTTCGCAAACCGGGAATAAGTTGGGAATTTCGCAAACCGGGAATAAGTTGGGAATTTCGCAAAACCGGGAATAAGTTGGGAATTTCGCAAACCGGGAATAAGTTGGGAATTTCGCAAACCGGGAATAAGTTGGGAATTTCGCAAACCGGGAATAAGTCGGCAATTGTACAAACCGGAAAAAACCAAGAATTTGTCGTAAAACCAGGGAAAAAAAGTAAAAATAGCCGAAAACGATATTTTTAATAAGAGAAAATCATTTGAAGCGAAAAATGAATGCACTTTTAATGTATTTTGCTCAAAACTAAATTCGAAGTTCTGTTTTATTCATATAAAATATGCTGAGGCAATCAAATACTATTAAGAGTAACAAAAAAAAATCCCTTTTGTACCATTCTAGTAATCATGAAATCGGGAGTATTTGGACCCGCAAAACTAGGAATTTAAACATTATATTTGAGTGGACACCATGTTCGTGGTCATAGTTGATTAATGTGAAACTCTCGCGAAAATTTTGTAGACGCAGTGACTGCCTAATCGCAAATGACTCGACATTTATTTACTTACTTAATTTTGTTTTAATGTTGAAGCTGCGTGTTTATAAAAATTACATGAATACAACTTTACTGGTAAAACGATTTTATTGTATGAAAATAAAATAAGATATAAAAGACAGTATTTTTAATTTGGCTTTCGTCATTTGGTTAAAAGAAATTATCAGGTATATACTTTTATTTTTGAGGTATGTTGCATTACCATCGGTAATGACGCTACTCTAATTGAATGAGTTTATTAGTGTGGTAATTGGTCGCAGCATTTTTATCGAATTATATAGTATTTTATAGCCTTTTGTTCTTTCTTTCTTTTTCTTTTTTCTTCATTTTTTATTTTTTTTATACTTTTAATCACCTAACGTGATTGGTTTTGAAAGTTCTAGACTTTATCAGCAATAATTTTGACTAATTTGTGATTGAACCCGATCTCATCATTTTTATTTTGTTTTAGCTTTTTTTGCGCTAAACTCCTACACCTAATCTAATACTTCTCGTAGTCTCCGAGTAGCCGAAAGTGCCGTTTTTTTTTTTGTTATAATAAATAAATAAATACTCTACACTTGTACTTTTTCTTTCCTTTTTTATATTAAATCACTTTTGAACAGTTGAATCAGAATGAACGTTAGTGAAGTGAATTTACCGATTTATCGTAAGAAAAATTTGATTAGAATTATTATTTATTTATTTCTGTTCTGGACTTTCAGCTACAAAATGGATTTACTTCTAATGCTACCTGGATGAAAACGCTTCCGCTAATTGCTTCCTCAGAGATGATTAACAGTGACATTGATACTACAATTCGAGACGCTTACAAACTCGATTTAGACGATATTCATATAAGTGTTAAAACTACTAAACGATATCACCGTACTAGATTGCCAGTCATCCTGAATACTTGGTTTCAGTTGGCTAAAGATCAGGTATTATGATTTTCATATTAATTTTAGTTCTTGAAATACAATGCCAGTATTTTTTAATATAACGGTTGGTTTTGCGAGGATAAAGTGCCTTTACTTTCTAAAATCTATGTTCGCGCATTGGTTTGAAAGTTTCAAAATTATCTTTATAGAACAATTTCGCTGCTACTAAATGTTTGTGAAGTGTGTTTTTTTCTTTTTAATCGGGTTAAATTGCACCGCTAATGTAGGAGAATTATGATGAAGACATTATCGGGGTAATATTTTATTTACGACAGTCAGATATATATGTATATTTTTTTAACTTAATGTATATCTTAGGCTTTTAACAGGGCAAATTAAGTTTAAACGAGTAAATAATTTTTTTGCAGTGTATATTTTATATATGTGTGATTTTTTAAGTTTAATTAAATGGGCCTATTTTACCGTTTAATAAAGCTTAAAGGCGCAAAAGAAAAGAAAAATCGAACTTTATAATAATTCGGCCTTTTATTGACGATTTATTTTCAAAGGTGGTTAACTTGTTTCGAATTCAGTTCTTGTATATACATCAATCGCTTCGCGTCATACGGAGAAATGATATGCGCGAATGAATATCACCTTTGTGTTTGATAAAAAATGTGGATCGTATTTTTTTTAAACTAATATTTCGAGTTAATTTTCATGTGTTTGGTTTCCATTGTAAACAAACGCTGTTGTAGAAATAAGATAATAAAATACAACGATGTCTTTGCCGCCGGTAACCTTTTTCTAAATAAATAGTATTTATACGGTCAGTTTTTCTATTCATATCTCTACAGTGATAAGAAGAAGGAAGGTATTTGGTGTAGTTTGAACCGTTATTCGATAAATCTCATAGGCGCGAGAAATCGGTATATAACTATGCTTGAAAATAGTGCGGAATCATCAAGCCATCCTAAAATAGTATATATGTTTTCATCGTTGCCTTCGATAAAATTCGAATGACTGATTTTTCACGATATCCAAGAAAGATAGAAGTAGATCACTGGAAGAAACGAGTGCTGAAACGAGAGAGAATGCTAGAATTGGCGGGGAAAAGCTGACTTTGATGATATTGATGAAGCCCAAAATATTTTTAATTTTCTGATTAAAATAATGCTTTAAAGAAAACCATTCACTTAAATATGAAAAAAAAATTCAGTTGATTCTTTCATTCACTCCCCTCTTTCACGTAAACCATACTACTTGTATTCTTAATGAATCGCAGGGGGTTTTGCAGAGAAATTTTTATCGGAATTAACAGTAACTTAGACTGCCGCGAGACTTAAGTTTTTAAAGTAGTTTCGTTTATTTTTTACATTAAGAAAAAATACGTAAATATAAATATGGGTCGAGAAATTTTAGATTAGAGCAGGATGAGAAGGATATTCTTTGTTAATTAGAAGAATTATACAACGTAACTCTATTAAATAATACAGCCGGAGCTTATTAAAATATTAAAAGTTATAAACGCATAAAGTACTCCCCGTGTTTGTTTTTAATATGAACGTCCGAGTTCGGAAATGTAATTGAAAATATGATTAAAACCTCTATTTTTTAAATATAATAAACTAACTTTTAATTTTCCCTCCCTTCTTTAGATTTACGACATTTACAATACTCTGGTACATTGATAAATAGAATCGTACGGACTTGGTTACATTATATCACCGCAGCATCGTCTTCGCGATTTTATACAAGTAGTTCTGCTTACTGATCTGTTTTTTTTTGTTTTTTGCATGAATATGTTTAGTTTCAGTTAATTTTTTACGTATATGTATGTGTGTAAAATTCAATTTTTTAGTTCGCTGCCTATTTTTAGTGCGTATGATTTAATAGTTAAATTTTTCGAACTAAACTTGAAACGTTTGTCGGTTTGTGTATTTTCTTGGGATTTTTTTAATACATATTTATAAAACAACGATATTTTCCTAACATATATATATATATATATATATATATATATATATAATTGAAGATATCTCCAGGTAATTGTTAGAATTCTCAGCATTTTCTTAACGGCATAGAAGAGGAGGTAGTTAACTCGATACATTTATATGTATACATATTAATGAGTATATAATTTTTAAACTGGGAGCAATAAAGAAATCCTGTTACGAAATCTATTGCGTTTTTCTGTTTTCTTTTCTTTTTCTTTTTTTTTTTTCGTCAAAAATAACATTGAAGTCGACACTTCTATAAGTATTATAGAATAATTAGTTTCTAAAAGTCTAGAGGGTTTTTCTTTGGCTAAGTCCATATACATAAGATTGAGTTGTTTTAACGACTAGGTTATTTTTTTGCTGGCTGTATTAAGAACATAATGTAACGTTTTCGTGTTACGGAAGTTAGTGAAAGCTATTAATGAAATCTGCGAGTTTTGCTATCAGACTCGGACCAATTAGAAATTGCTACGCAAATCGTAAATGAAATAATGACACGGTTAGTTAAACGGGAGGTCAGGGTTGCTCTCATGCCAAGGTCTGAACGATATATACATGCATATATTTACACACACGCATATATATAATATATAATATATAATATATATATATATATATATATATATATATATATATATACATATATACATATATACATATATACATATATACATATATACATATATACATATACGCACGCGCACACACACACACACGCATATATATAATATATATAAATATAATGTTGAGAAAAGTTTGTAAAGATTTGATGCAGATCTGAGAGCTAAAAATTTGATTTTATTTGATAAATTCAGATTGCGTTTCTGATGTTGTCGTTAAGTGTTGTTATTTTAATGAACTGTTGAGATTTCTTACATTTAAGGTGACTCACTTTACTGAACCCGGCGAGCATTAGGCTTTTTCTCTACTAGATGGAACTACGTCGCAAAGGAGTCGTAAAAGTTCGGACGCCCCCTGAAAGAAGCTAAAAGAACCATGACGCCGAGTGGTGGCTAATCACGAAGAAGCATATAACCGGAAAGCCAAAATTAATTTAAATAAAACAAGATATTCACATTTATCAGCAGCACGAGTATAACCGATCGGCCACTAAAATAATTAATGGCGATGTAAAAAATGACGTCAGTGACAACTTATACGACCAGCAAAGGAGTCCAGCGTGACACTAAAAGCCTTGTCGAAAACGCGCTGCTCGGCTAACTCCACACGCGCGTCAGCGGCGCCAATGAAATCGAAAACTGCCTAGGCAGCAAAATTCCTCGATTGCGATCTTCCGTTGCCTGTGGCACGCATCTCGGTTTAATAATAGCTTTGCCGCCCAAAGGAACAGATTTCTCGCTGCACGATCGAACGAAATCAGGCTTGTCAATTCGTCCCGTGAAATTATCAATTTTTTTGAAACGGGTAATGTAAAACTAGGCGAATAAAGCTTGTACAGAGTTTAACGCGTTGACGCACTCAGGATTTGTCCTTGGGAGGGGGGCTAAAAGAGTAGCATATAGGAAAATATAAAGGTGGAGGTCCAACATGTTCGGTATAGCAGCTATCTCTTCTCTTATTTATGTATATTTTTTTTTTGTGTAAAATGTATTATTTAAAAACATTTTATATTTTTTTCAAATATTAATTTTTATTGTCAAAAATTTTGCCTATAACAAATTTGGCCATTATTAACAGTGTCCGTTTATTATTCGTGGCGAGAGCTGCAGCCCTTCCATTGGGTGCATTAATGGTTTAACGAGATATTTCCTCCTCATAGAATTATGCCTCTTGCTTGAAGGTTTGAGCCTCGTTCTTTAAATGTGGTTTCCGTTGATTTCGATTTTCCTATGTCCTTTTGACGAAAAATAATTCTTCAGAAATACCGGGAAGTGAACATTCCGAAACCAGCTCCTACTCCGACAAGCAGTTTACGTCACACGAATGCGAAATGATAGTTTTTAAGAGACCGTCTTTTGGAAGCTTCTATTGATTTTTGTCGATAGCCGGCAGAACACACGATCTAAATACCGTCGAAGAATTTTAGTAATTTACGTTCCGCACATTTACACACAGGTACAATTTATGTGAATTACTAAAAATTGACCGTGACTTCGGTTTCTTATATACGTGCAGAAAGAAGGTATACAAAATCTGTAACTCGAATTGCAAATTTAAAACAGAGAAATATAATACAGGTATCTTTCTATGCGCAGAACAAGTTTCTTCATTTCTGGTGGTTTATTATATATTTGTTTTGTTTCTTTTTCTAATTTCATTTTCTAATACGCAAAATTTGTAAAATATTTTTCAGTGCTATTCAAATAGAATAATTAAATGTAAACACTCGAATAGCATTTTTAATAGTTTAACAAGTAACAATGTCGCGTGGATACGATTGAAGTGAGAGCTGGTGAAGAGGGAGTCCCGTTTGATGATGGGCGAGCGGGCATGGGGAGCTAGCCCCCTAAGCCCCCTAATATTACTAATTGTTAAAAAAAAAAATCGGTACTTTTCTAAAAATAAATTGTTGAACATATTTGAGTAAAAATTTTCATAATACGTAGTATCCCATTTGCTTTGTGCAAGCTGAGAAATTGTTTATGGATTTTTGTGTGCGCCGGCACATTTTGTAATAATTCCTTTTTATAAATAATTCCTCGAACGGTATTTAGAAGTATGTTTCTCTTTTTTCTTTTTTCTTTTTATTCAGTAAGTGGAAACAACTCGTTTGTAATTTCACCGTTTAAAATTACAAAATACCGCTCGAGGGAGGAGATTGTGAGTGGAAGTAATTCCGAGCCAAGTGTAATATTAAGAAAATTATTACGTTTGCAATGAACTGTATACACGTAGCTGGTGTGAGTGACCAAGTAAAAATATAATGATTTCATCGATGTTTAATACTTTCCATTACCATTTGTTCTTCTGTAATTTATGTGTGTGTGTGTAATTTTTTCGTATTTTTTTCTATCGAAAATAATAGAACAGGCTGCTGCTGCGAGCACGGTACGTAATAATTTCGATCTTAATAATGGATCTCTTTGTTGTTCGTAACCGCGTTGATGATCACTGTGAGTTGTGAAAGAGAGACGGTCGTCGGTCGACGGGGCGAAGGGAGTAATTCATAAAGTATGTGTATCTTACGTATGTATATCGGAAAGTATGATATTTTTTCATTTTTGCGGTTTCGCGATCCTGATTAGATATAATTCACTTCTTTCCGATTTTATAACATATGAACAACCACCGACACTAAAATTGACCAATGCGGTTTTTTCCTATACCCGATTTGTTGCTGGTCGCTATTGTTGTTTTCTATTTGCTGCGTTCTTGAAATGACGCTTCGAATATTTCAGCGGTTTCTTCCAGATCCATTTCTTTCTATTAATTCTGCAATAATTACACCGAGCTAAAAACAACGCAACCGATTCGAGCTAGTCTGAACGAGCGAACGATCCAAAAACACTCGATGATAGTCTACAATTTATAATTATTATAAATAGTCAACCGATTCACTGTGAATCTTATTACGGCTATAAGCTGAAGCGTAAATTCAAGAGTCGCAGGTGCGGTCTGTGAGTTTTTCCTGGCAAAGCTTAATTGTGCCAGCTTACGAAATAGAGATGCAGCTGAATTTGTGGACAATGTCAAAAGTTGCGAGTTGCGCCAAAATTTTCTAAACTATTCGCAGCTCTACGTCAGTTAAAGAGGTTCTTAAATAAAATTCCGTTTCGATCGCCAGAACTAATGTTTGTGCTACAACAAAAATGTTAAATCATATTCCGTAATACTTTGAATATTATACTGTTCGCTTAAACTTTGCGAAGTGTATGTTTTTTTGTTTTTTGTTTTTTGTTTTTCTATTTAATTATAAAATCCTCATGCACACTGTGCTCTGGAGTGTCTCAGTTTTCAGATTGGAATAAAAATTACATTGGATATCGATAAATACATCGATTACGGCGATTTTATTTAGCCGTGCGATATCAGAAAATTAACATTTTCTTGCTAGAGTTCGAGAAAATTTGAGGGGCACCGACGAAACATGAACCAGTAATTGGGCAATGTGTGTGTCCTTTGTTCTTAGATAATTGATAGTGTATTTCACCACTACAGCCATCGAAGTTTCAACTCGACGTAATTCGCAAATTTGTATTGTAATTGGAATTTAGCAATTTCCTTACATTCCATTTAGAGCTGGCACGAATGGACCAGGCTATGCGGAATTAACGCGTTCATTTTCAAAGTTGCTCTACGTGGCGTGTGCTTCAGGAGAAATCCTATTCGATGGCTGCCAAGCAGCAGTTTCAGTAGTACGGTGAAATTTTTTTTTTTTTTTTTTTGTAGGAGATCTGCTGTTTAAAGTGGTACTGGTCTGTTGTTTTTTGTTTTTTTTTTTTCGCTTTAAAAATATCCATTTTTTTCACTATTTTCATCATTATACATTCGCTCTCTTTTAAATAATGTAGGAGCAGTGCGGCGCCTATGTGAGCAGCGTGATGATGGCTCGTTAAAAATAGGAAAAAAAAAAAAAAAGAATCTGCCTCATATCTCGCACACACTTCTTTATACCCTTATGCATTTTAAACCGGTTCCGTAAGTTATCTCTGTTTGACGAGTTAATTATCAACATATATTTACTTTATTGGTAAAAGATAAAAACCTTTTTTTTTTTTTTTTCGTGTTTATTTCGTGCTTATTCTCTTATTAGCGTCATTTATCGGCAGTAGCCAAGTTTTATTGCTTGGCGATGATGCCGTGTTAATGGTTGAGTACCGTCTTGTTCGTCTACAGGCGTACAGCCTATGTATTTTTTTTTGTGAATGTGGATTCGTATCTCTGCTTCGTCAAACGAGGAGAAAATCTCTATTTTTATTTTATCGTTTCTCGCTTAAACATTTAGTTTTCTGTTTTGCCTAAACGTAAAACAGTACGAATATTTAAATCGGTTACACATCCGCTAAAGATTTTTAGAAAAAAAAAAAAAAACAGTTTATTCCGAAGATTTCGGGTTTATTCTATATCGGTTTTTAATTAGGTATTTATCAATTGTTACATTTTAATAGATAGTGTTATTAAATAATTATAATGGAAAGTTACCACAGAGGGGGATAATTAAGCAAAAAATAAATAAAATAAATAAAAAATAAAAAAAATATCGAGGCGACTGATAAAATTTAGTGAGCAGGAGGAATCGACAACAGGAGTAGGTTATAAAATTCCGGTTAATCAAGAATTTTTAATAGACACGAAAAAAAAAAAAAAACCTTTTTTACTATTTCCTAGAACAACTTATTCTGTTTTAAAATATTTACATTCTAATTTGATTTTTAGTAATGATTTTACCTTAAAATTAATTTTGAATTCTATCAGTGTTCATTCAACACTGATGGAATGAACGAATGGAAATTAGTTTATTTAATTAGCAAAATTGAAAATTTTCCCTCAATTTTGAAATCAAACACCTGTTCCTTAAAACAACGTGGCGAACCATAGTTTTCGGTGTAATATAACTGGCGGCAAAACGTGTCTGCGGCGAAATGTGGTGGTGGTCTTCCCGCGTGTGCGCTTATATGTGCAGCTAATTTAAATAATATATTTTTTGTTAACGCGTTTGGTTATTAAAATTGGAATTATTTGCCCTTATTGAAATCGTAAGTAACAGGTTCTTGCTAATTTTTCCCGTATGCGCGGAGTATTTGTTCGTTTAATTTCGAACGGATTAATCTCTGTCCGTATATTAAAAAGGTTTTGTGCACATTTTTATTTACGTTGCGATAGTTTTAAAAATTTGACATTGATTTCATTATTAATCTCAAATAGCTCGAAATAATTAAAAATCGAGAACGTCCGAATAATAAATAAAAGGAATCAAGATTGAATATAAAAATGAATAGAAGAGCACACGGATCACATTGCACTTGAAGAAGCGTGATTTGATAACGTTTTGTCATGTGACGAGCGTTGCGAAAACCCCCCTCCCCTCCTCTCTGGGTTATAATTAAATTTTTCTTATTTTGTCAATTTCCTCTATTGCCGTGAAGTATTGTTAGCGATTTGATTTTTTTTAATCGAGATCACCTTTTTGACTTTTGATGTTTATACATGCAACAAACAACTAGAATATCGTGGAAAGAATTAATATATGATCGGACAAGCTTACTTTTTCAGTATTCATCGTCACGATTATAGATCACAAATCATGCGCGAACCTAGCTGGTATTTTTAATTACAATTTTAATACATTTGTAGTGGATGTTCAATAGTCTTAATTCGAAATGTTCCATAAAGTATCATTTTAAAGACCATGAGATATACTACAGTAGCCTAAATAAATAAAATCACAAACATTAAACATACTCATTAAAATTTTAATTAAAAATGCCAACTAGGTCCGCGCATGATTTGATCCATAATCGTGACGATGAATATTGAAAAAGTAAGCATGTCCGATCATATATTGATTTTCTCCACGACATTCTAGTTGTTTTTGTAGTATTTTAGCGATGAAGTAATTCTAATTTTCCTTAATGACGTTTAATTTATTTCTAGCGAACACTGTGTGATAGTCGGACATTATTAGAAGTGTTTATAATCAAAAATATCGATTACAGTACGTGTATATATATATATATATATATATATATATATATATATATATATATATGTATGTATGTATGTATGTATATCAGTGGCAGATCATAGGGGGTATGAGGGACCCCCCCAAAGAATCAAAACCTTGATGAAAAAATTTGTTACAACGGAGAAACTTAATTTATACTATAAAAGATTTGTATAAATGTTACCTATGGATTTAATTATAACTAATATTTAATACTGTTTTCTGGTAAAACTATTAATGTTACGTTTTTATTCTACTTTAAACGCAACTGTCATCGATGTTTTGTCTTTTTTATTTATTTTTAATTTTAATTTTGTAATATTAATTAAGAATAGTTCAATGAGAAATATATATGTATGTATATTGTTTTTATTAAAAATTTATAAAAGATAAATTTTTAATAAAGTGATAACACAGAAAATGGACTTAAACATTTATAACTAAAATATAAAGAAGTACATATATATTTTTGTTACTTGTCCGCGAACAAAGAATTCGGATCGGATTACTAACAAAACAAAAAAGAAGTAAGGTCTGATGAAAATAGTATCTTTCTATTCTTTCTCATAATTTACTGTTCAAATTCTAAACTACAATTTTAGTTAGAATTTTATAATTTCGTTTTATTTTTCACCTAAAAATAAAACAAAATTTAAATTAAATTATGATTATTATGTATTTTTAAAACATATTTAAATTTCTAAAGAGGTTGCTATTTGATTTTCTTTATGAAACAAGGTATTTCTCAAATGTATTGCCTACCGTATAAGATATAACGTAATTATATAATTTCCTTCCCCAAAATGTCTCTCTGGATCCACCCCATATGTATATATGTATATTTATTTTTTTACCTTTTTTCATGTAGTATAAATTAAGTTTCTCTGTTATAACAAATTTTTTAGTAGAAGCTTTGGTTCTTTAAGGGGGATGTCCCCTATCCCCCCCCCCCCCCGATCGTGGATCCGCCACTGGTATATGTATATAATCACTAGTAAATTTTGGGAAAACATAACAGAGAAACATAAATAGTATAATTAAACGCAATAATGAAACAGGTTAAATTTAAAACTTGCTCTTTCTTGTCTATTTATCATAATATTATTTTATTTATATTTTGACCCTTCTTGCTTACATTTCCGTCTCTTTCTCTTCTATACTTTGTATAAAATGATCAAAATTTACGTCATTCTTACCAGCATCGACGCAAAAAAAAAGTAGCAATCAAAAAATCCTATCCTAACATTGTTACATAAAATTGGGACATTTTTTCTCATGGGGCTCGGCCTAAGAATTACATTGTAATTAATGTATATATAGTATTTTATATGACATGTTTATAGAGTTTTTTTTAACGAGCAACACGGTCTTCTTTAATGAAAGCAAAAAAAAAAAAAGTGTAACTAATTTTTATAGAATTTAAAAATTTTTTATTTCTATTTGTCCGATCCCCTGAATACAGTATGTGTATGTAAAAAAAGAAATTATTCTATTTGCGCAATTTATAATTCAACGAGTTTTAATTTAAATAATCAACCTCGAATTTTCCGAGGCATTTCCTCATCCCCGTGTGTATTTCGTGTCTCGGTGAGCAATATCCTAAACGTTCGTTATAGAGATAGACTGGTATTATTTGATGAACTAGCTGCGTTTTCGGATGTGCTGGGTATGCTACGAACCGCGAGTGATTTTCATTTGAATGGCTTCTCTGAGGTAATTCGAAACATCAGAAAACGAAAATCGATGGAAAAAAAGGTTAAAAGAGAAGAAAAAAATCGAATTATAAGTGAAGTAATATTCTTGAAGAAGGCGAATGACGTGTATATCTTCTACCTTGATGAGATTGACCGTACTGATTATAATTTCATGGCACGATGGTTATGCACGTGCCTTAAGTTGCTTCATTGCGGCTCAGTTGCGCTTCCCGACTGATAAATTTAATTTCCATGCGAATGACGACGCATAGCCGCTCTACCGTTTCTGCCGCTGTCCGATCATTGTTATAATGTCCATCGGTGGTCGGGTTGTATGTTCGATCATCCGTTAACGGCGGAACGATATTCACCTCATCGTTACTCCGTAACCTTGTCTACGATTTAGGAGCCGAGCTATGAGCAGACTGAAAGGACTTCGACTGGCTGCGATTGTTGAAGACTGTATAATATGTCCGTGTATGTGTAAACATATATGTATAATGATAATGACGAGCACATGCTCTCTCTACGATATGTTGTTTAGTTCCGAGCAGCAGGAAGAATTTACACATGCCGATTTTTCGTAAGAAAGTTGTGTTACGGTATTTTCGATACTTTGATTCGGCGAATTTTACTACGTCAGGCTAGATGTTTAACAGAAAAATTGAAGCTGGTTCGGAGTGAAAATCCTCATTATCTCGGGACAATGAAGCGCGAATTAATACTTGTAATTTTAATTCGTTAATCTCGCTTGCAGTTCCAAAAGGTTTGTCTTATCGACTGGAAATCTTTTTTGAGAAAAATCGAAAACGAGCCGAATTTCGGCAAATGATACTTTTTGTAAATTTTCCGTTCTAATTTTGGATTCACGCAATTATCGCGCCGTCAGCCGGAGTTTAAGATGCCGTGTTTAAGGATAATTAGAAGAAGAAAAAATGTATAGTAGCGTTACAATTTGCATTTTCAGCGAACCTTTGAAAAATAACTATTCTAGCGAAAATGCGCCCTTTTGAACGAAACACCGGTTGATTTAAAAATAACTGCAACTGCCTCGGATTTATTTAACGATAAATGTTTTCCGTATTGAAGTAGTGTACACTGTTCTCTAATCTAACAGGTTGTTTCGATATTCTTACGATCGTTCGATATTAGTAACAAATAGGAGGATCGCGTCGATGCTCCCCTTCTTATATTGCGATATTGAACTGCAAACATCAGTTGTCTGCGTTGTACGTTACCCCATTTTTGGGAGCTTGTAAATGTTTGTCTCGTTGGTGTTGCACCTTACTCGACATATACGTTTTTCGAACCGATCTATCTGTTCGTGCTTGTTCAAGGATGATGATTACGAGTAGTATCGGACTCGGCTTGACTGGCCAGTAATAGTACTGCTGTGGAAAAGTGCATTACCACTTAGACTCAGGTAGCCGGTTAAATCTTGACGCGATGATACTTGTCTCACACAGTTCTACCACTATCAGATGGTCTGTCAGGCTGACGATGGGTCAGTTGTAACAGGTTTTTGATTTACGATATCGGTGGTCTTTTCTATATGGTCGCTCGGTTGGGGTCTTACCCATTTTCTGTTGCCGTCCCTGTGTACCTTTTTTGCTTCTTCCGTACTTATCCCTGTATTGCTGTTATATTTGCGCCACCACAACCCCCTCAATTATTGGTCTACGCGCATATTGGAAACTAGAATTCTTCGTTTTCCGATGCGACGGTGCTCTTACACATGCGCGCGCCTACACACATCGTAAAATCGCGCCAAATGTAATTTCCAGTCTAATACTAGTTACTGTCTGCTTACTTACTTACTGTAGTACTCTTTTCGTGAATGTTGTGCAGTTGCTGTATCAAATGTATACCCCATGTCTACATTGTTTGTTCTGTGATTCGTGCCCGTTTTATGAAATATTAAATATTTTCTGCAAACCTTTGCATCACATGCTCATTCAAATATAATAACTGTTCTCGCTATTATGTGTTTTTTTTTTTTTACATCCTATTAACAGCGCAAATGTTTGTCGCGGAAGCCATTTTTTTAAGATGCTCGTTTAATAAAAAATGTGTTAACAAAAATATTCGCTCGATAGAAGAAATTTTGAATTAAATTATATGAATATTTTTGAAATTTCTTTTAAGTCTGAACAAATTATGAAAATGAAAGTTATATTTGCCTATATTATAACTTTCTATTCGACGAAATTATTCTAGTCTTCTTGATAATCAACATTGTTGTATTATTATTCGGTAACTACGTCTATTCTGTAATTGACATCAAATTTTTGACTATGTATTACATGACTTTCGGAATCTGTCGGAATCCATAAATCTGCAGTCGAAAATTAATTATTTTCAAACAAACTTCGTAGAACGGATAACGAACAAAATAATTTGTAAACACATTCTTAGGATTCCTATTTTATAATATTCCGACTGATTATTATTATTGTTATTATTATTAAACAAGTAAATATGGTGTATGATGCGCCTGGACTCTTATCTTGAATACAGTTCCGACCATTTTGCGGAAATTTAGACATTTATTATTTCTGATTGAGGATAAAATAGGTTCTGTCGTAAGAATGTATTTTGATACTTTTTTAATGAACTTCAGAAAAGGAGGTATACGTTCGTTGCATTTTGTTCTTTTTTTGTTTGCACATAGCACCCATGTAGATCGTTTTTAATGTGTAATTTAGAAGCTTGTTAATTGTAAAAACGTTGATTTGTAGTAAGATAAAAAATTTACGTATTATGTTAAAAGTTGTGAAATATTTTTTTTTTTTTTTTTTTAAATTGGCTTAACGGTTTATTATAAGAATTAATCAAAAACGCATCAAAAAGTAAAAAAGTATTTATTCGTTAAAAAATAATATAATTCAGAGTGATATATCTTATGATAATTTTTAAACAACATTAATACAAGTTTCGGTACACCAAATTCAAATTCCAATAATAATTACAAAAACCGATTCATTATATTTCCAATATTCGGATTTATATAAGAATTATCAATTATCATAATGTCACTTTAAGGCATATTTTACTATAAAATATATTATGTTCTTATGGAGTAATTACTTTTTACTTGTTAGTGTATTTTTATTAAATTTTTATAATAAATCTTAAAGTCGGTATTTTTTTTTTTTTAAAGAAAAAAACATTTTCCTTTTTAATTGGGTTTTTGTAAAATTAATTTTGCTAAAGATTAGCAAAAAAAATTTTCAATAACATATGGCTCCCTTACAAATACCTTAGCACCTATAGGAATTATGTTTGTCGATGTCTCTGTAGTCAAACTGATGTACAGCCTGTTTTCCCTTACAAATACCTTAGCACCTATAGGAATTATGTTTGTCGATGTCTCTGTAGTCAAACTGATGTACAGCCTGTTTAGCAGATATCAGATTGCTACCCGTGGGAGTTTATTTCCGGCATGATTAGAAAAAACAATACAAGAAAATAAAATAAACGTCGAAATTATTGAAAAGTTTTTGGAAGCGTTTACCGTGTTCGCCAAAACTTCATTTTTATCACAGTCAGAAGAAGTATGTACTACAAAAACGTATGTATTATTTCAACAAAGACCAAAACAAATTCTCCAAAAGCGAGTTGCGATTGTTATGCATGTGAAGTTAGGGGCCGAGCATTTTTAAAGTTCTCGTTATTCGGGAGGAAATACTTCGAACAGAGATCATTATTTGTTTACATTAATACTTTTTATTTTTATATTAACGTAAATGTGTTTAAGAGCAATAAAATGGTGGAAACGAAAAACAATTGCTTGCTAGATATGCACTTCGAATGGGTAATGAATTTCTTTTTTTTTTCTTTTTTTTTTCTTTTTTTTTAGGGGGGATCGTCAACTATATGGACATTAACTCGGTGAAAGAGGAATTTTTATATATTTTCGATGTGCAGCAGCGGGATTCGAACCAGATCTTATACGAGAACGGAACACAATTAACTAATCAGCAGCGCTACGCGGTGGCTGAGTGAATTTCTTATTAGAATTCGAATTTTTGACTGGTTACCGAATTAATCCTAAAAGTAGTCCAAAGTCATTTCTCTCTTTTTCCATTGAAGGGTGTCGGTTACATGCTAATAATATACCTCTCTATAAACCAAAAACTGAACGCAGAATATTTTTTTCTTTGTAGAATATTCCAGTTTGCCATAATATCGGTATTGCGGAATTTCTTAATTCATTATTGCCGACGAATAAAAATAATTCATGTGCGCACATACACGCACATACTTATAATTCTAATAATTTTCACCAGTTTCGATATGTAATAAAAAAAAAATACTTACACGCACTGCGAGTTATCTGTAACTGATTTTTTAATTGATTTTATAAAATATACAATTCTATCCGCCGCGCTTAATAAATATGTATGTTTCCGCGTGACGTGTACCCCGTCGCTAATGTTTAAAACATGCCTTGCGATTGTCTATTTTTCGCTTGTTTTATTGTGTTTTACGTTTATTTGTTCGTTTATTTTTTGTGTCTTTGAAGAAGGCACACCACACTGCTTCGGAAGAGAGATTATTTACGTGTTGATCATTTGTAATGGCGTTTGCCTTCTTCCTGCTGTTTTCTACGGTTTCTTCTTGCGATTTTTTATACGCAATTTGTATCGTATTTCATTAAGGATAACGACGTTTACATTTGGAATTTTAATCAGCGCAGCTTCTGTCTTTTGTTTACTTTCAGTGTTTTTTGCTTTGCTTGTCTGACTGCTCAGCATATCCCCCCCCCTCATTATGACACTGAGAAATACTTAAAAATGCCTGTTTCAAACGTGTTAAGTATATGCCGGTAAAATCGCTACGGAAATGTTCCCCTTTCCTTCCATTTTTTAAATTTATCTTATTATCATTAGAAACTTATCTCTTTCGTTTTTTCCCGTTCGCGCGATAAACTGAACGTTAAACATATTGAAAGATAAACACCCTTGCGGTATTTTCGAAATTCTCCAAACTGTTCTTTTCAAGATGAAATTATATTGATGCGTGGTATTTTGAAACACTGAAGGACGAAATAAACAGAAACGAAAGTTTGTTACAAAAAGCACAGGGGAGATTGCTGATGGTGTAATTTCAGAGAAAACAACTATGAACGCAGATGAGGTGTAAAATTTCCTTGCTGAAAGGTTCGTAACTGATATTTGATATACATCATTTTGATTAATCAGTCGCAAAATTTGTACGGTTTATTATTACAGTAGTGTTTTGCAGTTCCAAGAACTTCCGCTTTCTATTTAGTTGACTTGCCAGTAATATTTTCTAGCGAAATATACTTTCTCAAAAAAAAAAAAAAAAAAAAAAAAGGAAAAAAGACATTCTATTTTAAATTTTTTGTCCCGTGATTAAAAATCATTCGGTTAAATTTTACAATTTGAATTACTACACACCATGGCTGAATTTTAAATTTTATTTAAATTTTTTTTCAATCTAATTTTGAACTATAGTTTTGCAGAATTACCGTGCTAGAAAAAAAAAAAAAAAATCGCTGCGACACAGACTAAGTTATATTGCTGTGCAATATAATTATATATCGAAGAAAATGCGAGTTTTTCTTCTGGATTGCCGTGTAAAAACAGGGAGTAAAGTAAAGTAAAGTGAGTTTCATACCCTTGACAGGGCGTTGGGATTGTGAAGTTACGGTTCACAATGTACTAAGCCCAACGGCACTAATGAGAGCAGGGGGGCCAGTTCCTTTCTCTCGGCCGCCTTTACTTTCCCAGATTTCTCTGGTACCCAATTATTTCAGGCTGGGTAAGCTTGGCAGCGACTTGGATCCGGGAGGAGACAAGTCTTGAACCCGTGACCTCCGACTTGGTAGCCAAGCACCTTAACCACCAGGCTAAACGGGGGACAGAAACGAATTCTACTTTAGTGATCCGTCGAAAGAGAATCAGTTTTGGGTTAATGTGGTGACGAATTTTTTAGCTTAATTTTATATATATAAATGTATTAATAGCAGTGTCATTATTGCGCCAGGGATGGTATTAAGAAAAAAAACATGAAAAAACGTTACAAAAAACTATTATAAAATGTGTAACTGAAGTTATAGCAGAAATTGTTACGCAAACTGTAAACTATTAATATCGTTTTAAGAATGACCTAGTCATTTGAAATTTACTCTTTTATACGTATTATAGAAGAATTGTCATCTGGGTGTCCCTGTGGCGAGGTTTGAAAACTCACGAGTATATATACATAAATTCGGTAATTTTAGCCTCGCAAAGGGCTGTGCTCCTTGACCCCTTTTGCTTACATTTCTGTCTCTTTCTCTTTTATACTTTGTATAAAACGATCTTAAGTCGGCCCATATGAATGTAATTTTTGCGCAAATTAATTTTAAAAAGAAAAAAACAAAAAAAAAAACGGGACAAACGTATAACCTTTTTTTCGGAAGTCGGTAACAAAGCTACATTTCCATGGTAATTTTGCAAATTGATAGCATTTTAAGTCAACCACTTCTGTTATACTAATAAAAAGTAATAAGAAAATAAAATTATCCAAAGGGACCACATTTTTTCACGTTTTTTGACGAATACTCAATTTATGTTTACCGATTTTCATAATTACTTACATGGTACCTAAGTTGAAGGGTACTCTTTCTAATGGATAAAAAATCCATAAAATCGGTCTGTATAAATTATGCGCGAACAAAAAAAAAAAAAAAAAAAAAAAATACATTACGAACTTATAATAATCTCCTTTCTGAAAGTCGGTAAAAATTAAAATATTATTAACCTTCCATAAAATTGGGACATTTTTCTAATGGGGGCCGGCCTGAGAATTAAGTTGTAATTCACATATATGTGCCGTCGGATCAGAGAAGTAAAAGGAAATATTTTCTTTCCTCAAAAAATATGATCACCTTAACTATTTTGCATTCCTTTTGGATTTTTTTTTTGTTTTGGAAGGGCTTTGGGTAATTTTACTTGAAAGATCTTCTCCAAAACTAAATTTTTCTAATATATTTTCAATATATTAGAAAAAGAACCGTCGGGGGAAGAAGATAACAGTAAGGATATAGCGGTATGCCATACGAGCAGTCTGTAGTTCCTTATGCTTTTGTGTTGTAATAATTTTTTCTATTGCAGTTTTAGAAGTTTTTTTATTGTTTTATTTGAGTTCATTACGGATAGCGGTAGAGATGTTTAGTCGAAGTACAGGTAAAATTCACGATTAATCACGATATGCAGTTTTCAGTCCATTTTTGGACATAGGGCCTCCCTGTTCGTGTCTGTTTTGCGACGTCCGCATCCAGTTTTTGCCAATTACTTTTGCTACATTGTCGCTCAAGCTAGCCGTCGTAACGAAGTTAATTAGATAATTGTGTTTCGTTCGGGGTAGAATATTCCACTGCCGCGCGTTGAAACTTTTTAAAATTTCACTTGTGCTGTGTTGATGTCCACAGTTGACGCCCCCCCCCCCCAAAAAAAAGGTTACCCTTGTTTTTTCTTTTCTTTCGGTCACTACTGTAGTACTTAGCTGTCTATGTTGTCTCTTCTTCGCGCAATTTGGTTGGTCATTTTTTTTTGGCGCTTATTAATCCAGTTTGTTTACCTATTAATATGTTTCTGGCCCAACTATTTTAAATTTGACATAATCTCTAGCCTCCGTAGTTTGGTTTTACCTTACCTCTTTTATATATGTTTTTGTAAGTGGCCATGTTACTAAGCTGTATGAAAGTATTATAATGTAATATAATGAATTGTATTTCACGTTAATTGTAAATTTGTTTATCCCGGAGTCTACAGTTTAATTTTCCAAAGTTAACTTACGATAACGATATTATTACTTTGTTAACATCTGCTCTTTTGTTTTGATCTCTTCTGGCCTGGACGTGTGTACTTATCTATCAGTTTAATTTGCTCCAAATTTATTTTGTTATTCGAGTTTTTTTTTTCGATGTTTGTCATTAGTTTCGTTTAGTATAGGTTAATTTTTAATCCTGTCCGATTAAAATATACATATAATTCAATTATCATCGTCGGAAGTTCTTCCAGATTTGTACTCATCAGTATGGCAATCCCCAAATCAGAGGTAATAAAAATATTCTCGATCAATAATTTTAATATCTGTTTTTTTCCCGGTTAAAGTTTTTTAATATAATTTCTAATGCTGAAACGAATATAATTAGTGGTGTAATATCACACTTTGCCTATGTCCTCTTTTTAATGGGGTTTTTCTCGTTTCAAAAATTTATACCTATATTGTAGCTCACCTATAAATATTCTTAATGACGTTGATACATTTGCTGTTGATTCCATTAAGTTTTAATGAATTTAATACTGTTCTAATCTCTATTGAATCGAACGCCTTTTCAATTCTATAAAGGTGTCATATATATATATATATATATGTTGTAGTCTTAGGAATTTCTGCGTCAGCGGTTTAATTATTAATTGTTCATTTGCACCTGACCTGCATCATCCTGTTCTCTTTGAAATCTATTTGCTGTGTTACTTTGTTATTATGCGTGCGTTAATTTGTGTCAGTAAGTTGATCGGTCTGTAAAGATGAAATGAAGTCATAAGCTTGTATAGCTGATTTGTAATCGACTAAATATTGTAACTGTATGAACTTCCGTCAAGTAATTGTTACCAACGTTCTTCTGAGAACAAAAAAAAAAAAAAAAAAATCATAGAAAGTACTAAATTTGCTTCTGATTGATTGAATGTTGCGGTTGTTAATTATTTTATAATTTTTCGGTCACATTATACGCAAAAAACTGTGAAACAGTTTTTGAATTTTAAACCGGTCTTTCGTAAACTATTAATTATTGTAGTGGCATCGGGTAATTTTGATTATTTTTAATTGCGTTGTGTGCGAATAGAGTTGTTAAAATAGAATTCTTTCCGAATTTTTAGGCTATTCGATAAAGAGAATTCTTACTAGCGTTTCTTTGCATGGGTTTCTCACGTGCTAAACAGATTGATTGCTTTTGTCTATGGCTACTTTGGAATTTCTAGTTTTTGGATTATAACTTTATAATTGTTATTAAATATGTGTGTTACCATTCAATTAAATATTCGCTAATAATCACACGTGGAAGGCAATGGCCAACCACCACGTACAACATCATATGCGCGCTTGGTCAGTACACAGCAGACACACACGGGATTGCACTTGTACATGCCGATAAAAATCAAACGATTACTAATCTGTTCCGAATGTAGTCTTGCGTGTGTACACATTCGTACTGCATATAATAATTTGCCTGGTACACTATAACTGTCTGTACAGCTAAAAAAATGCACGAATAGGTTGCCCACCAACCGAATGGTTGAGGAGATAATGATGATGATGATGACCATTGGGTTACCGGAATTTTAAGAGGAGGCCGAATGATGACTTTTAATGAATATTGTGAAAACAAATGTCGAAGACGTTTTTGGTCACTTTAAATAATATTTACCGGCAGCTAAAACAGTTTTTCCTTATTTTTACAATATTTAAAAGGGGAAAATGGGTAAATCTTAAATAGTTTATTAGAAGTAGTGGTGTTCCCGAAGCAGGGTTAGAGCCCCCCAACCACATTCCTTAAAAAATGTTTTTAGCATCATTTAAAAAAAAGGCATTAATTATTTGTAATATTTTTAAAAATAAAATTCCCGTTTTAAATATTAATTATAGATGCGTGTTCCTTTATAATTCAATGTACGCACATTGCAAGACATTTCCATATTTTATTAGTTATAATTACCCTCTCCAAAAAAAAAAAAAAAAAAAAAAGTAAATAAAAAATGAGATGTTATATTCGCGACAAAAATAGAAGAAATATTTTCATCGCTGTTCGATATCTGAATATTAACCATAAAAATTCATCGTACGGCTTAAACGTCAATTTTGTGCTAGTACTTTCAATAATTACCGGATATTAGTAAATATCAGTAAATTTTGTCGGGTATTTTCGGCTCTGATGATAACGGAGATTTCTTGGAAACTAATCATCTTCGTGTATAGTTTTACGGCGTGACTGATATTTGAAGCGGCGACCAGCACTGACTGTTTTCTTTATCGCATTCCGAAACAACCGGAATTGGTTGATCGCCGCGCGGTCGGGATAATTCGTTCACGGCCGAAAGCGGATGTGTGCGGTTCAGAAGAATGCGTTTTGAAAAATCATCCGTCGTTGCTGATCGTGTTCAAAGAGAACACTAATTTTTCGATTTAATCAGCTGGACGTCAAGCTGCTATAGCTCAGCTCTCGTATTGTTTATCATCGATGATTAAATGATATCTTCGTCGTAGACCACCGGTTGCGCTGTTTTTTCGACAGTTTGCATCCGAAAGATTGTGAAAGATTGGTCGAAGAAATGCTCCGCGTGCGAAATAAAATGATCGTTTGAAAATAATTAAATTATTTTCGCCTTCTTTGTAAAAGGGTTCTTTTTGAATTCCCCCCGCCACCCTCCTCTCGCCGTCCTTTGACGGGTTCCCGAGCGCTCCTTTATTCCGTTCCCGCTCTACCCTTCATTTGTTTTCAATGCGGGCTGTTTCTTCTTCATTTGAATATTAAATTTAACGTTGTGCCCTAATTAAGTAAGAAGAAGTCTGCCCATTTTCAAGAATTAACCCGTATCTACTCATTTTGGCGTACTGCTTTTTTATTACGCCCTTTATCTTTCCTTCCCCCCTCTCCCGGGCACTTCTTTAAGAGGTAATACTCGGTTTTATCAATATCATTTCTCGTTTCTACTGTATCGCAACCAGAGACTGTTCGCTGCATCCGTCGGGGCTAATTTACCCCTTCACCGACCTATATGCTGCAGAATTTTACGTTATTTCGTTTTTGTCGTGAAAATTACTACTTTTTATTCGTTTTTTTCTTTTTTTCCGTGATTTTCCACCAAGTTAAAAGTTTTTTGTTCCAGTAGAACCTGGTTCGAATTCGCTAACACACATTGGAATTAAATGAGAATTTCATTCGTGCTGAAATATTTGTTGAGCTTTAAAAAAAAAAAAAAAGTTGGCTCGAGTTTAATAATAATGAAAATCAGCAAGAATTTTGTTTTCTATGTTTTCTGGTATTTGAAAAAGAGAGAGAGAGCGAAACGCATAGTGAAATTCGGTTATAATGATACGGAAGAGAATAAGTAATTTCGTCGGTACAACCGGTTCTTGTTATATCTGATATCAAATGAAGTAGAGCTCTCGAAATTTTATAAACTTTTTGTCTACAAATTGGTTGTTGAAACATGATACTTTAAGACAACTGGACAAATTAAATATATGGAAATGAGCAATAACACGGCGAGGGGGCGTAGAGGATATATTAAAAAACAAACAGAAAGGCGAAATCAAATTATTATTTTTTTTTTTTGGATTTCTTAGTGAATAATTCAAAAAGTGCTGTAAATATGATTTGTTGCATTTATAGTTGTGAATTACGCAACGTGTAGCGATCTAGACTGCTTAATGATCATGCAAACCAAAACCGTTCGTCAAATTATAAATCACTTTAAGACGTTGCTAGGGAAACGCTTCCATCTGTTTGAAAAAGTCAGGTAGCGGTCTGTTTTATATAATTTGCCGGATGCACAGTTAACAAAACGCGCCTATGGATGATTCCATCCTTGTTACCATTGCCAGTCAGGTTCGTAATATATTCTTGGTACTCACAAGTATAATCGGGAAGTTAATAATATGGCTCTTTCGGTCATATAGTACATTCAACATTACACTAATAAACAAAAAATATGTTCTGTAGAACAACGATTATTTCAAAAGTCTCATTTAGAAGAACCCAAAATTTTGTCATTTATTAAACCGATTATAATTAAACAAATTGAACTACCGTTTAACTTCGTTAACTTCTTGTAGATGAGCTTGAAAGTTGTTTTTTATTTGAAAGTAACATAATTTGTTCTTAATCTTTTTAAATAAGCATAAAAAGTTATTTAGTAAGAACCGTTTTATTCAAATTTCATATTAGAGAAAGTTTTCGAGAAAGATTAATTGCTTTATTATTATTATTATTGTTATTATTAGTTATTATTATTATTATTATTATTATTATTATTATTATTAGTTATTATTAGTTATTATTAGTTATTATTATTATTATTATTATTATTATTATTATTATTATTATTATTATTATTATTATTATTATTATTATTGTTATTGTTATTAGTTATTATTATTATTAATTATAATAAGTGGTGCGTAAATTTTAGATGTTTTATAAGATTGTTATTTTATCTGGAAAATTTCAGTTTTCTAGAGTTTAGTGGGTTCTGTTTTACTTTCTTGAGTTCGGTTGTGATTTACACTGTATTCGGTTACTTTTACTCCTTTATTTTCGGTGATCTTTAACCTATGTATACTTTGAAGCTGCGTTTATGTAACGATAATTTATGAGTAAAATAAGAACTCTCAGGTTCGTGTGCGTGTTACCATTTATAATTGCACTTTCTCTTTTCCATCGTCACCATCGACCGAGTCATATATTTTGATCGTAATCGATGACTCTTATTCTGTTCAGTTACGTTTACACCTGATAGCTTAAAGCCATTTTTCCTGCCTATATAAAAATGTTCATTGATATACATATATGCGAGCACATTCACACACATATATATATATATATATATATATGTGCGTGCGCACGTGCGCGCGTGTTTGTGAATCTTTCGCTTTTTAGTAAACTTTTATTTCCAACTTCGTTTAGTTCTTAATAGTGTGTGACCTTAATTGACCTAAATGATTGAAACGAGTTTCATCCTTAGTAACAATTTGCCGTCTAGCCCAGCTCCATTAAGTGTAACTTCATTGGAATCACATAAATAACCATTTATATACAATAAAATCGTTTGCGTTTTACCATGGCGAATCCTGGGTATTTGCGTTCACGTAATTATATTAATTACTTGATTGCAGAGAATTGTAGCGTATTTAGAGTTTGTTGCGATAGTTCATTTATTACGAATTCTACGTTTTAATTTTTTAAACAGTTGAATAGAAAAGAGTTAAATTTGGAAATGAGCGAAAGACGGATGTGATACGTAGATATATTGTCTAAAGGAGGTTAGTTGATTTTTTCTTGAAAGTGCAAAAAACTAATAATTTTCATTTTTGTAATTTCGAAGTAAAATCCTCCGGTATATAAAAACATAACTTATTACGATGTTAAAGGCTTTTTCAGAACTTACCGATTTTAAATAATGCCGCTTTTTATATTTATTTTGCAGTGTTAAAAGTGACCAATTGCCAAACCGTTTGTATACGTTTTTTCAAATTCAACGGTGGAGTGTTGAGCTAGCATGATTTCTCGAATGCTATGAATAGTAATTTTTTTAATGACTTTTTTTTGACTTGCGTCAGGAACACGTAAATAAGGAGAGTACTTTTACTTTTCCGAAAACAGTTTTTAATGTTCTCGCTAGAAATCTTTTCTTTTTGTTTTTAAATAACTTTTAGAGAATTCGCAGAGTAAAGTATCTGCGGGTACTTAGCCTTGTTATGGAATGTACTTTTAAAGGAGTACAAAACACATCTTACCGTTTAAAAGCTTAAAAATAAACGACTGCTTACATGTTCAATCGTAAACGAATTACATATGAAATAAACAAACTCAAAAAAAAAAAAAAAAACCCAAATAAATAAAAATTAAACTAATAAATAATACTTCATCACCCTTTGATGTATTTAAATTAGCATAATTCGTAAAAGCCAGTTATGTTATTTCCTCTCTCCATAATTTTTGAAGTATTTAACCGCAAGATGTCCGCGGTCGAAATAGCAGTGCTATACTGGATTTTCCGATTTTGTTAACTTCAGTGTTGCTGCCTTCGGGTTATTTAGAATACATGAGTTTCGCTGCTGCTCTTCTATTTCCAACTTCCCCGTTTGTATTGTCAGCAGTTGGGTCGGATTTAATTTGTAAGCTTTCGAAATTTCTGAACAACAAATTCGCAGCAAGTTCTTTTTTGATTTCCCTTCACTAATTTAATGTTCCGTAGGTTGTAATCGTAATCTTTTGATATTCTATACTTCTCTGAAGGTATAGTATTTATTTTATTACGCACTGTGAATTGTTAGCATTTCCGCATGCCCCACTTTCGCATACCCTATATTAGATGGCATTATTGCTCGGGACAATATTTTTAAGGCTTTAAATGCGAGTGTGAGTTTTACATATCGTGTTAGTATCGATCGTCTTATT
The DNA here is from genome assembly GCA_039619475.1 of Icerya purchasi. Lineage (NCBI taxonomy): Eukaryota > Metazoa > Arthropoda > Insecta > Hemiptera > Monophlebidae > Icerya > Icerya purchasi. The sequence goes on along the minus strand of CM077116.1, from coordinate 348,580,025 downwards.
TTTTTGTTATGATACACTTTTCGCAAGCGCTTTCCAAGTTACGCTGTTATCCATTATTATCTCAAGGTACTTTAAGACTTCTACATTTCCGAATACTTTACATTCACCATTACAAAAGACATTATTTAGCATATGCGCGCGCACAGCTTGGACATTTCATATACATTTGCTATGTATATTATTTCCTACGTTTTAATGAATTGCCTATATATGTATACATACGTTACTTCTGTTACGACGACTTTTATATAATTATGATGTTATTCAAATAATATTGAAGTCCATTTAATTTATTTAAAATTAAACTAAAAATATATTATAATAATTCTTAATAAAATTATCGCATACAAAAGACGCGGTAACGCAAAAAACACGTTTATACAACTGAATGGAATGAATAGATCTTTGTATCGACATCGTTAGATTCTAAAAAAAAATTACGTTTGTTTATGCGCGCAATGATCACTTTGTTCCAAGTCGAATAAGTGAATTGCTGCGTGGAAATACTCCGCTATAGTCAGCTCCCATTTTGTCTATTTTAATGTCACTCATTAATATTTTCAACTAACCATTGTCTTATTATTACTTTCCAGGTTCCTATCTCGTTTTGCATTATATTTTCTGGGATTCGTTCTAGCAGCTTAATCAAAACTATTTCATCCGTATTATCAATCTTACTATTCATTTCGGTCGAATGAAATATACCTCCCTATTATTCCTTGTTGTCCTGCTTTTTATCATTGTAGCTATTGATATACTTGTGATCTTATATATTCAAGCAATCGGTGATAAAAATAGCACATCCTTGGAGACATTTCATTTCTCTCTCTCCACCAGCTAATGTTAACCTGATCTTTATTAGGTAATATTATTTTTAAGCATTTCTTTTGCTGTCTACTAATCTTTTTGATTATCGTTCTTTTTGCTTCCCCCCAAATTGAAATCCCATACACGATTCTAGACAATACTACAGCATTATAATATATGCGTAAGTGGCCGCCGCATGGTATTGAAAGAGTCAATTTATAAAGTGCCGGTAGTATTTGTCTAATTTTATTAGATAAATTTATTACATGCTTGTCCCAAGATAGTGTTCTGTCTCTAAGTATTGTAACAAATCGCAAAAACTGTTAATGTTAACCCAAGAAGAGGTTATCAGCAATCCAAAAAAAATGAATAACTGGGCAGATAGGATAATATCATTTACGGAATACTTTGTGAAGATATTTACCATACACATAAAAAGCAATCTAAGAAAAAGGGACTACATTTACTTTTTTCAGGCAGTGCTATTAAAATTATACATTCTGGAAAGTTCAAATCGTACGAGCATATCGCGTTTAAGGTAGTTGCGAAAAGCTTGGAAAAAAAGGCTGCCTATTGGAAATTTTTTTTCGCGAAATATAGTTCATTTCCGTATACAACGACGATCTTAGAACAAGTAAAAATCGAGTATCGGGCATCAGAATTGTTCGGGGGAGGTTTTTGGTTTTCATTTTTTTTTATGTAAAGTTACCGCCGAAACTATTGAAATTCTTAAAATGAAGATTGCTGCGTGCATAGGCGGCAGCCGCGATAATGATGTAGAAAAATACGTAATTATTTTTATATTAAATAAAAAAAAAAGTAATTTTCGCATTGAATTATAAATATGTTTTTTGAGGATTTTATATATATATATATATTTAGAATATTGGGCATTATTATTTTAAAATATACGGATGAGAAAATAAAAGAGAATTTTATCGTTCTGCATTAATTTAAAAAGAATGCAAAATAAATGGCTGATTGGGGTTGTCCCTCATATAAGGAAAAAAAGAAAAAAAAAAAACAAAGTAAAAATTTTTTCGATTTAAGTAGAGTTTCTAGATAATTAATAGAAATATCGATGATGTTATCCTAATACATTTTTAATTTTTGTTCTTTTTTGTAATACAAAGCAAAAACATATCTATTTTAAAAATTGATAAACGTAAAATCTTGACGGAGCCCGGTGGAGAACATCTGGTCACTTTGATTGTATGCAAATAACTTTTTTTTCTCTTTTTTATTTATTTTTTTTTCTTTTTTTCTTTCTTTCTTTCTTTCTTACTTCCTTCCTTCCTTGTTTACGTCTTAGTCGTACAAATTTACACGTACAATTTCCGGGAAAGCGGAATATTTGTAACGGGGTTGTCGGGAATGCGCTATCAAATATTATTTTAGGCCCGCCGTAGAGGGTGCGGTTATGCTTTATTATGCCGATGACCTACGTGGGCGTTTTTTAATGCATCTCCATTGCTTAAAAGATTTCCCTGTAAGTACGCGCGCATATATTCCTTAAAAGCCTTTCTCGGACATTACCCCATTATAAGGATAAATCACATAGAGCAAAGTGTAAAATACGTGTAGAGTGCTCGGAGTTCATCTGGTTTACAGCTGTCGACTGAAACATATTTTAGAGAAAACGACGATTATGTGTGCGTACAAGGCATATATATATGTGCACGCAGTATTATTACGTACGGTATACACACACACATAATATATATATATATATATATATATATATATATATATATATATATATATATATATATATGTATATGTATATGTATATGTATATGTATATACATGCGTTTGAATATATTATAATGAGCGTGTGTGCTGGTTACAATTGTGTTTAGGTTCTTTCGTCCAGTCTCTCCTTTACGATGATAAACGTGCCTTCGAGAGAGAGTCTATTATTAAACACATTATCATCGTCATTGTCATCTCCAGTGTACGCGGTCGCATTGCACCAAATCCTCGACTGATCCGTCCAACGTTAGCCCGCGTATTCGGTCTACGAAGTCAGCATCTAGGTTTTTTCTTCCAACTTTATTAGGTTAGAGACGAGTAGTAAAAGATCTCCAGAATTAGCGTCAGCAGCCGAGCCCATCACCAGCACACTTACTACCCTATATTACCCATTTGCTGCCGGTCCGTTCGCCGCTTTTCGTTGTTAGTGGCTATTAAGAAAAAAGGAGTCCTAGACGATGTCGTCGACGACAAGTGTCGCTTCTCGGGGATGGGCTTACCACTATTATTCTGATGCACGGCTCTGTGTGATCCTTGGTCCTTGCTTGCTGCCCGGTAAAAAACACGCACACGTTTCTTTTCTTTGTCGTTGACATACACGTGCACATCAGACCTGTTTTTCTTCGCTTCCTATACGCGTCGTACACTTCGTTATTTACTTATTTCCTTTTCTTTACCAATTTAATGTTTATTTCATTTCTCTCTAGTACCCTCACCCTCCTTTATTCTCCATCTCCTAGACCGACCTATTTCGTTTCGGTTTACTTAAAAGAATTTATTTATTATTAAGTGTCTGTTTATATTTTTGATATTCGTGCAGTAGTTGCACTGTTATTTACATACTTGGTGTGGTTTCACCCGGTTTCACATGTTCACCATTATATACATTAATAGTTTCGTCGACCTACATGTTCGTTCGCAGCTTGTCCTTTGTTATCAGTTTCAAAGTCCACACCCCTTATAACAATTCGATGTGGTCTCAACATAGCTGTTCTGACATTTTTTTCGTAAACGATGCGGTATAAAAAAGGAAAAATTTTAGGTTAACAACCCATCTCATCCTGTTCTTAGAAAAATAATCAGGAATTATTATTTTTAATCGAGGGATAATTATTTCGTATAAACGAGCGCATATAATTAGTACAAAGAAAATCATCTACTAATAAAAAAAGTTCAGCGTGTGTAGGAAATGCTTAAATATAGATGTGAGCGTTTAAATACATATATATATATATATATAGTAAATGTACGTATTACACAGCAATAACACAATCAAACGAAGTTAATAAACAGTTTCTTAATTTAAACAAAAAAAAAAAAAAAAAAAAAAAAGAAGTCACTCGCTTATAAATATAGACACAAGCAGTTCAGGCAACTGGTAGAAAATGATATAATGATGTGAAAACGTTTGGAAATATTCGCTTTATTTTCAAATAGTTGAAAAACTGTAATAAAAAAAAAAAAAAAAAGTTAATGCCATTCTCCGCGCTTTTCGCGGGAACATTGAATAATAGGGGCGATATCTTTTTTGAGGATTATTATTTTTTTTTTTTTTTTTTTGTATTCAGAAAATTACATTACATTTTTTGTAATTATTTTAAAGAGCGTATAAATGGAAAAAATAAAGAAGAAGAATTTTATCGCTCTGCGGTAATTTAAAAAAAAAAAAAGGTGCAAAATGAAGTAATCATTTTTTAGTTCCTGTAAAATTTCTAAATAATTAAAAAAAATGTCAACGTCAGTATAATAATTTTTTTGCTGTATAAAACAAAAACATATCCGTGTAAATAAAAAGATTCTCATTGCTGCCGCTAATGAAATTATTCAGAGATAGTATATCAATTTGCCTGGTACTGGAAACAAAACAATGCTGGGTCAACATGGTGGAAGGAAAACGATGAAATGTTTCCGAAAATGTATTATTTCTTTTATAGATTACTAGAATTTGAGGTCAATAATATAAAACTACCATCCAGGAAAAAGATTCGGGTAACAAGAGACCAAAGTAATACATACTATATTTATCCCTGCGGTGTAAATCTACGAATTGATAACACTGACGACTCAGTGTTAATCAAATTAATAAGTACACAATCCCTAATCATATACTAGAGAGAAAAAAAATTGGTATGTGGAAAAAGGAGGTTCAAAAATGACTGAAAGAATGGTGTAAAGATTGAAGATCAAGTATAGCCCACTACCCTTTATTTTTATTTATTTACGGACATTAACCTTGTTTTTATCCTGTCTATCCTAATATAAGTTCCCACAGAATATCACGTTATCGATTTAAAATATTAAGCTATCTGCATTTCCGGTGTACAAATATATATATGTATATATATTACGTGGCGTCTTATGTATTAATATGCGTATGTATACTATTAACTAATGTTTTAAATAATTTTTGTGATTTATAGAATAAGTTCAGTTTTAATTTTTGTATTCTGTTCCTATCTTAAATAAACGCTAATAAGAGTGTTGGGCACTCACACAACGGGCAAATATTTGCCCAGTAAGACCCACAACTTATTTAAAAAAAAAAAAAAAAAAAAAAAAAAAATTCGGACTTGAACAGAGTCACGTATTTATGTAGCATATTAATATGCGGGCATTTTTAATGCGATTGAATTTCACGTTTTATTTATTAGAGTATAACGAATTGACTTATTGTACCTTTTCAGACGTGGTTTATTACGGATGCCGATGACGAGGAGCTGATCAGGAAAACCGGTAAGTTTGTACGATTAAAAGTAACATTTTATTTAAGCACCGTCGAATTAAGTTTCTTTACACAGGCCTTGCATGTGCAAATCAACTTTCATTGTGAATTTCTAGCTCTATTGAATTAGCTGCAAGTATGAAGCTCGGAATAGTTCAACGTAAGCTGCTTAGCGCTCCTTACACGTCCTATTAACGCAAATGACTCTCGCTGTTTCCAAAATTTTTTTGGAAGGACTATTAATCACGTCTACTTTAGGCTAGACTAAAATCAGCGTCCCGAATTTCCAGTGGGGTTTGATTGATTTTTTAATTTTTTTTATGTAAAATACTGTAAACATTCGTGAGTTGTAAGAAGGGGTCATGTGTTCTAGAAAACAGTGGGGATTTTTTGTATATTTTAAAAATAACTACGTGATACGGATTTTCATTCTAAAAGTTTGAAATTTTTGATTTTACCAAGTTGAATCGAATGTTTTTTAATTTTACACATTACCGAATTGTGAGAAAAGTTGGTATTTAAAGGGAATTCCTGGCATTTCCGAGCATTACAATAAATAACAAGTTTTGTTTTTCTTTCTAAATGCAATTACATCGAATATTGACTAAATTTTAGAAGCTATTCAAAATAGATCTATCCACGAGGCTTAACCAAATGAAGCCCGATTTTGAGTATAAGTTTACAGCACTGGTAATCGAACGGCAAGATTTCAACTGTTCAATTACAGCGCCATCAATTTGCATACTCAAAATCGGGCTACATTCGGTTAAGCATCCACGAGGAATAAGTAACCTAAACAAAAAAACGTAAAATCCAAAATAACTAATTACAAATGTCACACGATAATAGCGAGCACAAAACGGTGCAATCAGGCTTCGTTCAAATCCAGAAGCATCTACAGCCTTCGCATTTGCATAATTTATACTTTATTCCTTCTTCACTCGCATCTTTTTTCTTTATTTTCGATTAGTCTTCTTTCTTTTTAGTCGACCTTCGTAATGGACTATAATTTTGTTTTGCTTTGCCATCTATTCAAACGTTCCTTTTTCTTCGTAGAACATTTTCTTATTCAACTCCTAATGTGCGCCCTGTACATTTTTTTAGCCATTATTCTTGTTTTTTTTTATTATTACGTTGTTTTTCGTTGCCTCTTTTCCCTTTATTATTTCCTCCAGTCCTACTAGATTCATCTAGATGGTGCGCCATCCCCTCCCCACAAATAGGAACAGAAAAAACGAAACAAATTGTGCTTACCTTTTTTATTATTACGTTGTTTTTCGTTGCCTCTTTTAAAATGAAATTCGGATCTATTTCTATAACGTGTCTACCATTCCCACAGCTGATTGAAAACTGGACTCAGCAATTATCACCAGTAAAAACTCTAGCTTTCATTAAAGCGTAGGTTATTTTGTTTTATTTCATTAATTTGTCAGATTTGCTTTAATTGTTGAATTAAAAGGCACGTCTTAAAGATGGTTTCATAAGAAACCGCATCAAAATCGAAACTGGTAGAAGAAGTGTTTTATTTCATTTGTGAAATGTCTGTAATACTTTCGTATTCCATCTTTAATTTTCCTAGAATTGTGGCTGAGTGCGCTGTGAATAGTTTCCAATTAGTGCAATTAGAACGAATTTTTTTTATTTTTCTGGTATTGCATTAATGGTGTTTTTTTCTAAAGGGAGAATGTGAAATTTCCCAAGTGTCAGAGTAGTTCAAAGGTAAAAACGCAGATCCCTGGCTAAAGTTATTCGCGGTGGTTTATTTATTTTTTCATTTATTTAACAAGATAATAATAATAAAATATGAATTTTTTTGAACAACAAATCTTCCAGTAATGCTGTGCATAAGTACACCGATGGTGACGATGGTCATTCTTAGCTGTTTACAGCGGAATGGGAAGACAACTTATTAAAGTTAAGAATTATGCAAGCTTGCGGAACATGTAATGAAAAGAGATTAGATTAATAGGTTGGTAAGGAGAAAAACAGAATAAGGTGATTAATGAATTGCTCGTATCATCTCCTCTTCCCTCTGTTCTTTCGATTTGCTTCCTTATTTTTAGTGTCAGTCTCATCCAGATTCATTTCTTTCCCATTTCTAACTACCCAAAATACCCGACTTTTGCTTGTCGTATTTAGGACGTCTATGAAAATTTTCATCCTTCGACTTTCTTTTCTGTCAACCGCTTTACCTCTTCGTACGACTTCTTCCTTCGGTTTCCACCTTTATTTTATTTTCTGTGATTTCTCCTTTAGGGAGGGAAGCCGTCATCGTTTTTATTTATCGTTTACGTTTCATTCACTGTGTCGCTTTTATAAACTACATATTACTCTGTTTTTCGTTACCACGGCCGATGTGGTCTAGTTGGTTCGCGCGTTAAATTAGTACTTTCATTTACATTTAAAATGGTCGCGCATTGGTGTTGAACCATTGTTATTAGAATGATTGATGAAAAGTGTTGGGTTTTAATGTACTTCATTAAAACGTGACGTTTACCAAAGAAAATAAATTTTTGATATTAGTGTTGAATTTCGCATAATAATGATTACGGTTAAGCGTAGGTACCTCCCCGCTTTATATATCTTCTGTATCGCGTCTTTCGGGACTTGTAAATATACCTGTAGCCGTATCTTCTGGTTAGCGGCTTATTTCAATGTACTCGTAATTATCAACAGCTTGAACTAAAGTAATTTTACAATTTTTGTAAAGCTTCGTTAGAATAATTCGATAAACATTAATGCGCTTTTATACTTTCCACATATTTGAATAGACAAGAATATTTGTAACAGTTACTTAAATGGTGAAAATCAAAATGGCGTATATTTTTATTCGTACTTCTTAATTTTTGTAAAGAAAAAACAAAAAAATTAATAAATAATAATTAGTGAAACTATGGTTTTATGATCATCCGCGAAATATGTTTTTATCTACTAACGGAAGTGAAACATTACAGACGAATATTCTCAGCCGAAGTAAAAACCTCGGTTACTTAACTGAAACATTAACGTAGATATATTCAAATAGCCCCTCGAATGTATAGCTTTATTATTTAAAAACTTATTAATATTGTAAAATATATGTTATTAATTTCAATATCTTATTATCTGTCATATTAAGTGCTATTTATTTCATGAAAACTTCTTCTGCAATATTGTGATAACTTAAAGGGTTCCATTTTTACACTTTAAATAACATGTTTTCCCGAAATGCAATAAATTACTGTTCACACAGATTTCCATTAGCTAGACTACTATATTTCGTATATTATGTTAGTAAATTATGCTGTTCAGTCATAGATGTGCTTCTGTCGGTTTGATATCGCTTGAAAATTATCAGAAGAAAAAGTTTTAAATATATCGATTGGTAATACCAAGAATTATAAACAATACATTTATATATTATAAGTATTTTTCTCCCGTAAACTGCACTATATTATAAATGTAAACAATTTAAAAAAATGACCATTAACATTACTGATGTTATATTTTTTGTTACACGAACGACATATACATTCAACAATTCACAAAAATATATAACATTATATAGATTGTGTAAAAAACATCAAAAAACATTAACAATGAATCACTAGAACAATAAATATAATAAATTAGTTCGACCGGTTTCGTCAGTTGTTCGACAAGACAATAATAAAAATTCGATCCATGACTATGTCGAACAATTGACGAAATCGGTCGAACTAATTTATTATATTTATTGTTTTAGTGATTCATTTTTAATGTTTTTTGATGTTTTTTACACAATCTATATAATGTTATATATTTTTGTGAATTGTTGAATGTATATGTCGTTCGTGTAACAAAAAATATAACATCAGTAGCCGAATGTTAATGGTCATTTTTTAAAATTGTTTACATTTATAATACATTTAAACAAACATACATATATACATACCCCCTCCTATATATATATTAATTACAACGTAATTCTTAGGCTGCCCCCCATTCGAAAAAATTTCCCAATTTTATATGTAACGTTTGTTATATTTTATAGGATTTTTGTCACAGTTATTTAAAAAATGTCACAATTTTATGTAATGAAATATTTAACGAAAAATGTAACGAAAAATTGTCTTAATTTTATATAATGAAAGTTAAATGTTAGAATTGGATTTTTGTGGTTATGTTATTTTATTTTTTGTGTTGATGCCAGTAAGAATTACGTTTGTAAATTTGATCATTTTATACAACGTATAGAAGAGAAAGAGACAGAAATGAAAGCAAGAGGAGTCCAGGGGCATAGCCCCTTGCGAGGCCAAAATGGCCGAATTTTTATATATATATATGTATATATATATTGATAGAGAAAGATTGTAAATAATAAAAAAATTTAGCATTTTTCAGATTTTGAAATCATGACGAAATTTCACGTAGCAGGCATAAACCTAAAGCTCACTTTAAAAAAAACATCTATCCTTGCTATTTGGCCTTGCCGGTATTCGGTCATAGCTATGGCCGCAAAAAATTAAACCGTTTTTTTCTTCATTTTTTTTTGTCCTTAGGTTTCCTTATGTTTATACTGCGGAGCTTTATGTACGTTTCGCGTTGAATGTCTTTTAATACTTTCATAAAATAAAAAATATCTGGGTGGGCGCTATTGAATGATTGATTCAATTTTGCATAGAAATATTCGCAGCAATTTTTCTATCGTTAGTAATAACAACAACAATAAAAAGCTTTATCAATTTCATCTCAGGTATAAAAAGATCTTTTAAAAAGGACAGATTTAATAAATTAATAGAACGGGAACCAATGCGACCAGCAAAATCCTACTCGGGAACCAGCTCGAACTCTTTGATCACGACACTTCCTTAAAGCTCCCATCTATGCTTCCGGTACCTTTTTTTTTTTTTTTTTTTTTTTATACTTCATAATGTGTTTTCACTTTCCAATTCTCTACTTTTCGTTATTCCCTTGTACATATTCCTCATCCTAAAACTTTTATGACTTTCATTCTTAATTAAGTTTCAGCAGCTCTTTTCGACGGTTTAGCAGGCCAGCTCATTTCTGAAGCCTATTTCAGAAGAAAAGTGAATTAATGACGTAAGAATCTATACAGTGACAACCACTATATGATGTGTGGATAGAGAATGAAAAATATCCGTCGATATGGCGCACTTTGAAGATAATAACAATAACTGCTAAAACTGTTCGACGGCTCTTACATATTTGGTTCTACAACGTCGGTGTTTCATCGTGCCAAATGTGCAACATCCGATATCTAGAGTTGGTCAAAGCATTTCGATGATTGTAACAGCGAGAGATGCGCGAAATTGTGCAACCTAGTCAGTCAGTATTTAAGTGAACACTGCGAGCAGATTATTGGAGTGATCAAAGGATATGCTCAGTTTCTTTCACCAGCCAGCCCCTATGTATACACGGAGAGTGCTAGTAGTTTATTACCGCATTTCTTTTCTTTGCTGCGTCTTTTGTTTTGTTCGCGTCGATAAATGAAATCGTGGGAGCGGAAATTATACTTTGTTCGTTCGAAGGCGTCGTGATTGTATCGCCTAAAGAAAAGAGAGCAGTGCCTAGGCGAGAGAGGGGGGGGGGGGGGGGGGGGGTAGTATTATAATAAGTACAGGTCGCGCAGTGATAATGGATAATTGTTTTTTACCGCGACTTTCGATGCGCCGGTCAGAGTGGTATTGCGTTTCGTAATTTTCATTTCCGAAAGGGGACTTGTCTGCTTTCGTACGACGGAGCAGCGGACGGAAGAAAAGAGCCAAGTGTCGGGGGAAGATGCGTTGCTGTTCGGAAGGAACTGATTTTTTGTCGTTTTTAGAAAGAGATAAAAAATAATAAATAAATAAATAAGCGAATGGCAATGAATGAACGAATGAACGAATGAATGAATGAATAATGGTCCGGAGAAAAAGCGGTCTAATGTGGAGTAGTTAGCGGTGTTGGAAAAGGAATTGATTGATGGATGTTGGTTTGTCGGCGCGACGTAGTTGGTTCAGGTTGTCGCTGTCGCCTTATCATCAGAGATGTATTATTATCCACTACTTGGATGTGGAAACAACACTGTTGCTTGTGTCTTTAGGATGTCCCAATTAAAGTTAATTTATAATTCTTGCAGGCGTGCAGAGCGCTCTGTACAGATTCTTTCTAAGACTGTTAGCCATTCATGAAGTTTCTGGTAACTATGAAAACTGGTTCGTTTTTCCCACGATTTTCATTGAAGCAGATTGATTAGATAATTTCATTGTTAGCGTTTTTACAAGTCTCTTTATTTGAAGTTTCCGTCGTTCGTGTTTTCCTTGTTCAGTAATTAGGGGAATTTTACCGGTCGACAGAAATATCAAAGAAGAAAAATTACTTTTCCGAAACAAAATTAAACTACGTATACACATGTATACACAGCAGCAGTTAAAGTTTGAGCGTTTGTCTGCTATTTAGGATTTTTATTTTTTCTATTTCGGGGAGCGTGGAATGATCGTTTTCTAAATTCTTGGTTGCGCATCGGCTACGCTGGTCTTCTAACGTAAACATTTCCATCCCGATCCGAACTAATTTTACTATATATAATAGCGCATAGGCGTGGAGAGGGGGATTTGGGCCTTTACCCCTCCCCCCGAAATGGATTTTTACGTTGCTGTATTGTCGCTTTACAGTCGTAAGATGTCTTGGTTCCAGGCATTCTGACAGTACAACTAACTATGTACTAGTGTAAATTATTCTCAAAATGAAAACGAACAGAAGTGTAATCCTAATCTTTACGCATTTAGAACTATTGTACAAAAGATTATTAATAAAATATAATTACTAAGTAAAATCCTTTTTTCCGTCGAGTGTTTTTTTAAAAATGGATCGATCCTCCCCCCTCTCCCTCGAAAAATTGGCCTGGGTACGCCTACGATAAAATTACTTTTTTTTTTTTTTTTAAATCTTTAAAATATCTACGGACTATTTTTAAATTATGCCATGCTACGTTTTACGACTTTAATGATATTATATGTATAAAAAAAATAAAATAAATTAAAAATTTAATTTCCCCGTTTGAAACGCAAATGTATTTGTAGAAAATTTATTTATAAATAAGAAATAGAAAATACACGTATGTACACTATATCACTCGTGGCGTAGTATAGCTCCGTTAGAACCGGACATTTTATTTCTTACATACGATATTCATGTACGTTACTGCAGTGTAACACTAAAAGTAAACATGGAACCGTCTTTCTATTGTTTTTCCTCATTTCAGCAATGATTATTCGATTGGCGAATTTCGTGAACAAAATCGGCCCATCGTCTAACGTTGAGGGTGTCAATTACAATGATACCGCGCCATTCATTTCGGTCTAAATAGATGCATGCAAAATGATTATAACGTCATGTAGAAATGGGATTATTACTTATTTATTTTTTTTTTATTCACAAGGCTCCCCTCAAATTTTGCATATAACTTAATTTGTTGGCGCCTTAACAAGTGCAAATGTAAATATTCCTTTTGTTGTTTTAGATTTAAGCTGCAAATAACTATTGGCTATGCGTGAATAGATTATGTAAGCTTTTTAAAGAATTTTAATCTTCTGCTTTTGGGCATGTGTCACTACGTGAAAGATACCCTAAACCCCCCTCCACGTACAATCACGCATAAATTTTTTTTCATTAATTTCAGTATTCTTCAGGAAGGCTCACCTTATTATATGTGTTTTTCGTATTAACCAATTTTCTATACAGCTTTATTTATTTATATCGTGTGGATCACTCATTTAAGAATTATTTTAACATATGTGATTTTTCTTGTGTTAGTAATAACGTTTTCGTTCTTTTCCGAATTTATTTGTTTCTGATACATAATCGTAGTTGGTTATTTGATTTTTTTTTCTAGCTCATCGACCTTTTATTTCTTACTCTATGCACCAGGTGTTTAAACGGTTTAATATAATCCATTTTTTTTTTTTTTTTTTTTTTCATTTGTTAATAAACATCATTTGGCTACCGGCTGCAAAATTTTATGAGTATTTTTATACGTATATATGCGTGTATATACATGTATATAATTTATAAAAAAAATCCACAACTACATAAATATCTCAATATTTATTGCCTTGTTTCGTAACCTGTTAGGCGTCTGTAAAGCTCTTATTGGTTCTAAATATGACGCATTTAAGCCATGAATAATAAATTTTAAAAAATTCATATTTTACGGGAGTGAACGAAAGATCATTGTAGCAAAATCGATAACATTAGCTGTATTTGAATTTTCGTATGATGCAAAATGTATAAAGTTTTTTAAAAAATTCAGTAACGGGTTTCAAAAGTGGTTTCTACCAAACAACGGATTTATTAGATAACGTTTATTGTACTACTCAGTAATTTAAATGGCTAAAAATTTACTTCACAATTACTGCATGTACGAAATGTAAATTTCATTAAGTAATGTGTTCTTTGGTGGGATAAAATAATTTATTTCGTAATTTAGATGGTAAAGTTGAATAGACGACAGGAGGAAGTACAAGGAATTTTTAATTAATATATTTAAAACTTCCATGGCTGATATAATTAGGAAACCCATTTTCGGTAGACACCATATTTACAAAAAATTTAATCATAAAACTTAACGTTTCGGAAAGCTTACACTTACCATCATCAGAAATGTTTTTGATGCTACTAAAAGTGTAAGCTTTCTGAAAAGTTTTGAGATTAAATTTTAAGTTTTTAGATTAAATTTCGTAAACATGCTATCTACCGTAAATTGTTTTCCTAACGTTCGTTTGCTTTTAAATATCGAATCTTTTTGTTCGGTCCTGTCATTTTATCTTACACGTTTAAAATTTCCTTCTTCGTAATTTTTCCGCTTTTTCTTACTTTTCTAATAGTTTCATCGTCGAATATTACTCTTTCGTTTATGTTCGTTTGTCTTTTGAATCAGCGTGATTTCGTACGTGAATATTAAATATATTTTCTATTCCATTTTAAAACCAACTATCATCATTACCTGTATTTTTCGGCTTTTCACATAAGAATGATTCCGCTTGAAAAGTTCCTTGACTAGAAACTGAAGGTATCTTTGGGTTCTATTATTATTCATCGCGTATGAGAGTTTAGGTAAATTTTATCTTATTTGATACTAAAATAATTTTGTTCTATCAGTACGTTGACATATCTGGTTTCTTTAAAAGTTTTGCCTGCCACGATGTTTGCCTTCCTACGCGTTGTTAAGAAAAAATACACGTCGCCCAATTTTTCATAAGGGGAGGATTGGTTTTGTAATGAAAAATATAGTCAATATTATAACTATTAACTTCAGACTTCAGGGTGTCAAAATTTGGAGAAGCGATATTTTTCCGAGCTTATTATATGCCTGTACACATTTTTAGCCATTTAAAGAATAATGACATTAATTCTAATTTTTTAACGAAACATTTTAGGTTTTTCAAAAGAGTGCACATGTTTTCTTTTTGGTCACGGATTGTAGCTAAAAATCATTCCGAAGCAGCTTATAAACAAGTCCATTTACGGCAATATTGCATGAAAAGTATGGTCTATTATTGCAGTTTCGATGTCGGAGAGCCCCGCTGCCGTCGTAACAACGAATTTTTTCCCGCTAGCATGTTATGCATCGCTTAAAAGCTATAAAACTGCATGAAGCGTAAAATATCGGATACTTTAGCCCATTCTCTTAGTGCCAGTACCTATTCTCTTTTGTTAGTTAAGTAGTGACTTTTGTATGCTATTTGGATAGCAGTCGATCGATTAAAATTTAGTATAACTTAATAAGTTGTAACGAACGAGAAAAACCGCATCAATTCCGAGGAAATTGAATAATTTTATCAAAAATATAGCGATATAATGAAAAAATGTCTTTTATATGGCTCAGGTACAAGTTTAGGAATTTATTTTTTTAAATACTTGAAAAATATTATTAGACGCATAGTGCCTAGCTGCGAATTTACTTACGCAGTTTTAAATTAGTTTTGTAATTAGAAAAATCCTCGACTGGCCTACTTTGATTATAATTACCGTTCTTTTGTAATTTGGTATCCCATAAAGGCTAATTTTTGATAATTTTGTTTCAGATGGTCATATGATTAACAGCAAGTGTCCATCAACGCATTCTAGGTTCGTATATTTTATTGCATCTTTCTGCTTATAAATACGAGAGATCACGCAGTTCTAATACGTTAATAATGTTTATTTTTTAGTATTTATAAATTTTATTCTGATATTTTTATTTATTTGTTTATTTATTTATTTATTTTTCCCTTTTATAGGCCGGACCTTTGTTGTAAAATGTCCGTTGAATTCGACACTTACTTAGAAAGCAATAAAAAGTGAGTAAATTTACTTTTTTTTGTTTATTACATTAAGGATATTGGAAAAATATCAAATTTAACTGTACAATTTTTTTTACCGATCCGTGATAATGTTTATTAAGCCATTAATTTTGTAAACTCGCGATAATGTATGTAATGTGTTTAGTAATCAAGTAGTAGTCCTAAAGCGTTTCCGAGAATCGATTGTTAATTGTATTAATAATGCCGACGTCGCTATTTTTTGCATTGTAAATTATAGAACGCAGTTGCATTGACACGAATTTTTCGTCACACAAAAATGAGGATATTTCTCACCAAACATCGTTATTAAACAGCTGACAACCATTGTTTCGTGCAGTACATTACGACTTATATAAATATTAATACAACCTATTTTTCAGTTCGAATATTTTAGTCATTAAACACAATGCTGATGATTTAAATTATTCTTTCCGTCATCGGAAATTTCTGCTAATTTTGGTAACTTACTGAAGTACTCTAAATAATAACCTTTCAATATCATAGAATTAAAAGATCCTTAAAGCTGTTCGGGATTTCGTGCGCGCATAATGCACGGTATAGACTAATTTTGGAAATGACAAAAATGTCAAAATATGCAAAATAAGTTTGGAACACGTTTTAACACGCGGATTTGACATTGTATATGTAAACCTCAATTAAAACGTTCTTGAAGAAGCAGAGCAACCGCTTATCCATAAAAATAAAACGAAAAATGTTGAAATTATTTAATGTAGAATTTAAAACGATCGAAAAAATTCATCGCATCTCGCAATACGGGTGCTACCAGGAATTTTCCTCAGAGGGGACAAGATCAATTGGAAACATATTTTTTGCTACAGAAAATATTTTACTCTTACTTTAAAACCGGGAAATTAATTTTTTAATTAATTTAGGATTCATTTTTAAAGAATTTTTAGGATTAAGTTTTATTAAAAATTGCATTTATCGGAACTAGCTGCGAATTATTTTATTTTTACCGATATATTTCATAAAGAAATTTTTGAAAAAAATAGGTTAAATTTCTTGTTTGTTGATTTTTAACTTTATAGCATATTTCATTATCTGTTTAAGGGGTGAACTCATTTCGATGTAGCTTTTTTAAAGTATAAATTAGCCGAATGATGATTATTTTTCATTATTTCATTCAGTGCGATTTAAATGAGAATTATATTCGTTTTTATTTAAGCGGTACTGGATATAAATCGGGAGTAACGTTTGGTGTATTTGCCTCTAATTTCGAAATTCTACAGTCGTGCGTATAGTTACCGGAAGGTTTTCAAATTGGTACCATCGTCAGACACGAAAAACGAGTTTCTTTTCTTTTCTTTTTTTTTTTTTTTTTTTTTAAATGAAAAAGAGAACGCGATTAGTTAAGGGAAACACGTGATGGTTGCAGACGGTGTAAATATTTTGGTTTTATCCGGGGAAACGGGGTTATGCGATCGAGTTTCATTTTGAACTTCTCTCGGATTTCTTAAGCAGACAGATAAAGTCTAATATTGACGGTCGCGGTGAATAATCGAATACCGTGATATACAAAGCGATCTATTTTGTATAGCTCCTGGCGATCGGCAAAACCAGAATTGAGCTATTAGTTCGGTTGCCGAATATTATTATTTGGTTGGAAAAAGAACTCGCTCGAGTAGTTTACTGATGTATAAATTGTGGGTGTTCAGTAGCACGAAAAATCGGGTTTCAAAAGATTCTTTAATAAAAGTAACATATAACAGGTTAGTAGGAGCCCCCGTAGCCATAGAACGTGGATGAAGTTTAATAAATGGCATTATTCTATCATTGCCCATGCGTGTGTATCCATTAGACGTGTCTTGAAAAGGTTTAAAAAGCGACCTTTCAAAGTGTATAGTACGTCTTTTATTTTTTACCACTAATATTATTCGGCTTATTTTTTGTTTGGTATAGTTTTTGCTTAGCTTGTTTGAAATAAAAAGAATGATTTTTAAACGACGAGCCTCCGTTTATTTGTCGAAAACAGCGGAGTTCGATTTTACGAATTTTTTGCTAAAATCCGTATAGATCCTTGAAATATTTCCAGACGAGTGTTTAATCGCATGAAGAACTTGTAGGGAATTTGATATCGGGCTTTAAGATATACGAATGAGACAGTTCTTGCCTGAATTTAAGGTAACTTCAAATAACACTTCAAACGACTACTTTGATGAATTTCCTTTAACATTCTAAGTCTCACGGTATTTCTTTATTTCATTAAAAAACAGTCCGATTTCTAGTTTCAAATTACTCGTTTTTCATTAGATGACGAATTTTGCGTGCACTGTACGAAGACAGCGTTTTTGTGAAGCGATTGCACTTTTGAGCGATAACGGGACTGAAAAACGCGCATAACAAAAACGCAACGTTAAAAGAGCACGCTAATGAATGCCTTAAATGCTCATATAGGCAAAAGCGTGCCAGTTCCATTAAAGGTATTTTTGAAAGTTGTTATTTCAATTTTGCCAGTGTCCGATGAAAAGAAAAAAGGAAAAATTTCACTTTAGCTTTCGGCATTTTTGATCGAAAACACCTACTGAGGTGAATTCTTATCATCACTGTGTTGCCGCCAATATTTAAGTGAGAGAACCGTAATATTTTCTTCCTTTTCAAAGAAAATCGAAGTTAGAATCACGAAATAAACAAAATCGCTGCTAACTTATCGCTTTCATTTAATTTCAGAGTACACTGATAATGGCCAATCAAATACGGAATATTTAATGGTTTTTTTTTCTGGTTTATTTTATTTTATTTTTATTATACATTTCAAGACCGTTACATTTAGTTGGTTTTTTTTTTTTTGTGTTGTTTCTACGTTTTCGTTATTCATTTTTAATAGTTACGGAGATTTTTATAATCGGAGAGAGATTTCTATCAAAGTAGTTAAAATAGCTGGGCGGTTATAATAAAAAACTTTCTGTTGTATTGTTTAAGTTCTTTAGTTTGTTCAAAATTTCCGGACAGAAAATGAAAATATAAAAAAATTTTACTTGCGCTGATTTATTGTCCGTGGTTGATGTGCCTTGAAAAATAAAATATACCCGACGACTAGTAGTGGTCTTAATAAAAATTGACGTACACAGCGATTTAATGAAATTTAGTTATCGTAATATTATTTTTATTATCATTTGGTAAATATTTGAGTTATGTATGGTAAGCATTTTTAATATGATAATTTAATTTTTTAAAATGATACGCTTTTGTTAATAAAAAAAAACATTGAATTTAAAATAATGCAAATAACTGAAAAAATAGGATTTATGAATGTATAAGACAAGAGCTTATATTTGGTAATTTTCAACTAAAATTTTTGTTCCGAAACGGTTCTCTTTCGGAAAAAAATATTTATTTAACGTTAAAAAGGTCAGGACGAAAGAATTAGTGTTACCGTTGAGGCTGTTTCTGAATTTACGCGTCTAATGTTTATGCGCGTATGAATTCAAGAATATCGCTCAGCTTTGGTTGCATTTTCAGTAGAAATGTGTCGTTTTATAATTAATGGTAAAACACTGAATATCGAGCTTATAATAATGGTGGATGCTCAATCCCCGCGGATGCAGTAATTATGAACTTGGTCGAATTAATTCAGTTACTCATTGGTTGGGAGTAGTGTATTTTTTCAGAGACAAATTCTTTATTTCGAAATGATTCACGACTCTTCAAAAACGATGAAAAGACACGCAGTTAATAAGAAGTAAATTTTTATTTGGCAATAGCTCTCATTTTATCAGGTATCGGTAGATGAAACAAGAAACTCTAGCGAACCACTGATTGCCAGTGAAGTAACTTCAGATGCAAGCTGAGTTGCCGGTAAGAACATATTTCTCGTTTTAGTCCTCTGAAATCGGTCGTTTTGTCGGCTGTCGAAAATTAGCTTTGTCTCTTATTCGGACCGCCCTCGTCGATTTAATGATTTTGATTACAGCTCTGTGAGAGATAGACGTTATTCTAGCTCTGTTTTATAAAGAAGGCTGTCAATAGATCGGATTAATGATTTGTAACGCATATTTTCTTTCGATTGTAACGAAACTTTTGTTGCAAGTAATTTATGCACAAAGTGTAAACTAAAAAGCCAAATAAGGTTTGTCGACAGAACCGTGTTATCCACTAAAGGAAACGGTACTGGGAACTGCTTTATTCTCGCTAGTTTTGGAATGTGGATGGCCCCACTGCCTTCTTTTCAAGAAAATGTCTCCTATGATCTTTAATACAGTAACTCGGTTTTGGGTCAATATTAGACTATTGCTCAGAGATTAGATTTATCATTCTATGTCTTTCGACAGGCAATTTCGGCTGATCATTTTATCACCGAAAACGGCCGTTTACCGCTATATTATTATTAGGTCTAATAATTACAGAGGTGGTATTTGATGAGTTTAACATATTTATAGGAGTCGGAGAAAATGACGGAGAAATCAAAGAATTAAACATTATTACTGGAAATTACAGCCAGCTGTTGTAGAGTTGGTTGGATGGTGGTGTTTCATTCGGCTAGAATCTTGATTCGAATTCCGATTCTGTAAATTAAAAAAAATTCTCTTGCATTAGGTTAATGTGCATAATTGAAAACGCTGAATTTTAAAATTGAAAATACGGATAACGGTATGTGAACAAGATCCTATTTACTTCGATCATTCTGTCTAGCGTATGGTGATCATCGCTTTGGGTAAACCAGATTCGCGTCTCCAGCAAAAAACAAGAAATTCGTTTATGAGATGGTCGTCAACGCAGAGAACACGACAAATAATATGAACCCGCCGTAGTGTGTAAAAAAATTTGTTAGAATATGCGGCATCAGTGTTGGTTGCCACCTCGTCGCTAATGGTATATATATATGGCCGGCAATTTGTGCGCCAACTATATTTAAATATATATTCGGCCGTCACTTTTACACCACGCATCTATGTATATATTATATACACAGTGTATAAAGGAGGCTGCCAGTTTGCTAGCTAACTATATCAGCTGCCTACCTCAAATAAGTATATATATATATCTATACTTTGTATAAAATTATTGAAATTTACAATGTAATTCTAAATCGTTCCATATGAATATAATAACATAATCACAAAAATCCTATAAAATATAACAAACGTTACATAAAATTGGGACATTTTTTCTAATGGGGAGGTAGCCTAAGAATTACGTTGTAATTAATATATAAAACAATAAGCGCGACATGGTTGTTATCGATCAGCGCGGAAAACTTTAAAATTTTAATGAAATTAATTTGCACTTATCATAAATGGAATAATGTATACTATTGTGGAAAAACGGGATTAATCACAGTCGTGCAACAGAGGCACGCGATTGGCAATATTGTTAGTGTTGGAAAAAAATGGGATGTTTATTCGCCTGTAATTCTGGACGTTTTATAGGCATTGAATCGTTAAATTAAAGCGAATTCTTTCGGCGCACCTGTAATTATCCTTTCTATTGTATTCGAAAATCGGACGTTTACAAAGTCAGCGATTTTGTGGGGAAAGAATAATTCGTCCATTTGCGACTCAGTGTATCTCAATTGGTTCGATTCTACATACTACCTATGCATATGCTTACGTCGAATCAAGCAATATTATCTACATTTGTCGATAGCGACGCGGCTATCTTATTTACTAATGCTAATCCGACTTTTGCGAGCATGGTGGTATAGCAGAAACGTGTGGACAGAACCCAGCAGTATATCCGGGTTAATGAGCAGAAAGGACAACAGGTCATATTCGTAAGCAGATATGTAGTGCGTCCTCGAATAAAAAATATCCATGCAGAAATACGACAGTTAGAAATGGTGAAATACACGGGGATCACATTGGATAAACTGCTTATAGAACGGTGTACATCACATAGCATGCGTACGCATGGTGATGATGGCCCATGGCTCACTACTAAACCGTAGTACACCAATGAGCTCGAGTTGAAAAAGAAAAATATATCTAGTTTATCGCTCCGATGTAACATCGAGAATTGGGCTCTGCGGTAGCGCCGGTAGATTTAACTTGCAGTTGATACTACAATCCGAAATCCAGCTAACACGAACAGCGCAGTACTACGGTTCTGACGAGATCCCTTATTCGATGATCTAAAGATTCCATTCGTCGAAGAAGCTCATAAGGATCCATGTACATGGAAATGTTTTTAATAAACTACGACGACATCGGGAAATGTATCGCTGCGCTCTTCCGGGAAATCACCGGGGAACCTAAAAAGGAAGTGATACATCCTAATTAGCTTACCTTTTCAACGGAAGTAG
Source organism: Icerya purchasi (assembly GCA_039619475.1). Lineage (NCBI taxonomy): Eukaryota > Metazoa > Arthropoda > Insecta > Hemiptera > Monophlebidae > Icerya > Icerya purchasi. The sequence goes on along the minus strand of CM077116.1, from coordinate 348,558,181 downwards.
TACGTTAAAAAATTATTTCTCTAAGAGTAGGTAAATAATAACTATTGAAGCGCTGCATACAAAAGTTCCTCAATGAAGTGATTCGGTTGTATATTTAATCTGCGTAACTTGCGTTGTACACACTGCTGCTTGTAGTATGTATGAATGTGTGGCGATGCAGCATAAAACGGAAAAAAATAAATAATTCAACATCGGATGGCGAAAAGCCAATTGAAGACGATGACACAACGCACAAAAAAAAAAGAAATATTGGAAATTGGGCTATCGAAATAAAAACATTTTCTTTTATATATCAACGGTTTTCGGATCGTTTTGCTGGAGAATTTTTCGTTCCAGATTATTCTCTCCGAATTAATATAAATAAAAGTAGGATAATCTTAGCTTAGTTCGATTTTGCGTGTTGATACGCGGTTGAGCGACATCGAATTATCCAAGACGCGAAAATGCTGACTCATCGATGGTAAATCTTCAGTTTGTACGTGTGTCCGCGACTACGACAGTTTTTTTGTGTTTTTAATTTGCGTTTTTGTTGTTCGTTTCTTTTTAATAAATTTATTTAGTAGTAAACCGTGTGCGTTGATTCACGCAACCCATAAATGTATTCCCGTTGAAGAAAAATTAAACATACTAGGAACATATTTACAAAGTTTAATCAAACTGACGCAATGGCAACTGTTGTTTGTCGTGTGTTTTCGAATCAAAGTTTTTAATTATGATTTCCGGTCAGTGCTTTTACAAATTGCTAATTTATAAAGGAAATTCAAATAAAATAAACTTACAGTAACATAATATATTCCAACACAGACGTAACAGTTTATATTCCGAGCAACCCCACATTTTTATTGAAAAATATCCCGAATGATTTTTAAGAACTTCCTAAAATTATTGCTATCAAAAATGTCAATGTCACCGTGATCCTTATTTAAGTTATTATATAATACTAACCGTGAACGAAAAGGGGAGTATGAAAATTGCTTCGTTTTGGCCAGATCTGTCGCTAATACCTCACTTCGACGAACGTTATCGACAGGAACCCTTAAGTTTATTTTTTCTAAAATTGGCGAGTAATCTAATTTTAGAGGGAAAAAACTTTAAGGTTCCCGTCCATAACGTTCGTCGAAGTGAGGTATTAGCGATAGATTTGGCCAAAACGAAGCAATTTTCACGTTCCCCTTTTCGTTCGCTGTTAGTGTTATATAATAACTTAGATAAGGAACATGGGGACATTGACATTTTTGATAGCAATAATTTTAGGAAGTTTTTAAAAGTCCCGGTACGTAGCAGAAAAAATACAACTTTTCCCCAGCTACAGTCAGCTGTACATAGATGGTGCCAAAGCAATCCCCCTCAAGGGGTCCTTGCCGGTGGTTTGCGGTTACGAGGTAGAGGGAGTTGTTCATGCGGTTCTGTTCAGTGCTGGAGGAGGAACTGTATGGTATTTTTTCCTGCTTGAGGGAATATCTGCAGTCTAAGCCCCGACGCTGAAATGCATTTCTAATCACAGATTCCTTGCAATCGATTAGGACATTCCGGACACCAAAAACTTTACACACATTATCTCGAGAAATAAAGCGCATCATTAACGTTCTTTTTCGAGTTGGTTCACAGGTAACGTTCTTGTGAGCCCCGGGTCACGCCGGCGTGCCGAGGAACGAGCGCGTGAATTTCCCAATGGCCGAAAGCGCCCCTCTGCCTCAGCTGGGGCCACCCTTTTTTCAGCAACATGGGAAACTACGTGGTCGACTCATACATCATGACTGCGGTCCATCAAGGTGAGCACTGAGCCTTGGTGGCCACCGATATCCATGTCCCGCAGAGAGTTTGCAGCATTGACTAGACTCCGCATAGGGTACACAGCAATATCCCACAACTATTTGCTGGAAGGAACATCTCCCTCTACCTGTTCCATATGCAATTCCCCAATTTCACCAACTGTTGAACACGTTCTGGAACATTGCCTGCCTGCAGGCACCTCCAACTTACCGTCGGTTGCGGTGTTGAACGAACCAAAACAGGTCCAGGATATGCTACACTACATTAGAGCGGCTAACCTATTAAAACATTTCTGATCTTCCTCTAATCCATATGCTGTAGTAATCCCGGCAATTACACATAGCACACAGACCATATTAATTTAAAAAAAAAAAAAAAAAAAAAAAAAGATATTTTGCATTAAAAATGTGGGGTTGCTGGAAATATAAACTGTTACGTCTGTATTTGAATATGTTATGTTACTGTAAGTTTATTTTATTATTTTTGTATTTGTATTTATCGGTAACAGATTAAATGTAAATTATCTGTTTGCTTATTTATGCATGTGTATTTCAATTTTAAAGAATGCTTATTTTCCTACGTATGCTTCTATTTGTAAATTATATTGATATATACGCGTATATATATATATATATAAACGTGTTGTGTGTGTGTGGAAATGGATAAATGTGTATATGGTGTGTATGTGCTTATTTCTCTATTTATTTCGTATTTTTAGTATATATGTATTTATATATATCGTGCTGTACATTAATTGGTCTTCGGGCTGTTATACTGGCGATTTGTAAATAAATAAATAAATTAGATTTTAGTTCTCTGTAGGAAAAGTCAGTGTTAAATTAATCTTCGCAAATGATTAAATATCCCGAAAACATACGTCTACCGTATTTACGAAAAAGGACTATTAAAAAAAGAAAATAAAATAATATAGTTGCATTAAAACTTATTTCCGGATATTGTCACTCTGTCGCTAGATTTTGGATCTCAGTCGGAGTGGCGATGTTTGTTGTTAGCATTTATGATTTTTTTTTTATTATGTCTCATATTTTTAATTTACGGCGCACAAATGATATAATCTAGAGTTACACACGCCTAATTATGACGATGTGGTGTCCTCTGTACCCGATGTTTTTCGCGCTCACGTTATACGTACATAACGGAATGTTAAAAAACAAACAAAAAAAAAAACAGAATAACATATATGACTAATTCGAGAATACTAAAAAAGTTGTCTGCGCTTTGGAAGATAATTTCGAAGATGAATTACCATAAAAATTTAAAAAAAAATAAAAATCGTAACATGTATGTAATCACTATAGTATGTGTAGAATGGTGCGAATTTAAAAGTGTGACCGGACTTCCTGTGCGTCCGTGAGATCTTAAATTTAAATGAACATACGTTGGGGCCGTCAGAAAACGATTGTTCACAGCAACGAAGACTAGTCATTAAGGTTTAAAAAATAATTTAATTTAAACGTCATGCTGAAACATACACGCGCACACTCACATATCGCTGGTAAAATTTTTGATATGGAAAATGAACAGTATCTAGTACGCCTTCTAATTGACTTCCCACATCATTTTGAAACATGTGTGTCTGCTGTTGGCCGCATGTTTGTTTATGATCGCACGAAATGCCGTGTCAGTTATTTACGTTTTAATCGGACATATTTTGTTCTTTTGGGAGGACCCCCGGTTAATAGCTTAAGTATTACGGTAGCACGCGTTTAAGTAATCGGCGTGTAGGAACCACTTGGACTTCAAAAAGGTCAGTCAAGCATGATGTTTCGTGCGCTGACGATTTTCTATGATAAAGAAACTACAATGTACATTTACATAATACTAAATTCAAGACGAAGATATCAGATTTTAAATTTGTAATATCGTATGTATTTTTTACCTAGTATTCCGGTGAATGTGTGTATATTTTTATGTATTTAAACATTTTTGTGACTTTATTGATCTTTTTCAAAATTTTTTAAAATCTATTATGCTAACGATAACAAAAAAAAATATATATTATGCCTAATAATATGATTAGTTTGACTTGTTTAATTAAAAATAATATACATATATATAGATAACGAATGTGATCACTACATATAATCAAAACCGTAAATAATAAAATAAATTGCAAACAATATATCAATTAAATAAACTTGCTTTATACGAATGAAAAAGGAAGAGATAAAATAGGGAATGTGTATTAGAACCAAATTCAGTTAATTTATGTTATATTTTAAATGACGGAGAGTTACTTGCTTGTAACATTTTAAATATGTCTAACTACATATTAAAAAAAAAAAAAAAAAAAGATAAAGTACATGACCAATTAGTAATATTAATTATCATCATCTGTTCCTTGCCAATATATGTCGCAAAGGCCTATTTGCATTTCACACCGAAGTCATTATTTCAAAGGAATATCGAGTGATGGCGTAAAACAGGTCTCTGTTTTATTTACAATAGCCGGTTATTACAACCCTTTTTCGTCTCTGCTCACTTACATTTGCATTCATGCTCGCCTTTTAATATTTACCTATCGCCTTACATGTTATTAGATATACCTCGAATTATCGTCTTTTTTTAGCAAAAACACACTTAGTAGTTCCATTTAAAAAAAAAAGAAGATTTTTCGCAATAATGTACACGAATAGAGTTTATTCGTATTTATAATAATCGTATTTCCAATTACTTAAGCTCCAGGCTGCCGTCCTTTTTTGATTTTCTCTGCTGCGAAAAAAACCTCAAAAAAACATAATATTTACTAGCGCTTTGTACTTATGTATCAATATAGATACATTGATGAATAGTTAAAAACATTTAAAGGCATATAATGAAATATAATTTAGTTTCTGTCACCTTTCTGTACTTATGTCGCATGTCCGGATTTTTTTTTTTCTCGAGTTTTCGGTACTTTGAAGAATAAATCTAGAAGTTGGATAAACCCGGTAACTCCAAAGTAAAAAAATACATATAAGGGAATGCGCGTACGTTTAACCTTGTTCAAAATTTTTAACTATAATACTCGCGCCGTAAAGTGAGGAGGACACATAATTTTTTGCACCTTTTTAAACTTTGAAAGTTTTGTTAAGAAAATAAAAAGTAGTTTCGCGTCCGACAAATAACGCGATTTTTCTATATCGCATGATCGGGAAATTTTTTTTTTACTAAAGTTCCGATTTTTCGAAGTTCTACGCGGACCTCTCAATATGAAGTTGTAAGCTCGGCCATGTTTTTCCTATAAAGCGTCCTATTACACGCATGTTTGAGATACGTTTTGATTTCCCGACTTTTTTACTGGCCTATTACATGGACGCAATTTTTTTTGTACTATTCTTTTAAGTATTTTTTTATCGATAACTTTTTTTATTCTTCTGCGTTTTGTTCAATGTTTTGAATTTCAGTTTGGTGATGAGATGAATTTTCAAGTGACTTTGTGGTTGTTTTAAATTCCACGGTTTTTTGCATTTTTTTCAGCCCAAGGTAATCGATTATTTTACAGTTATAGATCGTTATAAAGAGAAGTTTAATTGTGATTTATGTTCCAATTTTGAAGTTTATAGGTTAAACCGTTCAGTGGGCTATTGTATATTTTAATTTGATTTTATTTTTTATTTTTTGAGTTCAGACGCGTGTTTTATTTTGTCTATAAATTTCAGAAAAAATCGAGTGTTTCAGCGTAATTTAAGGCAAAAAGTTTTGTTAATTTTTCTCAGATAAATATACTGTATTGATTTAGTAAACAAGTAACTATTAGAATTGCATGATTGTTTTAGTTACGAACATATTTAGCACTACCAAATTTTGCGCGTTCAATTCTTATTTTCTCGAAGAAAAAAAAATCTTTTTTTGGCTTTACTATAAGATGGATAAGCAGTGTTGTACTTCGTTGCCCAGCAGGGCCAGAAGATGGTGAATTCTTGACATGCTCCTTTTATAGCGGTATATTGCATTCAGAGTGCGGCAATATTTCCCCTAGAAGTTGGAAGTAAATGTACAAAACGGCGGGAAGGCCTGGACATATCAAGTATGTAAAGTGTCCACCAAAGGAGGAGGGGACATGATAAAAAGTTTGCTAAAAAAAGAAATTAAACCGTTATATGAACGTACAGACAGCTTGATGCAGAAATTAGAAAATGTTGAAAAACTTTATCGAACCTTACAGGCAGAATTAGCAGAAACATTAATGCAAGCTATACGTTTGGAAAACTCCAAACTAGTTAAGTAAAATAATGAGCTGCACATACGCGACAATTAGTTGGAGCAGCAAACAAGAAGAAACGATATTGTGATAAAAACTATACCAACCTCACCACAATAAAATTTAAAGCTAACATTGGTAAAAATAGGCGAGGTAACGGGTACGAAAATTGCGGAATCGGACATTGACATTTGCCACAGGTTGCGTAAATCTCCTTGGCAAAGTTTTGCAAATATCGTGGCTCGCTTGCGCCGCCGGGATAAAAAGTTTGAGCTATTGAGGAATTGCCGCTTGCGACGCCCATCATTGGGGAACGTTGGATTCGCAGGAGTTGAACAAAGAGTCCTTTCTTTGTGGTTGAAACTTTCGCGAAAAGTTACTTCAAGAAGCTCGCTTACTGTGTTTGAATAAAAATTGGAAATTCGTGTGGGTTGGAGATGGCGAAATCTTTGCAAGAAGTGACGAAAAGGCTCCAATGATATGAATAGTATCACACGATCAAATTCCTGGTTTGAAGAAATCGATAAGTTGACTATTCTCGTAATTTAAAAATTCATTTTAATTTTGATATCTTCATTTTCATTTTTACTTTAGTTAGGTTTAAGGGATCCTCAGTCATAGTACGAGTATTTAATAAACGTTTTTGCGGTAGTGGTGTTCACATTTATATTTATAAATTAGTACAATTTCCAGCTTATTTTCAATTGCCCGTACTCCAATTATATATTGCTTGTTTCCTCGTCCCAATTTATTTTCTTATTTCCATTAACAATCTTTTGCTGTCCTCACATAATATTTGTTTTCCTATATATACATGTCGCAAACATCCGTGTCCATATTTCAATACGTATATCGGTCGTTGGCATTTGATGTGGTTGATCACAAAATACTCTTGAAAAAGTTATATGCATATGGGTTCTCCGGGGTGTAATTTATAAATGATTTCAATTATACCTAACGGGCAGAAGGTTTATTACTAAAATAAATAATACCCTCAGTGATAGTGTTGTATAGGAGAACGGCGTACCGCAAGTTATTATTCTGGGTGCAATCCTTGTTCCTATTTATATTAGTGATTTGTGTAATTTAAAAGTATCGGAGAAAAGTTTTAACTACACGGATGGCACTGTTCTAATTGTTAGTTCTAGATTCCTAAATATATAGTGCAGTGACTAGTAATCATTTGAATAAAGTGCACGACGGATGGCCATAAATTCTATCAGACCAAACGTTAGAAAAACAAAGTATTTAATATACGATCGTTTACCCCAACGCAGGTGGGATTTATTAAGAATACAGCGGGAAGGCAATATATATGTATTTATAACAAGAGCTAATGAGATAAAATTCTTAGGAATATTTTTAGATTGTAAATTATTATGGAATTCTCATTTAGCGTATTTATCGGCAAAGCTAAAAAAGCTAAATTATCTTTTCCACTATTTAGAACAAATTTTTAATTATAATCAGCTAAGAATCTTACATTTTACACTTTATCAACCGACTCTCAGATTATTCATTGGAAACATGCGGCAAAATCTCATCTTTCTCCCGATAAATTATTTGTAAAAATCAATAATCGAAAAAAAGTCAGTCCAGTAGGGCGTAGTACTGATGTTAAACATTTTCTGAGCGATAAGAATTTATATTACATGCAATTATTACTATTTGTACAAAATAATAAGGATAAATTTGATGTGAAAATACGAAATGGGGATTAGTACGCGAACGTCTGTACAAAAGAAAGCTAGCATACTTTGTTTCAATAATATTATATATGGGTTCTACCGTTCGAAGCACTTAAAATAAATCTTAGAAATTATAAATACAAACGGAAAATTTTATTTGACTATATTTCAGAAAACACCATTTCCTTCTAAAAGTTTTAAAGGTAATTTTATGTTTACATTAGAACAAGTTGCGCACAGTGTTCTCTATAATTTCATATGATTAAATGTTTAATTTAAGTTAGAATAAAACATATAAATTAATTTTAAATACACCGCACTATCCTACGCTGTTTCAGTTCCAAATTTGAAAAACTTGCAAACAGCGCTTGTGTAAATGTTTTTCACACAATTAAAACCTTGTTTAAATTAGGCGGACAAATAAGAATAAATGGTATTATCAGTTACTATCATAAAAATGTATCTAACAATAAAATATATATATATTTGTTTAAAGAAGATAATTGGTTTCGATGTGTAAAACATCGGTGTAAATAAATAAACAGCTTTTGCTTCAATAACATAAACGAAACAAACAGCTAACTAAACCACATGTTGCTGAACTTTGCTCAAGTTACAAAATTGTTATAGACTCTAGTTATTTCAACTTCATAGGCAAGAAATGTGTTCAACTATTATTCAAAAGTAAACTAAAATGCCTAGTAAAATTAGAATAATTTTTATTTCATTTAAATATTAATGTGAATTACGGTTTTTCATGATAAAAATGTCTAGTATGAGTGTGGTTAACGTTAAATGAATACTCGTTAAGTTCATAAAATTATTTTTTAGCATATAATTTACATTGTACGAGATACTGAACCAATGTAAAATTGTAATCACGGGCTAAATTGTTAGTGAAAAATTTTTAAAAAAGCAAAACATATTATTTCATTACTTATACTAATTAATTACCATCCCATGTAAATCTGATTATAATTTCGTTACTCGCGCTACTGCAGCCAAGGGCGTCGCCAGCCGATGAGCCAGGGAGGGGCAAGATGGGTTGCCAGCCGCCAGGGGGGGCAAGATGATAGAAAGAGGATATGAGTTATAGGAAAAATAAAATTTATAAGTTGTAAAGGCTTAATATTTTATTAAATAAGAATAAAATCTTAATTAAAACATAAGTTTTCCAAATTGTCCATGATTACGCGCCTATGAATACTCATCAATGGAAGTTGATTAAAAAGTTTCATGGCTCCAGGGGGGGGGGGTCAGCTGCCCCTCCTTGTCCCCGCTGGCGACGCCCATGACTGCAGCACATAGGCGATTTCAAGCATAAACGTTCGAAATTCATAATTGTATATTTTATTGCATTGTAAAGTACATTTGATTTTATTTGATTTCCTTGTCGTTTCAGAACCATCTTATTAGGATTCCATACATTATAGATGTACGGAATCCTAAACACGAACTAGTAGTCGTAATTTTTACAGTTTGTGAAGAACATTAAGTTCTTGTTTCGAAAATACAACAATTAACGGATTAGTGTTTTAATTTTATAATTTAACAAATATTAAATAGGACCGGCATTTAAACAGCTGCAGATCATCGTATAAATGTTATGTGCACATTTTATGTATGCACACACGCTAGTATGTGAGTTGATATTTTCGGTAAGCTAGCCGTCACGAACGGTTCACTAAATCAAGTTACTTGGCCAGTCCATTGATCTTGATGATGTCGAAGAATATAAAAGATAGTTTTCCCCCTTAAATTTCTTATCCCATTTCGTGAAATAATAATTTAAAAAAACAACACCCACATCGAAGGATAAAAGATATTAATGTTTAGTACTTGAAACATTTTCCGTTTTTGTTATTATTATGGAATTAAATTTATTTCGTTTTTGATATTTTAAACTCTCGAAGAGATTTTTAATTTTTAACATTTGCAATGAACGACAATTATTAATTTTAGTGCGCAGATTTTTCATTTTTTCCTTGTTCTTTGTAATTTCGTTGTTTCTTATTACGGTTTTTTAGTTGTTTTTATTTTTCCATTCGCACAAAACAGATTAGAATTTCATAGCCGTAAGGTTAAAATGAACATTTTCTTCGTGTATTTTATATTTAACGAAAGAAGTATAGGTAAAAATGAGAGAGCACGACTGTGTAAATGGTATATAGAGATAAAAAACATTTTGTGCATTGGCAACTTCTGTCTATTCTTTGAAGTGGAACGTTGTTCGATCAAAACGGTCTGCGCTGGAGGGTGTAATAAATGTTGCTCACTCTTAATGATATATCTCCTTCGAAACAAAACCGATTATGATCTCGGTTTATGAGAGAGCGAGATTGACAAGAAGTCCGACACCCATTATTATACGGTAGAAATAGTTGCTGCTGAGAGATAAGCAACGGTATGAGTTTGAAAGGTAAAACAGTTTGATTGATGAAGGTGAAATAGTGCAAGTAAGGTAAAAAAAACTAAATAGAAAGCGACCAAGGTAGATGGGAATGCGGCAAAATATCATATTTAATGGTTGAAAGAAGTATCTTTAAGCAGGAAAAAATGATCAACTTCGTTTTCCATCATTCGCGTTGTTAGATAATACTGGAAATTAGTATGACGTTGTTGGTGTGCGCGTAATTTGCAGACAATAATGTATTGATTCAAGATGTGTAACGGAAATCTTTCCCAATACTTGCCCGCTAATAATATCATTGGAAATATTTAAGGTAGGTGGGCCGTCGATGCGGTTTCTGTTTTATTTTTCAAGCGCGCGTATGTCTCAAACCATTAAAAGTAATATAAGCGCAGCCGAAGAGAATAAATTGCAATGGATTGCGATGAAATTGTATTCAGTATGGTTTAAAAGTTATTTCGATGTCAGGTATGAACAGTAAAAACTTACTCCGTAGATATTTATTATGAAAAGAGTATAGTAGATAGTAGAGTGTGCCTTCGGTTTTGCACTATTTTAACTTTATTTTAACGATACAGCGCACTACAATGGCGGAAATACAATCCTTGTTGCGTCGCATCCGGTCTCGATTATTTTAATGTTATTTTAATAATTATAAAATATGTACAAACGAAATCTAAGTATTCGTTTTGAGCATTGTTGGAATTAATGTAATTAACTAAAAAAAGAAAGACAAAGGTGGCATGCATGTGCGAGCTTAAATCGATCTTCATCTCTCTTTGAATTACTTGCACAAGCAAATGTTGCCTTTTATGCTAAATTCGTTCCTTTTCCTCTTTTGAAACTCCGTAAAAGCCACCATCCTTTTTTTCTTTCTTTTTTCTTGTGTTAGTCGTCTTCTTTTTGTCCTCGTGGTCCATTTTTGGTTTTCCTTTCTGTTTTCTCTGGTAATTTTTTTCAATAGGACTTCGAAATCTTTTTTGAAACTTTTTTTAAATTTATTTTTCATCAGTTTTCATTAGGCTTAGTGGGGAAGTGTGTTTTTAAAAGTAAACAAACTGACATGGTTCGAGAAATTGTCGCTATGCCAATATTGCCGTTTTTTTTTGTTTTTTTTCATCTACCGAGTAAGCGAAATCCTAAATTTAGCCGAAATAGGAATTAGCCTAAATGATAAGTTACCTATTCGAGCGATTTTCGCTTATGTGAAATTAATGTAAAATTAACTGCGCATTAGCGGAAATCATTTAAATGTAATTGTTCAAATTATATTTCCCTATTTTCCATTTGAATATTTGCAAAGTTTTCTGTTTGATGATTTATTTGTTGGAATATTTTTTGAGTAATCATTTAAAGCAATGTTTCCAAACGAGGAGGTCCATATGATCCCTAGAGAGTCGTAAAAAATAAAAACTAAGTGAGAGGCCACGAAAAATATACTGTAAAAAAAATCAAAATAATAGTAGAAATAAAAAAATTTTGTTTGAATTAGTAATAAAATTCGCATAATTTCAAAATTTGTTTTTGTTTTATCGCATAATGTTTTTGAAAAAAATGTGTTTTTTTTTTGTTAGAAACAAATTTAAAGGCAAATTTAATAAAATCGCAATAATTCTGATTCATTTTCAAAAGTAATAAGTGAAAAATTTTTAAGTACGTCGCAAATAGCAATCATGAAAAAAAAAATATATTATACATAAGTGATATAATGTGTATATGATAAAAATATGGCAACATACTACAGAAGGAAAAAATTACAGAGTTGGAGGTAAGAAAACGGAGTATTCGTTTCGATTATGTGTTCGAATGATTTCCATGTTTCTGTAATGTTTTCAATTTTACTTCCGGAATCATCCTATGTTCTGCGTCCACTCATATTGTAGTGTACCATATTTTTTTCTTTCCTCTCCGTATCTCTATGGCTTCCTTTATCCCATTTTGTTTTTGAGCTAACAACGAGATTCCGATTTATTGTGTTAATATTCGCGTAATTTTAGTTCGTCTTATTTAGGAGGGGATAGCTGATAGACTTCGGATATCTCTAAAAAAAAATGGTGGGGGGGGCATCATCTGGGTGGCCGCTTTTTTTTGCCTCTGTCGGAAATTATTGCAACCGCAGGTGGTGATGATTTTCGGGAACAAAGTTTGCTGAAAAATATTTGGCTAGATACAGGATAGTTGCTTGTTGCGACCTTCTCCCATTTGCTCGCCGTTGAATAGGGATCCTTTTTTTCCTTTTCTTACGGCGCGGTTCGGGTATCTGAATGCAGAGCGTATGCAGTTTCCTTTGTTAACAGATTAATTGGACACTAAAATTTAATTAAAGTCGATAAATGCTTGGATGCGAACAAAACAATCCGGAGGGCACGCGATCTTCATTGTCCTTTGGTAGCAGCGCGGTGTTGTTTCTTGCTTTATTGCTTCTCTCTCCAGTTTCCATCGCTCGTGTTCGTATTATTTTTACTACATTATCCGTGTAAATCTATTGTTGCGTTGATTAATTTATTTCGGTCGGCAGGGTTACTGTCTTTGTGTAATCTGTTCTCGTATACACACAATGGACCGATTCTGGTTTCTCAGCTCCTGTTTATTGGTGAATGCACTTCCAATCGCGAAGCGATTTTGTTAAAGATCTTCTCATCCTATTCACATTATCCTCTTTGCTGGTGTCTATGTATACTGTTGTGAGCACTTATTTTCACTCTACAAAATTTCCTTGTACGGTTGTTTCGGTTTTGTGTTGTTGTTCTATGGCCCATATATTGGACAAAACCTAAACCTCTTCCCTTTTCACGGTCTCGTATTATGGTATGCATGTTTTTTTCTGTGTAATATGTGTATGCACGCCTATATATTAAATGTAATAGATTACGTTGTACATTGTAATGACGTTCTATAGTCTTATACCGTGCGTGTGTATAGGCGGTCTTTGCAAGACTTCCTTTTTCATCTTTTCTGAAGAAATACTTCACAGGAATTTATAATTAGAAGATGTCTCTTGGTCGCATAAATTTTCTTTTTATAAATTCTTATTTTTCAATACAAAATATTTTTTTTTTTATTATTTCAAGACGTCTTTTAATCCGATTTTGCGAAGGATATTATTTTTTTGTGTGTATATACGTACACGGTTCAAACGTGTTATTTATTTTTTTATTTTTTTGCGTGTTCTTTTTTAATTTGTTAATTTTTCATTTTCTCTAATATTTTTCGACATGAAATTACTGTTCTACTCCGTATATTACAAAGTGACTTTTTTTCTTATATTCTGTTTATTTTCTTAATAAAAGTAGAATTTTTATAGACAGAAATTAGGAAAAAAATTTAGAAAATGCGCTTATTTAAATATTAGAAAAATTAACGATTTAGTTTGAATTTTAAAAGACTAAAAATAATTTGTTGTAATTTTTTTTTTTTATTTTATTGTTTTTTGCTTGAAAATTAATAAACTGCCCAGTAGAAATCGGCAGCTATGAAAATTTATCAAAATATTACGGAAAAGAAAAATGTTTTTGTTTACTTTCGATTTCTTTTTTTGTTATTATTATTATTATTATTATTTTTTTTTTCTAATGAGTTCGTTAACGAGGACATTAGCTTAAAAAATAGGAAGAAGGAGAAAATAAAGTTCCATTCATAAACGTATAAGGATAGGGGATAAAAATAATTCGAGGCACTAGAAATAGAAGGAAATGAGAGAATATAAGAAGCATTGTAAGATGGCGAGTTTCAAAATAGCACAGTGTAAGGACGATTGTTCAGCAGCAAAGGTCAAACATTCAAACAAAATGTGATATCAAAATAATCACAAGAAAGGTATATGTGGAAGGGGGATAAAAAGGACAAAGTGTGGTGTAGAAGTAGAGGAAAATCGAGAAAACAGTGCAGGAAGCTATGTTTAAAACGAAGCCGACAAATAGCTGAGATTGTGGAGCGTTCGAGAGAGAAATAGAAAACCATGGGGCGCGGAGGAAGAGATGGCCTAAAAGGAGAGGCAAAATTATGAAAAATAGGAGTTGAGCGCCATAATTTGGAATGAACAACTGTGAGGAAATATAAGAACAATGTTATGAGTTGAAAATGTGCCCAAAAATCTGCCATTCAAGGTTTTAAATTTTGTAAACATACCGAATCGTTTTCCTAATCATTCAGACAATTCAGAATGTGTGTAAATACGCGATGTTAAATAATAGTTATACAGTAGCACGGCACTTACTGAAAAATCTCGTTTGTTATTCCCTTTTATGTATCAATTAAGATTTTCATTTAATAGCAGCTCCCCGTCGGACCAAAAAGTCGCTGTTAAATTTTCGTGAATTACGCTCGTGCACAGGTATAGTTTGATTTTATTAGTGTTTTGTCGAATCCAACTGTCGTCGTATGAAGCTAACATTTTCGATGAGTACTGACATTTAGTTGCTCCATTTTATAATTGAAGAATTTTGGGTTATTTTATAATAAGTCCAAAAAAAAACAAAAAAAACACGTAGCTAACTATAAAAGAGCACGGCAGTCGATAGACTGCAATAACACTTTCGTGCAGTTGATGGTGTCAACTTCAAAATGTTCTATCCGAATATTTCGGTTGTTCAATGAAGTCGAAACTTACGTTCGAAGTGTTATTTCTTTCATCGGAATAATATAGTCGATGTTTAAAGAACATTTCATTCGGGAATATTCGAATGACTTCGGTTTTATTCGCATAGTTAATTATTTTTATTCACAATAGTCATCCGAAATTATTATAATCTAAGTTGTACTGTTAATTGTTTGCCTCTAACAGAATTTTATTTAAATATAAAGTTTTTCGGATTTAGTATATATATTCCTTTAATTTAATCTCATATGTGTACATAATTTTGGTATTTTGTTAAAAATTATGTCTAAATTGTATTTCAGTTTTTATATACACCTTATTGAATTCAAATTTACGAAATATTTTAATTACAGTAAATTATATTTTTATTAACAGAACATTTTCTAATATATAATTTATAATTGGTTTGACTTTTTAACCCCATTTGCAATTCCTGATTTTTTAAAAAAATCGATAATTTCAAATGAACGAATTTTGCGAATAAAACGGAACAATAAATATTTCGAATGAAAATCATCCGATTGTTTTTTGTTTTTTTTTTTTTTTTTGGTGACTGTTGATTGTTTCGTTTGTAAAATTATTTTGCAATCGCCTATCACTAAGATTATTTAGCCTGTTTTAATATGACGAAGCTGATTTTTTATTTGATGCTGTTGGGATTTCTTTTATATTTTTATTACAAATTTTTCGTAGGCTTTTCTTCACGACTGACATTAGCTGAAATTTTCCCACGTTTATATATCGTACCAGCGTTCTACTGATTCCGTACAATGACGGATGGCGCGTAATCGCTGAATCAACGTCACACGGTAATCACAGTGAAAAATTACTGACAGTTCATTTGCAGTTACTGTAGGGAAGATATACGAAAAAAAAGTGCTGTTTTCGCGTTTGTTTTATAAATATTTTAAATTATTTGTACCAGTTTTACGAAAAAGGAAAAATGGCGCCAATGTCTCAACTATGTGCATCAGCGCGATATTGCACACGGCTTTACATTACACAAACATGCGATATTACCAACTGGTAAAAAAACTTACACCTGGGAAAATGTCATCTTTTTTTTTTTAGTTCGATCCTTGCCATTGACCGGTTTACCTTAATTTTCTGTAGTTTAAATATTTGTTCAATTAATTATTTTGAAGTTCTACAGTTCTTCGCTAATTATGATGCTAAGCGGCGCCCATGTATGTACGTATGTAGTTGTCTTCCAATTATTCAAAAAATTGTATTGAGCGATCTCTTCCAATATCACAGATCTGTAGCCACATATGTATGTATAATATTCCAATGTTCTATTTTCCATGTTGTGTTTTTTAGTATCGGATCATTCTTTATCGCCAGTCTAAATAAGCTGTTCCTGTATCATTTGTATTAACTTAAAATGTAGTCGCTGCCGAAAATAATTTTTTTTAATGGAGGTCACATTTTCGTTTATGTAAATCAGTTGGTCAGACGAATCATTTTTTACTATTTCTTGATGTATTCATTTCGTTTTCCTGTTTTTTAATACTTAATCTGCTTTTAGGCGCCCCGATTCTGGCAATAATTTACTAAATAGTCGATGTGTTGCGGAACTACTAATTCTTTAACCTTTTCCATCAGATTACGCTCGTCTTCTTAATCGTTTGTTTCGTTACTGAGCCGGTTAGTTTCTTAATCTCTTTCATGATTTGTTTCTAATAGTTTTTCAACTTTCAATTTGTTTTATTTCTCTTTTTAATTCCTTATTTTCCTTTTTTATGTAACTGATCTTTCTATATTTTGAATTTTATTTACTGCTTCTAATGCTACGCTAATTTTACCTAGTTCTTATTGTACGTTACTGAAATTTTCGTTTCTTTTCAGTGTTTTTTTTTCTTCAAAATTTCAGTATAATCTTATAAAAATTTAAGTTCACAATATCATTAGTTCCTTTTATATCAGTGAATATTGTAATTGTGCATTAATCATTAGATATATTTATTTGTAAATTGTACTAGATATGAATATTCCCTATAATAACAAACGATGTAATTTATAATTTCTTTACGTAAATTATAAGTAAACTTAAAGTATGTTTTTATAGTGTAAACTCTAAAAAAAAAAAAGAACAACAACATTTAAAAATTAAAAATAAATTTATTGGCTTACAAAAAATCTAAAGTATACGATTAAATTATTAAGCTTTACTTAATGAATCCGCATTAACTTTTCGTTTATTCATACTTTAAATACACCTTTTTCTTCTTTTTAAGATTGAAAAAAGGAATATTAAAAATAAATTCTTGAACTCGAAAAATGTTAGGAAAAAAAAATTATTCTTTATTTATTATTTAATAAGAAAATTAGATAAAAACTTAGATCTATTGTTTTCAATTTGTTATAATTCGCTTTCTTTAAAGCATTTTGCGTCCTTTTTAAGGAGACACTAGGTGCATGGATTGACCAGTCGTATTAAGTTATTTGCTTCATGCTATTCTGCCTAGATCACTTCTACTGATTGCGATATTTGCAAATTGTAGAAAGAAAGGGAGAACATTTTTTTTTCAGCGAGCTGGGAATTAGGCTCTAAATTACAAATTAATTGAATTACTAAAATAATTTTGAAGTTATTGAGTTTGTTTTGTTTTTTTTTTTTTTGTGTTTTTTTGCATGCAGTTAAAAGATATTCTATTTACGGGCCGAAGAAAAACTTGGGATTTTAAAAATTATCGTACAATCGTGTACTTAAAAGGATAAGTATAAATGTAAAATAAACGAAGCTGCTCGACTAATGTAATTATAAAATACAACTTAAAATTAACAAATGAATTAGTTTTTTTCGTATATTTTATATTTATCGCAAATTAAATCGCGCACGGTTAATGGAATTAAATAAGATACGGACAGTGCAGCATACTTATGTGCATATTAAATTTTAAAATTTTAAATTATACTGGGTGAGTAAATAACTAATATTACTGTAAGTGACTGTTAATGAGATATTTATTTATATAATACGATCCGGCAGATTTCTAATGACCATATATATACAGGGTGTTCTAAAACTAATTCAGGAAACTTGTTTTACGCTATAAAGCTCGTCAAAATGAACGAAAAAATCCCGAGAGAGAAATCATTTAGGCGAACAACAATTAATCGGTTATAATTAATTAAATTAGTTCCTTGTAATAAAAAAATAAATATATTTTTTTTATAATTCAATATGTTTTGAAATAAAAATTAAGTATTGAAAATAAGTAAAATATGTATTCAATATCGTTGTAAGTGTATTAACTAAGTAAAAATTCAACTCAATTGGTCGTATTTTTTCAAATCAGCGCTATTATGCATTTTATCACAACGTCGTCGTAGCCGCCTGCTGAGTGTTCATTTGTTTTTCTTTACTGTTTCGTAACCGTAAGAAACAAAATGCATTCATCGCTTTCAAAGCTAGCTGTGTGGCATATTTTTCAGTAAGAAGTCATTATTTGCATGAAGTCTTCTCGGACAGCAGGTGGATAGGGCGCCTCGAACCGATTGAACGGCTAGTAAGGTCTGCCAATATAACTCTCGAATTTTTTCTTGTGGGCTTGTATTAAGGAAAAGGTGTATCGTACATCAGCCAACACACGAGACGATTGCATAAAACGGATCGTCGCATCGTTTGACGATATCCCGACGAACACTTCTGCAACAGAGACCGTTAATAACGTTACGCGAAGAGCTGAGTTGGTGGGGTACAGCAAAATGGTTAACATATTGAGCACTTGCTCTATTGACAAATCATTGTTGACTATAACATTTAATAATAATACGTATTTTACTTCTTTTCAATATTCATTTTCTTTTCATTGTACAAAATATTGATTTATAAAAAAAAATATTTTTTCATTTAAATTAATTAAATTGAACTAATTGTTCGGCCAAATGATTTTTTTCTCAGAACTTTTTTGTTCATTTTGACGAGCTTTTTATAGGGTAAAATAAAAATTTTCTGAATTAGTTTCAAAACATCATCCTGTATATATTTCGAATTACGAATATTGATTTAATTAGTGGAAATCTTGTGAGCCGTCGATAATTTACGTGAATTTTATATTTATTTATTTATTTTTTTTTCTAGTTTAAAGAAAAACTAAACTTATATCTGCGCGCAGACAGTGGTGTAACCAGATCTACCGTATATTGGAGAGTAGGTTTCTTTCAGTACATTAAGCAATTTACAGTTATTAAGTTTCAAGCATTCGTGAATCCATATGGTCGCCCGCTTAAAAAGTTCAGCTGTTATTTTACGGTTGATTTGGTTGATGACATGTGCGACGGCGGTAGGTGCTTTATCGGAATCTGCGGACTCGAGCAGCGACCGCACCTTCTGCCTAATTTGAATTTTATCTAGTTCTTTTCGAATGGGGTTTAGTGCTGCGTCGCTTTCGGCGGTCAGAACTGGTTTCTACGGATTATTTGTTGTTAAATTTACATTTTCCGTATATACAGTGCCGGACGAGACGAGCGTGAACGCCGCGCGCGATCAGCGAGCAGGAGGCTGTCGACATGAACCGTGTCCAACGGATGAAGAGAGGTGGTCATATCAAATTTCCGAAAAGTTTTTCTGGATTTCTTCTACTTTATCTCGGAATACGTCGGCGAGCGAGCGCTGTCATATAGTTCGTGTTGATAAACCAGTTGCCGATGCATCGGCCAAGACACGACTTGTAATTATATTTTCTAGAAAGGCGTACGAATATATGCGTCAGTTGCTCCGCATCGTCGGCGGAAGAGTTATGCTTGCATGGTAGGTGGACGATCAGTGTCAGAAATCCAGCGTGCGCTGCTAGTGTTGTAACCTTTTTTATGTTTAGACGCGAGAAGAGAGGTTTATGGGATTTGTGATGAGCCAAAGAGTTGTAAAATTAAGTATAAACCGGAGAAGTAAACGGACGGCGTTATAAAGTGGAAAAACGCATAAACAGAAATGGTAGTATTGATCTTTGCTGGAGATCCGGAAAAAGAAATGATGCGAGCTGCAAGTATAGTCTCTGTAGGAAGAAAAGGAGACGGTATTTTGTCTTTTTTTAAGGAAGCGAATATATTATCTCTGAAATATGTGCCGCGCACCGACCTGTTATCAACTAGAATTATCTTAAAACCGGTTCCAAATTTTTACTTTGCGCCATCTGTTCGCGTTTTTCTTACGCTTTTTTTTCCTCTCTTTTTCTATCACTAGCTTGTGTCCAATGTGTGAGCTGTGTTATGAATATTTTCCCATTAAACCATATGTTCCAAATCAGCATTTTCGGAATGTGCCGTTTCGTCCGTGTTCGTACGAGAATATTCTAATCGGTTTTCAATTTTCGAAAGTAAAATTCCGTAGTGTATCTTCATTGCAGCTGTAAGATGGAGCATTTTCAGTTCTCAACTGGCGCTGCGATTCTCGTAAAATGAGTCATCGCGCCGCCGCTTATCAGTAGAGTGCAATTGCAAAATATAACGCGGAAAACAAACAACTACCTCATTGTTCATTTTGTTGGCGATATTTTCAGAATGCATTAAAAGATTATCGGGAGACGAATTTAATTACTCGTCAATTTTCTCGACATATCGATAATTTCATCGACTTCGAGCGAGCTTCTCTCCCCGTTCTCTTCTTTAGAAAAGTTATTTTATATCTTTCTAAGAATTACTCCGCTTTATTTTCTGATATTGTGTCATCGTTAAATACATATATACATATGTATATATATATATATATATATATGTTATGTAATAGGATCATTTTATTAATTTATATTTCGATCGCTGTATTAGTTCTTGTTTAATTAATGAAAAAACGAGACGTTTTTCCCCCGTGTGTTGTGTAATTTTATTTTTTTCAAAATGCCTTTAATCTAAATTCAAGTAATTTTACATTTGAGGAAAATTTAGAAAAAAAGCGCTACAACTGCAGAGCAGCGGGGAAGAATGATACAAGAGCGAAAGAATCACTGCGGCAAGAGATTTATTAGAAATAAAAAAAGCATACTACCTATCATGATGGAGTGTAAGAAAGAAGTGCACATTACCGAACCCAAAAATATGAATTGGAAGCAGAGGTGACAAGAAAAGTTCATGTCGCCAACCTTCGAAACTTTGAAATATTAAATGTGAAGTTGGTAGAAGATAAAAAAAAAAAAAAAAAAAGAACATTACGAGGAGTATTGTAATTTTTATAGATGAAACTTACAAAGTGGATTGTACGCGATATCGATTGGATTTTATCAGAATGAAAATATTAATAATAAATCATTTGATTTCGTTTTCCTCGCATTGATACTGAAATTAGCAAAGTGCGTGCTCGTAACCTTTTGTAGTATTTCTTGACACATTTTATTACTTAATTTCATAGGCCGGTGCATTGCGCATTTCCGTTTGGAATTTATATTTTTTTAGTTTTTATTTATTCTGGGGGATAACATTTTTTTTTTTAAATATTTTCGTATAACGCAGTTTTTCCAGTATAACACTTCGTTATCATCGGTAAAGAAGTTTTTGATTGTTGTATAATAAGAAATCTCTTCTGAATTCTTAATGTAAATAGATATAATACAGTTGGGGTTATATAAAATTGGCTTCTCAGAAGAAAAATATTCTATTTAATCGTTACAATCTTATCGCCGGAAGAAAAATCGTTTTAAAGTTAGCCTCGTGTCAATTTCTTCAGCGTAAACAAAAGTGATATGTTTTTTTTTTTTTTGAAAAGCTGACACGTTTTGCTGCTGTTGTATTCGTTCCGGATTAAGATATTTCGTTGTAATCGCATTTTAAAAAATTCCTGACTAATACACGTTACACACTAGTGATGGGAAATGTGACACGTTGAAACTAACACATCGTTCGGTATTGAAACACGGTGTCGACACTGTGAGACACAGCAAATGTGACACTTTTTATTTTTACATTTTTCGTTAAATGACAAGACGCTTTTAATTGCACTTAAATTTGTGGACAAATGATTTAAAATAAACAAATGCAGAAACTCAAGTTTTAAATGGCTATTTACAATTTTAATCATAAAGTTAATAATTCGTACAAATACTGTTTCAGTGTGTCAATATAAGGATACAGTGATATCTATAAATGATAATTCTTATATTTTTCATTATATAATACTGTGCAAAATGGTTTTCATTATATTTAAGTTTACGGACAAAGTATTCTCTAAATAAATAAACTTTTAAAATCAGGTTTTAAATAGCTGCTTACAATTTTAATGATACAATTAATAATTTGTATAAACACTGTATCAATGACACAGTGAGACATCAAATGAAACTGTGGTTACATTTTTATTTATATAGTGTACTATGCAAAACGTTTCTAATGTTAAAGTTTGCGGACGAATTTTTCAAAATAAATAAACCTTTAAAATCTGATTTTAAATGGCTGCTTAGAATTTTTTTAAATAATTCTTGCAAACACTGTAATAATGACACTATTAGATAATACAGCGAAGTACCGATTATCCGAAATAATCGGGGATTGACAATTTCGGAAAAGATAGTCGATAATCGTTATAGAAGCGTTACGTGTATTTATAGAAACATTGTACGTATTTAACATATAAAAGAAAAACATTGAAAATTACGAAATTTAATAAACTACAATAATGTAATATGTTGTAATGAAAAATAAAAACTCGAATGTAGTATCATGTAGGCCTATGGTACGTATATGTATAATTACATAGGTACATATTAAAAATCTTAAATACATTAAATATATATTGAAAATAATTAAAATACGTTAAAACATCCATTTGGGATAATCGATTTTCGGACAATCGGTACTTCGCTGTACTGCTAAAAGTGATTAAAATAATATTTCAAATGTGTCACAATAAATCGCCGCTAAAAATAAAAATGAAACATTAAAACTTCTTGTTCGAAAACAAAACAATCGAAACGGATGAGTTAAATGTTTTAAATGTTTCACTGTGTCGCTGTTTCATTTTTTTCGATTAATTGAATTTTCCAAATGTACCGATACACTGTTTTAAAACGTTTAACTATTTCTATTAGAAATGTTGCAAATAGTATAATGTGTCAGTTTGCTCACTTTTAAAACTAACTACAATCGACTCGCGATTATTCGGACTCTGTACTATCCGGATCGATTTTTCAAAAAAAATAAATTAAATAAATAAATAAAAAAAGAAGAAAAAGCCAAAGCGCTTTTATAAAATTCACAGCTATATGCAGTACGTATCTGAATAGATGCTGTAAAATTTTTAAAACTTGGTTTCACAAAGAGTTTTTGCCCGCAGTTGCGAAACATTTGCCGGACAAACGGTTACCGAGAAAAGCAATCCTTATGCTCGAATAAGCATCTTCCCATTCGGCAGCTGAGGAGTTACAAGATGGTGATATAAAGGTGCAATATTTCTTCCAGCAAACGTTACAACCGATGTTTGTCACCCTATGGATCAAGGAATCTTAGAGGCATTTAAAAAAAAATATCGACGCTGCCTTCTCACCAGACTAATATCAAGCGTTGAGATACTGTCAGGTTGCTTTAAAATCAGTTGATAAGCTTGATGTTATCACTCGGGGTTATCGGAGGGATGGCAAGAGATCAGTTCTGTAGCATTAGTACAGTACGGTCGTGGAAAATATATTAGGTCATAAAGTCAGTGATAAATAGGATGAAATTGATAAACAATGTGATTATTTGGACAGTTCAAAATACAGTGAGGGGAGCTTGTTTCTCTAATAAAAAATATTCCTGGATGTGAAACGGGTGGTAGTAATACGAATGACGTGTTACAGAATGGATAGACAGCGACGAGATTGAAGAAACGGCAGATGACGAGGATATCATGGGACTCAACGAGGATCCAGTTAAAGAAAATATAGATAACGAGTCCCTTCAAAGTGTTATACCACACGATGTAGGATTGAAGGCGATCGAAGTAGCGGCGCTGGAGTACTTCAACAGGAAGAAGCGTCGCCGGCTGATATGATTATTTTACGCAAGTGGTATGTCGGCAAGAAAGAGAATGCAGCGAAAGACACGCAGACCTTAGCCACAGTCTTCTTTAAAAACTAATTAATGTAAAGTTAATTTCCATGTAGTACTTTTTTATAGGATAAGTTAATTTTCGTTTTTTCATTTAATTTGCAGTATTTAACCTTGAACTCCGGTGTATCCAAATTTTTGTTTGCCATCCGGACCGGCTAGTTGCCCAATTAATCCGAGTAATCGCGAGTCGACTGTGTTAGGTTTTGACTTCAAAAAAGGGGAAAAAAACATTACTCTCAACTACAAATTTTTATTTATGAAAATTTAAAGAATATTAAAAATGATTAAAATAATATTTCAAATATATCGCAATAGGAATAAAAGTGAAACACTTCTTGCTTGAAAACAGAACAATTGAAACAGATGAGATAAATATTTTAAACGTCTTACTGTTTCACTGTTTCATTTATTTCGGTTAATGACACACTGACACGGTCGGGTAAATGAACTGTGTTGACACATTGTGTCGAAACAGTGATAGACTAGCCATCACTATTACACATTCTAGCAAATGCGCAAGGAAAAGGAAATCTACAAATGCTTACTAACTGCAGTTACACATTGTAACAGGTAAATTGCGAATTGAAGTTAATTTCATTTTACATATTGTAGTAAAGTCAGCAAAAAAAAAAAAACGACACAAATTAAATATTGACGCTTGCACCGTAGTAGGGTATAATCCTAATACTATATCAAGGAGGTTTGTAAACATCGGCAGTACAAGTGCTGCAAAGGTTTTCTTATCTTTAATTTACAACCCCTAAAAGATGCTCTTTAATTTTTTAAATTGTGCACGAATGAATGTTTTTGATTGGAAAGGCTGCCTCAATTATTTTAAATGCAGAAAAGCCATCATTTATTTTTTAGCTTGTCGGTCGCTTTTAGAAAAACTTTTTATTTCATTTAGTCCGTTCCAATCTGAAGTTATTTCCGATTATATATATTTTATGTGTATATATGTTTTTTTTGGTCTAGAATTATTTTCTCACTAATGAATCGTTAAATTTTAATTTCATTGATTTCTTTTTATGCTGTCATCAGCAATTACTCTGCTGGTTAAATGCTTAAGTCCTTAAGCTTTCGCGATTATACGGGGTTTTGAAGGGTCTTCTTTGGAAGGTCTTGTAATTATTTTGTATACTTGCGGGTGAAAGTGAAAGAAATAAAAGAAAATTTTCAAAATGGTAGGTTACTACACTAGTTTGTGGTAAGTTATCAAATTATAAATAACTAGCTGTGCCCGCGGCGTTGCTCGCGTGAATTATGATTCTAAAAAATTACTTTATTTGTTAAATTACACCCGCGCGGAATTCAGTTCATGACTGTGTAAGAGTATCAGTAAATGATTATTTGTCAAAAGATTTTTTATTGACCGTGGCGGCTCGTGAATATTGGGGAGACTAACTTTTTCAGAAGCACAGCACATACCATTAGGTTCATTGGCCCATTTTTTGGCAGAACACTTGGAGCAGATCTTATTCATGGTTCCGATTTGGACGGAAGACTGTTGAGCATAATCAATCTGCGGATCGTATCTGAAAGCCGATCTGTTACTGTGAGCTAAAACTCGATTACAAACTCTAGTCGTTGACGTCTGTTGTCTTTCTCTCTGATCTCGAAGGCATTGGGAACGCTCAGAGCTCGATTCCCTAGTGCGAGCTTGTATATTTCTAATATTTGAAGGCTCGATACTCGACTCTCGCGCGTACTTGAGAGGTTCTCAAATTTTGTTCATTAAGCCGCTGCGAACGCTCGATACTCGACTCTCTGGCACGCGATTGCGATGCATATTCCCTCTGACTTGCAAGACGATTTTCAGTTTCTGATGAAGATTCTCCATTACGAAGTATTTTTGATGCCCTCGCCTGGGAACTATTTCTAGAAAGTTGAGATCTCTTAATCTTTTGGGCATTTTGTACCTTTTATAAAAGATAATGGTAACGCTCTAAAATTTTCACTCCTTGCGTTAACACGCTATTTCCATTGGTGGTGAGCTTGTAATCGATGCTAAGGCGATGTTTATCCGAATTTACATTTCCATGGTAATTAACATTGATATTTTAATTTTTTATAAAAACAGTTTTTGCAGCGCACGCGATGTAAGGAATTGTTTCGGTCATTTTTTTACATCTTGAGTTACATTATTGGAGTTTTAGTAAGGATCCCTAATTTTTTTGAAAATATAATATAGCCTATGTCACCCGGAGATAGTGTAGCTTCCCAACGGTGAAAGAATTTTTCAAATCGGTCCAGTAGTTTCGGAGCCTATTCAATGTAAACAAACAAACAAACAAATCTTTCCTCTTTATAATATTAGTATAGATATATGTTTTTGTGTAATTTTTTCCCCCGAAACGCCATTTTTCACGAGTATTACCACATTATCGTTTCAAGATCAATAGAAATCGTTGTTTGTTGACGTTTTAGTTTAACTAATACTCAACTGTTAACCAAAAGCAGCCACACTTGATTGTGGTCTTTTTTTTTTGTTTTTGTTACCTTTTTTTATTTACATAAGGAAAAATTATCTTTTTTAAACTAATTTTTATTTTGAATTTTTTTTTTTTTTTTTTTTGTATATAATCTTTACTTTTACGAAACGATAAGCTAGAAAAATTTAATAAACGATTTTTGGAATTACTACATAATTTAGTAAAAAATTATAATTAATATGTTTATGAAATCGAAAAATTAAAACTAATAATTGTTTTGTATTCGTGGAATTTTCCGTTATGGTCGGTAAAATACACTTCGAAAATTACCTATGTATTAAAGAAACAACGCTGCGGATTACATTCATGCCAGTGATAGTCGGTAGAAGTACTAAATATAACGGGGATATTGTTGACCGAAAATGTTGAAATTGTACTATCTTCAAAAAAAGTTACTGTATATGTTGAAACGATATTCAACAGAGATTAGGAACGGCACCATACTCTTATTTGTGTGTTGTGGCTTTCTGTAAACTGGCGAGTTTGTGGCAACGCGTTTGCGTGTAAGTCTACTGGTAATCGTACTGTCGAGCATGTTTGTTTATGTTTTGTAAAGATCTCTCTCTACCGCTCAATGTAAATAATCTTAACCTACCATGGTAATCAGTATCAAGCTCGTCAGGAATTGTTTTACGGATGTTACCGCTAACGATTAACTCCGATAAATTGTAAATTTGGGTATGCTTACCTGATAATGTAAAAATGGAAATACTCGGAATAAATAATGAAATAATAAAAATAATAAAAACGTACGAATCAACATCTAACAACAATTTACCAAATAATCATCCGTTATTTTGAATTACCTAATTTTTTGAATTTCCATATTTAATTGGCGATTTCTTACTATCGACTTTTATTTAACGAGCAAAATTGTCGGTATTTTATACATTTTTTTTTTTTTTTATTGTAGGTTTTTATTATTATTAACGTAAATCCTTCAATATTAGTGTATGTCTACGTTATTTCGATTTTTCTGTTTATAAAAACGCAGATTGTAACGAATTTTGATATTTAATAATGTCAAAATTTAAATTAGTCGTTATTTTTATTGATTAACGAATAAATATGCATAAAATATTTTCCATAAAATAATATTGAGTTATCGCATACTCGGACGCATTTATGATCACAGTGATCAATGAAGCCTGTTTACGGTTAATTTCAAATACTAAAAAATTCCGGGTGTAAAAATTATATTATCGAATAAACAGTCAGTAATAACTACGTAAGTATACGTGGACTTTTATAAATGACGACGACGAAGCTCTGAAAAAAGGACTATTTCCAGCTAAATAATTACAAAATTCGGATATTAAAGAAAACGTTAAAATACACGGGGGATGCACAACAAAGTTGACAACGAGAAAAAACAAACGATACACGCGATAAACAAACAACAAAGAATGGACTTACTATAATAGCGGACGGGCAACAACAACTCAGGTAAAAAGACTCGATCGCAAATGGTTGACGAGTGGCCATTTTTCCTTTAGCGGTAAATAAAAATCACTGGACAGATCTAAAATAAACTGAAAAACGTGTCTTTTGCAAGAAAATAATACTTAAAGCGAAATCGTTAAGCGAATACGGTATTTAAAAAATATTAAAAAATAAACATCGCGTTTGACATTGTACAAATCTGCTATCAGCAAAGCCTGTTGGAGCATGTGATAATTCACAATATTATTTTGTTGAAAGTGTTTTGTGTATATTTATTTGTTATATTTATCTAATAAATTGTGAATTCCTTTTTAATGGTTTAGTATCTTTTAAAAGATAATCATAATAATTACAGTAATAAACATTATTGTACGTACAGTAAATTTATTCGTTACAGTATAGTTTGAAGAAAATACTTTGTTTGCGCAATACGGATTTCATCTAATACTGTATGCGTTTGTTACATTTACGAGTATGTCGCATTAATTAATAAGATCTAAAGTACTCCGCGTCACCAGTGTATATTGTGGTGGTGCCCCTGAAACGTCGGAATAAAAATGTATTATACACGACGTGCATCAAACATTTTATTTCTCGTAAAAAAGCAAGAAAACTAGCTCTGTTTATTTATTTATATTTCATCGGAAAAATTTTGAGATAACCGCTGACAATATTAGAATCAGTTTTAATGAAAAATACCTACTACCATCTTGCTTGAGCCACAGTGTTCGGTGGAAAAATGTTTAAATTGTTTTCGTTAAAACATATTAGATCAGCGAAATAAGGGAAAATTTATAAAATAAAGCGTAGCTTTTCATATGTGCACTCTACGGCTGCGGATGCTCGTAAAAGAATAGATGCCTATTCTGCAAGTTGCTTGTTTTAATACAATTATAATAGATGGATATTTAATATAATATTTTTATATAAAGTAATTTTATTCCGTCTCTAATTCATTAGTATATGTGTATGTAACGCGTCTGCAAGTGATCGCACAGTCGGAAAATGTTTAATAGGATATTTTTCTAATTAGATATTGACCTACAATCGCCATTAGCGGGCTTATTTTTTAGCTGCGCTGTCTATTGTATATCGATAATGTGAATTGTTGCTAATTAAATTCAGAACCGAACGTCGATAGTAAAGTACATCAGGACTATTTGAAAAGATGAAGGATGTAATAAATGATCTTTCCGTTACATTAATAATATTTAGAAACTACTTGACGTGTAGTCTGAAGTATCATGCGGAGATAGCGGCCACTGTGATAATAGAAAAGGCACCCGTGCTGGAGAGAACGCTCTTTAGTTAATTAAAAATTGTGTCTGGCCAAGTTAACCTCGGTATGCATTCTCGTATTACACGCCTTTTTCTGCTACAGTTTGAGATTTCTGTTCTGGAATTTTCGTTAACAATAGGACTAATTAAATAGACGACAACAAAGACGATGAAATGGTTTAAGTAGCGCTGGATGTGAATTTTTGGTTTTCGGGTTTTAATTTTATTTTTAGAATATTCCGTTTGTTTCTCCTCGTAAAAGGAATTACGCGACTGGAAAACAGTTTTTTTTTTTTTTTTTTTTTTTTTTTATAATATAAATAGACCTACCTACTGGGAAGCCTTAAGAAAGAAGAAAAGTAGTCGGTTAAACTTTTAGATTCGGTCAGATATTGACACTATGAAGGAGAACCGGTATAAATAAATAAATAAATAAATAAAAATCTAGAAGGTTTATGTTTTGGGAAAGTGTAGAATTTTTAAATACCGTATGCATGGATTTTTTTTTAATTTGCCAAGTCGGTATTATAACTTGAATTATTTCAATTTTTTATCAACACAAAACTGGAAAACAAAAGTATTGTAAAATTTATAAAAAGGACAAAATTAAAAGTTAAAACTATCTGAGAATTTAAGTTACCAGATATTATATTTAGTAAATATTTTCATTAAAACCGAAATTTCGTCAAAAGTCGAACATACTTAAACATCCAAAACTTTGAATAAAAATTAAATCTATACTTGTAATTTTCAAAGATTGCGGACTACTAAAAAAATCGTTGGACATGAGATAAAGTGGCTTGCGGTGTTGCGTATTTTTATTTATCAGATGCGTAAGGAATTTTCTGTAGATAAGTCTATAACCTGTTTGTTAAAATGTATAAAAACATAATAAATAACTTCCTTAATAACAAATACGTATAAATTCATTTATTTTAATAAATTAAAATAAACACCTTATTTTAGAAACGTTTTTCGGCATAGATTATCATTAGCTTACAATATAGAGTACACTCAGTTTTTCTCTGCAGTGTGTTTTTAGGTTTAATGTACTCTGTGTGGTTGGCTGATTTCTTTAAATTAAGGTATTTATTTTATTTCATTAAGGTAAATTAATTTATATCTATTTATTGTTTGTCATTAAGGGGATTTATTGATTTTATATTTATAAGGAGTTTTCTGTTTCTTTCAATTCTTCAACTTTTGCTTGAAACTAATCTGATTCGCAGTAGTAGTCTTCTATAATCAAAATTTCGTGCCATTAGTTGACTAAAATCGATAGAACTTTACAAAAACCGAAATCGACGTTCAAAAAAATTAGAAGCATATTTTTTTTTACCAAACTTAATGACTTTGCGCTAACCAATCCGCTCGCGTGCAAACTCCCTGCTATTATTACACCGTTCGAAATAAAAAAAAAGAAATAAAATAGAATTTCCAGAATGAACGACTTTGTTGCATGGTGGATGTATCTAACGCATGCGAAGTTTTTCAAATTATTATTTCCTCGTCAACAGATCGGACTCGATGATTTATTTATTCATCCCCCCTTCCCTCTGCAATCCTTACCTTTGCAGAACAGCCTGCTGCATTAAAAAGATGTCGATGGGAATTATAAAATTTTTCCTGATTTTTTTCTTCTTCTTTCGGATTAGATTATACAGCAGTCGTCATGGTGCAGAGCATTATTTCTTCTCCCGTTGCCATTAAAGTGATGTTGCGCGAAGTGTCTGTCAAGAATTAGACATATACATGTATGCCTGTCTCGTGCGTACAAGAGAGGAATAAATCTCAAGTCCGATGATGGAAGCATTAAGTTCTACTGCTGCTGCGGACAAAAAAGTACAAATGATTTCATTCGAGGTGAAATAAGAAAAAAGCAGGTTATCAACCCGAGAAATGAAATAAAAGTATAGTTAGCGTCGATCGGTTGCGGCTATAAGGACACCGTTGTTGTGTCGGCGGTACTACTTTATCCTCTTACATCGTTACGGAGGTAGTCTAGAATTAATGGCACATATCGTTTGAAAGAAATGAATTTAGGGGTCCTCCGGTAATGATCGAGCAACTAGTTTTGATGTTAAGAATCCACGTCACTGTGTTTTGTAATATTGTTTTACTCGGGCATTATTAATTCGTGCCCCATTAGTAGAATGTTCGGGCGCGACCGGTCCGCCTCACTATTATTGGCTGCAATTCTAGATAGCGGTCCGATAAATTATCCACGACGTACATTATCATCTCTTCTCTTTGTTAATGGCACACTTTATAATTACTAACGGCAAGCTGGGAGCAGACAATCATTTTTGATGCACTCTGGACGCCCAGAACTTCCGGTGAAATATCGCGGACAACTTCATTTGGAATGCCAGTCATATTAGCATGTAATTTTGAAAGTGAACTTCGTTAAAAAGCATTACAATTTCGCCGATATTACCATATTTTTCTACTCGAAATTATTCAAAAAAAGCCAAATTGTTAAAGATGAGATTTAGTATGCATTTTTGCAGCGAATAAATCGGGGACCGGGTTTCTTTTACCGCACTACCTATCGCAGTGTTCCCGTAACAATGATATAGTACCACATGGTGGGATACTGGTTAAGATACGGAAAATAACAGATAAAAGTTTATACGTTTATTTTTTCCTTCGTTGTTAAACGTTGGTTCGTACGCGCTACATTTATTATGTTACAGTTCATGTCTTTTTTCTTTCTTAATATATGTTTTTTTTTTGGTTTCCTAATGCGTATGTAAAAATAAGTTGCGGATCATACAAGGCTGAAAGCTTAATTTAGAATGTTTCATATTTATTATCTCATATATTCGTTCATTTTTTACATGCTTCATATATACAGAATAACGTGTGTAATTTTAAGAGAATATCACGGAAACGTTTCGGTACGCATCTTTCAAATCTTAACTTATAATAGGCATAACTATGTACGTAGCGTCCTAATCTTGCCCCATGCCCTTACATACCTTACTACTACCTGTTGTTTTTTTGCGGAAACATTGAAAACAGTTGTATAAACGTATCTGTACATTTGTGCCCATAAGCCATATTCTTTTTATGGTTTTAATATACGTTTTCATTCGAAATTTCATCAGAATAATAAGAAAAAACCATCGGGCTTCGTTCCATGTGACAATGAGTATTATTGCTTTAATTATCTTCAAAGAACTAAGTTTTCATCCGCCTGATTGCTTGCACGGAATGTGTTGTTTCATCGGGTGAACCAAAATCAGTCTGCTCGACGTGGTGAGATTACCTAAAATTCTTTTCTTCAGCCGATAGAGTTCTTTGTTCGTTGACTGCAGCACCGCGATTCAGTTTACAAGTATATAAATGTCGAATCGTGCTTGCAACATCATGACGTTCGCAATAATCAATAATAACCCGATTCAAAATTACATATTAACCACATTGAAACGCAACCGATTTCACCTCATATTCTATTATTATTTATATTTAGCGATACTTTATTTATTTATTTATTTTTTAAACTTCGGGAAGCGTTCAAATCGAGTTAAGTGACTGACCTCAGATCATTTGTTTATCAAATAAAAGCGAAGTTGTACGTTTGTTCAGGTTATTAAATCTGAATTTTATTTTGCAGATGGTGGTGTCATTTTGACGATGATAACTACGTCAATATTCCGAGACTGGTTGAAGTTCTGTCAAATTTCGACCCCAAAAGAAACTGGTATTTGGGAAAAACAAGCGTAAAAAGAGCTCTTCGAATAACGGTAAGTTGTTTTCCGCACTTTCTGTTAAATACCATATAGATGCAGATGTTGTTCCTGAGACTCCAAAAGGGAGTTTCCGCGTCGATGATTGTTATACTAAACTATTTATTATTTTCAATACAACTTATTATTATTATTATTATTATTATTATTTATTAGTATTATTATTATTTATTAATATTATTATTATTTATTATTATTATTACTGAAGTGAGGAAGTAAATGTACTAAATTTATGGTAAATCGAATAAAATTACAATTTTTTAAACCAAAATGTATAGATGCCGGTACGTATTGTGTGTATGCTATATATGTAAGTAGGTAACTGTCAACAGCTCTGTTCCGTTTTGATCATAATCACGTTGTTTATTTAAAATTCTGTTCTTACCGTTTTTATAATCTCTACCAATGTACATAGTGCAATACTCATAAAACTAATTTAAGCTGGTTAACTTTATCCTGGATACCGGTGAAAGGGGAATAAATTAAATTCAAATATGACGAAATGGAATGCAAACGGTAGATTGTTAATTAGGTTAAAAAAAATAAAATTAAAAATAAATTTAACACATTGCAGCTATTATTAAACCAACAGAGCAGTGGCGCCATCTGTTGATCATATATTTCATCGTAAAGTCCAACTATTATTTAATTTTTCCTAACGTGTGAAATGGAAATTACCGTTTTATCTATTCTTTGAAACTCTCCTGTTTTTTCGTTAGCGTATGTATTGTTATAGTTTAACTCCCTTTAATGGGAGTATCTACAACAAAACAAAAATAATATTTAATTACATATACGTATACATATATATATATATATATATATATATATATATAAACTCGGCCATTTTGGCCTCGCAAGGGGCTGTGCCCCTCGACCCCTCTTGCTTTCATTTCTGTCTCTTTCTCTTCTATACTTTGTATAAAATGATCAAAATTTACAACGTAATTCTTACTGGCTTCAACACACACAAAAAATAACATAACCACAAAAATCCTATTCTAACATTTAACTTCCGTTATATAAAATTAAGACATTTTTTCGTTACATTTTTCGTTACATATTTCATTACATAAAATTGTGACATTTTTTAAATATACACTTTTATATCTCCAGTTCGAGTGCCATCTAATATGAACTCTTCATCTCCAATTCGGGTACCATTTACTTTTTGTCAATTCACATCTATTGATCGTCCTTTGTACAATGGAACTAAAGTTATACTTTGTTGCAGATTATGAATAAATTAATTTCACTGGTTTACTTCATAAATTAAGAAAGATCTTCAGAAATTTAATATTATTTATTTATTCAAAAGGTTCGTAATATGAAAAATAGCCATTTATTTATTAAATTTTATAAATAACAATAAAAATGTATTAAAGTTCGTAATATTGAAATATGCAAAACCGCATACAATATTGATTCACTTATAACACATCTGATATCTGTTTAATTACGTTAAGTTGACAAAATCATATAAATCGTAATAAAAAGTAATAAAATCGCAATAATAAATTTAGAATACGTCAAGTGCCTTAGTAAAAAAAAAAAAAACATCAGACAGTAATAATAATTGAATAAGAACAGAATTGCTGAACAACGCGAAAGGAAGTATTTTAACTTTTACAAGGAAAACATAAAACAGTTAAACGAAGAAAAATGTAGTTGCAGAAACCTTTGTTAGACGGTAGATGTTGACGATAATTTAAAACAAAGGGGAGGCATACTTTTATTCCTGCCATTCTTTGCATATCAGAAAATTCTATAGGTAATAAATAAACATTTCGTGCCAACTATATTATTGTATCTTTAAAGTTGTCTGGTTTTATAATAAAATAAAATAAAGAAAAAACGATCATCTTAAGTCTCCTCGGCTTCTGGTGAAAACTATTACATGTGGCGAGTAAATTTCAAGGGTTAAAAAATTTATTTTATTAATATTGCCTATAATGTACAAAGCTGAAGAGGAAGTATTTCTAAAGAACTAACTCTGTTGTAACGATCTGGTATTTTTGCACATATTAGGCGCGAACGCGATCTATCGAACAAAGTAATTTTCATCGTGCCTGGTTCACACTGATCTATGACTATTGTCTAGTGCGCGAACTAAGCATGAAAATCTGTTCGACAGATTGCGTTCATATTTCTGTTCGCCTTAGCCCCTTTTCTTATTACGCGTTTCATTTCAGCATTAACTAAAAATTTATCGGCGGTTGAAATTCGGGTGAACACGAGATTTTTCTGCTTTTTCTAGTTCGCACTGTATACTGTGACGTTACGTTTCTCGTTTAGTAGCGTGTCGTTGGGTCGGTTGACGATTACCATCTTTGTGTAGCGGATTCAAGTATGTCTAAAAAATTTATCGATTCAGAAATGGTTTAATCAAAGAAGGTCCTGCTTCTGTTATTTGGAAAAAACAGATTAGCTGATTTGATATGGATAAGATAAAAACGTTAGCAGCCTGGAGCAGAGAAATATGCACGTAATTTGGCGAAAATTTCAAATCGTTTGTAAAAAAGAACAGAGCCCAAGATAATACACTATGCATTATTCATATATTTTTTAACAAATATGGATTAGGAATAATGACCATGAGGGTTCTAATGGGAAAGAGAAAAAAATCCAGAAGAAATTAAACTAGTTTTTTTATCTTCCATATCATTTTTAAACAAGGATATATGAAAAACAAAATCTGTATTAAATTAATTACCATCTACGCACGATAAAAACTACATCGAAACTTAAGGAACAGAGATTTTTTTTAAGTTGCCATGGAACTGAATTACGTCATAAATGAAGTATTCTGCAAAATTTTTTCCGACCTTATTAGCTTGAACAGTGTTCGTCAGAGTACCTTCAAAAACTTGTACCCGTCATTTTATTTTGTAATATTATTCAAAGTCACGCTCTCCTTAACGTGGCAGTCTTATTTCTACGCGATTAAACTTCTGCACACACACAAAAAAAATCAGAAAAAGGAACGATAAAAAATATTCAACTATACTTCCCTTTTTTCTTTCGTTCTGGAATAGAAAATATTTTTCCGAAGTAGGTGCCCTCTTATTTCCCTGTTTTTTTGTTGTTTTTTTTTATCGATATACTTTCGACTTTTTTATATTCCTAGTTTCTGGAAAAAATTGTAGATCGGATTTTTTTTTTTTTTTTTTCATGTTATTCGTACCGTTATAGAATTCGATGTCGGTCTGTAACACGGCATTTTGGCTTATACAACGGCATTTTCGAAAATGTGTTTTGTTTTCTAGGTGACGATACCTGTCTTTTACGCGGGAAAGCGAGTTTCCCTGTGGTGACGGATGATTTTTGCTTGTTCTCCTTAGTCCTCCCTCAAAATTTCAAATTATAATTGAAAAATTGATTAACCAGATTTTTATCAACTTCCAACCTTATACTTTCATTACACAAAAAATGAAGACTATTAAAAATGGAGGGATATTGTATTATTTAAAAACTGCCTGATTACAAGCCTTAGAAAAAAATGTTTAACCGCATGACGTGGAAAGTAATAAAAACAACGAGTTTTATATTAATAACATTTAATAACGGATAGTGTACAAACATTTGTTTACCAATTTAAATTAGCTAGTAATAAATATTTTAATAAAAAATTGTAAACTGAAGTTAGGAAAACTACAAATATAGAATAAAGTAAAAGTGCGAATTAATATCCAAATTATAAAACTTTATAATCGATAAAATTTATTAACGAAATCAATATTTTTGAACAGAGTACAAAAGTGATCAAAAATACTTATCGATAGTTCACAGTTAATTTATTTACGCTAGTAATGAATATTAATAAAAAATTTCAAACCTAAAAAAAATGATAGCCAATTGCCGCAGCATAGTTGCATAGGATGTTGTGGTTTTTTGTTTGAGTAAAACCTGGTAGTCCGAACTCTACTGCCGCACGTTGAATGTTAAAAAAAATTACCAAGCAAAAATAACCGCAAATTTTAGATTTCTTAAAACTATTACTGTAGAAATATTCTTTGCACTTTTTCAAAATTTAGATGCAGTCGGGGATACGATAATTATTTGCTATTGTCAGTCATTTAAAAACATAAAAAAAAAAAAAAAAAAAATTGTATAGGGTCTTGCTAAGTTTTGTGATTTAAACTTGCGATTTCCGGTGGTAAGTTAGCCGAGCAATTCTTCACTTTTCCTACCGATCTAGGTGAATGTTCGCGACAACGATCTTCTTCAGGACTAGACACAATCGCGTCCAAATCTCCCTATTTCTTTTTCTTGCTATCGATTATGTTTTTTTTTTTTCTTTTTAATTTTGTTTTGTTTACGTAACGAAATTAAATTTCTTTTTTATTTCGAATACGTTAAATTAATTTATATAAATTCTCAACGGCGTTCCGTATGAAAAACACCAATAAACGAACTAAAACAAAACTGTTCTTTCCGCTTTGGAAAACAACATAATAATTTCGCTTATTCCTCGAGCAATTTTGTCGGTACGTTGCGCCATAAATACGTTGTATTTTCCATGTCGTTATACTATTATCCGAGCACACCACTACATACACGGGACACAACAATAACATAATATACATGTATTATAATGCAAAACAATCAAAAAAATTATTTTTCACTTAACAGCGGTTTTGTTAATATTTTTTTTTATATATACCTTCTTGTGTAGAAATAAAAATGTGTCCAAATAGGACGACACGTGCCTTTAATCTTAACTGCAAATCTTTGGAAATATTTAACGATTTATGAAACGTTCTCCACTTATTTGCTAGAACACCAAATGATCATTCTACACAACACGCGTCAGACGATAATTATATTTTTTTTTTATTAGAATGGGTTCCACCAAGTGAGCGAATCAAATTCTTACTGAGTGAAATTCTCCATTTGCAACTAGAACAAATGAGATGTTTAATATACCTACGGAGAGACATGCCGGTCATATCTAGTTTCCTGGAAATACAGCGTTGTAACAGCCGACTTACCGCTAATTGAATCACACCTAACAAGCAATGAGAGTTGCCAGTTTCCTCAAAGAGCAATATCCACAATAAAGGAATACAAAAATTTCGTTTATCTGTACACGGACACTCCTGCAAGATCGTCCCTCTCCTATTTCGTGCGTCTACACTTAAGTAATGATAGAGAGTCCATGCAGTTCGTCTTCACGATTTATGCACGGTTCTAGAGGCTGAAATGTGTGTGGCATTCTTTTAGCCCTCGCATCCCTAATGCCTAGACAAGCACCACCTCAAAACTCTCTTGTGATTGCGGACTCGTTAGTGGCAATCAAGTTTCTCCTCATTTCTTCCAATAACTGCATGCAAAAGATAAATTACACAATAAGGCTGCGAGCTTCTGTTTCTGTGGTTTCCTGCACATGCTGTGGTGCCGCGGAATGAGCCCGGCAAATTTGGCTGAAGCAATGCTATCCACCCTCCACTAACATAAATGCCGACCCTTCGTGCACTATATCCAAATCTCCGCATACGTAATATTCAAATAAGCGAGAGCAGCTTTGGCTGTCGCAGACAGCGTGACTAAAGTTCATCAAATCAAACACGGAGCCGTGGTGTGGCCTCCATTCTAAATGATAACCGGGGAATTTTCGATTCCGAGTAGGCTTAGTATCGGGGTCATACTTTTGTGTCACACGATTACCGCTTTGAACGTGCCTCTCCTCTCCTGTAGCTTTTCATTGCAGCTTGGGCATTGCTCACGCATGAAAGTGTTTGACTTATCTAACGACCCCGTTGAAGCAATGTTGTCCAATGATTCTGTCCAACTACAACGAACTCTCAAATTCATTAAAGTAAACAAACTAGGCAAATTCATATAAACTAGATGGTACATGTGCCACCGCCTTGCAGTACTGTAATATAATAAAATAAATAATAAAAAACAAAAGAAACATGCCCGTTTTTGTACAGTGGTTTTTCCTCGGATATATTTAGTAAATTGAAACATGTGTCAAAATGTTTAAAATTTGTTGAGTCGCTATGTCATAAAGAAACCTATCTAATATTGGAGTCATTACCATTAAGACGATTGGAAAAATTCTTTATAGTTGACATTTAGAGAACCACTCTTTTTTCGGTTTAATAATACGAACATCGCACTGCTTCAGTTGGTGGGTGGGGGGGGGATTCGATCGACGTTCCAGTCTCTTTAAGCTGCTTTTTCCCAAAAGTTGGTAGTAGTTTTCATCAAGCGTCTTTATACATTCCTACATAGCATTATAAATTCTTGTAGTTTTTGCAGGGCTTCTATTCCGTAATAGAAGAAATTGGTCAAAGTGCGTACCTGGAACGGTCTGAAAAGCTAAGTATAAAAAAAACTGCAGATTTAATTGTCTTCATTGCAGCATGTCTTAGGAAAAACCTTAACAAGAAAATAGAGAAATCTTAGAGATGGCAAACGTAATCGTTTAAAAATGAATAATTTGTCAAGCGGCGCGCCAGCTGAGCCAAAAAAGTATATTCCGCAATCGAATGAAAATCCTGAAAAAATTTTCTACATCGTACCTATTTAAATACTCCAGAATCACATCTGTACATGAAAACACAGCTGATGAAAATAATAACTTCCCTATATTAAAAAGAAACGAATTAATGCTTTCAATACGAATGCGGATAAATGATAGAATTTTAATCACGTTTGAAACCGCATCGGAATCATCATATATTTCGCTCTTTAGAGGAATTTTCCTATCATGCGAACAAGTGAATAGCGCGATCAGATCAAGTGTTGCAATTCTAGGCTGGACTGTTGCAACTTTTAAAGAATGTTAAAAGTTATAGTCGTGTACCGATAATAAATTACATGTATTCTTCATCTAATTTCCATTGCATACCGAACACGTATTTTCCTAATTTGAAATATTTAACTCGATTTCCACAGACATCCGATCTCAGTTTGGTTTTTCATCTTCTACAAACCTATCAAATTTCCTAGTGCAACACTTTCATTCCTTTCCGCATTCACCTATATCACATTCAAACTCAGCCGAACTTAATTTTCCCCATTTCCATAACCATCTCCTATTATATTGTTAATACAATTTTTCATCATCTTCAGATCGATCAGAAATTCACTTAAATTCATACCGAAATAATATGTGCTTTGATTTTAAAACACATTAGGTTATTAATTCATTAGAAATTTTATTTGGGACAGCGGTTAAAATTATTGTAGAAATGTTTTGTTAGAGATCCTTTTTACATTTTTCTACGTCGAACGTGTTTTGTTTTTTTTCCACCCCATACAATGTGAAAGGTTACTTTCGCGCGATTTTAAATCGTATACGGCTTCTTTTTTTTTTTTTTTTTTTTTTTTTTTTTGTTGAAAACGCGTGATGTGAAGAGGTCCGTAGTGTGCACAAAGTTTCATTGGATGAAAAATTGGAATTAAAGTGAAATAATACGAAAAAAAAGAAGGTAGTACATAAGAAGTAATTATTCGTTTAAATGTGTAAACGTATACGAGCGAAAATATAAAACTTATGTGAATGTAATTATTAAATTTCAGACATAATCGACTATAGATGGAAACACGTGTAAGTAGTTGCTGAAAGGCAGGAGTCATCACTCCCCCGAGTACCGGTTAAAAAAAAAAAAAAACATTAAAAAAAGCTTCCAAAGTGTTTTGTAGGATGAAAAAATAGCTAAACATGCGTCAAAAAATTTCCGGTTTGTAGTAATAAATTCACCCCGAAATAATAATTTTAATAGTTTTTACATCTTACTCTGCTTCTTAGGACGCTGCATTTGGTTTAGGGAAATAGATATTTGATTAGCGGCTTAAAAATGATTTGTAGCGGAATGTTATATGTTGTTTTGTGTGAGGGATTTTCGGTCGATTTTGGTAATTTACGAAATTACAGCAGACGCGAATATTTATCCCTATAATAATACCCGCCGCGTAGCCATGTGCGCACGTAACTGAATTCATAGCTGGCTGAAATCGTAAAAATTTATTCGTTTCTTTTATTAAGCCCTTTTAAGCAGCCGCCGTCGAATTATATTTTCCGTATATATTTGTTTTTCACGTAGGTAAATTACGCATGTATCTTTTGATTGTTATAGATTATAAAATTTGGTAAAAAAAAAAACTATAAAGAGAATGATGCGGGCTCGAGAAAAGTATTTTATCGCTTTCCATTGTCACCTCTCCATTATAAATCAAAAACTTCGATTAATCCTCCAGATATTCCTCCAGCACGGCTCTCTCGGTAGACTAGCAGGAGCGAAAAAAACACAAAAAAAAGAAAACGCAGTTTCACTGCGCCGATTAATAATCTTTTGCGTAACTAAAAAAGGAGATAGCGCTGCGGTCAATAGTAGGTAGCGTATTTTCGATTGCGACCACAACCGGACCGTCAGAACAACATGTATATATTTTACTTCACACTCATACATACTGATTAGTTAAAAAACCCCAGGGACGCTACATGGGACATCTTATCAACCTTTGTTGCCGGGCTTTCACGACTTCCCAGCAACTACTAATTCAGCTTGAACACAATAGTCATATTGTATAGCTTTGGTGTAACAACCACTTCCTGACAGTTTTTTCTTTTTTACATCTTTCATGAAAATATTCGCGAAACCCGGTGCCGGGCGTGAATCTGTGCGCCTTCTTTTTGTGTGTGAACCTTCCCGTCGAACGTAAACACATTTTGTTGCTGGTTTATCTATTTCCCTATTTATCATTAACTCAAAGTTACCATTGTAGTTTGATAAATTTCGCAAAAAGGTCTACTCGCCGGCGATCTCATCTTGTGACATACAGATGAAAATAGGACTATGCTTCGAAGGTTTTTTTTTGGGTTTTTTTTCTTTTTTTTCGAATTACTTTTATTAGGTTAACCGATTCGCAGAAAAGTGTTAATATTATTTTACGCGTTTAGTATATATTTTGAATCGGGAATTACTGTTCCCAGAGGAAAACAATTAAAACTAGCTCTTGATGAAAACAGCAGCAGGTATATTGTACATTGGACAGGAACTCCAGTTTTGTGGCCTACAGAATTATTAAAGATTCCAGATTTTCCGGACTTTAAACAGACTTTATTAGTATTCGTTCTCGGATAGCACTCTTTTATCTGACTCTATACACCAATGATAATTCCAATTAGTGAAAAAATTATTAGGAAATTACGCGAACCAAAATTATGTAATATAGGGGCGGACACTGTGATTGTGATTCGTTCCGAGAAATATTGAAATTTTGAAAATTCCACTTAAAACTACGAAGGGTGCAGAGCGGTGGAGGATTTTATAAAAGTAGGTTAGGAATCAGCTTGGTCGTCAGTTACACCAAACAATATTATGCGGCCGGTGGTTATACATGTTACTTCGTAGAAATTCATAGGGAAGTGGCTTTAAGAAGACAAGTACGAAAATATGCCAGGAGCATGGTCTTGCCGTATTCAAAACTAGATTAAATATTCAGACAACGCAATTATTACAGAATCTCAAAACATTCAAAGAATGTCACCTTCACTCCGTAATAAGATTACTTCTTTTAGATATGCGCCGTTAATTCCAAAAAAAAAAAAAAAAAGAAAAAAATCGCCGCGGTTATGCTAAAAATTTCTTCTAAATGAGTTGTGTCAGATTAGTGCGAGTGTGCGACGACATTATTACGGCTGCGTGTTGTATGTAAATTTTAATATTTTAAATTCGGAAAAACCCGGATCCCCCTTCAGTTACCGCGCATATGCTGAACACAATTTCTCGCTAGTTCCGTCATTTCATATAAATGCTGAAAGGAATAAGATCCGTTGCTGCTAAATAACACAGGCTATGGCCACCCAACCGGGAATTTTTCCGTAAAACCGGGAGGAAAAATAGTAAAAATAGGCAAAAACGGTATTTTTAATAAGAAAAAATCGCTCGAAGCAAAAATGAATACATTTTTTTTTATGTACTTCACACTCAAGAATAAATTACGAATTCTGTTTTATTCATATAACACGTATGCTGCGGCAGTGAAATATCAGTGTGCTTCTACTAGTAACTATTGATTTACAATTCGATTTGATTGAAATGCGCTCGGAAAAGTGAAGAATCGTATCTTATTGTGTCAAGAAAGTCTGCAATTTGTTTTTGGTTTCGCAATTAGCATTACCAGTCGCGTTTCTTCGAACATAATGAATTTGTGATACGGCCGTGTGGAGTTTTGTGACTAGCGTTGGGTGACCTCGCTGTAACGCATTAACAAATCATTTAGAGAGTGAGTGAGTGAGTGAGAGCGAACGATCGGGTGATAGATAAATTCGAATAACGAAAGGAACAGAAAAAAAAAAAAAAAAAAAAGCAAAAAACCGGACCTACCTATCCAAACCCGGCATTGAATGTTACAATCTCTTCCTGGCCTCTCGTCAACAACAGCTTCAGAGCTGACTCGTGCCTGTCTGTGTCTTTCGATTGTATATGCGAGAGGTTGAGAAGAAGCAATTAACACGTGCCTATTGCCGTCATACAAGATTATTATCTTCTGTAACCGCTATCCACTCACCGATTTTTCTCCTTACCCTTGTAGGAATGTCATCAACGGAAACTACCTTTTAGCGTCTCTATAGTTGACCGTCTTCGTCTACTTTTCCTCGTCTATTTTCGCCCATTAAACAAGGATGCTTGAGCGACACAATCCCCATTCTACATTTCTTTTGTAAACAGCTCACCTCAAGACAAACAATAGACTGCTCAGTTTGTTATTGTATTAAAAGAGTTAATTCTGAAGATTTTGTTTAGTTGTACATTTTTTTAAATTGGG
The DNA here is from genome assembly GCA_039619475.1 of Icerya purchasi. Lineage (NCBI taxonomy): Eukaryota > Metazoa > Arthropoda > Insecta > Hemiptera > Monophlebidae > Icerya > Icerya purchasi. Next base: position 348,514,741 of record CM077116.1, on the reverse strand, counting down.
CAGTTTTTTCCCCCCTCCGAGACAGTAGAAATTAGAACATATCATATTCCGATGATAACGGTTCTTTCTTCACAAATTTCCATTTAGAAAAGGTTCCAAAAATTAATTTATTTATCGACAATATTTACGTCATTCAAAACGAAAAAGTACGCTTAACCGATGTGACATATTATGCGTTTTTTGTATGGTGAAAAGGGTGGTAACGCAGCACGCGCGCGAAGATGTTTTCCATTATCGCATTTTTTGCACACATTTTTCCTCCTTCAATTTCTGCTTTTGTCGTGAGTTACGGTTTAGCTTGTCACAGTGATAAGGCCGCCAAACAGTAAATTATCACCCTGTACATCGTTTACGTACGGAACCCGCACGGTTGTTATTTCGTTTCACTGCCAATGGGATTAGCGTCCTGTGACCGTCGAGCGACTTCTTATTTTACGGTATTTCTAGTGATAATAACCTGTGCACCACGCTGGGTTGATGTACTTTATTATATGAAAAATTCTAAAAAGTAATATTACGAACGTTTTACAGATGTCGATTAGTGACGTCGCGTTATAAGTTGTTTTTCCCGTTATAAATTGACGTTATATTGTTAATATTTTTAAAAAATTAGTCAATATTATTCGGAAAGCTTAAAATTTAAATTCTAATCGAATTTTTCCTTCCAATTAAAGTTTAACGTAATATAATTTGAATGTTAGATTGCGCCATGGACAATAAAACTAATACGACGGCCTTTCAAACATTTTGCCCCTGTGATTAATCTCTTAGTATTCATTCAGTGTACCAGTTTTGAAGAGTCTAGTTTAATAAACTTAGCGTGTAGTACCGAAGCGATACACTGTGAAATAAGTGTTTATAAACAGAATTAAATGAAGACATATGGAAATACAAGAATATATATATATATAAAACTCGGCCTTCCGTGCCTCGCAAGGGGCTCCACCCGTTGACTCCGTCTGGGGACACTTCCGGACACTCAGCTCTATCACTCCCGTAGTTCTTATAGAATGAGGAAAATTGGCAATGCCATTCTTTCCGGTTGCGCGACAAAAAAAAAAAATTCTTTATTTAATGTCACATTTTAGGTCAAATTTTTGTTGGGGGTCGGGCTAAGAATGACGTCACTAATATACATGTATGGATATATATATATATATATATATATATATATATATATATATATATAATCATGAGTGTATAGTTTTCATATTTGGTTAAAAAGTTTGAATTTTCAAATATTTCGGAATGCTTAAAATCTAATTTTACACAATTTGCGGTAATTTTTCTCGGATTTACCTCTTTTCTTCAGATTAATTAACTGATATGTCGTGAATGATTTATTCGTTGTAACACAACAATTAATAAACATTTTTATTTAAGAAATTTGTTATCTATATTTAGGTTGTGTATATTTCTGATTTTCCAATATATATTTTAGATAAAAATAATGAAAAATTGTAGGGGAAAATGAAACGGAAACATATATTTGATATAATTAATGTAGTATATGTGAAGAAGTTATCGATAATCTGGGGATGATCATTATTTGAATTTGTGAGCGATGTAGAGTAGCGACGTATGATAATTCGTGATTCTGTTCGCAAAAGGATTTCCGTGTACATTTCACGAGATGGTCGTAGTTACATGTGTGTACTCTTTTTAAAAGTGGCGTCGTTAGCATGTATATGTCGGCGAGACTTTCGGTTCGAGAATAAATATGAGCGCGGCTCAGTGTGCAGTGGACATAACTATGACGTTATCGTTTTAATTTAAAAAGTTATACGATGTTTACATTTTATTCCTTAATGATCTATTCAAAAAATTTAAATTGTAATATACATTGCGGAATTTTTGTATAGGACTTTTGTTAATCGTTGAATAGACGCGCTTAATTTATTATTATTATTCGAAGGAAATTATAAGTAGTTGTTTTTAGTTTGGTTGCAGTACTTAAATTGTGTTAAGAAAGCTATTTTCAATATTATTAGGTATAGGTTAACTGTTCTCTAAAATAATGCTAAATGTTCGTTATTGTCTATTACCACATAGGTTATTTAGTTGTAATATACGTTTTATGAACTGGAGTGAAGCTATAAAATATTGGAGACAAAGAATCTTATATTAATATCGTTTAAAATAATAATTGCGAAACGGTCCGATATTTATTTCGTACTTCAGATTACAAAGAGATTTGTAATTAAAGATATTATAGAGTATCTCGCGCGTTGTAATTCGTACCGTCTTTTTTATTCAAAACCCCCTTACATTGTATATAGGCATTATTTTGGATAGAAAAAAAAGAAAGGAAACTTCAATAATACCCAAACAAAATTTACAGTTTTAATTCTCAGTGATAACCATCAGTCCTTCGCACGGCGCAATTTTTAATGCAGGTCGGGTTGCGGTTGTTGAAATTTAAGCTATTTATGACGACGTATTATCCGATATCATCAATTAAAGATGAACAATTAAAACGTCGTTATTTAATATATGTAAAATAACATGTTTTTGATTTTTGTAAAGATTCGTTCTTTTTTTCTTGGCGTGTCTTCAAAAGGAGGAGAGGTGCTGTATTTATATTGTCACAATTAAAATACAATTCTGTTTGGTGGTAATTTTATGGATTGCCGGACAGGGGTTATTTTCGCTTTATTCTATTAATTTTACATTCCGTTATAGAAAAATAATGTGATTTTTCATTCGGTTTCCTCCTTACGCAGTGGTTATAGAATTCCCTCACGGTATTAGGTGACATTTTCGCTATTGTAAGCGGAATTTCAAAAATAATCCTATATATGTATCTACACGATCTTTCGGGATAAATATCTTCACAGCTCATGCGCGCCGATAGCGTTGGAGTGTTCCCCTTTTCTGCAAACAAATTTTTTCAGTCGTATGTTTAAAAAATTTCGAAATTAGGTTTATTTCAATTCAAGCTTTTCTGAAATTCTCAGCCGAAAGATGGAAAATGTAAAATTTTCAGCCGAAACGTAAAAGCGATTTAGTGAAAATCGTAGTATCGAGTTGGAAAAGTTACATGTATAATTTCGTAAATTTTACACCGATCCTTTGCAAAACCAGAAACAGAAAGCTCTTAGTGTAGAAGGCTTCTTCTGACAACAGCGAAATTTCGCATTATATGGGGTCACTTGATTTTTCATAACTCGGTATCGTCCGCCGGTCGGTATTGTACGTATGTGGGGCCAGATTGATAAGTTCACGGGAAGCGGAGTTGTTTGAAAAATCTGTTGGAAATTATCCGTCATTACTCGGCCGCAACTGCAGACGCCTGGACTGCGTTGCGCCGTCATCGGACGTCGAAAGTCGAACGGTGCTGTAGTCTTGCGGCAAGAAAAGATTTATTTAGGACGGCGGTTTTGAACTGGCTTCGTTATTTCTGTGCGCGACCAGTCGAGGTTATGGGTAGCCGGCAACTGTCCATAAATTGCGCGAGTATGACCGGTCTCTGGTTCTCGGATTTATGCTGCCTGGCGGCTTCTTGCTCGGCTTTCTGCTAAATGTTGCCGCGTCCGCAGACGTACACTATTTTTCTTCATTACCATAATATTACGGTCGCATCGTTAAAAGCGTTTTCCTAATAACGCCAATTCTCGCGATATCGCCCGATCCGTTTATGGCCGACTGCTCGCTCGCTGCTCCCACTTTGTGCGCCTTTCTGTGGTTGCGGACGCGGTTCTTCCGTGCGCCGACGGCCGCCGTGTGCATCGCACGAAAGCTTTTTTATCGTTTTATCGTTGCACGATTGTCGGCGTTGCATTGTGTGCGCGTCCGCTCCTATGTTAATAGATTAGGCGAGCGTCGGACTGCGTCTAGTTGAGAATCTGGAAAGGGCTCCGGGCGAGCAGGCGAGATGGCAGCTCAGGAGTCTGCGCGCATGTACAGATTATTATTTGGAATATGCGCTGTTAATGGGACACGACATACACGTACCGGGAGCGTAATTTCCAATTCCTGGACCGGCCGAGCATTGGCCACTGCCGCGTCCTTTGTTTTTTTCCCGTTTTGTCCTGTATGTTTGTTGTCGCCTCCTGCTCCGCCCCCTCCCGTCTTGTTTGCTCTCATTTGCTCTTTATTATCTTCACTTACGCTTCATCGCACAGGCGCTACAGCGCATTGTTGTTAATATTTTCCTCTTCACCTTTTCACCTGCCCTGTTTGTCAGCTTGCTCTCTGCCCGTAAAAGTATCTTCACTGTTGTACACCGCGCACCACTGGCTATCTTACCATTGTTCGAACAGCGTCATCGTCGTCCAATATCTCTGTGTGCAACTCGGAGCCTTTAGCCTTTAGGCAACATATTGAACTCTCGTCGAAGAAGCGTGCCGTTTGCTTTTACGGCCGCATTATAAATCAAAACGTTATAATAGTCTGCGTGCACGTTGAAGAGCGAGTAATGCATGTAGCTCGTTCGACTTTAGCCTTTCTCGCTTGATTGGACAGAATTTGTCGTATTTTATTAGTCGTCGTCGTCGATTGTGTCTCTTCGGACACATACTACCAAAGTGCCGATCTCTGTCATGGTGTGTAAATCTTTTCGGAACATTAAGATTGTCTTGAGCGCTGTTCATCGATGTTGAGCAGAAAATTGTTCGTGTTTCGTTCTGTGTTAATTTCTCCTAAACATGCAATTTGTTGTTTTTTTCTTCTTCTTATTCAAAAACAATCTTTAAGGGAGCGGTACACTCGTTGACAGTGCTAACTGGCTTACGATTGGATAGTAAACCAAAAAACCGCAGGAATCATTCTCTGTATAATTAAAATCAAACAGAAATGTTGTCAAACTGTAACATCAGTATCTATACAGACTATTTTGACTGCTGTATATTTGACGAATACAATAAATACGAAGTAATGCCCAATGTATATATATATATATATATATATAACTCGGTAATTTTGGTCTCGCAAGGGACTGTGGCCTTTGACCCTATTTGCTTACATTTCTGCTTCTTTCTCGTACTTTGTATAAAATGATCAAAATTTACAACGTAATTCTAAATCGGTTCATATGAATATAAGTTATGCACGAAAAGACGTAAAAAAGACCAAAAAAACACAGGACGATAGTGTTTAACCTCTCGATAAAAATTAAAATATAACAAATGTTACATAAAATTGGGACATTTTTTCTAACGGGGGCAGGCCTAAGAATTACGTTGTAATTAATATTATATATTCATGTGTTTATTGAATAAAATTTGCTTTTTATTTACGTGTTTGTAAACTACGTAACATTTAGTAAAATGAAAGTACATTTTTTATTTATTTTTTTTTTTTATGGGTTTGCGATAATCATCGACGAAGAGGAACTTGTTTAGTATGTAACAATTAACGTTGCATGTACCCCTTATATTTTAATATTTCTTTTATTTTTTATAAATTCCGAATATGATGAAAACTAAAAATTGTGTAAAATTGTTAAAATATAAAACTCTGTATTTGTGTAATAACCTAAACCAGTTCTTTAAATTCGTGTTAAAATGCAGTGCCAACTTTCACGTACTAAATATAATAAATTACACAGTTTCATTAATGAGTTTTACAAATTTGGGGGGGGCATTATTTAATTAATACATTTGTTTTAAAACAAGAATACATTCAGTATGTTTTCTTAAGCAGTATAAATAGTATAGAGCAACATAATTCCTTATTTTTTTATTTTTATTTATTTTATTTTTTTTTGATTTTAAATGATATGTGTTATATGGTTTGTCAGATCCGGTTGGGCGATGCTAATCTATATCTGAAAATTCAAAAACGACATCATTTATCTAACGGTGCCATAAAATCGATGTAACACACGATGTTTGTTGTTAAATCAATAATGCAAGTACTGCTTGGCTGAAAATATTGTTTTGTAAAAGTTTTAGTTTTCTTATAGTTAATGTTTTATTCTTTAACAAAGGTGTGTGCGCGGACCATTAAATTTCAAAGGTTGTGTGTAGATATTTTAATTAACGTGCTTTCTGAATAAATTTATATGCGGGGGATGTAATTGTATCCAAAAGGAAAATACTTTTAACCGTAACACTTACGTAAGAAATTAATGTAGTGCATGAAGATATTTCGGACCCACGTCAAAAGAAGTTTTTTGAAGTGATCAAGATATGCTGAATGAAATGATAAATATTCTACGAAATGATTTTTTGCTTTTTACATATTCAAATTTTTTGCGATTTAGTTTTCTTAATTAAGAGAACTTAAAACTTTTATTCCTATTTCTTTTCCATTTATTAATATATATGGTAAGATCCAAAAAAGTAAGTAAAATAAAGTACGAAAAATAAAATGAATTTTCCATTACATAAATTACTTATTATTCGAGGACGACCTGAACACCGCACAATTGAAGCAGACCACCTCCTTTTCAGTGTTTAACGATGTAATAATCGTTTTTCCGCGCATAGTACTGCGAGTGCATATAAATTCTTGCAAGCAAATATGTAGTTTGGTGATCGTGGACGTGGTGCTTTCGCTTGTCTACCAGATAAGAGTTAGTTCAGTTTCGTCGTAACCTAAGTTTTCGATTTTATCATTTTAAGAGAATGATATTATTACGTATTATGTACGTATTATTGCAGCGTCGGAAAAATCTTATAATTTCCGGTCTTTATAATAAATTTCATACCCGTGAGGTACACAAAAGTTTTTTTTCCCCACTGATTTTTACCTTTTTAAACGTACTTATTGCTGCATGTAATATTAAGGTTTAATTTAGAATCTGTTAAAAGTGTTTCACCTATCATTTTAGATTATGGGGGAAGGATAATGAATAATCTTTTGGTGCACTTATTTTAGTTTCAAACGTTGTATATTTCTTTTGTTTTTTTTTTTTTTTTGGTGAGGAGTCAGTAGGGCAAAACTTTGTTAACATTGTGTGTATTTTAAAACATAATTATAAATATTTTGGTAAGAGTGTATCACGTAAAACCGCTGTTTTTTTATTGCTTACTGTTTTTTCGCGGTTTTTTAATCATTGGAAAATTCGTATAATATGTATTCAGTTCGGTATCTGATCGACTTATTATGATGAGTGTCACAATAAGTTAACAAAATTCCGTCGAGATTCAATAAAGGCGAAATATTTTATTGGAGAAATATGGAATAGAGAAAAATTTCCGCGACACATAAAATACTACTCAGGGAACATCAGAGAATGAGGTTCGTAAGAGTAATTTTTTACGATTATTGAATATTATTCTGTATTCCGTTCGTAAAAATAAGAATCCGATTTTTAATTTCGCCAGGATTTTTAAAAACACTTTACCAGATAATAAATGACAAGGCCGTGTCCGGGGGTTAACCGCCCCCCCCCATGAGAACTGAAATAGTTGTTATAAACACACAAAAATCTGAAAAAAATCACAAATTTAAAATAAATAGTGATGATTTTTTAGGATGTTCTTAGCTACCTTTAAAAGAAAAAAGAAAAAATATACTCCATATTTTTAGGTACTTCATTAATATTTTATGCAAAAAATGTTTTATTACGAGTATAATTAATAACATATGTAATTTCTATTAATGTGTTCATATACGGGGTAATTCATTTATGTGAATTATTAATATATAAATCAAAATGATGGATATTATTAATAGTACGAATATTAGTGAAAAATGTATTGTTATTTATAAAATAAATATGCGAAGAAAATTTTCACCCCCTCTCCAAAATTTGATAAAAATGATATTAAGCTATTTGATTCCCTCCACCTCCCGTCTTAAGTAAGAAGGATAAAAAATTGATAGGTTACATTTTGATTTAGTATGGACAGTGCAGAGAGGGTAATATGGAAGACGCAGTGAAAAGTGCCTCTGTGTTTTAGCAGAATGCAGAATATGACGTTAAAGATCAACGTCGCAGACAACCTCATTTTTTATTCAGTTGGAAAGAATGTTACGGAAAGGAGTTAGAAAAAAGCTTAACGAAAGAAAGGCTGCGAATTTTTAATAATCCGCTGTCGATTTATTGTTTTTAACGAATTAGAGAGGGGGCGGATTCTAACGGTACGTTTTTTTCGCATCTTTCACCTTTTATAATAAAAATCGGCACCTGTGGGGTTATTCGCTTACGGGTTGTTCCTTTAGTAATTTTTACAGCAAAGCTTCATTAGGGAAAAAATTAATAAAGTGTCTATTATAATATAGACGCTTAAAAATGTTTCCTACATCGATAAATTTCCCGGTCAGAAGCGTTGCACTATTTATTCTGTCGACAGATACAGCCTCCTTCTGCGAGGTGATTAACCTTTCCCCTTGATACATTTTTTTCACATTGGAGGGGCCATTCACTTGGTCGATGACGATAATGTATTCAGTTCTCTCTATTGTTTCCCGTCTCCGCATGTTACTTCTCATTATCATACGGAGTTTATCCGTTCTAATAACTTGTGGAGGAGTAAAAAGATAAATAGATTTATAGTCGAAGCCCAATATAGTGTATATGGAAAGTAGATGTATTTCGAGGAATGTACGGAGAGGTGCGTTTTGTAGCGTGGGCTAACGTTGTTGTTACGTATGCGTCTGCTTTGCTTAGTAGTTTGTGTACCCGGTATCGTTGACCAGCCGTCTAAGCTTAAGGCTAATACGTATCGTTTAACAACGCCATTACTTATATTAAAGTTGTCTATAGTTCGTTCTGGAAAATGGTACTTGTTAATTTATACGCCATTCTACACTCTCAAATGCAGTGCGGTTTCCCGTTACCGCTGACCATTTCGTTATGTACGGCTTCCACCTCGAATAATGGGACAGCATTGCGTTCCGCAATCGAATTCTAGAAAATATTTTATGTCTAGGATTTTACTGTATCGTCGACTAATTTAAACTTGTTTTCACTTGATTTAAACATAAATTAGTTTGTGACTTAAGTTAGCTGTGAACACGGTGATACGGCTAAAATAAATACATTTGCCGAAATATGTTTTTTTTTTTGTTTTTTTTTTAATTATTGAAATTTCATATTAATAAGTTCCGTTAAAAAAAAACGACTGGTCTACTTTTTAAGAGAGCATAATGGACCCCTTAATAGCTTTTGTAAAATATTACCTTAGACGTGCTGCGGATTTATGAATTCCCGATAACAACGGTATTGTACAGTCGGATTGCGTTTGTAATTTTTAACAGAAAATATCGAAAAAATAAGCGCCTATTGACGATAAATGTAGCTCTGAAGAATGGACTGTAACTATAGGTGTAATATCGAGAAATTTACTTGGAACATGCGCGAATCCGCATATGGTTATTTTAATGCATTTTCCAAATGATAAACAGGGTGTAGCCCCACTTCTTAGAGTCAGGGAATTTCATTAATCAAGGAAAAACCAGAGAAATTTGTTGCAAGTTAGAGAATTTTTAGGACGTATAGAAATACCTGTGTGATGTGTTCTGGGACCTGGAATCTCTAGCAAATGTACACATTTTTATTCGATATACTCGTAGATAATAAAAAGTTCAGATTTTTCTATTATGAAACATGAGATTAAGTGACGACGAATTTTATGCTGTGTTGATGATAAGTAAAAATGAAATTTTACGGTTTGAGATTTTGTCTGTATTATTTGTCTATAAAATAGTAATGCGAAAATCATAAAATATGTACGTATGTATATAATTATTACACTCGCCTTTTTAGAAATTAATAATAATTTTATTTTTATTCTTCGATCGATGGGTAACACAAAAAACGTATTGAGAAATATTTGGAAATTATAGTCGGGGAAAAAGTTGGAAAAATCAGAAAAACCGTCAGAAGTCGGGGAAATTTATTTTGAAAAAAAAAAAAAAATTGCTATTCTGAATAAAGGATCCTGTGAAATCGAGAGACATTTTTGTTTATTTTAGACGTGTCGTTTTAAGTTCTTAAAGTGTTCACGAGTGTTTTATTCCTTAATTACCGATAACGCAAAATTATCGGAAAATGCATTATTGAAACGATGTACGTTCATTATGTAATAATCTTTTTGTAATTTTAATTTCTAAAATTCGGGCTGTTTTTGTTGTGTCGAAGTAGTAGGTGAGTCGCGTTCCATTTGGCGTGTCGTTAAATTAATTTTATTGGGAATCATTTAACATACTGTTTGTTAAATCTTAATTATAGCAATTCGGAATGAAATAACAAAAATATAAGAAATAAATTTTTAAAAATGTATAAGCGATATTATATACAAGTACTAATGAGAAACCTTTTTATCGGGAATAGCATCGGCTAAAAATTAATAATAGAAATAAAATCGCTCAAGTGCGTGATCAGAACAAAACTTAAAAACAACTGACGTGGAAAATAGAGTATTTCCATATTGTTCAAAATTAACAGTTTTGAAGGCGCTATAAAGACATTTGACTATAGGCGGGAAGTTGTTTACAATATTAAAGGCGGTATATTGATGAATAGCGAACTTTAAAATGGACGCGTCAAGAAAAATAATGCAGATGTAAAATACGCAGAAAACATTAGACGAATAAAAACGAAACAATTTAAAAATTTTGAAAAGCAATATAAACTTATTATATTAAGGGAGTGTTATTATTATTCGGGATTTGGTAATTCACAATATATTAGATTTATATTTGTTTGTGTAATAATTTTCGGCTATGTCCATTGTATTCCCTATATTATTTATATGTAACTCAATAATTGTTACAAATTCTTTATAGTGAATTTGGTTTATGTTTTTTATTAAACGTTCAGCATGAGTTGATTTTTCCATTTCGTTGTTATTAAACGATTCAATATGTTCATGTACATTTGGTTTTTCTATCTGTTTGATCAGTGTATGATTTTCCACAATCTGCGGTTTAATCGGTACATACCACAATGTATTCATATATGTTATTATTTCTTTGTCTATGGTATTTATTTTCTTGTTTTTGGATTATGATTGGTTTTTAATGATATTTTTAACCCTTGTTTTTTAAATCAATTACTTAATTTGCATATAATGTTGTTTATAAAAGTTATCCAGCCTTTGCCGTTTTTAATATTGGCTTTTTGTTTATATTTTAATTTAGATTTTATTTCATGGATTAGTTTTTATTATTAAATAATAGAAAAAACCATTGTTTTTCACGATTGTTTTTAGTATTTTTATTTCATTTTGTTTTTTATTTAAATTTATTGTAGTGTATATTATTCTGTTTATAGCACGTACGAAGTATGAGTGTTAACGTTGATTAAGGTGGTTTGATGTTTTATTTGTTTTCTATATATATATATATATATATATTATTATACTAGCTGACCCATCCACGCCTTGCTGTGGCTTAATAGTTATAATAGGTAGAGAATGAAATTATCCAACTAATATCATCTTATTGAATTTACATTTTATTTATCTAATCTTTAACTTTAATCTGTAATTAATGACTTATTTACACAATATACTAAATAAATTAGTTACATAAAAATTAAATGTTATAAATGAGGCAAATAACATTGGTTTCGAACTATTAGTTACATTATTTTATAAAATTGAAAATTATCTAAGCACTAATTTGTGCACAATGTTCTTGGTCAACCTGTCTTTTGCTAACACGAATAGACTTGATGGTGTTCCCACACGTGAGCAGCAGGCAACATGCGTTTATTCTTGCAATTTCTTCTTCCGATTCAGTAGCTCTCATAACACGCATACGCCATGCATTGCATTTCTGCCACGCGCATTGTTGAGGTTCGATTGTCTCCGCGGAATTATCTTATACTGAAATATAAAGCAACTTAGATGCCTAACAATGTCACAGAATTGTATCGCTGCCACACTATTGTTGTCGGAATATTAAAATAATTTTTTTTTTTTGTTTTAAGTTTATAATGGAGTGTAAACTTTTATCAAGGCAGGACGTTTATTAAATACACTGAAATACAAATAAATTAAATGCCGCACAATATCGCACAATATTTATTTTTTTTCATAAACAACAACTCCGTAATAACACGAACTTTTTTGTAAACAACAGCGAAAAAATGTATTTAATCATTCATCGATAAAAACGCCATGCGCCTGCGATAAACATGGTTGCATTTCGATTAACATCGCACGATACACAAAAGTTGCCACGAAAAGTATAGTTGGTGCTCAAAAGATAATAAAATTGTCAAAATTTGTTTTATTTAATATAACAAATATTTATGTAAATAATTAAAATAAAAAGTAATAGCCAACAATTAAATTTGTTTTTTTAAATTGATTGATTAAATTATTTAATATAACAAATATTTATGTAAATAATTAAAATAAAAAGTAATAGCCAACAATTAAATTTGTTTTTTTTAATTGATTGATTAAATTATTTAATATAACAAATATTTATGTAAATAATTAAAACAAAAAGTATCCTATTTGTTAAGTTGGACCAAATTGCATGTACTTTCAAAATTTTATAAAAATCGGTTAAGTAAATTCCGAGTTTATTCTGCACAAACATAAAGACACGAGATTTTTATATATATAGATATATTAATTTATCTTTTGTTGCGGTTATTGTAGCGACTAAAAAGTTTACTTTATCGTTTTCTGCTTTTTTCACAGTACATTGTATATTTTTCTGTATTTTATTGAAATCATTTAAAATATTAGTTTCAGTGTTACTATTGTTTTTGTCGAAAATAATGTATTACCTATTTTTTATGTTACAATTTTTAAATTAAAGTTTCTAATTAGTGTATATCGTTTATACATTTTAAATTTGTTATATTTGTATTTTATTCCAAATTACTATAAATTAATTTCGTCGCGAGACTGAAAAAATTTAATCGATAAACATCATCGAAACTATTGGCTGTATGATTCTATGCAAAGAAACCTCTTACACCTTCCTCTTGGGTTCGATAATTTTATAATTTCTGAAAGGTAGTAGAAGTTGTTGCAGTTAGTCCAAAAATCGAATTTGCAAATATCACGATACAATTATGACTAAAAATTTTTAAACGAACATCCGTGCGCTCTAATATATGTGGGCTGTATAGATAACATTTTATGACACGTTTATGGTGTGGAAAAAATTATGCTTTTTAATTCCGGCTAATTGCTGTTTGACGTATATTAATAAAAGAATTATTTTCAAGCGAATTTATTCATCTGGCGTTTTTGTTTTGTTTTTAGTAATTTAAAAAATTGTGAAGAGAGTACCATTTTTTTTTTTTTTTTTTTTTCGTAACACTAATCATGAATTGCAATTAAACACAATGTTGTTAACTAATGCGTCTTGACCCGAAGTATATGCTGAAAAAAATGGACCGATAAGTTGTTCCTGTTTTGTTTTTTTTTTTTTTAAAGAGAAAAAAACACCTTTTAGAAAATTGTTATAAGCTATGTCTGTGTAAGTATTTGAGCCCTTATCGGTTATTTGCCAATTTATTTATCGAAATTCTTCAAGTACCCGCTGTTTAGGGTACCCCGAACCTGCATACTATAAACGCAAAAATTATTTTTTGAATCGATGACGGCTTTGCGTACACAATCAAGGATAGGAGCGTATCGGTGGTGTTTCAGCGCCGTAAACGATTTTCTAAATTTTTTTAGTCGATATTTTTTAGAACAATTTTATATTTAGATTAAGTTTCTGATTAAAAATGTAAAATTTTCGTTATAGCTTCGGCTAGAACATAAATTTTTTTTTAAGTAATACAGGTTACAATATCGTGCGGACAAATTACAAAAAAAATTAATATTTTTAGCGGCATTTATGCATTTCACATTCATTCCAAACATAAACCTCTCAGAACAGCGTGTCTTTGGCACATAACTTATATCGTGCGGGGAATGTATTCGTTGATCAGTTTAATCTTTAATGAAAAAAATTAAAATATTAATATTAGAAATGTGATCGTTTTTCGATAACGCTCTCAACAACTTAGCTAATAACGTATTCTACGTGGGGGGTCACTATTAGCATGAGTGAATCCTTATGGTGATATTTTTATTTTTTAAACAAAAAAAAAAAAAAAAAAAAAAAAAACCTGAAACGAAACAAATATATACATATGGGAAAAAAAGATTTGAAAGAAAACGTACACACAACGCAATAGTTTTTCTACGCTCACGTTTTTAATTAATAATTACACGTTGCGGTGCTTATAAGTTTTACATGAATAGATATAAATTGTTTCTTGACTGATCTAAATTTCAACTTGATTTATACTGTAAAAGTTAATGCAATTAATTGTTAAATATAATTAAAATAAAGACAGCATCCTATGAAAATAAAATCGGTTTTAAAAATCTTTAATTAGGTAACTTTTTAAAAAATACTTAAAATTAAGAAATTAAAAATAAAACAGAATAGTTTATCAAAAGTTTTTCTTCTTTAGCGTTATACTATGTTTAGCAATGTTTACAAGAACGGAAGCGGTGTTGTAACCATTTTATCTATGCATAGAAAATATTTTATTTTTGTTCTTTTTACTTTTCAACTTATTTAATTATAATGTTATATTTTAATTTGTTGCTACAGGAAAGAATATCGTTTTGGTTTGCAACCGGTGGAGCCGGATTTTGTATTAGCAAAGCTCTAGCTCTAAAGATGATGTCGATCGTCGGGTACGTTTTTTGATTCAAATTGTAAATGTAAATTATATCGCGCTATTAATCATGTCCGATAGAAATTGAGATTTTTGTCAAAAAGTCATTTAATTTTAAAAATTATTAAATACTTTTATTATTATTATTATTATTATTATTATTATTATTTAATGTTGTTTTTCCGGAAATCTTATAATGATGATACAGAGCGGTTTGACGCACCGATTGAGGCGTAACTAAAAATGGCAGACTGCTGTTGCAGTTTAAAGTGGCGTAGTCTACAAATTTTTATACGCGTATTATTTTTTCAAATGAAGAATTAATGAAACTTTAGTCGAAAGCTGTTTTCATTTTCGCCGGATAGTAGGCGAAACTTCGGAAATTGTTAAAAAATGATATCAGTTTAGATGATAAATAAATTTTTATTATATGTACAATGATCAGATTTGGGCAATTTAAGCTTTACATCTATTCGTAAAAGTGTAACAACGGTTTCTTTTTAATCAAAGCACTTTTTCTAATGCGGTTCGAGATTTAAACGAAATAACCCGTGGATAGTGGACTATCCATTTTTTGTTATCTTTTGTCGAACCAAGCGGGCCTGATTTAAATTTGAACCAATATCATTTCTACGTGAACTGAATAAATTGGTTCATGTTTAAACGTTCCATTTAAGGAAGTAGCGTCACCTTTTAAAGTTCTCTTTCATTTATTCCAGCGGTCGTCAAAGTTAGTTTGCTTTTGGTTTCTTTAGCTGCGCGAAAAAAAAAAAACAAAAACAATGGCAACACTATTTGTATAAAATCAGATTTTTTTTTTTTTTTTTCGGGCTCGTCAACCAAGGACCTTTACCCAGAAACAAAAGGTAAGGAAAGAAGTCGGTTATAGTTCGATCCGATCAGAAATTTTATCTATCTATTTTTCCTGATTTTTAACAATGGATTTCGAGAGGAAACTGTTCGCTTAATTTAATTAACCAACTTCAAAAAAGAAGGAGGTTATACGATATTTGCTTATGTTTTTTCTTTTCTTGATAAAGCACATTAAAATAAAGTAACATTTGCATATTTCGCATTGACATCTAAAAGCATAGAATAATTACGATGATAAAGACAATGATTTGGATTAATTTTCTCGATTTCTTGATGATTAAAGTTAAATATTCCACGCCAAGGTCGTTTCCACACACCCGTGGGGGGGGGGTTAAACCGAGGCATTAGAACTAAAATATTTATAATAAATATTCAAAAATCTGAAAGAAATCAAAAATTTAAAATAAATGTTTATGATTTTTTGGGGTATTCTTACATTAAAAAAAAAAAAAAAATTACTCCATATTTTTAGATCGTTAATATTTTATGCAAAATTTTTTATTATAATTAATAACGTAATCATTTTTATTAATGTTTATACGGTAACTCATGTAAATTATTAATATATAAATCAAAATAATGAAAATTATTAATAGGACAAATATTAGTGAAAAAATATTATTATTTATAAAATAAATATGCGGAAAAAAGATTAACCCTTCACCCTTCATAATTCTGGGCACGGCACTGTTCCACACGAAATCGTTGACGATATACAATACAACGGTAGTGCATTCAAAATTGTAATTCCCTTTCTTGCTCGTCTGTAAAGGAAAGTTCACGTTTTCCTACGATTTCCAGACACAGTCTGTAAATTATTTTAATTATCAAAGTTATCCGTTTGTAGTCTTCTAATCGAGACTTACCGTATTTCCTCAATAGTTTTAAAATCGTCACTAATGTTGTGGATGAAATTGTTGAGAGGTTATCCATTAATTATGTGTGCTCAAAAATGGGAGGGGGGATATTGAAAATCTCACGTTAACATTTAAAGAATATACATCACATTATACAAGTATTAAAAAAAATATATATATTTTTTTTTTTACTTTTTTTGAAGTGTTCCATTTTACCCGTTAAAAATAATCTGATGGCTATTAAAATCTCTTTTTTCATGAATAAGAAAAAAAAAGCAAAAGAAAACGTTCAGAATTAAAAAAAAAAAAAACGAATATGGAGTGAATGATAAATTAGGGATGCTTGTTTTTACTTTTAATTTTATTAAATTTAAATAAATTCGTTATAGTACATCTTAACGTTGTATTATTTTTCTCCTTAATGAAAAGAAATTTAGTCCTCTAACAACTATAGCGTAAATCTCACATGAGAGGGATGGAGGTCCCATCAAATCTCACTAAATCTCACCGAGGGGGTGTCACATTAAAAGAAAAACAGCCCACGTAATTTTAATGGATGTCCCCTAATTGCGTCGCGGCCGATATGTCGTTGCTAAACGTATCAAATGAAAATCTTACCGCATGATCACTTAAAGAATTTTTTAAATTTTCCGTTAACTCTTGCACTTCTCTGTAGTTCTTCCCTCTCCAAATGAATTTAGTTCTAATACAAGATACTTCTGAGGTGGCACTAATAATACTGTAATCCGTACGTGTTACTTCATAAATTCTTCAGCGCTGATGGATATTTTCTTTGCAAGCGTTTTTAATATAGTCTGTAGTTTCATTGTCTGCACTTTTTTTTCAAAAAATAAATTGTTGACGTCGGAGGTCTTTTATCGTCTATACGCAGTTGACTTTTTTTTGTATTCGTTGAGTACGCTTAATTCTGTAGGGGTTTTCAACGTTTCACTATTTAATTATATGTATAAATTTGTAGCGCACGAAAAATGTTTTTGGCAAAATTCTACAAACAAGAATGTAACCTTTTCTGGTTTTTCCACACGTATCTTCACATATAGTTCGTACCGAAACGTGCGACGTCATGAAATCATTGAACCTCGCATTAAACTTCAGTCCATCGCGTATCAGATATAACATTTCCGTCTGGATGTAAATAGGTTGCCAAAAAAGAACGGATGAACGTACAGAGATGAAACAAAAACAAGTGGTTACTGCTTTTTAGAAGGGGAGGAATAATAGGAGAGAGTGGCAGTATGATTTTTTTCGGTAATACTGTGTTAATAGGCGCCGGGTTGCTAGTACGCTGTTTTGAGCAACACTTATGCTTGGTAACGAAACTCGAATGGACTTCGTTTGACAGACTATAGTAACAAATGTTCAAATAACTTTTAAATAGGAAATTAATAATTTTTATATATATATATATATATAACTCGGCCATTTTGGCCTCGCAAGGGGCTGTCCCCCTTGACTCCTCTTGCTTTCATTTCTGTCTCTTTCTCTTCTATACTTTGTATAAAATGATCAAAATTTACAACGTAATTCTTTTTGGCATCAACACACACAAAAAATAACATAACCACAAAAATCCTATTCTAACATTTACCTTCCGTTATATAAAATTAAGACGTTTTTTCGTTACATTTTTCGTTACATATTTCATTACATAAAATTGTGACATGTTTTAAATAACAATAACAAAAATCCTACAAAATATAACAAACGTTACATAAAATTGGAACATTTTTCTGGGACATTTAGCGTTACATAAAATTGGGACATTTTTTCGAATGGGGGGTAGCCTAAGGATTACGTTGTAATTAATACGTGTGTGTATGTAATAAAAACCAACTTCAATAACAAACAAATATAAGGGTAAAAATAATTTATAACAATAAATTAAATAAGTACCTTTATATATATAAAGGGGTAACAACGGCGTGAAAAAAGAATATATATATTTTTTTTTGTTTTAATCGATAGTTTATAACCTCAAAAATGTTATACTGAGCCCTTGAAACTTATTTGACTCGGAAGTATTCGAAATTAGCGCCAAACACTGACGCTTCCGGAACGCTCTTAAGCGTAGCGCGCGCCACTATGGATGCGCCCAATTTACCGCCTTTTTCTTCGTTGTTGATGCCAAAATTCATACCCACGTGACTTGGGCAAGGTCAGGGACCGTATATATGTGTACTTGGGCGCGTGTGTATTAGTGCAGTCAGTTATAAGCCATAACCATTAGAGAAGCAAACAAACGGAGTGCACCTGCACATTTTTCAGTTTGTGTAGGTTTATTCAAAAAATGGGTCACAAAAGAGACATGTGCCAGGCGATACAGTAAATCGGGCGAACAGAAAAAGAACTAAATTTGTACTTCCAAAGAATCGTTACAATATGGAAAAGGAAGAGGTAAATCTAAATACGTCCTGATCGAAACTGAGTACATTTGGTGAGACTCAGATTGAGTTAAATGAAAGTGTTTCCTGTCGTTTAATTCATTTTCTTAGTGTTTTTTCGGAGTTTTTTAAGTGTAAAGAATATGGCAGTGATATTGACTTTGTAGAGACGAGCATTCGTGGTTTGGGATTTAAATTACTTGTTAAGTGTAAATTATGTACCGTGAAAAAAATTAATTCATGTCCGCTTATAAACAACAATGCATACGAAGTGAATCGCCAATTTACATTTTTCATGAAATCACTTGGAGTTGGACGAAATGCCTCGGAAAAATTTTGCGCATTTTTAGATTTACCTAGACCTATGTATTAGACAGCATATGATGACCGGATGAATATGATTCAGCTTCTGAGTGTATAAAAGAAAAATCGTTAAAGTAAGCGGTAGAGCTTGAAAAGGAGAAAACGAGGGAAACGTTTTCAAACTCATATGGCTTAATAGTGTCCAGGTGATGGAACATGGCGAAAACGTGGTTTTAATTCTTTGCATGGTGTTTCGTTTGTTATCGGTTATTATTCGAAAAAGGTCCTTGACTTCAAGTATAGTTTTTTTATTGTAAAATGTGTGCTTCATGGGAACATAAGAAAGGTACAGTTGAGTGTGACTTATGGTACGGCAAACACACCCCGAGTCGTGCGATGCAAATCATTCAGGCCCTGCCGGAAACATGGAACCAATTGCTATGGTAAAAATGTTTGAACGCGCTCAGGAGTTGCACGAGACTTGTTATGTCAATTATATCGGAGATGGCGACTCCAAAACATACAATAAGATCGTCGAAAATGTTCCTTATGAAATGAAGAAAAAATAGTGTATAAATCATACGCAGAAAAGTATGGGCTTTTGGCTGAGAAACTGTAAAAAAATGAATAAGGGACTTGAAGGCAAAGGAAGATCATTGATTAAAGACCGTACATTATATTAGGGCCTTGCCATTCGACGCAATAATAGTGACTCACTAAGTAAAATGAAAAAAAACCTGTGTGGGCAACTTTTTACCACAAGTACTCTACCGATGACAATCCACAGTGTGATTGCTAATACACACGAAGGACGTTTGAGGGCTGGAAAACAATCTGAGGAGGAGGGGATGGTATCAAAAGACATGGATGAGCTTCTGTACGGCTCAAGGATAGCAGACTTAAAAGCAAGTTTTTTTTTTTTTTTTTTTTTTTTTTTAAAAGCAAGTTCGATGTCGATATTTTGATTATATCAGTCGATTTACTACTTCCAAAACTTTAAACGCGTTTTTCTTGAAATCATGCTTTTTGACCTGGTTGACAGCATAATTAAAATTTTTTTTATCCGATCGACCTGATTCAAAATGGATTTTGTGTTCAGGATATGTGTCGCTATCGTCGTCAAACGTCTGCAGTACGAGTTATGCTGTCAACTGCAAAGGAACCCTTTTTTCAGAACGCCATTTTATGCAAAATTGAGACCATGAAAAAAAAATTTACTTGTATACTTCTTGATCACATAAATAAACGTACACAATTTTAAATCGATTGGCGTGGTAGTTTTTTCAAAAAAAAATCCCTAAAAAACACGTTTATTTTCAGCACTTTACACTGTTGCTATCCCTTAAAAAACACCAACTTAAAAATTTGCTTTGAAACTTTAAAAAAACTGCGCTGGAAGGTAAAAAATTAGTCATTCGATAAAAGATTTGAATAACATTAATTTTTTTTTGGAAACAAAACCAAACAGAACATAAAAAAACCCGGCAGAACTTCTATTTTGATTTGGTAAAAAATAAATCGCTTTTTTTACTATTTTTAACGATTAAAAAGTATGTTTTAAGTATACCTTACTTTTTATCGTCCTTTATTTTACTTATATTTTATCGAGTCCACGGTCTTACTTTAGTCGAAGGTACAATTTGACACCAACGATGGCTGAAACCCAAGACGTATTTTCAGTCGAACAACTCTAATTATTTAACACGTCACATGTTGGTTAATTAATTAATTAATAAAATAACCAAAAGGTAATAAACGCAATAATAAACAATCTTAAGATTTAATATTATATATAATATGCTAGAACCGCTTTTTCCAGAATATCCCATCGATCATTACTAGAAAAGGGAAAAGAATATTAGTGAAGACAAGTGTAATATTTACATATTATCGAAATATTTGAATGAGATCTGATTGACCCAGAAAGGGAAAAAAAAACATATATTAGTAAATGGATAAATGAAGATTGCCTATATCTGAATATCTAAATGAGGCGCGAATTATCGCCTAATTAAGATAGGAGAGAACCAATGATATTAAAGATGAACGCAAAATGTATGATCTGCGCCGGTTTCAGATTCGAATGATATGTACACGCATTTATCTTTATTAATATAGTTTTTCTTTTTTCCCCCCTAATTAATGCGGATTATTCGGGGTTTCTTTCAAGATAAACATCATATCCTAACTAATATTTCTTTTCTATTTTCTGGCACTAAAGACGGGATATTATCAAAAAAAAAAAAGCCGACATATTTTATTTAATATTTATCTTTTTTTTTTTTTTTTTTTTTTTACCCCCCTTGGGTTTGCTAGCAAAGAGCATTAGCCTAGCAAAAAGGAATAGACACATGGAATAGAATAGAAATTATATTTTTATTCTGTCGACAATGGAATCAAGGAACACTCCTAGGACAGGAACAACAGAGATAGTAGGTAGAGAAAGAACATAAGAGGCGTTGAAAGGAGCAGGAAGACCAAGCTTTAAAAGATGACAATAAAGTAATTCACGCTCGCGAGATAAACCGGAGCACTCGAAGAGCACGTGATTCGCATCGCAAACATACTGGGAACCTTCAGGATCCAATGGACAAAAAGGAGAATCAGCCAAAGAGAAGCGATTTAGTGAAGAAGGAAGGAGACTATGCGAGAAACGGAGGCGAGATAATTTAGTAATTATGGACCGATGCAAACTGGGAAACTCATAGAACCAAGGACGAGGGGGAGGAACAGGATTAATCAAGAGATAAAAGGAATTAGGATTAGCGAAAAGAGATACATAAACAGAATGCCAAAGTCTAAGATGGCAGGATTTAGTTGGAAGAAGAATATTGTGTGCTGGAACCCTACTAATAAAATTCCCATTAGAAACAGCAGCTTTAGCAAGGAGGTCGACGGCTACATTTACATCAATGCCTGCATATCCTGGAATCCAAAGAAAGTCAATCTGGGTACACGTCGATGAGGATAGATCATGAAGAAGAGAACGAATAGAAAGGATAATAGCATCAGTGGAAGGAGAAAGGGAAGGTGGAGACAGCGCTAGAAGAACACTTAAAGAATCAGAAACAATAAGGAATTTGGAAGAACTTGCAGAAGAGGAAATATAAATAATGGCTTGTAGAATGGCAACAGATTCTGCAGTAAAGACAGAACAAAAGGACGGAAGTCTAAAAGACCGAGAATGAAAGAACTGAGGGCACAAGAATGCCGCCCCAACTCCGATCGGGCTCTTCGATCCGTCAGTAAAAATTAAAGAGTGATCACGGAATAGAGAGTTTATTGTTATTTATCTTGTTAATTATTGTGTTTATAACTTTTCATTATTTTTATTCTCTAATTATTACTGCACATGAAAGATAACGGTGATCAAGCTGTTTAAGGAATAAAGGATTTTCTAAGTTTTTTTTTTTTTTTTTTTTCAAACACCTTCCAGTTTAAGTTTACTAACAAGACTATAGTTATGGCTTTATTAGAACATTATCTGAAAGCCGATGAGTGATAAAAATTCCTCCAGAACCACCAATTTCGGCTGGCCATACCGAGTAACGAGTGAAAATTCGTCGTGGTCTTTTCAGCGCAATCTTTTTTTGTTACTTCGAATTGCAGAGTTTACAAGGGCGTTGTCGTACGAATGGAATTTCCTAAACAGTCTGGCGATACCGCGACCGTCTAGGATACAATAAAAATGTAACTGCGGTCGAGGAGAGCCATTTCCAGAAAAGTAAAAAAAAAAAAAAACAAAAAAAAAATAGCACAAAAAGAAATTTTATAAGAAAAATCGATAATTGGTTTCGTCGTTGTTCTAGTTGTTGTCGCGTTTTATTTATTACTCCTTCGCACGATACATCGTTAATTATGTTCGCTACCGACGTCGATACTGCTGTTATCTTAGTTTCCCAATTAAAGTTAAATAATTCCTTTTTATTGTTTGTGTCCTTTGACCGGGTCTGTTGATTGCCGCCATCTACAAACACGCCAACCAGTTCAGACTGAGCGATATATTTTATAAGGCCGAGTCGAAGCCGCTTCTACGCTTTAAATCGGCTTTCTCCGTTCGCTGTTTGCAATTGTCCAATTAAGAGCAAGAAACGAGCTTCTTAGCTAAACAAAACGACATGTCTTATGTGTGTGTGTGTGTGTGTGTGTGTGTTTGCGCGCGCACACGCGGTAGAATCGCATGAAAATAGCGAAGAATTTAAACTACGAGAAACGTGTCCGACGTAGAAAAAGCTTAGAATTGCGGAGATCTGAGATTCTGTTGCGATGCGTCTAATCTCGGCGATCTCGTTTGTTGGCATACTGCCTCGTACGGGAATTTCTGAGTTAACCTTATTGCTTTCATTTGTCCTTTACGCCAATTAAAATTAATCAAAAGGACCGACCTGTTTTCGTTTTCGTAATTTACAAGGGCAGTCGGGTCCATCGGAATTAACCCTTCTCCGGGAACATTGTCTTGCTCTTATCTAGAGCATCTCATCATCTGGCTTTTATTCGAGCGATTTATTCATTTCTCTCTCGTTTTATTGGCGACTGGTTCGTTTTGGCACGTCTGTTGATATCATTGTTTTCATATTATTCGGAATATTTTATGCCTAATGACCAACTCCTGTTTTAAATTCCTCTCCGCCGATTCCCCTGATAAATGGTTTCCGCAGATTATCAGTTGATGCGTTAGAAAATACCAACAACGCTCACTGATGAAGTACTTTCGACGTTTACCCTGTTCAGCTTTGTGAGCTTATGTGTTGACTTTACGACTGTTGTTTTAATAACCGCGTCAGTTGCACATAATGAAGAAGAGTACATTTAGATGAAGGCGTAATTTTCTCTTCATTTACAACTTGACCGGTAGTTTGATGTAAAATGAAAATGATGTGACCGATTAACGTTTGCCCCTTGATATTTTTGATACATTATCATTTTGGCCGAGTGGGAATTTCTGATAGCATATAGGCGCGTTTACGTTCATTCAAACATAAATTGATGTTTGAACAAATATTACACTCTATCGAAAATATATATTAAAAATTAATCACCGACTTTATGGTGTCGCCATGAATACTACTGTCTTCCCGAAACATGTTGATGATTAATTTTTATTAATATATATATTTTTCGGAAAAGTGTAATATTTGTTTAAATGCGAATCATCGGAAAAAGTTATGGAAGATCTCAAGTATCTAATAAATTGATGTCGTAGAAAGAAGTGTGTATCGGGTGTAATACGCACGGTGCCCTTCGGTCTAAAGTGGCCTGCCGTTTAAAAAACGTAAGGAAAGAGTGTAAAGGTAATCACGCAAATGACGAGGGGGGTTTAAACACGCGCGGATAAAAATATGAAGGAAAAACTGAGGAGATGAGGAAAAATAATGCCGCTAGAGCCAGAGTGACCAGTTCTGGATTAACTTGTAGGTTGATTTCGTGATGTTTAGTTATTGTATTTAACATGAACAATTTCAAAGACAAAAAAAGAGCTTAAAAATATCTCAAAAGTAAAAAAAATCATTTTAAAGGAAACATTCCAATGCTCCGAATTCTTCTCTCTTTTCTTTTCGTGTCACTATTTTTACACTGACGGTTCCTCCTAAGAGTCGAATGGAGTTGGTTCCGCCTGCCCTCCTAAGAAAAATCCCATCTTCTAATATTCTCCTTCCGCTATGTAAAAGTTTTCATCTGAGGTTATGGTATTGGTTATTTTTACTTTCTTTTTTTTTGAATAATTGTATTCATTTTATCTGTCTGTGTAACTTACTGTCAATCCGCAGTCTTTTGTTTCCTTTATTTCGTCGTTCTGTTTTAGTCTCCATTATTCGCCTGCGTTCTTAAGCTATGCTTTACAACCTTCCTCCCGGTTTTCATTTTTCGTTGGTTTCCTCCTCTCCATATTGTCCTCACGACTCAAATGAAACGCGTGATTGCGATGCTGATCATGTGTTTATTAGAGGTTTATCTCTTTCTGTTGAGTTTTTTTACTTTGTATTCCAATTTGTTGTGATTTGCTGTCTTGCGCTTCTTACATCCCGTTTCTTCTTTCCCCACACATTATTCCCACTATTTGCTCCTTCCCACTAACAATATGTAACATCGTAGAAAAATACAATTCATTCCTTCCTTTTCTGATTGTTTTTGGGTAAAGGTCCTCGGTTGACGAGCCCCCTCCCACACCCCCATAGTAAATTAATGAAAACAAATATTTTTGTTTATACAGCACAAATGACTTATGCTGCGGAGCGAAAATGAAATTAAAAGAACTAAAAGATGGAAATTATTAATAAGTGACCCTATTTTTATGAAAAAACATAATCAATAAAATCATTTTTTTCCTTTTTTTTTTTTTCGTATTTAAAACGGGTTTTTAAAAAAAATTAGTTTTTTTTCAAAGCAAAGCTCAATCGTGCATATTTGTTTTTTATTATGTCTAAAAATGTGTTCTCATCGTTGATTCATGGCGTGTAATAATTGGCAAAAGATGTACATTCAGAGCAAACGTATTCCTAGAGTTATTCACACTACGCATCAAGTTCAAAGATTCGGTGAATATATGAAGTTTATTTAAGCAATGCCGGTTCACTGTGAAGTGTTTCGATGACGTTCGCGAGTTCGAATGAGGCATGTTGAGCTCACTACTCCATTACGTATCGTGTCTCATACAATTGCCACTGAACTCGCCGCTCGTACTTCTTTGGTTTGTCTAAAGAAAGTATCGATACCCGGCTGGCTTCCCGCAGTTTTGCTGGCAACTTCTTTTGTAACTGACAATGTCTTTCCTCTATTATACATGTTACATTATAGGTGAACGATTAATCGACGAACAGATACAGATTTCTTTAGCTGATCTGTTGAGTACGCATGCATCTACGCGCAGATATATATGATATGTGCGCTACATCAAAATACGCCTCCGAGAAGAAGGTGATAGAGGTCATGCAGGTGTGGTACCACCTTTTAATAGATTCTTTTTAGATGCTGTATTGATCCGCTCTGTTGTTCTCGATGTTTCATTATGGTTCATATTATTTAATTTTTTCTCTCTCTTTAATAACGGTTATTATTATATATATATATATATATATATATATATATATATTTATAAATATGGTAGAGAAAGACAGAGAGAGTGCACATGATATTCGTTCAGCTAGAGTCTTCGGCGCACGTTCTACTTTCTTTTTCATACACAAAAAACGACATTGCACATAATACATACTGCGCATCGCTCTGTGTCTATGTGAGAGGCTGCTTTTAATAATTTTCGTCTATTGTTCCATCGAGCAACTCTTCATCTGACCGTCTTTGTATTTCAACTACGATATGCATAAACGCTTCCACTCGGAAAGGATCCTCTGTTCGTGACCCGTACGATCCCGCTCGTAGAACTTTATCTACTCTTTCGTGTACTTTGTATGTTAGTGATAAAACGAATCTTTTGTTATTTCGGGCTCATTTTTTATTTTATTTTCTGCACTATGCTGCAAAAACTATATTCAGTTTTTACATTATAATATTACGGGTATGATGCGTGCAATTCTCGGAGGGTGCATACAAGCACGGCCCTCCAGGACACTGTTGCATTTCATTTGAGAGTTTATCATCTCTTGGATCCTGCGATAGTTATTTTCAGTAGCTTCTCCCATACATTGCATCATCTGCGGGTAATCTCTTCGGTAAATTGACAAGACTGATGCGTTAAAAATATGCAAATGAGAGCAATATTTTTGTCAATATTTGTCGATGTGATTATAGGCAAAAAGTTTCGAACCGGTAAAAATATTCGCTATTTTAATATAAAGAGTATCAGTATTGCGAACAGCAAAATGAGAAGTGCCATCTTATATATTTGTATTAGCGTTGCAAATTTATTAGCCAGCATAAATCATTTAGTGTATAGTGCGGGATTGCCATCTGTTTAGCACTTTACAAATTCCGTGTTACATTGTTTAGTGAAGTTTATTTACGTAATGAAATAATGCGCTTTGTTTCGCAAGTATTAAGTTCTCATTTTAATCATCATTCGTAATATTTACATTCGTGGATTTTATTAATTTTTCATCAACATAACTTTCTCTCTTAATTGTAGCGGCGATGGAAAAAAGGTTGTCACGGGAAGGAGATTCCGATTGAAATTCCCTTTAATCATTTTCAATTCGAGGCAAATTAACGCAAGAAAATTGATCATTTGGTCTGCAATATTTTTTCCCCTTTTTCAGTGTCTTGAAATATTGTATAGCAATAATTCCGTGTTAAAAAAATGGTTTACAAACTTTCAAGGGGTAGCGAATAGATTTCTCCTGTGGGGATGCGTCATTGATTACTGTATGACTAGCCATCTAGTCATCCTCAAATCGGAATGAAACTAATTTTTTAATGGCCAAAAAACAACTGTAATATATTTTTTGAAATTGGACGGAATGCATGCTGCATTTTAAAGTAATCATAACACTTATTAATTTGTTAAATTTTATATTATCCACAGAAAGATGTGGAAGTTTGAATTTAAAACGCGTTTAATATCATTTACAAATACAGAGCTTCCCCTATCCGCGTTTTGTCATAGCACGACTAAAACAAAAAAAATAAAAAAAAAACAAAACCTATCATCACAATTTTTTTTCGAATAAAACAAAAAGTTGTCAACCATTGAAAGTCTTGTCCCATCAACGTAGTCTGCATCACCGAGCGTAATAGACCGATTTTTTCCAAACACTGCGCCTATTCCACTTTCAGATGAAGATGTTTCTGACTAAAGTTTTCTTGTTCTAAGTTTTACTTTCAACTTTTCATACTTTTCTTTATACGTACTAATTAATTATCTGAAGTTCAAACTGTAGCATAATACGATAAATTAAATTAAATAACTTTTAAACAATCATAAAAATGTTGTCATCGGTTATCGTTCCATAATCCATTTAATTGTGTATCAGGTTGGACAACATAAACAAAAAGAATAGAGTAGAGGACGTAATGGTGTGCGCATAATCATAATAATGTAAATATGTACACCATTTACTGTAACCATTTTTAACATTATATAATATGGGGTACTTACGCAATTTAAGTATAGCTATACAATACTGTAAATGTCTGTATGTATAGTATGTGTACGTTAACGTATTAAGCTCAATGTGGTTCCCTATTATCCGCGGTATGGTCTGGGATCATTAACCGCGGATTCGAGGCACTACTGTGTACTGTTTAGCCGAAATTGAGACCCCGAAAAATACCTGACGTACGTCATGTCCTGTATGGAAGTAGTACAAATTATGATGGTGTACTTATTAAAAATGTTCTAGCACAGTTGGCGACGACACAGTTTTAGTTAAGAGAGATTCGGAGTCGATGAAATACGATCGAAATAGTTTTATTGCGAATGATTTTTAATCCATATTATTCTGCGGTTACTTTGTCAGAATTTGTTAAAAATATTTGAAAGTACCGAAGCAAATTTTACTCCGGAAGCAAGAACATCGCGTATCTATATTAGAGTTATATTTTCACATTAACTATGCGGTATAATGAAAACTACTGTAAAGCAGTAAAAGTTATTCTCTTGACAAATGTGTTATTATTATTAACCACAAAAAATTTTTGTAAAGTGCGGCTAATTCGACACCATAAACTATCATTTCGAGTTGCTTGATTACTTCGTTAGCTTACTTCGAATTGACTGAAATTGCATAAAATTATTGTTTCCAGAAATTTCACCAGTCTGGGTATAAAACGGATTAAGCGATATTTTTTAACCAAATTAATTTCCTCATATTTATTTGTGGGTACAAATTTTTTCCACCTTAATAAAATGAAATTAAATCGAGAAACTAAAAACGGTTAACGATCGAATAGAACAGCAGGATTTTGTGATAACTAAATACCTTATTTTAAACTTAAATTTCCAATAGACGTTTCGTATGAAAAAGGTAACGATGAAATTGCGGCGTTGTTGTTTATATTAGCTTTTCTCTCTTTGTTTTCATTTTTATGTCAAACTCACCGATGATTTCGAAAAACCTGCTATTTTAATAGAAATTTAAAAATTTGTATGCAAATCGCGAAGAAACTTAAAACTATAATTAGGATGAAAGTTTAAACAGACGGAAGGGGCAGTTGCCAAATTTTCACCGTTTTCAATCGAATACGATCGATTAACACTTTGAGATTCGCTGTTAAAGTATAGAGTACCCTTTATTTCTAGTATTTTATTAAAGTACAGCGTAGAGTAGAGTAAATTTTATTCGATTTTTATACGACGCACGCTTCAGTCTGACAGAATGCCGACGGTGCATAGAGAAATAGCTCGGTAATATCAGCCTTTGTCTGGTTGATTTGTTAAAATGAATAATGCGGAGCTGCAGGTGACACTGTGGTGCGATACACAGCCTAATTAAAGGGTTTACATGCAGAGAGGAAATCTGCATAAATCATTGTCGGTTTTTCGCGAATTAATGGTTGTTTATTTTTCGTAACAACTCAATCGTGAAAGTTGAGAACGTGTGCCATCAGTTTAAATAAACGGGGAGGGCACCTAGGTGCTTTGCTGCGAGGAAACGAATAACCGCGATAACCCCGCAGGACGTTAAATGATAATTTATAAAACTGGATCGCGGTATTTGAACTGTTCTTTAAATAGGAACACAGAAATGTTTTATGTCAGTTTTTCTAAGCAAATAATAACAGTTGTATCCCAGGTAGTTCTGCGTCCGATAATTACAGTGTTGGCAAGATCGGTATAATGATGACAGGCGTTAATTAAAGAGTTTAACTGCAGCACTGTCGATTGAAACCAGTTCCTTGTTACTTCACTCTCCAGTTTAATCACTAACGACATAGTAAATAAATAACCAACCCTTATTTTTCCTAATTGTAATACTGCAGAAATATATTCATGTCGACAAATGATATTAGTAAAAGCTAACCTCTGACTGTTACGATAATGACATGAACGCAAAACATCTAATTACGAAGGCTGTTAATAGGGCTCGAAAGAACGTAAATAAAACGAAAAAAAAAAAAAAAATCGATCCTCTGAACATTATCATTAAAGTAATAAATTTTATTAGAATTTGCGCTCAATAAAATTAAATATACTGTTTGATAAAGATGTACAATTTTTTAATTACCGGTAAATTTGTACATGAGTAGTGTGATTCTGTTATTATATTTCTGAGAAATTTTAATGCACCTTTAAAAACATTTTTTAATTATAATTTAAAATATATATGATCCATATATATATATATATATATATAGTGATAATGATAACTATTGTTAGAAATTTTAATTTACCGGTAAAGGGGGGCTTTGTGGTTTAATAAATCTACAGTAAAAGTTTTTTCGAATGTTTTCTAAATACTTTTAAAAAATAAGAATTATAATAAAATAATATGCTTTTATATTTTTGTTATTTTTATAATAACGTAAGGTTATTTCTACTTACCTAAATAGCTCGCCGAATTTTTACCTACAGCCTAGATGAGGATGTAGGGATCGAAGTTTTGATCAGTGTTTCCTAAAACTAAAAATAGTTAATAGAATTTCTTCATCATTTCTTCATCCGAAAATGCATTTTTGTATGATGTCAGTGGATTGCTTATGAGTTCTGGGAGTACAAAACTGTTAAAAGGTAAAATCATTAGGAAAAAATTAGATCACATATATTCTTAATCGAAAAATGATATATGCGACAGATTAGAAATCAATAATGTAGTTTCAACATACTGTTTTAATCTGTGTAACTACGAAATTCAGCATTTCTAATGCTACAATTAAAGGTGTTAATAATAAACAGTCAGAATTTCTGTTTGATGAATTAGAATACGTAGTTGAAAATTTCGAAAGTGACAAATCACCAGGTCACGATGGAATTACTAATGAACAAATTAAGTGCGGCGATAGAGAACTTCTGAATAAATTATTAGTGATATAACAATATTCTTGGTAACCAGCGAATTCCGGAAGACTGAAAAAAATCCGATGAAATTTTAACTTTTAAGAAAGGCGATAGACATAAAATATACAAAATTATAGACCGATATTGTTAAGTCGAACATTGTCCAAAATATTTACGGAATTGAATTAAGAATGAGACACATATTAACTGATCAACAGCCTAAATATCAAGCAGGTTTTAAGAAGTCATTTTTTCCATAGTTCATCACCTGCATACCATCAACCAAATTATAAAAAAAAAGTAAAGAATATCAATTGGAAACCCATTTTGCCTTTATTGACTACATCAAGGCGTTTGATCCTCTAAATCGTGATTTTTTAATTAATCCTTTATAAGAACAAGGTATACCTAAAGTCTTTATTAATACAATTAAAAGTGTGTATACTGATTTAAAATTCAGGATGATAATAACTGACAAAGTAGGGGCAAATATTTCACTATTAATACAAAGTACATCGGAGTGATCCGTTGTCACCGATGTCACTTAACTGCGCATTAGAAGAAAAAAGGTGTCAACATAAGCCAGGCATATTTGAATAACTTGAGGTTTGCGATCTCCTTAATTAGCTCAGATTTAAGAGAGTTGGAATTCATGATTAATTGAACTTAACAAGGAAGACAAAAAAACAAGGGTCTGGCCATCAATATTAATAAATCAAAAAGTTACATCATTACCTCGGAAAATAGGCACAACAATAGGTCAAAAAGTAGAAAAAACAGATGAAATAATATACCTCGGACAATTAATTTCTCTTGATAATAGGACTTACAAAGAAGTAGACAGAAAAATAAGTTTAGTTTGGAACAAGTTCTGGTCATTGAAGCTTATTCTGAAAGGTTCGTTTCGATTTTATTATGAAAGTCAAATATTCAATAGTTGCCTACTTTTCCCACACCTTCTCTAATGGATGCCCCAAATTGGGTTGTTGATACAGATAGATATAACTAAACTTCAAAATTGTGTAGAGAGGGAGCTATTCTCAGTGTTAAAAAAAGAAGAGATACGGTAAGAATCAGTATTATTAGGAGGAGGTTGAAACATAATTTGAATATAGTACATTACAATAAAAAGAATAAAATGGCGATAGGTGGGTCACATATCTTGCCTCAAGGATGGAAGATGGACATATTAGGAGCACTTTTTGGTACTTGGAGTTCAAGAATCGGAAAGTAGGGAACCAACAGACTAGATAGATAGATGATATAACAAAGTTCATAAAATATAAACATTTCCACGGGATCGCAATTGACATGCTCAAAATAAGGGCATTTTATGTATATTATTTATTAAATGTAATAATCATTTTTTATAGTTAGTAGGTAATTGATTGTAGAGGAAAAGAATGACTTAACTTTTCCCGACTTGACAAATTCTAGAATTTCAAAATTGAATTGTCTGTTCTATTTCTTAAAGATTTATCTAGAACGATTTCTTTTTTGAAGTAGAGTTCTTAGTTTATTTCTCTGTTGTTTGATTTTAAATGAGTACAGGTCAAGTTTTACGCTTAAAAAATGGTGGAGTTTATATTTTAATAACAAGATGTTGTGATAATTAGAAGGAACACTTTTGATTCTTTTCATAAATTTATTTCCACTATGCAAGTATGTTTCATCACAGAGGAACACGAAATGGCTCTTGTAAACCGAAATTGTTTTTTAAAAAAAATTATCATAGCATGTTTTTTTTTTTTTTTTTTTGCGGTGCTAAATAATATCATTGTTACTTTAAAATTTTAGAAGCGGAAAATTTATGACGATCGCTGAAGAAATTGGTTATCCAGATGATGTAACGATGGGATACATTATCGGTAATTTTACAATGATAATTTGTTTTATTAATTTATAAAATCATAGTAATTGTTTGTAATAATTACTGAATAAATTTAAATTTTCGGCCTTTTTGTATTATTCTATTAGCAGTAAAATATTTGATGTAAATTGTTACAGTTTTAGTGAAGCTGTAGACAAAATTTTCAATTCACTAGGAACGGTTCATAGAGTACCTTTTGCTTTCCCAAAATTACCTAATTTTGAAAAAGTCTTTAAAAAATATATAAATCGAATAAGTTTGTTTCTATGTGAATTCCTGATAGTTATATGTACTAAGGCGGTTAATATTTTAGTTTTACTGTGATTGTTTAATTTCCTATACTTAAAACCGCCTGTGCAATAAATTGCTTCATTTTATTTTATTTTTCTTTTTGTTTATTTTTCTGTTTTTGTAAATTTAAGAACACCTGTATTATATTTCTCTTTAATATTTTTTAAAAACTAACTAAATTTATAACATTTAAATTGAATTTTAAATAAATAGGGGGGAAAAAATACTTTATTATATAAAAAATTATTTGATGAACATTTACTCTATATGAAAAACTTCGTTTAACGCTGCTGATATAAATAAAATAAAATATTTACAAATACGTACATATAAATATTAAACTATAAAATATGTTTTAAATTATTGAAAAATTTTGTGCTAAAATATATTTTAAATAACACATTCATGCCAAAATACTAAGGTATTCCCTAAACGAAAATTGTTGTAGTAGCTACCTTTAGACCCCGCAAGAGGCCAGCAAGCAGCTATTTGAAGCTGTTTTTTAATGATTTTGTTAAGAGTATTGAAAACTTCTTTAACTAGTTTTGATTTTTTTTTTTTTTTTTTTTTCTACTTAAGGTAAAAATTACGGTGACATTTTCAGTTTAGAATAAAATTTAAAAGAAGAAATGTCGAAAAAGTCCTCTCTATATATTTATTATAATTGTATGTCTAGTATTGAATTATTTATTGACGAAATATCTAAAAATTTTTGTTTGGAATGAGGGAGAAGGAAGGAGGTTCAAAACGTATTTAAAGTGATCAACGTTGTGATTCATCGATACGTTGGAACAGATAAAGTTTTCGTTTATTAGCGATTGTTGGTAGGCTTATTTGAAATTGTTCTGCGTCCCGCAGCTATGTCTGAAGATATTTCCGTGAACTATAGTTTAGACGGCTGTAGTGATTATCAGTTCTATAGAGTGATTTATAAATTATACCTTTTTTCGTATAGATTATATTTCACAATTTTAAACAGCTACGAGTTTTTTCATACATTAAGTTTTTGTTTTTTTTTTAATAGTAAAATTTACCATGTTGATTATTAAATTTTCCGCAACTTGCGCGAATTTTAAAATGAATCACTGTAACTTGGCACTCTTTACATGCCAAAAATAACAATCTCAGTTTAGCTAATACTTTGGAAAAATCTTTTAATATTTCATTTATGGTTGGGAAATATTTTTTCGCTTTTTTAATAGCACTGCGGAATTGTTAGCAAAACGCAATGTATAATATTTATTATTATAAAACTAAAGCATGCCCATGAATTAATCTTCGATGTCATGATAATTTCGGTTTAATCACGCAATATTCCATATTTAAGGAACTTTAAAAAACAACTTTTTTATTTGGTACAAGTTCTTTAAATATTGAATTTTTCAGGGGAAGAAAGAAAAAACTTTAATCAAGAATCTAATAACGTAATATTCCATTTTTTATGATAATTATTAATCGATTTTTAAAAAGTAATACATAAAATTCAGTTTGCTCACGTAATGGATATACTCGTATTTCAAATTTTTTCATATTCTTCCAAATTTCAGTTTTTATTACTTCTTTGATATTATCAACAACCGGTGTGTTTTATTTTTTTTACTCTTTTGCGTTTTTTAATTTCATCAATATTATTAATAGTTTTAATGTTTCGCAATGTGTTTTTATGATGAGATGAATAACTAAGAATTTTTTGCTTGTAGAACATTTGATGAAAACGAAATTGGTGGTCATAGAACAATTCCGCTCTCATTTAGAATTAATGAAACAAATACCAGTTGATCAGTTTAAAAAACAGGTAAGTTTAGAGAAAATTATTTATTGCAGATGAATCATTTTAATCTTTTAATTATATGCATATTCTATAAATATTTTAGTTTAAAATTTGCTGTACTGTTGAAGTTTTTTTAATATATATATGGGGGGGGGGGGGGGGGTCGTTGTTACGCAACTTAAGAAGTACGGAGAATAAAAACAATTGTTTATTAGTCACATAATAAAAAAAGAATAATTAATATAACGAAAGTTTGAAGTTATTTTTAACTGTGCAAAATATTTTTGTTTAAACTGCATTTTACATTCATTGTATGCTAAATGCGTATTGAATTATAAATGATACGTTTACGTTAAAAATTTAAGAAAAAAAGAATGTGTGAAATATTTTAATTTTCCCCGGTATAATTTTTTTATAGTGTAAAATAAAAACATAGAGGATTTTTAACATGTCTATCCTTGTTTGCGGGTCTTTGGGAAACTGAATATTCGATTATTAATTTGTTACCGAAAACATCAATAGCACATATATGTTTTACAAAATACAATTATGTAAAAATTATTTAAAATTTTCAGATATCGTTTGGTTATTTCGGACTGAATTCTGCTGACGTTAACGTTATACAGATCGACGGATTTCGCACCGAATTTGATCCTACAAGGTATATAATTTTTATTCATCGAGATTTAAAATTTTTTAAATTATTAATCGTAATTTTTATTGTGGAAAAAAAAAAAGAAAAAAAAAGTTATTCTGAAATCTCAATGAAATTTTAGTTTAAAATTTATTCATTTAAAAATTGTTGTAATTATTCAGTAATTTGAGTTTCTTTTTTTTTTTTTTTTTTTTTTTTAATCTTCATTTCGAAATAATTTAAAAAGGAATAAGTCAGTTAAATTTGATTTTCCAGAAGAAAGTGGCAAAACATAAAAGACGTGATAGGGAGCGGGAAGCCTATGTTTTAACAAATAGAAATACGAAAAGAGAGAAATCCTCGAAGAATATATGATTAGTCTGACAGTATCATTCGGCTGGAGAAGGCAGCATGGGGAAAAAGTTAAGGAGGAAGGAAAGCGAAAGGAAAGCAACAAAGAATGGTTAAAATGTGGAGAATAATGGAGATGACAATAAAACGGCGAAGCAAAGTAAATTTGAAGCACAAGGAAATTAAAATTCGACAAACAGATAAAAAGATTCACTATTAGACATGTAGCGAGTAGTAGGCTGGCATGATTGGAAAATATTTGAACATTAATATTTATAATATTTTAGATTTGGAAGTCTTCTTAAAACCTAAAAAGAAGTGTTACGCTGCTACATAAAAAGCATTTTCCTGGATGGCGGATAGGGTTTATAATTACTTGGTTATGGGTACCAAAAAAAGTGAGTTGCGAGAAAAAACGATACAGCGTTTTAATATTGCTGATACATAACGGAAGCTCAACATTTTATCAGGGTGCCATCCAACCGGGAATAAGCCGGGAATTTTGTCAAAACCGGGAAAAAACGTAAAAACAGCCGAAAACAACGATTGTTTTAATAAGAAAAAAATCACATCTGAAACGTTATAAAGTGAATGCATTTTTCACTGTACTTCACACTCAAGAATAAAATACGAAGTTCTGTTTGTCAAATATTGTCGGTAGTAACAAAAAAATTCCATTCTTCTTTTTGTACAATTCTAGTAATCAGGAAATTGGGAGGGAGGATTTTGATTGGAAAAACTGGGAAGACTTGGACCAGGAAAACCGGGAATTTAAAAATTATATTTGAGTGGCCACCATGTTCACACGTTTACAAGCTATGTCAACTAAAACGGTAGAACTGACGAATGATAGTTGTAAAGATTTATGCGTCGCAAAGTAAATTTTTGTTACGCAGGGCGTATAGGTTATTTGCGTTCGTGTTATGTGAAATATTCCTTTCCAGGAAACAATTCGATGTATTTATATATACAGTGGTGCCCCCGTATCTGCGGTTTCTGTTATCCGCGATTGGTCACAGCGCGACTAAAAAAAAAAAAAAAACAGAAAAACAAAACCTATCATCACAATTTTTTTCGAGTAAAACAAAAATTGCCAACCATTGAAGGTCTTGTCCCATCAACGTAGTCGGCATCATCAAGCGTAATAGACCGATTTTTTCCAAACACTGCGCCTATTCCACTTTCAGATGAAGATGTTTCTGACTAAAGTTTTCTTGTTCTAGGTTTTACTTTCAACTTTTCATACTTTTCTTTATACGTACTAATTAATTATCTGAAGTTCAAACTGTAGCATAATACGATAAATTAAATTAAATAACTTTTAAACAATCATAAAAATGTTGTCATCGGTTATCGTTCCGTAATCCATTTAATTGTGTATCAGGTTGGACAACATAAACAAAAAGAATAGAGTAGAGGACGTAATGGTGTGCGCATAATCATAATAATGTAAATATGTACACCATTAACTGTAACCATTTTTAACATTATATAATATGGGGTACTTACGCAATTTTAGTATATCCATACAATACTGTAAATGTCTGTATGTATAGTATGTACGTTAACGCATTAAGCTCAATGTTCCCTCACGAGTAGTGTACTGGTTCCTAATAAAATGATTCAGAAGCGTCAAAAAAGTTAATTAAAACACGCAATGACCCCGGAACAGCTAAATTTATAAATCTGAAGTTGCGCGCGTAAATCAAAACACGCTTTCAAAAAACGGTTAACTTTGAAACAGCGTATTACCGAACTTCAAAATTCATTGAAAACCATTAAGAATATATAAGATGGAATTTAGAATGATCTAAAAAATCATAACTCGATACAAAAAAACTAATTAAACGTAACATTTAAAAATTCGAAAAAAATCAAACATTCCATGAAAATAAAAATTTTCTGTAACCAAATAATTCAACTTCATTTTAATGAGAAACTCAAAAAAAGAGGAAAACGTTGGTTTTAAAGTGTTAGCTTGAATGTGAACTTGAAAAAATCGAAACAGATCTTAACACTTGTATGTAAAGGAAAATTTGTAATTATGCGTGCGTGTTCTACGATACATTTCTATACCTGCAAGTAAATAATGTATATGCACAATTTATTTCCGCTACGAATTAATACTAGACAAACAGGGTTTTAAACATGTTTTTCGGCGCAAAAAAGGAATGTAAATTAATTTCCTATTTTTTTCTTTTCTCAATAATTTGTGAACGGCGTATTGGATGCGCGATCATGGGGTATCTTTTCGGTCTGGTGGTTTTCTAGTTGATACTTAAATACATTTGAGGTGGAATTTCTCAACAAAAATGCAAATAATGGGCCAATTTTAAAAATTTGCTTCTCAGAACCCGAATAAAATGAAATGTTAAATATTACATGAAAGAAGAAATATCGTGAAACGAATTAAAACATGTAAAAATGCAGGGCACTCTTAACATATGTTTTTTTTTTTCTCCTAAAAATAGATAGATCGTGAAGAAAAAAGTCAATAAAAACGTTTTTTTTTTTTAAATCTCGTTTATTGTTATCCAGTAATAAAAAACAAAAAAGATCGAGGTATAAATAATATATAATTTATTTAGTTCGTTTTAATAAGTGAATTTATATGCGCTACGATAGTTTTATATGTTTAATTGTTCATTTACAAATATTAAAAATTATTCTTAAATATTTTACTGCGTATCAGTATTTTATGTACAATATATATTTCTGTTTTTTTTTTATCTAGATTTTATTCCTTACATTGTTTTTTATTCCCGAGTGCCGCAATTTGTCCGAATGATTTAAGAAAATACTTGCTGCATAATTCGAAAAAATCAAATACCTAAAAGCTTACGCAAATACGCGTATTTTATAATCAAAATCTGTCGTATACCGGCTGTATATTTAAGTTTTTGTGGTATGTATATATATATACACACATTTATATGTGTATATGTATATGCATATATTAGTATAAAACTTTTTGTTGTGACTAGTCTGTTCAAAAATAAGCTTATGTGTAACCGAGTAAGAAAAGGGGTTAATTAAAAATTTGAATTTAAACTTTATTATATTCATTAAAAAAAATCTAAATACAAATTTTTAAAATCAATGAAATCATCGCTTTAAACAATATACTTTTAATGCGATCAGTAAATTTCGTTGAAACGAAATATAAAATCTGGAGTAATTGACAATTGTGCAGGAGTACGAAAATGATCATGAGTTACCTTGTTAATGTTTTTTTTTTTTTTTTTTTTTTATAGTTTAATGTTTACTTCTCGGCTCACAATTTATGTGCCAAAATATTTTTTTTAGATTTGTAGTTTTCAAATTTATCGTTTTAAAAATATTTTTGTATTTATATTACTTGTTTTGTTTTATATCAGCTTACTTTAAAATTCAACAGAAATCGGGAAATTAAATTATTAAACTGTTTATGTTGTTCCTTGATTCAAATAAATATATAGAAATAATGTAAAATTTAGGCATCTATTTTATCAGAATTTATGTAGTACGAGTACATAGTAATTCCGATGGTAATTTTCTCTCATGAAAAGTGCCGGAAAATTTATTTAATAATTTACTTTAAATCATTTAAATTTTTCGTCTGTTAGCATTCGTTGTTACATCTGATTTTTTCTTTAGTATTTAATGGTTACCATATTGTTTAAATTTTTATATTTTGATATTTCGTGTAATATAGTAGTTAATTTTCGATTTATTCATTTTTATATATATATATATATATATATATAATGTTGCGCGTAGATGTTTGAATAACAACAAGTACATAAGAGCGATTATGTCATTGTTAATTGAGAATATTCCACTGTTATATAAATGTCTCGCGATTTTATTGTTAAAATAATCCTTTTTTTTATTAATTTCTCACCAGTCAGGTGCCTTTTTAACCGGTTTGTCTTATGCCATTTCTATTTGCTACTGTTTCATACTAATCGAAACCTAACTCAGTTCTTTTTTTACTTATTACTTTTTCTCTTGAGTCAGAATCTATTCCATATTATTTCATTACCTTTCCTAGCATACATTATATCTTTTATTTTGATTTTTTGTCTTTTGATCTGATATTTAGTATTAATCTCCAATTTTCCTTCGTGCTTTCTTTACTTTACCCTTCTTTCCTCTTTTTCAATTCATGTATTTCAGTTTAAGCTGAAGCAAATATTAACTATTTGAAATAATTTTTATGTTTCCGTGTGCGAATTACGAAAACATAAAAAAACCATATAAAACTCAATAATTGTAACGGTTTAACGTATTTTTACATAAATTACGCTCATAAATCGTAATTAAAACGCTCGTTCGGAAAATTTATGATTTTTGAAAATAATATAATTTTATTTAAAAGTCATATAAAAATGCAAAACAACTTGCCATTCGATAACCCCATATGAAATTTAATATATTAAACATTAAACACTTCATCGTAAAAAGCTGACATTTTTTTTTTTTTACTCTAACTTGGGTAAAAACCGATTAAGAGAGGGACGTAACTTCGTAATTTGTAGCTCTGCTATAGAAATTAAAAAAACTAAAATACATTTTTAACATGCGCATATTGGAAAGGAATTTACATGAAAATATAGCAGATATTACAACTTTATATTCGGACCTCCGAAGTTTTGAGTTTTTTTGCAGTCCGGAATATGTTGTATATTAATGTAAAGCTCGCTACGTGGGGCAATGAAATCATATTTTCACTCTTTAACAAAACTTTAAGTTTTCGAAGAGCTCAAAAAAGCACAAAAACAGCATGTCTTACATCTTTTGCATGCGGTTATTTTGGAGAAAAATTTTAAAGTAGTTTTTGAAGTTATGTATGAACATAATGTGAATAATATAAAGGATAGCGCAACTACAAATCTGTGAACGTTTGGAATATGACACTTCCGAGGTCAAAAAAATAAATATCTGCAGCAACAAAATATGTTTCGATTTCTTCATAAAATTTCGAGTATTCAGAAGAAGGTTAAAAAATGCGAAAAGTGGACGGTTCAACCTTATAAATATGGACATTTACGAGAACATTGCATGGAAAATATATAGCCGCGATCTCGCTGCGTGAAAGTACAGGTAGTATTTGTTCTCAAATCACAACTTCAAAAATGTAAATAACAATAATTTTGAAATTTTGATACTGATTAAAATGAGTTACGTTTTTCGGGTAACAATAAATCTGTATATTAACTTGATGTAAAGACCCCGATTAGAACGATTTTTACCATTTTAATTGGCATTGAAATTATTTTCCAAATAATTATGATGATTTAAACTATAATATGTGCTAGAACAATTATCGTAATAAAGCATCTTTTTTAAATTTCAAGCATGTCATAGCTACTTTTAAAGTGCTAATATAGCCGCATTTATACAGATTAGTTGAAATAAAAAAATATGGCGCCAAATTCTAAAATAAAATATCTATTTTACACAGAAAAACTGTTTGTATAACTTGAAAATAAACTATTAATAGGATATTGATTATTAATTTACAAAATATTATTTTTGAAGTAAATAAATTAAAATTATCATTGATATTTTCGAAATAAAAATTGTAGCTTAATTAAATTCGCAGCGTATTTATTTGTAAAAAAAAAAAAAAAGTCGTGATGTAGATTATGTCTTTATTTTTATTTATTTTTTATGATGTGAATCATCTTCAATTCAATTGAAATATTTTCATTATATGTATCGGTAGTTTTAATGCATATAATATTTTACCTATTGCGATCTCATTGTTAAATTAGTTTGTATATAATTAAATTTAAATATAACGTTATTTCCTATTTTTCTATAAGATATTATTATTAATAGAGTTTTGTTAAATTTCCGTTCAATTTCATTAGAATTCTATATAAATATTTTTAAAATCACTTTCAATTATAATTGTATTCAATTTTTCCTGAATATATGAACTATAATATACGAATTGCGCGACGAATTTCCGTAAATTATTGAAGTAAAAATTGAGGAGTTCTTCATTAAATTTATTGATCGTTTTTTATATTATTATAAAGCTCAAGTTTTTCACATTGAAAGAAGATCTGCAATCGTTTGTGTGTTATAAAAAAATAGATTGTTTCGCAGATTAGCAATATTTTTACTTTATATTAGTTTTATTATTATCGACTTTGTTATCGTTATATAAAAGTAAATTCCTATTTTCTTGTTTTTATAATATTTGTGCTATAAAAAATAATAAGTAATATAAAAAATCAGCATTTTTTATAACAGCATATGTATCTGTTTATAAATATATGTGATTGTTGTTTGTAGAATTTTTTCATTTCATTCAATTTTTTAGATTTTCGTTTCAGTAGATATATGAAATAAATAATATTGCAAACGGTTATTGAGTTTTAACTTAAATGTAACGATTTTAAACGTTTTTAGGTATTTATTACTGTTATTTATGAACGAGCGAAACAGGAACAAACTAGCGAAGGCAATCGCAACAGACTAAGGAGCAAAATATTGTAATTTAGTAAGGATTATAGTAAACATAGAAACTTACTAGTCAGAGTCATAGAGTATTGTTTTTTCCGTTTTAACGTTATGTGTGTTATTTAAATATTGTCATATAAACTTTTTTCAAATACTTGCTCGTTTCTTTGTAATGTATCAAAAAAGGTGAGTTATTACATGAATTTTATTCTTCTACACGTAATCAAACATTATAATACCAGATTAACACAAAATAAAATATCAAAAATTAAATGTTTCCAAAAGATAAAATAAATTGATATTGAACAAATTTATTTAACCTTATGATTCGTGCCATTAATAGCAATTTAAGAGCGTGTATACAATATTAAATACATAAATGTATGTTGTATCATGTTAGCGGCATCAATAACTCAACATTCATTTTCTTTTATTATTATATATAGGACTTTTATTGTAGAATTAAAAAAGCTCAACAATTTCATAAATTACAAAGAAGAGCTGAGTTGTAGATTAAAAACAAATTTAAGTTGAAATAAATATCACCTTTATAGGAAAATGAATACAAATAAAATTTATGAATAGAATTTTTTCATCTGTATTACAATTCGGTATAAAATAAAACGTATTCATCGTATTATCGTTTTGTAAATTATAAATAGTTCATGAGTGTTTTTTAACACAGATTATAATTATTTACATGTAACTGTTGTTTTTTTTTCTTCTTACAAGTAATTATAATTGCATTTTTGTGTTTTGATTAATGCATAATAAATATTTTACGAAACATTAAGAAAATAAATACAGTATTGTTTCTGGGGAGCTATCTTACATGTCAAAAAAAAACAGCTGAAAATGTAGTACATCGAGAAAAGTCGGTGATATTTATTCTGAGGAAAGATCTGGCGAAGTCTGGGCCATTAGGCTGGGTTGAGAAATAGACAGCGATTCATCAGTAATCGCTTGACAGACGCCACTCACAGTGTAGCTGAAGAAAGTGTACAATGGTGTGCAATACATCGTGTCGGTCTTAGAGGGATGATCTTAGTTACCGCCTAGAGGCGTCCCTCGGAAATAACTAGTACAAGTTGTAAAACTTTACGCCAGTTGTGAGTGATCTCGTTGCTGTTTACCGTACAACTTTTCACCGAGTATTTCAGTAAATGGAATGTTACATCTTGTTCTAGTTATATTCCTAAAATTATTATTGCCACCAGATGGCGCTATAATTTTCACATTTAAAAAATCTGTGTGACATACACTGGGGAGCACAATAATCAATAGCATGAAGCCAGTATGATTTCAAATAGTTGACATTCATGATGTATTGATTGAGTTGTTACCGATTCAGAATTGTGATTCGAAAATAGCGCATGAGACCATCACATTAGCAGAGCAGTTCAAGATTCCAGTTTTTTAGTTCCTTTAGTTGTTCAGTACAGCATTCTCTATTTCAAATCGAAATAGTTGGCAAATTACTTCAAGCAAAAAAAAATGAACCATTGCCGAAAGTACAAATACGTAAAAAAGTGTTTTTTAAATGTTTAAAGCTTTCACAGTGTATACTCATAATAAATAAATTGCAGATGCAACTTTCTGATGATGGTCGGTGTAAGGTGGCCGAAACGTTAAGAAAATAAAATTCTTTTTAACACAGTTGTATTTATTTATTATAAGTGTTTTTTATTTATAGAAAATTACGGAGGATATGATTTTATTCGGGATAAAACTAAAGTAAAGAAAATATTGACGGAAGAAGTGAAAAAGATTAAGTATATAAAATGTCAGTTCGATGAGCGTGATTGTTTGCCGTCAAAAAAAAGTTTGAAACTGAATTTTTCAGTTTTTAATTAAATATAGTTTTAATATTTAAAGGAAGATTCGAATAGTTTTTAATGCTTTTTAGAACTACGAGGATTTTTATATTGTGTAACTACCTGTGAAAAAAACTTCTTGATTATTGTAAAAACCCTGAAAAGAATCTCACCGCGAATTCAATATGTGTGACATAAAGGGTTACTAGGCGAAGACTTTTACGGTATTAGAGCTTTAGTTGATAAGGAAATTGAAAATGAAATTAATCTAACTCTTTGCAATTTCATCAGACAGCTCAGATTGGAAGGTTTATTCTTCAATGTATGAATTTTAAATTTCGAATGCTCTATTTTGAACTAAATCTGATTAAAATAATGGAACTATATCAATTACATTTAATATCAAAATTAAATACTTTGAACGACTTACTTTTAAAACATTTAGGAAAATGCTGTTTTTATAAAGGAGAGGCGAGGCCAGGTTTAGTTAAACTTACTGAATTGATTTCAAGCCATTTTTTTATGTAACTATATTTAATGAACTTTATAAACCCTCGAAAACAGAAATATGTGACAGTTAGTAAACGGGCTACATTGGCTGTCAGTATATAAATGGATTGCTTTTGAAAGAAGCTGAAAACGTAGAAACATTATTAATAATTGGGATTCGTCAAGTGAAATAAAAAGTAGAATTGAATGGG
The DNA here is from genome assembly GCA_039619475.1 of Icerya purchasi. Lineage (NCBI taxonomy): Eukaryota > Metazoa > Arthropoda > Insecta > Hemiptera > Monophlebidae > Icerya > Icerya purchasi. The sequence goes on along the minus strand of CM077116.1, from coordinate 348,469,989 downwards.
GAAAAGCTGCTTTTATACAGTAAAGAACAGTTTTATGTAGTCATGATTTAACGCTGAAGTTGAAATTAAAGGTAATTGGCTGTATGTGTTTACTGTTCTGTTATGTGGCATGAAGAAATGAAGACTGGATCCATTAACAAAAACAAAACAATCTATTGTTTTGAATATGGTAATGTTGTGATACATACAATTATGAAAAACAATGTAATCACGATATGTAATAAAATAATAAAAGAAAATTACGGCTAGTAACTACTATATGATGTTATTTTTTAAATTTATTTTGAAAAGTTGATGCACGACGTGATAAAAAAAATAAATATTCATTAAAAAATATATATTAATGATAAAAAGTATAGCTGGATAAGTGTGTAAAATCGTTGGCTTTTTGTCTGAAATTTGACCCATTTGTTTGCCTTGCCAAAAAATTGCGATCCTGAAAGTTTTGAGCCTTTGGGCTCAAATTTCAGCCCCTAACCTGAAAAAATGTGTTTTTCAGTTTTTAGCCATATCTTTGCGAATTATGAACAGATTTTGAAAAACTCAAGTCGAGGTTGAAGAGAATTATGAGGCGCACATAACCTAGTCATTGAGTTTAGTTCATTCTGTTCGTCGGTTGAATAGTCTTCCAGGGAAGTCGAAAGTCTATTAATAATGCGCGTGCACCTATTTTTTGTGCTCTTCCCATTTAGATACAGCTTTATTGTTATAATTGTATAAAGCAGCCTCTCGTTATCCTTTGTGCAATTAGAAGCAAAGTTAATATAATCGGTATTACTGATGATGTTGTTGATAAAGTTTTTAAACTCTTCATACCTCGTGATTAATGATGGTTATTTTTTTGTAAGAAATGGTTTTGCATGCTCTAATATGGTTTCAAGATTCTTGTGTAATTAATTTTGTTAACTCGATGTAGTTTGGCTATTATGTTCAGTGTTGACCTAGTTTATCTTACTCGTAATACACACTTAGGTTTACTATTCGTTTGAGGTTCTCGCATTTAGGTTGGGATGTATGTTCTGGTTGGTCTGTATTTAGACTACGGTCTTTATCTTTTTTCTCTCTCTCTCTCTCTCTATAAAAGTGATTATGAGAAATCCCAAATTCACACAAGTGGTTTTCGCTTTTATTGAAAGAAGAGTAAGGGGAGATAATTTTTCATCCGAGATAGCAGATTTTTTAAATTTGATTCTTGATAATTTTATAATCTTCAGAAACAAAACAATTGTAGCTATTACGTTAAAAAAATAAGATATACAAGTATCATTTTTAATTCGAAAATTTCTAAATTTAATTTTCCGCTGTACTTCTTAATTCCAGTTTTAAGAAAAACAGTATTAATAAAATTTAAGCAATAAACTTGAGTATACATATTTTGTGATATTCGGCATTTTTGATAAGTTTGTATTCATTTAAATTTGCAAACATACTTGAAATAAAATCCCACGTTCTTGCACCCCGAGTCTTTCAGACTTCCTTCTTTCTGCTCTATCTTCTCGGCCGAATCGATCATAATTCTTCGTGCCATTCATTTTATATCCTCTACAAGAAATGGGGTTTGCAAATTCCTGATCGTTTTCGATTCTAAAGGCGTTCTTCAAGCCATCTCCTCTTCTCCTTCTCATTCTTCTGACGGTATCATTCTCTCTATTCGATCTCTCGTCTCCTCTTTATGCTCGTCCCGTTCCATTCTCCTATGGGTTCCTAGTCATTCCAATATAGAGGGCAATGATTCAGCTGATCTTTAGCTCGTTCAGCCGCCCGCAATGGTCCTTTCCTCGACTCTCCGTGATTCAGACATTTTTTCTCTATCACGCTCTAATTATTCGAGACACTTTCTTTGGACACGTATCCTTCTTTATTCTCTAATCATTGTTCATACTACTCTCTTATTCGACCGGTTCCTTGTTTCCTGCCTTGGTTTCATTCTATTCCTGTCTGTCGTCGTTCTACTGTTGTTTCCTTAATTAGACTCAGAATCAATCATTCTCTACTCCCTTCTTCTCGCTTTCGATTCGCTTTGTTCCCTTCTCCTTTCTGCTCTCTTCACACTTCTGAGCCTTCTATTTGTGACTTAAATCATATCCTTTTCGAATGTTCTGCACTCTCTAACGAACGCTCCCTTCTTTGCGTCAAACTTTTAGCTTTGGGTCTTCCTACTCCCTTTAACGTTACTCATATCCTTTCCTTTCCATTGCCTTCAGTTATTCCGTTGCTGCTGTCCTTTGTTTTTTCCATTTCTGACCGTCTGACTATTCAGTTGTTCTATCTTTTAATTTATCATGTTGTTGGTTCAAGGCCGCTGGCGTGCCCCCAGGGTAGGCAAAAAAAACAAAAATTAAAAACTGAAATGAATTTGTTTTGCATTATAGAAATTTTAAAACCATTTTTTCACTCAATAACTACCCAATGCACTGCAGGTATATATTTACTTTAAAATAATGCTATTTTAAAAATGGCTGTTTGGCTATTTTTCATTAAAAAATATTTTTGAACCGTGTTGCTGTTTTACCTTAAAATTTTCGTCAATATTTCGCTTGTGTGCCGCTTTTATAGCTTCAGTTCTACACAAGACTATTATCACAGTATTTTTAGCCAATTGCAGGTAGTTACAAATCTGCAGCGGATCTATTTATTTTGTAATGAATTGTACGCGATATATTTAATTCCGTAAAAATTTTAAGCAAATTATTAAAATAAAGATAAGGTTTCTGAAATTTTTAAATCTGGTTTATTTCTCTTCCTTATTATAATAGTTAAGCTGGGCTTTATTATGTTTAAATAACTTATTTTATTTATTTATTTATATACGGCTTTAACACAACTGTGAGGTTATCAAGCTGCGCCTATGATTTTAATTACAGAGTATAATATAAATTACTGTTTTTGAAGAATAGGAAGAGATCATTTATATATGGACACTATTATTACGTAGCAATTGGGATAGGTTTGAGGATAGATTAAATTTTTGGCGGGATTTGGATAAATTATTGCAACTTATGGAGGCGGTGTGTTATTGAAAAGGTATGTAACCCACATTAGAATGACCAAGCCCCTTAATCTAGTTGAAATTATTTCTTCTTTTCACGATTTTCGATCGGATGACTCCCATTCTTCGATCTTTTCTTTTATGCCACTGAGATAGTTTGTGGATGAGGTCGATCTCCTATTCTGCATTCTATAATTTTGTAATTTTCTCTTTATACACGACCTTTAGATCATCTGCGGCTATTACGGTTTCAGTATTAGTATGCAGGAACAGCGAATTCGTTGTTAGTTTATTTTCGATTTCGTTGCCCTTTATTCCTTTATGACTCGGGATCTGTATCGATAGAATATTCAGTTCAATGGAATGTAATTTCTGTTGTTATTTCTTGGATTCTCTGCACGGTAGGGTTGGTGTTAAATATCAATCGGATATTCGTGAGAGCGCTAGCCGAGTCGGTTAGTATTATAAACTGGTGTCTTAGATTAATAGTTATTAAGGAATTTGATTTGTTGTGAAAGTTATTCAATGTGTCTAATACTTATACGGCAAAAAACATATTCAAATTCTTATTGACTGCAAAAGTATTTTAATGCTAAGTGCTACACAATAAATATAAATGGCAATAGACATGAAAGAGAAAAATTTGATTTTTTACTATCTATAAATAGTATTTGTTCTTGGTACGTTGACGTTTTAATAACTGGAAATGATTTTTAGTTCGCTTTATTCACTAGTTTAATCTCGATGTGCTTACTTCCGTAGAATAGGTAATACGCTTATAAATTTATAATGACCATATTCAGGCCCGTACGTGAAATGTTATTGATCATTTAATTTAATTTATAATATTTTTCGATTCCTTACTTTTATATTTTTACAAAAATATGAAGTTTTACAAAAAGCAATCAAATTTTTAACAGAGCGGTATGAAAATTGAAAAGTTTAACAACGGGCTCAAGTGAGCATTGCGAAACCGTTGTTGACTTAACACCAATTATACTGATACGGTTCGCTGAGTAAGCTGCTGCAAAAATTATTTCTTTCTGTATCGTAAACTCAATCTCCGTTCTTCGTTTCAGGATTTTAAATAAATTTCATTATATAGAATATAAACCGAGAATATCTTAAATTTTGTATTTAATATACAGTTAAAAATTTATTTTAATAATTTATTATACTTCATTACTTAATTAAAAATGAAATTGAATAATATACTTATTTCGGCATTCTTAAATTTTTTAAATTTCAACTGATTTATGGCTGCAGAATATTCTTGATTTTCTTCTTTTAATGTATAAATTAAAATTAGTTGTAAAATTAATTTCCCCCTTTTTTTGATTAGATAATTAAAACATACTAAATTTTTTCGAAATTAATGCGAGTACAGGGAACAAAAAATAGGTGCTGGGACAAAAATTACTGAAAGATTCCAGAATCACTTTGTATTTATGTGAAATTGTAATCAAAGTCAGTTAAGCGTGTGATCTCCTTCATGTGCTGAAGATTTTGTACGAGTTTGATTGCTATAAATTATATTTATACAATACTAAATTCAAAACAGATATTTTCTATTTTCAAGTTATAATCTCATACGTTAATGCATATAGATGCTTATTTATGGAACGCTTAAAAATTTTCAAGTGTGATAAAGAGGGAATTACGCTTTTTTGAAGATTTATTAAACGTCGAAAGTTTCGGTAAGCAATCAACGTATGATCTTTTAAGTCTTCAAAATAGGAAACTTCCTCCCGCTGCTAAGTACTAAAATCCGGGCGTGCCAATTTTGGTGGTTATAATGACTATATTTTTCCTTTTAAGTTCCCTCCTCATGTACGTATTGTAATGAACTGGAGATCCCTGATTACGAGCGTCATTTGTTAGGAATTGAGGTTCCTGGTACTGCACCACATGTCCAATTAAAAGAGATTTTTGCTCGAAAAAACACGTATATTCCACACAAATTTACCTATAAAAACAACTACGGACACACATACCGATATAATACTCCTTCGTGATTAGCGTAGTATAAAAAAAATTAACAAATTTTAATAAATCACAATCTCTGCTTTCCTAAGGCCGCCGCATATTGAACAAAGCGCACGCGTAACATATGCAGAGTTTATTCTTTAAAACGTGTATTCAAACGGACAACCGCACGCCTACGCACAACCTATGGGGTCATGCGTGAGTCGCCTGTGCGAATGAACACACACTAAAATATGTTTCTTTCGCAATCGTCAGGATGAGTTCCAAGATTTTTATTCCGATGAAAATAGTTTAGTGTACCGTATCAATATTTGTGCTGTTATGGATGCACTTAATCATTATCATAACCCTACTGATTGGAGACTGTTCATTGATTCGTCAAAAATTAGCTTAAAAGTGTTAATGGTAACAAATTTTCTTTTGTGCCATTGGCATATGCAACAGATGTGAAAGAAACATATGACAATATGAAAATATTGTTTGAAAAAATACAGTATAACCGGGGTATCGTTGGAAAATATGTTGCGATTTAAAAGTTGTCGCGTTATTAACGGGTTTGTCACTAGGCTACACAAAATTTTCTTGTTTTTTATGCGAATAGGACAGTGGCAAGACAAATCATTATTTAAAAAAGGAATGGTCTAAGCGTGAATTACTTTTGCCCGGACAGAAAAATGTATGTAATGTTCCACTGGTTAATAAGGAAAATATTCATTTGCTTCCACTTCATATCAAATTAAGGCTATTTAAAAACTTTTTTAAGGCGATGGATAAGGATGGTGCTAGAGCATCCGTTATTTGAAATACAAATTCCCTCGTATTAGCGACGCTAAAATCAAGGAAGACATTTTTGTGGGGCCCGAAATAAGAACTTTGATTAAAGATGAACAGTTCCATAATATATATTGATCCAATTGGAGAAGTCAGCGTGGGTAACAATTATAAACGTTGTAGAAAACTTTTTACGAAATAATAAATCCCCGAATTACCTACCCCCACATTGCAAGTGAATTATTGGGTGTAATATGTCCTTGAAAATTTATTTTTTCGATTCATATTTGGATTTCTTTTCGGATAATCTCAGTGCCATCAGTGACGAGCACGAGGAACGCTTTAATCATTAAATAGCAGTAATTGAAAATAGGTACCAGTGACAGTGGAGTACAAGTATGCTTGTAGATTACTGTTGGACGCCAAAGAGGAATGTTCCAGATGCCAAATACAGAAGAAAATCATTAACTTACACTTTTTAGGTAAGCTGAAATGCCAATCAACCATTAAAATTTGTAGTTTTTCTTTCAAATTTTACCGCGCATATCACAAAAAAGAAAACGGTGGGTGATGGAAAAAAACTAATTGTATATTTGAATTCAGAGTAAAAAGTTCTTTAAAGATCACATATGCTGTTACATATGCCAAAAAAAGAAGTTTGATTTTGTTTCTGTGTTATCGATATTAATCATCTTCATCTGTTTCTTACTAGCGAACCTCTTAAATATACATGTGTTGTAAAAATCTGTTTGTTTATATTCGCCGAAAGCCGTTATTTTAAAGGAATATCAAGTGACGGTGTTAAAGAGGTCTCCTGTTTTATTTACAAAACAGTAAAATATTGTAATTTTTTTCCAGTTACATTTACTTCATATTTGTACTCGCCTTCTGATGTCTATCTAGCCTTTTAATTTTTATTCAACAGATAAAAAAAAGAAAGCAAGCGCACGAATGATTTTGTGTTGGAAATAACGCGTCATAAATGTCGAAGTTTAGACTGAGGTCGAAGGGAGATAATTCTGAATTGGGCTTCGTGGACATCATCAGTAAATAAGTATAAAAGACTCTAAACGTAGCACTTTTCGTGCTATCGAAAATAAACAAAATAACGAAGTCATACGAAAAACCGAAGTGAAAAAATACTATTAAAAATATTTTATTCAAACATAATAAGGACTCTGATAGAAAATATTTGCAATTTTGTTTTTCTTCTTTTTTTGAGGTTATCGACAGTAGACGATTGCCCAATAACAGAAGTTAAATTTATTCAAGGAGAGGAGACTTAGAGTACCGAACTGTAAAGGGAAAGAGTACATACTCGTAACAGCCTAATAGAAATATATCAAGGATAAATACATTGAGGAAAGACTGCGTTTGGAATAAATTTAAGGAAAAGTAATGGATAAAACAAGGTAGAAAGTGAAAAAAGCTAAAAAATCACAAAAGAAAAAATAAGAAAGAGAAACAATCGCTCACGTAGGTCACCACCGCAAGTTATTCTATTCAAAGTTTAGTGTTGGTTCCTAAAATCACATCCGTTTTATCGGCCAGCATGTAGGAAACCTTATTGTGATATTTAGTGAAATATGTATATTAAAATACAGTTCGTCGCTTTTTTTTTTAGACTTAAGTGTATTGGGGCTTGGCTCGTCGCTATTACGTCAGTAAATATGACAGATGCAAATGAATTTAATAATTTGAAATTTTTGCTGTTGTTTACTTGTTGCCGCATCGAACGAAACGTTATACGACTTTTTGTCATAAAACAATGCGAAAAATTCCCAAGTTTAAACACGTTGTAATTCTAATTTTTCTTCGAATTTTTCTTTTAGTTTAATTCAACTACTATTTGTAATCGCGGTTGCGTTGATAAAATTGTTACTTACATCTTTTTAGCTGTATTGCTCAATTTATATGTAACTGTATTATTAGTCATTTTAATTATTGCATACCATTATAGTTTTTAATTAACTTTTGTTAGTCTAATCTATGCAATATTAAACAATTAATGTCTAACAATTAATTCTATATTTCATAGTTTTACCAAAATTTACAGTATAAATTATAGCGATTATTTTTAGTTGATTAGGTAATTTTCTTCTATAGTTTGTTGAAGAGAAGATTTATAAGGTTGTGGTTCGTATCGGTTTAGATAAACGACCAGTCGGATAGACAAAAATTGTAAGAACTTAAAATTATTAAGATAATAAAAGACTTTTAAAAAAATTCTACACAAACGATAATGTAACGCTCTCTAATCAATATATTTCATTACTAAGATCACTTATCAGTTTTCGTCATTTATTATAGAGTGCGCTAGTTAACCAGTTTAGTGAAATATCTCAGCCTCTCACTGGTTTAGTATTATGCATTATGAAATTGTTTAACTGTTTGACTTGTAGAAATTAATACTTTTTTTACCAGCTGATTGTTCATTGAAGGCAAGTTCTGTTTAATATTATTTTTTCACGGGTAAATACGCACTCAGTATTGTCGGCAAACGGTACTTTTTTTACTTTTTCATGTAAGTGTACAAATAATATTTTTGAATAATGTATATTTCGTATATAAATTAAAACGTACAACAGTGATAAAAATAAGTTTATGTTACAGTATTAGGTGATTTTAGTTTATTGTTTTATCGGTTCTGTAGTAATAATAAATAGAGGAAAATTTTTCAGATATTACCGAAAGAAAAATCATAATTACATGAAGTATTGAGTTTTTTGATAAAATATCTTACCGAATCTTTATTGATAAATTCATAAGAGAGAATACTTACAGGTAAATTTAATTTAGAGGGCAGTTAAAAAACAACTATGTAAGTAAAACGACATATTATATATGTATGTTTAACGTTGAAATTAATTCATTTAAAATAAAAAAGGAAAAAGAGAAAAAGAGTCTACATCGATTTTCGTATTAAAATTTCACTTTCCGTTCTTCCGCCAAAATAAAATATCGCCTTTTCATCAAAATCGCGGATTTGATTACGAATAAAACTGTTGTTCACCAAAATCGTTGATAAAGCATTAAGCTTTTCTTCATTCGTCGAACTGTTTAAAATGTTTTTATTTTTTTAAGAGTTAAAAAGCATCGTTCAGGTTCAGCAGTTGATACCGGAATGGTTATGGTAATTTGAATTAATTTTTTCGTTTCACTAAAAGGTTTAATTCGCATTTTCAGACCGGTAAGAAAGCATATTTAAGCAACCAGTACTTCTGTCGAATAAGAGATTTACCTGGAATTGAGTAAAACTGAGCGACCGATTCAGTAATAACTGAATCGGTCGCTATGTTTTCTCTAAATAGAAAATTTTTTTACATTTACTAATTTAACGGCTTCTCATTTCTTTTATTTAAAAAATTATTGTGTTCTGTACTTCTTTAGCAACGACAGAATTTGTATTCATGGGCGCCGCCAAGGTTACACATTCAGGGAGGTGCATCTGCATCTACACTAGGGTGGGTCAGAACAATCGACTATTTTTTTTTTACTTCCGATATCGAATTCAGAAAATTAGATAAATTTTCATTTTTAGATGTAGCAGAAGATATACAGAACCTTTATGGAGGTTTTCTATATAATTTAATTGCCGAGGCTACCACGTGGTACGAGATATTGAAGACAAATGAAGCAAGTGATGCGGCTTTAAATGAATGCATTGTTGAATACGCAGATTTGATTGCTCGAGCCACTCTGTTTTACTCAGCGGTATGTGGGGCAATTAAAATTGGTTTAACTATTCCAGCAACAGCATGTAGCATTGAACATACATTTAGCATGTTACGACGTGTCAAGACTTGGAATCGGTCAATGATGGGAGCTAAGCGGCCTGTGCATGCTCAGTGTTCACAGGAAAAGAATAGAGGAAGACACTGAATTTATCGACAAGGTGATAAGCAAATTTGAACAGCAATCCAGACGTCTTAAATTTTTATTCAAACGGTGATTTATAAAAAAAAAAAAATAGACCCCCTTGCACCCTCCTCCCGGCGCTCGTGTTTGTATTCCTATTTGCGATTATCTTTTTTTTTTTTTTTTTCGTTACTATACTTTAGACAATTTTCAAATTCATTAAAATTAATTTGAAATGTAAAATTTCTAATTTCGGATACGGTTTTTTTAAAAATTTGCATAATTTTTAAAAGAGTTATGCATTCCTTTACTATTACATTGAAACTGATTGAGCGTCTGAAAAAGTTTAAGTCAAAATAGGAAATCGGGACTTCATAATCGTAAACTGTAGGCCTTTCTGTGTGTAACTGTTTTTTACATTTTTGCTGCAACAGTTTAGAACATTTTAATGACTCTTTTATTATTTTTAATAGGCTTGCAAAATTGTCAGTAAAATCATTGGCATTTTCTACTACCGACTTACTTCCACTATGCATGTCAATAAGGAGCATAAAATTTGTTAATGAAAAAATGATGCGTGCATCAGTGTGTACACGCGGAGGAAGTGGAACTTCTTTGGTTTATATGTATTAAATTCTATAATAAAGTTTTATTTTAAATTAATTTTTAGGATGGAAAAGGTATCAGTATAAACAAAATTTTCATTTTCAATAAATAATAAATTCAAAAAATTTTATTATATACATTTATAAAAAAGATATCATTATCATTGGTCTATTTCAGTTATGCTTATGGGTGTTTCAGTACATGCTTTTGTTATCAAAGGTTTGCGGTAAATAAAATAAGAAATATAAGTTTTGCACTCAATATCATCTAAAAATCTTGAAAACACTGCATCAATCGTTGTATTTGATTTTGTCGTTGATATCATCCTGTTATTTTGTAGAGATAAGTTCAAATTGTCTTTTAAAAATTCAATCAATTGTAGAGAGTTGCCTAAAGAAAAATTGACATTAAAATCTCTACTTAAAATCATAGGTATTTTGTCATACACGTTGATTTTAGCGGGGCGTCCATATGATTTAAAAGCTCGCTAACCGACTAAATTTATAATGTATCGTATCGTGAATATCTTTCTATAGAGTGGCGTGTACACGTACTTATTACATGTATATATATATATATATATATATATATATATATATATATATATATATATATATGAGAATGCTCATAAACTATATACTATACGAAGTCCCGTAGTCAGTTGCGGCTCATGACAAGTAAATCTGGGGGGCTCTAATGTAAAATTACAATAATTTAAAAAGTGTAATGACGTAAACTTACCTTGCTATTTTGTCTACATTTTGAACTAAATAAAACTGGTTTAATACATTCAAGTTCTGATTTAATTAAAAAAAAATGTGAATGCATTTTGTATTTAGATTGAAATTTATTAAATAATATTTTCTAATCTTTTCCTTATATAATGTACAATCCTTTGCGTTGAGTAAGTTTCACTGTTGACGGCCCAAAAAAAAAAAAAAATTACATGTGGCATAATTTTATGGAATAAGGTAAGCCAAAATATAAAATCCGGGTCTTTTAAGGTTCTTCGTAAACTATATACGCTTCCTTGCATGTAATATTTTTATTGCATTTTTCTTTAAGTTCTTCGAAATATTCTATTCATTTTTCTCGATATTCGAAAACAATATTTACTGTACGCATATTATAGTTCCAACTTGTACTGACTGTTCCAGGAAATTTCCGATTTACAATTTCTTGCAGCACATCACATCTATGAGCAGAATTTGAAAAAAAGCTTGCTATAGCGGACAAATTTGAAAAAAAGATTTCAATTTTAGAATCCTGGCTTGTTGCTTTTTGCACAATTAAATTCAACTGGTGCACATAACAATGAATAAAATGACAGTATTTATATTTTTGTTTTATCTTCGCCTATACGCCATTTGTAGAACCGCTCATTACATTTGCTCCATCGTAAATTCGAACAATAAGCTTAAAAAGTTAGTCTCCAATTAATTTATCTAATTCAGTTTCTAAAATATTGAGCGTTTGAAAAATCACCGTAAAACAAGTGTCGACAAAAAGCGATGCGTCTTGCATTCAAAAGTAACAAAAGCTATATCGCAAAATGTATTATTTAAAGAAGAAAAGCAAGGATAGAAATAGAACAAAAAAAAGCAGCAAATTAAAACAGTGTGCTTCGCCGGGTAAACGGACGACGCGACGCGTGACACGGATCTATTGTAAAATTGACGAGGGCTCATTTATCGAGAGCCCACAGACGCCTTTAAGTTACGCTCGGGAAACTTCGGCTTTATTCGTTTTTCGCGTGTATTTTATATGCGGTTTGGAGACTCAAATATTCTGAGCCCACGTACTATATTATTGGTTGCTAATATCATGTGACCAAAAAATCAGCTGTTAACGACCTTGACGGTATACTACTCTACGAGTAGATCGTACAGTTCCAGCGCAAAGTAAGCATAAACCCGATAACTGTTTAGCAGATGTTTCAACTGTTCGTTTAACAAATCGCACAAAATGCGGATTTTTCAATTATTTTTAAAATACACTCTTGCAAAAAAAAAAAAAAGTATTTTAAAATTTAAAATTCTACTCTATAACAGTGATTTTTTTTTTTTTTTGAAGTAATTAAATAATATGTACTTTCAGAAAACTCACACAGGGAGGCTCGCGCCCTTGAGCCCCTTAGGACGAGCCGCCCCTGCCCGTAGTATAAATATTTAACTATACATTTACTCATTTTGGTATACTACTAGACCCAGACAGACACTTATACATCGCGTAACGAAAATTTTTCCCTACCGTGCCATAAGAAGTTTCAATTCAATAATGGGTAGGTACACTTTCGTTGTTAATGAACAAATTTCCCAGCGGTTTAAAAATTTCTTTCAATGTTGGGGCTGGCGATGGTTTACAGTTTTGGATATCTTCTATTTCACCAGGTGAAGGAGGTATACTTTTCTTTCTGATTCTGAAATTTCTGGTGTAATTTTTTCGTCTTTTTCTTCTTTGGATTTTTATTTTCGATCGATTACTGTTTACTATTTTTTGTCGGAATTAAGGGAACTTCATGTTGTCAGTAAGCGGACGCCTTAACGTTTCTGCTTTCGCGTGTTGCTTGGAATCTGCGGGAATAGGATTTATTGGATTTGTTTTCTTATCGCCGGCGGGTGGCAACTGAGAGTGTTTTTATTTTCTACATCCGAGTGTCGAGCTGTTATGAGTAGATTAGTAATTAGCAGGCGAGCTACTTCATTAGTATCAAGCTATATGGAAAGTTATAAATGTATTCATTATTATCCCGAATGGTTTCAGAATAGATGTTTCCGGTGCGTCCACTTCACAATCATCAGCTTTGTGTCCTTGTAGGCCACATTTAAAGCAGGTAAATTCATCTCGTATGATAAATATGTTATGCGTTTTTACGAAGGAAACTGGTATCGATAGCCGGTTAATATCTGTTTTCCTTTATATAGTTGACGTCTCCGGCTTATTGCGTGCGAAAAAAGTTCCTTTTGCGGGATTCATTCTAAGTAATATTATGTAATCTATCTGGTATGTTTAATTAATGCGATATTTACGGAAAATAATTTTTTATTTTTAATACTGCTCACCATGAGAAATATAAGTGCATGATGTCTTCAGTGTTAATAATCTGTTGCGCAAAATTAAAAGTGACCTGAAAGAATAGAAAAATATCGATCTTCTATATATGTATATACGACTTAGTATTTATTCTAAGATCTAAGTGATACACATCTAAACGTGACGGTAATAGTGCGTATGTTGAAAAGAGTAGGAGGAAGATTGGGATGAAGAAAAAGGCGTTGCTAGATGAAACGATTGGTCACTAGATTAATAATAAGCGAAGTAAATTGGGCGGCAACGATAACTACTGCTTATTTCGTGAAGTAGTTGACAAAAATGAATACGAGGAAAAGCACCGGAAATATCGTCGATGAAGGAAGTTCAGGTGTTTCGTATAAGAAACAAAAAGACTCAACACATTCGTATGTAGAAGAAACATTATTTACTTTTCAATAATGAAACAAGTGTTTATCGCGTATAAATTTAAAAAGTTTTCCAGTTCAGTAAGCCAGAGGATTTTAGGTTAAAGAAGAGAAATGATGATAAAAGAGATTCAGAAAAGAGAATAATTATAAGGAACCAGTTTTTGTGAGATAAAGAACACATTTTAGTTCGTTAATATTGAAGATCGAAGTGAGAAGGTGAGAGGGAGAATTTTGAGGAAATGAAATGGAATACTATTCACGTCGAAGTTAAGAATGTAAGCGAGAACAACAGAATCAATAATAGGTAATTAACTCCGAGTACAGTCAAGCCAGTTGTCTTTCTCAGCACCCACAGAATCCGCCGCTTTCGGTAAATATCCAGCGGCCCCTAGCTTTTTTTAAAAGGATTAATTTTTGATTGGTTAAATTTTGTATAATTTTTCCTTTAAAATGGTTCCCCTGTGACCTGTACAATGACTATAATTTGATTTTAAGGGTTACTTCCGTACATGAGAGTTGAAAGTTACCTGTTCACCGAAATGGCATTAAAAGAATGAATACGTCAACGATACTGCGTGATTTTTCAAATTCATTATTTTATCGGCTGCTGCTGTTTTTTTTCTTATTTCCCCCCCCCCCCCCCGGTGACAGCTTCATATCTGCAGCTTGCACTGTAGAAGAATTTATTTGTTCGACGCTTCGAGATATTTTTTAATTGCGTTGTTACGACCAAGCTCGATATAAATTATCTCGTGCTGGAGGAATTTTGTATATGTGAGCAACACGAAATTTTCTATTTCGTTTTTTATTTCCTCCATTTTCCATCGTTTTTCTCTTAATTGGATGTGATACTAGCGGATGAACCCGAGTTCCGTTCCGAGAATAGATTTGTCTTCGACATTCAATAAAGAAGAGAATTTAGCAGATTTTCGTTTTCGTGCGAATATTCTTGCCACGCGAAATGGTACGCAAATTATTTGTATGCACTCCATTTAATAATGGAATCATCCATCGCCGACTGATAAATTGCTCTCTTTCGATGAGTAAATGACGTGCTTAATAATAGCCCTCGCTCCTTATTGGTGTAATGTTTTTTTAATTTCATTATATCTAATGATTTTACGGGTTATCAAAATAATAGCGTATCAATGTATTTTGAAATATTCGCAAAAAATGCCTAAAAACAATTGTTTTTGTCAAATTTTGTACGCCTCCCTTTATACATCACGTAGCCCCTTTATGAACTGTTAATCTGACACCGCAGAAATTAACGAAGAAAATCGATTACTGTTTAGAAAAGGTTTGGTAATTTTTTTAAATTTACCGTTTAATTTGTTTTAAAAATTACGTCATCTAAGTGCCGGCCTTCATTTTTTTGAACACATTTATGACCTTGATTATTAACCGAAAAGTAAACTGCAAAAATATAATAAATGTAAAATATTCTTATTACGAGCGTTTTTAAATATGTTTTAAGTAATAGTGAATAAAAATGAAATTGTTTTATCATATATGTGCTTTCAAGTTTCTGTTGATCTATACGTAACTAGAATTAATTAGCCTAGTGTAACCTCTATTAAAGGATGCGTTTGATGCACGTTTTTTTTTTCATCAGAGAATTGCTTTTCTGAGACACATATGTCGAGCCTACACTTATTCTAAATATGCGTCTTTTTAAGAAATTTTTTTGTAGCATACAGAACCAAACTCTTTACAGTTATACTAACAAGTGTGTAAAGCTGATGCAATTTATGCTGATATGTGTATAGAGCGTAATGGTACGCTTGTATTGTACCGCCGACAGTGATGATTTTAATAACATATGTGTGGGTGTATATGCACTTGGGCCGGCAAAATAAATTTAAACTCACGTTGAATTTACAGTGTGCGGCAAGAAAGGGCAGGTCATTTAATATTTACAAAAAAAAATCAACTAAAACAATAAAACTCCGTTTTAAAATGCGTTCCTATAAGAATTTTCTAATCTCTTTCGATTACTGATCGTTATGAATTTCCACAAAAAATTTGCCGACTATAGAAAATGAGATGGAAAGAAGTTTAAAAAAGAAGTGCGTAACATTAAGGGAGAATATTTTGAAAAAAATTAAAAAGAGAAGTATTGAGTTAATACGCATGTCATCAGAGAAAGAAGATTGGTTACAAATTGTGTATAAAATTATTTAGAGGAAAACTTCTAGACGCAGAACTCATGGAACAAAACGTCGTGAAATAAAAATGTGCCGCTATGAACTAGAATATTAATTTATAAGAAAATAAAAATTTATCGAAATGAAAAATGAAAAAAACGTTTTGTCAGGCGTAAGTCTGCTTTCAGTTTAACCAGCTAAAACAATATGGTACCTGGTAACTTATTAAGCTGAACATAAGCTTTGATTAAAAACGTTTTCTTTGTTATTCATTTTAAGAAATTTTTTAGAATTTTGTACTATTAATATATGTTTTCTATTTTATAAACAAACAGTATGGATTTTTATACAACGAGCTATATTTTTAAAAAATTTTTGATGAGGTTGAAAACTAAATAATGCCATGAGGTGTAAGTAGGGAGATTAACGGTCTGCAGAAAAAAGATAATAGAATAAAACTAATAATTTGGTTTATTTTGTACTCGGTGGAATTGTATGATGCATGTTTGAAGCGTTTTTTAAAAATTATTCTAACATCTGTGAATTTTGCGAATATTTGATTTTCCCGGTACAATCCATCATTTCTTATTTAACTGTTTTTAACGATGTGAACGCTTTTATATAATTGTAAGGTGTTCATTAATTACGTTAATAATTCTATCAGAAAGCCTATTTCTAAATAGCTGGGTCTAGGTCTACTAGTATCGCGGTTGCCACATATATTGAAATAATTTAAAAACATCTTCTCAACAAATTTTATTCCGTTATATATTGTAAATTATTGAATTGTAAAATGAAAAATAAAAAAATATATATAACTGAATAGCACAACACCGTGTATATTATACATATATGTTTGTGTAATTTCGGTCAATATTGCAAACATGTTGTGTTCATTGTGAGAAGCGTAATTTAAAAATAACGATTTTGAATTTCTGCGGTGGACGGCTTGTGATGTCAAGTGATGAAATTAATTTTCATTTGTCCGTGTCAATGAACAAATTGTTTAGAATTAATAGACCGGAAACAATTCCCAACAACAGACCCTTTGAACGTCACTTACGTCGCTAACGAGTCGCTATGTGCTTCGGTGAATATTTGAGTAATTGACGCATAATTTTTTAGAGAAAGGAACAAACGCGTCACAGAAGCTCCCCACATATTGTGTGACTGTCCAGCACTCCCACCAGTCCCCTTTTATAAATAACAAAACAGTTACTAACATACTTGATGATTCTCCCAATGCAATTTCATCTGTGACACAGTTTATCAGAATTAGTAGAATAAGTAATCTATAAGAACAAATCGTACTGTAACAGCCACAGCAGTTAAACACGGTACATTGCGTCTACAAAAAAAAAAAAAAAAAGAATGTCTTAAGCGTTCACGTGATAACGGGACTTAAGATTTTTCAAAGAGTTGTTGTGTGGATGATATACTGTTTTTTAAAGGCAAGTACTATAGATGAATTGGAAACTGTTTTTCAAAATGGCTGTAATAAGACCAGGAACGGGCAGATAAACAATGCTCTATATATGTTGAAAAAGTTTCCGAGCGCGAAATAACCTCTTCTTTGTTTCTTTGACTGATGGTTATTTTAGATTTACATTAGGCAATTATTTGAACTTCAAAAGAGCGCGTTACCATAGAATAAAGTAAATATTTTTTCTTCAATTACACTTTCTGCCGCTTTTTTATTTAGGCTTTGGTGTAAACTATTCAATTTATTACAAGGTTCTTATTTATTATAATCTATCTATATATTTATATCTCTCTATTTGAATCGTGTGTCCCTAGACATTGTGACACAGAAATGCTGTTATTGTTGGATAAGCAGTTTACGCCATATGTCTCTATTGCACGCTTCATGAACACATTCACTGAAGCTTTTCCCGGTAAATTCTCAAATCCCATCTGACCATCTTAGAAGTACACGGCCACGACCTCATTTTCCATACGGGTTCCCTTCGACGAAGAGCGCCTCCAGTCCATTTGCCCGGACCTGCCCAATTCTAGTAAGTACTTCTGTTAATAGACGTTTTGATCTATATATCTGTATCTATTAATTACAACGTAATTCTTAGGCTACCCCCCATTAGAAAAAATGTCCCAATTTTATGTAACGGAAAATGTCCCAATTTTATGTAACGTTTGTTATATTTTATAGGATTTTTGTGATTATGTTATATTCATGTGGACCGATTTCGAATTACGTTGTAAATTTTGATAATTTTATATAAAGTATAGAAGAGAAAGAGACAGAAATGTAAGCAACAGGGGAGTCAAGAGCTCCTTACAAGGTTAAAATGGTCAAGTTATTTCTATATATCTATATCTTTCTCTCTCTATATATATATATACAAATTAGAGCTGATATATAGCTAGGAACTAACGCGGATGGCGGAAAACATTTGATGCTCGCTGGATTGTGGATTACTGCCTCTTGTTGAGCTATGAAGAAAATATGATTACTATTAGGATTTATATTTATGTCATTGGGGTTTCGAACAACAATCTTTTGTCAGCAAATGCATTGCGTAATTCAGTAATAATAGATATCAATTTTTAAGCAACTATAGGGTGATTTTTTAAGAGTTAAGTTTTTCAGGTTGGCAGCACTGATTGGTATTGGCGTCCAAACGTCATCTGTCAAAGTGAAAAGTTTTCAGTATACTCTTCCATTTCATCATGGAAAGACTTACAAACGATTGCAAATTGTTGAAATTTATTATCAAAAACCAGTGCTCTGTGAAAAATGTGCATCGTTTGTTACGACCATATTATGGTCGTCATAATCGACCTGGTGAATCAACAATTCGTGCTGCTATCACCAAATTTTGCACCAAATTTGGTGATAACAGCACGAATTGTTGATTCACCAGGTCGATACAAACGATGCACATTTTTCACAGAGCACTGATTTTTGATAATAAATTTCAACAATTATGATGAAATGGCAGAGTATACTGAAAACTTTTCACTTTGACAGATGACGTTTGGACGCCAATACCAACCAGTGCTGCCAACCTGAAAAACTTAAATCTTAAAAAATCACCCTATACAGGGTGCGGCACGGGAACCGAACATCTTTCAAATCGCTGCTGTAGCTAAACGAATAGAGTGAGGGGGAGAGCGAGATTTCAGCTGGTGGTAGTCCAGTCGATCAAGTTTTAGTTGTTGGTATTTTTAGTCACGATGACTGAGTGGAACACGCAACACCGCACGTTTGCTATAGAGTCGTTTTTTAAGAGTCAAGAATCCTGCACGTGTGCTATTCACACTTTTCAAAAACGTTTCTCTATTCAACTTCGTAAACCCGGGTTCTTTTTGAAAAAACTGTCCGTCTTCGGGGTTAAAAACTTTCGCGAAAACGGTAGTGTTGATGAAATTAAGCCTCCGAGTCCAAAAAATACCGTCAGCGCGTCGTTTTGAAAAACAGTCCGCAAAGATCGGCTCGGAAGCACGCCAGCAATTTGCGATTATGTGACCGAACGGTGCATTGTATCCTTCATGATGACCTACACTTTCATCCCCCTCTACAAGATGTTAATGATACAAGAATTCCTGGCTACCGATCACGCCACTCGATTACGGTTTTGTGAGCGCATTTTAGAAAAGATCGAAAACAACGAGCTGCCTCTTGATCGCGTTTTGCTTCCAGACGAGGCTCATTTTTATCTGCACGGCGACGTTAATAACTAAAACATGCGATATTGGAGTGACGAAAATCCGCGAATAATTCACGAAAAGCCGCTTCATTCTCCGAAGTTAACCGTCTGGAGGGGCGTGGCATCATTCGGCGTGATCCGTCGTTACTTTTTCGAAGAAACAGTTAACGGCGACCGCTACCGAAAGATGTTGGTCGAGTTTTTCGTGCCGGAGCTTTGAAAGACGTTCGGTTCCTGTGCCGCATCCCGTATGTTACTGCAGACTGCTTTTAAATACTAAGGGAGCTGCGTTCAGGTGTTAAAAATATTTCAATAGACCAGCAGATCTTTTTCCGGAAAGAATCGGCATGGGTCTGCGGTGGCTTCTTTCGGATCACATTTTTGGCTTCTCACAAAAACTACGTAATCGGGATCTAGCAGAATTTAACGATTGAACCTGAATCGCGCAGTTGACTGTTCTGGATTTTGGTGAAACTAATGATTTCGGATTTTTGCAAGAAGTCGACGTTTTGTGATGTCTTGAGTCTGAAATGATAATATTTTCTCTTTTTTGGGAACTACGGGATAAATGCTATGAAGTTTTTAGAATAGCTACAGCAGCTACTGCTGTAAACCTTTAACGTTTTTTTTTGGTAGTCTATATGTTCTTATCGTAGTGCGATAGCGTCTAGTGCTATGGGTTTTTTGGGGAGTTGTTTCGTTTCGGATCTAAGTCGCTCCGAGGTTTACCTAGCCTGAAAAACTGGGTACTGAAGAAATTTGGGAAAATAAAGGCGACCGGCAGAAAGGAACAACCCCCCCCCCCCCCCCTACTCTCATCAGTGTCGTTAGGCTTAGTATACTGTGAACCTCAATTTCGCAACCTCCGGCGCCCTGTGAACGATATGGGACTTATTTTACCTGTATTTGTTGTTCTTACTCATTAACATTTTTAATTATGATAAAAATAAACTTTAACACTTTTGTAACAATTGTATAATTTTTAAAATCCCGACGCGTTTCGAAGCAAACACTTCATGTTCACGGGAGTAATTACCTACTTGTTATTTTCTTGCGTTTGCTGAATTTTGCCTAATACATGTGTAAAATAATAATTAGACTACACACACTGATGGTAATTAAGTGTAGTTTATTCATTTTTTTAATCATATGTAATGTTTTTTTTTACTGCAATGAACGGCAAAAAGCCTATCTCATTAACGTCAATTCCATTGTTACCCAAGATGAGTGATGCCTAAAAAGATGAATCCCCATGACTTTTTTCTTAAAAAAAAAAGAAAAAACAAAAAAACAAGAAACAAAAAAGAATGAGATAACTGAAAGAATCGTTAGAGAACAATTGAACATCGTTTACGTACGGGTACAATACGAAAGAAAAATCTTCTCATTTTTGACTAATATAGTCTTCTACCTTTTTGTGGGTGGAGATAAAAATTTGTTTCGGTTTGGAGGAGGGGATTTCCACTCCAAGGATTTCCTTTATTAATTTTTAATTCGAATCAACGCAAGATACGGCAGTGAAGCTCTCCCGCTTCCTTTCTTAAGAATAATCTTAATCTTATCTCCTTGCACTGTGTAAAAGTTTTCACCTAAGATATTTACTTCTTTTTCCAAAAAATTATTAATTTTTTATCAATTTAACCTACTACTATTTTAGAGCTCTTCTTTGTACTCCAGTTTGCTGAGACACAAGCTTCCTGCTCCTTACAGCGCTTCTTATATTCTTTTCCTTCCCTACTCATCATTCTTGTTTTACTGATTAATGATATCTGATCGAATTAAAATATAATCTTCCTTGCCTAATTGTTTCTGAGTAAGTGTTTCGAGTTAACGAGACCTGAAAAAAAAAACTACGCAAGATAATTGACTATTTAGGTTTTCATTTTTTTTTTTTTTTTTTTTTTGGTGCGCTTCTTTTATAAAATAGTCTTCTATTATATATTAATAATCCGTGTTAGAAAAAAAAAGTTTGAAAAATTTCCGACGAGATATTTTCAATATCTTTTCGCTGGATCCGTTATTGTCATTTTGATTGAAGCAAAGGCCGAACTGATGAAATAAAACTGCATCGAAATGTTAACGGCGACAGAGAGAGCAGTTCGCTCGCCGGACCAGTTTGATTTATGCTGAGTTACAATACACTTATGGAATCTTTACAGTTTGAAAAGTAACTAAAAACGTTGAAGAAACGAACAGATGAAAGAATTTGAGAGTACTCGTATCGATACGGCGCCCAGAGGAAACAGTAAATGAAAAGTTCACCCTACCAGCAAGGTGAAAAAACAAAAAAACAACAAAGCAAACAAATAAAGAAGAAAAAGAGATTTTCCGGTTTCTTTTACAACTTTTACTTGGAATGAGTTCTATGATCGAGTGTTAAGTACTTTTAGTGCGAATTGCGAAAATGTTCAGAGTGTTTTGAATGATATCTTTGCAGGGCTAGTAGCATCCAAGTGTCGACGGCAGTTCATAAAATGTAGCGGCAACGCGAGCAGTTTGACTTAAACTAGTTGGGAAATTTTCTCGTTGAATAAAACCGTTGTCCCGTACGAACCACCTCGACCATTTTATTAATAGCTTTTTAAGGCTTGCGTTATTTCCAGTGAGATGGAAACTTTTTATAGTGCATAATCTTTCTGTACGGGCGAGGAACGAAGTAATATAGTTCGGAAGAGAGACAGCTAGCAGTAGTTTAAAAACGATCTGTTCAACTTTTCAGTTGTAAAATTTTAAGACCGACGCAAGTTATTCATCTGCCGCTTGGCAATTCTTAACTATTGCCGAAAGTAGTGTTGAAGAAAACTAAGCTGTTTTAAGTTTTCTTCAAGCTAAAAAGTTTCCAGCTGTTTGGTATCCTTTTTTCTTCTTCTTCCCCCCCCCCCCTGAAAATATTTATCGATATAATTCTCGACAATTGATTCGAGGTTTGTAGGAACGCAAATATCGTTAATAAAATTTGATAATAACTCATCCATATTTATTCATTTATAAATTTTATTGTGCCTGCAATAAAGTTCAATTACGTCAAAGTATATTTAAAACAAACGGTAGTAGATGAAATACAATAAAATTAACCGGTATATATATATATATGTATATGAAAAGACCAGTAGTTGATTCAAACTGATGTAAAATAGTTTAAATAAAAAATTACTTCGGTGCCTTCTTCACGATTGTATATAATACGATATTTATTAATGCGAGGGACTAATTAAATGCATTTTAGGAAACTGTCGATCTTAAAATAGAAAATTTTCACGATTTATTTAATTATTTCTATTATTTACACCTAAAATGAGGAAATTTATTTCGAATGTTAATTACGTAAGTTACATAGGTGGTAAGAGAGTGTATACTTGTCAGCAGATTGGAATTGAATAAACGGTGCAAGTCTGTAAGATCTTAAACTTCTCATTATATATATTGATAATTGTGCACACCTGAGTGAGTCCAGTAGTTTACGGGCACTGTACCTTAGGTGTGGGCAATATGATTTCACAGAGATTTGCGTGGTGATTTTTAGCTATAATTTTACTGCAAGTTTATATAACAGAGTAGATTGAAGAATGAAAAAGATTGGATTAGAAAGGCTTTTTTCTGAATTTACAAAAGATGGTAAAATGTAAATACTGACTTGATTTTTTTATTATTATTATTGTTAATATCATCATCATCATCATCATCATCATCATCATCATCATCATTATTATTATTATTATTGTTATTATTATTATTATTATTATTATTATTATTATTATTATTATTATTATTATTATTAAAGTGTTTCATGACAGATTTTGTTTTATTTAAAATAACATAACTCCAATGAAGAAAAGAGAATTATTAAAGTTTTTTATTAGAAAAAGTGAAAAAGTTTCAATAAATTCATTTAAGAAATGAGGGTTTTTCACTGAATGATGCTTGTCTAAATTTAAACCATTATGTAACAGTTTCTACGATGATAGTAAGTTAGGTTGAATATGTGATTTACAGATTTTTTAAGAAAAACAAATTTGAGATAATTTCCGGTATTCTAGAACCGTTCGAGAAAATACTGTTCCATCATTTAGAGAAAGGCAACGAAATCGATAATAATCTGGCAACATCAAATGTAAGACGGTATGAAAACGGAATGTGAACTTAGTTTAAGTAGAAGGGAAATGGTAAAGCTCAGATTTGAAAGGAGGCATTAGACACTGGTAGAAAGAGAGTTAATATTGGAAAAGGAAAAAATATAAGAGAATGGTATTTTTTATGTGGAAATTTCTTTTAATGAGACAGAGTGCTTCAACTGGATTAAGAAATCTACTCCTTTAATACAATTTTTACATAGGTTGACCGAAGGTTGTTGAAATTAAAAAAAGCTAAAAGGTCAATCTTGAAGAGAACTTTTTGAATTGGACATTATAATAACTGATGGTGTGGAAAATAATTCGAGTTCGAATAGAATAGGAAGCAGAGAGAGGGTTCGAGATTTAAACTGAAATATAAAAAGGACACACAGTACGTGTAGACGAACGGGGAAAAAACAGCAGGGTGGTTTTATTAAGGAATTCTTATCTCGTCATTTTTGAAGAAATAATTTTGAAAACAGAATGAGAGAAATAAAGTTTAAGAGATCAAAGCATTTTTTATGAGAAAAATTGTACGCGAGGAGAACCGATCGAGACGATATGAGAAATATGAGTTCGAATAAACATTTTAAATTTATAGAATTATGGGAAGAGTACGTTTAGAAGGGCAACCGTTAATGTATCCCGAAATAGGATTAGAAAATTAACAGGATTCAGATGGTTGCGCCGAGTTAAGAAACAGTTTCGAATAATATCGGGCTTAGAAAGGAGAGATTTGGATGCACTGTCATGTACAAGCAGGACGATAATCAAATTCTCGCATGTAACGGAGTAGTATAACATAATAAATAAGCGTTACAGATTGTGGAAGAGTTTTAGTGAAGTTTAGTTTGCGTTTGTTCGGAAATTATTATGATCGAAGAAAGAAAAGGAATGTTTTGAAATAACGGGAAGAGTCTAGGCACAGAAGCCATTTTCAAGAAAAAATGTCAAATACAAATGAAAAGCAAAAGAACAGCGTAGGGAAGTTTGTCGGAAAAAGTAGAGTTGAATTAAAGAAAGAGAACGTTTTAAAAAAATTGCAGAATTGGTAAAAGTTTTTCGTGGTGGCAGCTGAAGTATATACGATACGCAGTAGAATATAAGAGATTGAAGTGGTTAGAGGAAAGGATATGCTCATGGTACAAACTTTTTTGGTGGTAGCGCAGTAATGCTTGGAGAGGAGAGACGAACAGAGAGCGATTTTCTATAAGAAATTGACAATTTAGTAAACAAGCGGACTAAAAAATTTTGTCTTCTGGCGTGAATAGGCAGTATCGAAAGTAATCGAGACATTAGCGAAAACGGCTAACGTGTACTTTTTCACGAATAAAAGATTTACAAATATATAAACATAATCAAAGAGATAAAACGTTGCTTATTAAGTTAACGGGGCCAACGTTCGAACGAAAGTCGAGCATGGAATTGAGAGTAATATTGTTAATTTTGAAGTGTTGGTTAAGAATACTCTCGAAGGTATTTCTCGGATAAGGAGCTAAGAAATTAAGAGGCTAGAAGGTGGTGTGGGGAATTTTTTTTGAAACAGGTAACACGATAATAAACGAGTTCGAAGAAGAGGAGTAAGGCAAGAGTTATTGAAACGTTGCTTGTTAAAATTTACCACGAACAAATTTAATGTTATATTTGTGAAATTGCAGAAACTCTATAAACTGCTTTCATGGTCGAACCAATTTCGTGATTAATTAAGTCTTTGGTAATGTACAATGTACCATTGTAGAATATTACATTCATATTATAATTTGCATTCAAAGTCGTTTTCTAGTTAATCATTCGACCAACCTTTTAATATTTCATTTCCAGTCCTACTCCGAAATATTTAACGCATTCTACTTGAGCTGCCACGAACTGATCGGAATAACCTAGAGTATGTAGGTCTCACCGAATTCACTATTGTAAAACATATTTTGAATTTTGTTAAAATAAATGTAATCCGCGGAACACGTTTTTTATAATAAAATGGACACGTTTGGTAAAAACAGGCCCGGATTAAGTGTGTATGATAGGCCCGGGGTTACGGAAATATTAGGGACCCTTTTCGGAAGTGACAAAATCATCAGTTTTATAGAATAACTAAATTTTCTTTAATTTAATTTTGCCTATCATTAGTAAATCGGGTTTTATTCACCTATTAATTAATTTAGTTTCTTTAAAGAAAAAGCAATCATATGCAAGTTTTAAGCCTATAACATTTTACACTGATAGTATTTTCAAAGTTCTGTTGTTTTAATTATAGCTTTTTTTTGATTATTTATGTTCCTCGAACGAAACGTCGTTGTCTAACCATCTACAGCAGTCGGTTGATCTAATTAGTCTTCACGCATCTGCAAAATTCGATAAACTGAAAATTTCGGAAATCACGGCCTACTGGTTGCTGTTTGCTTAACTGAAAGGGGAAATTTCTTTGTTCTAAGTGTTGTTACTGTCTCGAAAGAAATTGGAAAGTTACAATTAATCAGTATCGAGTTCGGTCGTAGTAGTCCGAATGACAGAATTAATAAAGCTGGAGCGGGTGTAAACAGTTTAAGTTGGCGGCGCTGTTGAAGATTTATCAGAAAACTTTTTAAACATTGTTCGCTTCTTAAAAGATAACTTTTTGAAGTCTAAACCGATTAAATTTCGTGTCAAAGTTTCTTCTTCATTTTGTCGCTTGAAACCCGACTTTAATTAGCAAAGTTGCCTGAGCAGTACCGTTTTTCAACTACACATATTTATTAGCGGGTATTTTCACATACATGTATGCGCTTGTTGCAGCCGAAATTCCGAGTTGCCCGGATTTTTTTATTTACTCTTTTCCAAAGACGACGGTGAAGTTGCGAAACGAAAATGATCACTTCCATGTTTTATTCTACCAAAAAAAAAAGAGGGCTCAATTGTTACTGCTGTGAATATTTGCCGTCGAGCTTGTGGCTTTACGAAACTACAATGGGTTCACTGTGCTCGAGTTTTTATGTTAAAAGCGTGCAACTAGTTGACTCAGAGGAATGAAAGTATTCACTAAATATCAACGTAAATAGGCACCGCATACATACATACATTATCTGCATAAAAACTGGTTTAGGGAAGCAATTTGCTGTTGTGTGAATGTGTCCGAAGAGTGGCAACTCTTACTGGGCGCATTACGTTACTCGTAATTCTAGGACTGATCTTTTACTTTTAGGATTTCGCACACATATAATGTACGGAATCCCAATAGGATGGTTCAGAAACAACAAAAATATCAAATAACTCACGAGCGGTTTGACTTATAAACTCCAAAATTTGATCATAAATTACAATTAACACATTCTCCCTAAGACGATATCTACATGGAATTTAAAACAACTTCAAAAATCACCACCTAAATTCATAACATCAGAGAGTAAAATTCAAAATATAAAACAAAACGCAGAAGTCTTTTTATAAAATCAAAAAAATTACAGTTAAAAGATCATGTAAATCACCCCTTTTGGGCCAAAAACAGGAAAAAAAAAACAGGATGTTCATGTAAATAATAGCCTATGTAAAATAGTTGAGGAAACCGAAACGTATCTCAAACATATGCATAAAGAACCGTTTTATGGGAAAACTATAGCCGAGCTTACAATTATATATTTAGGCTCCCCCGGGGTGGCGCTGAAAGTTCGAAAGCTTTGAAAAAAATATTTCTTTCCCGGGCATGTGATATATATTAATGAAAGATCACTCTATTTGAACGAACTTCTATTTTATTTCCTTAAGGAAACTTTCGAAGTTGGCAAAAACTTCAAAAGGCGCGAAAACTGACGTATAGAGTGTTATAGTTAATAATAGTTTTAAAATATGCGCGTCTCCGTATATTTTTCTTGTTCGGAGCATCCGATTTCCAACTTTAAAATTAGGCCCTCGGGGCACCGAAAGCTCGAAATTTTAGTTAAATATATTTTTTTTCCCGGGTATGGTGATGTATCGGTGGAAAGAATGCTATTGGCCAGGAATGAAACTGTATTTAATTTTCTTAACGAAACTTTCGAACTTGGCGAAAAGTTCATAAAAGCGCTAAATATGACGTTTCTTCGTTTTGAATTTAGTATTATGTGAATATAAATATTATGGTTATATCTTCAACTTAACATACGGAATCATCAACACATTAAACACTATGCTTGACTGAATTCGTTTTGTTTTTTTTATCCTACTCTGTCCGGATATGTGTTTACATTGTACAATAAAATTATCAGTTCGCTTCTGTCCAATGAAATCCATTTCGTTCTTCCCATTTTCCTGCTATTTTCAGAACGATTCCTTTATATTACTTTTTACCAAGCTAGTTCGCTTCATCATTTTGTTTTTTCCAGAACTCATTCTCAGATTCAGTTAGTTTTCCTTCAACTTTGTAAATTTCTGTCTTACTTAGTTACTGCTTTGTATGCTTCTCTTGTTTACACTTGCACACCTTCTAAGGTTGAGCTTATTTTGTACAATAATTTTAATATTTTCTCAGTTGTTTCTATATCCTTTAATTTTTAATTTTAAAATTCAATCTATTTATAGGTGCACAATGACTGTCTGAAAATACTGAGGGTTCACTTTGGCGCTCTACCGACAATGTAGGATTGTAAAGCAATCTATTAATTGCCGATAGACTTCTCCTCATTGTACTCGGCAATTTCTCGCTTTACTGTAGGCGTAGTATAACCGTTGAACCTTTTGTGTAGGTTTTACGAAATATTTTATTCTACAAAAAAATTATTCAGATCATTATCATTAGTTCTTCGAGCTTGTTATAAAAACAGACACACAGTGTGTTGTTCTGAATACATCGCACCCTTACTTTCCATTTCGCCATTATGGTTTTTTCATACTGATCTTGCGGTATGCTACTGATGAACTTGTGCATAGAGTTTACGATAATTTCGATCGAATCTTTGATCCCCTAATTTTTTTTTCACTATATTAGAAACAGTCAAATATAGTTAACCGAAATGTTATGTCTTCAAAAGTTCTTGGAACAATTTCCGTCGTGTGGGGCCGTGCATTGTCTGATGAAGTGCCCGTGTATTCTTTAAATCAGGCCTTTTTATCGTAATGTTTGGAGAACGTTGAGCGTTCGTGATCATTTTAGAGGGTGTAAAATGTTGATAAATTATCCCGCGATAATCGAAAAGCGCAATTAGCATCACTTATACCGCAGCAGTGGTTTGCCGAACCTTTTTGATATTCTGAGAATCGTTGCGCTTTCTTAGCGTGTGAGAGGATCAAAATAGTGTACCCGACTTTCTACATTTTTTGGAAAATTCCGATTTTTCCGTATCATTTTAAACCGTTCCCTGTAAATTTTCACGCGTTTTCCCGTTTGCATCCGCGTAGGGAAATGTAGAACCCAAGTTGAACACATAAGTTCATTTTCAACTTGTTCTTCAAAATTCGATGTACCGAACTTTTTGCACTTTCACTCTGAAAGTTTTCTGCATGATAAATGTCGATCTTCACGAATAATCGCCGATAATATCGTGTTTACATTATCCTCAGAACGCGTTATTAAAGAACGCCCGCGCTGTGGAAAAAGTTCTGCAAACTCACTGAATGTGCCAACGAAAAATTGTCAACTGACCAAATTATTCGACGCTGAAGGCTTCTGTTAACATCACCATAGTCTTTGCAAACGTTTTTTCAGTTGTATACAGAATTTGATCTTACATCGTTGTGCTGTTTTAAAGTGTCCATTTTCGCATAAAAAACTAAAAAGTTTGCAGCTATTTTGATGATACACATTCATTCAAACCGATGCTGTAAAAGATAATCGATCACGTCCGGCTTTGTTGCTACGGTTACAGAGCAGACTGTATATGTAATGAGTTGTCAACTTGCTAACGCGCATTGCTAGCCAGTAATTCTAAATGATTAAAACCTACAGGCTTCGACGGATGCACCTTTTATTGAAACAATTATAGCGAAGCGGCTAATTGTTTTAGCACAGCGAATGCTCTATCAATAGTTAATAAATTGTTATATAGGCCTATGTCATCGGCAGACCGGGGTAAGTAACTTTAGTCTTTGTATTGAAGCGAACTTTCACTATTTTGGGACATCTGTTGTACACACACACACACACACACATATTAGTACTTTGTGACCGGATCAATAGAACGCAATTCTGCTTATTCGCGATCGGACACTGTTTCTTATTTAGTTTCAAGGCTTTTACATTACTTTAATTAATTTCTTTTTTTACAAAAATAATAATAATATAATTAACATAAGGTCACGCGGGCCTCAATGTTTTTCGCGAAAAAAAGAGTAAAAAAAAGATTAATGTATACGGTAGATTACGATAAACAAACGGTAATAAAAAATAATAAGAAATAAAATGTTAACAAAAAAATACCGACTTCGAACTATGAACATTTAATAAATACGCGCTAAAAAGTAAAAAATCCGTAAGGTGGTATAATTAATCTTATACAACATTGATATTTTAATTAGAGTTGGCATTAAGTTAAAATTACAATATCTAGAAACAATTTAATGAATATTTAATACAGTTTTTAACTATTATTGTAATCTGAATTTGATGCGACTACAAAAAGGTCATGTTGTATAAGAATTATGTCACCTATAAGATGTATCACTCTGAAATATAACATTTTTTATCGAATAGATATTTTTTACTTTTTAGTGCATTTTTTATCGAATAGATATTTTTTACTTTTTAGTGCATTTTTATTCAATTTCTATAGTTAATCTTGTATTTTTTTAAAAACATTCTATTTCGCAATTTTTAGCATAATGTTTAAATTTTTTTTTGCTAAAAATTAACTTTGTTATTAACAAGCATCATAAAAGACAGGAAGAGGAAATACTTTGGGCATTTTGTACGTGGATCCAAATACTCATTGTTGCAAATAATATTATTAGGAAAAAAATCGGGCAAGAGGAAAGAGGCGCTCATGGATGTGCGACATCAAGGCATGGTCGGGGATGAATACACCGAAAACTATTAGTCCACTTGCATAGGAAAGATTTCTTTAATAAGGTCACCTACGATCGAGAACGGTTGGGAGTCGAAGAAGAAGAAGAAGAAGAAGAAAAGTGACAAGGTCCGTAGATGGCGCTATGGCGGTTTATAATTAATTTTCTTTATTTTAAGCTACACTTTCGTATGGTAATTAACACTGGTAATGATTTAATTTTTTAAAATTATGTTTCTATTGATAATATTCTTAAGTATCAATCGTGTCCGTTACGTTAATAAAAAATTATTTAAAGGGACCATATTTCTCATGTTTTTTGATGACCACTATCTGTTGGCTGATATTCAGCGGTTTACTCACATGGTGACATCGCTGAATCTTTTGGAAAGAATCATTAAAATTCGGCCCATATGGATACAAGTAATGTACCAATAGACATGAAAAAAAAAAAGAACAAAAAACATAATCAACTTTTTATTTATTTATTTATTTTTTTTTTTTAAGTCGGTAAAAAACTCTCTGTACAAAATACTCGACTATAATTATAAAAGAACTATATACATATACCGAAAAAAAATGCTAGCAATATTACATGCGACAAATCGGAAAACATCGACTAGATGAGCAAAATGTTATTCAATTCTCTGCGGAACGGAGGGGCTAGCTAAACTTCTAACATCAACTGAGCGATACACAACTTCCTACATCATTCAGAATAACTACTCCGATAAAGCGGGATTTTTAAATCAGTTTCTCACTGCTCAATACCGTTCGATCTAACCAGAGTATCGTCGCGCATTCGCCGCGAATAATTCGAACTAAAGGCAATGTCCAAAATAACCAGTACGAAATGGATGAACCATAAGAATTAATCTATAATCGGATTGGTCGTAAGATCATATTGATACGAACTTGGCTTGTTCAAATTCGTTTGGAATTGTTGAAGTAATATTCGATAATAATGATAATATAATTAATGTTATTAGTTGCTGGACTTCCGTTACGGAGGTCACGTGTTCGATCGCGAGCGACGACAGAACTTATTAATTAAAATATTAGCTAATAATCACGTGTCAGTACACAGCAGACACGCACGGGACTGCACTTGTATATGCCGATATAAATCAAACGATTACTAATCTGTTCCGAATGTAGTCTTGCGTGTGTGAACACATTCGTACTGCATATAATAATTGCCTGGTACACTATACCTATATCTGTACAGCTAAAAAAAGTGTACGAATAAGTTGCCCACCAACCGAATGGTTGAGGAGATAATGAATGAATGAAAATAAAATGAACTTTACGGTGTAGTTTTATCAGTCCTAGTAAGGTTTAGTGCAACGGGTTTATCACGGTAATACCGAGCAGTGCCGATTTCGGAAAGTAACTCTTCGTATATTGAAATGATGGTACATAAGTGGTAGTCGCTTTGCTCCCTGCAAATGGGGTATGGTGGTGTTCGGGCATAAGTATGTTGGCATGGAAATTATATCACCACCATGAAAAGATACGGATGATGATAAGGACTTTTTGTAGAAGATCTCCGTTGATACGGCACATTCAAAATTAGAGTTAAGAATGCATGTACACGTAGAAACTTTATAGCAGGCCGCAGTACGAAATTTATTAATGCTGAAATTTTTAGCAAAAATTCAAATTTTATATTTAAATTCGTTTTACGAAATCAAAAATTAAAAACAGAGAAATTTCAAAGTTCCGAATTTTATTTGCGTAACGAAAAAAAAAAAAAAAAAAAGTTCTTTTTATCGGCTTCATTTGTTATCCAAGATTCGTATCTATACAATAGTGTACTCTATACATAGATCATTATTAGTCACTTCTTTAGTTCTATGTCCACAGCTAATGCGTATTTTTGCAAAAATGCATATTTGGCTAGGTTTATTCTGCGTTTAATTTCTTTTTCGGTATTCCCATCTTTCGATACCATACTGTTCGAGTATATTTTGATTTTTTGACTCGTTCAATTATTTTATTATTTAATCATATATTTTTCTTTTGCGGCGTTGTTGTCCATTCGCATATTACTACTTCAGTTTTCGTTCCGTTTATTTTCACGAAGGTGTTTGGCTACTAAATCAGGAGATACGAGTTCGAGACTTGTAAGGCGGCCGAGAGAAAGGAACTGGCCTCCCTACTCTCATTAGTGCCGTTGGGCGTAGTACATTGTAAACCTTAACTTCATAATTCTCCACCCACTTCTTCCTGGTTTAATAATTTTCCCTGCATCGGCCGTTCTGTTATTTCTTCCATAATTCACCTCCGCTTTAATCACAGTCTGCTTCTTGCCTCCCTATTTCGTTTTAATATTGTTCAGTCTCCTTTATGTCCCTTCCATCCTCCTATCTTAAATTTGACCTGCGATGTAAATCAACTTCTATTCGAATGCTCATCTATCTCCTCAGAACGCGCAGTTCTTTATTCTAATTTGCTTGGTCCTGGCCTGCTGATCTCTTACTGTGCCCACTACCATTCTTGCTCTTCCTTCTCCTTCTATTGTTCCTGTATTGGCTACCTTCATTTCTTCTGTTTCTAATCGCTTCCTGATATAACTTTCAAATCCCTACGTTTCATTATTTGTTAGTCCTTTGTGTTGGGTAAATGTCCTGTGTTGACGCGCCCAAAGAAAAGAAAAAGAAAAAAAAAGAAAAAAAAACTTCATAATCCCCGACGTCATATCAAGGGTATGGGATTCACTTTACTTTACTCTTCTAGATGTAGCTGCGGTTCTGCCATTTTTGAAGTTTTTCTTCAAATTTAACTATAATGACAATGTCATCTGCGTAGGTGTTCTCCTTGTATTTGTATTCCATTTGCTTATTTCGCAAGCTGTTCTTCGTTAAGTTTATTGGTTTTTCTATAAATGTATATTTTTATATATATATATATATATATATATATATGTATATATTAAATAACGTTGATGAAACACAGCCTTGCCTTATTCTTTTACTTACTCTTATTTTCTCTCTGCTTTTTCCTACAACAAATTTAGCTGTTTGTTTTTTTTGTAAATTGTTTTGATTGTTTGTATTTCCGTTTCCGGTATATCATTTTCTCGTAGAATTTTTTAAACATTTTGTTCCAGTTCACTGGCCATTGCCTATTTGCTCATACCCACGGTCATGAAGCGGTAATGAGACTAAGCGTTAAGTGTTCTTCACCGCGTAAATTTCTTTGTCAATTTAAAATTTTTAAATTAACACAAAAGAAATCCATCGCTCGTCCAAGACCAGTTCTGTCTGTATCAATGTTTTCGTGTTCTGTTGTTTGACGTTGCTTAGTTATTATTGACAATTATTATATTTTGTTTTCAAATCATTTTCAATCGTTGTCGTAGGATTTAGAACTCAGAAATTGGTGGTTTTTGTTCAATCTAGTTTTTGTCGGACCAATTTATAAATAAATAGATATCACTATTTTTCCTGCAGAGAACGCTATGCGAAATTTTCTGCAGTTAAATTTATACCTTGCACAAGTGATTGTATCTCTACTTGCAAATGAAATAAGCATTAAAACGTAACCTTGAGCCGAAAGGCTAACATAGGTAAATTCCAAATGTGCTAGAAAAGGAAGGTAGATTTTTTTTTTTTTTTTTTCAATGAGTTCGTCAACATGGACATTGGCCCAAGAACTAGGAAAAGGAGAAGAAAAAGAATCAGATTTTTATGCGACGTGAAATATCCGACAAGAATGTATCAAGCGTTTGGATGACAGAAGGAGAAGAAAGGGAAAGAATAAATGCAGCGCTGCAGGGAGTAGGAACACTACTTGACAACAGAGAGGAGTACAAAGAAGATCGTTCCAATGGAAGTGAAGAGCCTTCAAACATTATATAATTAGGATTACGTACGAAGTGACTGTTGGAGGAATGTAGAGGACAATATGGAGATGGTGCGAAAGACAAAAACGGAAAAGCGACGAAGGGAGAAAATTGTACCCAAAGCGCAGGCAGCATATCGCTGAGATACTAGAGCGGCACATAGAAGGGGGAAGTCAAAGAAGTAAAAGGAATCTGGATTAGAGAATGAGGAGGAGTGGGGGTTGAACCGCAATTTAGATTGTTAAGTATAAAAGTGGATTTGTTAACTGGCCTAAACGAAAAAAGGAGGGAGCTGATTGGGGAAAAAAAACAAAAATTTTTTTCCAATTTGTTACTAGGATTGGATTTCGGCTTCCCCCGTTCAATTTGAAGCAGCATCCTTCTTTCAAATCAGTACGGGTTAGGAAAAATCGATAGGGCGGTAATTAATCGTTCACGTTTTTTTTTTTATCGCCTTGCAGAAGCGTAGTATTTGTTTCGAATGTAGACCGGAAAAAGGTTAATGTAGTAAAAGGAAGTTTAAAGAAATAAAGTTTCTATAAATCGACCTGATTTATCCCGAGCGATAGCGTTCGTACAAAACTCGGCGTAAGAAGACATTTGTCGATAAAGGTCGATTGAAGATGTTCGCCAACAGCCGTTTATTGGCCGTTGTACCGGATTTGAAAATACTTGCATCCGGCTAATATGGGAAATAAATAACTAGCTACGGTCGATCCATTTCCGGTCAAATTCCATCTCCGTTCAGTGTTTCCTTATTCGTTTTACGATACTTTTCGCTGCAGACAATTCACGAACACTTCTCTAGATTACCGTTCGTGCCCACCAGCTTCGTTGATTCTTTTCTATCGTTCGTAAATGCGAATATTTTGAATACCCGTTTGTCAGTTTTCACGACTTTGTTGGAAAATATTATCCGCAATCACGAACTGGATTCATTTTCATTGCGAAATATAGCCTAGCGGTAGATAGATATTGAGTAGTTAGAAATAGGGCGCGATACAAAAGATAAACGGAACACTAAGGAGAGGAATAAGAAGAAGAAAAAAGAGAGAATTTGCCGTAATTATAAAAATTTACAAATGTGTAATTGGCCTGTACATTATGAAATGTAACAGAAAAAACTTACATTTAATGAGCATGTTTAGGTAGGGAAAAAGGACAAAAAGCCTATACAATGGAGAAAAAAAAAGGATGTAGTTTATTTGATTTTTGCAAACTAGTAAATAAAGAAAAAGATTTATTAAACTAAACGAATAATGTGGTATAGTATTCTATAACTAAAATATGTTACGCTTAAGACCGCCTATAATGTTTATGTTTTTTCTTTCTATATAGTGCCATACTTAATTACTGAGCGTCGGCGACTACCTATTTGTACATCTCAGCAGTACAGACATAGGCATATAGTGTACTAGGTAATTGTGTTATAAGCAACGCAGCTGTACCGACGCAAGACTACACTCGGAACTCTGATAGTAATCGTTTGATTTACATCGTTTTACAAGTGCAGTCCCGTGTGGGTCTGCTGTGTACTGACCTAGTGCGCATATGATGTTGAACGTGGTGGTTTGCCATTGCCTTCCACGTGACTATTAGCGATTATTTTATTTATTTATTTAATTCTTGTAATAAGTTCGTCGTCGCTCGGGATCGAACCCGTGATCTCCATAACGGAAGTCAAGCGTTCCAGCAACTAGGCTATCGCGACGACATTAGTGTAGTTTATTATATATCTGGAATTACCGATGGAACTAATTAATACGTTCCTTATTAGTATATTATGCATTACGGAATTTGAATGCCAACTTTTTTTTAAAACATATTTCATGCACGGTTAATACACTATTGTGTTAAAAACATACATATCCGCGGGCTACAGCGATTTTGGGTTAGTTGCAGTATAATAATAATTATGTAATGATCGACACCGCGTGTGCGTGTTTAATTTATGTTACTAGCTTGTTATTTACACTAAGGTGTAAGACTTCGGATATTAAGTAATAGATGTTTGTGTTGAGTTGCAATAGAAAGTTAGTTTATTATCCAATATTAAGCCCGGATGTTTAATAGGATTGGACTATATTAAACTAAGAAATTTCCAAATTCTTTAACGATTGTTTCGTGCATTAATTCACCGTCTATTTGATTAGGGGCAACACCTGCAATTACTGACAGTAGCAGGTGCGTAAGAATTGAAATAACGTATATACTCTGTCCTTAGCGTATAGAGCAAAACCTCGGTACTTGGAAGTCACCAAGGAGCGACGTAGAAAGGAAAAGCCGGAGGAAACCGACTAAGATATTTTTTGTGTAGATTTTCTGAGAATGGCTGATAACAATTCTGCACATGCGACACTGAGAAAAAGAAATAAAAAATTACATCTCCTCCCACAGAAACAATAGGGAGGTGAAGAGTCAACCGATTTAGTGAG
Source organism: Icerya purchasi (assembly GCA_039619475.1). NCBI lineage: Eukaryota > Metazoa > Arthropoda > Insecta > Hemiptera > Monophlebidae > Icerya > Icerya purchasi. The sequence continues at coordinate 348,433,162 of CM077116.1, read as the reverse complement.
TAATTACGCGTCGAAATACGAACTAGAATGATAGATAAAGAAGGAAGAATGACTTTAAACAGTATTAAGGACGATATAAAGAGTTGATTTTTTTTTTTTTTTTATAATAGGTTTGTCAATGGGCAAATTAACCCAAGAAATGGGAAGAAGAAGAAAATAAAGTTGTATTCTTAAACGTTTAAGGATAGAGGATAAAAGTAATTCAAGAACAGGATTAAGAGAAGTAGAAGGAAATGAAAGAGTACAAGAAGCACTGATAAGAAATGGGGGATATTAAGTTTTAGAAGAGAAGAATATGATTGCTCAGTAAAAAAGGTCAAACATTCAAACAAAATATGACATTATGGTTTATGTAGATTGAAAAAAGAACAAAATGGAGTAGAAGCAATCGAGAAAATGATGCAGAAAGGAGTCTATGCTTAAGAAGAAGGTGAAAAATAGCTGAGATTGCGGATAAGAGGGAAGAAGTATCTAGAAAACCATGGGTGCAGAGAAGAGATGGCTGAATAGAGAAGTTAGATATAGCTGGAATTTGAAAATGAAGAAGAATAGGAGTTGAGCCATAGTCTGGAATGAGTTATTTAAGGAAAGAAGAGCAATATTATCAGTTGAAAATGTATCGAAAAATTTGTTATTAGAAATGGAAGAACGGGCTAAGGAATTCACAATCTCATTGCCCTCAATGCAATCCCGTAATTTGTAATTTGATGCATTAGAAAAGGTTATCTTTGTTTTCCTAATAACTTTTTTGTGTAGTTAAAATTACTCTAACACCCTTAATTTACATTCTTAGCTCAAGCAAGAACTTTTTTTTTTTTTTTTTTTTTTTTTTTTGTGGGCGCGCCAGCGGCATTGACCCAACAACAGGAAAACTAAGCTAAAAAACTAAGTAACTAGGCGGTCCGAAATGGACGTAACAAAGGACAGCAGTGCGGACACCACAGAAGATGAAGGAAAGGAGAGGATAAAGAAAGAGTTATAGGGAGTAGGGAGACCTAATGACAAGAGCTTGTATAAAAGGGAGCGTTCGTTACGAAGAGCAGGACACTTGAAGAAAATTTGATCAGCATCACATATATTCGAAGAGGATCACAATCGTGAAGAGAACACTCAGGAGAAGGCAACAGAGCAAATCTAAAGCGGGAATAGAGAAGTAGACAATGATTGATCCGGAGACGAATTAGGGAGACAATAAAAGAGCGACGACCGAAAGGAATAGAATGGAACCAAGGCAGGGAACGAGGAATCGGTTGAATCAAACGGTAATGCGAATGATGATTAGAAAATAGGGAGGGATAAATATCCAAGAACTTATTTTGCCCTAAGAAATAAATACTTTTGTTATAATAAAATTTAACGTGAAAGAAAACGAAAAAAATTAAAGGAAAGCGTAGAAAACAATCGCGCTGATTGACAAATATTTTAAATACAAATTGTACTAAATCTAATTCTCACATCTCTTAATAAAAGTTTTCACTTCAATACTGTGGAAGTTTAAGACGAAAAAATTTTTTTCTCTATAAAAAAATTTTGACCCACAACGAACCATTCTCATTATTTTACCTTACGCAATTCTTCAGACTCTGCTCCCGGAGTGGATGGAATTACCTTCTTTATTCTGAAAAATCTATTTAATTTTTCTTTTCGCAGTTCCTCTTAAACTTGTTTAACTCCTTTCTTCGCTTTGGTTGTACTCCTTTATCTTGGAATACTTTCATCATTATCCCTAAACCCAACTCTCCCTCACTTCGTCCAATTTCTCTTGCGTCATGTGTAAGGAAGCTTTTTGAAAATCTAATCAATAGACGTCTTGTTTGGTGGCTTGAACATTACAACTTGTTGCCTAGTAATACGTTTGGTTTCCGCCTTGGTCGCGGTTCTCCCGATTGTATTAGTGTATTTCTGGCAGAAGTCTACAAGTCAATCGACAAAAAATTTCTTATTACTTCCTTTCTTGATATCTCAGTAACCTTCGACAATGTCCACCTTCCTACTCTTTTTGATTTATTGCTTTCCTTCAACATTCCGGCTTATTTTTGTTCCTTCATTATTAACCTTTTCCTTTGCCGAACGATCACTCCTTCCGTTCTCTTTCATGAGGCTACTACACAAATCTTTCGTGGATTACCACAGGGCTCCTGCCTTAGCCCAACTTTGTTCAATATCTATTTCATCAAAATCGCTTCTTTATCTCTGAGTTAGTCCTTCTTCTTTGCTGATGACATCCTCATTTACTCCTCTCATTGCAACATCGCGCAGGCTAACTCCCAACTTCAAGACTACTTAATTTAATTTCAAAACACTTTATCCAACATGCATCTTTTCATCTCCTCTACTAAATCGTCTACTGTTGTCTTTACTCTGCGCCCTTATATTCTTTCCTTAATCAACCTCGTTTTAAATAATGGCTCAATCCCTCTTTGTTTTCCCTTTCGTTATTTGGGTGTTTTTCTAGATAGTCGACTTTCGTTCCATGACCATATCAACCATCTATTTTTATTCGCCTAGAAAAGGCTCAACCTCATTAAATCCCTTTCACATACTGATTCATACTGAATCCTGCTTATGTTTTACAAATCTTTTATCCGCTCTATTCTTGATTATTGTTCCTACATTTACGGAAATTCTTCTAGATCCCTTCTATCTAAGCTCGTTCGGGTCAAAAATACACATGCCTTCGCCTCTGCCTTGAAGCCCAAAAATCTACTCCTATCCCAGCTCTGCACATTGAATCTCACATTCCTCCGCTTTTTCTTCGACGCTCCTACTTGGGCTTTTCCTCCTCATCAAACGGTTGCCGATTTCCTCTTCCTCTCTTATTTCTTCTTATTCCTCCATCTTGTCAACAAAGCTCCCATTCTATTATCGCTGCCCGTCTCGTTCAGTTTTCTCCGTATATCTATATTCATGATAAACTCCCATATTTCTCCTTCAATTTTTCCTCTTTTCTTCATCCTATTAAATGCTCTTATTCTCCGATTCTTCCTAAACCTGTCATTCATAATGTTGTTAGATCAGAATTTTTTTAATGAATCTAAACTCTTCTTACCCTAACCATTTTTTGATCTTCACTGATGGCTCCAAGGGACCCAATGGTGTTTTCTGTCCTTCTCTAAATTATGTTCTTTAAACTTCCCTCTTTTTGCTCAATCTTCTATGTGGAATTCTCTGCTATTCTGCGTGCCTTTCTTTTTATCACCTGTCTCTCGCAATATCCTTATGCAGTCGGATGTTCAAAGCGTGCTGCAGACTATCGCATCTTCTCTTCGTTCGCACTCAACCGACTATGTGTTTCATATTCGCTCCTTGATTCGTGATCTCTTCTTTTTTCACTTAATCTAAACTGATATCTTTTGGATCCCTAGTGATGCCGGAATTGAGGGTAATGAGTTAGTTGACACTCATTCGCTCGGTTATTTTTATTTTCCGGTAGGTTTCTTCCTGTTTTCTCTTCTTCCAATATTATCCTTATGTCTACCGCTGCTCATTCCAAACTATGGTTTAACTCTTACGTCTCTTTATTCTCCAACTCGGATTCCTTTTTCTTGTCTATTCAGCCTTCTCTTCCTCCCCTCCCCTGGTTTCTTGACTTTCCTTCCATGCGTCGCTCCAAACTCTTTACAACTCGCCGCCTGTGCTTTGGCACGGTTTGCTTTCTTCCTCGCTTTTCCGTTACTCTCTTGTGCCATCTCCTTATTGTCCATTGCACCCCTCCGATATCTAATTTGTTTGTGATCCCGATCACATAATATTTGGGTGTTTGTCTCTTGTAAACGATTAAGCTTCTTTCCACTCCTCCCTTTTACAAATTGATATTCCCACTTCATACAGTGCTTCGTTCATTCTCTCTTCCTTCTCTTTCTGTTGTCCAAGGTTTTGGATCTTTGTTGTCGGCTATCTCTGTAAAGATCCGAGTCTCTTGCTTCCTTTGTTCTTGGGCCAATGTCCTTATAGACACCCCCCAATCGTTTTATTGTTGAAAAAAAAAGGAAGACACGCTGATGAAAGATTAAATTTTATTTTTTAAATATCGAACATCTTTCGGACAATTTAGAGTCCAGTTTGTGCTGAACAAGCGCTAATTTAATCATTAAGTTAATTGTAAATGCTCCTGCTATGACTTTTTACGGAAATCCCAGAATATTATAAATTTACAATGGAAAAATTTTATACTATTGTAAAATTTTGATTTGTACCAACTGATTGTCAATATTTACATTTTTATGAAAATCAAAATGTTCATCAACTTGTTGATTGCATAGACGTTTGCCTTACATAAGCGTCGTATGTAATACGTAAAATTAATGCGTACTTCATTAATAATAATAAAACGAAGAATATCTAGATTTATTAAGCTGGTTCAAGTATACGATCAGTTAATATTAAATGATACATTGTAACCGAAGGAGATTCTTTCTATGCCTAACTTCCAGATTGAGAACTTTGCCAGAATTCCTTGTCTTCCTTAATAAAAAAAAAAAACAAAAAAAAACACGTAAAATCACTATTATACTAAAATGCATTTCTAATCCTTAAGTCACCAGACCGCTTTCTGGAATATATAGGAAATGACAACTGCTTTTTATTATAAAACATGAACTGGCAGCGTTAAATATTAGTCCGTTTAGAGTATACACACAAACGCGCAATCATTACACTATTACAAAAGGGTTGAAAGGCTGGAGGAAATTTTTATAACGCAGTTTGTTCTTTCGGGATTTGTGAATTCAATCCGAATGATTTATATTCAATTCTATAAGCAGACTTATGTATATAGAATATACGGCTTAGAGTGCTGACTCTGACGTTTCAGGAAGCGCTCCCCTAGTCGTAGGTTCATAAATTCCAACTATGGCAACAGCTTTTCACTGGTAAACGAAAATCACGGTCAATCTTACTAGAATATGAATTAGTGAGGAGCAACAACCGTGGCCACGTTGGTGTTCCCGGCAAAGGCCAGATGGTCTGGTTGGCAATTCAGTCTTCGATACGAGCAGATGTCGCACCGCCATCATTATCAGTGAGCCACTTCCCGCTGAAACGACAATTAATTGGCAAAATATTATTAGGTAACGGATTCAACTGAGCCCTTCTCTTAGTGTAACCACTGGGGAAGAAACCTATTCGTAAGGAATTGCCAACTCTTAGCCGGCAGAGAGTGGCTCAGAGTTTTGCACCTCTGTTATTGAAAAAAAAAAAACTGCCTATTCTGCTCGGGAGAGACTGAACCATCGCGGCCATGCAGCTCCACTTTTTTCCTCTACTTTACAAGATAGCTTTTCCTCCGCAATCTTTCTCAACAGAGTCTTCTTGCGGGACTTTGCAACATCTACTTGTAACATTTTCTCCTCCTTCTACCGGATATTTATTTAGGTTGCCAATTGATCATTTAATTCGTATATATTACGCTGGACTCTCTTCAAATCAATTTTTTATTATTTCTCCTTCTGCAAGTTTTGTTTTTACTTTCCGACTTTTAGTAATCTATTTTTAAAAATTAACATTCCGAAATTATTATTATTTCGATACCGCGCGAACCGAATGAAAACTGTATAGCGAATGCGCAGCGCTTTATATGACCAGTCATTGTACAGCGAAAAGGGTAATCCACGTTCGTTTTTTGTTTTATTCTCTCTACTGCTGACAACAATTTTAAGTTTATATTCTTTTGCTGAATTACTCTCTGGAGCGGCTGTAAAAAATTATGTCTCGTTTTAATGTAACGAAATACAAAACCCACTAAACATTATGTGGGCCGACCAATCGTGTGAAGCCAGTTCATATAATCTGTCTTGTTTAACGGAAAGGGTGTCCTTGAAGCAAACAGCGTTAATTAGATTTTGGACAATTGTTTTTACTCGCGTTTACCGGCCCCGTTAATTTTTTCATTCCGCATTCGTTCACTACTTAACCGACTTATTTGTCGTAATACCACTTCAGCACCGGGCGGCTCATTCTCGGCGCTTGAGTGTCAAAATTAATGTCGTACAGCTTCCTCTATCATCTAGGAGATTTTAAGTGTCAAGTGCGTTTATTCGACGACAATTTCGCTACATACGCTTCTATTTCCTACTCCGTCTTTATTACGTACTTTTCGTCAACTATGCGAACAGCACTGCGATGTAAGGTCAGTTTTAAAAAAGACAGCTTTTCCGCTCGGTGAAAATTTTTTTTTTTTGGAATCGCAGCAGTCAGCTTTGCTGGCAGTTCACCGACAAATCATTGACAAAGCATCAGTGAAAACGGCTTGTCTCATTAGGATCGGTTCCGATTTATAACAGTCGTTTGTCAGCAGTAGCGTCTGCGCAGCAACAGTCTACATCATCGGCGATAATAACGTTAATCGTAGAAATTCGTGACAATTTACGATAAACTGCTTCGGTCTTTTCAGTTGTTGCATTCTTAACGATAGTTGATCCGCCAGAAATTTATAGGACGCGACTGCGATCGAAGGTTGGTGAAATACAATTTTTATCGCATTTAGAAAGCGTCCTTCGTTAGTAACTAATCGAAAGATCACAGTGTACTCGCCAAAAACACCGTTTCCTATCCTACGATGGAATATTATACTGAGTTCTGGAATTCGTAGGCGATTTTTGGTAAATGTCGAGGGAATTTGCGTTTCCAGGTGAATCAGAGTGTACATGGCGCTAGGTTAGCGAGCAGCACACAGCTAAAGGCAATGTGTTATATAAATAAAACGTAAACAGTGACCGAGTAGAGAATTAAACCACGTTTCGCTCTTCATTTCGGTCTTCCGCACCATCGAATAACCACGGCAATTATTCGTCGCTCGTACCATTAATCAGCCTCTTACGTTGTTACTCGCCAGCAGAAATTATCGCATTGCGCGACGAAATAAAAGCAGTATTTACGCGCGTTTCAAAACTTTCTTCGAAAGTTGCTCATTAGATAAAACGTCGTCTCTCGGGTTAATTCAACCATCTGTTCGTTTTCGTCGAATCCATATCGATGATGAAGTTCAATCAAAGAAGCAAATTGTGTAGTCTTCGAATAGGTGGCTGTCTGGAAATCGATTGCCCTCAAATCCGTCGCAGCTTTGTATGTCGCTTATACGTTAACGTCTGCGGTGAAATTGTCGACTGTATTATTACCATAATTTCGTGGTAATCGTATACGCTTTCTAGACAGTGTCATAACGAGAGCGATCTTCTGACAGTCTTTAGGTTTCAGCATTTTTGGAATTACCACTGTGACATTCGAATTAGTCAGTTGTCAAGAAGCTGCAGAACAGACAAATCATTGACCCTCGGACTTAACCTGAAAAATATCACCAGTGTGCTGTTAACGCTATCACAAAAAAGGGTGAGAAATTTTGTTGCAGGCTGAACATTGTGCGCATTGAAATTTCATTGTTCTAGGCAAATGCTTGTTGCAACATTGAAAGTGCACCGTGTATATCGGCCACGCGGCGAAAGTCACGAAGTGTATACACGGTTCTCTTTCGCACACTACGAGCTGGTTCTCTTCTTTATTTGTATCTTCATGAAGCAGTTGACTTTTACTGTTTAAAGGGTCTATGGTCGGGAGTGATGGGCTATTTCTTGTGCACCGAATTTATCATGCCTGTTGTACACCAAAAATGCGTGTCCTATCCAGTTGCAATTCATCCGTGTAATCAGATTAAAATTGTGTGTTAACTCTTTCGTCAGAAAGTGTAATGAAAGACGTAATTAATACACTCTACGAGCTCCACTAATACAAGTATTGACTTTGTTGTCACTGATCAAGACCAGACCGTTCGCTAAGATTTCACAGATTTTTTGAGTACCACTTACTTAGGGTCAACCTATGAAGTGAGGGAAAAAAGCTGGAAACGACAAGACAGTGGATAATTTGTTGCCGTTGTTTTAATCATGGCCTCCAGCCTCTTCACTGCATCATTATCAGTATCTATTCTTTTTGTGATGATGATCATATTTTCTCTTCGAATGTTCGGCCTTTCTGCTGAGCAATCGTCCTATATTATTCTCTTCTAAAATTTGGCATCCCCTGTTCTTATCAGTGCTTCTTATATTTTATCATTTTCTTTCGCTTCTGTAATTCCTGCCCTTGAATTATTTTTACCCTTTACCCTTAAACGATAATTTTCTTTTCTTTTTCTTACCATTTTTTTGGCTAACGTTCTTAAACAAGAAAAAGGTGTATCGTAAATTCTATTGGAAGAATAAAAGCTACATAACGTTCTCGCTGACAAACCCCTTAAAAAGAAAAAGGTTTATCGTAAATTCTATTGAATGAATAAAAACTAAAACTGGGTGTGTCAGTGTGGTAGTGAATGACTGGCAAATTTACTGTGAAGAGGTACAATGGAAAATAATCTATTTGAAGTAAAACTTCTTATCGCGCGGTAAAGAAAAATTTTGATACGGTAGAAAAAACTTTTGGTTACGCGTTACACGCAGCTTGTCGGTAGGAGTAAACTGGCCGCGCTGTACGTTGTCCGGCAGGCGACCTTCACTCGTCCCTTTCAACTATATACGGGAGCGTGTGTGTGTGTGTGTGTGCGTGCGATCGAGCGAGTATCGAGATTCGATCAGTAAGCATCGTACGCGGTCAGCTGTATAGGCTCAATTCTGAACACGTGTACATTTTATTGAATTTGAAAATTGGCGCGGTTTTTTTTGTGCGACGTTAGTACATTTCAACAAGTCTGATGATTGATTTATTGTGTTTTTGTTTTAATTCATTCATGCGCGATTCATATTTTTTGTTTTTGTTGTTTTTGTTGTTTTTGTTTTAATTCATACGGGATTTATATATTGTGTGTCATTTTTGAAGTAAAATTTCTTATCGCGCGGTAGGGAAAAATTTTGATACGGTAGAAAAAACTTTTGGTTACGCGTTAAACGTAAGTATGTATTTGTGTGTATGTGTAAGTATGTATAAGTGTCAAAATTGAAGTTATAAAATGTATTATATGGTTAAAATGTTTTATATTATGCAAAATTTTACTACCCAAATAATAAAACCGTAATAATTGTTTATTGAAGTGAAACTTCTTATGGCACGGTAGGGAAATATTAAACGTAGGTATGTATTACTCAATGAATATAGAACAAACAGAATTTATACACAATTGTAATGATTATACATATAATATTGTAAATATTATTCGCCTTAATGAAGTTTTCACTTCTGTCGTGTGGTCTTAAGCACACAACAATCTTTTTTTTTTTTTTGATAAATACGTTTTCGTAAGAAATAAAAATATATTCTTTGCAATATTTTGATAACCCACGCATCCGCTCAATCGGCGTTCTCTCGGCTTCCAATCGATGATTGTTTGTTTTCAATCAGAGAGGGAGATAAATGAAATGATAAAGTTTTTTTTTTTCCGTAACTTGCAAGGTGGATCTTAAAGCAGGCATATTCAACATCTGATTAGAAAATATACAAAAATGTCTGCAAATTATTCGATGAATCGGTTTAACAGTAAATTAAAACTAAAACAAACATGTTTTACCTATAATCCAATTTTACTTTTTTTTTTTGTAAGTTAAACATCTATTCGCATATACTCAACAATTTCATTCAAAAAATCGTTGCGATAATAAGCGCTTGACTACCAATGTAAAATTTTTGTGGTCGTAAGTACAAGTTTTTGAAAATAAAATAATTGCTAAAACGAAAATTTAATGATTAAAGTTGGGGGCCAAATGCAGTAGAAATGAAATGAAAAGCTGGAAAGAAGACTGAAAATCTAAAATTGCACAGACTAATTGGTTCAAGTAACAACTAGATTGGTCACGTTGGAGAAGCGCAACAGTGATCTACTAAACGTTAGCTGAATGGGCATGTTGCACATTTAAAATGTCGGATTAATTAACAACGAAAAAAGTTACTAAAAGCAATTCGAGTATGCTTTTAATTTCAGTATGTATCATTTTCGTACTATATAAGTTCTGGTAGACGGTTAATCGATAAACATATATTGGAAATAAAGCAAATAAAAGAAAAACAAAAACGTGTTCCGATCGTTTTTTTTTTGTTTTTTTTTTTTTTTTTGGAGTATTTATATATCGATAATAAATTGAAATATCCATTAATATACGTGTTTTATTTTAAGCGAATATTATTAACGAATGAAAAAAATTTAGCCTCAGAAAATTGGTTTGCCTCCTCCTTTCGTTAGAAAAAAAAAAAAAGAAAAGAAATGTCGATATTGAGGGTGGAAAAATAAATTTCACCATCGAATTAGGTTAAAAAATGAATTTCACTTTTTGATAATTTAGTAACAACAGTTTTTCTAACTTCGAGCGTGTCAAAAATTATGTTAATAGATAAGTTTTTCATTGATTAATAACTGGGTTATTTTGAATTCAGCATTGATTGGTCTTCAGGATTGGGGAGAAAAAGGAAAAGAAATTATTAAATAAATGTACGTTGAGAGTAGAAGCGATTGGGATTATGTTTCGAGTATATTTTCGACAGTTGTTGTTTTTTTTTCAATAACGATTTCGCAAAAAAAACTTTGATTAAGCTAACAGCAGCGATAAATATATCATCCGAATGAATGGGCGAAACGATTTTATTTCTCCGCAAACTAATCGTTATCATTTTCAACGGCGCACTATTTATGGGGTATTTGACTGAAAAGGCTGGCCAAAATTATTTTTTTAGTATAAAAAGGATATTGTTGCGATTCTATCAATATTTATTGAAAATTAAACAGAATTTTGTTAAATTTTAATAAAAATTTATGGAACATTATTAAAAATTACTCCTTCTCACTACTTTCGTCGACAGGTTCGAGTTCTTCGGGATTTTCGTTTTCACCAGGTAAGAGTAATTCGATTGTTTCCTTGGGAAAACAACGCATCTTACTCTTATATTTTTGTCGCATGCCCATAACTATGGGGTCAGAAGTGAGAAGCAACCCTTACTTATAATATCCAAGTTACATGCTTCTCGAGAACATTTCCTTGCTTAATTTAGTCTGTACGACCGAAAATGTTTATTCCTTGCTTCTGCAGCCTCTTCAGACAGCTGCTCTATCGGTAGAAGGAAGCTATTAATCAATTAAGGACCATGTCTTAAAATTTTGTGCATGATCGGGGACATCGAATACCATGGCTATAATCGAACATCATAAAGTTCTGCTGTCTCTTTTGTATATTCTTCAAAAATGTTTTGGAATTAATTTTGTGTCCACTTGATAGAATTTGTAAAATCATTTTTAATCTATATATTAAATTTGGATCAACTCCGGTTATCTTAGACGACAACTCATGGTTGTTAAAAAAGCGCCTGCTTGTATTCTCATCGTTCGTATTTCCAAATCTAGCTTTGGAAACATTAACTATAAGACTCATCTCATTTCTGAATTTATCTTGTATTTCTTCTTTTCCTTTTTTTTTTTGACTGTATCTTTGTGAGCTCGTGACCTTGCCTGCCATTCTGTTATTGGTAATTTATATGATAAATGAAGAATACCCTTAAAAAATCGTGTTTCTTTCTTTCTTTCTTTGTGCTGCCTTCCATTTTGATTTAAACGGATGCTTTATTAAAGGTAATTTGTGCTTGAACTGCTTTTGATGATCTGCGCTTTTACAATACTTCTGTACAATATATTTAGCCGTAAATTAGACTTTTTTCTCAAAAGTTGACCCCTCTGATTCTTTAATTATAGTGTATAAATCTTTTCGCGATTTAACCCCCGAGGAGCCTACAAAAGAAAAATTAAAACAATACCATTTTCTATATACTAAAATAATATTAATGGTATACAGGAAAAAATTCATAAAACACGAAAACGCAATTTTACGCAAAAAATTTTTGATAGAATGCCTTCTACGATAAATGTACTTTATTTCAAAATATATTGCAATTGTTAGAAAAGCTTAGAAATAAATTAAAACAAACGAGTTTTCCATTGCCAATGGCTGAAATAGCAAAATTTTTATCACCTCAATTATGTGATCAGTATTAGGTAAATAATGAAGAATCCATATTAAAAAGTTCGCAAACTTATGCACAAAATTAAACTACAGCACTTTTAACGAGAACCATTCTCTAGTATATTAACAAATCACACGACCACTGTTAGCAAATGGTAACTTCGAAGAGACCTAGTGACAATAATGCAGAGTTTCGGTAAAATCCAACTGTACCATTTGTTTCGTCGACATGTACCTCCGGTAAAATTGTTCTTTCTGAAAGATTATCTGTTTTGCGAATTGGAATTTTGGCCAGTTTTTAGGGTCGAATACCTCATAGTGCGGCGCGGGCTAGAAACAGGTTGTGGCTGATGTTGCTCGATCCAACATTTTAAACCTTTATATCTAATTTACAAAGACAAAATAATAATAATGAAAAAAAAGAAGACACTAATAACATCTTATCGGATCTAATATTATTATGTTACACAGGAGAAATTTTGAAACGCGGACGGGGAACTTTTATCTTTTTTTCTTTGAAGAGAATGATTTTTCTATAATTTCAGTCGCCACAGGCGATCGTATCTTATTGTTATTCTATTTAAAACGGTAGTAGTGGTTGGCGGGGGGGGGGGGGGTACAGCGAATTCCATTCGGACAGTTACGTGTGTCGGGAAATATAATTTGAACGATGCTGCTAGAGAGTCTGTGCGAATGAAGTAACGGTTGCGTCTGTACTTTATGCTGGAATGAACGGGCTCTTGAGCGCAGGCTGGGCACCAGTCGTATACTGGAAAGTTCATTGTTTAAGAGATAAGCTTCCGCTTTTAAGAGGAGAGACGATAATGTACCGTCGAAAGGCAAGCATGAGGACAAGGCGAAACATCGACGCCGCCCGATAATGTAAGGAATGATAAAGAACTTTGTCAGCCGGGTACAGGGTGCACTTTCTGAGGTTGTTTTTCGCATTTTTTTTTTTTTTCTTCGTTCCGTATTCTCCCGAAAGAATTTCTGCGCTCGCTTTTTGTTCTGCTGCCGTCGTACCGGGAGTAGTTTTGGCCGATTCTGGGACGGCATGCAGTACACGCGCACACTAGCGCCCTCTGTGCGCCACTATCGGCATGAGTAGGGAAATCGTTTCAGTACCCGTTCGCAGTTTATTCACTTCTGTAAGGTACCCGAGGCAGCGACAGTGCGGGTACCGCCTCGGTTCCGCCGCATCATCTGTCCGGGCTGTGTTGCGGCAGAGGGGTGGTGGTGAGTTAGAGCCGTTTCGAACTGCGGCGACAACGGACTATAGGAGTGGTCCTTCCGATTCGAACGGTCTTGGAATTTTTGCCTCTGCGTTTAGTGGAATTTCGAAAATTTTTCTAGCACGTAAAATTCCTCATAAAAAGTAAAGTTATAAATAGAGCGAAGATTTTTTTCCTTTTTTTTTTTTTTTTCGTTTTTTTTTTTTGGTTTTAAAATATCGGTAAACGGTGTTGCACAATTTCTGTGTTTGCTTTTTTCTTCTTGTTCTTTTTTTTTCTCCTGTTTTTCTTCTATGTACCTCTATTTTTCCATTCGGTACAAAAAATATTACGCAAAAGTTCAATAAGCGGAATACACGCAAAAATACTAAACGTACTGGGGACCTTATTCCGGAGTGAAGACCGTTCGAGAATGGGTAAGATGTTTCTTTCAGTTTTGCTTACTAAGCTGTTCCCGGCGAGGACATTTTAATATGCTATTTAAAAGGCGCTAACTTCCGTTTGCATCGTCGGCAACATATATTCTCGTCCGTTTCATACGGAACTACGAAAAAAATGCGCCGAAAGATTTAATTCCTACGCTTACGCACAATTTAATCGATTCCCCCACCGGATTATCATTCATTCCCTGGCGTCAGCCTAACATGTTGCACTCTACTTAAGAGGATCTATTCTACTGAATTTTGGTCAAAAAAATTAAGCAGAGTAGATCCTGGCTGTTTACGTTAGCGAAATACTCGCTGGCATTTACGTGTCGTTTTAGTTGCTGTAGTGTATACGCGCAGAAGCTTGGTTGATCCGGAAATCAAAATTTGTCATGAATTCAGAGGGACGTGACTTTCTGGCCCGTCCACCGTTATTGCGAAAAACTGTGAATAATTCGATTTTTTAACTTTTTCAGAAAATGCCGTTTGAAAAATGTAAAATGTATTTCGAAGGTAATTTTGGCTTTTCTTCGTATAGCTGATAAGCAAAACGGATGATGCACTTTGGGGACATTTTCGTTTTAATCTTACCGCATCGAGTCGCTATCTTAAAAAGCAGTAACATTTTTTTGTACCATTTTTGTCCGTTGTTTTTACTAAATACTATATTAGCCGAAAAGATACTAAAGAATCTTATATCAAGTGCGAACTGGAATTTCGTTTTGGCATCGCATAGCGCCGTTATTGCGATAAAAAATACCGTAAACGTAATCGAAACTATTAGAATTATCGCAGATCTTTTCAAATTTTGTTAATAGGCGACAAACACGCGATTTTTTAAGAAACGATCGAAATAATAGGCTAAATACCTATTTAGTAGTGCATACGGTGCCAATTAACAACGGTATATAGGTGATAATAAAACATGTCGATCGCAATTTCCGCTCCGTTCTTCAGTTTGCTTCTGATAGATGGCCAGTGTAAGCTGGTCGAAACGTTAAGCGAATAAAAATATCTTTTAAAACACAGTTGTTTCCGAAAATTATTTATTATGAGTAATCACTGTGAAAGCTTTAGATATTGGCGAGGTACATTTTTACCCGAATATGTCTCTCTTTCTCTTTAAGGTGCCATATCCTCATCGGGGACTTCAGGCTGTTGACATGAAGATAATTCTTTTCCATTTTTCCCGATTTCTGGCTGTATGAATTATTTCTTCTGTTGAACGGTTTGTCCAATTTTTTATGTTTTCAAACCATGTCGTATTCTTCCTGCCAATCCATCTTTTTTTTCTTCGATTTTCCCAAGTAAAATTGTCCTCCTCAGTAACCTGATATTTAGAGCCACGTATTATTATATGTCCTACGTATTCTAGTTTCCTTTTTTTTCTATTGTATTCGCCGGTTCCCGATTTTTGTCCATACGCAGTGTAGTATTTCTGAATTTTTTTATCTTCTCCGTCCACGAGATCTTAAGCATTCTTCGGTAGCACCACATTTCGAAGGCTTCTAGTTGCTTTTTTTTTTTATCATCGCCGTTTTCAGTATCCATGTCCCATATCCGTATAATAGTCGCGACCATATTTCAAAACTCTCAATATCAGCGATACCTTGAGGTTCTTACATGTTAGTAATTTCTTTCAATTACTAAAAGCATCTCTTGCTGTCGCTATGCGTATCTTTATTTCTTCGTCCGGGTCTGCCTTCTCATTTATCCAGCATCCCAGATATTTGTACCGGGCCACCTTTTCAATGTTTCTTCCTGATAATTTGAGCTGTATATGTAATCATCACGAACAGGAGTGTGTGTTCAGTATCGATGTTTATGGATCCTTTTTTTTTTTTTTTTTTTTTTTTTTCGCGACAAACTATTCATTTTTTCGCCGAGGCTGATATGTTACTAAAATTTAGTTCAGTAATTTACCAAAAATAAATCGTCTGAAATGTTTTATTTAAATGTTTTGTTTTGTTGTTTTTTTTTCTCGCTAGGCCGCCCTGAACGGATGAACCGCTTTATTTTTTATTCATTTATTCATTTTCCGTTTTATTTTTCATATCCCATCCTCTAACTTCCTGATCGTATGTAAAAGTTTTCGCTTTTGATTTTGGTGTGTCGGATAAGTTTATGCCTTCTCTTTTCTCGATAAATCCGTTTTATCCGTGTCTGTTCAACCTAAATCCTAATCCGTAGTTCTGTCTCCTTTACTTGTGTTCTTGCTTCTGTTATTCGCCTCGGCCTACGAATCTTGTTTTCGACTAAATTTTATTAGTTTCCTCAAAAACACGTTGTTATCTGTACCCGGATGATGCAGTTGTCTCTTTGATTCGCTATTCATCATACGCTCTTCGAGTGTTCATCTTCTTCTGCGGAGCCTTCTGTATTCTAGTTTACTGATATATCCGGATTTTCAGCTCCTTATTGCGCCTTACAAATTTTTTCCTTTTCCGTGTATTACGAACCAGATCTGATCGGATTAAGTTGTGACCAAGTCTGTGTCCATGCCTAATATTGTTTCTGGGTGAAAGTTTCTCTCGTTGACGAGTTAAGAAAATCTCGGAACATGTGTGTCCCGCTTAAGCTCTTTATAATGTTGCACACTTACGTACACACTGGGACTACTATCGGGCTGATAGTGTAAAATTAACGTACCATATCAAAAATTTATTGATTGCATATTTTTCTTGCGTTATAAACATTCTTTAAAAATCAATCTTAAATTAGTTGAACTGCTAATTAATTTCTTCGTCGGTCTCTTATACTTCTTAAATAAAACTTGTCAGTCTCACAAACATAAAACTATTACAGCGGTCAAGAGCGCTAACTTTAAGTATTGTGAGAATCTTTAATTATTTTTTACGAACTGTATAAAATTGGAAAACCGAACTTCTAGGGCTTTGCACTGTCCGGTGAATCGAATCTTTTGGGAGCTGAAAAATTGGGCAGAAGTTAGCGGATCGGTAGTTTATAGGATAGCGTCGAATTTTAGTTCACTCAAATAATACCTATTAAGAGCGGCGAAAGGAGGATATTATTTGGGAAAATCCTGGAAGATCTCGCTCACTGAATGAGCGGCCACATCAATGGAGGAGTGGCGGTCAGCACTAGGCGCACTTAGTGCCTTCAGTCTATTATTTATTAAATTATCAGAATACTGAGAACCGCATCGAGCCGTACTATTGGCGGCGATGAAAATTCCAAAGAAAGAACGATAAATTTGAATTCTTCGGACATCGTTTGTGCAGCTGCAACTGCAGCAATATTTGTAATTATTGTTGATTTTGAAATATAAATACATAGCGAATAAAAATCCTACCTTTTTCCGCACTGCGCTGATAGGCGTACGCCAACATGCTTTTCGGAAAAGACAAGACGTCGAGTAATTTTAATTTGTATTTTTTAAAAATTTTACTACATTCCGATCGGCTTTTGGCAAATTTTTATTTCTTTTCTTATCGTATTCCTTACATCGGCACCGGATTCTGCATGAGCACAAAGCAGACCATAATTTTGAGGTTTATAAAAACGTCGCACTTCGCCTTAAATATTGCCCTGAGATGCATAACGTTTGACTTATCGGATGGGCCCGGTTATAGAATAAAACATTTACCAATGTAGCGTTGGATGATTTTTGAAAATCGGTTGAAAAAAGTTCCATCACTGTTCGAAATGGTGACGTTCATCAAAAACTTGTTAAGCAATATCGTGGAGCAAAGGGTAAAATCTGAGATTGTAGTGAGGTTGAAACCTGATGACAAAAAAAAAAAAAAAAAAAAAAGTAGTAGCCAGTTAATAAGGAGACGTAATGGTTTTCCTGGATCGTATGGAATGGGCAGTTTCCCCCGAGAGGGTGTATTGACAATCAGGCTGTTTTAATATTGAGTAGTAGTTGACAATTAATTTTACGGCTAAATGATAATTAATATTTTTTCAGCGATCTCAGAATAAGATCGGATATTACACGCGCCAGTAGTGAAATTATTATCGACGATGATATTTGAGCTAGGATTGAAATAGGGGGTTGCCACATTTCCGAAATGTGGTAATTCTTTCGAAAGATGAGATAGTTGGCAATAAAGGGTACAAGGGGGGATGCGTGTTTCTTGTAGACAAACAATAGCCGGTTAAAATACAATGTTCGAGTTATCTATTGCTGCAGAAGTCTCAGCTGTTCCACTGAAGGATGATGTAACTTCCCGCTATTCTTAATTCTTAGCGGCGCTATTTAGAGTTTGAGTTCGAGTTGGTGCTTTATGCGTGCTAGATGTTGGCTGGAGAACTGTAAATGTTGTCTTCAGTTTTATCGTTTTTGATTTGGACTGGATGTAATCATTATGCGGGTAAAAACACACTTTTTGTAATAGTTTTCTAACAGTACTACATATATCTCGGAGGAAGTGTACTGGAGTATGTCTTATTTGTGCAGTTTGTTAGTAATATTTTACAATGTCGTAGAATACGGATGAAATAGTGTTTTAATTAAGCTGCTAGAACGAATCCTAGAACAGATATAATGCAAAAAGAGATACGAACTTAGAAAGTAATTAAGCAATGGTTGGTTGATAACATTAATGAGATTAGGTTAGATAAATTGGGAACTGGCTGTGGCGGAGAATCGACCATTCCTATATATTTGTCGAACATATGGTTATCAAATTGTATAAATAAGTAATTTTTCTTTGTTTTTATCTTTTTTATATTCTGTTTTATTATTATTATTATTTTATATATATTTTTTTTTTTTCTCACTATTTATGTAACATATTTTTTGAATAAACGATGATATATTGGGCCCCCGCAGACGGGCAGTACGTCTTGAGGGAGCCACAGCTTATTTTTAATAATAATAATAATTTAAAAAAAAAAGGTAAACTAAAAACGCGACTAGATTTGACACCATTTGTATTTACCGTTTTTTCACAAGTTAAATCATTTAAAGAGAGATAATGTAAAATACACGGGACGATTGCCATGTGAATCTGCGAACATTACCAGCATTCTAGGACTAGTCTTCTCGTTTTTACTTTTATTCGGAACATATTATACACCTTTTTTTGTTTTTTAAAAATTCTTTCGCAGTTTTCCGATCGTTTTTCTCGACATTTTTTTTTTTTTTTTTTTTTTTTTTTTTTATAACGCAGGAACTCTTGTAATACTTCAATTAAAGGCACGTTTGCTTATTAGAGAAAGTTGCAAAAAGCGACACACGAAGTTAATGATGCGGCTTCTACAGTTGTAACGATTACGATGTGTATTATTTTCAGGTTTTCCCGATTTTCGATTAATATAAAAACTGTGTCTTATCATCCGAACACTTTTATATTTAATCTTTAGCTACTACAATTGTTATTATGATTCGTATTATTTTTAGATTTTTGATTAGTATCAAAACGGTCTTATCATAACACTTTTAGCTTCTTTAATTTGTCTCTACCTGGGGCTCTGTCCAAACTGAATTTTCTAAAATTTCCGAGCATTCTGAAGCCGATATTATGAAAGAGAAGTTTGTAATTTTTGTCTCATTGTTTTTTTAAATTTTCTTAACAGGCAACCTTCTTTCGGACGATTCATTTTCACTTTATTCGTCTATACGCTTTTTCGTCTGCGCGCATTATGTTTGTGCTGCATCTAACTGAAAAACTTCCATTTCGTCTAAATCATAGTCATTTCATTCTTGTCTTGCCGTTCTGTCGTACCCATTATTTATTTCTCTTTAAACGTGGTTTATTTTCCTACTCATTACTGTTTCCTTCTCACTCGATTGCCTGCATCCTGTAAATGATCTGTACCGTTTCTCTTTCTGCCTTTGATGTTCTTTTTCCAGTTACCACACGTTTTTTCATCCGTATACTTTTTTCACTCTATTCATCGCAGCCGTTCTTCGGTTTGTTGGTTTTTAATTTTTATTAATTTGTTTCTTGCAATCTTCAACTCCCTTATCCTCCTCGCCGTTAAACTTCAAAAGAAGTAAAAAATCGACAAAAAACGCTTAATTGGAATATTATTCATATTGTTTCCGTTCGTTTCATTTTAGAGATGGGTTCGTTAATGATGTATCCAAATGTATGTAAATATCTGTATAATTTTAAGTATTCCGATTATTGCCGCATTCGGCTTTGCTCATCACAGTGTTTTTGCGAAGAAATTGTAAAGAAATTTTCCCCACAGCTTTAGCTCTGTTGAAAAAATTTAATTTAATTAGCATAATTATTCGATGCTTTTTTCTCTTTCTAGATGTTTTTTTTTTTTTTTTTAAATATTACCTCTCAATCAAAAAAAAATCAGTTGGTCACTAACAAACTATATGCGACTATTTAACTTAAATAAGAATATTACATGTCGCAGCAAAAAGGAACATAGGAACTATTCTGGGCTCGTCCAAAGAGACGAAGTGTATGTTGAAATTACTCCTATTATATAAATATGGAGTGACTTCCTATTACCCTCATCATTTTTAATATCGAGAATAAAGTTGGCTCTCTCATGGTTAACATTACGACTTGATGACGCTATAGAGTTAAGTGCAGCGCGTGCGTGGTTCGCTTTTCATGTACAAGAGAATATTTAAAGCCATCGATGCGATGTATTTGTACTATAGAACGCTCACGGCGATCGGCTGAATTCGAAATATTTCCGTGGTCATGAAGCTTTGCAAAGCGTTGGAATTATATATATATATACATGTATGTGGTCGCGAGAGCCTAGTTGCTAGAGCGCTTGACTTCCGTTCGGGCGACGACAGAACTTATTAGAAAGAATTAAAATGAAAATATTCGCTAATAATCACACGTGGAAGGCAATGGAAAACCATCACGTACAACATCATATACGCGCTAGGTCAGTACAGAGCAAACATAAATAGGACTGCACTTGTAAAACGATGTAAATCAAATGATTACTAATCAGTTTCGAATGTAGTCTTGCGTGTCTACACATTCGTACAGCATTTGCCTGGTACACAACCTTTATCGGTACAGTTAAAAAATGTAGGAATAGGTTGCGACAACGCGCTATGTAGCGTACGACACCTGAAGAAATATATACATGTATATAAAAATATTATTTAATAAGTTTTTATTTCAATATTATAAATATTCAGCTGGGTATACTATTCATGTTAACTGTGTGGTTTAGGTCGCAATTAGAAGATATAAAGAAACAAGCTACCACTCGAAGCGACTTTTTTAGCAGCACCATCAACGATCTCATTCAGACCGATTCCGCGCTGTCCACGAATCCAGCTGTACTTAATGAATTCATCATTATCGATTATTGCTACACATTTGCTTTATATTTCGTGTAGGGATTAAATTTATAACAGAAAATACCAGAATTTAAAGATATAAGAGCACTTTAACTGAACATCGATAATGAAAATATTTTACCAACGGTTTTTGTCAATAGTTAACAATTTTGCGGTAAATACGCGGTTGTTCCTGCTGAGAGTTTAGATTTCACTACAATTGTATCCCTAATTACGAAAGCTGAACTTACAAGACGAATAGATTCGAAGATTTTTCAAATCATCAGTATTAACTTCAACCTAGTGGGTGAACCGACCTTTACGATTTTACACGCTGGTTATTTACATATCTTCGATGTTAATCAGCAAGTAGTCGCTTTTTCATTCTTACGGTTTGACGTCATAAATGCATATTTACATGAAAACGCAAATTTCGCATGTTTTGAAAACACTCTCGCAGATGACTGCAAGCTAGATCTGGTCCCGCTATGTCTTAAGGGTGGGACGTTGAATATAATGAGATAGATATATTTAATGCATTTGATAGTTAATTAAAGTCGGGGGAAGAAAAATAAATATATACATATATATACAGTGGTGGAAATTGGTATAAAGGCACCAACCTTTTTATACAAATGAGAAAGAGGGCTAAAGTATAAAGTATATTTCGAATATCTACGTAACTACCGCTGTTAGAAAACACGAAAGTACGAATGAATACCAGGTTTTGATAAGAAACGGCGGAAGTAATCCAAAAAAACGGGAAAATAGCTCGGAAGGACATGGAAATTCGTATAAAGGCACTACACTACAACTCGTACGATTCGCAATGCGGGTTTTCCTAACCTGATTTCAGATATCGGCCTGCAGTGGGTAAGTCATCCAACTGCAGTTTACAATACAGTCAGTCATACGCTAGTTACAAGAGTGACGATTATACTGCCGCGTGGTAAAGTGTTATCCGCTGAAAAAGAGGCAAGTATTCGGGCGTAGAAAGACATATAAGCCTATTAAATCGCATCATAGCCCGAAAACTAAAACGGTCGAGTTGTGTAATAAACAATTTCGTAAAATTGGGAGAAAAATATAGGAAAAACAACCGATATGGATGCGTGAAAAAATTTCCCGAAACTGATAAACGTCTCATTGTACGGACAGCGAAGATCCAAACGATTTGAAGTTACTGGTCACACCGAAGCATGTACGACAAATTTTGGCAGCCGATAAGAACCTGGTATACAAAAGAGGCAGCAGTAAACCGCCTCTCACGGACCGTCATAAAAAGGCCAGACTCGCGTTCGCACAAAAATACATATCGTGGACTGCCGAATGGAACAATGTGATATTTAGCGATGAGAAGAAGTTCAACTTGGACAGCCCGGATCGATCTAAGGAAAGAAAGGCAAGTGCAGATGAGTAGAAATTTTGGAGGCGGCACTGTTATGATATGAGCAGCCTTTTGCAGCAAGATGAAATCAAACATCGCATGGATTTCTGGTCGCATAAAATCCAAACAGTACATCGAGATCCATAAAGTTGAATTACTGCGAATGTACGAAGAGTTGTACAATGAACACACCTGCTGTTTCAGCAAGACAACGCAGCCATTTATGCATCAAAGGAAACGACGGAGTGGTTGGTTTTCGCGTAGTCCCGATCTGAATTCGATGGAGAACCTTTGGGCAATATTTACACGCCGTGTATAACGTGATGGACGCCAGTGCCACAGTGTTTCTGAACTGCAATCCGTGTCGAATGAGAAGCAATTTCTGTTTGAGAAATGTAGCGTCTCTTCTCGTCGATGCCGAACAGGATTTGCGCAGTCCTTCAGAATAATGGAGGTTCGACGAAATATTGACACTTGTTTTTTCCTTTTTTTTTCTTTCCATTTCGCGAAAAACCTAGACTGCCTTTATACTATTTTCCGCTGGAGCAGAGCGTTACTTTTGTTTTTTTTTTCCGATTTTTGTTTCATTAGTTACCAGAAGTTGATTTTTATTTGTTAGTTGTGTTTTCTAATCGTAGTTATTACGTAAATATTTGAAATATATTTTTTATCTTCAGCCTTCTTTCTCATTCGTACAAAAATGTTGGTGCCTTTATGCCGATTTCCACCACTGTATATATATATATATATATATATATATATTTAACGATTCTTTTTCGACCGAACTTTTATCTGCGTGATGATTTATTTGTCATCTATCTGCCCTTAAATTCTGGAAAAGAATCATAAAAGTTTGTTTTCTATTGTTTATTTGTTATCTCATTTTTTTTTTTCTTTGTTTGATCCGTAGCCTGCTATTTAGATTCTCAATAGACAATAAGATCGATTTCAGTAGTGTATAAATAAGCAAGCTGGCGTCTGTGACGTCTGAACCCCAAAACCGTGTCGCGGGCCGAAAACTAACCAAATTATTTTATCAGGGGGGTAAAAAGTAATTCCAATTCTTGTTCCGGAGTCCAAAATTCACCCAAGTTTCCCGCGGTTCCTCTGTCCCATTCCCCATCAGACCCGCTAATCTAAACCCTAAAACCGTGTCTGCAGGCCGAAAACTAATCCAAATACTTTATTCAGGGGCCAAAAAATAATCCTAATTCTTGTTTCGGAGTTTAAAATTCACAAAAGTTTCCCCCGGTTCCCCCGTCCCGTTTTCCCACAGTTCCACTAATCGGAATCCCGAAACTGCGTCCACAGGTCAAAAACTAATCCAAGTATTTTGTCAGAGGTGCAAGAAGTAACTCCAATTCTTGTTCCAGAGCTGTAAAGTAACCTATTTTTCAAGTTTACTTGTATATAATTAAATTATAACTCAATTATCCCATCCGGGGATCCAAATTTCACCCAAACCCTTACACTTAACGCTGGGGGCAGTCTGGAAATCTAAACACCCTGTCCCCTGGAAAAGGGCCCCCAACCGCTGAACCATTGTATGAACCTATCAGATATTCAGAACTGTATACAAATTAACCAATAATTTATATCTATAGTCTAAAATTAACCTTAATCCTCTTGTCCATTCATCTCCATTTTAGTGCCATATTATACTATATAATTTACATATTTTTCCGCGCCCGCCATATTTTTTTAATTACTATTTTTCATGTAATAAAACAATCCTTGCTCCGTTGTCTAAACCTATCCAGTATTCCAAACTGTTTAAAAATTAGCCAATAATTTAAATCTATAGCCCGAAGCTAACCTTAGCCTCCTTTGCCCCTTCAACCCCATTTACTAATCGACTATAATATACATTAATTATTTTTTTCCTATCCTCCTTATCATCCCAGTCGCTGTGGAAGCCTACCATCCAATTCTGCGCAAGCGCAGCCGCTGACACCGTTTTCATATCTAATATATTGTACTCTATTTACTTTTACCATGACCACCAAAGCCACGAACGACATCCCCACCGCCCCCCGACATTTCCTGTTGAGCGGTAATTTTTTTCTGAGTAAGCCGTCGAAGCACACCATTAGTTCACACACATACCACACCACTGTGATAGCCGGTATCAAAGCGCACCGTCCATTCCCACGCATGCGTACGCCGCTGTGATAGCAGTTGCAAAAGCGCACCGACTGTTCCCGCGCACGCTTTAGCAGCTAGTTTCTCTATCGTTCATAATAATTTTTTACAAGCCGAAATATTGTAAAATTAGTCTAAGTATATTTTTTACACTTCTGTACATTTATTCCGATCGTTCATAATTTTTTATTTTTTTTCAAACTCTAAAAGCAAATCCATTAACGTCTTGATCACAAAGAATGCGCACCGCATGTTCCCACGCACACATCTGCTGTTGCTATTTCCCTACTGGCCATAATAATTTATTCTAAGTCTAAGTATTATAGAATTAGTTTAAGTATATTTTTATTTTTTCACACTTACGATTACTTTACCAGACTTATTATTCATCATCCTGCACAGTAATAAGATGTATATTCATTATTTTTTGAAAACCGAAAACCGCCACCGAACGCAAACGTGAATTGCGGAAACGAAAATGGGACAACGAACTGTGCAATAGCGAAAAATTTACCACATTTATACGTGATCCGTAAGTTTTTTTTTTGTTTTCCATAGTTCTAAAAATTAATCCACAGAACCCGCCGACTGCTGTGAAAGCGCACCTGCCCGTATATATATATATATATATTAATTACAACGTAATTCTTAGGCTACCCCCATTAGAAAAAATGTCTTAAAAAAATGTCCCAATTTTATGTAACGTTTGTTATATTTTATAGAATTTTTGTTATTGTTATTTAAAAAATGTCACAATTTTACGTAACGAAATATGTAACGAAAATGTAATGAAAAATGTAACAAAAAAATGTCTTAATTTTATATAATGAAAGTTAAATGTTAGGATAGGATTTTTGTGATTATATTTTTTTTTTTGTGTTGACGCCAGTAAGAATTACGTTGTAAATTTTGATCATTTTATACAAAAAATAGAAGAGAAAGAGACAGAAATGAAAATAAGGAGGCCAAAATGGCCGAGTTAATATGTATATATATATATAATTTGTTGTCAAAAAAATTAATGTGTGTCTTGACAGCAGAATGTTGAATTTGAATCAGTAAGTATTTATCTATTCCGTTAGGAAAATGGTTAATAAATAAAAATGAATAAATAAATTAATAAAAAGAAGATAACAGTCCGATTTTTTGATAACATGTAATGCAGAGAATGAAAAAAATGGAGTTAAATTTCAATTAAAAAGCTAAAGAAATGGCACTGGTGAAAAGAACTGTTATTTACGGAACTGTTCTGTGTACCCTTTTAGTCGCCACTGAGTATTTTTTCATGAATTTTGCAAAATTAAATCACGGTCAACTGCTGATTCTATCGAATACGTATCCGGTGTTTATAAGAATAAATTAGTGTCCGATTATTTACACGAAACTAAAAAGTTCGCTACTCGTTTCAGAATTATCAGAATGTATTCGAATACTAATTAAATTGAAAAGAGAAGAATACACAATTTTATAACCAACAAAACTGTGTTTCCTTTTTTTAAACTTAATTAATATTTAAAAATATCGATGTGATTAATTCGTAAAAAAGAACCATAGTTCAATGGATTAAAAAATGATCATAAATTTTCCCTTTAAAACGCGTTTTCGTAAAATCTGCTAATAAAATTATCAGCAAATAAAAATATTTCAGTGGAGAAAATTACCCATCGACATTTATGTTTTATAAGCGAGAATGTGAAATTACAATAGTACTAAATTTCGATAATAGAACAGCTGCGGTTGTTTGGTTTTGGAAAATGAATGAGAAAAATACAATTATCAAATTGCCTTCGTAGAAACGGTGTGAAGTTAAGCAGGCTCGGTACTGCAGTAAGTTACTGTAGAATCGAAATCGGTAAAATGGCAAGCTGAACTTTGGGTAACCATATTCGATAGGAATTAAGGTTGAGTTGAGATTTGTTAAGGTATCGCTGATCAAACACGGACGGGGTAAATGTAATGTCTTTGCCTATGAGAATATGCGCATGTTCAGCTTACAAATTACGCGGGCTAGGCAACAGAGACGTTCGAAAAAGTTCGGGGAATACGATTTATAAATTCTGATTACAGATATTGGATTCTTTGTAAATCTGTCGACTCAGTCTTGTAACTTGTATTACTTAAATTATTTACCATTACAAAACTTAAAAAGGGGAAAAATATTTATTGTGTAATTTACTAAAAAGGCAAAATTAAAAATTAAAACTACTCGGGAACCCAGTATAGTCTTTAGGTAGAAACCGAAATTTCCATGGAAGTGATTACCATTAATGCCCGGTCAGTTTCCATTAGTTCTACTACTTTTTCATTTTTCATCTTCTTCGTCCACGGTATTTTCCAATTATCTACGGTATTTCCATGTTTTTTTCGAATGCTACTGAACGTTCTGTTCTGTTTCGGGGTTATCAATGCTCGGGCTTCCCATTCCTTACCGTATTGTTTCTGTTATTAATTCTTTTTGATGCTAACAATACCCGGATATGGCATTAAAATCTAATTAACTTACCCTTTTTGGCCGAAGACTGAATTGAAAAACGAAATAAAAAAGAACAGTTTGTTTTTGCTGTTAATTTATTGACACTTTCTGCGACTTCCGGTAATTAAAATTTAATTTTTGTTTAGTTTAAGAAGTGGCTTTTTATTTGCGTTTTGTCGCGAACCGACGCTGTGTTTCTAGTGTGAGTGGAAAATTTTTAAATTCCAAAGATTGCTGGAGCTGCAATCTGTGTTGGCATTACGCTGCGAAATATTTATGGTAACCACGAGTGACATTGTTAATCCGTTATTTCATTTTCCCGGATTGGGAAATATTGGTTAAATCGCGTCAGTACAAGAGTTGACCCCTCGTGAAAAGGATTTTCCGAGCGTAACTAACGCGTTTAATATCGATTTCCTATCAATTGCAGCCAGCTGTAGCAGTTTTCCTCAGTCGTAAAATTCGTTCTTTATTTATTTTGCAAAATGCCTCTAGACCTACTACTCAAATTGCCTTTATGACCTGAATGTAGGAAAATCCGCGATAATATTGTAAATCTTTTTTCGAAACGCTATCTTGAAAGCAGTTACACGCACAATACTAATCTGTATGCGTTCGGCGGTTGTAATAATTTTATTTTAAACTTTACGGTGTAAAATGTCACATTGCGTGTACAATATTAGCGAGCAAAATGCGCTAGTAATTCTTACGTAAAATGTATTATTTGACAAAAAAATAACAAATTTGAAACGCGTCGAGGATATTTCACTTTGAATTACAATATAAAATGTTTTCGAATTTTTCTATTCATCTTGTTAAAGCAACTTTTCTCGGAAATTTTTTTAAAAAAAGTAAAAGAAACGGAATTGTAGTCAAAAAAATTGTTTAAAAAATATTCGGAAATACGTGTTTCCCTTGCGCGCATTACAAAATATCGATACAACTGATGTCATCTTTAAACTAGGTCAAAAAATATAACTGAATCGAATATTGTAAGCGATGATTTATTCTTTTTTAATTTATTTCATTGAATTGTGCCTGAAAAATAAAAATTACTCTGTAGTTACGAGCTATATTCAGTTGTCGGTAATAAAAAATCTGTAATTTTTAAGTCACTTTCAAATTGCGGAATTTAGGATTTTTTAAATTTTTTTCTCTCAAATGCAACGCGAACATGAATTAAATCGTAAATTTCGAAATATTCGAAATATTTGCAATTGACTTTTCGTATGTTATATTTGCCGTTCAATTAAAAATATATTTATATACTCTCTAAATTATTTAGTATTAATATTAATATTTTTTCTGCAAATTACACATGCAAATTACATTTATATTAATTTTTAGAAACATCGCCCTTTTATAAAAATTTGATTGCGGCTGCGTCTTTATTTATTGAGATATATAATGTTGCGGCAGCATTGTGGCTAAAAGAATATATATACATATATATATTATTTAAACATAGCGTTAATTACTAGCATATAAAGTTACATTAATAATTTTAAGAATTCAACAGAACTTTTTTTTTTTTTTTTTTTTTGAGCATGTCGGCTAAGTATTACCCAATCCAACGGTATGATAGTATTAATGATTATAAAGGAAAACTATTAGAAATGGAACATATGAATGAAGCTAATAAAGGAATAACCAAGGGAGACGGAAATGAAAGGATGCTGTGAGCGCTGTAAGGCGAAGACGGCCCAAGACGCAAAAGACCGGAATGCAGTATTGCGCGTTCTGAAAAAATGGAAGGACATTCAAGCAAAATGTGATTCGCATCACAAATGAAGTTTGCTTCTGAAGGATCAAACGGGCAAAGAGAACACTGAATAATGGAGAAACGGAAGATCAATAGAACTGAATAAATTTATCTCATATTTAAACGCGAAGAACCATTATAATAAATATTTTTTTCCAGAAAAAAAAGTTAATAAAATAGAACTAGTTGTACAAATGTTTTAAAACCCCCTCATTTAAAGGACCATTTTACGTAAAAAAATAATATAATACGAAGGGAAAGAACTTTCAGACTTCCTTTTTTCTGCTCTATCTTCTCGGCCGAGTCGATCTCAATTTTTCGTGCCATTTATTTTATATCCTCTACAAATGGGGTTCACAAATTCCTGATTGTTTCTGATTCTAAAGGCGTTCTTCAAGCCATCTCCTCTCCTCCTTCGTATTCTTCTGACGGTACCATCCTCTCTATTCGATCTCTTGTCTCCTCTTTGTTCTCATCCCGTTCCATTCTCATAGACTTTCTATGGGTTCCTAGTCACTCCAATATTGAAGGCAATGACCCAGCTGACTCTTTAGCTCGCTCAGCCGCCCGCAATAGTTCTTTCCTCGACTCTTTCCCTTCTTCAGACATTCTTTCTCTATCACGCTCTAATCATTCCAGACACTTTCTTTGGACACGTATCCATATCTTTATTCTCTAATCATTATTCATCCGACCGTCTTAGTCAGCCGGTTGTTCCTCGTTTCCTTCCTTGGTTTCATTCTATTCCTGTCTGTCTTTGTATCACTTATGTTACCTTAATTAGACTCAGGATCAGCCATTCTCTACTTCCTTCTTCTCGCCTTCGATTCGCTTTGTCCCCTTCTCCTTTCTGCTCCTTACACGCTTCTGAGCCTTCTTGTATTTGTGATCCAAATCATATCCTATTCGAATTTTCTGCACTCTCTAACGAACGCTCCTTTCTTTACGCCCAACTTTTAGCTTTTTACCCTTTACCCTACCTATATCCTGTCCTTCCCATTGCCTTCAGTTATTTCATTGCTGCTGTCCTTTGTTTTTTCCATTTCTAACCGCCTGGCTATTTAGTTCTACCTCTTAATTTTTCATGTTGTTGGGTCAAGGCTGCTGGCGCGCCCAGGGTAGGAAAAAAAAAAGAATCAATAACACAGAATTATTTTAAAAACCCATAAAATATATATAATTAATCCAAATATACGAACTAGAAACTTATTATAATTACTCGTAGGGATATCTCTAAAATGGTTTTTCTACTGGTTAAACATAAATGTAATAATGCACTTCAATCGCAAATGATTATAATATATTTTACCTTAGAAGTTATAAACTATTGCTTTTCGGTGCGCATATTATAAAAGTATGCCTGTTTTATTTTGTAAAATTTTAAATCTTTTTTTAAAATATGAAAAATTAATAAGTAAAAATATTATGAAAAGAATACATGTGAAAACATTTTTTAATTTTTCCCGTTTCCAGAAACAGTTGTTTCAGATAGCGAGTGACCGATGAATTTTATTGATTTAAAAGAAATATTTAATTTTTAATCGATAAACCGGGTTGTAGTCGAATGGAAACATTAGGAGTCATACCGTTGAAGAATATACATGTTTTACGCTCTTAAAGTTGATGGTTCCAATCGGCAACGTTGTGAGTTATAATATAATCGTACACTAAAATTACAGCATTGTTACTCTGAAATAAAATGAACCTGAAAGAAAACCAACTTATGCTCGATTTATTCTGCGCCATGTGCAGCATCGGGACTGGAGACGCACACTGCTTTTAAACGCTTTCGAATAAGTTGTTAGTTTCGGCAAACTATAGTAGACATTTCAGCTGGATCATTGCTGAGGACCGAATTTAATTTGTATTTTAGGTTAGCTGTCTTTCGATGATTTGTCAATAAGAAGTGCTCTGTCGTTGAGTATCATAACGTGGGCGCGCAGGAGTGATGGCGTCCTTTTTATCATCGGGTAGCTGTGAGGGTTATGTAACTAATATGGGACGGAGAAGTTTTTTGTCTACAAAGGTAGATCTACTTACGTGGCAATTTTTTACCTTCAGATGTTATAAAATTTGTAATTGGTTGATTTTAATTGAATTTTGCTAGCGACGAATCCAAAACTATCATGTTTTTTGTTTAATTGAAAACCTTTTAACGGGACCGGGATTAGTGGTATGGGTGACGTGAGTGCTGCTTGCTGCTTTACCTGTTATTTCGTTTTATCCGTGAGTGACTAAGAATCTATATAGGTGTAGGTGAATACATCCTGTTTGTTAAAACTGTATAATAAAACAAACTTTAATAACAAACAATATAGAACAATAAATTAGATAAATACCTATTTAGAAACGTTTTCGGGCATAACCCATCATCAGCTAAAACTAACTTAAAGGAAACTTAAAACATACTGAAGTGAATATAGGGAATACATGTGTATATATAGTAGATGTAAAGAGGAATAAACATAGCAGGTATAAAAATCAATAGGTTTAAAATGCTAATAATTAATATAAAATATAAAGTAAAACAAGAAGACAAAAAGTTAAATTTTTATATTAAACAGTGGATTATTATTATTAGGTGTTTGGTCATTTAAAATATTATTTTTATATTTATTTATATAATAATTTTCTGAAATGTTCATATTATTACCTTTGTGATAAGTGGCCAGGATGGTTACAGTATTTTCTATTGAATTAGGTTCATGTTTATTTTTAATTAAATGTTCTGCATAGGTTGATTTTTCTATTTCATTATTATTAAATGCTTTTATATGTTCTTTATATCTGCAATTAATTTTTCGCCCTGTTTGACCAATGTATGATTTCTCACAATTAGTACAATTTATTTTATATATACCGCTATTTTCGTAAATATTATTATTTTTTAAATTTAAGGTGTTTATTTTATATTTTAAATTATTTTTAGTTTTGAATGCTACATTTAAACCTTGTTTTTTGAATAAATTGGTTAATTTGTATATGTTATTGTTTATAAATGTGAATCTTCATGACTGCAATAAATAGATTACTAGCTACACCCATGAATATAAATAAAAAACAAATAGAAATTAATATATTAAAAACTTTGGCAAGAAATAATGGTTATGACGAACAAATAATAGATAAATTAATTCACAAAATAAAATCAAAATCAAAATATATACAAAAATTAAGAGTCAATAATGCTACTAACAATAAAGGATGGATAACATTCACATTTATAAACAATAACATGTACAAATTAACCAATTTATTCAAAAAACAAGGTTTAAATGTAGCATTCAAAACTAAAAATAATTTAAAATATAAAATAAACACCTTAAATTTAAAAAATAATAATATTTACGAAAATAGCGGTATATATAAAATAAATTGTACTGATTGTGAGAAATCATACATTGGTCAAACAGGGCGAAAAATTAATTGCAGATATAAAGAACATATAAAAGCATTTAATAATAATGAAATAGAAAAATCAACCTATGCAGAACATTTAATTAAAAATAAACATAAACCTAATTCAATAGAAAATACTGTAACCATCCTGGCCACTTGTCACAAAGGTAATATAATATGAACATTGCAGAAAATTATTATATAAATAAATATAAAAATAATATTTTAAATGACCAAACACCTAATAATAATAATCCACTGTTTAATATAAAAATTTAACTTTTTGTCTTCTTGTTTTATTTTATATTTTATATTAATTATTAGCATTTTAAACCTATTGATTTTTATACCTGCTATGTTTATTCCTCTTTACATCTATTATATATACACATGTATTCCCTATATTCACTTCAGTATGTTTTAAGTTTCCTTTAAGTTAGTTTTAGCTGATGATGGGTTATGCCCGAAAACGTTTCTATATAGGTATTTATCTAATTTATTGTTCTATATTGTTTGTTATTAAAGTTTGTTTTATTATATAATCTATATAGGTGTTTATGTTAACGATTATAAATTGATCGTATTGGTTGTTCAGTCCCAATGAGGATGTTGTTGTATGGAGGATGAAATCACTGTTGATTTCATGGCTGATAACGGATTGACCTAGATCATTTGTTAATGAATATTTTATCGCTTCTCCGATATTGCTTTTATTTCTATGGGGCGAATGGAGAAGTAGGTCAGTAGAGGGAGTTTGATTATTACATTTTTATCCTGCACCATCTTGCACATCCCGTTCGATGCAGCATTTTCGAGCCCTCGGTGTAAGTATTTTCATTTGATATGTTTTTGTCAGGTTATTTTGGAGTCGATCGATCAAAACAGTTTTGACCCTTTGTGTTACCGGAAGATTTGGTTAAGGTGTGAAGGTTTGGTTGACAATAAACGATTTTCGATTTTTGTGGAAATGAAACCGTTTTCTAATGACCATTTCTGTATTTTATTTAGTGTAGTTTGGCAGGATTTTTGTACTTATTTCGAACTTAAGTGCTGTGAATAATAAACATTTTATAGGCACTTCTATGTTTTTGATATAGGTCGACTTCAATCGTACCCGTTCGATCTGAGGCGAAGTTTCTTACGCCATTTGTAGAATTATCCACGTTGTGGTGAATGCTTTGTCAAATCCAAGAATACTGTTACGAGGT
This sequence comes from Icerya purchasi, assembly GCA_039619475.1. Lineage (NCBI taxonomy): Eukaryota > Metazoa > Arthropoda > Insecta > Hemiptera > Monophlebidae > Icerya > Icerya purchasi. Next base: position 348,399,973 of record CM077116.1, on the reverse strand, counting down.
GGTGTCATCTGCGATGAGGCTATGCAGGTCTGCTATTGCATTCGTCGTGAAATATACTTTACTGATTTAGTATTAGGAGACTATTTGCTTCCGATTTCTATAGTAATCGTCGCGATAATAAATTTTTACATAGTTTTTCTAAGACGGACGTCAGTGAGATTGGTTGATAGCTTTCCAGGATCGATGAATTTTTTCGTTGTTTTACTAATAGGGTAACGACAGCAGTTATACATCAGGACATTCTTCTCGTCGTCATTTAACATTAAAGGTGTTTAAGAGAGTTTCTATTACTACTGGTGGAGATTCATGTATAATACGAAAGAGATCGGGTTCCGGTGAGGATTTTTTCTGTGTCTGATTGCATATTGAAGTTTATCCATTTTAATCGCCATTATTTTGCGTTGATAGATCAAAGTTTTCCTATTTAAAATTTTTGTTTTTTATTCTTGAATTGCAAGGTTCGATTTTCGCTTGCTATAGCTGCGTACGCGCTAGGTCAGTACACAGCAGACCCACACCGGATGGACTGCACTTGTATATCGATAAATCAAACGATTACTATCAGTTCCGAATGTAGTCTTGCGTGTGTACACCTGCGTTGCATATTACAATTGCCTGGTACACAACCTATATCGGTACAGCTAAATGTACGAATAGGTTGCGCCAACGCGCTATGTAGCGTACGGCACTTGAGATTGAGATAGCTGCGTAATATAAAGCGAAAGTATCTGCGCGCTGATAAGGATGCAGTTAAGTTTTACATATGCGGGGGTTCTTGACGTTTTATTATTGCTTGGTAGCCGCATTTTTTCGTCTCATTCCTTCCTTACAAGAGAGTTTCTGAGTTTATTCAAGATGGTAAATCCGTCCCGTGATTGATTTTTTGCCGATTTTAATGTTCGCTATGCTTGAGACGGACGATTATTCAGCACGATTAGTAAGAGAAAATGTATTTTTTTATTGTTTTTTAAGGCTTTTTTTTTACATATAAAGATTTAATGTGGTTAGCGGTGGAAACCATCCAATTAAGTTTTGGTTTCCTCCCCTCCACATCTCCACATTGTATAATCATTAATCTTGCCTTAACATATATTATGATATTAATATAAATTGATATTGTATTTTCTGTATTCCAGTTCCTTTTTGGCCAAATTATTGAATATGTTTATTTTTTCCAGCACCAATTCACCACAGTCCTCTTTAAGGCTTGTCGTCTGAACTGCCGCTTTACATTGTTCAGTCCGCCACGATAGTTGTTTATGTGATTTATTTGTAAATATTTTCGGTTAAGCTATCGGTAAAATGTTTTTCAAGTTTGTTCGTGTTCGAATCAAATTTTGGTTTGAGGTTAGTTTCCATAAAACGCGGTAATTTTATCATTTAATTTTTCTAAAATTCCGTTTTTTTATTTGTGCATTTCTTATATTATTTGTTTTTATTCTGAATATCTAATTATCAGCGAGATGTGCTCGTTCCTACTTCCGCATGTGCAAATGCAGGTAGTACGCTTGATAAAGTGACTTTATTGGATTATGATTAGGTGTTAAATATTAGGGATAGTTGTTTTGCATTATTACCGATAAGGCAGTAAGTAGTGTTAGAGAAGTAGTTGGAACGGACTTACCAATGAACGTCCTCTGTAAAATGGCAAAGGCGGAATTAATTCGGCTAACTGTCACTGATTTCTTCTCTGTTCATTATATTTTTTTATTTTTGTATCCTTATCGTATTCTTTTGTTAATAAAATTTTATAAAACCATCATTATCTTGTTCTTTTTAATCATAAATAAGGAATAACGTTGTTTGGCGGGATGCAGTTAATTATTCGTCGATAGCACAGAGTTTAGTACTAAGGGCGTCACTTGAGAACACTTTTTATCCGGGCGTCACTTGGGCCCGCTTTTCGTTTGAGGACACATTAGATGTAGATAACATTCGAGATGACATTGTCACTTGAAGACACTTTTTATCTGAAGGTCGCTCGATTTCACATTTTCAATTCTTCGCACAACAACAGCTAAATTGAGTAATTGACCTGGGAACAATATATTTCAGAAAACTATAAAAGAGCCTGTATGTATCTTGTGATACGGCTGAGTTGCGATTTTTATAAATTCATTCGTAATATTATTATGTTTCATTGATGATAATGACAGCTGACCTTCCATGTGCTCGTACCATCAGGCTGGTTTGTATGGTAAATAGTGTGTAATGAGGTATTTGAACGAAACTTCTACTAGTGAAATATGTTTGCGACGTCATTGATGATTTTATTTTATTGCTCGTTCGAAATAATTCAATTTCCTAACGGTATTAGGCCATACCATCTCATGTTGCACTTCGTAAGAACTGATTTATTTGCAGAGTAGTTTATTTAATACTGTAAAAAGTATGTTAATTTTCATACTGTTTCGTTCGATTAATTGGTTAAACATACTTTTAAATTCGGAAAATGATTCAATAAGCCGATTATTATTATTACTAGTTAGTTTTGTTTCAGAGTTTATTCCTTTCCGAGTTTTATTTCAGAGTACTGCCGAGTAAAATGATATTTACTATCCGTTACGATTTTCTATAAAACATCTATTTAACAGTTATGGGAAATTTTTTATAGCTACATCGATTTGCTGTTTATCATTATTAATTAATCTTTGTTTGTTATTTTGATTATTATTTCTCATTTTGAATAATCCCTTATATGTAGGAACTTTTCATTGACAACCGCATATACGATTACAAGCGGCGGCTTGTAGGCCGTTTTGTTTCGCTTAGTGACAAGTGTATTGGAAGAATTGATATTTATTTCAATCTTTTGTTCATTATTTAATTGCCGATCGTCAGCGTCCGGGTCTTTGTTAAGCGGCCAAAAACGATGATCTTTCTTATTCACCTTGTTCATGTTGTGTGAAATTATGCACTTCCTCTTTTTTAAAGTTCTTGCCAGGAACTATATAGATGCTTTACTAATAACTTTCAGTGCTGGTACCACGTTGTTCGTTGTTTGCTCGGGAGTTTTCATTTCTATCGCAGTAACTGAATTCGTTTCTTTTTCATTTGCGTTAATTTTATGTTGATATACTGGCTGATTTTTTATTACTTTTTTCGTTTTTTCGCTTTTTGTTTTTAGACCTCACGTCGCTACTTTGAATTGTAGCTGCTAGGAAGTGGATAAATATCGCAGCCACGGTCAGGTTTACGGCTATTATTATTACTACGATTGTTATTATCGTAGGCGGGTAGGAATATGAATAGAAAAATGAACGATTTCACCTGCTGCGATGTCTTTCTAAAAATCTGAATATTACGTAGATGTCGTCTATCGATTGTGTTATTTCCGGTTCTGCTGATAAACCGAACGAGAACGCAAATATTTGTACCGAAAGTATTCATGTTTTGTTCTAATGTCATCTCGTGTTCAATGGTAATTGGCGAATTGCCGATAAATATATCATCATTGTCAATATTCTTGTCATGCAGAAGCTACGGGACCTAATGTTAGCGTAATTTCTTGAGTCACTTCAACAAACGGTGGATCCTTTTCCGATTTTTCGTGTACAGTTTGAATATTTTCAGGTGAATGAAAACGTAACGTTGTATAAACGATTTATTTTCAGCAACAGCAAGAGTAAATTAAGTATTTGATTGACTGTGCATATAGCTCTTAACGGATTAACAATGGTTTTGTACTCATCTTCTAGCATTAACTGTTTCCTGAATTTTTCCTGTTTTTGCAGTTCTTTTTTTTTTTTTTTTTCTTTTTACTTATTTCTCCAATTTTATATAATCATCCATTTTCTATTACATTTATTTAAATTCTATAAGATATTGTATAATTTTATTATGCAACCCCAACCATATCTTTTTTGAATGCCCTGCTGTTTTTCCTGAGTGCTCTCATCTATATGCCGAACTTTTGGCGTTAGATCTTCCTACCCCTTTCAATGCTTCCTTTATCCTTTCCTTCCCATCTCTAGCCGTTATTCCCTTCCTTCTTTCCTTTATACTTTCTATCTCCGATCGCCCCAGAATCTAAGTCCATGTAGTTGGGTCAGTGTTAACACCAAGCCCATTAAAAAAAAAAAACAAAAAAAAAACATAATTTTATTATACAAATAGCTGGCTATTTTTTTCTTTAACGCGACATCGATATGCTCTCGCGGTCACATCTTACGGTCTAAACATCTTAGCGAAGGTTGTTAATCTTGAACGCCATCTCGTGTTGACTAATGCGCATGCCAAACATATCGATATGGATTCAAATATTTCGATTTTTTGTAAAATTAAATTTATTTTTATTCCGAATGATACGTGAAATACCAAACCAGTTTCTGTTGGCTGCTACGGCCGCAGTTCACAATAGTCACGCTGCAGAGAGCGCCTTAGCAGCTTATACTTATGCACTCATCATTTCATCCCTTGATACATTCACGTCCTGAATTTGACACGCATCGGTTGCGTTTCTAGAGTGGCACCGGTCGGCGGTTATCCAGCACTTTAGATGAAGTTCTAGCATCCGGCGCTGCAAATGAACAGCTCTTTTCAGAGCTACGTGTCACCAAGGCGAGCGCAGCGTTCGTGGCTACCAGCGCTTTTCTCAACAGCCTGGTTACTGCTTCGACATTACGAATTAATAATTCTAGTCAGTCGTTTGGTCTCCGGTTCTAGTTGGTTAGTCCCGTCGTTGCTGCAGATTCGTCGTTAATTGTTGGTATCAAAGGGGCTGTCTTCGCTGTAACGTCAGCGCCAGTTTGGTTTCCAATTCCAGTTGGGCAGCACGGTCGTAGTTGTAGATTCATCAGTTTCGCAGTATAGCTTGCAGCTATTTGGTCACCAGTTCCTGTTGGCTTTTCGGCGTTTCACACGCATCGTTGTAGAACAGTTACGAATTGATAATTCTTGTAATTGCCCATATTTTTTTGATTATACATCTTTACAAAGTATATTCTTTGCATTTCCAATTCGTCAATTATTTGAAGTGGTCCTCCGAAATCGATTACTCATCAGCTTGGTCATCCAGACCGGATTGCCGTTGCAGCAATCCGCCAGTTCTGGATTAGAATCTCAAATAACCTAAGTGTAGGGACGACGCTTAACACATACATAATATCATCGCCATCTCGTCAATCCGTAGGTTGGTGGGAAATATATCTTCGTGTAAGATATTCGCGCGCTTCGGCTAATGTTTTTATTTTCGCGTACGACTTCCCTCCTTTGATATCATCCATAAACCGAACGCGAGCTCTTCCTTTTTTTAAGTTTCCTTCTATTTCATCTTCGACTAGGTTTCTGTAATCCATGTTCAGTGTCGTATCCTATTGTTGCCGCGTTTCTTTTTCTTTCTACTATTCTTAAATATTTTATTCAATCGTTCAGTTCGTTTGTGCCCGGGGGGGTATTGCGACATTACGACGTGATTTAGTTTCAGGATCAATTACTAATCAAATTCGTTCTTATTTGCTTTGGAAATATTTGGAATGTTATTGTATGCCACAAAACTTTTTAAAGCCATTTGATAAGGACAATCAAGTTTAATTACTTGCTGGTACTCTAGTCTAATGATGTATATGTCGGGTACTATTTAAAGAGATTTGTGAAAACTCATTTTAGACAAAACACTTTAACCGATCTTTGTATGTATGAGCGTTTTGTAGTGCGCAACGTTCGTACATACATATTTCTCGCTTGTTCGGTTAAATTTTTGCGATTTTGTTAAAAATAAGGCTGACGTATCCATTTATGTTACGAATTATCCACTCTGAAGCTTCAGGACAACCTGCATCGTCTGTATCGGTAACATTAATTTTATTTTCAAGCAACTCGTTTACATACTTTGTTCGCTCACTTCTTTCTTAATGTACACCATCGCAGAATTTGCTGCCTGGTAACAATTTCATCAAAATCAAAATGTAACCCCATCTTCTAAACGTATTTTGTAAACATTTTTCGTTAGAAAGTTTATTTGTTGTACAATAGTGCGAACACGAGGTGATTTCATTAGACACAGTGCAATCTGTTCAATGCTAAATAATGTTATTGGCTAGTCCTTTATTTATAAAAGTGTTTTTAATTCTTTTAAAACCTTCGAAGTCGAGAACATAACTCTAACCGCCACTATAATCCTCAAAAGCAATGTATGTTACGTGCACATCGTATAAAGGGAAATATACAAATGAGGATAATCGTTTTTGTTTTTTTTTCAAATTCTTTATGTAACTTTTTCAATCTAGACTTTTTTCTCTTTTATTTCTGTGTCTCACACGTGTCTTATATTCATATAAAGAATTTCCAAAAAACCGACACACTTGATGCAAACTAGAAACTTATCAATTTCTGGTAGGCCAAAAAAAAACATTGTTTAGTGTAGCAGTAGTTGTCCGTCGTGAAAACCTCTAAAGAATTAAACATAATTTGTATGCAATAATTATAGTCACAGAAAAATTGCAATATTTAACAAAAGTGATATGTTTTTCCTGCATAACCATTGGAAGCGCAATATGGCGATGTGTATTTCATTATGTACCTTTTTATAACGCAATATATCTAAATTTTCTAGAACGTTACTGTATTATTTAAAGAATTGTGTAAACAGCTTTATGTCATCCGTTACTAAAGCACAATGAATTGTTACATTTGAAGGAACGTTATTTCTCCGATTAAATAATACTCTTATATTAATTAACGATTCTTTAGTGACATCCGGTTGATATGAACAATCTTTAACTATAACAACACGGGGGGGTATTTTGTTGGTAGAACTTATTATACTTTATTAAAAAATTTATGAAAACATGTGTTACAGAAAATTATACCTTAAAAATATTAAAAATGCTTCGGAGTTACATAAATCATGGCATTAATAAATAAAGTTAAAAATTAAAAACGATATCATCAATCTTATAAACTAATACAATATATCGATATGTTATGATTGATTGTTAATTTTAAATAATGGGTTACTATTAATTAATTATAAGATTATTATTAATTAAATTATCTTTAAATTTATTAATGTAGTATGTTTCGGCACTATTAAGCAAGTTATAATTATCGATATATTTTATTATTTCTAGGTCGTCTTTTATGTTTAATTTTAATCTATGTTTATTAATAATAATATGTTTCGCAACAGATGATTTATTAATATTTCTGGATAAAGTTGAAATTAACATCGTTTATTTTTTTTGTTCTTTTCATAAATCGATTTTTTACCAACATGATGTTTCCCAACTTTTAATATCAGATGAATCGCACAAACATCGTAGAAACAATTACATATGTTAAAATTAATTACACCAACATGTTTCGGAGATTTATCTTCATAATCACGGTGAAATGCATTAAAGAAAAATGTAAACAAAAAACTTATATGTTGAAAATGTATAAATCTAACTATCGATATATCGCAATTGAACAATGTTGAAGACAATCGATGGTAATTAATCGTTAATCAACTTTTAAAATTTAAACATTAAATTAAATTGAATATACGTGGGTCGGGCTGAAAAGTAATGCACACATGCTTGTAGAACGCAAACGAAAAGAAATAGCGAGATGATCGATCGAACAGTAAATTAAAGTACAATTCTTAAGCTTCAAAATCATTTATTTATTTTTCAACATAGTCACCGTTAAGACTAACACATGTCTCCCAACCAACGTGTAACAAGTTTTTTCATTCCGTCACTGAAAAATTCTTCTGACTTTTCTCAAATACAGGACTACTTGATAGCTGATTTCACTTCATCATCCGAGGTGTAACGATTACCCCTTGAGGTCTCTCTGTTCAATAAAAGAAAAAGATAAAAATCGCAAGGCGCAAGATCGATTTTGAATCAAATCATCAACAAGTTTGCGATGCTTATCGTCCGTGGCAATGATCGGACGTCCGTTGTGCGTTTCATCAACAATTATGGCTTTTCCAGGCTCGCAACCACGAAATTTCATTACCGATCGATTGACAGTAGACCGATCAACAGCATCGTCACCATAAACATCCTTTAAACGACGATGAATTTTGCAGTAGGAGTCACTTTTTCAGCTGTTATAACACAGCACGCTGTTTATCCCATCTCGTTGACATTAGAACACGTCTCCATATTTACGCTGCTCACAGCACACACTGGATGGACGCAAGGACTTCAACAACAACAACAACAAACGTATATATTTATACACTTCTATATAAAAATATAAAACATTTAGATTTTGTTTTATCCGTACCGAAAACGAGTGTTTCTTACCGGATAGGAACATGAGACTTATAAATTTACTTATTATTAGTCGTACATAATTAAAGTTTGCGGGAAAAAACAAAAAAAAACCTGCATACATGCGTAAATTCTTCCAGAAAATAAAGGAAGATCTATACTAATTTATTCGATAACGAATATTACGTACGAGAAGTCGAAATTCGCAACTTGCTTAACATTAATACAAAATACAAATAATTTAGACATTATGCAATCGCCAAACACGCAAGAGTTTCGTAGAATTATTCCTTTAAGTTAATAGGTATGTGCTTTATCCCTCTATGTTTATATTTTTTGTATCTGAACTTTAGGGTTTGATAATCATAAGAACCTATATTATTTATTAATATTAAGTCAGATGCACTGCACGTTTCAAAAAATTTCCGGATGTTCTCTGTAATTACTATTTCCTGAATGTACGGTATTTTTACATATTTGTGCATAGTATTGATGTTAGTGTATCGTGGTTTATTTAGTACTATTCGTAGACAATGATTTTGAATTCTTTCGCGTTCCTGAAAAATAATTTAATTGGTAGACGACGAAATTATTACTGCATGTAATATTTTGGGAAGAATGATTTGTTTATAGATAATAAGTTTGTTTTCGGGTGTTAAATGGAATTTTCTATTAAAGTACGGGTATAGACAACAAATCTCTTTTAGAAGCTTTTATAACTTTATTTTTGATTAGTTTAAAATATTTTATTAGCGTGTCAGCTGCTTTTTGCGGTCTATTTGCTATTGTGTCTGTTCTATAGGATGATGCTGCTATTGTAGTATCATCTGCATATAGGTATATTTCAGAATCTTTGATTTTCGGAATGTCGTTTATAAATATTATAAATAAATACGGTCCTAAAATGCTTCCTTGTGGTACACCAGCAGTTATGTGCTCTTCGGGTGACTCATAGTTATTCAGTTTAACATAAAATTTTCTGTTTAAAAGATATATGATTTCACTGTACATATTAAAGAAGAAGGATACTTAAGTTGAATTAGTTTAAATATTGTACCTTCTATCCATGTGGTGTCAAAAGCTTTTTCGATATCTATTAGTAATACTCCTGTATGTTTGTTCAGATTGAAATTGTCGGTAATTTTAACACAGATTTTAGTTAATTGTATGGTTGTACTAAGTTTAGGTCGGAAACCAAATTGATTATCGCATATTATATTATTTTCATCACTGTGCTTTCTTAATCTTGTAAGTATAATCTTTTTAAATAATTTACTTATGTTACTTAGTAAGCTGATGGGACGTATGTTTTCGGCCAGGGAAACATCCTTACCGGGCTTAGGTATAGGTACAGTCTGCGAGACTTTCCATTGTAGCGGAAAATAGCATAATCAAGGACTTCAAACTGCGCATGCGTATAAAGGAGGAATGTTACTTACGAATGCCACCAGGCGCGCTTCTACAGGCGTGTGTGCATTACTTTTCAGCCGACTCGCGTACCTTTGTTTTCATTTATTTTATTTTATATTTCTAATTTTATTATTTATTTTTTATATCTATCGGTTTTGATGATTCCATATTCAATTTTATTTAATGTTTAAATTTTCTATGATGTTTGTGTGATATATTTAATACTTTCGAAGTGAAAACTTCTTTAGGCGTGTTTAGCAATTTTTTATAGGGGAAAAACTTACGGATTCGCCTCACGCGCCTCACGGACATACTAATCAGTATCGACTAGTGCGAGAAATAAAACCGTTAAAGCCTCTCCTCTACGACTGTGTAATCAGTAATAAACCACAAAATAAGAGACGTAAAAAAGTTTAATTAATTATATCAGGACTACTAATACGGGGAATTATTATAATAGTTTATGATGCCAGTAAATATTAACGTGAACCTGGTTTAATAATGAAGTATATTGTAAAAATTCTACAACCGCTATATTACTAACATTCCATAAAATGATAATTACGGTTGACATTCTCGTCTCTATTTTTATCGATATTGTTATTTGTTATTATTCGAGTGATTGCGCAGCAGTGAAAGTATTTCTTATTTTAATTGTTTTAACTGTTTAATTGTAGGATCACAGTGTGCAGTGCAACAGTGAGTACTAAATATGTTAATATTTTTCGGACTGAGATGTGAAAACAAGACTATTGTTAATAATTTGAAGTTACAAATTATGAAATTTTAATTTTTGATGCTACAATTAATTTGGAAATTCAAAAAAAAAAAAAAAATAAAACACTATTATTTCATAGTTTTAAATTCTCATTTCTGTCGGCAGTTCTCACGACTGCAACTTTTTTTTTTTTTTTCGTAATTAAAAATGTCAATTAGGGGGGATCAGAGAATGAAGATAGTTTTAAAAATATTAAATTCGAAAATATGAATAGGGTAGAATAATGTTTGCACAGTATGGGTAGAAAGATTTGGGATCGTAGAAAGATAGAGTATCGGAAAAGAGAAGCCGGTCCTGATTTGTAGGATCACATAGCAGGAGGAGAAAAGAGCGGAAAAAGAGTGTTTGTTTAGATTTTGTGATTGCAAAACACGACCGATTAGAAACTGAATAAATGGAGTTGGAGCGATTGACCTTTGTTATATTTCGTATGAATACGATTTTAGTAGAGTCCCTCTACTCGTTCTTCGTTTCTAATATTGTACCGATTAACAAGAGTCTCGAAATTCGGATAGAACCGGATTGGTCGGATTCGATTAAAAAAAAACAATCTACACTCTATAGAGAGAATTTTAATTTTGATTCTTCTGCACTGTTTTTATAATTTTAAGAGGTTTATTGTGAAATCTAGATGCGCTGTTGAAAGCAGGTGACCCGTTCGGTCTTGCGGCGAACTATTTTACATTACTCGTGGGTCGGAAGAGAAAATGAAAAATTTCGCTTCGAATGAAATCGAGAATGGGGGAAATACGGAGTAATATCGCGACGGAACGAGATTATATCTTTAAAAGTGGTCGAGATATTTTCCCGAACTGAAATGATCAGCCTTTGCGGACGAACGGCGACCAAGCAATCTATCGTGAGGCCGCCTCGGATGCGTAACTATGTGATACACTGGTGGCTTGGTCCCGATGGCTCGGTGTGTACCTTTTAAGCAGGAAGCCTGGTCTGTGCAACGTGCGAGCGGGCGTTGCTTGTTATAATTCCGTACAAGTCGTAAAAGCGTTATCACCATTTCATTAGGTCGCCTTCCATTTCGGCTGTGCGGATGAAATATCGTCGTTGAACGGCGAATAATAATCTGAACAAACGTCCGCCACAGATGAAAATAAGTCCGACGGCTAGCCTGAAGAAAAATTGAGCATCCGATGACGCTCGAAGCTTTGGCCGCTGGCTCGTTCATTCCGTGCGAACCAGTATAGTTTTCCCGCCATTTCTCCATCATCATTACCGAAGCCGGCGCTAACGGCGAGAGCTGTGTGGCAGTTTTCCGAAATGGGATTACTTCTTCGTTTTCTTACTTTTCCTTGATTACACGCAGCCAGCGCTGTAGACGTTGCGGCAAATATCCTTTTGCAATATAATATTGCACGCGGTACAGGCGACTAAATTGCGAACATGAGACGGATTACGGAGTAGCGGCTCGGTCTGTTAAAAGTAATTCTATAAAGACTTTCCCCTGGAGAGGGAAGAGCTGGGTCCCGTCCATTGAGCTGAGAGAACGGTGGGCGAATTTTAATTTAAAACACCTCGGCTCCGAAACGTTTACAGTCTCCCTTCCGTTGGGTATTTTTTCAGTGCTTTCCTATACGGCGATATTGTTTTATTGCCGTAGCTGCGAACATTGTTGTTACATTTCCTCCGATATATGCGAATATACATTTTCTATGTATATATATATATATATATTGTATTATGTAAAGTATGATCCTTTGACCTTCAGAACTGTCAACACAGGCGCTGCAAACCCCTGACTGTCAATTGAAGATAAAAGAGTGAAAAATCCTATGTGTGTAAATTAATTTGATTATTATTGACAAACGAAATTGGCGCATTAGGGGGCATTCAAGTATTACATAAGCAGGCTTAGGGTGTGGGGGGGGGTTAAATTTGTTCTTACTTTTGCTGACAAAGGGAGCTGAGGGCATATTATAAATCTTACGCGAGATTAAAAAAATTATAAAATAATAAAAATGTTTTCGAAACAATATATTTATAATTTAAATTAATAATTCTATTTTTATTATTTTATTATAGCGTACTGAAGTTCTTTTTATATTTCTTACTAAAAATAAATAAATGAATTTTCCAAGAAATGACTTAATTCTACACTACAATGTATAGAGTTTTTTTTTAAATGTACCGATGTTCAATTCGGGGAATTCCCGATGTACTAGGTGGTCATGTGATCAGAGCGAACAATTTGGAAACGGTGCTCGTCCAAGGAAAGGTCAACGGAAAAAGGAGTCGAGGTCATGCGCCGACTAGATGGACGGACGCGGTGTGCACAGCTGCTGGTTGTACTTTTCAGGATTGTGTACACATCGCAAAGGATCGGAATTGTTGGCGTAGTCTGATCAACAGGGTGACAGATCATGGTCACGATACCCCTACATGGGGTGAAACGATTCGATAGAGGTCGATTTAAAACAAATACAGTCGAGTCGCGTTAGGCTAAGCACATAGTGTCGAATCGAAGAGAGCTGCGATATAAGAGTAAAGTGACGAAATTAAAAGCATGGCTTGTTTCGGAAGTTTATACAGTGGCGCGTCAAAGATGATCGCGACAGGTCCATCATCAACGAACAAAGCAGAGAATTATGATTACATTTGTCCCTCTATCACAAGTCACAACTCAAAAGTAGAGTTTATGATCAATGTGGTCTTTATCACGGCTCACAAAAATCTACAAATTATCATTTAGTAGGCATGTAAGGTCAAACAAAATTCGTCCAATGCGTATAGCCGCTGCTCGACGTGCACGAGAATTAATGTGCATAATAAGTGATGCAGATGGAAATGAAGACGTCGAATGATTGGACGAAGATGACGTTAATAATTCAACCGATTTGACGAATTTAAGTCCAAATTGTGAAGATGAGCTACCAATTATTAGCGACGTAGGAACTTGGATACGGAGTCCTTGGACAATAAATAATTCGTAATTTTTTGATTTTCTTCGAATATTAATACTTGAAATTTAAAAATAATTTACTCTTTTAAATTTTGATATTTATTAAAAGTTTTGAAAAAATTCTTACGTCTTATCATTCGGGGGAGGGGGAGTTCATAATTTTCTTATTTTTGCTTATACAGAGAGAGGGGAGTCTATATAGTCATTGAAAGTTTGCGTACGTAATACTTGAACGCCCCCTTACGTTGCAATTGTTATTATTGTTGTTCGGGAAAATTAAAAATTTTCAGGATATTTATTTGTATAGATGAAAATCTATAACAAATATAAGTGCAAATACTCTGCTTACGATTTTGAGCGGTAGATTTAAAGATGTGCTTCTACTGCGCAATCTGATGATATTGACGGACACGAAATTCCGATTCGAGTGTTTCAATTCCCATTCGGTTTTATAAATAATTCACGTGAACAACAAAGAGGTAATAATGCAAAACAAATCAAAAAATACATAAATAATAAAAATTTCTAAGTAAGATTTTAATACTAGAAAGTGAAATATAATAGCGCCTTCGTCTTATAATAAAAAAAAAAAATTAATATTAAAAGGAAAATCGCAAACGCATTAAGAAATCTATTTAAAAGTGAAATACGTCTGTCTGCATTAGCAAACATTTCTAAACTGTCGATGTGATTTCGCTGGTACACTGCACTGCCACTTCTATAAAGTTTTTTGTCGATCGCAGTTGACAGAATTTCGCTTGCAGTGTATTTCGCTGTGTGAACGTCACTTCTCTATGATAGCGGTATTGTGGTTATAGTTTCGCAGTAAAAAATACAGCTGGTCGCTCTGCAAAGGTAGAGATGTATTCTTGGTTCGTTAAACACTCGATCTGATTGGCTACTTATGATGCTGTTGCAAACGTGTATATGTTTTTCAATTCGCTTTTAGTGACTCGCTAATGTTGGGGAATTATTCATAGTGCCTAACGAGAAAAAAATCGATCAGCTCATACGTGCACTCATGTATAAATATGCATACATACGTAATATATATATATATATATATATATAAAGTGAGTACCATACCCTTGATAGGGCGTCGGGGATTGTGAAGTTAAGGTACACAATGTACTAAGCCTAACGGCACTAATGAGAGTAGGGGGACCATTTACTTTCCCAGATTTCTTCGGTACCCAATTATTTCAGGCTGGATAAAACTGGGAGCGATTCGGATCTGGAACAAGACAGGTCTCGAACCCGTGTCCCCTGATTTAGTAGCTAAGCACCTAACCACCAGGCTACTGTGCTACCCTATATATATATATAAACTCGGCCATTTTGGTCTCGCAAGGGGCTAGCCCCTTGACCCCTCTTGCTTTCATTTCTGTCTCTTTTTCTTCTATACTTTGTATAAAATGATTCAAATTTACAACGTAATTCTCACTGGCATCAACATAAAAAGAAAAACCCAAACATAATCACAAAAATCCTATCTTAACATTTAACTTTCATTATATAAAATTAAGATATTATTTCATTACATTTTTCGTTACATATTTTGTTACATAAAATTGTGACATTTTTTAAATAACAATAACAAAAATCCTATAAAATATAACAAACGTTACATAAAATTGGGACATTCTGCGTTACATAAAATTGGGACATTTTTTCGAATGGGGCTAGCCTAAGAATTACGTTGTAATTAATATATATACATATGTGTGTGTATATATACATATGTGTGTGTATATATATATATATATATATATATATATATATATATATATATATGTATATATATACTGGTATATTATTAAGGGGCTTTGTCCCCTGCTTGTTTCGGTCGTCCACCCGCATTCTTCCATGACTCCTTACTATTTCTGATCAAGAATTTTTCATTGGATAATTTCTAAACATTTGAGCATCATTTTTATTTAAATATTTACTCGTTGGATGGCAATTATGCGAAAAAGTATAGCAGTAAAATTGTAATGCGCACCCGATTGAATCTTTACCTAGAAATTAATGTATTTTTAGAAATCCGTACACATGTAATGTACGGAATCCTAATAAAATGGTTCAGAAACAACAAAAATATCAAATAAGAAGCAATAACTCACGAACGGTTTGACTTATAAACTTCAAAACTGGATCATAAATTACAATTAAAATTCTCTTCAAAACCATATCTATAACTTCAAGCTAACCGATTATCCTGGACGGTAAAAAATCCAAAAGCCGTCAAGAATATATAATATGGAATTTAAAACGACCTCAAAAACCACCCTTAAAAAATTTATAACTTATCGCCAGATAAATATTTAGAAGTGAAATTTGAAATATAAAACAAAATGCAGAATATCTTTCGTAAAATTAAAAAATTACACTTAAAAAATTATGTAAACTACCCCTTTTGGGCCAAAAACAGCAAAATAAAGAGGTATGTTCACATAAGTAATAGCCCAAGGAAACCAAAACGTACCTCCAACATATGCATAAAGGACCGCTTTATAGGAAAAATATAGCGGAACTTACAACTTTATATTACGGCCCTTGGGGCGCCGAAAGCTCGAAATAACGTTTTTACAATCTAGATTATGTTGTATATTTTTTGTTCGTGTAAAAAAAAGTAGAAAAATACTTAAAGTGTCGTTTCTGTTATTTTTTTTCGCTACTGAAAGGATACAATGATGTCAATGTTTATCATTTATGGGGTAAACATCAACGATTCTTTATGTATAAACTTTACCTGCATGCAATATTTACAAAGATATCTGAGTTTCATATCTGTCTGTGACATGTAGCCTTCAACGTCATTGCTGCCCATAAACTTTCCATCACAAGAGAGAAATTTAAATTTCGTCAGTTAGATGAGTAAAGTCATACGGATCGGAAGTACAAACAAATAAGTTTTGAAAGTAAGTGAAGAAATTTAAAAAGAGAGCAATACACCCCGCAGAGCGGAGAAAGTAGGAATATTGGCAAGTGGATTGCAACGCGAGCGCAAGGAAGGAAGGACGTATTCGCAGGATAGAGAATCAGGGGTAAATTTTTTCCTTTTGGTTTTTGTTGATGGAGATTACAAACGGTACAGTGCAGAATCTGTGATAGAGCAAAGTTTGCCAGTTAATGAGGTATCATAGAGTCGTCCTTGTCATTTCATAAAGTTAATTTGGAATTGCAAGTCAGTTTTTATCAAGCCGTCTTTATCACCGCATGATCTGAATATAGAACACTTTTAACACGCTTCTTATCCGCGATTCTTTCCACTAATTCGAATCTATCTGCTCTACACTCCATCAGTTCATAGAATTTACCGAATTTACTAATATTTGGTTCCAATGGTGGATTCCTCTGGGATTTTTTATATCATTTCCTTTACTCGAGTGCCGCAATACAACTCTTGTTCTTTCACATTTTTCAATCCAAACTACTCTCTCCCGAGTATGTGTACGCCATAAAAAATCTTCACACGGTGGTAAAAAGTTTACTTTGTATAAAATAGCTATAAAAGTGCCGATCTATTTTTATTTTTTGGTTATATGTATTTCCAACTGGAAAATTAAAAATTAGGTTAATTAAAAACGGAAAACTTTTTGAATTTTTAGTTGGTTTTTTAAACTTTTCGTTTAATTTCTTTGTTTTTTAACAAAACTCTTCCCTTATTTAAAAAATGTTATACTAAGTTTTGGACCGATTTTTATGCTTTTCCTATTCCAATAGAGCTGTCCCTCGATCTAACTTAATCAAAAAACTTTAGTTCCTCCAATTTTTCTCACTTTGTTGCCCTGTTATTGTCATTCATCTGCGGCTTGATGTCATAGCCTGTTACATTCGTCTCGTTTTCATGTCCCCATGGTTTTCTCCTACTACAATCTCCTGTATTCGAGATAATTTATTTATATCTCTGTCTATTGCAATCTATTTTTTTACTTCCATTTGTTTGTATCTTTTGACATTATTTATACATCCTTTCTCTGTCTGTCGACAATACCAGCTATTTATTTTTTCATAACGTATTTCAGTGATATGCCATAAAAAATTTAAGAAAACAAATAATATAAAAGGAAAATTATTAATTAAGATTAATTGTTCGCGTGAATTATAATTCTCGATATTACAATCCTGGCTATGACGTATATAATCTGGATGTAAGACCGTTTTTCGATAATTTTCGTATTTGACGTATTGCTTCAATATGTGGATGGTAAAATATTTTCTTTAAGGTTTTTTTTTTTTTTTATTATTATTTTTTAATTGATTCTGTTATTTGCTTTTGAATAAGATTATTAATCTCCATAATATGTTGTCATTTTTTCAAGTTTATACAATTTTTTTTATTCGCCTCCCCAAACAATGGGGTATTTAGGGAAAATTCTACGTTTTTATAATAATCGAGCGTTCCGTAATTAAACTCAATTATTAAGTCGGTTTCAGCTTCCAAGCGCCGAACAATGCGTAGCGCGAGTTTAATTAGAACCATTCATTAATTCTGATAAGGGTTCTTTGTTACAGTGAATGAAAGCTGCAGAATTGTTTCATCACACAATCAAATGAGCAGGTAAAAATGACCGGGTAAACCGAAAGGTCGCACTGTTCCGAAAACCGCAACGGGAAATTCCGAAAAAAGAATATAACATTATCGAGTCAGTTGATTGGAAAATTAAATCCCGCCTAATTCGTATATTTCGCGTACTTCGTATTTGCTTTTGTGATGTCATTAGTCCGGTTTAATCGATAAAATGTTATGCAAATCGTTTAAATGTAAACAGATTTTGCACAAAATTAAGGACCAACTGTGCGTAGGGGTGTGTTATTGTTACTTTTTGTGTTTGGTGTTTGTGCGTGCGTGTATGGGGAAAATGCATAAAGAAGGGGGAACATGGAGAAAATCGAAGATGGAGATTTCGACGTGGTTAAGAGGGTGCCATTTTATTAAAAGCTGTTCTATTCAGAACGCGTCAGACTTTCCGCTATTATAAATTACCGATATACTTTTGTACTTTTGTATATATATATATATATATATATATATACACATATGTATGTATATATGTATATATCAAAACACCCCAAGTGTATTAGTGTAATTTTTTAAAAGGCAGTGAAGTTGAAATCAACGTGATATCACTTAGCTAAACGTTTTAAAAATTTTTTGAAACTTTTCCTTTTGCTTTGTAACATTTATATGCATTTCCATTAGTTTGAATTTGTACTGGGACACTTTTTTCATTGGCTTTCCATTGTTTCAGTTACTTTTGAAGTCCAAATTACTTAACCGTAGTCTTATTTCAGCCACTCGTGTACTGGCTGATTTCTTTGTCTTTGAGGAAATGCCGATATCATTTTAGTTATACATGAACGTTCTGACGTCAATAATCGATAATTAAATTTTTTTTTCTTCGTTTTGATACTTTTACTTTTTGCGTTTATGTCCGGAAAACTGTTTGGAGGTTTAACAATGTTACTTAGCGATTCACGTACAAATCCAATTGGCGTTCGCTGAAATCGTTATAAATCTTTCTTCATCTCGTACACTGTGTTTCTTAACAAAGCCATAAATCAAGAAGACAAAGGTGAAGAGCCATCCGTTTTTGTAAGTTGTTCCTAATTGCGGGGATTGAACGCAGAATGCTTCGAACTGAATAGTGGCCATATAAATTTCAACTTGTGTAAAAAGTTGTGTCATATGGTAATGACTTTTCTTTGAATTGGCTCGGAAAAATCTACAATTTCTCTAAACTTGCACAACTGTCCCCATTAAGTTTTTAATAATCGGTGATCCGATTTCACATTAATTTTTATGGGCGGCGCTAGTAGAAGGAAGAGCATGCGTTCTGTTTTTGTTATGCTATGATATGCATTGTAATTATAATCAGGAGTACGCGTGCATGAATACATGAAGTACGGTACAGTTATTATTCCGTAGACTCTTGGCAGAGCTTCGGGGAGTATAGAGTTGAGCTTTTCGTACTAATAGGCTTAGTCGCAGCATTTAGGAGAATAAAGGGGCTAGTTCTTTCCCCTTGGAATCCACCTTTAATTTCCTAGATTGCTCTTTTACTCAATTATTTCATAATCATTGCATATCCGTCAATGAGCTCAGAGCGAATAAGAAAACTATTAAGAAACGTTTAAAACTTTCGCAGTGATTAACCATTATAAATAATCTGCGGACAACTGCGTTTAGAAAATACTAGCTGAACCCGGGAAACATTGTCCTGCCAGTGTATGTGTATATTTATTTATTATTCTATATATATATATATATATATATATCTAAAATGGATGATCTGTATATTATAATGAAAAATCTATAAAGCTTCGTCGTAAAATGTGTAAAAATGAAAGATTACTCATATTTATAATAATTTATTATTATTATTTTTGCGCATGCTTGGTTGATCTCCCAATATTTGACTTTATGCGTGGCATTTCAATTTTTTTTATAAAATTTAATATTGTATGTGGCACAAATGTCATTTGCCTAACAAGCAAAAGAATAAAACAAAAGAATAATGGTATTTTATTTGAAACTTATTCACCAATTACTAATCACAATCTCAATTACTGTTTACCGATGTTGTAGGATTATGCTACGTTACAATTAAACTTGACCAACATATATACAGACAGAAAAAGAAGGAGAAGCCAAGTTTCTAAATGGCATTTCGATTAATATGTAACAATTTAATAAACTAAAAGAATATATATATATATATATATATATATATATATATATATATATATTATATATATTAATTACAACGTAATTCTTAGGCTATCCCCCATTAGAAGAAATGTCCCAATTTTATGTAACGTTTGTTATATTTTATAGGATTTTTGTTATTGCTATTTAAAAAATGTCACAATTTTATGTAATGAAATATGTAACGAAAAAATGTCTTCATTTTATATAATGAAAATTAAATGTTAGGATAGGATTTTTGTGGTTATGTTATTTCTTTTGTATTGATGCCAGTAAAAATTACGTTGTAAATTTTGATCATTTTATAAAAAGTATAGAAGAGAAAGAGACAAAAATGAAAGCAAGAGGGGTCAAGGGGCAAAGCCCTTTGCGAGGCCAAAATGACCAAGTTTATATATATATATATTTGACAGAAAGTAAATAATTAATCGATACACTAAATAGTAAATAGATTTTTAGAGAAACATACGAAATACGTATTTTTCCAAATTTTTATTTTAAACTTAATTTTTTTCCCAAAGTTATCCTGTTTCAAATTTTCTCTCGTACTTTCGGATAAATCTATCTCACTGTTCAAAAATTCATTAGAATATACAGAAAAAACGCTTGCATTTTACTGTTTTTTTTTTAGTATTTTCGAAATTTAAATTTTGGACTTTTTTCTCTTGATCTCTGCAGAGTTATAACCAAGTGGATAGCCATAAAAACCTTCTCCATGAAAAAATACATATATGTGCCAATTTTCATGGTGATCAATCAAACGGTGTCAGAGTTTATCGATCTCATATATACAGACATCCATTTTTATATATATATATATATATACAGAAGATAATATATTTGTTTCCAAAAATATATTCTATTTTCTAAACGCAGTTGTCCGCAAATTATTTATAAGCAAAACTGTTAAATTTGATTTTATCGTTGAAACTGAATGTGGCTGGTTATTCGTTAAATATCAGGGAATTGTACGGAAAGTAGTTTTGCGGATCGTAGTTTGAGCACTGCGTAAAATTCAACCAATAGACTATTTTTTTTTTTTTTTTTAGTTTAATAGAAGGCTATTGACTGGGTAAAAGAAAGGAGGCCAGATTGTCGCCGAAAAGAATAAAATCTAACAAGGAGACTTTACGACAACTGAGTCATTGATTTTATAGCAAATTTGGTAATTGGCGAAGAGGCCATCAACGTTGTGCAATT
Source organism: Icerya purchasi (assembly GCA_039619475.1). Taxonomy (NCBI): domain Eukaryota; kingdom Metazoa; phylum Arthropoda; class Insecta; order Hemiptera; family Monophlebidae; genus Icerya; species Icerya purchasi. The sequence continues at coordinate 348,378,752 of CM077116.1, read as the reverse complement.
ATAAAAAAATTAGATATTTACTAAAATTTATGTTATACAAATAAAATAAAAAATAATAATGATGATAGTTGTTAGGCTGACCGTGTTTGAGTAAACTTACAAACATTTATCACTCATTTTTAATTAGAGTCGAAATTTGAGACTAAGGAATATTTCCACAGCTGCAACGTTTGTAATAAAATTCGCCAAAACACAGTTCCCGTAGCGTTTCAGATTTGTCGGATTTCAATTAATAACTGCCAGGGAGTAGATTTATATTAAACTATAACTCTTCGCATATCGGTTAACATAAAATCAGTACTAGTTAATTTTTCGCCTCATTTCATTGTAATAAATCTTCATCATTCGGTCATAATTTCGTCTCCGTAACCGAGATGTTGCGTGCTCCTTGAATCACTGGCGCATGTAAAAGGCGACCAAGTTACCTTTTTTTAAGGTGAAGGGCCATGAACCTCTTACTTCGTAAATGAGTTGTCTTTAAAATTTCCAAGCTAACCGTAGAGCATATTAGATTTTTCGGCGAAAAAGTTGATAGCCAATATCAGACCTTGATAGATAAAAATTCTGTCCAACCTTAGTAATTTTTTATTAGAAAATCCCACCGAATAAGAAGAAAAGCTTGAAAGTGAAATTAAAGAGTTAACAGAAGCGGTAAAGTGTCTACTCCATGATGTAGTAAGTTGCGATCTGTTTTGCAAATTACAGTGATCTCTTCGAGCAAAAGTTGTGTTAGACTATAGATCGGCGGGGATAATATAGGAATTTTGTTAGAAGAGAAGCGTTGGAAATAAAAAGATAAAAATTTAAGAGTTTTTGGAATTAGAATTGAGTGGTGTTTAATTGAGAATTTTTCACTTTTTGTAAAAAATTTTTGAATGGAAAGAGGATGGGTTTTTTTGAAGTAAATAAATTTAGCTTTCTTACTGTAAAACTTCTGATGCCGATTCGCTTCATTCTTTCGATTTTATAAAATTCTTATAACCAAATTTGAATGTCTGGTAACATTGAAAAACAGCAATTGCTGTATTTTAAATTAAAATAAGATCCTCCAAATATCAATAACTCCACTCAAACAAAGAGCGTGTTCGCGATGCCTGATTATGTGTTTATTAAGTATTCATCTTTTTCTGTTCAGTGTTCTGCTTTCTATTCCATTTCATTGATACTCGGCCTTCCTAGTCCATATTGCGCCTCTTATTATCTATTTTCTCTCGACAGATTATTCGCACTATTTGTTTCTTCCTATTAACAACATTTGATGTCGTATAAGGATATAATGGATTCCATCATTTTCTAATTGTTTCTGCCCGGTTGGCGAGCCCAAAAAATTTAAAAAAAAAAAAAAAAGAAAAAAAGAGTATCAATAACTATCGTTTAATATCATTTGTAAGGGGGAAGAATTTATCTAAAACTTTTTTTAAAAAAAAGAGGTTAACAGACATTTTTTTGTTCCGCCTTCGAGTTTAATATCTTTTCACCGTGTCAAATTGAAAGGCTAAATCGACAATACGCAGTTAAATCATATCAAAGAAGCACGATCTTTTTCGGCGTCTGACAAGTATAATTTCATGCAAGGTTTCATCGAGCCATTAAAGTTAAAATCGCCCGTTGTATTTACACCATGAACAATATACCACAGGGCTGGATGTCAAAATTTCAATTATACATATTGTTAGTCGACATTCCGATTATCTGATTATCCCCGATACCACTTCAGGACTTTTCCCCGGCCAATTGATATTCTTATTCTCCGTATGCGTTCACTCATACATGTTCTTTCTCCCTGCATCGATTTGCATCGATTTGTTGCAAGTTCCTAGCCACTACTATCTATCTCTTTCCACTATGTAAAAGTTTTCATCTCAAATTTTGGCCATACATTTCCCCTTTTTCTAAAAATTATTCATTATTTATCTGTTCTACTTAACCTGCCAATCCGTGTCGTTCTCTTTGTGTTCGCTCTGTTGTTGTCTCCATTAATCGCCTGCGTTCACATTCTATCGTCTTTATTTCGTTTTCTCATCTTATTAGCTTCCTTCTCTCATTGTTCTCTCCATTCAAGTGATGCAGTTGTTCGAAACGATCACCATATGTTTATTAAGTGCTCATCTATTTCTGCGGCTCTGTAGTCCAGTTTGCCGAGGTTTTATTCCTTTTAGCGCTTCTTATGTGTCCCGTCCTTTCCTTCCCTACACATTATTCCTGATATTAACAATTATCGTATTAAAATATAACAACTACTCTCTATTTTCTTCTAATTGTTTAAAGATCGTTAATTATCTGAAAAAAAAAGAAAAAAGGAAAAGAGAAAAATAAGAGACGTGACGGATGTCACTAATGGCACAAGATCTATATCATCATAACAAAAAAGTAAATAAACTCGCGCTCCATTGATTAATTCACATCGGTCTGGGGCGTTAAAGTTTGCAAAACGGTGTCTCAAAATTATGCATTCTAAACGATTTTGGGAAAAACGTATTACACACGGCGACTGTCAGCGCACCGATAATATGTAGTTTAAATTTAAGCGAAAAAATAGCTAAATTATGCAAAGTGCGCTTCGGAACAGAAGTTAGTGCTGTTTATAAATTGAACTTTTTCGAAATTTTCGAAAAACGAATGTGTTCAAAATTAAATAAAATTTCTCCTAATTGCGCATCCTCAAAGTTTCGAACTACTTTTTTAGTAAGATTTTTTTTTCAGTTCTTCTATTTTTCTAAGTGTTTCATTTAAAATAAATTACCTTCATTATCCGTCAGTCGCAGTCACTTTTTCGTTCTCTGCTGAAATTGAAGGGTCTGCCCGCTCTGACGATATCGTTACTTCACACATTTTTTCATTATCGGCATCATTTCGGCTTTGCTCCGTTTTCTGCGCGTGCAATTGTCGTACAAAATTTCATACCGAATTAATATTTACAACAACAAAAAACGGTTTTTTGGAATATTACAAAAGTTATTTTTCCATTAATTCGCGGTTTTTTTCTGATTTCTTCGATCAAAAGAATTAGAACCAGCGCTATCGTACTTGGTTTTCTAAACGCGGTAAAAGAAAAACGAAAAAAAAAAAAAAAACGGGAATTTTTTCGTTTGTCGAGTGTAAAATGTTTGCTTAACACGCAGCCCGTCTAGAAAAAAAGGTAAATAATCTGGTTTATAAATTTTTAAATATTCTCTGATTAAAAAGTGCCCGTTCGCAGACAGGGTTTTTTTTTTCTGTTTTTGTTTTTTTTTGGACAGCAGTAATTGTGTCGTAGCAGCATCTAAATGGATCGCTTAATGCCGAAAAGGCAAACGAGTTCGGAATTAAAGAGTAATTTTAATTCACGCTTAAACACGACCGCGTTCCTTTGGCGCCTTTAGCACGTTCGACTATTCGAGTGTTAAAATTAAAAGGTCCTAACGAACCACTTTCGCGTTGACTTTAACTGTTGACTTTCCGAGTGTCTTCGCTCGGCTTTTCCTATCTTCGCTCTTTGCAACTTGCTGGTTTCGTGTGTGCGAATTTTTTCCATTAATTAGTAACGCGCGGCTCAGCCTTCTCTAAATTCCGCAGCTTACGACTACAGCTCCACATTCGGTATGCTTTAAGTACAGTAAACGCCTCCTAAGTTCTTTTTTTCTTTTTTGTTTTTCCTTTTTTTGTTTTTTCCTTTTTTTGTTTTTTTAGTGGTGGGAGGTCTATGTTCACTTGGTAATACTTTTTTAATGGCTTGTTTCGCTTTTGTTGGAAAATTTTTGTAACCCTGCGCTCTATTAGAAAATGCCATTTACTATTTGTTAGGGCAAAATTTCTGCGAATTTTTTCCAGTCGTGTAGTCGCGCGTTTTGTTGCCCGTGGCAAACCCACAAACGGTCTCTCGAAAATTCTCCATCGATGAATAACTATTTTCGGGGATTTTATATACATATTTTGGGCTCGGCGTCTTTCCAATCTTGGGCGTAATATTTGTTTCCCTCGTACTTCGAAGCAAGCTGGTTTCTTTCGGTTTTTTTCTTCCTTGTTTCCTTATTCGTTGCACACATGGATACCTTTTGAACCTGACACGTTCTACTGTAAACACAACCCAGCAGCGAAGAAATTATAGCGTTTCGAAGCTGTTTTTTTTTTTTTTTTTAATCCTCGACTAATCTATTTTATCTAGTAGACTGTTGGGCTACTAATTTTTAGTTTTTTTTTTCCTCATTCTCAAAACTTTGGGCGAGGCCGTTTATTTTTAATAATATTACAATTTTTCTTATTACAATAATGTTCACAACAGATCTCATCCAATTAAGTTTTTGGTTGCCTGTGATTCCATTTTACAATCATGTACTAATCAATTCTTATTAAAAATACTCAATACTAATTTATCGAATTTTGCTTACGGTATGTTATTTCTTCGGTAGCGAATTTATTTAATATTCATTAAAAGGGTTTGTAACTAAATCCGTTACGCATAAATGATTAAATATCTTATTAGCGTGATTACAACCATTTAATATATGCCCTAGATTATCTATGAAATTACATCTCTAACAGTTTTCATTATCTATTAATTCAGGAACTTATGTAAATAAATTACAAAATTACAATGTCCGGATATGAACTGAACGTTAAAAAAATTAGGTACAAAGTCCTTCATTCTATCTACGATGTTGGGAAAGAAGTGTTTAGCAAGCCCGTTATAGAGTTATTCCATATCTCTTGATATTTATTAATGTAGTGTTCATTTAAAATTTTTTTAAATTGTCTTTCTTTTAGCACTTTAATGTCATAATTGTAGTGTAAGGAAAGCTGAATCTAACGTTACTAAAATTATGATTTATCCCAACTTTGTTTTTCGAATTAAAAAAACCCATTTATCGATGTTTTTACAGTTCGTATTCGATAGGTAATATGCCTGCGATTACTATTGCAGCCATATAGCTGGTAGTTCTGTACGCTTTAATCAGTTTAATGGCAACCTCTCCTTGAAAACCCCTTAATTATTACTTAGAAATCTGTTAGTCCCTAGTATATTTAAAAAAATAATACTTTTTTTTTTTTTTTTTTTTATAGACTTCTCACATCTAGAACTGACTATATAGTCATTTACTAGATTTTAATGGAATGAGATCGTGAATTTCAAGATCTGCCCATTAGCCGATCCCGAATTTATTTATCGAATAATCACGCTAGGTCAATAACGTTGACAAGAAAGAAATAATACCAAATCATCAATTTGGCTTCCGAATTAGGCATTCAAAAGTACAACAAGTGCACCGTCTGGTTAACAAAATTGAAGAAACATTTGAAAAAAAATAAATAAATGATACTGCCGTAAATAATATTTGGTACTATTATACATTTATACAATATCATTACCTTTTTATAATTTATTCGATTACTATTATTGAAAAGTTTGTGGGAAATCGGCATGAATTTGTTAATTTTATTTCTTACATAATTAAAATGATTGTAAAATTTTAAATTATTGTCTAGAATAACACACCTAAGTATTTAATTTGCGTTGCATATTTGATATTTAATCTGAATTTCATTAAGTTAATTGATTTTTTATTACTTTTACTGTTAAAGAGAATATAGTTTGATTTATTTTCGTTTATTTGAAGATTAAATTCCGTGAGCCATGTTTCAATTTTAGTGTAAACATTATATATTTTATTTTCCAACATTGTTTCATTTTTACCTGCAATAAGTATGGCAATGTCATCTACGAATATGATTATTTTTATATCGTTTGGTAACGTTAACTGGTACATTTGTGAAAAAATGATGTTCCAGAGGTGTGGTCCTAACACTGACCCCTGGGGTAAACCCATAACAATTAGTTTTTTACTGTAAGAATTGTTTATCTGTATGATTGTATGTCTATTATCGAAGTACCGATTTATAATATTTAACAAGCCATTATCTAGTCTTAATCATTTGTTGTTTTTTTTTTTAAATTCAATTTATTAATGTTGGACTGATACGAACCATATATTTCGAAACTTTTCCGTTCAATTCTCGATAAAATTTACGGTTTCTACCGGTGTGTACACTGACTTTTTAATATCTCCCGTTAAATTTAATTGATTAATTTAGGGCTCGTCAATCCAGCGCTATAGAAATTATTTATATTTCCGACGCTAACGACACAGCAGATTCGAGTTGTACTCGAATCTCCTCATTTTCGTAACCGACTGCGCTTAGGACGCTGATTTGTTTTACCGCCTTTTTTTTCCCCTTCGTTCTGCATGTTTTGAGACTAACCCGTTCCTTATTTCGAGACGGTTCACATTTGATACGGATGCTCTGGTCCGACAGCTCATGTTCGTGCATCAGTTTGCTAACGTATTTTGAAGCAACCAAAATTACAGATTTCTCGGTGATGTCCTTGTCAGCAACGGAGCAGTGCACGGTATTTATCGATGGTTACCATCGGATGAGGTTGCAGATTTTAAGGCTTTCGACACCCCGTTATTTACGCAGCTGCAAGAATCATTTAACGGACTATTATTTTGCGTGACAAAAAAGAAATAGAACTCTTTAATAATAAATTAAGCAGGTAAATATGGTTATATATATATATTAAATGTAAAGATTTAGAGAACGGGTTAAAAAATTTAAAACTCTAAACAACTGTATGACTCAGATAAGATGGGAGTAGTAAAGTGCTATATACTTCCGGGACTATTCTGTGATGTGTAAAATGTCGGACACTAAGAAAGAAATTATTGCGCGGACTGAACATTATGGTAATGTAGTTATTTCGACAGATAATTCAAGTATGCTTGAACTACTACAGAAGATAATAGGAAAAGACAAAGAGTTACTGAATATAATTATAAAAAAAATATAATGAATTTTTTAAAATAATCGAATTGTTCGTTTCGAAAAAAATCCAATCTAGTCATTGTCAATTACGCCCATTACTAGAATAGACGTACATATGGGTAGCTCGCTAGAGTTTGCAGCTCAGCTGCCAAAGAAGCCATTTTCGGAAGATGTCTCAGTACTAAGCTATGCCGCAGAGATACCTAATGCCTGAAATCGAATATTGCTGATACCGGGAGAAGTAATCTGGGTAGGATTAGAGAAGCGAAAGAACTGGCTCACAATATTCTCTCCGGATTCTCATTTACGAAGAGTTAAATTCCGTAACATCGCCCATTACACCGATTTACCAAGGGCGCACTTTTTTTTTATATACATATTTGTTTCTTTTCTTATAAATTTGTTTAACGGAAATGCTGCGGCAATTAGGTAGAAAACACGCCTCATTTCCAGGCTACAACGAGTTACAACAATAAAGGTAATTGGTACGGTTATAACTGAAATACTTATTGGCTTTTTTTTCGTACTTCCGGTTCAACAACTCTTGCCTGTTGATCGATTTTTTTCCACATTTCTATTGTAACTTATTTCATTCTTTATTTCATTACGTATAATATAGAACAGTGCAATTTGATAGCAATTGTCGATGATTAAACTGTAAAAACCAACACCGAAAAATATCTTCACTAGTTCAACCTACGTCGCTTAATCGCTATCCGGGCTGGTAGATAGCCCGCCCAGAACCAGTCCGAATTTTCGACCAGCAACACGTCGTAATTTTAACAGACTGCCGTTTTATAAAAATTAATTAGCGACATCGTCGATAAAAGGATATTATTTTGATACTTGACAAATGCATCGACAAATATTACCTTCATTCTAGAATTAATATGCGAACCATATTCTCTGCTCACCGGTTTAATTATCTACACCGACCGAAGTGTGGCACCGTCATCGACATAAATTGTTTGACCGCTCGCTGTTAATTGTTTGAAAACCTCCTAACATACATTCCTAGTAGCAAAAATTAAACAGAAGCTGTCGTCACTCCGCACCTCTTTTCATCATGAACCGTTTTCGAGAATTTGTACTCCGTCCTCTGTTAGATTCTTCGGGTATCGATTTTCTGTTCATTCGTGCGATATTGTCGTCAACTCCATTGAGAGTTTCTTTGGCGCTTTTATACGTGATTAAAGTGTTTTCTCTTACGGGTTACGAAATGAAAAACAAAATATTTAACTCTTCATATACCACCGTTGTATTTTACTAGAAATATCAAGCGTCGACAATCACCACAGTTAGAAATCCGCGACTTTAGAAAAGTAGAGGATTGCAACCCATACCTGTCTAGGTTAGTAAATACGATTAAACACTGACGTTATTAGTACTGATGTAAAAAAAAAAAAAAAAGAAAATATCTTCACTACCCGATATTCTACAGCAATCCGGAATATTAGATTCGCCTTTTTTTTCGCGCAGTAATGAATATGTGTTGAGGATACACTTCTTAGAGAAAAGACATCTTATTAAAGGTCTAAAAAGGTTTTCTTTAGAAGGATTAATCGGCGCTTTACTCTACACCTATATTTTACTAATATTATGCTACTCCGTACTATCTATTATGTTGAGGAAAATAATGTAAATAAATACTAACCACGGAAAACTTTTAATTTAAAAATTTTAAAAATACAAATTAATTTTGGATTAAGATTCGCGGGATTGCTTAATCTGAAACTGATGGTGTATTCAAATTTTGAAATTTATTTCAAAGTTTCCTGTTGTTAGCGTTTATTTCCACTATTTTTAAAAACAGATTACTAAACTTATATGTTCTGCGTTCATTTTATTTTTAAATGAAAAATTTTTACCCTTTTTTGTTCAAATGAATTATTAAAATTAAACGCATACAGTGATATGGTAAGAATTTTAAATCATTACTTCTACGAACGAGTTAACGTGAGTAAACACTTTGGGGAAAATAGTAAATTTAATAACGAGTTGTGCATTCATTTACAAAAAGATAAGTCAATCGTCTCTAATTAACTGATAGAATTTAAATTTCTACTAATCGTTAACTCTTCTGAATCCGTCGCTGTAGATGAAAATATTAAACCGAAGGTCGCTTTAAACACGATAATGGTACGTAAATAATTTATTTTGGCGTTTTCCATGGGTATTTCTGCATTAAAGTATCTCACAACTCTTTTTATCTCTGCTTATTTTTTTTTTGATTCTACTCCTAAGGCTATCTGTTCAATTTTATTACTAAGATAGGGTGCCATTTTTACACTAATGGTCTTTTTACGTGTATGTTGAAAAATGTATATTTTTGACACCTATATCTCTATCTCAGTGGAACATATTAAAGTACAAATCTAGTTTTTTTTTTATAATTACCGATTTCAGTTCAGCCTTAGAACTTATTACACTGAAGAACGAAGCTAGTTTAAATCTGTTTTGTCGTTTTGTTTTTTTGGCTTCGGCACATTCTTCTTTATGTACCTACACGCGAAAGGTAATTTTGGTAATTTTTTCCTTTCTAATCTGTTACGACTTTCTGCCAAAATTTTAAAATTTCATTAATCATTTATGATTTGTTCTCACAATACTTTCCACAATTCCGCGTGTTTTCTTTTTTCTTTTTTAGTCTTTTGACGTTTCTCCAATTTCGATTTTATTCCACGCTGTTATACCGCATTTTCTTCGGAGGATTTTCATAATTAAGCTCTCTTAAAAAAAAAAAAAACTTCATCACACTTCACATAAGTACCGTGAAGATATTCGAATTAGCGAGGGTTTTGTAAGAATTGGTCTATGTGTATATCACCACAATCTAGTAGGCCTACATGCACACTGAATACATCTATGGAGTGGAGAGGTTATTTTTTGGCGACGCAGAACCATTAACCGTCAGTGTGTCATCAAACGAGACAAAAAAAAAGTCGGTTCTAATGAAATAAAAAAGATATAAAAAAAACAGATTTTGTAGGATTAATGCGTGAGAAATGGCGAAAAATTAAATGGAAAACACAATTTTAGAGTATAAAAACGTTTTTTTTTGGGGGTGGGCGAATTAACAAAAAATCGACTAGAATGCCTCAATAAATGCGATTTTTAAGAAAAAATATTGTAAATAAAGTTTAAATACAAGAAAAATCCTATAACAGGAAGTATCCACAAGCATTTACATTTGCACTCACATAATCAGGCAAAACATTGTTGCATAAAAAGTTAGTGGTTGGGCTATGTTACTAATTACAAGCATTGAGAGACAGATACAAAGGAAGGTGCAAACAACTGATGTTTATACATTTCCTTTTGCCTTCTCCACTCTACTGATCCTCCCTTTATTTGCGACCCCAACCATATCCTTTTTGAATGCCCTGCTCTTTTTCCTGAGTACTCTCATCTATAAGCCGAACTCTTGGCGTTGGATCTTTCTACCCCTTTCAATGCTTCCTTTATCCTTTCCTTCCCATCTTTAGCCGTTATTCCCCTCCTTCTTTCCTTTATACTCTCTATCTCTGATCGCCTCAGAATCTGAGTAGGTGAGCTAGGTCCATGTAGTTGGGTCAGCGTTAACACTGAGCCGATTACGAAAAAAACAAAAAAAAAAACAATGCACTGGTCATGTTTAAAAAATTCGTTAATATTTATTTATCATACACTACAACGTTTACACATACATATGGTATCGACACCATCATCATCAGCAGCATACTGCATGTATACCATTATCGTGCTTACGTTGCATCAAACATACATAAAAAGAGAATAAAGGAATGGCTTCAGGAAGAAGGAAATGTTAAAAAAAATAAAATACACGTAAAATAAGGAGAATGCGCAACAAAAAAAGTAAAGAAATATATAGATTACAAAACAAAAGAAAATAGATTACAGTTATTGATTTGTACAAAAATAGATTCAGATGTGGGTAGTAGATATATTACACGACCATATGCATATGTATAATTTAAGTCATGATGTTAGAATGTGTAAATACAAATATAAGATAATTCGTCGACAAGCATTTAACTTGATAATAAATTAATGTAATTAAAAGTAAATATACATATAGATATATATAAACATTATGTATTTTAAAAAAAAATAAAATTGTGTATGAAACCTATTTTTAGAGACATATTCCTTTAAACAAACATGAAAAGTATAGCAATATTGGGTTAATTATCGGCAGTGGTCAGTTGTAGGTGTAATAAAACACACACCCCCAAAAGCACATACATACATATATAAACAAAGAGTTTTGTTTGGGTTAAACAAGTGTTAAAGTTGGTTAGGCGATAGCAAATACATCGTCAAAAGCATTATGAAACAACTATGTACAGGTTAGCAAATTATTACGTTAGTTAGGCAATAACAAGAGTACTATCAAAACACATACAAACACTTGAGCATAATACTAAAAGATTCAATACTAATTAAAAAATTGGTTAGTTAAAGCCTCTAACTTCGGTTGTGTTCGAGTGTTGCTGTTCTAAGTGAGGGTACTCAGGCAAGGGTGTGTGCACGGAAAACAGACGGTCATGTGGTGTTGTCAAAATAGATCGTTTTTGTGTTCATAACATTTAGGACTTATGCAAGAAAAGAAGTATAGTTAATGTATAGCCGATGAACCAGGGGCCGGGGGGGGGGGAGATGATAGGAAGAGGATATGAGTTATAGGAAAAATAAAATTTATAAGTTGTAAAGGCTTAATATTTTATTAAACTAGAATAAAATATTAATTAAAACATAATTTTCGTGGGTGTTTGGCAAATTGTCCATGATTACGCGCCTATGAATACTCATCATGGCCGGTTGATTAAAAAGTTTCAAGGCTCCAGGGGGCACCTGCTCCCCCGCTGGCGACGCCCATGGTTAATGCAGAACGCGTCAGTGCGGTGGTTATATGTTACTCGAGGACCAATAGTAGAAATGGACTGTGGTCATGTTAACATTATTCTGTTTTATTTATTTAAATTCATAATTTTTTGAAAACTTAAAAGAACAATAAAATGAGTATGCAACCTAAACTCGGAATTTTGTCCCAGGACGAGAAGGTTTATTTATTTATTTATTTATTGTATTTACAAGTCGCTTTTGGACTACAAGGTCATTAGCGACTACGGTTTTACGGAGGATTATAACATTTTATGTTGAATATTGAAAAATGCGCGAAACAACAAAATAGTCAAAAAAGTCAGCTAAAGGCTGAGGAAGTTAGATAAGTTGGAATATTGAGATGTCTTTGAGAAAGGCTACGATTTTTTTACACTTCTCGGCGTTCGAAAACATCTCTGGAAGGCCGTTGGTAATACCCGCTTGTTGCCTGGCCTGCTGGTAGTGATTACACTCGATCAAAAGATGCCTCACCGATATAGGCATGTTGCAGCGTTGACACAGGTTGGGCGGTTTTTTAGATATGAGGAACGAATGGGTCAAGTTTGTGTGTCCAATGCGGATACGAGTTAGGATACACTGCTCGTGGTGCCTACTGAGAGTTGGCATGATTTCGTAGATATCTTTTCTAAACTCGTGGAATTTGCTCGGCGTTTGGAGCCAAAGGGTGTTCCAGTAATTTTTGACTGTGTTGCTTATGACCATTTTAGCTTCATGAGGTGTCATAAGTACTTCAGGCGGGCATTCTTGTGTCGTTGCGGTTCTTGCAGCTTGGTCCGCCAATTCATTTCCTTGGATTCCTGTATGCGCCGGTGTCCACACAAGGCTGACCTGTATATGCTGTGATTGGAGCTGGTCCAATTTAGGTGGATGCGTTGTATGATAGGGTTTTCGGTAAACTGATTTTGGATGGCTCTCAAGCAGGACAACGAGTAAGTAAATATGGCACAGTTTGTTACGTCTTGGCGCAGTAGGATTAGTTCTAGAGTGTGGAGAATCGACTTGGCCTCACAGGTGAAGATTGAATTATTGTCGTGCGTTCGTTGTGCTGCTAACGTGATAGAGTCAGAGACTATAGGTTTATATACTACTTTTACTAAATGTAAATTCTGGATAAAATTTGAAAAAATGCTATTGATTTTTTGTCGCACGTAAAAAGAAAATCGTCCTTTATTAGCTTTGTTAAGAATTGCTGCAGCGGCTTTGGGGAGATTAAAAGAAAAACAGGTGTGTCTGTTTTGAAACCGGGTATTAATTGAAGTACGGAGCTAATCTGTAATTTATTTATATCTCGTTTTAATTTTTCGCCGATAATGGAAAATTATTTTCAGAGATAATTGGTTTGATTTTTTGCGCTGGTTTGTATTTTAGAAACTAAATTTTCTCGACGCGACGCAAGGCAAAATTCAGGGGGTTGCTTTTTAATAGCGAGCCAATAGCTGGATGGGAATATATTTAAGAAAAGCCGGCTGCTTCAGTTATTTATAGTGGTCTGGACGAAACGAACGATATCGGCTGGAGCGGCTATTGTTTTTAATTAATTAACGGCGTAGCGAGAGAGAATAAAATTCGCTTTTAATCTTTTTCGTTTGTTGCGTTCGTCTAAATGGATTCTTTAGCTGCTAGCGATAGATCACAATGGCAGGCTGCCCCGTAAAGGCTTTTCATTACTTTTCCTCATATGGCACACGTTCGCCTTGATGGTGCGCGTCCGGAATTTCCAGACGAGACTCGGCAACTATTACTTCGATGATGACAGCGTCGTTGTCGTGCTGGTGGCTGCGCGCTGCTATTAATGATAAAAATAATATTTCCATTGTACGTTCGGCCAGTACGGGAAAGTTGCCTCATTGATGCGAAGGGCGATGCGATGAGATCCGTTTGCTGTTGCCGACGGAACGGATTTCAAATTTAACAACAGCGTAGGCAAAATGGGGAACTGTCTATGCAGCATTTGTGGCTCGGTTCCGGGCTGGATATGGATGGCACATGAGGCATTTACTTAGCGGTGTCGTCCTCGCATCCGCTTGGATTAATGCCAGATGTTAACCAACCAACCGACCATCCCTTTGTGTTTTATACATTTTTAAAAAGCGCGCAATTTTACATTACGTTCGAGCTTTTTCCAGTAACTTTCTTTTCCACTTCTCTGTCTACCTCTCGCTCGCTGCTCTCCCGGTCACCGTCCGTTTTTTCCTATAGTTTTCACTTTAATCCGTGACAACTGAATGCGTATCCAGCGCACGCACTCGCGCGCATCGTTTACACCTACAGTTGTGTGCCGGTAGTGGTAGCACGGAGGTGTTTAACGCAGCCTACGCTGACGAACTAGCGCGGAAGGATGCTGAAAATAATTGAAACTTTTCATCTGTAATATATCGATAGGAGCGCTATTTGCAGGCAACAAATTTCGGCCGCTTTGGCCCGTGAATTTTTGATATCATTTTACAGTTGACCGACTTACCGGATTATTACATTTCAATGAGTTCTCTGACCAGTTCGGAGTCTCTTTTTTCTTTCTTTCTTCTCCTGTTTTGTTATTTTCCGTTCCCTTTTAATTGGGCGTGCAAACACGTTTGCTCGTATAAGGGGGGTGACGTGCGCCAGGATATTCTTGAATAATTAGCAATTAGGATAATTAAAAGTTATCGCTGTCGAATAGGATCAATTTCGTGTCGGACAGTAAAATCGGTGATACGTCGGTGCGACTTATCAAAGAGATGACCCAAGTTTCATGGCTTCCACTTATGGTAATGTTATTATACAAGCGCATTTTTGTCTGCGCAGGTAAAATACTATTTGTAATAAGGACTTGAAGTTAAGTAGAAATTAACAAGATGAACGTTCAAATTAATCGCGGTCGCTCATTTTACTGTTTTCGTTCATTTCACTATGCAGCTTTCGTTCATATGTGTTCATTTGTAGTTCAATTACTAAACTAATTTTTGAAATACTTTATAATTTAAAAAAGAGATAGTTTTTAAATTTTATTTTACCGAGTCGATTCATTTTATATGTCCCCCTCTATTTGCTGATATGACTTGAATTTTCCCACTTTCTTCTGACACTTCAATGTGAAGATCACATAAGTCTAATTCGCAATAGAATTTTGAAGTTTTCAGTGCATTTAGGCTTTAGATATTTGCTTACTGTGTTAAACGTTTATTTACTCCAGTTTCAAAGTCTACACGTAAGCGAACATTGCCGCTTAGCTCGGGAATAACAACTAGCGGCGACTCCCAGAGAGTCGTGATTACCGGTGATTGATGTGTAATGATGCCGGCGACTAGTAATCAATCTACAAGTCTTGTTCATCTTTTTTTCTTAAGGCGCGCGTGGTACAATATGTTCTCTTTAAAGAAAATAACTTTTATGTTTCATCGCAATTTCTTGGAGCAAGTATTTATGCATATTTGACGTCATATTAGTTACATCATTGTCGTTGAATATTTGATTTAAAGTTGTTACTTGTTTTGAAATTCTATTTTCACTATCTATGAATAGGTTCTTAAGAAACGTATCCGTGCTGATCATGTCTTGGAGGTACATCGTGAAGACAGTTATTAATGTTTATTTTAATATTTTATTAACACATATATATTTTACTCAGGGCACAGGCATGTCACCTGAATAAGACCAAAATTTCATACTGATATTTTTAGAAGGAAGATTTCAATTCATTTTTTCTAATTGATCATTTGTTATCTGAATCAACTTCTATTGTAATAAATTGTCAAGTGCTATTGTGATAAAATATTTTTATCATCAGCGATGTTATAATTCTGTTTTGTGCAGTATAAATCTATTAAATAATTTCAAAAGTATCTTGTTACAACTAGATCAACATCTACTAATTGTGTAAGTTAGGCTTAATTTTGCTAAAATGTCTTTATACAAACTTCACAGTACAATTTATTACGCGATGCCCTCTGTGGT
This sequence comes from Icerya purchasi, assembly GCA_039619475.1. Lineage (NCBI taxonomy): Eukaryota > Metazoa > Arthropoda > Insecta > Hemiptera > Monophlebidae > Icerya > Icerya purchasi. Next base: position 348,363,113 of record CM077116.1, on the reverse strand, counting down.
CAGTTTCTCAATGGTTATTCCTGCCACATCCAAGGCATACATTGTCAATGGCAAGCGATTGGAAATTAACATACTGTTGGCGTACGAATAGAAGAACCATTATAATATTATTGAAAGTCCCTTTCGAGTATATTTTACTTAATATCTGTTGTTTGAATCATGGTCGTTTTTCGTTCTAGTTTGCCTTAGTTAAATCTTTTTGCTTTCAATTCTTGATGTTTCGAGGGTCAATGTAGCTAATGTTAATGCGGATTGTATTAGTATCACGAAAGTCTTGTAGGAACTGTGCGTGTAAAAATATTTTGGCTACAAATACACAGTTTTCCGACATGCATATTTATTACGCAATTAAATTGTACATCAGCGATTGTTTGGCTCTAATTCTGATATATGAGCAGAACACTCAAAGAAAATGTGATTAGCATCACAAATAAGTTCCTCATTCGGATGACAATAAGGAGAGGAAACCAAAGAGAGACGATAGCGGGAAGAGGGCAATAGAGTTTGATTGAAGCGTAGCCGAATAATAGCGACAATAACAGAACGTGAGAAAGGAATTCTGAGAACCAAGAATTAGTAGGAAGGTTAGGCCGAATTGAGAGGTACTATCAATCCGACCAAAATTTAAAGTGAAATTTCTTACTTAAGAACAATAGATTAGTAGTAGGGATCTTTACAAAGTAAAAGCGGGAATGGGCAGCAACCTGAGCTAATATATTCGCCATTTCGTTACCCTCGATGTTTCTATGACACCAGGTACTCACGGCAAATCAACGTTTATAGAGTGATGTTGCGTATGAGAGATCGTATATGAAAAATTATGAAGTCTGAAGAGGGAGGGGGAAGAGGTAAACTGATAGCCTGAAGGGCACTCATCGAGTCAGATACTATCGGATAGTGGGAAAAGTTACGATCGGAGGAAATATAAATAATTCATTTGTGAAAATAGGACAGAAAGGCGGAAGACGAAAGTATTCGGAAAAATTAAAAACAGGGAGAATAAAGGAAGCACCGGCACACCATCGGGTCCTCTAGAGCCATCAATGAAGATGAGTGCATGAAAAGGAAAAAGTAAATTGATAGTACTGTGAAATTCCCGTTTAATAATCGCCTGGGGTAGAATCCTTGGGGAATTAGAAAGAAAATATACTTTGGGAGGGTGTGAGAGATCAAAATAATTAAAGGAAAAGTAAGGGAGATTATTACCGGAAATTATATGGGACGAAAAATAACTAGGACGACGAGATATAAGAGCTAAAATGGGAATTTTATTAGGAACAAAACGCCAGTTTCTGGCGATGGAAATGTAGGAAGGGATAAGTTGAAATGCAAGGTACACGTTTAGAAAGAAAACGATAGTCCAAATAAAATCTTCGAACTGAAAGAGGAGATGTATTAGATTCAGCAAGCGTCGCTGAAATAGGAGAAAATTTAAGAGCACCGAGACATGGAGACAGGAATTCTGTAACTGAATTATTTACGCTCCCAGTATTATTCATTTCAACTAGCACATCTAAAAACGCCGTTCTTTTCGTCTCCCACAGTGAATTTTATATTCCGGTGAAAATAATTCGAACCAGAGAGAAATTCCCATATTTTATCCTTTCGATGCTGGCAGATCACAAGCCTATCGTCCACATATGATACCTGTAACTTCGGTACCCACTTATGAATAATGTTATTTTCTAAATTTTCCATGAAAATGTTTGCAAAAATCGGTGTTAGGAGTGAATTGCTTGTAATAAACCTTCTCATTAAACGAAAACACATTCATATGTATCGCAATTTTTATTGTTAATTTATTTCCATATTTATTAATTGTAATATTAGTAAATAACGATACAACATCAAAGCTGATTAATCGTTAATTTTCTTCTATTGTAACCGTTTTCAATTAAGTTTATCCCCTACAACAATTTTTAATTTTGCAGCAGTATAATCTTCTACAAAAAACGATGGACGTCATTGAACAATCTATTTTGTGTTCTTTGGGCAATCGGACGCATATTTACTGTAAAAACTAAAAAAAAAAAAAAAAAGAAAACATGATATTCGGCCATACTGCATCGAAAAAGGAGTATGAAATTTTGCAGTTGATTGCGAAGGGAAAAATTGTTGATCAACGATTGGAATTGAAATATTTCGAAATTTACGGTTACAATTTGACTTTGGACGGGGTTAACCCGTTTCTTAGTTGCTCATTAGAAAACTTTAGTGCTTCTGTGCAACTGCCAAATCTGCCTGATCTCGAAATTGTGTGTATCAATGTTCAGAGTTTTAGTTCCTCTTATTATAAGTATGATTCATTTCTATCTCGACTTGACTCTTTTCTTTATTATTAAAATTCAAATGTATTAAAAAATCGATAACATTTCGGGTTGACTTTTAAACATTCCGCAGCGTTTGATTGATAATTAAACTAATAATCATTTATATGGGGAAATTCTTGAGTACCTTCTTTATTTAATAATACTGTAAGCGATGATGAACTTTTGTATTTAGTAGCGATGAAATAAAAACTATAATTTAATGTAGATGTAAATGTTTAAAAGTAATAAAAATATTCGAAAGCTCGCGTCCAAAGTAAAGCCGATATACAATTGAACTGATAAAATAGTAAACGGTTGTCAACCGCGTTCAGAAGTTGACTGCAAGCTCGACATCATCACTGAGAAAATATTGATGGCTCAAATATTACTAACAACGTTTCAAACAATCCAAGTAAATTACGAGCAAACATTAAATCTGCTAAAATATGTGAACCAAAAAAACCGTAATGAACCATATGTACTATGTGTATTATATTTATCACGTCTAGCGGAAAATCGTTGATAAATTATGTTGTACGTGCTTCCTCTTCTCAGTTCCATTATATACATGTCTTGAGCGACTGCTGCTTATTCAGACTATTAATATAACCTCGCTTTCTGGTTCCACCAGGATGTCTTTAATGCTCCCTTCAAGCTAATGTACTCCGCATTTCGACTAGCCGTCATAGTCGCAAATTTATCGGCGATTATTGCGAATAATCAATCTTAACTCTGAGAAAGCAATTTACGATACTCTTAATATTGAAGTTTAGTAAAAAAGTTTTACCGTATCGCGATTATGTGTTTAGCTTTTCTTCTTCACCTAGTCGCGCTGTCTGAAGTAGATGTTTCTCAGAAAGTTATCGTAATTCATCGTTATTATTTATCTAAATTTATTTTTTAAATCTACGTGTAATGCTCGAAGTTTTTCTTGTTCGATGATAGCTTTGCGATAACTGTGATATATTGTTTTTCTTAAATAAGTTACCTTCTAAGTGGAGTTTCGTTTTTTTAAGATATTTTTCCGGTCTTGCTGGATATTAATGAGACTCATTAATGATAAGAAAAATGAAAAAACAAAAATATCATCTGCATAATAAATCTACAAATATGCTCACTTTTTTTACATATTTTTAGTGAAATTGTATGCTATTAAAATAATGTCAGTTACTAAAGTAGATTATTGCGTTGAACAATCTAACAATTGATTGCCTAGCATTCGCCGATGACATAGTGATTCTTACAAACACAATAGAAGACGCAGTAAAGCAGATTCTGCTCCTGGAGAAAGAAGCGGCAAAAACGGGTCTTCAAGTATCTGCTGATAAAAAGGAAATTTATCACTAATATACACCATCAGCACCTAACTTTCTATTAACAGAGAACAAAAAATAATATAAGCAGAGTAAACAAGTTTAAATATCTGGGAGAATCGATTGAGCCGAATGTGTTAGAAAAAACAGCACTGCGGTTTAGAAGAAGCAAATTAGAAACAGCATTTCAACTGACAAGAAATGTTTATAATAAAAAGTGTATTTCACGGAATGCGAAATTACGGCCTTACCGTACAGTTGTCCAGCCCGAGGTACTCTATGCGGTAGAGACGACCCTGGTGTTAAATACGAAGGGTATGATTGAAAAACTACGTAAAAAAGAAAGTTAAGTGTTACGAAGAATCCTAGGTTCAACAACTGGAAATAGGGAATAATATAGGCAAAGACCTAACGAAGAAGTATACAAATACTCGGACAAGATGGTCGACGTAATGAGAAAAAGGCGAATTATGTTCTATGGACACATAAAGCGCCTTCTGTTTCTAATCGTTTCCTGATATAACTTTCAAATCCCTATGTTGCATTATTTGTTAGTCCTTTGTGTTGGGTAAATGTCCTGTGTTGACGCGCCCAAAGAAAAAAATAAATAAATAAATAAAGCGCTGGAAACCTACAAGGCTAATTAGCCAAATATTTACGAACATTCAAAGTTTAAAGAATAAATGGGGTTCGAGTAGATGGAAAGAGATTTAAACGAAATTTCTATAGAATCAAGTGATACTGAAACCGGCCACCCAATGAGAAAGAAATTAGTAGAATATGTCAGTTTTAAGGATAAACCGAAATCAAGAAACAGTGGACTGAAGAAAGAAAAGAACAACATCGACAGCGAATGCGACAATATTGGATACAAAAGAAAGCCAAAAGTTCAAACAGTTGAAATATTATTTGTAGTAAAAATTCTTTTGACGAGGCCATTTCTTCTAAAAGAAATATTTTTAAGATCATGACAGCAAAAATGATACAATTAAAGCACCTGACAATATATCAATAACGGGCTTAGTTATCTTATTCTTCGTTAAGAGATAGACACCTCTTAATAATGGATACATAGTTTGTATCACTATCTGGATACATTTTCATTGGGCATAGTTTTATTATTATGACTATTTTTATAACCTTTTAAATGTACCGGAGTTTAAAGTTCATTATGACATCAGTTACTAACTATACTGGGGTGTAATTATTTTAGGTAAAGGAGGGGCAATTCTATAAACAAAACTGCAGACAAATATAAAGGTAAGAAAGCGAAGAAAAAACTGAATATGTCGATAAAGTAAAACTGACATCTATAACGTGCGATTTCAGTGAGCCATATAAAAAATTAATTTTTTTATCATCGACCGAAAACCATTATTTGTTAAGCATCTGTTTTTTTTTTCTTCCGCGCTGTGTGCAGCAGCTAGGCTAGGGGCGCGGCCTGCAAGCTGCAAGTTTATTATATTTTATAAAATAGATTTAGTGATTTGAAAAGATCGAGAAAGGATGCGACGGATGGTGAATCCTGAGATAGGAGTGACAATGGAAGATATTGCGGAGGAGAGTTAGAGCACAGGTTAAGAATCTTTGGACATTCGGTCAGAAGGTGGGGGGTGGTGATAGGAACTTCACATCTATCACATATTGGTGGAGCAAGCTTCTGAAATATGTATGCATGTGTGAGGATGGAATGGCCAATACGTAGGCGGCGCAGCACCACTTGATCCTTTCGATCTTCTGGTTGAAATTTCCAATCGCGAACTGATGGTTTGACTGCATGTAGGTGTGATGGATTTTGTTGTTCCGTCTATTTTTTCTGCCATAATTTCCAAAAAAGGTTTTTACTCGCTTCCTTGACATTACCGGGTGGAATCTGAATTCGTGGTACCGGAAGCATTTTTGATGCCTCTTTGGCGGCATGCCATGAGGTTTCCTGGTATCTTTGCGTGATCAGAAACCCACAGGAAGGTTACCTACCCTCGGCGGTGAATTATGAAGGATTATATTTATGGAGTCAGCTGTCGAATGGTTTGATTTTTGTTGGATTTTCTGTAGGGTTGCCAGTGAGTCCGTGGCTATTGTTATTGTATGTTGGTTTGATTTAACCGCGTGTTCCAAAGCTAGCAGGATGCCATATAATTCTGCGGACAGAGCGAAGAATAGCGGCGGAACCGAAAATCTGAGAATAACGTTTTGACCAACTACGACTGCACAGCCAGAAAATTCTGCTGCCCTTATGCCATCTGAGTAATATAATCTATTTCCTTGTAGAGAAAGTAGTTTATGGACTACGAAGAAGTGAGAGTGCTTGTTTGTCAGCAGCAAATAGTCAAATGAGGCGAGTTTCGCTGCCCATGGTGGGAAGATTTTTGCAGGTTTATTGTCAATCGTTGATGATTCGGTGGGAAGAGATTCTGATGCGTAGGGTAAGATTCTTTTTACTCGAGATCCTAAGAGTCTGGTTTCTGAAGGGCTCTGGATTGATAAGGGCATTGCTTTTATTTTTAATCAAAATATAATTAAAAATGAAACAGTGTCCATAAGTTACATTATAATAATACAGCTTAAAGCAGCATGCTACTCTTTTCTCCCAATAAACCTATTACAGATAAATTAGCTAACTTACAAGTGTGTACTTTAGCAATTTTAAGTTATTTGAACAAAATAATATTAGTTGATTTTAATGTCCCATCTAGATAGTAATAATGTGAGTAATAACTATTATAAACTACTGAATGTAATGAAATTTGAAACTGAACTCGGAAGACAACATTACGTTTGATTCGGTCAGGATTAAGTATCGCTGCAGTTCGCATTTACACGTCTTCTTAAGGTTTTTGTTTTGTTGCGACTTTGGTAAAATCGTGCAAATTACGTATAAACTGAAATAATTCATTAGAAAAATAACAGATCGGCTTTTCAATTTTTCTAAATAGCAGAAAAAATCGAAATCGGTGGAAGACAAGTGATTTTTCGTCTACACCATGAAAATTGTACAAGTGAAGAAGTAGACTGATCTTTGAAGGACTGGATGAGGTTAGCGATAAAGTTGTTTCAGAATGCTTTAATCGTATGTAAAAATATGCTTCTATCCGAAGCACCATCGAATAAAAATAAAATGTACAAGTAGTCGTGAAATGCAGTAGGCTTGTTTCGAAGAATTCACCGTTTGCCCAGATTCACGACATGTAATCGTTTTTAAAGCAATTTGCGGAGATGCCAGCTCCATCGAAATATTATAAAAGCAAGTTGTCGGCGTAATTGCAACCTTTAGAAATGAAGACATTTTTAACGCTAATAAAATTCAGCGGTTTCGTCGAACATTCTTGATCAAATGTTATGCTCTGAATGCGAGACTTGTTCAGGCGCTAAAGTCACAAAAGAACGTTTATCAGTCTTTCTGCGCTCCAGTATGTATGATGAAAAAGTAAAACCATTTATTACCCTGCATTGAAATCTAAAAGAATTAACCGGCGATCATAATCGAATAACGTGGACGCCCTTAATCACCACTTCTGATGGCTGAAACACTTTGATAAAAAAATGAGGCCTAAATGAAGAAAAATTATATTCTTAATAATGCTCTACGTTTGCTTACGTATTTCGAAGCAAAAAATTATGAAACTTTATAATTATTTGAGGATTTTGAATCACAACATCTTAACTTAATGATTTATGGAACTCGGACACAGGAAATCAACTATACTGTAGTAAAAAGGTGTTTTCAGAATGGTGGTTTACAAACCACCGAATCCCTCGAAACAGAACCCGAATTTCTTGGTAGATCTGAATTAACTGAAATTAATTTCAATTTCAACCGATCAAAATTCTCTCTCAGTAGAATATTAAATTCTGCGTTAGAAACCCTAAATGTTGATTCTCAGATAATATGCTCGTAAATAACAAATTTTATTATTAAATTTACTTTTAATATTTTGCTCGGTTGATGTGTGCACTAAATTAGGAAAAAGCTTGTTATGGGAGTTCGGCACAGAATTCACGTTAGCTTTTTTTACGCATTAAGTGACGCAAAGGCACACGGATATTATATCTTGTGGCTAAGGGTTGTTTCGCAAAATTCGTGCTTCCCGCAAAAATGAGTTACACAAAAGTTTATAAAGCAGAAATGCGTACGTTGCGCAAAAGCTTTACTATCCATATAAATTTTTATATTTAGCGTAGTACAATAACATTTTATTCAGTTTTGCAATCAACAGTTTGAATTCTCGTTTTTACTGAAACGGAATGATCGTATCACGCTTTACGCGCCATCCGAAAGACGTATCCAAAGTACTTCTGAGCAGAAGGCACGAAAGTACTAGTTTTTTACTACGAATAAAGATAATTTTATCGAAATCTTAAATTCGGCTGCCTAATTTGTTCGCAAAACTCTTGCTAAAATTAGTATCTAAAATAATTATACGCGTGAATGTGCATTAAAATTTCATATCTCAAATAAATCGTTCGGCGAAGTTTTTCTTATCTTCTAAATATTGCGATATTTTACATTTATTATCTCACTACTCTTGAAAAGAACGCGTGGCATACGGAACGTTTTTATTTTATTATTTATAAGGAAGGAGTTTCTTCAGGTAGACGGTTGTGTTCGCCATTTCATTTATGGAACGGTATAAAATTCGACCAATAATGTCGTGCCAAAGGATGAATGAAGAGCACTAATAAATAGAAGTTCATTACGAAGGTGCTTTTTAGAATAACAATTAGCCGGAAAAAAAAAGTATTTTAATTAAAGTTTCCAGCGTGTCGGTCGGCAACATTGGAAATTACCACTAATTAAACGTTGTTGTAGAATTCAATCGATTATTTGGAAAAAGTACGCGCGATGACAAACAGAGAAAGAAAAATAAACCTTCAAAGGAAGCATTGGCTAGGATTTTTTTTTTGACTTTTACTTTAGTCTAAAGAAAAAAAAGGAAAAATACGGCAAATTAAATTATTAAAAAGTTGGCTTTGCGATTTATACTATTTTTTTTCTTGCTCATCATTCGGTTCACTGTGATTGACTTGATTCTCTATCGTTTCGAAATTTTAATTAATATTGTTTTTAAAAGTAGAATTTTCGTGTTTACTGTACCGCACGTGAATTAAATTTGTTATCAACTGGCGATCTACCTTTTTATGTTCAACGAAATCGAACATCATTTTCTCCACTCTAGATTTCCAGGCCTGGATTTCTGAGCACCCGGGCCTCGCTTTATAAAGGGGCCCCCAAGAAACACCCACTTCCGACATGTAATAAAAAATTAATCTATCATTTGTCATATACATCAACTTTTTTTTTTGAAATAAATAGAATTAACTTTACCGGAGCAAGTGTACTTTTTTAATACATTTATTTGTTAATAATTTTGTATGCGTTTTTACTTCCTCCTAGGGGAGGAAACTTTGTAATAGTAAAATTTCGAGTTTCGTAAAAACGTACCAGAAATTTGTTTTAAGGTATAACGAGTCGGAATCTACGTTTTTAGGAAATGACTTTATGAATATGTGTGCGTGTGTACACACGCAACACACGCACACACACTATCCTTTTATGCAAATCTTTGGTTAAAGTTTGCTGAAAAATTCATTGTTTAAAATTATATATATATATATTTTTTTTTTGGCATCGAAAATTTGACCCATTGTGTCTGTATGATATTTAGTTTTGTTTACATTAATAATTATATGTTAAATAATATAATTAAATTAAATTAAAGAAAATTGAGTTATTTTATAAAACGGATAATTTTGTCACTTCCGAAAAGGGCCCCTAATATTTCCGTAGCCTCGGGCCTATCATACACTTAATCCGGGCTTGTAGATTTCGCTCATCAATCTGTGTATTTGCTCTCTTGGAAAAATGAAACGGCTAAAAGATTTTGTTTTTCATCGGACGGCGCGATGTTACATTAATAAAATCAAAGTAAATAAACATCGGTTAAAGTTGAAGTACTTCCTTGCATTTTATAAAAAAACAAAAGGATCGATCAGCGTGAGTTGACTACTATATATAAGTAAAATTTAAAAATAAATCAAAAACAATTTAAAAAAATTGAATTTATGCAGGTAGGCAATAATTTTGTAAAATTTGTGACGATTAGTTTTGTAGAAAAATATGAATTCTCATATTGTAACATTTCAACTTATTAGCGGTTTCGCTGACGAATTTTAGTTTTTTAAATATGAATTTAACTGAAAATATTAGAATGTTGCAAAGTTTGATTGCCGCGGATACACGAATTTTATGGTAAGTGGTTTTTCATCCATTGCTTTTTATTAGCTTTTAGTTAAGCTCCAATTAATTGATTCAATAAAATTCCGTAATTCGAAATAAAAACCTTATCCAACTTGAAATAACACAGTCATCGATAAATTAAATCACCATTTGGGTTAAAGTTTGTGTTGCAAATGATACTATTCCACAGAGCTTACTTTTGTAGAGCCGATATTATAGCATGCGTTGATAAATTTGTATGTTCCGGAATGCACAATAATACGCCTGCAAGGAACACATCGAAACTTCTACTTAATACTATAGTTGACGGTTCTGTAATACCGCCGGGTGTGCCAGATCAAGGTTTCTCTGGATCCAAGGCTAAAATGACAGATTGATTTCTGCGCGAACTTCTCAGTCTTTCTCCAATAGTGGCTTAACTCCGAATTCCACCCATTTATCAGTAGATGCAACTAGCAGTTAAGTTTTCAGTCTTGAAAGGGATTTTATAAAGGAGAAAACATTAAACCGCGTTTGATGACTTGCGAAGAGCATCACTCAATCCAAGACTGGGATGCGTCTCTGCGATGTTCTCGTATGAATTGGCTTTTCTTCAGCGAACTATTTTTGACTTTGTCGGTAATTAACTATTTTCCAAGACTACTACAGCAAAAAACTTTTAGCTATAGTTTCGCTTGATGATTAAATCTTTCTTTTCGTTACTCGGCACGCGTTGATTTTCCGTGGGTTCTTCGACGGTAACAAAATGGCGGATGCTTATTAGCTTGCTGCTCGTTCCTACTTTTACTTTAAGAAAATTCCAGGCGTGCTAATCTACTATTGTTAATTAACAAAATTTCACTCTAAATTTTAATTCGATATATGCAACCTTCCTTCTAATGGTTGGTTCTCAGAGTTTTCTTCCTTTCCTCGCCTACTTATTATCTCTATTATTTCATTACACTTTATTGCCTTTTTCACGCGTTTGTCTTTCTTTGGTTTCCTATCCGTATTGTCCTCTGCATTTTAATGATGACGACTCTTTTTTTCCGAATGTTTTGCTTTCCCATGCTGAAGATTTCAACTTATATTTGTCAAAGTTAAGTCTACATGCCCCTCTCTGTGCTTCTTATATCATGTCCTTTCCTCCCCAGTCCCTTGTTCCTGACGTTAGTTCTATTCTGATTAATTGATGACTCTTCTTTCCGTCGTTTTTAGGCGAACGTCCCTGGTTCATGAGTCCAAAAAAAAAACAATCAAAAAACACCACTATATGATAATACGAATTGATTAATGAAAAAATGTCGATAACAATACGAAAACAAATTGTTTGAAAATCGCGAAATAACATTTGAAAAAAAAAACAAACATTCGTTCGTTAAAAATATATGTACATCGAAAAAATCGTCCTGCGTTATAAATTTTAAAAAAAAATTCCGCTTTCAGGCGAAGCAAAAAACTCTAGTTGTTTTACGAAGACAAAAAAAAAGGGTAAAAATTTGCAAGAAGCATTTAATTATTTATTGTACGATTTTGTAGAATTTTTGCAAAGCTATATTAGAGTGGCTTTTAATTATCTGAACATTTTTTATTAAACAATTTCATTTATTCATTAAAGTAATTTGTATCACGCACAATTACAACCAGCGGTATCGATAAAGTTTTTTGTTTTTTTTTTTCGTCAATTTAGAATTACAATTTAAACGATTGAAAATAAAGTATTAAACAGAAATAATCTGTGTCATTCTTTATTCCTCTACTCCCTCTCGTGCTCTAAATTATTTTATTTTACCTTCATTTAACATAATTTGTACACGTGAAGATAATAATGTGTGTGTACGCATGCGTACGTGAATGCGTGTGCGGTTTGTCCATTTGCGTAATACGTACGACTAAATGTTGTGTAAAATTAAATACTATAAATTAATATTTTACCTAAACTATTTGTAATTTATAAAAACAAAAAGATTCAGATGTCTAATATTAATCGATGTCATTCATTCAATTATACATTCTGATTGGTCTTTAGTCGAAAATTTTTAAACTACGAAATCGTAAAAAAAAAAAAAGAATTTTTTAATCTTAATTCATTTAAGAGTTGTTTTCAATTGATTAATAATGTTAATATCTCTCTAGGGCCTAATAAAATTGAAATCGCATTTCGCGTTCAACCAACATTAATTGGGTAATGTTTAGAAATAAAGTTTTCTCAGTTACTTTTCTTTAAGCAGCAATCGTTAACTCCAATTTCTCAAACTGTAGGCAAGATCTAGGCTGATAATAATAACAGGGAGCTCTGTGTACGGCTCACTTGGCTCACCGATTCCTAAACAGACTCCTTCCTTTGGGAATTTCGATTGCAGCACCCCGAAACATTGTTAATTTTTAAACTGTTAAAACATTAATTACTTCTGTAATTTGTATTTCATGATATTTCTTAATAAAATAAATTCTTTCTGGAGTTTGATGCTTTCAAATTTTCAATTTTTTAAATTAATTTGATTATGTTAATGTAAATTATTGCACAATTTTCACACCGTATAATATTAGCTTACGTCGCTAAGGTGCATTGCGAAAAGGGCGAACAAGGATTTTCAAAAACTATATTCGAGTGTTGTCAATTTCTTTCTGATTAATATTGAAATAATTTACGAATTTTCAAATAAAATTTGAAAAAGAAAAAAAAATGAAAACATCAAATGGTTGACAAAACTTTTTTTTATCGATGTAGAGATATTTATTAGATAATTTTTAAGCTTTTCGAAGGTTTTTTTTTTTTTTTTTTTTTTTTTTTTTGCTAGAGAACAATAGCCCGCTCGGCCAATCCCCTCCAAACGTAGGAGATTAACATCAAATAGAGGCATTTATATGATGGTAGGGAAATAAATAAATAAATAAAAATTAAATAAAAAGGTCATAGATACAATAAAATTAAAAAAGAGGGAAAGAGGAGAAAATATACACAACTTTTATCCTATTTAACTCGATAAAGTAACCAAAGCATAGTTTGCACAACAAAAAAGGATAAATAATACCATACATGCCGGTAAAATCGCTGTGGACGAAAGTCCATTGTTTGTGTGTTTTATATTGCTCGCACTAAATGTAATTTACGGGTCAAGAGGGGTACAGCTAATAAGTGGAATTACAAGAAAAGATGATCGAACAAGTACTCAGTCATGTATAGATAATATGTTTATGAAGTTTAAAACGAACGAAATTACTTCGGGAATAGTCAATACGAAAATATCTGACCATTATATCATCTGTGGGCTTTTCGTATCGCGAATCGAAAAATAACTCATTATAAAAATCTTGTGAAATGTGTTTTGGAAGAAGAAAGATTTACCAATTATAACTGGAGCGAAGTAGGTAACCCCTCAATGGTAGGAGATTTATATCATCGTTTTCGTTCAGTTTTTCAAAACATATATAGAGATTGCAAAGTGGAAGTGAGTGAAGGGAAAATGGGATGTATAATCCTAAAAACGAATGGATGAGTCAGAAAATAATCAATTTTATGAAAATCAAAGATCAAATACTTTAAACTCAGTAAAGGAAATAAAATATGAGATATAAAAATCTGTTCAAAAAATCTGGAAATTTAGTTGAAATAAAGCATAAGCAGAAGTATTTTCAAAGGCAAGTAGTGATGGCAAACAATGATAGCAAAAAGACATGCGATATAATCAGTAATATTGTTAGTAAAAAAAACAAAACTACAGTAGAGATGATTTCATTACTAAGCATTTTCGGAGTAGTTCAATAGTAGCTGAACAATTTAGCGAATACTTCGTACGTTCGGTAGAAGAGCATAGACATAAATGTGACATTCAGTTACCGAATACTAACGCTGACAAGTTAAATATGTCCTTATTCTTCATTAAACTTGCAAATGTTTCTCAAATAGAAACCTAATATCCTCCCATCCTACTACCTTGTGAGATTTTAGATCGTTAATTCTTTTTTTTTTTTTTTTTTTTATTTTATATTACAATCTTAAGAAAATAAGGATCTTAAATAAGTAATAATTATAGAGACATTATTTAAATACGAAAAGAAACATAATAATGTAGAAGCATAGCCCAGTGGTATGCCCTACTAGTACATGATATATATAGTTTACAAATGCAGTAGATCATGCGGTTTAAGCCGCTGCAGCCTACGAGTTCTCGTAATCAGCAATTTTTGTGCTTCTATGTAAATATAGAAGCACAAAAATTGCTGATTACGAGAACTCGTAGGCTGCAGCGGCTTAAACCGCATGATCTACTGCATTTGTAAACTATATATATCATGTACTAGTAGGGCATACCACTGGGCTATGCTTCTACATTATTATGTTTCTTTTCGTATTTAAATAATGTCTCTATAATTATTACTTATTTAAGATCCTTATTTTCTTAAGATTGTAATATAAAATAAAAAAAAAAAAAAAAAAAAAAAAGAATTAACGATCTAAAATCTCACAAGGTAGTAGGATGGGAGGATATTAGGGTTAAAGATATTAAACAAAATTCGAAGTTGTTCACTCCTATTTTAACCTGTATGGTCAATCGTTCAATAAAGGAAGATAGGCTCAAAAGAGGTATTATTAGACCGATATATAAGAAAGGTGCTCAAAATCAAACCGAAAACTATCGCCCAATAACATAATGCCGATAATAGTTAAAATACCGAAACAGTATATCGGCAAACACTTAAGAAATTACATGGAAAAAATGCAATCTGCTCTACGAAAATCAACACGGATTTAGAGAAAAAGGATGTTTAACTTTACTAAGAACATTTTTAAATGAGATAAATATAGGACTATCGAGAGGGAACCAATTAATAATTACCTTTATTGACCTAGCTAAAGCGTTTGATTTAGTTGAACCGGCTTATTAAAGATCTAGAAGATATGGGCATGGTAAATAATCACTATTGTAGTTTAAGACTTATTTAAAAAACAGGAGAAGCGTAGTAAAAATTGCAGGTAATATAAGTAATGAACGGGTGAATCGATATGGAGTAGGTCAGGGTATAACTAGCGAGAACGATATTATTACGTCTCTTTAGCCGTATTGTTAACTTGTTCATCTAGCAAAGTGTGTCTGCCTACCATACATTAACTAGCGCGCATATGATCATATACGCGTATGGCGGTTTACTATGACTATTAGCGATTATACAATTATTTGTGATAATTTCTGTCATATCGTCTAAGATAGATCTCAAGACCTTCGTGACGTATGTTAAGCACGCTATAGGCTACCGTGACGACATGTGGAGAATAAGCATTAAATTAGATGTGATTTATATTCGGCATAACATGATTTCACTGTTGTACTCTGCACTATCATTGGCTAATTTTAGTACGCGCAACATCGGATCTGTTTATTGCAGTAGCCGAAATTTCGTGCTATTATTTCCTAGCACATTGAGAAGAATTTTTACTACTCACGTGCTAGCATTGCAATTGGTTTCTTTAAATGTCAAGGCGAGATGATATATCTTTTCTCGACGCTACGATAACAGCGATATTGAAATTTTTGGCGCGTACGTCCACACTTCGCATCTAACGCCACTGGCAATCAAAAGTAGAGAGAAAATATCTAATAGTCGAGATGGGTAAGATCTGGTACTGCTCTGATTATCGTTCATGTGGAAAGCCCATTGAGAACATGGGCCAGACTTAAAAGTATAGTATTATACGCCGCTTCTAGTCGATTGCCATATTCGTAAGTATAAAACTCCTAACATCTACGTATGGTGGACGTGTTTCGGACATATTAAAAGTCCACGCTATTCCAAAACGTAAAATTAGCAATACAATTGAAGGAACCGAAATTTTCTGTTTTTAAAGCAAAACGTGGAGAAACTTTTCAATAATTAGTTTTGACTAGGAAAATCAAACTATTCTACGAATACGGATTGAGGTTCCATCTGGAGTAACGCGACTTGTTCAAACGGCGATAGAATTTTATAATCGGTCCAGTAGTTTTCGTGTGAATTCTGAAAAAACAAACAAACTAGTAAACAAAGACTTTCTCCTCGATGGATATCTATGCGCAATATGTACATATATGGAGAAAATACGGAAATATTCGATAGGTTTTTATTAATTAAATATTGCAGTGTAATTTTTTGTTTTCAAATATTCTGCATGATATGTAAATTCACAGTTTCGGTTTCACAGGCGTGTTATTACAGATGATAATCGCCGATAGTTAAACGTCTTGCACATAAATTCCTTCAATTCCCAACCACAAAATATTCTCTCCAGTCGACGTTTAAATTTAAATTACTTCTGAGAATGATCGGAATCAAACGGTGTCCGTTTTTACGAACGACATTCTGTTAATTAGAAGAGCCGTCTCGACATTTTTTTTTTCTGTCCTCTTCAAAACATTTACATTCTATGTATTGTTGTTATTTTTTAACAACCGATTTAATTTTGGTATGGTTGTAGCGAAATAGAGAATTTTTCGAACCGTACAGAGTTCGTGAAATAATTCTTAACGTGGTGTAAATTGATGTTGATATTAGAAAAAGATGATATACCGATGAATTCTTGAAAATTAAGGTTTAGTTCACGAGCTAATGTGTGCAAAAAAATTCTTCAAAAAAGTACTAAGCGAATGAGACACTTTTTTGTCGGGAAAAAATTTAGAATAACTTCCGGTTATAAAATATGTTCAGGTTAATGAATCTCTTTATCTAATTTCGAAACGAGAGAAAATACTCGTAGTTCTATAAATTATAATTTTATCCTCGACGCGAAAAAAACCTATTTATAAAAATTACCAACCGTTCTTTTTTTTTCCATTTCTTTTTTTTCCAATAACAACATAAACAGGAGTTGGAGAATGGTAAAGTCTACTGAAAACGTATATATGTAATCTGGTAGAGAGAAGTCGTCTCGTAAGGGAAAAGCTCAAATGGATAAAATGTCTGGTAAACAATTAAATATAATTCCTAATCAGATTTAAGTTTATTAAGGCGCGCTAAACGAGACCATCAATGATTATTTTTACTAATCTTTAGCTATCATCATGTTGTGTCGATCGAGCTGAAAATATCGGGTTGGTAGTTGGGACTTGCTAGTCACTTATGCTTACTTGGCATGAAGAAGATCAATAAAGCAACGCCTTCAGGATCTAATTACATATGACTTGTTTTGTCTGTATTTTTAATTATTTCTAGTGTCGTCTTCAAAATGGCAGTCCAACGTTTGTTTTCCCGTTTTCTTTTAAGGGTGACTGAACATTAACCCGGTGGAATTTTAGTAATATTCTCAACGCAGACCAGACGGATTCCCAGCTCCGCTGGAACAAAAACTGTCTCTGCACGATGCACTCCGGCAGCTGAGGACAATGTTGTTTTTCGTCTTTTTTTTCTTATCGATGTTGCTGAAGGTATGAACGTAACGCTAATTAGCACTAGTTTCCGAAATTTATCTTTCACTCAATGTTGCAATTCTCTTAAGCAAGCCGTGTTTTTTCTGTTTTTTTTTTTTTGAAACCATGGATACACACCGGTATCTTTTGTCATTTCGAAATCTGCGGCAAACGGTTCCGATAATGAAGATAAACAACGAAGGTTAACCGGATTCATAGTTTTACGTTTGAAATGAGGACAGCCGAAAGTTGCGTTACAAGGACGCAGCGTGGAGGACATGTAGCGTACGCGTCGGCGGCACTAGAGTGATATGTAGAAGGCGGCTAAGCGAAAAATGTGATTCTAATTACCGGAGCACGGTGCGTGATAAAAACTTAACCGCATCCGGAAAGCTGGATGCGAATTAATTCACGGGCGGAGCAGAGCGCGGGCGTACATTAACGAAGAGATCTGGACGGTTTTAATAGGTGGAAAAGGAACGATGCCGCGAACTTTCGCTTACTTAGCATAATGGTGCAGTGGTGACAAAAGCGAAGATGATATTCGACTGGAAGTAAAAAGATGATGAATAGAGGCAATGGTAGGGCATAGGACGCACAAGTCGGAAACTGTTATTTCGGATAAATAGGTTGGCCGCTATACTGGAGGCGACCCGCTGAAAATAAATGTGCTGAGATGCGCATAAACGAGACCGCACGCTCCATGCTCCGGCAAGAATAATGGATTAGCGAAGTGAATGATATCATTTCGTCGCAGGCCTGTACGCGCTAGGCACGCTATAACAAAGGTACGCTCCAGCATTACTTTTAAGTAATGACCGAACTGCTTGCATTTCGGACTACTGATCCAACGTTTGCGTCACCAGAGCTTTCCCGAGGGAAAAACGTTCTGCAGTTTTCATTTTGTCTCTTGCAGTATTTTTCGTCTCCCACTGATGAGAGCTACTACCGCGAACTCTGTGACTCGTTCAACGTGAATTGCTTTTTGTTATTATTCCTCTAACTAGGAGGATTTGTTTATTCCCCCTCCTCCTCGTCCCTTAACGCGTTGCCAATGTTTGCTCGGTAAAACGGTACAATTTTGACTGGAATTTTATGTTTTTTTGATCATTTCCGAAAATGAATAATATATAAATATGCCTGTTAATAATGACCTAAAACATTGAGTAAAATGATTCGCTCTCCGATCCTCACACGCCGATCATTTCGCTCGCTCATTCACCTCATACAACCTTGACGATTGTTTATACAATAGAGATGAACGGTGTCTTTTAATTACAGGAGTATCCGTTTAAAATTAAAAAGAAAACAACTTTTTCTCCGTATTTGTGGTCAATGAAAACACATTTCAAGTATAGCCAAAAATAAATTAAAATTAAGAATTTGGTAGCGTCGAAGGAAAAATTTATTAATAAATAAAAAAAATAAAAATCCAATTGACTGTTTCTAGACTTTTTAAGCAAAGTCGAAATTGTTGTAGGAAAAAAATTCAAAACTCTTTTATATTATAATAGATAGATGTAACACATGCGAAGTACAATATTAATAAATTACGACGTGCATAAATTATTAGTAGTACGAACTTTATAACTTATCTCTAGCAGTATATTTAGATTGGGAAATATTGAGCATGAACAGAGGAGGTCCATGATCTGGGGTCACCGATTTTGATGAAATTTTGCAGATCGACAAAAGCCAATGAGTATATGAATTGTGTAAAATACTATTAGAATGTAACTTTTTGATTTACGCGAGAAATTTAAATTTTTATCAGCCGCATTTAACGGATAATACACATATAGCCGTTTAGAAAAAAATATGCAGTAAATTCCGAATTATATTTATATTTATTTTATGAAAATGGTTCGGAAGACTGATTATTCTGAAATAAAGTACATTAAACAAAAAAATTATTAAAAAACTACAATATAATTTTAAAAATTTAATAAAAACTTAAATACGTCATTTATTACATTTATATAGTATAAAAACACAAACTACGGACAAACTTTTTTCGTGATGTAGTGGTAACAGTGATGTTTTTTTTTTTTTTTTTTTTTTTTCCACTGTACCAGTCGAGGGACCACAAACAGCGCCAATATTAATTTTAATATATGTATTATGATGATAGAAATGTGACCAATCCAAAGCCCTCCAGTGAGGGGTTTGGCTTATAATAGTTCACTACAACTTATAAAAAGGGGATACAAAGTCTAGAGAAGGACGAAAAGCGACATAAGCAGTACAGCACAATTTTGACCATATGGCCCTTAGGATATAAAAAGCGAATGGGATGGATTTTAAGAGAAAACAACATGAGATTAGTACAGCAGCGTGTACATTGTAATATTTAGAGCACAATCGTCATGATAACAGTGCTATTTAGTGTATTTCATAAAAGCTCGGCACGCATTTAGTGTGCAAGAGTGCGAGCACCACAACAATCGCCTTATGGAACGTTATCCATACGTAGCAATACTTACACAACTTGAACAAAAAGTGTGTGGGTTCCAATCCCTCCAGTGCCACCTAACATTTTTGATCTTATATTTTCAATTATTAATTCTTATTATCTAATTATTTGAACTCTTTATACAGAACTATATAAATATAATAAAGGCGAAAGCCAGGTTAATAAGATATAAAAAATATAAATACAATAAATATTTTCAATTTTTTATTATTTAAATTTCTTAAGGAATTCGTTGCGTATAAAACATGTTTGTCGTTTATAGAAATGTAAATAATAAAAAAGTTGAAAATATTTATTGTAACTTAGGCCTTCGCCTTATTATATTTATATGGTTATGTATAAAAAATTAAAATAATTAGATAATAAGAATTAATAATGAAAAAATAAAAGATCAAAAATTTTAGGTGATACCGATTCGAACCCGCACTTTTTTTTTTTCAAATTGTGTAAGTAGACATTACTTTTAGCACTACATCGCGAAAATTTGTATTTCTAATCATAGCTATATTGAATGCCCATTTCTCTTGATAGAACGCGCCTTACTCTGATTCATTATCTCTCGGGCTTCCAAGTCCTTATGGCAGCTCTAGTATTTTGTCATTTCCCTCTTTGTCCATTATTCCAGTTATTTCTTCCTTCATTTTGCCAGTTTCTGACCATATCTCAACTACTACTTTATTATTTTTAATGCCGATGTGCTCAATTTAAAAAAAATATACATACACACATATATAGACGCATAGTAGTTTACTATTGCTTAGGTAGTTTTGTGTTAAAACTTTTTGTTTCTCTCTAGTTTGATCTGTAAAGGAATATCTGTTATGTTGAATCAGTTATACCGAATAAACTGGGCCTAATCTAGCACGGTTTATTTCCACTCGAACCTGATACTCAGTCTGATTGCGAACGGAAGATCTGTAAGTAAACTCGAAAATTAAGGCGATACCACCCTGTGTACGCAGAGTCATATAACTTACTTGGTATGGATATTACGAATGGGTTTTATTCTGTACGTAGTTGGTTTTTTCACCTTTTCTGCTCCATATGTAGACTCCGTAGAATTGAAGTGCATTTTAATGAATAAAGTTTCAACTTGAGCTTCATCGTCGTCTTTTAGGGGAAATTCTGAGCTGTTTTATTAGAGCCTATTCAGCTGACGTAAGCCGAAGTTTAATTGCGCATTATCGAGAAGTATAGTGAAGCGAAGAGAGAGATAAAGAGGGGACAGAGTAAATGGTCAAAAAGCAGATCAAACAGTTGAAACTTTTACGTAGATTATTTGTATTTATTTGTACTTTTTCCGGGGTCGACAATTCAACTTTGAAGCGGAATTTTTGTGTATGGAATTGTTGGCCTTTTCAAACTTTTGGCGTGTTATAACTTGTTTCCCTTTTTTTTGGATTTCATTGCTAAATTTTGTGTGTTTATAGTACGAGCAAAGTAAAAGTTATACGCGCTGCTTTTAAAGAATAAAAAAGCTCCACTACCAGCACTTCCAGTGTACTTGTAAAGTAAAAAACCTTCAGTATTAGTAAATGTAAATTTTGAGAGATAAAACTTGTGAATCGAAAACGGGGATTTTCATTTAGAAGTATTTTTGTAAAAAACACCGAATGGGGAAAAAAAATTCTCTGAACATTTTATTGAATTTTAAGTTTACCATGTTTTAATTGTCGAGTAAATTTCACGATAGGAGAGATTAGGGTTATTAATTGCCCGCTTTGTTCATCTGAAATGATTACCATTAAGAGGTTAAAGCAATAAGCAAATCACGTAATTACTATATCGGTATCTGGCTTACCGAGAGCAAAGACCTGACCTCGTTAAAGAACAACATTGTGGGTATTGTACGTTGAAAGGTGAAATTAGAAATAACAATTGCGTACCGTTTTTAAAGACACGATAATAATTATAGAACTCGATTAACTAACGGAATTGCAAAAAAAAAAAAAAAATCGTGAGAACAAAGATTGAAAGGGGAACTAAAAACATCCTACCGCGATGGAGAACTTACATTGGAAATTATAAAAGACGAATGTATGGAAAAAGGGTACAACAACAACGGTGAAAAGTATCTCGGAAAATTATAAATGAGACGGATAACCGCGACAGAGGGAGGGAGAGGAAAGTAAAAACGAGAGAAAAATTAGAAAAACAAAGACGGGATTGCTAAGGTCCAGTTATTGTGTGGTACGAAGATGGCTAAAACGATTCTGACGTACACGTTCTATTCAACTGAAGTCGTTAGGGATAACGCAGCTGGAACAATTTTGATTTCAAGTGAATCTTATATAAGAACTAGTCTTTATGTCTTCGTGCTCACCTTGTTGCTGTCGTGATTTGCTGGGAAGTTTAGTTCGTAAATTTGTGCGATCGGCCAATTGCATAGCTTTGTACGGAAAACAACAATGTAGAGCACGGTTAAATTCGTTAATTGTGAAAGCTTCAGTTATTGGATGGAATATGAATTGTTCGCTGAAAGCACTGGAGACTGGTAAATTTTTTAGAAGAATTAAATTTCCTTTCCGGCTTGGTTTCGTTTGTGTTCTTTTAATTGCTGCTTTGAGACGAACGTTCAAATCCATTTTACGAAAACGCCGGATTTTTATTACTAGAATCCCACCCCCCTATCCAATTTAAACTTTTTCAGCGATCGGCGTTCGTGAAGAGAAATAAACAGGAAAAATAGTTCAAAAGGGTAATTTAAAAGTGCTAAAATAAGAGAAAAATAAGAAACACCTCTTGCCCAGAGACGAATCAAGAATTTTTTTCAGTTGTGGCTGAGCTATATTACAAACACATATATTAGAGAGTTTAAGAAATAATTCTTAAATATATATTTACACGCCTTTGGCTAATTTTAATGTCCTTGTCCACAGCAGGGATCGTTAATTTTTTGCCAATTTCAACTGTAAACTACATTGACTTAGCCGCGAATAATGCTAATTATTTATGTACGCTTTGTTAAAAAGAAACGCCGCTACTTAACTTAGTTACTAGGAGCTGACATCCACCCATGCTCTTACTAGGCTGAAATGAATTTTTTGTATATGCTTTTTAATTAGCAGTATCGATTAGCTAGTCGCCTTTTTTCTGTTTCAATAACGTTATCACTAGAATTTTCAGATTGAACGAGTTTCTATTAACAAAAATACGGGAAATTTTGAGATTGTTTTTCGCAGGGTTCGTTTTTAATTTAAAAATTTCAAATAATTTATTATTGAGGGAAATGTTGCAATGGGTTCATCGCGATTGTCGAAATTGATAAATTTCGAGATTCAACAGTAACAGAGTAAAAATTGAATTGAAGAAATAAAAACACTAAATTTTATAAAACAATATTAAATTTAAGAAATTTTTAATTTTCTAAATCACCGATTAGTTTCGGATATTAATCCATAAGCATGGTGCATAGTTTTAGTATACATCATGAATATGGATTAATATCTGAAGCTAGTCGGTGATTCGTAAAATTTAATATTGTATTATAAAGTTCAGTGTTCTTCGATTCAATGTTAACAGAATAAGTATGAATTATTATCATATTGGGGTAAAAATTATTTTAAAAATATATGAATAGTCGTTAATAGTAGGAGAAGAAAATTATTTTGCTTAAGGTATAGGCGATAGTCGAAATGTTGCGATCACACTCGCGTTACGTATAGAACTCTTGTCTGAAGTGATCCCGTCATTATGAAATATGACTGAGAAAGTCGGGTTTCATATTGAGCGCAACAAAGAATTCTCAGATTCTGAAAATTTAAAAAAAAGTAACGCGATTTCTCTATTAAAAACTTTTTAATTCAGACATAATAACCCATTTACCCAGCTATAAAATCAGTCAAGAGCGCGGAATTGATAATTTTCAATTTCCGGAGAAAGGCCGCAACTTCTTTACAATCCCAATAGACACGCGGCCCTTAACACATTCGCGACCTATCATATTTAGGAAGTGGAAAAATTTTGAATATCGGTGTACATGTCTAGTGAAGTTTATATTGAAATTCATCGTTTTTCGGATTGCAAATAGCGCTAAATAATCTATTTAAAATTCTTAGATTAATGAATATTTTATAAAATATATTCGACGCGTCTTCGATTTTTCATGTAACCATGACATAAGTAAATAGTCCGATTAATTGTTTTCCAAATCCATATATACGTATATTAAAAAATGAATGTTTGTATGTTCCGTATGCTTTCGTGTACCGCTGGATGGATCGTGCTCACATTTTCAGCGTGTGTTCGTGTTGTCGAAACAAACTTTTTAAGCTATGGCTGGGTTTCCTACCCCTTCTCCGTCACGAAATATGAGAATTTAAGAAGTTGAGGATGCGAACAGCAGTACAAAAATGTTTCCGGGATGAATAAAAAAAAAATCACTTTCCTAAAATTCGAAATAAAATGATTACTACGGTAAATGATAAACTCTAGATGGCATTTTTTAAATTTCTGGCGAAAGTAAATACACCACGTTCTGTTGCTGCACTTTTTGCGTGAGAGATGTATATTCTGACCATGCACTTCCCCATAGTGCGCAGCTAACAGGTTAGCTTTATCTATTTCAGTGTATACATAATTATTATTACTGACGTCAAACAATGGGGGGGCAGAATTGTAAATTGCTTATTATACTGCATACATGCTCTCCATAAACTGTTGTCTTTAGTTGTAAGCTGACTGATCGTTTTATTGCAATGTTCGAATTTATTATTATGTAATAGATATCGAACTAGCTTTGTCATAAAATTTAGCAGTGTTTTCATATAGCGATAGATTATACTTGATCAATAGTTAAGATACATTTTTCTGATATGGTTTTTGATTTTTATGGTTAATCTATTTTTGCGGATGGTTCGAAGGGGCCTAATGGAGTTGGAGCTACTTTCATCCTTCCGAGCATTAATTTCTCCGAATCTTTTCGTCACCCTTCTTTTTGTACTATCTTTACGGACGAGAGTTAATGGCCATTCTACGTTCCATAATTTATATTTCCTCCCATCGTTCTTCTTCTAAATATTTAATTATATCCGCCTCCATGTGTGTTCTTAAAGCTATTTCCTCACATCTCGCCTCTCACTCCTCTGACCTTTTTATTCACCGTATTCGCTCTCTCATTCACACTCTTTTCTCACTTCATGCTATCCGCATTGATATGCTCTGGGTCGTCCCCAATCATATGGGGATAGAGGGTAACGAAATAGCAGATTCCTTGGCTCAGATTGCTGTATCCTCCCGAGGTTTTTTTTCTCTAAAATTCCCGTTTTTAATTTACTCCTATTGTGTAAAAAGTTTCATGTTAGATTTTGGTCAGATTTTTACGTTTCTTCCTTTTTTAATCAACTTTTCTCTTAAATTTTTTCATTCAACCTAATCTTCCCACGCGGCCTTGGTTTTACGATTTTCCTTCGCTTTGCCGCTCCGTTATTGCCCCTATTATCCGTTTACGTCTGAATCATACTCTTCTTCCTTCCTCGCGTTTTCGTTTTCGTTTCGCACTGTCCTCTAATTATCCTCTTCATCCTGACGACGAAGCCGTCTGTGATCCTGACCATATCTACTTTGAATGTCCATTTCTCGTGAATGAACGCACTTCTTTGTACTCCAATTTGTTATCACTCAAACTCCCTACTCCTTATTGTGCTTCGTATATCTTATCGTTTCCGTCGATCTCCGTTGTTCCTATCCTCAGTTCTTTTATTCTATCAATATTTGACACCGACTCTACATTTAACTGATCCTTCTCCTTCGTGTCGTTTCTGGGCGAAGATCCTTTTGAAGGAGACGTAAACGCACCACCTACGCCTCCATCACTCTTGGAACTATCCGTGGATATTAAGACATGGGAAGGAAAAGAAAAGTCCAGCAGATGAAGGAATTCGTAGTTGACTACATTGTGAGAGGAAGAATTAGCTCGGACCGGCTACAGAACACGAATTTTTAAAATATGATCCAAAAGAAGTACAAGTGAAAAGGATGTCTACGTCGCATGACGGTGTAGGAAATAACTATGCAATCCAGATCACGGTTAACGGAAGAAGAGCTCTACTTGTCTCTACAACACACCAGGCAGTACGTTCAATTGAAGGTTTCTTTGAGTTGAATTTAATGGCATACAGTCCAAAGGCGTGTGTATTTAGGGTTATTAGGGAAAAGGAGTATCATTTGATACCCCCATCGTTCTTGGTGGAGATATAAACATAAATTTGCAAAGCAGTGAAGTATCCCGGTTCAATATACGTGAAACATTCAATCTCGAACTGAATAACGCGACTCATCAATCTCGACAACCAAAAATAACACATGCATTGACGCAGTTTTCTCACATCACGTGGATCATTTGGAAACTAAGAACTATAAATCGTAATTTTCCAAATCACAAACCTTTGTTAAGTATCACTAATGTACAATAAATACAACTATGTATGTTAAATATAAAATAGTTTTTTATTCTCTTCTCTGTGTAGGTAACTAGTTACGTTCTTCTGAGACATCTCCGTGATCTGAGCTATTTCCCACAAGGGAAGTCGTTTACATTTTTTTGGGTAAAGGTCCCCCCGGTTGCTCAAAATAATAATAATAATAGTAAAAAAAAAAAAAAATGTAGGGCGCACCTCCTCTCGTGATTGTTCAAGGTTTGCTGTACTTTAAACTTCTAATGGGTCGGCTTAATTCGTTTTAGTCTAATTTGCTTCCGCTGTTAGGAAGCCCAAATGTCGAATTCTTAACGATCGCTGGGACGCGAGAAAGATGATCAAAAGTGACTTTAAGGCATTGAGGAACAAAACCCTGAAAAAAAAAAATGCTTTTATTAAAATGTAGCGGGTAATATCGGTTGTTTTTTTTTTTTTGGTTTTTTTTTTTTGTCCAGTTTGGTAAAGTTTTGCTTTCTTACACTTGATTTGTCGCATTTTGTTAATGTGTTTATAATGTGCGAGGTTACACAGTTGTAATTCCGTGAGAGAGAGCCCGAAATTTTCAGATCTGTCACTGGGTGAAGTCCGGTACATATATAGAAAGAAAGGGTTCTCTGCTCGATATGATAGTCTCTTGAATCATTTCTCTTTTCAAATAGAAAATTACGATTTTTTTTCATTTATTATTCCCATTTTTTCTTTGCTATTCATTGTATTTTTAATTCACAGATATAGTAAATATTTAACATTTGTGAGGGATCCGTTCTGAAATTTCTTCGTAAATGTTAAGCTTACTTTCCATATACCCTGTATTTGAGGATGTAGATGAGAGACGACGAAATAAATAACTTTTTTTTGAAAGCGATTTAAATAAACTACTCGAAGCTGATTTTTTGAAAAAAAGAACTAGATAAAAATATGCATAAATTAAAATTTAATTATATTTGATCAGTTAATCACAAGGTCTGAAAAGTAGGAGGTTATTTTCTTATGTTAGATTTTCTCGCAAAGAAAAGGGGTTGCGTCTGTAAATCTTTAAAAGATTTTACCGCTATATCCAGAGCTCGTTGAAATTTGAACTATTCTTTTTGGCTTGCGAACTAATATCATTTGATAGAAGCAAGCTTTGACTTTTATAAAATCGGTTACCGTCTTGGAATTAATTTTTCTTTTTTAAATCAATTCACAAGAACTACTACTCGAAATGAGTTTCTATAAGATGATTAAATTACACACAGTTTTTTTATAATACGAACGAAACTAGTTGAAACTAGTTGAAACTAGTTGACGAGAACTGCGATAAAATTTAAATTTAGAATAATCTTGTACCGCTGTTACAAAAAACGTGGATTATTTTATTATCGGATTAACCCAACGATGTGTTTTCAATCCCTTTTTTTTATTTAATTTTTTTTTTTGCTGGCCACACGAATTATGAGAGTACTCTACACTCGTGGTTCTAAGTATTCTACTGCTCTGAAATAGAAAACAAACGTTGACAACTTTACACCTGAAGCTTATTAGTTTGTTTCCGAATTTCGCTCAGCTGAGAAGAACTACTTCATATAGTCAGAAGTTCAATTAAGGCTTTTAAATAGTTTTTTCCACGGTGTGCATTTGCTTGTGAAACAAATGAAGTATAAAAGCTTATATATATATATTATTTGAGCGCTACTGCCCGATTAATAGCATTTTTAGATATTACCCGCTGCTTCCTTACGGAAGACTGTACAGGAAGCTTGATCTTGATGTATACAAGGGAAATAGTTTCAAATGTAATTCGTAGCAATTGTTTCGATGAACTAATGAGTTCCGAACACCTGGTCAATAAACAAAAAATAATACAATCTGTAGACTACACAATTTACGTCCGTTATTCGATATTTTTAATTTCTGTTTTTAATCGAATAAATCCTAGTCTAGGATAAGCTTAGACGAGTGGCATGTTATAAAACCGTTTATAATGGGAAATACAATAAGATATGGTTTTAAATTGTGGGTAGCTGTGATCTATCCGATTATATTCAAGTTGAACCGCACTGTGTTAATTAAACTCGATTACCGGATTACCGGAAAAAGGTTCGGGTGAATAATGTTGTTCTTGGTCCGATTGATCGTATGGATTTGAAGAAAGCTACTACTTTCCATTTCGATAATCTCTTTGCTTTAGTCGGATTAGTGCTAGAACTAGGTGTCAAAGGATCAAACAATAAAGGAATCCTTCGAGAAAATGGATGTAGTATCAAAATGAAACTACCTGATAAGAAGAAAGGGAAACTCGAAGAAGTGTGGGGTAACATTTTCAACTGATAATCTCTGCTAGCAGTACCTCCGAATGCCGATAATTTGGTAAACTTACAGACTGTGATAATCCCCTTAATAAATCGAATCGCTTTTTTCGTTCTACAAAGAAGAATTAATCGGGGTTGCTCAATATGGGCTGTGTTGATATTTCTTCAATAGATGCAGAATTAGATCGAACGAATTGTTGTGGTCACTTTTTACCTGAAGTATTAATGCCCACAGTTGACGAGCCCCCCCCCCCCAAAAAAAAAGAATGTACATATGCGTAAGTTTCTGTTTTGAAACACAAACTGTAAAAGTTGTACTTTATGTAGGAAGATTATATTTAAAAGAGTATTTTTGTTTTCATACAAGTTTCAGTGAGAACCGACTATCCGTTAATCAATAACTTCTTCGCTTTTCAAGTTATGAATGAAACATGCATAATTAGAAAATTTTTACGGGAGAATTTCAATTTCGCCATGATGGTCTATAGGTTGGGTAATAAGACAAAAGTTGGCTGAGTTAATGACTGTTTTGATTAAATGCGATTAATGGATGACAATTTTAGTTGGCCGTTTTCGTTGTGTGCGAATGCGTTCGTAATTAAATATTAATCGGATTTGTTATATTGCACAAGTAAGCTGTGTATTATTTGCCGCTCTGTTCCATATTACGTTCAAAATTCCACATTGCGAACGCGAGCAACGTAAATTATTCAGCAGATAACGGGGGGCCGATTCAAATGGAATGCATGCGCGTACTTAATAAATGCCGTCAGTTTAAATCGTAGTTGGCATATAGAGTTGTTGTTTCCCGCTTTCGGATTTCCTAACCGCCTGTTTGTCAGTCTTGGTTCTTTCGGAATAGCTAAAATAGTTCGTTGTTCGAATTCGTGCGAAATGTACACGTATAAAACAATAGTCTACTCTTGCGGTACGGATGTCTGCTAATGAGGGTTTTTTCATAATGGCAAAATACACCGCCAAAAAAAAGTATTGAAAGGAAAATTATTTTGCGTCGTGCTGTTTTATTATTCGATATACAGGCCTTAGAAATAAAGGGTGCCTGAAATTGTTATAATTCGTAAAAAAAAGTTGAGGTTTCTAAGGATTTTTGTTATAAAAAAGTTAATTCGGAAGAGAAACATGATATGTGTTTCGAAGCGATCTACAGTTACGTGACGTAAAAATATGACACCTGAAATTGTGACGTCCGGGAGTATGCATTATTCATACACACACATACGCATATATACATGTATATATATATATATATATATATATATATATATATATATATATATATGTGTGTGTGTGTGTGTGTGTCAAGGCCGTGTCCACGGGGGGGGGTTAACCCCCCCAGAAATAGTTATTATAAATACACAAAAATCTGAAAAAAATCACAAATTTAAAATAAATATTGGTGATTTTTTAGGATGTTCTTACCTACTTTTAAAAGAAAAAAGAAAAAATATACTCCATATTTTTAGGTACTTCATTAATATTTTATGCAATAAATTTTTTATTACGAGTATAATTAATAACATATGTAATTTTTATTAATGTGTTCATATACGGGGTAATTCATTTATGTGAATTATTAATATATAAATCAAAATGATGGAAATTATTAATAGTACGAATATTAGTGAAAAATGTATTGTTATTTATAAAATAAATATGCAAAGAAAATTTGCACCCCCCCCCCCCCCCCCCTCCATTCCAAAATTCTGGGCACGCGCCTGATGTGTGTGTATGTACAATAATAATTATGTAATTTTTACGCTGAGAGGTTAATCAAAAAATTGGTACATTTATGCTTGATAATAGAATAAAAAAAATTAAATATGTATATAAATTTTTAACTTGACATTCCGCAGTAAAATTAAGTAATAAAGTTATATCTAAACTTTAAGTGTAAAATTTTTTTTTTAACCCCCCTTTGAACACGCCAGCCAAGGACCTACACCCAGAAACAGCAAGAAAGAAAAGAGCCGTCAGTTAAATTTTGATTCGGTCAGATATGGGCAATATAAAGGAACTAATGGATGAAGTAATGGATGGCGAGGAGAAGGACAAAATACAAGATGCATAATAAAGAGTAGGTTGAGTTTCAGCAGACAAGAATATAAAATAAATGAAAATTGACTTTTTTTTTGCATATTTGTCATGCATTCCGGTATGGTTCAGGACGTAGGTCGATGCATGAAATACAACGTAGACCATACTTGAATAATAAACGATTACGCTCTTTATTTATTTTCTTTTTCCTTCTTCGTTAATCATGCGAGAATTTTCCTGAATATTAATTTTTCGTCCTCCGTGATGTCGTTTTGGTCCAAAGTCGCACTAAATAATTATGATAACAACGTTAAATACGTTTTGTTTTTAAAATGGCCCCCTACAGTTGGTATAATGTGTGATTTTCGAATTATACACCTTGTTTCTTAATTATCGAATTTAAAGAAACTAGCCTAATGGCGAAGAGTTAGTTTAGAGGATCGATTTTATTTATCCATACAATGTTGCAGGTAGAAAAGTTAATTTTCTAATGATGATAAAAATAACAGCCTATGTAATCTTACGGCCGGCATGGAACTGTGTACTAAATGCGGTGATTTCGAATTAGTTTAATAAATTTAAAATACGTGTTATGATGCCTCAGTGCGCTAGAATTGATATTTTATACTCATTTATATTACCTATAAGTGTCGAGTGTAATGTAAGAAATAATTTCGAATTTAAGGAATATAACTTTTTAATGTAAAAATGCTTAAACTATCGAACATTCATTAAAAATAATGATAAAAAATAAGGATTGGTGGTAGCACAAATTTTGTAAATTTTGCTGTATTCGAGTAAATTGAGATTTTTTTAAAATAAAATTTTGTGATATAATTATTTTATTAAAAAAATTAACCCAATTCGAACTGATCAAATAAAAGATAATACTAACAGTTAAGAGATCACATTTTGCAGCTACATGAATAGGAGAATGGTTCGATATTCTATACTCGATAAAAATAAACGGAACAGTAGCGGTGAAAACGTATATAAAATTAAGAGTTTACAATTTATACGTATACATTCAGATATATTACTTTTTAAATTTAAAACGTTTCTAATATAAAATTAAATTATTTGCGCGCCAGGAGCGGGCGGAGGCAGCAAAAAAAACCTAAAAATTTTAAACCCCGTTTCCGTTATTTCAGAAATCTAATTTAATGATAATGATGATAATAATAATAATGATAATAATGATGATAATAATAATTTTTTAAATAAATAAATAATTTAAAATAAATGTAGTATTCGGAACCGCTTATGCGCTATAAAAGCACGAGTAGCGTAATATTCTAAGAATACACGAGCTAAATTTATGTATAAATATCTAAAAATAAATACCCTCTATAAACAATAAGTCTTCTTTCGTATAACATATATGTTTTATTTGAGGTGGTATAGTGAAACGAATAATCATATTAATAAAAGTAATTATGTAATTATAGATAATAAGTAAAATTAACTTTATAAGTATCATTAAACTTACAGATACCCCTATCCCTTCGCCATTACTATAAATATTTCAACTGTGATTTATAAATATAAAGCTACTAGTCTCTTTATTAAAATATTAATAATACTAAAATCAATAATAATATTAATAATAACGTATTAATAACAAAATTAAATAATAATGATATTGGAAACCCTAAGAATAAATAGCAGTAGTGAAGTTATTCCTAAATGAAATCAAAAAGATTACTCAGCTTTAATAAATTTAATAAAGACGAAAAGAAAAAATTAAGGAACATTCCGATTGAATTTATATATTTAAAGTAGAAAATAAATGACCTATAATAAAAGCTTTGCTAAATGTACATTGATTAAAATTAAATAAATTTCATTTTAAACTCTGCGGTTTGCGTAACGATGTTTGGCAGCATTGCTTACGATTGTTAATGTTTACAGTCTTTTGTTTATATTTATTTTAGATTGGGCATTTGTTACTGCATACGACGTTCCAGTTTGAGTGAATTAAAAAAATATATATATTACTTTTTTGAATAACTGCGGATGTTATAATTAAACAAAAAAAAAGAAAATAATTTAATGATTTATACATCAATAATTGGTGTCATTTAATTGCTTTTAATGATATGTAGATATGATGCGTGATACTTGATTTGCTTGTTACGTGTTACGTCGCTCATGTAACTTACCAACAATTTATTTTGTCAAATTGTAATATCAAAGTTTTGTATTTAATGTTATTGTGTTATTATAAACTGTATATTACTAGTTGAAATATATTTAATTAACAATTTACATTTATATATTTAGTAGTTTCGGAGTTTTAATTTTAAAGTTTCTGTTGGCTCATTAAATAATATTGCTCCCATATACTTTACCTGCTGTCTAACATGATATTTATTGTATGCACGCTTTCTCTGTAGATGACGCTCTTGTTATTCCAGGGCGGTGTAATCGATTTCGAACTTATATTTATTCTTTACGACATAAGTTAGCAACTGCACGAAGTATACATGTCTCAGCTTCAATAATTTATTTACATCAGTATCTTGATTACTATTCATCTTTTTAAAAACAGACTTTTGCAGATATGTAGTTGGAGCAATGTCGTAAGCAGTTGCATTCCCCCAATGTATAATTCCATATGAGAGAATAGGCTGATACAAAGCCAAATATAAAACGACGTTAATTGTTTTCGTCAACCTATCCTTAAACAATGTATCTCTTTCCCGTGTTAATTGCTTTTGTTATCTCGGTGTCTTTCTTGATAGTCGTTTGTCCTTCTCTGAACACATCAAATATCTTTCTGCTTCCACTATTAAAAGGTTAAACTTGCTGAAAGCCCTGTCGCCAACTAAATGGGGTGGCGATCCCTATATTCTTATTTCCCTTTACAAATCTATTATCCGTTCCAAATTTGATTATTGTTCTTTTATTTATGGTAGTGCGTCCAAGACACTTCTTTCCAAACTAGATGTAATTCAGAATTCTTGCCTTCGTCTCTGTCTTGGCGCTCTTAAATCCTCTCCAACCACTGCTATTCTTGCTGAATCCAATTCGTCACCCCTATCCATTCGTAGATCTTATTTAGGCTATCGTTTCCTTGTTAAACGTCTTCCTCTTGCATCCTCTACCCTTGTTCAGTCTTATCTTTCGATTTATAATAGCTGGCGCTTCACTCCCAGCAAAACCCCTATTCTGGCTTTTATTTCACATCGTCTAGGTTCATTTTGGCCGTATATTATCTCGTTCAATAATCTCCCTTATTTTTCCTTCGACTTCGCTGACATCTGTCATCCTCCTAAGGTATTTATCCTCCCCTCATTTGCAAAAAATCTCCCCCAAGCCGTAATTAAACAGGTATTCTACAGCACTATCAATTCCCTATTTCCCTCTCATGTTACCATTTACACGGATGGTTCGAGGGGGCCTGGTGGTGTTGGTGCTTCTTTCATCCTTCCTGATTTTAACCTCTCAGAATCTTTTCGACTTCCTTATTTCTGTTCCATATTCACAGCCGAGTTGTTGGCTATCCTCCGCTCTATTATTTTCACTTCCTCGAATCAATTTTCCTCTAAGTTTTTAATTATTTCTGACTCTTTGAGCGCCCTTCAGGCCATATCCTCTCCCCTTCCTGATCATTCGTGTGACTTTGTTATCCTCCGTATACGTTCACTCATTCACAATCTTTCCTATCTCCATTCAGTCAATATTGATCTGCTGTGGGTACCTGGCCACTCGGGCATATTTGGCAATGAAGCGGCTGATTCCTTGGCTCGGGCTGCTGCTGCTTCCTCTCGTCTTTTTTTTAAAAAAATTCCATCCGTTAACCTGCTATCAGTTTGTAAAAGCTTTCATATCCGATTTTGGTCGGATACCTATGTTTCTTCTTTTTCCAACAGTTGTTCCTTTTACCTGTCAGTCCAGCCTACTCTTCCTTCATATTCATGGTTTCTTTTACATCCCTCCCTTCGTCGTTCTGAAGTTGTTTCCATTGTTCGTATGCGCTTTGGCCATTCTTTGCTGCCTTCTTCCAGATTTCGTTTCTCCTTGATTTCTTCTCCACACTGTCCTCTCCATCCGGATGATGCAATTATTTGCGACGCCGATCATGTGTTCTTCCAGTGTTCATCCCTCTCGATGGAGCGTTCTGCCTTATATTCTTATTTGCTTAAGCTTGGACTTCCTACCCCTTATTGTGCATCCTATATCCTGTCCTTTCCTTCCCCACTAATTATTCCTGCTATTTGTTCCTTTTTAGTTAAAATCTCTGATCGAATCAAAATATAACCGACTTCTTTCCTTACCTTTTGTTTCTGGGTAAAGGTCCTTGGTTGACGAGCCCAAAAAAAAAAAAAAAAAAAAAAAAAGATTCTAAAATTGATCTAAGTAATAAAATAGATAATTCAGCTTTCTTAATTTTGCTGTTAGATGTGATAAGTAATAATAATAATAATGATATTTCAGTTTTTATTGAATGCGAGACAGAAGGGAATATCTTTACTTTAAGCAATCGGTCAATTAATCAAATTACAGTGATTTGAATGTAAAATTGCTTAAACCAAATCTACATTAAAAATTAATTATAAATCGTAGCCTACTTAAACCGGCTTTTAAAATGTTCGTGTCTGACACTATTATTTTTATCCTCTCCTTATATTGTTTTTACGTTTAATTTTTTCCCCTATTTTTTACAAATTGTGACCAATCAGTCATGTCCAAATCTACCATTATATTCGGCGATGTAAAGAAATTAAAATGATAATGAAACCATTCGGCCAATAATATAATGTAATTACACCCAAAATGAATAATTCTGTCTTTCTTTACGAAAATATTGGGATACAACAGCAATTACGAATCAAAGTTTTCCTGTTTAGCATTTATGGATTATTATTTCGGGTACCTGAAATTTGCCGACGATTCATTCTTGTTGTTTTTCTTTTTTTTCCATTCGAAATTTGATTATTTTTTGCAAGCGAGAAAATCTTTTCCCATATGGAGTCTCTTGCATTTTAAAAGGAACAACTTTACTTTCTTCGGAAAAATGAATTTTATTTATTTATTTTTAATAGCGATAACGTGGCTAGTCTAACTTTCGATGAGACCACTATCTATTTAGGAGCATTTAATGTGTTGTAAGAAAAAGTATTCGCTTTTAGAGGCACATTAGGTCGATTTATTATGGTGAAGGGTACATTTCCTTTACGGAAGGGGGTCGCCAATTGCGGTCATTTGCCTAACAGCTATAATGTTAATTTTTTATATATCTTTAGGGTTCGGAATAAGCACCACTTGAACGAAACATTGCTGCACAGCGCCAGATAGAAGTATGTTAGTTAACAGCGTCAAATGTCAACAGTGCATAAAAGGGACATGTTTTTTTTTTTCCTTAATTATTGCGATAAAAAAGGGCTTTTAAAAATCAACTTCCCGTGTGTTTTTGAAGCGAAGCAATGGAAATACCTGTTTGAAATTTGCTTAATTTTTTTCGTGACGAACATAGAGCGCGTGTTTAGTGAGGTCTAGAAAAAGTTTAAACCGTATTTTACATTAAAGCTTTTAATCTTGTCTGTCTTTTTTTGACTTGTATTTTTTGACGTTTTTTAATTTGAAATATTTTCAAAAATTAATAAAGTATTTTCTAATAAGCGCTTTGTTCTATAATTTTTTCAATTGCGTTTAAAAAAACCGGAATTTTAAAGTTTCTAAGCGATTTATAGTTAACAGTAACATCAGAAATCGCGCTTAATCCGTTAAAATGCGGGTAAAGATTTGTTTTTTAAGTCACAGGCCGTATGAAGTTAAAACATTTCCGGCAGAACGTAGGAGTAAAAATTTAAATTTATTTTATAGGAAGTTACGTACCGTCCATAACTACTTAGGTTTTCGCGGTACAGAGACCCTAAAAGTTCTTAATATTCTTCAGCTCGGCAGATACGAAATAAATGTCGAAGGTTTGGACAGCGGCTGAGGTGTTTAGAAGTCGGTCAGTGATGTTATCTGTCCTTGACCTAAATCGTCGAAACGTGAAAGCATTCCAAAATCATGTAAGAGAAACTAATCGATTACGTCGGAAACTTGACCGAGGAGATAACGAGCAAGTGGTGGAAAGGGCAGGTATGTCCGGTTCTAAAACAGTTGACTCTGTCCAAAAGTTCCATGCTCCATCTGAGAAATACCGCGGTTTCGTGATAGGTTTTATCTTTCTACCCCGGTCGGTCGTGAGCAGATTATGTCTAATAAGAATTTTGTTAAAGACGATGGATCGTATCCATAGCAGGACACGGAACACGTCATGGTCGACCAGGCGACTAGGATTGCAAGTTCATTCCAAAGAAACACTTCTTGGAATTCTTTCTCGTGCAATTGGGATACGGTGGAAAATATCTATACGGGTAAACATTTTGCAAACACGGATGTAATCTTCGATTATGATTTTAAATAAGCTGTCAGAAAGAACAGAAATGAGCATACTTCGGCATTTAAAATAGAAGCGCTATAGTCGAATATCCTCTGTCTTTTCATCTATTTCGAATGAACATGCGCCGTCGACTTGAAATGATATGCTTCAGTTTCACCTGTGTGTGACTTACAGTGAGGGTATTCAGCAATAATTATCGAGATGTAAAGGAATGCATATTTTGTTAGTTAATTAAAATGTTATTTATTACTTCCAAATGATTAATGTTACGCGTTGTAATTATTAATGTCTTTTTGTTGGTTCACATTTTCTCGTTCATTAATTATTTAAATTACTATTATTAACGGCTCTAGCTTGATCCATGTTTTTCGACGTTGCTTTATAAACTGAAAATTCTCTCCCAAGCGAGGGAGCTGCTACATTTCCATTGATGTATCCTTGAAATGAAAATATTTCTAACATTTTTTACTAGTAGTTTTGTTGTTTTTTTTTTTTCGCATAAAAGTATAGATTACAATATTAAAAAAAAGTAAAAGTAAAGTAAGTTCCATACAATTGACAGGGTGTCGGGGATTGTGAAGTTAAGGATGTTAGTGTACTAAGCCTAATGGATCTGATGAGAATACTGAGGCCAGTTCCTTTCTCTCGGTCGCCTTTACTTTCCCAGATTTCTCTGGTACCCAATTATTTAAAGATAGGTAAACCTGGGAGCCACTTGGATTCGGAACGAGACAAGTCTCGATAACCTATGACACCTCTGATTTCGTAGCCAAGCACCTTGACCACTAGGCTACCGCACTGCCTACAATATTAAATAGAATCTTAAAAATAATTTCAAAAAGATTGATTTTTTTAAATTTTATTCGTAAGATTAGCCACTTGTACGCCGCCGTTAATTAAGCGAATAAGATACGAATTGAGTAATTACAAGGCGTCGGGAATCATTTTCAATGTTAGTAGGGCAAGTTGTTGTATAATGGCGAAGGAGATACCCCGATGGCTATTTCGTTAGCGGTATTGAGAGTAAGAAGATGAATTGGGGTGAGGGCACTTGTCGAAATTCGGTGGAGAGCTTAAAGAGATGTGTAGCGAATAGGATCTAGTATATTAAGAAAAGATTGGTCAGCCGGGGACCGACACCCGTAATTTAATCTGGAAATTGTTAAAATTTTATAAATGGCAGTCAGCAGTTTGAGGTCCATATTGAGTCTAGGACTAGACAAACACTTTAAAATGAATAAGCTTTTCACTTACTTATTTTTAAGATCAATAATATAGGCAAATCGAACAGTGACTCGGCCTTAAAATATCGCACTATTAGGTAACGGAGAA
Organism: Icerya purchasi; assembly: GCA_039619475.1. Taxonomy (NCBI): domain Eukaryota; kingdom Metazoa; phylum Arthropoda; class Insecta; order Hemiptera; family Monophlebidae; genus Icerya; species Icerya purchasi. The sequence continues at coordinate 348,324,928 of CM077116.1, read as the reverse complement.
TCGGGGAATTATTAAGAGAAAGTGTTAACTTCATAACTCTGTGCGGCGGACACCTCTTGTAGTAGTTGACGCAGCTGGTTTCGGACGTAGAAAACTTTTTTTTTTTTTTTTAGGCGCGCCAGCGGCATTGACCCAACAACAAGGAAACTAAGCTAATAAATTAAATAACTAAGCGGTCCGAAATAGACGCAACAAAGGACAGCAGTGCGGACACCATAGAAGATGAAGGAAAGGAGAGGATAAAGGAAGAGTTATAGGGAGTAGGGAGACCTAATGACAGGAGCTGACTGTATAAAAGGTAGCGTTCGTTACGAAGAGCAGGACACTCGAAGAAAATGTGATCAGCATCACATATATTCAAAGAGGATCACAATCGTGAAGAGAACAATAAGGAGAAGGCGACAGAGCAAATCGAAAGCGAGAGGAGAGGAGGAGAGAATGGATCCGGAGACGAATTAGGGAGACAATAGAAGAGCGACGACTGAGAGGAATAGAATGGAACCAAGACAGGGAACGAGGAATTGGCTGAATGAAATGGTAATGAGAATGACGATTAGAAAATAGGGAGGGACAAATATCCTGCCAAAGTCTGGCGTGATTGGAGGTGGATAAGGAAAGGATATCTGAAGAAGGGAAATGGTTGAGGAATGAATCAAGGCGATCAGCAGAACGAGCCAAAGAATCGGCTGCATCGTTGCCAAAAACTTTAATATACAGTGCAAGGAAGTAGTTTATTTATTATAGCTCAGAGAATAATCTGATCATTGAGAAATTAGATGCGATTGATATTTTCAGGCCGTCAATGAATAGTCGAATTGAAAATACCGTTAATAAACAGGATAATTAAGGTTACACTTAGAGCGGATTCTTGGGCGATTTCATTTTCAATACGGATAGGAAAGGACGTGGTAGAGACAACTTTAACTCAGTTACGAAATTCAGAGTGAAATTGTCAGTCGTGCCATTTATTCCGGCATTTTGTACCTTTAATAGTAAGCCGAATCACGCGGTTTTCTAATGATTGAAAAGTATCGAGTATAGACATTTTTGGACATTTAGAATTTACCTTCGTAGATTAATAAGATGAAATAATGCAGAGTTGTGCGTACGAATTTGCATTAAGAAAATTTGGTTATTTAGGTCAGTATGCAACGGTCATTGCGAATTTCCAAGCTGCTACTGTGACGTTATTGGGCCATATTGGATTGTCGATTCAGTAGGGAATATTTGGGCTAAGTCAAGAACTTTAATCGCGTAAACGGATGATTGTCGCCAAATGCAGTATTTTTAAACGTTTCATTTCGCTTAAAGTAACCTCTTTTTTTAATTTAGTCAACACCTCTACGTTCTAAAAATATGACGGATGATGACCGGCATGCGAAATGCTCTGAATTCGATAGAAATATCTACCGAGGATTTTATAAATTTTGTCGCCTTTTATAATTTTGAATTATTATCCGGAAAATTTACATTCTAAATATTACTGATAATGGGAAAATTTCAAATTATCGGCTCCAAAAGTTGTGATAAATATCTGCTCCATTTTATAACCCCATACATGGCTTCCTGACATCGTTTTCACTTTTTCTCTTCCATCTCCATTCTGTTCCCTTCAGTCGATGAGAATAATTATTTTTTTATGTGAACGTTAACCACGTATTTTTCGAATATTCACTTTTTAACCCACAAACCGGTTTAACTAAAACGTGTTCTATCTGGACGATTTTTCCTTATACTGTAGCCGTTGCAATTTCAATACCTTTTTTTATTCACTCTTTGCATAGTCTACCGGTGTGTATTTGTTGCCTTTTTTATAAAGAGTTTTTTTTTTTTTTTTTTTTTTAAATAAAAATAATAGTGAGGATTTCCATGCGCTGTGTTTAACTACTGAGGCTATTACAGCACATGGAGCCTACTTAGGAAGGTTAAACTCTATGGTATAGGCCGCTGCTACGCACGAAAGCCAACATAGCTGCGACCGCAGACGGAACGTTCGATAAGATCTTAGAGATAGAGGTGGTAGTGAAATAGGTGGATCTTGGTGCAGCAAAAGAGAAACATTCGAGAAGGAGGTGAGATGTAGACGGGGCGCTTGGTTGACCACAGAAGAAGCAGACATTTGGGGGTGCTTGTCCCGTGAAGATATACCCGTGCGAAAGGGTTGTGTGACCTGTTCGGAGGCGATTCAAGACAGAAAAATCTCTGCGAGAAATTTCGTCTATGGGCCACCAGGGTTCTGTGGTTGATTTTATGCTTCGGAGGAATGTACTTGCGGATTTCCATTCCTGCTGCCATTCTTCTCCAGTTTGGCGCATAAATAAATGGGCCATTGTGGGGGGAAGAGGGAGATTACATGGCATTGGAGAGAATAGTGTCGCCTGAGCTGCTCGATTGACGCGCTCATTACCTGGGACTCCTACATGGGCCGGCACCCATAGGAAGGATATTTCAGAGTTTAGGTGGGATAGTCTGTATAGTAGGTAGTGGATTTTTCTTATCAGGGGGTTTTTGGGTTTTATTTCTGAAATAAGTTGAAGGGAATTTAAGGAGTCAGTTATAAGTAGGGCCTTTTGGGACTGGGGGTTAGTATCAGTATAGTGTTGAATGCAGAAAACAATCGCATATATTTCAGCGTCCAGTGCTGGGCAGCAATCATGCAGTCTGACTGACTCTGCTGTTTTTGATACTTCGAAGGAGCATGCCGCCGGTGACTGATAACCTTTTGCCTTCGCTCCATCTGTGTAGAGGCATACATGATCGGTGTAGCTCGCTATGGTGTTTTTTGTACTATTTGTACTACGTTTGGGGGATATTGTGCTTTATTGAATTTTGTGAGAGATATGTTTATATTTGTGATCGGCTGACTCCAGGGAGGTACAGTTATTGCGAAATCTGGTAAAGCTCTTGGGATTGAGGGGATTTGGAAATGACCCATAACTGAAGTTGAAAAGTGAACGAAAGCAGAAAGAACCGGAAAAACTAAGAACTGAATCCTGTTTTTTGGCGGTTCTTAATCATTAATCAGGATGAAAAATATAATAATCCGGTTTCCATTTATACCGATAACGGATCGAATAATAGTATACGAAACTTCTTTATATTTGAGTTGTAAATGTTTAAATCCATTTTCTGTGTTAATTAAAAATTTATAAAAACATCTGTTACAGAAAATTATATTTTGAAAATATTAAAAAGAGCCGACACATATTTCGGAGTTACGTACATGGAATCATGGCATTAATAAATAAAGTTTTTTTTTTTTTTTTACCCCCCCCCCCCTGGGAATAAATAAAGTTAAAAATTAAAAACGATATCATCAATCTTATAAACTAATACAATATATCAATATGTATTATGATTGATTGTTAATTTTAAATAATGGGTTATTATTAATTATAAGATTGTTATTAATTAAATTATCTTTAAATTTGTTAATGTAGTATGTTTCGGCGTTATTAAGTAAGTTATAATTATTGGTATATTTTATTATTTCTAAGTCGTCGTTTGTGTTTAATTTTAATCTATGTTTTTATTAATAATAATATGTTCGTTGGCGGATACTCGAGATGCTAGTTCGATCAAAATTAGGCGAATAGTAACTGAAAAAATCTTAGTAGATTTTTAACTATCGAAATGAAAATATCAAGTGATTTTCCGATATAATTTTCGAGAAGCGACAAATTTAATCTTTCCGAAAAAATTATAGTTACCTTCGCCTACAAGAGCAATTATCGAAAGCGTATTCTAAAAAGGAAAGTGTGTTTCATTTCTGTTTCCCGATACTAAAATGAGAGTAGGTTATTCTGTCGGTTTGCTTCTTAAACTTTGTTAATGTATGTTGTTTTAAATATCACTTTACATAGAAATCGCACGTGTTGCAATCATCAGATGTCAATTTAAAAAAATCAGTACATGCTACACGAAGAACGGATGCAATGCAAAATTTACTTACCGTTTGATTAAACGTTCCTTCACGAATACTTTTTTTAATTCTGTAATTATCACTGTGGGGGGGGGGGCTTGTCCTTAAGTCGTTCTTGTACAGACAGATATTTATTTGCTCCGAAACAAATCACGCAAGAGATTAGTCGACCAGTGAAAGAAAACTCAACGTTTAAATACGAATTCGGACGAATTTTAGAGATTCGTATTCGTGTATTCATGACCGGAGAAGGGGCTTTACACCGCTGAATCGCTTAACGGAGAATTGTACAAGACTAGCGATAGGAGTTTGTCGCGTGCAGCCGTACGAATCGGAAGTGTTGCTATTAATTAGAATTTTTGAATAAAAAAGCTGCGGAATGATACAGATTTTTTTGTCTAAGGCAAGCAGTGTTTATTTCGACTGTTTTGATTAAAAAAGTTCCTTGTTCTCGGTCATTGTGTATCGTTCGAAATATTTTGTCGGTTTCGATAAAAACCGAATTTTACGTGGGCAAAAAGGAATTTCGAAATTTGCTTGAAAAGGATGTAGCTTGTAGAGAGGAAAGAAGATGATTCTAATGGTGTTAAGGGCAGCATAAACCATCCGGTCAACCTGACCGCTTGTATATCGCTATCAAAGTTGAATCGTATTTGTTTGGAGTTTTTGCGCGATGCTGAAAATTGGTTATTGATAGTGCCGCGTGTTGGCATTCTTGAACAATTTAGATTTCCATTTTTGTCAGCTGTGGATTCGTGCCAAATCGTCGTTGCTGGATACGTTTCCATGGAGTTGCTTTTCATTCTCCCATTATCATCCGCCTCGCTATTGTCGTATTTCACGCATTTTCTCTTTATGAAAAACGAATCTTGCAATAATACGCGTTGTTTTGTTATTCATTTCTATTCACTTTCTTTCGCTCCGGTTTAATATTAAACAAATTAAAACCTCCTTTTCCCGCTTAAATTGAGCCGATCAGTTTTTCTTCCCCCCGGTGAATTTGAATGAATTATTGAAAAAAGGCTATACGCCTAGTGGTGTTTTTTTTCTTTCGATTCCGGTTTTAGTCGTAACAGTGATAATATTTAAAAATCCGTTTCCTTGTTTTTAACCGACTTCAAAAAAGGAGGAGGTATTCAATTCGACTGTATTTTTTTTTTTTTTTTTTTTTTTTTATGTGTGTTACCACAGAACTTTCTTCTAGATGAACCGATTTTGATGATTCTTCTTTTATTTGAAAGGTGGCGTTTGTCATGTGGTCCCATTTAAATTTGATCAAGGTCCGACCGATAGTTTTTGAGTTATCCTTAATAATGCGGGAGATTGAAGCTTTTTGGATGCTTTTCATTCATGATTGTTTTCACCGTCGGATTAGATTTTTGACTTAAAATACTATAAATTTGCCAAATTACCATGGAAATGTAGCTTTTGGTGTTTTTACCGTGGAAATAAATGTTTTAATTTAATTGAATAAAAATGCACTAAAAAGTAAAAAATAAAATGCTTTTTTACAAAAAATAAATACCGACTTCAAGGTTTATTATAAAAATTTAAAAATGCACTAAAAAGTAAAAAATAATTACTCCCGATAAAATATATATATCAGAGTGATATAACTTAAGGTGATATCGTAATTCTTATACAACATTAATTTTTTGGAGTTGGCATCAAATTCATATTAAAAGAATAATTAAAAACTGCATTAAATGTTGATTAAATTGTTCCTAACATGAATTTAATTCCAACTCCAAAAAATTAATGTTGTATAAGAATTACGATATCACCTTAAGTTATATCACTCTGATATATATATTTTATCGGGAGTAATTATTTTTTACTTTTTAGTGCATTTTTAAATTTTTATAATAAACCTTGAAGTCGGTATTTATTTTTTGTAAAAAAGCATTTTTTTGGTATATGTTGAATAATAATAAACACACTGTTTTTAAGGAAATATTTTAATTAAATTAAAAAAAAAAATTACGACATGTTTCGGCAACTAATTGTAAGTAGTGTCATAATCCATGCAGTAGTACAATGTTGATTATGTAAAAGAAAACGGATTATATTCTTATTCTTACGAAATCGATATAAAAAATAATATCAAATAAATCGATAGATCGTATAGGCTTAATAATTATAAATATTATATATTAAAATAAATTATAAATTGCATTTAAATAATGGATTATTAATATTAGGAATGTTGTTATTTAATAAATGGTCCTTAAATTTCTGAATATAATATATGTTTGCATCATTTGATATATTATTATTATTAATTACTTTTATGATGTTTAAATCCTATATTAATATTATTATTAATTACTTTTATGATGTTTAAATCCTATATTAATATTATTATTAATTACTTTTATGATGTTTAAATCCTATATTAATATTATTATTAATAATCCATTATTTAAATGCAATTTAAAATTTAAATATTTCCAATTATTAAAATTATGCGATTTATTGATTTATTTGATATTATTTTTTATATCGATTTCGTAAGAATAAGAACACAATGTGTTTTCTTTTAACTCTATGGATTATGACACTACTTTTTTCAATTTATTTTGGTAGTTCTTTGCATAACTAGAAATACCGGGGGATTTGTTACTAATATGTATGTGTGCATTTCAGCTTTTAAACCATGTAACCAGTTCGATGGGATTGTTACATTTCTGTTTTTTATGAAATTTAAAAAATGTATAAACACCGCTTAAATCTGTAATGCTTTTTGCACCACATGGGTGCAGTATGTCACTTTTGAAGTTTTTTCAAGTTCATTTCTGTTTTGTTCTACAACTTGCGCTATTTGAACGATACTTTCCTATTCATGGTTATTGGAAGAATTTGATTACGTTAAATGTAGCTAGGTGTGTCGGGTAATTATTAATACAGTTACTATTAAGCCCTTTTTGAGATTTATAGGTCTGTCACGAAATTTTTCGAGATAGACTTTATGCCTCTTGATTTTAAAATGTATAACTGACGGCTGATATTGATACTCTTATAACCGGTCTTTTGAGAATGTATTAACTAAAGGGATGTCCTCATCAGCTAGAACTTTGAAAAACCTTGTTAACGAGTTTCGCTTGATCCCACGGACTCTATGGCCATTCTCGAACAGTGGGGTGGTCTTCTAGAGTTTTTAGAGGGGAGTTGGCTTCAGTTGACTATGTGTCATTTATCGCGAAACAAAATAAATTCCCTACAAGTGTGACTAGCAGATTTCGTTGCAGAATTTTTTTTTACCGCTAGCGTAAGAATAAAGTCGTCATTGGTGTATATCATTTTTTTTTTTCGTTTGCAAAAGTTCCAAAAGGAACGTGTATTTTTACAAATTGCAATCACGTTAAAAAACTAAATTTCTAATTTCTAAATCAAAACTATTATTCAACAAAAATGTACTTTCTTACACGATTCGAAATTGCAGCTAAATTTACATTTTTCCCAATAGATTTTAATTCGCTTTAAAAAATAAGAATGAATTTGATGCGCCAAAAAAACACATCCTACGAAGTTTTTAAAAAATTATTTTCCAGTAACGGTCTGTTCCAGTTACTTTTATACACCTACTACATCTTTCTTTCATTATCTACCTGATTCAACCTTTCCATTAATCATCATTTTAACTTAAATTACAAAACGTTACAACGTAATCGAAAACAATAGTATCGTTAGCCATTAACAGGGATCTTAGATAAAGCGTGGACTCTAATAATAGCCGGACCGACCCCATACTACTCTCTTGTATTCTTTAATTTCATCATTATCGGAATCGAACTCGTAGGTATAGCATGCTAAATTTCTTATTTTACTCAATCTTTTCGCTTTTTCAATATTTGCGTGGTACTTATTTTTCTTCTTCTTGTTAGCGAACGTTCTATTTTGTATTTGAAAATCTTGATAGGTCTCCCGACTCCTCACAATGCTTTATCTTTCTTTTCCATCTTCAGCAATAATTCCTTTATTTCGATGTCCCATCTCCTATCTCCTCAGAATCTATATGGTTGGGTCAAAGCTAAGAGCAAGCTCCAAAAAAAAAAAAAAAAAAAAAAAGAAAAAAAAATCTTCTAATCCTTTTTTGTAGTGATCAGAGCGATTTCAATATTGGTGGCTGTTTATTTTTAATAATCGCGGTGTCGTTAGCTCCTCTTTCCATTCATCATAAAAACTATTGATATCTTTCATATAATAACTGCGATTTCCTTTCTCACCTAATTTTTGGTTTAAGAACTGTATACCTTGTTGGCGCTGCTCCCAAATAAAATGCAGCACCTTTGATGGTCATTTCTATTAAACAGACCCCTCTAAAAAAAACGAAAAATTATAGCTCTTGTCTTCAATGATTTGATCAACACAGAAATGCGATCCGAAAAATTTAACTTGACCGATTAAGCTGCTGATAGGTTTTAGAAGCAGATGACGGTTACTCAATAAGAACCGATCTGTATTCCTCAGCTAGGCCTCTTAAGAGTTCACTTTGTAGTTTTAGGCCGAATGCGCGGCTGAACGATTCGGAACAAGCGAGTTTATACCCTCGATTAAAACGGTTCCGTTCTATGAATATTTATGCGGAGAATTTCCATTTTACTTTCGGGTTCCACACCGGCTGGAACGCATTTTAATATTTACAAAGCGACAACAGCGAAACGTATTAAAACATATTATGCGGCAAGAAGACCGACTAGAAGCCCGGTCTAGCCGGCGATTACGCGTAATGATTTTTTCCCGAAATGTATTTCTTCAATTCATTTTTTTTCAAAGACTCCCTCCCGCCACTATTTCGTGCGAGCCTTTACTCTCAGCTACCGTCGCAATCGCATTTTAATATTGCAGCTGTAATTCCCGATAATAGCTCTGATTAGAAGTTTGACCGTTTGTGCGGCACACGATAGTCAAGTTGACGGGTAAAAAGTTTTAATATTATTTCTCATGCAGATTGAAACGACTAATTTGGTTTATTTGTTGTCATACGACGGTGGTTTGAAAAGTTCCGGGCCTCGTCAAGAATTAGCGCTGCTAGGGTTAATTCATCGAGCGTGTTGCGCAGTTCCATCACTGAACAAGTTTCCGTTTGGTTGAAAACGTATTACCAGTTTTATAGCAGTTTCAAGTAGAGAATTCGTGTGTTACGAAAAAAATGGAAAAAAAAACGAAATACGAGCTGTGATTAAATATGTATTTTTTTTTTTAAAGGATTAAATGCAACACAAATGCAATTCGAACTCGATTTTAAAGGAGTCTTCTCCTTCAAAAACCACCGTTAAACGCTGGGTTGCAAAATTTAAGATTGGTCGTACAAGCACAGAAGATGAACCACGCAGTGGACGCTCGCTAGAAGCAACTACGCCATAAATCGTCGAAAAAATACACAGAATGGTGTTGGATGATCGGCGCATCAAAATTAATTAGTTGAAGGTGTAGAGGCATATCGTCTGAACGAGTGTACTATATTTTACAAGGAGTTTTGGGCATGAACAAGCTCTGCGTAAGGTGGGTGCCGCGTTTGCTCACAACTGAGCAAAAACAGCGTCGAAAAGACGTCTCAGCTCAAAACCTTTAGTGCTTTAATCGCAATACAGCCGAATTGTTGCGTCGATTCATCACTGTTGATGAAATTTGGGTTCGCCACTATATTCCAGAGTCCAAAGAACAGTCTAATGGATTGAGAAAAGTCAAGCAGTTCCGAAGAAATCAAAGGTGATTTTGTCCTTCAACGAAGTCATGGCGACGGTTTTCTAGTATGCACGCGGAATAATCTTCATCGACTATCTTAAAAATGGTAAAACAGTAAACGGAGCATATTACGCGGCTCTGCTTCAACGTTTAAGCGAAGAAATAAAAAAAAAAAAAAACGTCCACATTTGGCAAAGAAGAAAGCCCTTTTCCATTTAAACAATGCTCACACCTTTGTAGTCGCGATGGCAAAAATTGATGAATGAAGGTTCGAATTACTTCCGCATCCGCCCTATTCGCTAGATTTGGCACCGTGCGACTATCATCTATTACCCAATGTGAAGAAATGGCTCGGAGGAAAAAGATTTGCAAATGATAGTGAGGTGATCGTCGGTATTGATGAATATTTTCGAGACCTTCCTGAAGAAACCTACAAGGTCGGTATTAATAAACTTTCCGAGCGATGGAACAAATGTGTGGGCCTAAATGGATACTATGTTGAGAAACAAAGCGCTGTTTTCATAAAAATATGTTTTTTTCATCGAGAGGCCCGGAACTTTTCAAACCATCCTCGTAGATGCCACCGCACGAATTTTTACCCCCTGCGGATGAAATTTATTATTTATTATATCTCACATTAAAGTTATTACTATTATTATTATTCTTATGAAAAGTTAAACTGATTTTTAACGGATTATATTAATTCAGTCTACACAGATCTTTCTTTCGTTTCTTCGTCTTTACCGCATGCTAATCCACTAGAAGTCGAATACGGAGCGTAGAAAAACCGCACCTTCTCGACTAGTTAAAAATACATCAACTTATCACTAGGGAGCACCTTAAACCCTTCACCTACAATTTCAGCCTGTTCACCGTCAAATGTACAATTTGAGATCAATGACTGACGTGCCAGTGTGAAAAACGGAGTTCAATGTTAATCTGATTGGTCGCTGACCAAAATGCGTCCGGAGACCAGTCATTTATAAACGTACAGAGTTGCATCTACTATCCGAACTTCCGGAATCGAACTATGTGGATTTGAGTGTATGCAATAGTGCAACCACAACGCAATGCAAAAATTCCGGGAGAAAACTTCACGATGCTTTCTGAGTGCTCTCCAATCATATCCTTCATAGGATCACGGCTGTCTTCATATAAATATATATATTATCGACAAAGAATTTTTATTGCCGGTAGAATTGATTGTAATTTGTAAATTGGTGTTTTAATATAATTAGTCAATTTTTGTGTATTTATTTTTCGACTTGGCAGTAAATAATTCAGTTATTTTAATTCAATTTACGAACACATGCACGAGTTTACTTTTTTTCACAGTTAAGCGCAGTGTTGCCGGTTGCACAGTGTTTAATTAGAATCCGTAATTCGTTTATTTTTTAAATTTTCTAAAATTAAGTTGAACTCCTTCGATCGATTCGATGTTATCTGGCGCTATATCCTTTTCCTGCACCGGTCTGTTGAATAATAGCTTCCAGAACCGGGTTTTCACTTAAGATGATAAACATATATATTTGTGAAAAAAATATTACAGTCTGTAAAGTAAACACTTACATATGTGTCAAGATGCGGTGTGCAACATAAGATTTTCGGAACTTAACTCTCCGCGAATATACATTAGTATTACTGCAGCGGCTGGACAACTATAGGACATTGAAGTTACGGTATACGAAATAAAAGCATGCGAATGTATGCAAAAGCGTATGAGACGAAATGCTTCAAAATATTCTATAGAAAAAAAGATTGCAGTGTAAGCTGACTGATCGACGCATAATGAGAGAAGTTTAAAAAGATAGGAAGGGGATTAAATTTCGTAGCGTATTACACAGCGGCGTGTTGCTGTGGAGGCAAAAATACAAGAAGAAGCATGCCGAATGGATATTAAATAGCTAATGGAAAATCGGTATTGCACCAATGCGCGTACATGATATTGAACAGAGAAGTTAAAATTTAAAATCGCTCAAGAAGATGAAGAAATTCTCTAAGACCGCTTTGAGCGGGGGGAAAAAGTAATTTCAGAACAAAGGTACATTTTTGAGAACACGGAGCGATAATTACTTTTGAGGAAAAATTAATACAAATTAGTCGGCAGTGTTGGGAAGGCGCAGGGCAAACTAATCTCGGAAACATTTCACTAAATCTGTTGAGTCTTCTAGAACGCTGTTTTAGTGTCTTTCGGGAAATATATTTCTCGCTTGCGCTTGTTTCTTTAAATTTAAAATTTTTCACAATCTATGTAACAAAATAAAAATGAAAACCAAAACGTAGCAACATTGCCAATTCAAAAATTAATTAAAACAAATAATGAAAAAAAAGTTAATAGGCTTACACATAGATGGCAAATTAATGCAATATGCAGATATAAGAATACTAATCATATTAAATATGCAACACTGTATTCGATTAGATTTCCTCTTGTTAGGAGTAGATGAATAATTTAAAATGGAAAAAAATACAAAAGAATATATACGTTATCTAATGTATATATATATATATATATATATAAAACTCGGTCATTTTGGCCGTGCCCTTTGAACCCCCTTGCTTACATTTTTTCTTCTATAATTTGTATAAAATGATTAAAATTTATTACGCCATTCTTACCGGCATGATACATAGTTTTGTTACAAAATCTAATGGATGCATGATTAAGAATGACATTTTCATTTAACGCTTAACTTTTGGCTACATGAAATTGGGACATTTTTTCTAATGAATTACGTTGTAATTAATATATATTGTAACGATTACCGTTTGGTATTCGAGCCTTCAGGGATGCTATCTACGAGACCTTTTAGAACTTGTGGATTTCATTTTATTTATTATTATTATGATTATTATAAATATGATTATTATTATTATTATTATTGTTTATACGAAATGATCAATTTAAATTTTTATTCATATATTTACCGATAATCTACACAAATCTTTCGTTACTGGTCGGCCGCTGGATAGCAATTATTAATTTAATTATTGTATGTATATGATAGCGAAAAACAACGATTATAAAAAATAAAATAAAAATAAAATGGTACGTATCATTGTTGTCGGCGGCGAATCCGATGGCGGCAGGATACGGTGGAATCCGTTGCTGTTGCGACGTCCAGGATCTCGATGGTGAAAAGGATACTTTTTATATTTTTATTTTAAATTCCGCAACCAACGCGACCAACACTTTAACGACTATGGACTTTTGATTAATCGCGCCTTAAAAACTTTTTTATTCCCAACGATAACTTCGGGAAAGCGTTAACTTATACTGATGCGAACAATTTTCGAAGTAAGACAAAAACGAGCGACTTGCTACGAACGGCAAAACTACTTCTTCTACTGACGACAGGAACTGCTTCCAAATGAGAAATTTCTTGACCGAAGGTAAATATCGTAACTAAAATCTTCCCAGATTTTTCACCATTTCTTTTTCCTTTTCGCCCCGTGACCGCTGGTCTTTATCAAATCAGGTACACGATTCTTGTTACGGTGGTCGATGACTGGTTACCCCGACCGACAACAGGATCCCACACACACACGCATATTTACGCTTGCACCACTTTTTCTAAATTATTTAAGTTTATTTTACTATTTTACAGTAGTAATGGTTGAATAAGAACAAACTATATGTTAGAATATTTAAAATGAAATTACGATTTCTAATAACTTAGGCAAATACGGAACACATTATGTGGCAGTGTGCAAGATACGAAAAGAGTAGTGCGATCTACTATTCTGCCTTACCGTTTATAGTATTATCAAATCGTTCGGGAACCATTTCATATAAATCTGTTAAAAACAACGAATAATAACAAATTTCAGAAAAGTAAAATAAGTGAAGATGGCGGAAGCTAGAGCAAGAAACAAAAATAAATAAATAATCTGATCTATGAGCTAATTCCCTAGTTATTTGATTGTTGTTCTCGTGTCTCAACGTTTACTCGCGTTTCGATATTGTCCGTTGAATAAACTGGTGATATCATTCAATTTATTTCTGTTATCTGCTTTTATTTGTAGTCCTTTTGTTTTATTTTATTCTTATCGCCTTCTCATCAAACGTCTTTCTACTTCTTCTGTAACTATCAGTGCCTCTTATTCTTTTTATTTTTTTTTGTCCTTCGTCGCTGTCGTTTTTTCTTCAATAAAATTCTAATTTTATCTCATATTTCTGTTCGTTTCTTTTGAATTTTCTCTTTTTATCATTTCTCATTACTAGCGTCCATTCTTTTCTCATGTCTATTCGAAATTGTTAGAGCCCGCAAATATCAACTTCATGCCATGCTACTTCAAATGCTCTCCCACTCATATCGTCAGCGTGAAATTTCACTGACGGATCGAAGGGTCCTAGCGAAGTTGAAGCTTCATTCAGTTCAGCTATTCTCAATCTTTTAAATTTTCTTCTATCTTTACTACTGAATCTATTACCATCCTGCAAGCTGTTACTTATATTTCCTCGTCTGGAGGTCCTCCTAAATTCCGTACTGTTTCCGATTTCGCTAACGTTCTTCTAATGTTATCTTCTCCTTCTTTTTTCTTTTTCGGTGATGCCATCACCTTTTCTATTCGTTCTTTTCCCATGATATATATTTCAACGTCTACTCGCAGATTGACTCTTTTTGGGTTCTCACTCATTCAGTCATTGATGGAAACGTAACGGTTGACGTCCTTGTCAGATCGGCAGATTCTGGTGAACGTTTTATTAGCAAGGTTTCATCACGTAATATTCTTTCTCTATCCAAATCTCGTCACCCTGTTTATGTTTCGCTTTTCGCTAATCCTAATTCCTTGTATCATCTGTTGCTTAATTCTGTTCTTCTTTCTCATGTTTGGTTCTATTACTTCTCTCGCCTTCGTTTCTTGCACAGACTCCTCTCTTATTTTCTACATCGTTTTTTCTTGGCTACATCTCTTTTTTGTCCATTGCATCCTGAAAGTTCCTATCACGTTCATGATGCAGATGACGTATTCATCTCTCGTGAGCTTCTGTTTTATCCATTTCTTCTACGTTACTAGGCCAACACTCTTTCTGTTAGCAAACAGAAACGGAAAAAGATGAATTTTTCGAACGATGGGTGTTTTCGGAGTAAATCTGTATCGTGTTTTTTTTTTTTTTTTTTACGATTACTTTTCCGTTACCTGGTTATATATACTTTTTTATAATGTTTTCCGTTGATATTGCTCGCTGCTTTGATTGGGTTGTTTGTTGGCATCCCATTGGAACGTGGGTTGAAAAACTCTCTGTTAATCGTATTTTTTCCTCTTACATCGTAGTCTTTTTGATTTTCTTTATTCACATTCTTGTCTTTTGTGCGTTTCATTATTTTCCTATTATCTCGCTAACTCACATGCGCCTTTTTTTATTTATTCCTTTATTTTTTACATTTCTCGTTTCTCCCTTTATCATGCCGCGTCGACTTTAAATATTACAGCGGAATTGCTGCAGTCTTAGAGCGCAAATAAAGGTTAGCTTGCGTTGGATCAGTATAAGTACTGCGCTGCTTTCAGAAACTGGAGCTAAAAGATTCTTCCAACAATATAGATTATATGTGTGTCAAAATGTTTACGATTCTTCCAACAATATAGATTATATGTGTGTCAAAATGTTTACGATTCTTCCAACGTCAACATTCGTAGTTTTCTCGTTTAATTAGTTCCAATCGCAATGATGGCTGTTCCTTTCTTGGAAATCGTCTGTTCACCTTCGAACACATCAGATATCTCTTCGCTTACGCTTATCTTACTAAAAGTCCTGTGCCGCCAACTAAACGGAGTAGTAATCGTTATGTTTTTATTTGTAAAGTTTGACCCTACTACTCCTTATATATTTATAGAGCTGTGTGCTTCCAAGTTCCCCGATTCTTTAAATCAGATACAATCCAAATTGTCATCATCTTCGTCACTTCCATTATTATGGATTAGAGTTATATTTTTAGCAACGAATGCGGCGCGTTTATTTTTTCGCGATAATCCTGTCGAAATATGGAAAACTTTGCATTTGTCGCGATAGTGGTTCGAATAGGTAGCGAGAAATGCTAATATAATGTAGTCGATAACATCTGCACATCTATTTTCCGGAGTAAATTGTGGTTTTAATCGAAACGAAGCATTTTATCACGGTAGATAATTCGGAGCTAATTGATTAATGTTCTATACAAGATTAGGCTCGGTGAGAGAAACCGAGCGTGAGTGAGAGAAGGGATAGATGGACGAAAACGATGATGACATTTTCGGAGCTGTTGTTCAATTTGTAATGGAAAGTTACTTTCGGAAGATGTACAAATATTTATTTTAAGCGGGAAAGTAAGAAGATAATGAACGGGGGAAAAACGATTCTGCAGCTATGAATAATAATTGAGTGGTGCATGTAAACGACTAACGAGCGATAAGGATGGCGTAGTATGCGCCGGGAAAACAGATGAAACTCCGGCTTGTTAAATGTTGCCTCGTAGCTCGGCGCGTTTTTCCTGATTTTCCATTTTCTAAGCGTTTCCCGATTCCCATTTTCCGATAAGTTCGTAGAAATACGATTTCCCAGAACTATGCTCACCTCCTGCTCTACACGCTGCATACGCGCGCTCGTACACACGTTCGTTCGTATAAGGAAGCCCGCGCAGGCACTCGCACACGCGTCGCTCGGTACGCACGTACGATACGCGATTTATTCCTTTCGTCTTTTATTCGTTTTTCCGTGTGCAGATATCGAATTCTAGGATTACGACCGACTTGCACTATTTACACAGAAGCGTATTCGGCGAAATCGAGATATTATTTTATTACTGTTGGCGCTTCATTTTTTTCTTCTTCTTTTCTTCGTAATAAATCAGATTTAAAGTCTTTAACACTATGCATATAGATCCGATAAAGCAGTTATGAGGCTACGGCAATCAGAGTTGCCTGTAGCGCTGATACAGCGAGATTCGACGAATTTGAAATAAGCGATATAATCGCATATCTCGAAGTGAAAATAATTCGTATGCGGCGAGAGATTGAATAATAATCGATTTTAATTTTGTAGTTTCTTCGTGTTGTTCGGCCGGTTTTTGAAAAAGTTATAAATTTTCATTTAAAAAATTGCAATGTTAATTTTTAATATGAGTCACAGGCATGAGCCGATACGTCGAGCTAGCGATGAAAACGTAACCAGGAGGTCTTCGTCCGGGGGTGGTAATCTGTAAATTAATCATTATTTTCGCGCTTTAGGTAAGCCAGAGGTACTTATTGTCTCCTCGGTGGCATATTAACACGCATCAAACGCTATTCGAATTATACAGAGGAAGTAAACTGTTGACAACCTTTTTCAAGTGAATTTTGTAACACGACGACGCGACGAATTTGGTAGGCCGGTAAGGTTTAGTGATAAGTTCACTTTTAGAATCTGCCCCTTAAACCGACAATTTTCATACAATTAAAAATATGTGTAGATTTATGCGTAATTAACTGCGTTTAACCGGACTATTAATTGATAAATTTCGAATTAGTATTTTTAATTAGATGGAATTGAAAATACGAGAAGGTTGCTTTACCATTGAAAAAACACGCGTTAGACAGAAAATTAAAGCGTGACATTGTTAATCCTAAATTGTTAACAAATCCACACATCGCTTGTAAAATGATTAGCGAAAGATAAATGGTGAATGAAGAATTCGAGTAAAAAAAAAAAAGGCGTTTATGAGGAGTTTTAGTTTGAGGAAACAATTAAAGATATCATATAAATTCAATAACGCCGTTAAATATTGCAAAAAAACGGCCTTTCACTCAAATGATATAGATAAAAGGAGTGGATGGGAAATTTTAGAGGGGAGAAAATTAGGATTGGGAAGTAGAAAATTTCTGAAGAAATAAAATGTAATATAATTATAGGTAAAAATGAAATTCCATCGTTCGAAAACAATTTGTTCATAGATTTATAGAAATATAAAAGAGCCGACGATGGATTTCCGACAATCAATGTATAAATTACCGCTAAATAAAATGTTTTTTTTTTTTTGTTTTTTTTTTCTGTCAGCAGCGTTAGAAATAAAGAGCAGCCGAAAAATTTACCGACTGGGTGTATAAAAAATTATTCAAAAGTCGAACTTTTTTTTTTTTTTTTTGGTTCTCGTTAACGCTTACTCAGGATCTCGTGGACCAAAAAGAAGACAAACGCTGAGGTACTGCAGATGATGAGAAAAGAAAAGGAGCTGATCGACACTGTAAAATAAAGAAAAATAGAATACTTCGGTCATGTGATGCGTGGACCGAAGTACATATTACTGCGGAATATATTGATGGGAAAGGTGGAAGGAAAAAGAAGAGTTAGACGAATAAGATTATTTTGGTTCAAGTACCTACAAACATGGACAGGTTGCAGTGTTAAAGAACTGTTCCACATAGCAAAGAATAGGGGGATGCCTAGAAAGGGAATTAATCAAGCTTGCCATCAGATGAGCCTAAGATCGAGAGCGGTCATGGCACTGAAAGAAGAAGAAAGAACGAAGAATATTGACCCGTGTTTGACAAAAAAAAAAAAGTAACGCTGAATAAATTATTTAGATTATAGCCTCGATGAAGGGGAACCAAGGGAAGTGATAACAGATGGTGAAGAAGAGAACAGATGCAGCACTATAAAATGAGCAGGAATACTAAGTTCCAGAAGTTGAGAGTAGAGAGAAGGGGAACATTCAAAAGGGATATGGTTAGAATTACGTTATCATTGGGAGGATGTAACGGACAAAAAAATCAGCTTCCCAATTCAATTAGCATATTAAAAAGCAAAAAAAAAAAAAAATCGGACGAATCCTGGCTACCTTGTAAATTATCGCTCTAGTTTTAACTTTAAATTACGCAACTTCAAAACCGAACATGCTGTATCCATTAGTGAAACATAAATCCGTGTTTCCAATAATGCCATTCGGGGAAATACAATGATCGTATTGTATGCAGACGAATCCAAATACTATTTAATTAATAACGAGACATTTTCATTCCTAAATTATTCATATGGCGATACCGGGTCATTCAGAAATGAATGAAGTGTTGATAGACTGACTAAACACTTCTATCCCAGTATAATGTTAACATTACTGCTATAATCTGGAAACGTGTAATATAACGGAAGAAATAATGGGAAAGCATGGAAACCAATTGAAGATAATAAACTAAGAGAATATTCATCGAGAATCATAAATTAAGATCAAAGGCTACAAGAAACACCTCCATCGCGAATCAAGTTAAGCCACCTACCGAATGGTAATCTTTCTTCCATATTCACTGAAAGAACCGCAGTTAATCGAATGTAATCAAACAATCAGATTACAGTTTAGATTACCGGATGCATGCACCAGAAGAAGCAGCAGCGGACAATAAATCACCAGCAGAGTTGCAGTCCATACGAAAAGGCTACAAAAAATTAATTAAATACTACATACTACGTAATACTCGATAATTCATTTCTAAATTAGCCTATCCAATATATTATTATTATATATAGGAATACAATATCGTTTGAAATAGTATCAGAATTTGACTTTGATGTTAATATGTCTGAGACTGTACTTTTGCGATGAAATTATTAATCGAATTAACTATTTCGCAATAGGAATTATTACAAAGGCGAAAAATAATATCGAACGATAATCTCGAGACGTACGTTTTACAAATGATAATATTCCTCCGGAAGTGTACGGCTACATAATCGACGCCACCAAATTGCATTTTTGACGGTGTACTGTCTACGGTTTCAGTAGTAGTCTTTTTCCCTAAATTCTAATCATTGAAAGTTAATTTTCTTTTTTTCTTTTATACAACTACGAAAAACCTAAACTACCATTATTATAATTGTTATGATTATTATTATCGATGTTATTATTATAAAACAATTAAATTTTTATTAATATCAGATCTCACATTTATTTCTAGTAATATGTTCATCGATGGAAGAAATTTATTGATATTCAGTTAAGTACATATCGGCAAATCCGTTTAAAAAGCATTTTACATTAATAAAATTTCAGCTATTTTAAAATATACTAATAATAATAATTTAATGATTAGATCTTGCCGCGTTAATAAATTTAAACATTATTAACAATAACATTTCGTAACGATACTTCGTTTAAAATTAATTTCTAATATAAAAAATGATTATTAGTTTTATCGTTTTCTTATTTATTTGAATTATTCGATTACAATTATCACTTTATTTACGTTATCCTCGAATAAGTTCACACTGACCAACTTTAATCTAGTAGTTTTTGTGTTGAGATGCAGACGAAAATTCTTAAAAAACCATAAAAACACCCCGATCTGTTAATTAGAAACTGCTACAGTATAATTACAGATTCAGTAAGAAATGGTTCTGAAATTCATTTCACCCGTTGACGAATGCTATCATTTTTAGTACATGAATTAAAGACGCCTGATTCTTATTTTTTTTAAAACTTTCAACGACAGTGGACCCTATTGCACTCCTTTGCGGCCACCTACACGATGACCGTATCCGACAACCGTATTTCGATTTTGCAAAGGAAATCTTTCACACGATAGTATCGTAAAAACGGAAAATTGCATTGTTTTTCGTAGTTTTTTTCTCTACTTTTTTGTTACCTTGTAGTGTTTGCGATCAAAATTGTTTCAATCGTTGCAGTTCGTGTGATTTGTTACTTTCGGACTATGATAAAGTATCTATTTCACTTTGTTCGGTAGCCTAAAAATTGAGATACTTGGCTACTAATGCTGTAGGTTCTCAAAAGTTGTCCCGTTACGGATTCAGGCCGTGGTTCCCACAGGGGTACATATCTAATTTGAAATCGAATATTTTCGTTATAGCAGAAAATTATCCGGGGAAAAGTAAAGGCGAATCCCGTGAGAAAAGAGATGGCTCGTAAAATTCTTCTTAGAGGCCGCGATTCTCAACTTTACAATCCATGATACTTTATCGAAGATATATGGAATTCATTTTACTTATAAGTTCTAAGTAAAATTTAATTACATTAGAAATGTAAAGATCAGTGGAAAGTAGATTTTTCATTTTTATTCCAAAGCTTGGAAATCACGGATCCTCTAATATAATCATGAAGTTAAAAACGTACAGGCAGTCGTCTGCGCTCATGAACTAAGTACGGCAGTACAAAAAAGATTCGTTTCATTATAGGGAAACCTCTGTTCCATTAATTTAACGATAAACTTAGTAGCTACATACTGCCGTAATGTGTTATAAGTGAATCCACGACCTTCGCTAAAAAAGAAACGGTTTTCTGCCTTTCTTTGAATTATTTACAGTTTTTTAATTTTGTTTTCATTAAAATTTACAAGAGAAGCAATTCGATACGTTTGTGACTTTATTATTGATCTATGTGTTAAAATTTCCGGTACACTCCCCGATTCGTACCATCGGATATTGCTTGAAGTATGTTTAAACCCTCATGTAAAACGAGATTGGTTAAACCCAGACGCAAATACTTCGAATGATGAAAACTTAATTAGTTCGTCAAAAATGATCGGGCGAAAAGTATAATATTATTCAACGAATTCTTGGCGGATCTGCGTCACCTGTCAATTTACCGTAATCCTCTGAACGCGTTCTAGACGACCCATTAAATTAAAAGCGCTTCAAAACATTTCTCCTTTCCATTTGGCTCTATCATCAGTTGTCGGCGTATGGAAATCAGCTAGGGAGGAAATGTAATTCAATTATAGTTTGTAATCCCTCACGTTAAAAAAACCGGAAGGGAATAAAAAAATGAAAAAAAAACCAAAGTGTATACGAGATACTTGTTCTTCGAGGAGAGATTTAATTTACTTTTCATTCGAAGCGGAATTTCATGAGGAATGTTCAATTTTGGAAAAGCAAGGCTATTTGATTCTGAGTTCTTGTTTTGTAGTATCTTCCTTCCTTTTTTCTTCTAACTATTATTTTGTGCGATGGTGTGTTGAATGTCTTTCTGACTTTAAAATAAAAAAAAATGATAAATATTCACTGTTTTAAAATTTAACATTAACGAGTGATTATTATTGTTAGCATGAAGGTGGATTATCAGTGTTTTTTTTCTCAGTGTCATTTCGGATTTTTATAACGATTTTATTTTTTTTTAAATTATAGTTGTAAATTATTTATTATATATTTAATACGTTTTATAATTACTACGCTCATATTCTTAAACGTTAAACGATCCATTTCCGGCTCTGAAAATAAGGAATATTTGCAAATTTTCTTTAACGTACTATGTTTAAAATTCTTTTTTTTTTCTTTTCTTCTGTGGACTAAACTTTATAGTTCATTTGGTCATCATCTCCGGAAAAATTTACCATTGTCAATTATCGCATTAATGAGTTTTTGAAAAAAATAGATATGTGCATAAAATTATTAGAAAAGACAAAAAACTCACCGAGTTTGGAAGCTGGCCGTTTTTGTTTGGTTTACCTAATAAAATTGCTTTTAAAATGTTTTATAAAAAATAAAGAAAAAAACGTTCATTGAAAATTGGCGTTAAATTAACTTTTAAAATACATTATTTATTTTTTAACTTTCGACCAATTGAGAAAGTGTAAAAAATTAAAATTAATACTTGTACCAATTGTCGAATATTTCGATAATGGATTCGTTTGGATCTACATTTTCATTTTTAACTGCTGTAATAAGTATTTAGGTATTTCCATCGGCTCGAAACTCGTTCATGACATGCGAAGGTTTATCCAGTAACTTCTGTAATTCTTTTGAAGTGAAACTTCTTTAAGCGCGTCTTATGTATAAATAAAAATATATGGGGAGTTAACATGAAAAACGAGCGAGATAGCGATAACTAAAGTATTAATACACCTAGAGAAGTTCGTAATAGACAAATAGCCAGTAATATATTGAATTAAAATTTATGTTATATGTTATTGTATTTTACACCACTTTGAGATATATATTCGTATATATATATATATAATATAAAGAAAGAAAATAAATTTATTAGAACTTAAAATAGAATCGGAAAAAGAACGGCATTGAACATATATATAGAGAAAATGTCAATGATCTCAAAGGAAAACTGAAGCAAGTCGCATTTTAATCTTAACAGAAATGTGGATGAATAATAACGATAAAATATCGATATGCCAAATTTCGATTGCATCGTAAAATTTAAACGTCAGAACGTTCGAACAGGAGGAGTTGCAGTTTATCGTAATAGAAAGGATAAGTCAAATATTGTTACACTTCTAATATTGATATGTCCCCGATACACATAATGTTACGTAATTAGATTTTGGTCAAACAAATGTTGGGAATATATCTACTGTTTAATGTAGGACGGAAGATGGAAAAGAAATAATTATTTATCGCTATTTATGTTTCCCCAAAAATCAAAAGGTTCATGATATAATTAAATTTATACATAGAAGATTAACTCCCTTTTACTCCCGATGGTTCAAGTTCATTAAAAGAAAATTTACATACACTTCCAATGATATTAGCTGGAGACTTCAACGTGTCAAGTTTACATCAGATGATTCTCTTTGGGCTTTAATAGAATTTCTTCAAACCAAACTTCAATTATTAATAATTATCCAAATGAGGAGCATCTTTACCAAATTTCATTCTTCCGTTTGACTACAATTCCATCAGTTCTTTATATCTTCGTTTAGACTTAGCGCATCGTAAGATTTTTTGTAGGACGGGCTCTCTACGGGCGATGCACCTCTTCGAAAGGTTCTAATCACCGTAGTCGAATATTTATTTATTTATTTTTTGATCGCGTACTTACTCTCCATGTTCTAAATTAAACGCATTTTAGCGATGGAAGGTCGAAGATTGGAGGATTAGATTGTTTTTTATTTATCTAAAGCAGAAATATCTACTTCCAAGCTGATTCGAAAAATGCCGAAAAATACTACGTACACTTCTTTACGTCGCCTTGCAGGAAGGCGGCCTTCTCGCAGTCTTCTTTCCAATTTTATTTTCACATTAAACATTGTCCACATAAAGGTACGTAATATTTATGGAGAATATAATAATAAATTGCTGCAAAGTGACCAGAGAGATTGTTAATAATTCGTTGTAAAAGGCGGAATTTTAAATAGATCTCTTAGCCGCTATTCTTGATTAAATCTTTAAAAGTTCGATCGTTCGGAGAACGTTAAAAAATTTAAGAGGACGTTTTTTCGAAATTCCCGCCATTTCTCCAAATAAGGCATAGCGAAAAATTAAACAAACCCCGGCTACTGTATGGTAATTTTTTTTCTTTGTCCATCCGTTCCTTTTTAGTACTGCCTTCTCGGCAGGATGCTGTGTATTGCCACAGATATACAAAATTACAAAAAAAAAAAAAAAAAAGAAAGGAGAAACTTGCGGTAAAATAGGTTTTTGTGAAATGCGCGCTAGAATGAAAATATCCTCCTCGCTGTCGACAAGAACGGGCTGTTGTATAGAATCGACTAAAAGGGGGGAAAAAAAATCAGTAGGTTTTCGGGGATATACGCAAAAACTGCACTCGCAGTAACCGGAATATAGGGTAGGGGTGTATCCGATGTAGTCTAGGGACTGACGTGATTTTAGAAATCCCCATTTCATATTTTCCTTACATATACATGTCTCCTTTGTTGTCATCCTTTTCTATTTCTCATCGGCGGTCTTAGATTTACCGCTACTAAGAGAAATTTTGAGGAAAAAAAAGATGAAATAAAACGGATTCTTTGTTCTTTTTTTCAGTTAAAATACCGGGAAATTTACTTTGCATAACAAACCGGTCTTCCCGCACAGTTGAACGACCTGTTTTTAAATGTTAATTTAACCGGACACTTCGTGGTTACTTAGAATTACATTGTAGGAGTCACACGGAATACGCAGGAGCTGCTGACGACGTTATCTGGAGACTAATGCCTTTAGTTATTACGTATTCGTAATTGATTTTTTTTTTTTTTTCCGTAACGACTCAGGATGAATCCAATTTAAACAATATCAAAGTGGCGTGGTAACTAATGTCACTCTGGTTTTTTTGTTTGCCATGTTTTAAGCTGTAAAAAGATGACGAGAAGTTATTGTAAACGACGGACGATGACAGAGGAAAGTGAAAAGAAAATGAAACGGCGTCCGAATTAAAATGATTGCGTATTTTTCAATAAAGAGTAATTCAGCGAGGTTCTAGGACGCAGTTGTAGCACTTCAGTGGTCCCCAGTGGGACGCCCGACAAAACATTTCTGGCACGTGTATTCTCCTGGTCTAGTTTCTCCGCTTTTTCGCTTTGATATTTGTTCATCTCTTCTGTTCGGTCTGGTTTTGTATTTACGGCTTTCCCCGATTACGGCTTTTTATATAAGACCAAGCTCCATTTCCGATTCTTCAAAGTGGTGTGCAGTCTCTTTTCCGAGACGTTAAATCTAAATGCCAACCGAGAAAAACTGATTTCCGTCATTAATCATTATGATGGAAGGTGGTGCGAAGGTATTTTTTTTTTTTTTTTTTTTGGACGGGTATCTTTTTAGGTAATTGGGGTTCAGTCTTTCGAACTCGACACTTTCCGACTAGAGCATTCGTTTCCCTATAGTTTTTCAAATCGGTCGAATTATTTGTTGTTACATTTATCGTTGTAGCGTGTACTTTGAAGGATGGAAAAGTGTGCTGTTTGTGATATTACGATATCGGATAGTTTTGGTATTGTCCGATACGCGAAATTAAGAGACGTTGTAATCATCAGGGTAACCCGCATTTACGTTTCAGGGTTTGTTCACTTCATTTTTGCAAAATTCAGTTAAATTTTATTGATGTTTTGAAATTTATATAATTTTATCGCAAAGTTGCTTTCATAGGTAAACATAAATCGTATAGAAGCGATTATTGTTTAACTGTCGAAATATTTCAATGTTTATGAAAGTACTGTTGTATGACAAAAAAATATAAAGAAAACAATCAGACAGATTGATTATTTTTCTATAAACAATTCTTCCGATGTTGATGTTTTGAAATTCCCGACTTTCAGTTATTTCTGGCTATTATGATAGTGCAAA
Organism: Icerya purchasi; assembly: GCA_039619475.1. NCBI lineage: Eukaryota > Metazoa > Arthropoda > Insecta > Hemiptera > Monophlebidae > Icerya > Icerya purchasi. The sequence continues at coordinate 348,299,342 of CM077116.1, read as the reverse complement.
AAATTGTTTGACGATTATAATTGTCAGCCGACGAAGCGGGGAGCAGGGATTTTCAAATAATATTCGAGTATTCTCAAATTAATATTCGAGTATTCTCAAATTAGTATTCGAGTATTCTCAAATTAATATTCGAGTATTCTCAAATTAATATTCGAGTATTTTCAAATTAATATTCGAGTATTCTCAAATTAATATCGAAATAATTTTCGCAGTAATCGCAAACTATTTAATAATAGTGAAAAAATTACCAAACTTTTTTTACGAATGTGAAAAATGTTCGGAGCTGTGTGTTACCAGATTTTAATATCGGTTTAAGCGACGACTATGCATGGCTTATCGCCACACTTGCTTCGATGTAAATTAAAAAAGTCCAAAATTCACCCGCTTGTTGCTAGATGTAGTCGAAGGACTGCGGTAAACGTGCAAAGTTATGACCGCTCACGTCTTTTATTTTATATCCTTGGCGCGTCATTGAAAATGCGCCAACTGTTCTTGGATAAATTACTATTCGAAGAGGAGGGCGTATTATTCGTTTTTATTAGCGTTCATTCTCCTATTGTTCGATACTTGGCTTTTTCCAAAATCCGTTTAATTTATTTTCGTACTCTCGCATTTTTAATTATAATTGATAACAATTACACGCAACTTATTCTCGGGGCGGTATTTAAATATTTTGCGTCGCGGCCTGTATCAAGTTCGGCCATTGAAGATACAGAAAAAGGTAGTTTTCGGCTTCCGAAAGTCCAGACGGTGACAGGAGAAATCTTGATTAATGGCGCGCGGAGTGTTTTTCTTTCGTATTTCATTTCGCATTTCATTCACGTAGGCCGCCGGTTGATGAATAGAAGCGAACACAATGTCATTTGTCAGCTGTCTCAATTCTGCGAAGTCGGCATACTAATGTTCGCGTCTTATAAGTAGAATTTAGTAATCGGGTACACTACATTACCATCATTAAAACTGTTATCTACATGAAATGACTCTCTCTAATCGAAGCAGTTATAAAACACCCTTTTTTTGGCTGCAAAAGAACGAAAACACTTCATTCTCACCCTGTCATTCTTCGCTGGCTTTAGGATATATTTTGATTTTTTTGCCAGTTATGTATATTACTGCCCGACAGCGATGCCCGTTTAAAATTCCCAAGTGAATCGACACCTTAGAGGATTAACCCTATATTTTATCGCGCTAGTATGTCACCTTGTCAACACGGCCAGCTTACATCGGAGCTTTGCCGAAGTACTCCCCCCTTCCGTGTTAGCTCCGACATGAGGCGGCAACCAGAAATGTTTTACATACAAGAGAGGTTTATGTAGACGGAGGTTCGGCGACTTAAGCATTTTAAAAGAAATACTTGCGGAATAGTATGCAGACAAGCTTCCTGCCTCGACGGAAATAAATTTATTGCAGTACGCACTTCGCCGATACAATTCCTATTGATCACTTTTCATAATTTTGCACCGATGTTCTTTTATTTTTTTCTTTAACTTTTATATTAATTAAAAAACTCATCTGAATAACATTTGCACGATCGCCATGTTTCTCTATTCAAAATGAGAGTCAATCGCGAAATAATACTACAGTCTTTATCGCACCCTACGTATCTTTGAATAAATATAATATGTAAGCGCAGGATGACGACATTGTTTGGACGAAGATAAATTATAGGCCTAATAGTATAGTTCAATAGTTAATTAAACTGCGTTAGGTGTTTCCAACTTATATACATATATGTATATATGTATGTATAAAGAAAGGATCACGGGATATAATTAATTAAAACGCGGGTATATACCGATTAATTTTTCAGAAAAAAAAAAAAAAACTTCACAGGGACTACAACGTAAACTATAACAACTCGAACATTTTCTTCGCTACACGGAAATGCATAGAATCGTGGATTCTGAGCATAATAATTAGCCCTGTGTAAATAATCGTAATCAATTGATGAAGATTTTGAAGAACATACCTATAGACAATAATGATTTTAGGATAATTAGTAGTCTGTACTGGAATCAAACAGTTGAAATCTATGTAGATAATGCATTAACAGCGGAAGCAGCCATTAAGAAAGGAGTACGTCAAGGCTGTGTCATGTCTCCCCCTCTTTTTAATGTATACGAGGAGGCTATATTTCATGAGTATTCACGCGTCAAGAATTGAAATGGGAACTGATTGTGGGAATCAGACTCTTGAGATGCTATATTTTCTCCATCCTACTATATGGTTGTGAATGCTGGACACTAGACTCAACATTAGGAAAAAATATCAGCGCTTTTTATTAGATGTACTGCTACCGAAAATGACTTAAAAAGTGAAGAATATTGAAGTACTTGACAGACTGGGAAAGTATCTTGAACTCTTATGAACCATCACAAAAACGGAAGCTACAATATTTGGGACACATCATGAGAGGATCGAGGCATACCATTCTAAAAATACTATTTGGAGGTAAAATTGCCGGAAAGAGATCGAGAGGTCAAATTTCATAGATGGACAATCTTAGCAACTGGTTCAACTGTTGTTCCTCAACAGAACTTTTCCGATCAACCGTTGACAGAAAGAAATTCCAATTGTGGATCGCCAACCTTCAAAATAGAGATGGCGGATGAAGAAGAAGAAATAATCGTAAATAAACTATCTACGTGAAATCATCCATGCGAATTTTGGAATGACCCCAACCCAAAAACATATTGAAATTTCTGATTTCCCAACTTTTTCATAATAAGCGATGGGATACATGAAAAACTTTTCGCCTCGGCATTTTCATCATCGGATATAATTTCAATTCGGAAGCTATTAAAAAATGCCGATTACAGATACGGCGTGGAGATTAAATTCATTTGCATTTTTCTAGAGAAGCATAGTAGAAGGGAGCAGCCATTAAAACACGCGGTCGCACGCATAAGTTCGTTTTTTCAAGTTTTCTTATCCTTCTTTTAACATGATATGTTTTTAGCGAGGCCTAAAGTTAGTAAAATCACGCGAAAATGAAATATGCGGAATATATGACCCTGTTAAATTACGCAGATTCGGTGCTTCAGTGCGTTAGTGTTGACGCTTTTTACAGAAATCAAAACACTTTAATAATTACGGCAATAAATCTTTCACTGCTGAAATATTTTTAAGAATGTAGTCTTATCCGCAGAGCAAACAGTAGAGATGTGCAAATCAACGTGCTAATGGCAGTTAGATGGATTAATTTAGATGTTATTTATATGAAAGGGAATGCTTAGTGAAGATGGGGAATGAATATAGCGATATAGGGAAAACGAAATATGGACTAGGATAAGGAACTATATTAGCCCCGTTACTGTTTCTAATTTACATTAACTCCATTCACAATTGTGTTACAAATGCCAAACTTTACGCATGTGCTGATGATTTTTTTTTTTGGCCTAGCATTATACGTGCCATTTGGCCACTAACTAATTATTTTTCATTTAAATTAATCTTTCAGTTTTTGTTTTTAAATCAATCTGTACTTTTTTCGGCCATCGCTGGGAATCGAACCCATAACTACTATCTAAGTAATCAAGCGTTCACGCCACTAGGCTATCGCGACAGCCATATGCCGATGATATTTCTCTGATAATCGAACACCAAGACGTAGAAATTGCGGAAAGGCTGCTTCAGGAGAACCTGAACAAGATCTGCAGATGGGTACGTGCCAAAAAATTGTTAATAAATGCCAAATAATCAAAAGTGATCTATGTAAGAACACCGAGGAAGTAGGTTTAGAAAGTTCGTTCCTAAAATAGTTTTGCATAATACGGATTGCCTTCATGGAGCTGAAGTATGCTATTGTGATCCGATAGACACGGTTGATAATTTTAAGTACCTTGGAATAACATTTGATAAGGCGTTAACGTGCAGAATTCACATTGATAACATTGCTAGGGAAATCAGGCAGACTATTCCGGCTTTAAACAAATTAAAACAGGTTATGAATTACAAAACCACGAGATTGTATTTTGACTCATTAATAATGTCTAGGAATGGATACGGAATCGAAATTGGAGGGGGGATTAAGGAAAATGAGTGAGCTACAAAAAAGATGTTTAAAAATATTTTTACCGAACTGGAGAAATACGAATCTCGTAACGAATACTACTTTTTTTTTTTTTTTTTTTTTAGATAATAATAAATTTCTTTATTATTTAAAAACTACAATCTAGTCTAAACGGACTAATGAGCAGTGTATTACTGACTTAACTTATTAAATATATTACACATACTAAGACTCTTCTACACATTTGTATGACTTAGTTATTTTTAACGTACATACATATATAATAGATACAATAATTACATAGGCACGCACTTATGCATAGGCATAATACCTTATGTATATAACGAATTTACTTCACAGACACTCATATGCACGCATACATACACACAAATATACATACCGATACACCCATGTAATCACAGACACATTCATATGAGCTCAAAAGGTTTTACCCTTTTGAGTCTTCTCACTAAATCATTATTTTGTAGTAGCTGCTTGGCTTCTTCGTTGGTATGATAACGAAGCTTTTCTTCATGCTTCTTTGCGGACTTCTTTATTTCACTAGTCACGGTTTCAAATTTCAGGTCTCTATGGAGATCATTATTTCTAATATACCACGGTGCTCCAACAATATTTCTGAGCACTTTATTTTGGAATCTCTGTATTATTGCAATGTTGGTTGGCTTAGTGCACCCCCATAACTGTAATCCGTAAGTCCATACAGGTTTAAGTATCTGTTTGTATATTAGCGTTTTATTGTATGATGATAGCTGAGAATTTCTTCCCAATAACCAGTACATCTTTTTATATCTCAATCCGAGTTCTTCTCTTTTTTTTTTCACATGAGCTTTCTAATGAAGCTTGACGTCTAAAGTCATGCCAAGGTATTTAGCTTTGTTTTCATGTGGTATTATTTTGTTATTGATAATTGCTGGTATGTAATATACTTTTTTATTTGTAAAAGTAACATGTGTTGACTTTTGTTCGTTTAGTTTAATGCGCCATTTTTTGGTCCATTCTTCAATTTTTGATAATGTAGTCTGCAATTTTTCCAATGACTCCTCATGGCTTTTTCCTACCGCTAGTATGGCCGTATCATCTGCAAACGTTGCTAAGGTGCTGCTGTCTAATTCTGGTAGGTCGCTGGTATATAGAAGGTAAAGTACTGGTCCCAAAACGCTTCCTTGAGGAACTCCAGCTTTTATTTCTTTGAAGTCGGAATAAGCGTCTTCTTGCTTAACTCTGAAATATCTCTCTTTTAAGTATGATTCTAATATTTCAGAGAATTGCCTCGGTAAAACAGTTTTAATTTTATACAATAGCCCTTTATGCCAGACTTTATCGAAAGCCTTTGCTACATCTAGGAAGACTGCAGAGCACACCTTTTTTTCTTCCAGTGTGTTTTCAATAACATTGACTACCCTATGTACCTGCTCTATTGTTGAGTGTTTTTCCCTAAATCCAAACTGGTGATTAGGGATTATCCTTTTTTTCTCAATAATTGGTTTTATCCTTTTAAGTAATATTTTTTCAAAAAGTTTTGATATTGTGGACAATAATGAAATTGGTCTGTAAGAGGTTGTGTCATATGGAGGCTTACCAGGTTTTAGTATCATAATAACCTCCGCCACCTTCCATAATCTGGGTACATACTTTAACCTAAATGCTGCATTAACTACCATAAATTTGTAAGCTTTACGATAGCTTTCCTCGGCAATTGTTTCAATACTTCTCCAGTTATCAGGTCATAGCCTGGAGCCTTCCTATGGTTGATGTTGTGTTTAATTTCATCCTTAATTTCTTTTGGTGATGTTAATTTTATTTCTTTTTCTTCTTGTGTTACTTCTTCTAGTAGCTTGTCATCCTCTTGTTCTTTTTGTATCTGGAATATGTCCTCTAGGTATTCAGCGAATGTTTGGGCCCTCTGCTCATTATTTCTAGGCCACATTCCATTTGCTTTTTTTATTGGTGGGGTATGGGTGGTGGGTGTTCTGATTCTTTTGGTAATTTTCCACAATGAATAGTCAGTGTTGCTATCATTTGTAAGCTCTTTCAAACAACTGCTTATTGTTTCATTTTTCAATTTTTGAATTTTCCTTCTTAATAGTTGGGTGAGGTTATTTAATTTATTTTTATCCCCTGGAGCTCTTGTTTGATGCCACTGTTTCCTTGCTTTCCTTTTTTCAGTCACCAGCTCTGTAATTTCATTTGGATAATTTCTACCCTGTGTTTTTCTCTTAATTTTCGGAGTATTTTTCCAAGCTGCTTGTTGTATGTCAGTTACAAATTTTTCTATTTCTAATTCTAATTCTTCTTCGTTCCTTAAGGGAACCTTTAGTTCTATTGTTTTCTCTAAATGTTGTTTAAAGCTTTCCCAGTCTGTATATTTGTTAACTAGTACCGGCCTGTTCTCCTTCTGAATAATAGTTTCGCTTAATGTTAGCAAAATAGGGGAATGGTCCGAGTTCATATCATGCCTTTCCTCAATTTGTAAGTAGTTTATTGATATGTTTCTGCATACAAAGAAGTCGATTAAATCTGGTGTTTTACAAAGGTCTGTAGGCCAGTAAGTCGGCTTTCCTGTTGATAGGACTTCATATTCCATTTCTCTTACAGCGTTTAGGAGTTCCCTACCTTTAGCGGTAGTTAATCTTGAGCCCCATTGAGTATTTTTGGCGTTGAAATCTCCTCCAATAATAAATCTATCGCCCATTTGCTTAAAGAGTAATATATATTGTTCTTTTTTTAGTGAATATTTTGGTGGACAGTATATTCCAGCCACGGTAATTGTAATATTCTTAGTTTTGATACCCACAGCTGCAACCTGTATTTCTTTAGTTGAATATTCTACTTCCTCAAAATGAGGAATATCATCTTTAATTATAACTGCGCTTCCACCTCGGGCTGTATTCTCTGGATGTATTGTGTGATATACTCTGTAACCTTTGAATTTGATGTATGATTGTTTAGTGAAATGTGTCTCCGAAATGAGACATACATCTATTTTTTCCAGGTTTAGGACAAGTTGCAACTCCTGCTGGTGTTGTAATAGCCCATTGGCATTCCATGCCATAATTCGAAGTGTCCTAGCCATCATTTTTTCTTTTTAGAAATGGCTTCCTTGGTGCCATGTTCAACTTTCTTAAGTCGCTCATCAATTTTAGTGATAAGTGTTTCTTGCTTATCAAGTTTTATTAGAATGAGTTGTAGCGTTTGTTTTAGTTCCTCATTTTGTTCTTCATTATTTAATTTATTGGCCCTTGTCACAGCAGCGTATGTATTTTTGCTTTGAGTAGGTTTTTGTTGTAATTTTAAGTCATTAGCATTATTTGTCTGTTTATTCTGTTGGAGTACGTTATTTTCCTTTTTTTTTTTAATCATGTTTAGGTTTTTGATGTTCTGCAGCTCTTTAGCTACAGTGCAACCCCTATATATAGTTGGCTGGATGATCCTCTCCACAATGTATACATTTTGGTTGAGTACTTTTTGGTTTATCACATATTATGGTGAGATGTTTCCCGGCACATTTAACACACCTCGGCTCTTTATGACAGTATTTTTGTGTGTGATCGTAACCTTGACACTTTTTGCACTGAGGGATTAGCTTAGGTTTTTTTAGTGTGTGTATTTCTACTTTACAACCAAGAATTTTTGGGATTTCGTAAACTTTTCTAATATCTTCTTCTGCACTAAAAGTTAACATAAACATGTCTAATAGTTCTTTAGTTTTCCAACTTATTTTGTTTGTCGCTTCTATAATTTTATACCCTTTAGTGTGTAGATCAGCGACTATTGCTTCAGGTTTGCATGTGCGCGGTAATTTTTTTGCCATCACTCTTTGGTCTGGTCTGTTTATTCTCATATGAGTACCAGGTACAATCAAGTTTTTGTAACATAGTAGTCATGGCGCTATACGTTTCACCATCTACTGTGTTAAACTTGATTTTATCTCCATTTAATAATTTGGTACTGAATTTTTCTTTAGGTATGCTTTCCCCTATTTTTTCGTAGGCTTCAGCATACTTCTTAATTCCTTCCACTATTATTGGTGGAGGGGATATCTTTTTAATTTTTGTTTGATCCACACTCAGGGTAACTGAATTTTGTTTAATTGGAGATAGCGAGTCATTTAATTTCCGTTTTTTATTTTTACTTTTTTCTCTAACCCACTCGGTTTCCTTAGCTAATTCTTCCTCATCTGTATTATATACAGGGTTAGAGGCGCTTTCTATAGCCGGGCTATTCACACTTTGTTTATTTCTCAAGCTTTTTATTTCTTTTTCTAGCGCGAGCATGCGGTTTTGCATGTTTGCTAACGCATCGTTAAGTTGTTTTTTTTTCCTTACTAATTTTCTGCCATTCGATGAATAGCAACTGCTCGTTTGGAGTACGTTTATAGTTCTGTTGAAGAACATTATTATTAGCATGTGCTAGTGCTGAATTAGATACGTTAGCTGTATTATCCTGGCCAGGTTTTGCCATTTTAAATATATTTTAATCTTAATATAGTAAGTAATATGATGTAATAACTGAATATGAATAGAAATGTAATCATAATAGTAATAAGCGTCAAAATAGTTAACTGATTTATACGACCTGCACGTCGATAAATGCAGGTAGATAATTATTCCGGTTTCTTATCGCTGAAATGATATTAATGTGAACGCGCATTCAACACAACGTATTCACAAAGATAACAATTTATCAATACGAATACTACTTGGTGGGATAATATTAAAAAAAAAAATGTCTCCAAAAATGTTTTTTATTACAGTAACCTATTAAGGTATGAAACATAAAAAAGAAGATTACCGACAAGGAAAAGGGTTTATGGGACTAGAAACCATGACAAATTATGTTTTATAAGACTTAAAGGGATTAACAATAAAATTTACAAAGTTTAAATTTTTGAGTCGTATATTGGGTAACATACTAAAAGAAATTAGAGACGAATGCAATTTGAACATATGGAAGGTGAAAATAAAAATTTAGTTGATAGCTTGTGCAAAGAATGAGAAAAGCGTAGACGAAAGAAAGGAACAGTGATAAGACGGGGGATTGACGGGAAAAGTGAATATTTATAAATGATGTAAAAAGAAAAAAGGGCTTTTTGGTTCTTAGGTACTAATGCATAGTGGTTCCTTTTTTTAACTGCATTCCTTTTGGCTTACTCGTAAATGTTGTTATTTTAGGATGTGTGGTGGGTATACTTGTTTAAGGAATTAGACGTAGTCTAGTGAAAATAAGTGTAATTAAGTAATATATATATATATATGTATAAATATGACGTATTAGTTTTAAGATGTATATTTATGAATAAACGATATAATTATGTTGGGAACCCATAGACGGGCAATTGCCTTGTGGGACTCGCAAATTATTTAAAAATGTAAAAAAATTGAACATACGAAATAAACTTAGATTACATAAATTTAGAAAACTTAAAACTTTCATTACCTGAATATTTAGGAATAAGTAAACATATATTATTGTGTGAAAAAATCAGTTCTTTTTTTCTGTTTTTTCCCTTTTGATAAGTTTTTAAACGGCAAATTTCTCCATTTTCTTATGTTCATCACGTCCCGTTGCTGCTCCATATATTGCAATAAAATTTCTGCAATTTTTTTTGTTCCTTCGTGACTTATTTTTTTGCGAACCTTCCGCGTTTGTATTTTCTCAATTGTTTTCAAAAGTTCGCAGTCATCTTTACTGACGATATTGATTATTTCTTCGTCCGTAAAAAATTCGTTTTCAAGTCTTTCGTTACTTTTTGCTGTTCATTTCTCGACGTCCTCCAACTGCATTCGGTTCCCACCTGGTAATGTCAGCGGATCGTGTAAAATTACTTCCATTTTCGATTTCTTCATTCTCTGAATCGTTGCTACTCTTAACCAGATTTTTTGTATATCAGGTCAAATTTTTTTCCACAATTTCACAAAGCTAGAAGAAGAGATTTCCTCAAACGCACTTGTCAGCATAAAAATTACATCCTTCATGTTTATCTTCTTCACGTTTTCCAGAGGAGGCGAATTTTCATCCTCAACGCTTAAGTAAAATTTCGGAAAATTAAATTCAGCAGCTTCTGATTCATTTGTTGACATTTTTTCATCACTTATGCGATCGAAACGAACCCCATGCCGCCTTTTCCAACGATTAAGCCATCTCTGACTAGTAGAAAATTCTAGTACATTCTCGATTTTACATTATGAATTACTAATGCTTTTTCAATCAAAATTGGGCCACTGATATATATTCCTCTCCGACGTTCTTGAACAAACCACATCCGAAGAGCTTCATTGACGATGTCACAAACTGGTTTTTTATTAGTGCACCCAACTGCAAGCATTGCCAATCGTTGATGGTACTTTTACCCACGTTCATTTCGTCACGGAGTTTTCTTACCGATTCTCCATTGTCAAGTGTCTCTTTAACACTTTTAACCGTGTCTCAAACGAGACGATCCCACGTTTTCGTTTTCTCAACTCACTCATTTTTATTCATCAAATTGAGAACAAAACTGAAAATAAAAGGTTCAGTACAGTTTGTAGCTTCCTCTTCGCTGTTTCCCAATTTTCAAAGAATTATTTCCCACGAAATACGGAGAAACGTTCCGACAAAGCGATAAGCGAAGAACAGGTGCCCGCTTGTACTGTTTTGTAAAAAAATAAACTCTGCAGTAAGATGGGATTCGCTGAAAGAGAAAGAGGGAGAGAAGAGAGAAAAAAAACTTTGTTCCAAAGATAGGCCGGTTAATCCGAGGACCGGTTGAGAGGGGTTTTACTGTATTTAAATATGGGTCCGGTTTTTACACGCAATTTTTGGTAATTAATGCGGTTTTCTGTGTAGGACTGTATTGTAATTTTCTTAGAGTTTTTTTCCTATGTCGAAGTGCAGTTTTACAGTTTTCATTCGACTACGAAGTAACTTTATTTCTAACAGAATGCGTTTTTGGACGAATTGTTTCTTTAGCTAATTTTATTAAATTATCGAATAAAAACGATATCATTGGACCCGCATTATCATTCGGAGAATCGATTGTTATATTTAAAGTGGCAATATGATATTTATCACGGTCAGTTTTTTTAAAATTCCATTTGGGTGGAAAATGAGGTATATGTAGATCCTCTCGAATATATATTACTACTAGCGGACAATGGTCACTTCCGCCCAAATCAGAGAGTTCTATAAAATTCAGTATTCTTCCAAATGAAGCAGTACTCATAATTAAATTTATATTCGATCGAGTTTTATAGGTGAAACTATAATGGCTATGGGTGGGGTTGGGTTACGAAGTATAATGATTATCAATAATATTCCATAATATCTTACCTTTTTTATTATAATTTTGCATCCATAAATTAGGACTGTGAGCATTTGTCTCATCGCAGATTATATGTGGTTCCGCTAACTGGGTTATTTTTTCTTGTGTCATTTGTTGTGATGACGATATATAAATATTGCATAAAGTGAATTTTCTTTCCCCTATTTCGATAGTTACACAGCTATATTGGGTATTTTCCCGTACAGTATATTCCGTGTTTTATGGCTGTAAGTATACCTCCGTGTATTCTACGCTGCGCAGTTGCACTTCGTTTTATTATATCGAATGACTTTAATTTTACGACCTGTTCTTGCTTTTCATTTTTGTTTCTTGTAAACATACTGCGATCGATTCGTATTGGCGAAGTCGCAATCAATATTAGGTATAATTATTAAAGAAATTTTTTTTTTTTTCCCTTTTTATCCGCATACAATCTGCTCAGTTGAACAATAAGTAGCAATGTTATTTTATGTAAACCATGGTGGAACGCTTCCCCCCAGTGGTTGTCGCTATTCCTTATTTGTATGTATTGGAATATGTGTTAAGCTATACAAATTAATGTCTACGAACGAAATTCCAGTTCAACTAATGTGTCGTTTCAATCGTCTGAATCGTACGCTATTCTGCGAAAGATTGGCTGCTAGCGGATTGATGTGGTTTCCAAGTCGATGAAAGTATCTTCTAGCAAAGGTGGTAATTACTTTTTTAACCGTTGGAATGTAGACGTCTTTGTGTATATCATCATTACGGACAAACCATGGTGCCGCCTATTAAACAAATAAAAGAAAAAAGTTAATTATTGCTTTTCAGCGGCGTTAAGTTGATTTGATATTTTTTTAATAATTCCTGTAAAGTCTATTTTTTCTGTTCTGCTTTGCAGAAGAGATCTATATTCGATTAATATTCGACTTATTATTAGTGCATTTACATATTTTTTTTTGCCCTTTACACCTTCCTACGAATGAGAGGGCAATTCGTTTAATCAACTAAAATATTTATTTGTCCTCTACTTCGTCTGCTGATGTAAATGGTCACTGTCATGTGACTGCCCGTCGAGATGTTCAGATTTTGGTAGATCTTAATTTTCCAGTTTGACCGGGTTGCTTTTGTGTAAGTTTTAGATTTGGCGTAATTCTTTAAAGATACCAAAGTTGAAATGGCTTGCGTGCATGGAAGTCGTTTAAGCAGCGGTTTACTACCGAACAGCTGTTGTTTGCAGTATTTATTATTCGAAATTTTAAACGGATACGTGACTCTGGATGTACACGTCGAACTGAATAAGTTTTCGGAAGAAATGATTTATCGATGAAAAGTGTCGAATAGAGTTTTTCCAATCGAAGTGTAATGACGTAATTCTATTTTTTCTTCTTCATCTATTTCGCTTTTCAAATTTCTATTATGCCAAGTTGTTCTTGCGTAGTATGGCCCAGTTTTGTTGTTGCTGTACCTTCGGAAATTATGAAAATTAATGCTTTTGAAAGAAAAAAAGAATAAGAAAATATTTCAGCAAACTACACTGCCTTTAGCTAATATCTGAAAACTAGGTTATTGCAAAATCGTTTATTCCGTTTGACTTTTTTTTTCTTCTTCGGCCTGGCGCAAAAAGGCCACTAACAAAAGAACTGGACAAACAGGATAATATATACATGTATACACCCTGTCAAGAAAGTATCGGGAATTGTTAAATAAAACGAACAATTTTTAATTTTCATCCAAATTTATTTTGTCACCTTCAAAATAACATCCATTCGAAGCGATGCACATATGCCAACGCTTTTTCCACTCGGCAAAGCACTTCTGATAGGCGGTTTCCGGGATGGCCTTTAGCTCTCGCGTCGCATTCGTCTTGATGTCATCAATCGATTCGAAGCGCATTCCCCGTAGCGGAAATTTGAGTTTTGAGAATAGGAAGAAGTCGCAGGGTGCTAAATCTGGTGAATACGGCGGTTGTTCGATGATATTTACCGAGTGTTTGGCCAAAAACTCATTCACAATTATGGCTTTGTGAGACGGCGCATTATCGTGATGGAGAATCCAAGAATTGTCGACCCACAAATCGTTACGTTTACGACGGATAGCCTCTCTCAAACGTCTCAAAACACTTAAGTAAAACTCTTTGGTGACTGTCTGTCCGGCTGGCACATATTCATAGTGTACCACGCCTCGAATATCGAAGAAAACAATCAACATGATCTTCACTTTCGATCGGCTTTGGCGAGGTTTTTTCGGCTTTGGCGCGCCAATTGGCCGCCATTCGGACGATTGCTGGTTCGTAAGCGTGTCGTACTCGTACACCCATGTCTCGTCACCAGTAATTATCTTTTCCAAGAAGGTAGGATCCAAATTGGCTCGATCCAGCATGTCTGCAGCTACCTGTTCTCGGTACTTTTTTTGAAAGAAATTCAGGTCTTTCGGAACAAGCCGAGCCGCAACGCGTTGCATACCCAATTTTTCGTGCACAATCGTACGTACGCTCTCGTGTGACATGCCCAATCCATGAGCCATCTCTCTCAAGCTCACATGACAATTTTCAGCAACGATTTCCTTGATTTTATCGACGTTATCATCGGTCACACTCGTTGAAGGCCGTCCAGAGCGAGGCATGTCTTTGACCGTCTCCCGACCATCCTTGAACGCTCTGTACCACTCGTAAACCCGCGTTTTTGATAAAGCAGATTCACCAAAAGCCTTCTGTAACATTTTCAGTGTATCGGCACAAGAAATTTCGTTCGAAACACAGAATTTAACACAAGTACGTTGTTCAATATTTTCACTCATTGTAAAACTTCGACAAAACCTTCAAGGTCGACTGATTTTAACAGCTGCTGTAAACACACTGGTTGACAGATCGCGCTAAAAATAGGCATCATAATACAAAACAGTTGTACCAACCTGGAAAAAAAAAATTATCTGCCTAGCTATTACCCGGGAGATTTGAATTGACAATTCCCGATACTTTCTTGACAGGGTGTATATATATATACCAGGCGTACAAGTATGAAATGCGGGTTTGAAAAATCAGATGTTCACCAATACGAGTACAGTGTGTATTATAAAAATTTGACGCATATGCAATTTTGTTGCGCCATTAACATGTGTCAAATGTACATCAGTGATAAATTGAAAAACTGTTTGCGTAGTATTGTTTTGCTATGTTCAATATGTCGACATTTGTGCCAAATAAAGAGCATTCGCGGACAGTATTAATTTTTTGTTTTCATTTCGATTGCTTCGAGAAGCTTATGGTGAACATGCTCCATCGCAAAATACGTGTGAACGATGGTTTCGGCGTTTCAAAAGTGGTGATTTCGATGTTGCAGACAAGGAACACGGAAAACCGCCAAAAAGATACAAAGATGCAGAATTGCAAGCATTGCTAGATGAAGACGATGCACAAACACAAAAACAACTTGCAGAGCAATTAAGCGTTAGTCGACAAGCTGTTTTCAATCGCCTACGAGAAATGGGAAAGATTCAGAAGGTCGGCAGATGGATACTACATGAGTTGAACGAGAGACAGATGGAGAGGCGCAAAAACACATGTGAAATTTTGCTCGAACGATACAAAAGAAAGTCGTTTTTGCATCGTATCGTTACTGAGGATGAAAAGTTGGTGTATTTTGAGAATCCCAAGCGCAAAAGATCATGGGTAGATCCAGACGCACGATACACATCGACCGCAAGACCGAATCGCTTTGGCAGGAAGACGATGCTCTGTGTTTGGTGGGATTAGAAGGGTGTAGTCTATTATGAGCTGTTAAAGCCTGGTGAAACGGTTAATATCAAACGCTACCAACAACATTTGATTGATTTGAACCATTCGCTGCTCAAAAAACGACGAGAATATCAAAAAGGGCAACACAAGGTAATTTTTCTCCATGACAATTCTCCATCGCATACAGTAAAGCCGGTTCGCGACACATTGGAAGCACTCAGTTGGGAAGTGCTATCCCATGCGGCTTACTCACCAGATTTGGCTCCTTCCGATTACTACTTTTTTGCATCGATGGGTCACGCACTTGCTAAGCAGCGCTTTGGTTCGTACGAAAATGTGAAAAAATGGCTCGATGAATGGTTCACGGCAAAAGGGGAAGATTTTTACTGGCGTGGTATCCACAAATTGCCCGAAAGATGGGAAAAATGTTTAACTAGCGATGGAGCATACTTTGAGTAAACCACTTCTTATCATTCTTCCAAATTTAATGTGTTTTTTTTTTCGAAAAAAAATCCGCATTTCATACTTGTACACCTGCTATATATAAGAAAAACAAAAGCTTAAGTTAATCGGTCCGACCTTGCTGAAATGATGCTACAAGTTTGTATTCGTTTGTAATATATTTCGAAGGAACACGGCCGCAACGGTATAACATAGCCTACGAATGCTAAAAAGTAATAAGTAGAAAACCAAAAAAAAAAAAATTAAAACCATGACGCGATCGAAATGTAACGGGTATCGGAGCGCGATTGAACCACAAAAGTTAGGAACAAGGGTTTAGAATTAAGTAGAGAGTAATATAATATTCTCACTGAATTTTCGGTAGAATAGCCTATTAGTGTTTTAAAGGATGTATTTAATAAGATAGCTTCCAAAAAACGCAGAGTTAGAATAGGAAAAATGTTGCTTATAGTAAATCAGGAAAATTATATAACCTCTGAATAAACTTATACTTTTGAAGGATAAAAGGAAGAGAAAAGATGGTAAAAAAAACTATTATGCTTTCGTTAAAGATAAATTTGAACGAGATACCGTTATCCGTACAAAATAATAAGTAAGATTTCCCATGTGGAGGGAAATTTCCTAAGGAAATTAAATCGTTGAAGAAGTGACTTTTGGCACATTTGGTATAATTAAACAGTAAAAGATAGACATCCTCGACAAAATTAAAAAAACAGTGAGTACCGCAATGCATCCTATATGCAAACAACTAATGTACAAATCTGAAAAGTGATTCCACGGGACGGATCTAAACATAAACTGTATGATAATAATGTTTGTACCAACGACGCGATCGTTTAAACAGCTGACCCATACAAATGGAGTTATTATCTTTTTTTTAGTTTTGTGAAACAAGTCCGAAGATGGAGTAAAAGGGCAAACTGCTCTCTCATTCGAGCTGATACTACGATGGCTCGGTGCGAGCTTTAAAACGCCATTCTCCAAAGTTATATTAAGATAATTAAATTTTATATCTTAAATGAAGGTGTGACGTCTGTCATTTAATGTTACTAAATTTCAACGTAGTAAGGCTACTTAGACTGTCGCTGTTACGTATTTCCACCAGTAATATCAGCTTGAAGAATGCCACTTTTTCAATTTCTAATAGCCATCTACCTGTTATAATTCTCCTAGCTATTATAACTATTATTACATGTATTTTTATAATACCTACGTTATCTTCGCTGGGGTGAAAAATACATGATAGAATCATTGTTTATCCGTGTATGTTTGTGCGAATTTCACACGGCTGTATACATGGATGTATGAGTGTAAGATTGTGGACAAAAACAATGGAACCGATATATAGATGTTTGGTGTACACAGGACTGTATGTATTCTATTAAGTTTATATGGCGACCTTTAGACATGGCTGTTTGCGAATAAATGTGTGTACACCGGAATATATGTTACTATACACGATTAGTTTAATGGATCTAATTATTAATTGCATAGATATGAACACTTAATATATTATGCTAAATTGGACAAAACATAAAAAATATAAAAAAAAACCGACTGGTTTTGAACTTTTTCGTTCATGATTACAGTGTGTGTAATACGTATAAATAAATGAAGAATAATTTTATTATTGATAAAAGTAGATAAATTAATATAGGTCGATAGTTTAAAATTAAAGTGAAAATGAAAAATAAAAATAGAATAAATTATTAACCGATTATTTTATATTAAATAACGGATTTTCTATTGAATGATTTATGTTTAGTGTTAAATTTTTATATTTCTGTATGTAGTAATTTTCTGCGAATTTTATATATTGAGTTTTTTTTGTTTTTTTTTGAAGTTTTTAATATACACAAATATTTAGAATAATCGAACACGTTTTTCGGTTATTAAATAATAAGCAAATGTTAAGTATTTTGTAAGTGCTGCATTCTAAGCTATATATTTCGAAATTATCATATTTGGCATATATATTATTATTGTTTGTAATTGTATTAGGAATATTTATATTATTTATATTGTGTAATGTTTGTTGTATGTGTTCCTATTTGTACTGTAAGCTATACGAATTCTATTTATTTTAAATAATTTCGCAATTTTGTATATCCGAGGATTTATAAATGTAAATTTTAATCATTCTTTCGATGGCGGACTGGAAATAGAATCGTTTTTAACTAGATTGCAGTTATTAGCTACATTTAAAGCTGAGAAAACTATTTCCGACCAGGGGAGAATCACCTGTGTTGTAGTTTAATATATTCTTTTGCTATAATAAATATGATAATATACCATTCGCCGGAAGTTGTATATGAGTTCTATTCTCCCAAGAGACGGAAGCATAAAAAAAACAATTGGTAAGTTTCTACATCAAATCAAATCAGTTCATTCTGCTCCTTTATAGTTCATATTGATGCATACGAGACCGCTATTTTATAGTTCGTTTCTAGTTTACCCGAATGACGAATGATTATCGATAAATTTATTTTATATTTTACTAGAAGTTAAATAAAAATAAGAAATCATAATGTAAAAACTGTAAGTTTCATTTTTAGTCATTTCTTTTATTATCAGTGAAAATCACATGTGTAGGTTTGGTTTTTGGTTCGTTTTTTATTTATTTTTTATCCTTTTTATTTAAATTATATAACTATTTAAATTGCAAATCTGTATAAGTATTTTTATTTACTGGCCGTTATTCCAATTAAAAAAAAAGAAAACAAAACTAGTCGCCATCTGTTACCGCTGTTTAACTGTTTTATATTCCGCTCATTTGCATTCCAGTTGTGTAGGCCTTCATTTAACAATTTGATTAGATTTGCGAGGAAATAAATTGAGTTTTTCAGCACCGTGTTCTTCTGTGTTTCAGGTTAAATTCATTTTTACGGACTTCGCTGTTTTAAATGTTTTTTTCTTTAATTCGTTTGCCTATTTTCACGTTATTTTTTTTTATGAAGCACGCGCGAAAATAGGAAAATGAATTTAAGAAAAAAGCATTTAAAACAACGAAATCTGTAAAAATGAATCTAACCTGAAGAAATCCGGGAGAACACGATGTCGAATATAAAACGGAATCATTTTCGTTGTATAACTTTGACCATAAATCATTCAAAAGCGTTTGTTAATCGGGTTACCGAGGTTCACCCCCAATATCATGAAATGTTTATGGCGTAAAGCCTTGGGGGAAGTAAAATTCTGATAAGGAACAATTTTTCTTCCTTTCATATTGCGCAATTTGGGTCTTTTCCCATAAAATCAACTAAAAATGAACTACGAAAAATGAACTACGAAAAATGAACTAAATGGGGGGACTAATTGTAAGAGAAAAGGCCCTGCAATTTTACTTCACACAGCGCGAGTGCCATATTTCCGATGGATATATGTGAATTTATCAACATCATCACAGAAATTCTTTCAGTTTATTAAGCTATGTTTAATCTGTTCAATGTTTCGTGTCTTTAAAATTACTACTATTCATAGTCCGAGTTACTTCACTCATTACGAATAGTGGAAAAAATGAACGAATCAAAAATTACGACCAAAAATGAATTGATGTGACTGACGTAATCGTTTACAAAAAACGTATAGTGTTGTACGGAAGTACGTGGTAACATGTATTTATCTTTTGCCTACTGCAGAGCACGAGTGTATTCGCGTACAACGAAAATATACAACGAAAATATACAACATGATGTTCAAACAGTTTCTTATCTAAATTTATATTTATTTAAACTAAGTAAAGGCCGATGACGACTGAAGTGAGATATGTTGGAACGTGTTTCTACTGCGTCAATGTAATGTCTAAGGTTTTAGCTGTTACAAACGATGTTAGTAAATGTCCCCCAGTTCGTATTGACTTTTTTAGTTTACATCCCTACATACAGTTTTATCATTGTTTACTTCATTGCTAGTTTCATCGCTATATGATGAACTATCGGCAAATTTATGTTATTTTCTTACTGAAAATTGAACAAAAATATGAAATCACGACTTGAAAATTGTAATTCTGGTGTTTTTTTTGTTTTTTTTTCATTATTTTTAGTAAAAATTGCGTTTTGGTTTCTGTTTTTTTTTTTTTTTTTTTTTTATTTTATTTAACATTGGGTAATTATTTAAATTGGATATCCATATAAATAATTTGATTTACTGGCCTTTAGCCCAATTTGAAAAAAAATGAAAAATACCGGTTGCCACTGTTACTGTCACGCAACTGTTATTATATTCCACTCATTTGCATTCCAGTTGAAAACATAAAATTTTTCAACGCCACCACAGAAATGTATCCGGCTTATTTAAATTTAGTCTATTCAAAACACCGTGTTTTTTAAAATGACTACACTTCTTATTTATTGTACATTATTTTAACATTAGTTTTATAATTTTCTCTGCTTTTTTACGTCACATTCATTTCTGATCGTAATTTTCGTTCGTTCATTTTCCTGTTATTCATAGTTTATATGCTAGTTCACACACTATGAATAACAGCAAAAATGAACCAACTAAAATTTCGACCAAAAATGAACTAGGAAGACTCACGCGGTCGCTTACATCTTTACGAATGGAATAATGAGATAAAAAATGTTATACTTATTATAATAATTACAACTATTACAAAACCAAGAAACAAGATAAGGAACGAATACTGATAACAATGCTTCAAAACACCAGTCAGTAAAATTCAAAATGAACCTAAGTCATTCGATACATTTTTGTCGAGTAAATAACGAAGTATATTATTATTATTATTATTATTATTCGTTGTTCGTATTAAAAAAAATTCTAGTTACTTTATGGTTTGCGCAGTAATTTTCAATTTATCACACACTTAATGCTGCAATTCGAGAATTTCATTAAGAACTTTCTCGAGAAACTTCCGTTATATGCACAAAATTGGAAATCATAAAATTTTATGACATTTCTCCGTTACCATTTCTATTTCACAGTTTTCTGTAACAGACAAAGCTAAATTAATTTAATCCTGCACTGCCAAACTTGATTTTTATCGGTCGCTGCCAACAACATACGCCTCTGAAGCGTACATGCGCGATTAGAATTTAAATTCCAAGGGATTAGAGTATTTTTATGAATTCCGTCGTTCTAAAATTTATATAGCATCATCTAGATTTTGTTTTTTAAATAAATATTTAACGAAATGATATATAACTCTCAACGGAATAGATACAAATGTGCAACTATTACGAACATGACGCAGTAAGTATATGCAAAAATAACATTTCTTCTAATACTTTCTAAACCAGTAATCAGATATCCTATTATTCACAGTTTTATCAAATGCATATTTATTATTATTATTAGATAACATTAAGAAATTTTCTTCACAACATCGTACATAAATTTTACGACGGTGGTTTGACAATTGTGCCATTGCATTTTGGACATTCGCTTCTTACTGTGATAACAATAGGTACAATATTGCCTGCTCGATGATTCATTTTTCTGCACCAACGGAGGAGCTTCTATTTCTGGAATTTTTAAAAATTTTTGAATGATTACCTTCAATTCATTCGGTATATTTGTAATTTTAACCGTTTTCGTAACCACGGGTTGAGAATTTGGTCAACAAAGCTGAGTATAAAGTCAAATCTGTTTATCGGCTTTGAAGCAGAATATTTTTTGAAAAAATATTTTATAAATATACGACATAAATATTGACAATAGTTATATTCAGCATATTATAAAAAAAAAATCTAACGGCCACCTTCTCGTCGCTTGTCCACAACTGATACTTTGGCAAAGTTGATCGAAGGTATCGATAGTTCCTTTGGTCGCCTTGTAATTTAATATGATCTTCGGCTTTCCATTTAAAGCGTTGATCGCATTTACATCGTGTAACGTCCTACAAAAGCGTAACTATTTTATTCAATTAACCTGCAATGCCAACAAACACGCTTCGTAGGCGTGTTAAAATTGACAGTGAATTACAACAATTTATCCCTCTGAGGCATGGTGACTTTTACAAAAAAAAAATAATTACTTACCAATGGAACACGAGCAAAAACTGCTTCCTTCACACACACACACACACACACACACACACACACACTTCACTGGTTACAGATATGAACGACAAGAACGATATTACGACATTTGGCTTAAAAATATTTAGTTTAATAACGATACATGCTTTAGAAGCGTTTGGTTGGCAATGCAAATAGATTTTACGACATTTTTTCGTTACGTTTTCTTGACGGACAAAATTCTGGATCGGTCCAACCATAAGATATATCCATGTAAAAAAAACAATAAAATACGAAGCTTAATGTTAGCAGATTAACGTGACGATATGGTCGAGCGCACATTGAGCTACGAGACCGGAATTCGAGTTTTGCAGTCTTTTACAGCTCATATTGAAATGCAGTTTTACGGCGAAGTTTGACAGAGCACTTGGTATTGCATTTTTGTATATTGATAAATCAAACATTTAAGTTTCGAGTGTAGTCTTGCGTGCAACACTAACGTTGCATATAACCATCGCTACGAACACCAGGTCTGTACAACTAAAATGTACCAATGGGTAGTCACGACTCTTGGGATATATATGTACATACTATATATGTAACGACCAGTCAGAGGGGAAGTGTTTGAGAGTTGGAATTTTAAAGCAGGGGAAACTCGGCCGGTCTCATTGGGAGTTTGGTGAATTTTCTGTCGTCAGTAAACCGAAATCGGGAGCCGGGTGCTTTCAGATCCACTACAATGTTTGAGTTATCCAGATGGTCACATCTCTAACGGGGTAATCGGATAGAGAGAGAATCTTGATGCTGATGTAAAATGAGTTATAAGCTATTAATGCTATAGGTCTTTATATTTTGATGCGATACCCAAATTCGTCAAATCATTTATTTAACTTGTTCGCGTTCTGAACGACGGTTACGAATGAAAACGTACGTTGTTTATCACTTGATAAGTGCTAATTTGTTGATTATTTATATTTCACGCGCTTACTGTTCTAGTCTAGTTTTTGGAATCTATTTTCCTAAACAGACTCTTTCCTGAAGACCTGAACAAAATTCTCTGTTCGGTATGGTGACTGGTGTACATTAAATTAAAAATTTATATTGTGCAGGAGCTTCTTAAATAATCTTGTGATCGTCGTGTACAGATGGCGCGTGTTTGTATCTCTGATTCCGGCTACTTCCTTTTAATTAATGTTTCAATCACGGGTTCAGCTTCGCCGTATTTCGATGTTTGCTTGATCTTTCTGTTGTAATTCCTTCAAGAACCATATCAGGATGTTGATTACTAACGAGCGACCAGATTGTAGCCTTCACTAGCGTTATTTGCCGTGTCAGTGTTATCTGGCGTCGCCTTCAAATCTCTGTTGCTATTATTCTGGAATGATCGCTCGTCATTTTAACCTTAGGTTTCGTGGAAAAATTTCAAAAGTTGTTTTGTCGGCAAAACATATATTCCAGGAAACGTATATTCCGCAGAAAGGGTTTGAGAAAATGTTAGTTTGAGAGAAAATATTTTCGGCCAAGTAGTTTAGGAAATGAACAGTGGAGTTAATTCGGGAAATTTAAATTCGATCTTTCGGGAAAATTTTTAAATTGAGAATTTCGCTGAACTATCCGGGAATCGTTTTTAGAACTTGAAATTTCTTAGAAAATATAGCCTCCTGAATATACACATTCGATTGATTTCGAGCAAAAGATTTACTAATGATTAACGCGTATGAAAAGAGCCTGATTAAAATTGGCTAACAATTTTTACATAATTTCGGATGTTTCAGTTTTGATTAGAATTTTTTCGTGTTCGATCGAGGAAAAGTTATACACTTTGCTGCGCACGCTTGAAATTTATTCGTGAATTAATAAGCACCTATTTCCATCTACGTGCTTCTACTTTTCACTTCGTCAAGTTTATGTTTCAGCGGTCACGTTACACTTTAATAGCATAAGCGCTTCAACAGAGTACAATAATCGTTTGTATGAATTTTTTAATTTTAATTAATAATGTTTAGGTATAGGCCGGTTTACTGGAGGAATTAATAAAAATGTTGCAACTACCGTCTGCATAATTTAACGGACTTATTACGTGAGTTCGTATTATTCCGTCAATTCTCAAATTACCTTCGTCCATTCGTCTATCTTCTCATTTAGAGTTTTATCTAACTTGTTTAAAATTAAATTAACTGCTTTTCCCCTTTATTTATTTCTTTTTATTAGTTTTTGTTTTTTAACCATCCAACAACCCCTCTGAAAGTTAATAATATTTAATTACTTTGTTATTAATAAAATGTTTTTTTTAAAAAAAAAAAAATACCGACTTCCAGATTTATCATAAAAATTTAATAAAAACGCACGAAAAATTAAAAAATAATTATTCAATGAAAAATATATTTCAGAGTGATATTATATTGTAATTCTTATACAATATTAATACTTTTTTTTTTTTTTCCTACCTTGGGCCCAATATTAATTAGAGTCGGCATCAAATTCATATTAAAATAATAATTAATAACCTGCATTAAGTATTCATTAAATTGCTCCTAGATATTGTAATATGAATTTGATGCCGACTCTAATTAAGGAATTAATGTTGTATAAGAATTACGATAATATCACCACTTAAGGTATATTACTCTGAAATAAATTTTTTATCGAATAATAAGTATTAATGCTGTATAAGAATTACGATAATATAACTCCAAGTTATATCACTTTGAAACATATTTTCTTATCGGGAGTAATAATTATTTTTAAATTTTCAGTGCGTCTTTATTAAATTTTTATAATAAATCTGGAAGTCGGTATTTTTTTTAAAAAAACATTTCATTTTACAATTTTTAGCGTTGTACTTGAATTTTTTTTTTGCTAAAAATCAACTTTTTTCTTATGTTATTCTCCAGATTTTTTGCTTAAACAAAGAAAAAAAAAAGGCGATTTCTTTAGTTTAAACTGCTTTTTCACGGAATAACATTAAAAGCTACATTTCCATGGTAATTTGGCAGGTTTATGAAATCAATCGCCTCTCTTATACTAATAAAAAATATGAAGAAAAAAAAATTATCTAAAGGGGCCATATTTTTCAGGTTTTTTGAAAAATTCTCGGTTATATTTACCGATTTTCATCAGTACTCACATGGTCTGAGAGGTACATTTTCTAATAGATAAAGAATCTTTCCCCCCCCCCCTTAAATCGGTCCATTTAAAGTTATGCACGAATAAACATAAAAAAAAACAACACGCGATGAACGTGTAACAGTCTTTGTTTTGGAAGTCGGTAACAAAGTTACATTTGTGTGCTGTAATGGCCATAGTAGTTACACAGAGCGCATACAATTTAAGGGAGAAAAAAAAAAGTTACATTTCCATGGTAATTTAGTAAATTGATATTATTTTGAATCAATCGCCTCCGTTATACTAATAAAAAATAAGAAGAAAAAAAATTATCCAAAGGGACCACATTTTTTTACGCTTTTTTTTTTTTGGTATAACAGAGGCGCTTAAAATGCTATCAATTTGCAAAATTACCATGGAAATGTAAGTTTGTTAGCGACTTCCAAACAGAAGAAGGTTTCTTCACGTTCGTCCTGCTTTTTTTTTGTACGTTTGTTCGCCTATAAATTATATATTCATACGGACCGATTTAGAATTACGTTGTAAATTTTGATCATTTTAAAACGAAGTATAGAAGAGAAAGAGACAGAAATGTAAGTAAGAGGGGTCGTACAGCCCCTTGCGAGGCCAAAATGGCCGAGTTATGTTATATATTATTTTATATTATTAATCAGTTGTAATTACACACGATGACGGAGAATAATTTGAACATTTACTTTTTTATTCCCCTTGCGAAATATCATTTTTTCTGTCGTTCTATTTATCATTTTTTCGTTTCCTGGGGAAAATTGAAAAGTTTCACGATTGGAAACGCACTTGTAGAAGTCGAAGAAGGGATGCGCTTCGAGAGAATAAAACGAATGTGCTATATAAAGCGTTCCTCGATAAGTGATAAGTTCATTGAACACCAACAGCACATAGGCTACTACTTTGTTCCATCTATTGCTGTCGCTTCACGAAGTAATCATTTTCTTCCTCTTATTTCTCTGCAGGATACATTTTTCCATTTTATTTTTTTCCGAGACAGCAATTTGTATATATCGACTGCGAACAGTTTAAAATCGGAGAGCCTCTCCTCAAAAGTTTAATCTTCTTTCTTACTTTGCGTTTGAATGGGAAATTTTAAAAGTTGTTCAAAACTGTCAACCTACTAGGATGTAACTAAAACGAACGGCTCTTTCAAAATAATTAGATTTGAATAAGAACTTTCACAATCTATCAGATATTTCTTAAAAGTTGTAAATGGGTCTACATTTTATTACGCTTTATTTTACACGTATGTTATATGGTTATAGAAAAATGATTTTTATTATAATAAATCACTAAACTCGATACCGTAACTAATTGTAAGTTATAGAATGATCGTCGTCAGCAGTGGGAAGGCTAAAATAGTTTTGATGTTATGAAATTGACGGTTTTTTTCTTTTAAACAAATTGATTTAAAAATTCTATTTTTTTCTTTATTTTCTTCCTTATTTTTTTCTTTTTTTTTTTTTTTTTTTAAATAATCTTTTATTTTGGAATGGAACAGATTATATAGATACACGCGTAAAATACGATTATTTTCTTTTGGTTTCAATGGTTAGAGCCAGTTTCAAAGATCAAAATAATTTAACGCACTGAATAATCAGTGTTTATATCAAAAAATTTAATCCGTATATATTCGCATTATCAATTTTTGAAAATCGATATAATTCTACAGATGTCTTGACCGCCGATTTGCTGATCACTTAATTAAAGGTAAATTGGTAAATTGATGATGTATAAATATGTTCTTAAAAAAACTTTCAGTTATACGACGGTGAGCATTTTATAGCTTTGTTACAGTGATTTATTCTAGTAAAAATCATTTTTCTATTAACTATTAACGTACATCAGAAATAAAATGTAGTAAAAGGTAACGAAGAAGGTCATTTACTATTTTCAAGAAATATTGGATTGTAAAAGTTCTTATTTAAATCTAATTATTTTAGGAAAGTCGTTTGTTTGTGCGTTACTTTAAAATTTTTTAAGTCGTTTTCCCTAGGTGAAATATACAAATGTCTAAATTAAGCTCCAGCCAGAGAAGCCCTTGCATTGAATAAAATAAATGGAGAAATTTCACCGAAAGGCTACTGTTCTTCGCTGCATATTCAACGCGCTATTTTACAAACGTGTTATTTTCCAAAGTGTGGAAAAATCGGTTACACTAACAGTCTTCATAACAAACCTCACTTCGTCTTTGTTGACAGTTTATTGTCTAAAATCTGAAAAATATTCTGAATTATCAGTTTGGATTTGGAGCGCAACATTCCACTATTTAACAGTAAACTGCTAGACGCTGTCTAGTTATATAGTTTTGTGGAAAAAAGGGGTATGTTTTGCTATTTTTCTGGTGGGGACTCAGGAGATTTCGATCGAGTTTTATGCTTAGGGCTCTTGTATGATCAAAAATGGATTTTTCCAACATATATATATATATATGTATATATACTTTATTTTTTTCATCCTTATCTACAGAATCGGACTAATCTGCTCGGACCAGTTCAGTACTCTATACTTCTGATCTGCCGATATGAAATCAAACCACCATGTAAGCTACGAAAATGAGATATGGTTATATTAGCTTTGAATGACAATCTGATTTATGTAAGTAGAGCCGTTCAAAGCCACATCGGTGAATTAGATTAAGAATTGAAGGTTTAAATGTAGCGAGAAAAGGTGTCAATATATACGACTTTTATAAATTAATTTATCGCACGTTTTAAACTAAAAAAAAAACTACGCAAAAATGAAGCAAACGGATACAATTTTATGTATTTCGATCATTAATTTACGTAATATTTTGCACAAACTAGGATTAAACCGAGAGGACTGTGGTCATGAAAATATATTTTCCGTAATAACAACTTTTTCTTTTCACTTGTCTATGCGAAAAGTCTCAAATATTATTTTCGCGGCTATTATTACCATTATTTTTTTATTTTATTTTTATAATTCGGTTTTTTAAAGTGAGAATTAAATTCGCTGCGTATGGAAGTATGAATTATTGAATGGTTCGGGGATATAATTATCAGTATGATGAGTAGTTGTGAAGGTCGCACTTGGCCCTACAAACAAAGAGCTGTAGAGCAATGTCTTATCCATAAAGAAATACAGGTGTCAATTGAAAGTTAAATATAATATATATGTATATATATGCCTGCATGATCGAAGTGAAAAATAACGATATTAATTCTAAATAATAAAAACGTCCTAATAAATTAAACATTAATTTTAAACGCTCGATTAAAAAATGCCGAATAGTTTCGAATATTATACAAATTCGTATTCATTGATGACATTATTTCTCCTATTTACATTGAACAACGTAGACGGACATTTTTTCGCAAAAGGGCTTGATTGGTAGCAGCGGAATATCTTTGGTTAAAAAGGAAGAGGTGAATTGCGAAACTTATCTACCGGCATATTCAGCGAGATCCTCCGGAAATGATCCATTTTATTAATAGTATCACGATAATAATAAAACTAATGTAATTTAAATTTTTCTTAAAATTCCGAATTTCTTCATATTTTTGCGCGAATAGAAATTTCTCGAAATTTTCAAAAAAAAAAAAAAAAATTATATATATATATATTAAAATTTTCGTGACAAAAGTTTTGACAACTAAAACATACTTCTGAAACTTCATTAACTATGAATATGAGGACGTTCAACAAACTAGCCGGTATTTACTAATAACTAAGTACAAATATGTACATAGGAATACAATATTATGTATTTGTGTATTTCCTTGTCGTTAATTGTAAAACCAAAGTGAAGGGAATAAAACAAACTAAAATACTGATATTTGCTTTGTTAGTTTAATTTTCGATTAAACATTTCCGGGTGTTGTTCAGTCGCTAAGAAAGTAGTGAACCGAATTCGATAAACTGAGTTCATCTTTTTACAGATTAAAAAAAAAAAAAAAAAAAAATAGAAATATTTGAAAAATCAGACTTCGAATTTGATTTATAAATAAATATATATTTCTCACATATACATATACAACGGTAAAAAAATATATGTGAAAGCAATGGAACAATAAAGAAAATTCATAAAAATTGCTTTCTTTTTTCATCTTTAGTGACTTACATACATAACCTAAAAAAAAATTAAGCTGCAAATTGAATTAGCACCAGCAAGAGCAGTGAGCGTGATAATTTTCACCAAGTTACACCCGCTTGTTACGAATTTTCTCAAACGAGAATTTAAATTTCAACTCAGAATAGTGTTATCTTCAACGTTAAGGGATGAATTTGTTGATTTTAAAGTTCTTGTCAGCAACTTTTCAAACAACGAAGAGACATATATGTATTATGCTTTCGGTCTTTGTTTAATTTCATAACGCAGTCACATCGCATCCAGTTTTCACCTTCACCCCTGTTCCCAACACTTAATATATACATATGTACACATATATATATAATATATATATATGTGTGTGTGTGTAAATGTGTAAAAATTAAGTTATAAAATTAGATGGAGACCAGAAGCTAAATGCGTATATGTGTCTTTATAGAATGACATAGAACAGTCTTAAAACCAACACTTAAGCTGATTACATACACATGACAGGTAACAGTACAGTTTTGCGTCCTAATAATATTAATTGTTACGTTGCATCGCTTTATTAATTACCTTCGTAGCAGACTCTTTTTCTTCTTTTTAGCGATTTGTCTCTGATGCGAGGTCTGCTTTTTGGATTAAAAGTCTTTAAATATTTCACGCGAGTGCTAGTTCGGGATCTATAATAGTGCTTTTGATGTCTACTGTAATAATGTCTGCTCATCTTCACCTTGATCTCGCAACTAGTCTTTTGCCTTATACTTGTACTGCTTACGTTGCAGAAGTTACTGATTTGTTACTATCTTTCTATATGGCGTACTTCCTTAGACCAGCACAGTTTATGGAGTATGGGAGCTACTTTCATTTTTTTCATTTTAAATACGATCTAATAAACAGATTCTCAATGACCAGCTACGCATTCACATTTCCATTGCGTACAGTGCTCGTTCTTCCTGCTTGGCAACAGGCTAGCATTTCCTGTCATATAACACAACCAGGTGAACTACCGAACAGTAACTTTCGATTTCAGACAAATTTGTAATAATGTCTGCTCATCTTCACCTTGATCTCGCAACTAGTCTTTTGCCTTATACTTGTACTGCTTACGTTGCAGAAGTTACTGATTTGTTACTATCTTTCTATATGGCGTACTTCCTTAGACCAGCACAGTTTATGGAGTATGGGAGCTACTTTCATTTTTTTCATTTTAAATACGATCTAATAAACAGATTCTCAATGACCAGCTACGCATTCACATTTCCATTGCGTACAGTGCTCGTTCTTCCTGCTTGGCAACAGGCTAGCATTTCCTGTCATATAACACAACCAGGTGAACTACCGAACAGTAACTTTCGATTTCAGACAAATTTGTAATAATGTCTGCTCATCTTCACCTTGATCTCGCAACTAGTCTTTTGCCTTATACTTGTACTGCTTACGTTGCAGAAGTTACTGATTTGTTACTATCTTTCTATATGGCGTACTTCCTTAGACCAGCACAGTTTATGGAGTATGGGAGCTACTTTCATTTTTTTCATTTTAAATACGATCTAATAAACAGATTCTCAATGACCAGCTACGCATTCACATTTCCATTGCGTACAGTGCTCGTTCTTCCTGCTTGGCAACAGGCTAGCATTTCCTGTCATATAACACAACCAGGTGAACTACCGAACAGTAACTTTCGATTTCAGACAAATTTGTAATAATGTCTGCTCATCTTCACCTTGATCTCGCAACTAGTCTTTTGCCTTATACTTGGACTGCTTACGTTGCAGAAGTTACTGATTTGTTACTATCTTTCTATATGGCGTACTTCCTTAGACCAGCACAGTTTATGGAGTATGGGAGCTACTTTCATTTTTTTCATTTTAAATACGATCTAATAAACAGATTCTCAATGACCAGCTACGCATTCACATTTCCATTGCGTACAGTGCTCGTTCTTCCTGCTTGGCAACAGGCTAGCATTTCCTGTCATATAACACAACCAGGTGAACTACCGAACAGTAACTTTCGATTTCAGACAAATTTGTAATAATGTCTGCTCATCTTCACCTTGATCTCGCAACTAGTCTTTTGCCTTATACTTGTACTGCTTACGTTGCAGAAGTTACTGATTTGTTACTATCTTTCTATATGGCGTACTTCCTTAGACCAGCACAGTTTATGGAGTATGGGAGCTACTTTCATTTTTTTCATTTTAAATACGATCTAATAAACAGATTCTCAATGACCAGCTACGCATTCACATTTCCATTGCGTACAGTGCTCGTTCTTCCTGCTTGGCAACAGGCTAGCATTTCCTGTCATATAACACAACCAGGTGAACTACCGAACAGTAACTTTCGATTTCAGACAAATTTGTAATAATGTCTGCTCATCTTCACCTTGATCTCGCAACTAGTCTTTTGCCTTATACTTGGACTGCTTACGTTGCAGAAGTTACTGATTTGTTACTATCTTTCTATATGGCGTACTTCCTTAGACCAGCACAGTTTATGGAGTATGGGAGCTACTTTCATTTTTTTCATTTTAAATACGATCTAATAAACAGATTCTCAATGACCAGCTACGCATTCACATTTCCATTGCGTACAGTGCTCGTTCTTCCTGCTTGGCAACAGGCTAGCATTTCCTGTCATATAACACAACCAGGTGAACTACCGAACAGTAACTTTCGATTTCAGACAAATTTGTAATAATGTCTGCTCATCTTCACCTTGATCTCGCAACTAGTCTTTTGCCTTATACTTGTACTGCTTACGTTGCAGAAGTTACTGATTTGTTACTATCTTTCTATATGGCGTACTTCCTTAGACCAGCACAGTTTATGGAGTATGGGAGCTACTTTCATTTTTTTCATTTTAAATACGATCTAATAAACAGATTCTCAATGACCAGCTACGCATTCACATTTCCATTGCGTACAGTGCTCGTTCTTCCTGCTTGGCAACAGGCTAGCATTTCCTGTCATATAACACAACCAGGTGAACTACCGAACAGTAACTTTCGATTTCAGACAAATTTGTAATAATGTCTGCTCATCTTCACCTTGATCTCGCAACTAGTCTTTTGCCTTATACTTGTACTGCTTACGTTGCAGAAGTTACTGATTTGTTACTATCTTTCTATATGGCGTACTTCCTTAGACCAGCACAGTTTATGGAGTATGGGAGCTACTTTCATTTTTTTCATTTTAAATACGATCTAATAAACAGATTCTCAATGACCAGCTACGCATTCACATTTCCATTGCGTACAGTGCTCGTTCTTCCTGCTTGGCAACAGGCTAGCATTTCCTGTCATATAACACAACCAGGTGAACTACCGAACAGTAACTTTCGATTTCAGACAAATTTGTAATAATGTCTGCTCATCTTCACCTTGATCTCGCAACTAGTCTTTTGCCTTATACTTGTACTGCTTACGTTGCAGAAGTTACTGATTTGTTACTATCTTTCTATATGGCGTACTTCCTTAGACCAGCACAGTTTATGGAGTATGGGAGCTACTTTCATTTTTTTCATTTTAAATACGATCTAATAAACAGATTCTCAATGACCAGCTACGCATTCACATTTCCATTGCGTACAGTGCTCGTTCTTCCTGCTTGGCAACAGGCTAGCATTTCCTGTCATATAACACAACCAGGTGAACTACCGAACAGTAACTTTCGATTTCAGACAAATTTGTAATAATGTCTGCTCATCTTCACCTTGATCTCGCAACTAGTCTTTTGCCTTATACTTGGACTGCTTACGTTGCAGAAGTTACTGATTTGTTACTATCTTTCTATATGGCGTACTTCCTTAGACCAGCACAGTTTATGGAGTATGGGAGCTACTTTCATTTTTTTCATTTTAAATACGATCTAATAAACAGATTCTCAATGACCAGCTACGCATTCACATTTCCATTGCGTACAGTGCTCGTTCTTCCTGCTTGGCAACAGGCTAGCATTTCCTGTCATATAACACAACCAGGTGAACTACCGAACAGTAACTTTCGATTTCAGACAAATTTGTAATAATGTCTGCTCATCTTCACCTTGATCTCGCAACTAGTCTTTTGCCTTATACTTGTACTGCTTACGTTGCAGAAGTTACTGATTTGTTACTATCTTTCTATATGGCGTACTTCCTTAGACCAGCACAGTTTATGGAGTATGGGAGCTACTTTCATTTTTTTCATTTTAAATACGATCTAATAAACAGATTCTCAATGACCAGCTAC
Organism: Icerya purchasi; assembly: GCA_039619475.1. Classification (NCBI taxonomy): domain Eukaryota; kingdom Metazoa; phylum Arthropoda; class Insecta; order Hemiptera; family Monophlebidae; genus Icerya; species Icerya purchasi. Next base: position 348,266,426 of record CM077116.1, on the reverse strand, counting down.
GCATTCACATTTCCATTGCGTACAGTGCTCGTTCTTCCTGCTTGGCAACAGGCTAGCATTTCCTGTCATATAACACAACCAGGTGAACTACCGAACAGTAACTTTCGATTTCAGACAAATTTGTAATAATGTCTGCTCATCTTCACCTTGATCTCGCAACTAGTCTTTTGCCTTATACTTGGACTGCTTACGTTGCAGAAGTTACTGATTTGTTACTATCTTTCTATATGGCGTACTTCCTTAGACCAGCACAGTTTATGGAGTATGGGAGCTACTTTCATTTTTTTCATTTTAAATACGATCTAATAAACAGATTCTCAATGACCAGCTACGCATTCACATTTCCATTGCGTACAGTGCTCGTTCTTCCTGCTTGGCAACAGGCTAGCATTTCCTGTCATATAACACAACCAGGTGAACTACCGAACAGTAACTTTCGATTTCAGACAAATTTGTAATAATGTCTGCTCATCTTCACCTTGATCTCGCAACTAGTCTTTTGCCTTATACTTGTACTGCTTACGTTGCAGAAGTTACTGATTTGTTACTATCTTTCTATATGGCGTACTTCCTTAGACCAGCACAGTTTATGGAGTATGGGAGCTACTTTCATTTTTTTCATTTTAAATACGATCTAATAAACAGATTCTCAATGACCAGCTACGCATTCACATTTCCATTGCGTACAGTGCTCGTTCTTCCTGCTTGGCAACAGGCTAGCATTTCCTGTCATATAACACAACCAGGTGAACTACCGAACAGTAACTTTCGATTTCAGACAAATTTGTAATAATGTCTGCTCATCTTCACCTTGATCTCGCAACTAGTCTTTTGCCTTATACTTGTACTGCTTACGTTGCAGAAGTTACTGATTTGTTACTATCTTTCTATATGGCGTACTTCCTTAGACCAGCACAGTTTATGGAGTATGGGAGCTACTTTCATTTTTTTCATTTTAAATACGATCTAATAAACAGATTCTCAATGACCAGCTACGCATTCACATTTCCATTGCGTACAGTGCTCGTTCTTCCTGCTTGGCAACAGGCTAGCATTTCCTGTCATATAACACAACCAGGTGAACTACCGAACAGTAACTTTCGATTTCAGACAAATTTGTAATAATGTCTGCTCATCTTCACCTTGATCTCGCAACTAGTCTTTTGCCTTATACTTGTACTGCTTACGTTGCAGAAGTTACTGATTTGTTACTATCTTTCTATATGGCGTACTTCCTTAGACCAGCACAGTTTATGGAGTATGGGAGCTACTTTCATTTTTTTCATTTTAAATACGATCTAATAAACAGATTCTCAATGACCAGCTACGCATTCACATTTCCATTGCGTACAGTGCTCGTTCTTCCTGCTTGGCAACAGGCTAGCATTTCCTGTCATATAACACAACCAGGTGAACTACCGAACAGTAACTTTCGATTTCAGACAAATTTGTAATAATGTCTGCTCATCTTCACCTTGATCTCGCAACTAGTCTTTTGCCTTATACTTGGACTGCTTACGTTGCAGAAGTTACTGATTTGTTACTATCTTTCTATATGGCGTACTTCCTTAGACCAGCACAGTTTATGGAGTATGGGAGCTACTTTCATTTTTTTCATTTTAAATACGATCTAATAAACAGATTCTCAATGACCAGCTACGCATTCACATTTCCATTGCGTACAGTGCTCGTTCTTCCTGCTTGGCAACAGGCTAGCATTTCCTGTCATATAACACAACCAGGTGAACTACCGAACAGTAACTTTCGATTTCAGACAAATTTGTAATAATGTCTGCTCATCTTCACCTTGATCTCGCAACTAGTCTTTTGCCTTATACTTGTACTGCTTACGTTGCAGAAGTTACTGATTTGTTACTATCTTTCTATATGGCGTACTTCCTTAGACCAGCACAGTTTATGGAGTATGGGAGCTACTTTCATTTTTTTCATTTTAAATACGATCTAATAAACAGATTCTCAATGACCAGCTACGCATTCACATTTCCATTGCGTACAGTGCTCGTTCTTCCTGCTTGGCAACAGGCTAGCATTTCCTGTCATATAACACAACCAGGTGAACTACCGAACAGTAACTTTCGATTTCAGACAAATTTGTAATAATGTCTGCTCATCTTCACCTTGATCTCGCAACTAGTCTTTTGCCTTATACTTGTACTGCTTACGTTGCAGAAGTTACTGATTTGTTACTATCTTTCTATATGGCGTACTTCCTTAGACCAGCACAGTTTATGGAGTATGGGAGCTACTTTCATTTTTTTCATTTTAAATACGATCTAATAAACAGATTCTCAATGACCAGCTACGCATTCACATTTCCATTGCGTACAGTGCTCGTTCTTCCTGCTTGGCAACAGGCTAGCATTTCCTGTCATATAACACAACCAGGTGAACTACCGAACAGTAACTTTCGATTTCAGACAAATTTGTAATAATGTCTGCTCATCTTCACCTTGATCTCGCAACTAGTCTTTTGCCTTATACTTGTACTGCTTACGTTGCAGAAGTTACTGATTTGTTACTATCTTTCTATATGGCGTACTTCCTTAGACCAGCACAGTTTATGGAGTATGGGAGCTACTTTCATTTTTTTCATTTTAAATACGATCTAATAAACAGATTCTCAATGACCAGCTACGCATTCACATTTCCATTGCGTACAGTGCTCGTTCTTCCTGCTTGGCAACAGGCTAGCATTTCCTGTCATATAACACAACCAGGTGAACTACCGAACAGTAACTTTCGATTTCAGACAAATTTGTAATAATGTCTGCTCATCTTCACCTTGATCTCGCAACTAGTCTTTTGCCTTATACTTGTACTGCTTACGTTGCAGAAGTTACTGATTTGTTACTATCTTTCTATATGGCGTACTTCCTTAGACCAGCACAGTTTATGGAGTATGGGAGCTACTTTCATTTTTTTCATTTTAAATACGATCTAATAAACAGATTCTCAATGACCAGCTACGCATTCACATTTCCATTGCGTACAGTGCTCGTTCTTCCTGCTTGGCAACAGGCTAGCATTTCCTGTCATATAACACAACCAGGTGAACTACCGAACAGTAACTTTCGATTTCAGACAAATTTGTAATAATGTCTGCTCATCTTCACCTTGATCTCGCAACTAGTCTTTTGCCTTATACTTGTACTGCTTACGTTGCAGAAGTTACTGATTTGTTACTATCTTTCTATATGGCGTACTTCCTTAGACCAGCACAGTTTATGGAGTATGGGAGCTACTTTCATTTTTTTCATTTTAAATACGATCTAATAAACAGATTCTCAATGACCAGCTACGCATTCACATTTCCATTGCGTACAGTGCTCGTTCTTCCTGCTTGGCAACAGGCTAGCATTTCCTGTCATATAACACAACCAGGTGAACTACCGAACAGTAACTTTCGATTTCAGACAAATTTGTAATAATGTCTGCTCATCTTCACCTTGATCTCGCAACTAGTCTTTTGCCTTATACTTGTACTGCTTACGTTGCAGAAGTTACTGATTTGTTACTATCTTTCTATATGGCGTACTTCCTTAGACCAGCACAGTTTATGGAGTATGGGAGCTACTTTCATTTTTTTCATTTTAAATACGATCTAATAAACAGATTCTCAATGACCAGCTACGCATTCACATTTCCATTGCGTACAGTGCTCGTTCTTCCTGCTTGGCAACAGGCTAGCATTTCCTGTCATATAACACAACCAGGTGAACTACCGAACAGTAACTTTCGATTTCAGACAAATTTGTAATAATGTCTGCTCATCTTCACCTTGATCTCGCAACTAGTCTTTTGCCTTATACTTGTACTGCTTACGTTGCAGAAGTTACTGATTTGTTACTATCTTTCTATATGGCGTACTTCCTTAGACCAGCACAGTTTATGGAGTATGGGAGCTACTTTCATTTTTTTCATTTTAAATACGATCTAATAAACAGATTCTCAATGACCAGCTACGCATTCACATTTCCATTGCGTACAGTGCTCGTTCTTCCTGCTTGGCAACAGGCTAGCATTTCCTGTCATATAACACAACCAGGTGAACTACCGAACAGTAACTTTCGATTTCAGACAAATTTGTAATAATGTCTGCTCATCTTCACCTTGATCTCGCAACTAGTCTTTTGCCTTATACTTGTACTGCTTACGTTGCAGAAGTTACTGATTTGTTACTATCTTTCTATATGGCGTACTTCCTTAGACCAGCACAGTTTATGGAGTATGGGAGCTACTTTCATTTTTTTCATTTTAAATACGATCTAATAAACAGATTCTCAATGACCAGCTACGCATTCACATTTCCATTGCGTACAGTGCTCGTTCTTCCTGCTTGGCAACAGGCTAGCATTTCCTGTCATATAACACAACCAGGTGAACTACCGAACAGTAACTTTCGATTTCAGACAAATTTGTAATAATGTCTGCTCATCTTCACCTTGATCTCGCAACTAGTCTTTTGCCTTATACTTGTACTGCTTACGTTGCAGAAGTTACTGATTTGTTACTATCTTTCTATATGGCGTACTTCCTTAGACCAGCACAGTTTATGGAGTATGGGAGCTACTTTCATTTTTTTCATTTTAAATACGATCTAATAAACAGATTCTCAATGACCAGCTACGCATTCACATTTCCATTGCGTACAGTGCTCGTTCTTCCTGCTTGGCAACAGGCTAGCATTTCCTGTCATATAACACAACCAGGTGAACTACCGAACAGTAACTTTCGATTTCAGACAAATTAGCGCGTATTTATTACACAGAACCCTTGACATTGATTTCCGTATCATTCAATCGGTGTTAATGCGCTAGTAACTCTGCATTCTCTATGTAACCATTCAGCTTTATACAAAGATATTTAAAGGTGCTTGTTCGGGATATTAGTTTACTGCTGACGTTGATAGAACTCATCGTATTTAGGTCTATTGTCGCGTGCTCTGTTTTTTTAATATTTACTTTGAGCGCATATACATAACTGTATTCTATCTTTAAGTTTTTCTTTTGCTTTTGCAGGCATGTCATTTAATTTGGTTAGTTTACTTACAATAAATATGCGGCATAATTAGTTAAAGACGAATTATCGAAATATTTAATTGAAAAAATATTATTTTCATAATCGCGCAATGATGTAGCGTGCGTTTGAAGAAAAGTAATAAAAATACCGTTTATGCATGCGAATAAATAAAAAATTACGAAACTGAACGGAAGTTATTTAAATCAAACGTATAAAAGTAGAAATAATTTTAATTAAAAAAAAAGTGTAAATAAAAATAAAACATCAATTACTTACCGGTTTAAAAAATCCAACAAATGAAGAAGATAGTTGAAAGCTTTGAGAAAATTTTAAATCACTTTTGAAACACTTAAACACCAGAAAACGATGTGATCACGATGAAGAGCAAATTACAAGTGAGCGGCTTGTTCAGGATTACAACTATCCACCTTGACTTGGAATAGTGTCATGTGCAAAATGGGATGGGCTAAAACAAGCCTTAAATGGGCATATTTTAAAACGCCGTTAAGAATCGCTCTGATTTAACCTAGTGCCATGTGTAACATGACCAAAAAAATCGATTTCAGCTGGAGAAATTGCTCGTTTTCATCGCAATTTTTGGAAAAGGTACGTGAATGGGGTAAGTTAGCCCGCTGCAAAGGTTTTGCAATAACGGTATCTAATTTGGCGTGAGTTTCAGTGGGAGAGATTGCTTGCTTTCACCGTGATTCCTAGAAAAGGTACATGGATTGGTGTAAATTAGGCCGCTGCAAAGGTTAAGAAAATATAGGTCGGGGACCTTTTCCTGGAGAACAAGGTTTTCAGATTACGGTTTGGGGGTTGTACTAGATCGTGTTCAGATTAGCGGGACTGCGGGGGAACTTTTCGGGAGCTTTGGGGGAAATGGGGGACTGGGTGAATTTTGAACTCCGGGACAAGAATTAGGGTTACTTTTTGCCCTTGTATAAAGTACTTTGGTGAATTTTGGGGGTTTGGATTAGCGGGAGTCGCCAGTCTGCCTATTTATACACTACTGAGGCAGTTCCTTGTACTACCACAGCACTAATACTACACTAGCGCTTCTGCGTAATTGTTTAATTATTGAAGGGTGTAGTTCCTTGAACTACCATAAAATTCATGTTACATTAGCGTTCCTGCATCCTACGACAGTGAAAATTGTAACTATGTTCCAGGATATATGTTTATACATTACTAATGGGCGAAGAAATAGGGTTTTTTCTAAATAAACGAAAATTTGAAATGCAATTTTAATCAATTTTCACATAATTTTGATTTTTTAAAAGGGATAATTTAATGCAAACAAAATAAATACAATATTTATTTGTTTAAATTATAAATATAAATGTGTTACGTACATTTTTTTTACAAATAATTAATACTTCATAATTTATCTTAAAACGATAGCAGTTATAATAATACGTATTAACTTCGCAATCTATTCATTAGGTATTTCATTGTAGAATCGAGCATAATATCAAAAATGACAATAATACTTTTAAAAAAATAATAATTTCTACAATAAAAACATGGAACTATTAGAGCTATTAATAATTATGGATGATCAATGCAACAACTAAATGAAGGACCGTTGAGATTGTTTATCATTGTAAATTGTTTTCTAATTGCAACCCTCTCATTATCATAGTACCATGTTAACTTTTTGAGCGTTAGCGACTACCTATTCATACATGCCAGGTGTACAGATATAGGTAGTGTTCTAGGCAACTGTAATATGCAACGCGAGTGTAGACGCAAAATGACACTTGGAACTGATTGTAAATGTTTGATTTATCGAAAAACAAGTGCAGTCTTCTGTGTGTTTGCCTACCGCACATCAATTAGCATGCATATTGTCATTGCCTTGCACGTGATTATTAGCGGATAATTTAATTATTTACTTCATAATTTTTGTTGTCGCCTGTGATCGAACTCAAGACTTCTGTAACGGAAGCGGAGTGTTCTAGCAACCGGGCTACCGCCACGACTTGACCTATACGATTCATTAAGGAATGACAACGTTTATGGAGCAAGCTTTCACAACTTGAAAACACTTAAATTACGCTAAATCGTGACATGAAAAACTGAAGATAGTACTGACTGGAATTTACTGTGTTGTTGGTAACCAAACGAAGAATTTTTGAATATAAAAAACGATCTGTTTGACTAATAGGGTTAACATCGAACGAGGTAAAGATTGTTTTTAGGTTGATCTCTTAAAAATCTTGTTTTCTTTCATCAATGATTTTATCCATTAATAACGTATTTAAATAATAATTCAGGAACATTAAAAGTTATTTTTCGAATAATTTTTAATTGTATTTTAAAAATAAATAAAATTTAGAATTTGAAATAACAATATATATATATATATATATATATATATATATATATATATATATATATATATATAGATAGATTTTAGATTAAACGAGTTTCCAACAGTTGTTTGTTTATGCCATATTTTCGTTACTAGTCATCATTAAATTGTGCCATGACTGCAAAACAATTAGTCGAAAATCCACCATTATCATGCAACAACAATCGAACATTCAGTGAATCCGTTCCGTTTTATTGTAACATAACTAATTACCTTAACATTACATAAAATATTACACATAATAATTTTTCACGTTTGCCAACAGAACAGAAAAAAGAAAAATCGATTTTAACCATTTAACCGAAGAATAAGAGCCATTTAATCTCAAATTATTTACAGAATTTCTGAACAGTCGACTACCTTCGAGGCATAAAGTTATTACTAAGAGATCCAAAAAAAAAGTTTTAGCAGTCTCATACGTCAGTGATAATAGAATGATAACATTTCCGGCAAATAAAAATATCGCTAATGAATTAGTGCACTTACATACGAAGAAATATGACTGGAAGAATGTTTTTTTAAGGCCAGAAAACTACACACAACTTTTTGTAAAATAATCCTGTCGAACGTTAACTGATTAATTTCCGATAACGTTTTAGAAATTAAGGAAACAATTTACCGTAGACGCCATGTTTAAAAAATTAATCGTAAAACTTAACGTTTCGGAAAGCTTACACTTACCATGATCCGAAACGGCTTTTTAAAAAAAAACCTAAATCTTCAGTTAGCGTTATATATCTTCCTATAAAGAATACAACCCCATCATGAGGATTTAGGTGTTATAAATAAATAAAAGATTTATTAAAATATGTATAGAGCACGAAGTGAATAATATTAAATGAGTGTCCAGCTAACTGTCCTTACCTTGAAAAAATAAATTTAAGAAAAAAAGTTAAACAAAACAAATATAATGTACAGAATACGGAAAAAAATATAAAAAGACCCGTGACAATAACAATAAAACAGCAGTTAAAGAGTAAATCAATTATTTTCCAAGAATAGGTTTAAAATATTCTGAGAAATGGAGGAGCACTCGAACTAGAAAAGAGAGTGCTTGATTTCCTTGTGCTTATATTTCTTCTATTTACATTGTAAATAAGTCCTCGTGCCTTTGCCAATTTTGTTGACAAAATATGATAACTCATTTCACAGTTATAGAAGAATCTAGTATTCTAAAACTGACTTTTTCTAATACAAGGTAGTTCAGAAAAGTTATGCATAGAACTAATGTCAGTATAGATGAACACATTTAAGAGATGATTCGACAGTTTTTATTCTGGAACTATTGCAGCTTTTAATAGTTGATCTGCGAATGCTGAACCATGCAAAACTTGCATATGTGGGAATGGTTTTATGATAGATTTATATGTAATGAGTTTTTTATTAACGAAAATATGGGATTTTTATTAAAATTTGGATATGGAATAAAATAAGACTTTTTGAGTTTTGTAAGTTGCGTAATTAACTTGGATATTTTACACTTTTTTTAAATTTGACGTTATAAGGCAATGCGGGAAATGACCGGAGGTCTGTTTTAGTGATTAAGGCAGCTTTAGTTTTAGATGGATTGAGCTTTATTTCCTTTTTTTAACCGATTTCAAAAAAAAGAAGGAGGTTCTCGATTCGACTGTATTTTTTTTTCTTTTTTTCATGTGTGTTATCTCACAACTTTTTTCTAGGTGAACCGATTTTGATGATTCCTCTTTTATATGAAAGCTGGTACTTCTCATGCGGTCCCATTTAAATTTGATTAAGATCTGGTCAGTAGTTTTTGAGTTATCCTTAATAATGCTTGAGGTGTATTATGTGTGGACTTCTTTGCGGGGAGACAGATTTCATAGCCTCGTTATTTCAATCAACGATCTGTCGTCGTAATTGATTTTTAACAAGAAAAAAAAAATTCTAGTATAACGCTAAAAATTGTAAAATAAAATGTTTTTTTACAAAAAATAAATACCGACTTCAAGGTAATAAAAATGCACGAAAAAGTAAAAAATAATTATTCAATGAAAAATATATTTCAGAGTGATATTATTGTAATTCTTATACAATATTAATATTTTTTTTTTTTCCTACCCTGGGCTTAATATTAATTAGAGTCGGCATCAAATTCATATTAAAATAATAATTAATAATTGCATTAAGTATTCATTAAATTATTCCTAGATATTTTAATATGAATTTGATGCCGACTCTAATTAAGGTATTAATGTTGTATAAGAATTACGATAATGTCATCTTTAAGTGTTGTATCACTCTGATACATATTTTCTCATTGGGAGTAATTATTTTTTACTTTTTAGTGCATTTTTTATTACCTTGAAGTCGGTATTTATTTTTTGTAAAAAAACATTTTATTAAAATTATTTATCAACTATATAAAAATTGTTTTCCAACCGTTTTCGAATTGTAGAGATTCGAATGGATGAAGCATATATCGCTGTACCGTCAGTGTATAGCGCAAGCTTAACATTTTTAAGTTCGAGGAAGTAATTAAAGTAAAGAATAAAAAGGAGTAGACCTAGTACACTATACCCTGCTAGACATCAGCAAAAATTGCTTTTAACTGGAAAATCTTCTGTTAAATAAATAGCTATTAATATTTTTAATTAAATAATATGGAAATTTCTTGAGTACCATTTTATAAATTCTGATTTCGAAAAGGCCTTTTCTACATCGGTTTGCCACTACGTTTATTTATTTATTTTTTTTTTATTAAAATTTTTCAAACCGTGGTTAGACCCCGGGCCGTGTATAATATCTAGACTATTACGGCCCGAGAGTCTCCGGTTACAGGAATGCCCCTAATCCACTGTCCCTGACGAACTGGAAGACTGCACTTTGGTTCGCTTCTGAGTTTGAGAGAACATGGCTGAGGTTATCAAATCCGTGTCTCGTTCTGGAGGATTGGAATGCAGGGCAGTTTATGAGGATGTGCTCAACCGCCGGTGGCTCTTGTGCGCGACAGAAAGGACACGTGGTTGGAGGGTGAGCGCCTTCCAACAGGTAGTCGTGGGATAGTCGCGTGTGGCCCAGGCGTAAACGGTTGAGCGCGCGATGATAAACTCGTAAGGTCCCCTGGGGGGGGGGGGGCAACATGGCTCTACGGATTTCTTTATATTTTGGAGGTGGGATGGGGTGGAGATGTATTCTTGTTTCCACTGTTCCATTATTTGTATTTTTACAGCTTCTGATATTTGAGGGGGCCCAAGTATGCTTTGCGGACTGGGAGCTGTAATGGTTGATCGAGCTGCTGTGTTAACCCTTTCATTTCCTGGGATTCCCGCGTGACTTGGGACCCACAACACTACTAGATTATATCCCTTCGATTGTAGCCCCATGATGAGTGCCAAGATGTGGTTTGTTAACCCCCTCCCCGGGGTTCCCCCTCCTAACATCTTAGCCGCCACTAATGAATCTGTTATCAACAGGATGTCATGGATTGGCTCTGTGGACGCCAGGATCATTTCCAGACATAAGCGTATTGCATATAATTCGGCATCTAGGATTGAGCAGTAATCGTTCAGACCGCACGCAGTTGGTGACATCCCCTCGACCGGTGCTGCTTTGGCCCCATCTGTATAACATTGGAAAGCGTTGCTGTACTGTCTTATTGTTTCGCACGCGTCTTGGGTAAGTTGCTCTGACATGCCGTAGGACTTATACTTTTGCAGAATCGATAGGTTAACTGCTACAGGCTCAAGTTGCCACAGATGTAACGAGCCGGTGGCTGCTGCCTGGAATTCTATGGAGTCGTTGACATTGACATTCTGAAGTAGCTTGGTGAGAATTGGTAGTGGGTCGTTAGTGAACGCTGCGAGCAAGGGGGTTTCGGGGTGGATATAAGGCAGCTTTAGGAATGGAATATTGCACCGCAGGGTATGCAGGGAGCGATAGAATTTCAGTGGGGAAGAGCCCGTTAGTGCACAGATACTCCTACACGGTGTTGTATAATGGGCTCCGGCGATGATTCGTAGTGCAGAGTGGTGAATTGCGTCCAGTTTTTTCAGGTTACTTAGAGACGCTGAGGAGTACACCTGGCACCCATAATTTATTTTACTTAGGATCAAAGCTTTGTAAACATTAGAGATTAATTTGGGATGAATATTGAGTTGGGGATTGGAGAGGTATCGGATTACTGACAGTAACTTTATACATTTGGATTTTAGCTTATTAATGTGTAGGCGCCAAGTTAATCTGCTATCAAACTCCAGGCCTAGGAACCTGGCTGAAATACAGTTCGGAATTATGGTGTTGTTTATTTGGAAAGGAATCCTGTTGGTCACAGGCCGTCCCCTATAGAAATCGACACATACCGTCTTTGTGGAGGAAAAGTTTAGACCATTGACTTCTGACCATTTTTGGAGTTTGGAGATAGTTTTCTGAAGGATTGTGTGAGATATGTGTGGATCGCGAGACGCTAGGGAAATGCTAAGGTCGTCAATGAAGAGCCGGGCCGTTACTGGTGGCTGAACACAATCAGCAATGTCATTGATGTACATTATGAACAAGGTTACGCTAAGCGCAGAGCCTTGAGGTATGCCGTTCTCGATGTTCATTGCATCAGAGACTTGAGAATCGATTCTGACCCGTATAGTTCGGTCTGACAAGTAGTTTTGAATGAATCTTGTCATTCTACCTGTCACCTGCCATCTTCGTAGTTTGTTTATTAGGCCTTGCCGCCATAGGCGGTCATAGGCTTTTTCAATATCGAAGAATATGGTTATCAGGTGCTGTCGACTTTTGAACGCAGATAAAATCTGCCTTCGAAGGCTCACCAGATGATTCGACGTTGATTTAGCCTTACGGCCTCCGGCTTGTATTGTGGAGAGGATATTTTTGGATTCACAAAAGGAGAGGAGACGTCTGTTGACCATTTTATCCAGGGTTTTGGATAAGGTACTTATCAGTGAGATAGGACGGTAGCTACTGGGTAGTGAAGGATCCTTATTCTGTTTTAAAATCGGAATAACGATTGCCTCTTTCCATGAGATCGGAATGTTACCTTGTTCCCAGATCTGGTTATAGATGTTTAGCAGATATAGTCTTGCCGCCGTGGGAAGGAACTTTAGCATGAAAAGATGGATGGCCTTCAGCTTATTGTCTAAGACAAAATTTAACTCGGACAAGGAGAACGGTCGATCGTACCGATCCATGCTGTTGGGTGGTAGGAGAGGAATGACATCTTTCTTATTTGCGCGGGACAAAAAGGATGATGAGTAGGAATTGGTTGAGGAAGCATCGGAGAAATGCTTTGCTAGTATGGACGCAACTGATGCCGTATCTGATATGATGTTGTTATTGGACTTGATATAGATTGGGGTTGGTGGCCGCTGTCTTCAGTTAAGGGATTTTATTTTCCGCCAGGTAGACGCACTGGTCGACGCGTCATTAATTGACGACATGAAGGAAAACCAGGCTTCATGTTTTTTCGCCCTGATAATGTGACGGGCTAAAGATCTATGCTTCTTGAATTCTATTAGATCCTGGTCAGCTTTTGTCGATTTATACTTTCTTAAGGTTCGCTTCCTGTTCGTTGTTACTTCGTCACACCACCAGATGACTTCGGGATTGTTGCTACTGCTGCTCTGAATAGAGCCTGTGTAAATGTCTTTAAGTTCTCTTCAATAGATGGGCCGGGCTCAGAATTTATGACTAGGCTCTCCTTGTAGCCTTTCCAGTCCGCTTTGTGAAACATGTACCTTTGCACGGTCGATTGATTTCGAGGAGCCGACCGACAGCTACCTATGTCAGGTGAGATTATAATGGGAAAGTGGTCACTGGAGTGGAGGTCATCCAAGACGCGAGACGAAATTATTGGGTAAAGTGCGGTGGTGCAGAGGGCTAGGTCATTTGTTGAAAACGTCTTCGCCGTGGAGTCGAAATGAGTAGGACCTTTTAACGAAAGGAGAGCATAGTCGTTACTGACGAGAATATCCGTTATGACCGAGCCATGGTGATTTGTTGAAGCTGATCCCGAAATCGGGGAGTGGGCATTAAAATCTCCTAGAATTATTGACGGGGAGGTCAGTTGCTTTGTGGTAGCGCATAGCTGTGGGTAGCTGACGTTGCTGCAAGGGGGTAAATAGAAATTGCATATGGATATTGCACTACCAGAAAATCCGGGTATTAAGACAGATATCGCTAGTGCTTGAAGATGCGTCGTTATCTTTATCAAATGAGGTGGGATTGAGACATGCACGAGCGTTGCCACGCCCCCGCAAGCTCGGTCACCCAAAGTGTAGTCTCTCTGGAAGGTGATATAGTTGGGAAAAATAGGGTCTAGGGGGGAAGTGAGATGTGTTTCTTGCAAACAGATAACCGCAGGGTTGTGGGTTGCGATTAGATATTCTAGTTTCGTTTTATTGTTGCGGAGGCCTCTGCAGTTCCACTGGAGTATGGTGCACTTATTTCGCATTCCCGAAGACATCATTTGAATTCTTATCACCCCGTGATCGAGCCTTGTATGAGGATTGCTGAACCTCCCATTAGTTAGTCTGGGAACTGCGATCGTCGTCTATTGTGTTCTCCGATTCAGAGGGTGTAAGTTTCAAATTCCTTATAATACGCGAGCATTTATTTTTGACGCTCCTACTCCCAAGGAATGGCTTTACCTGGGATAACATGTGCAATAATCCGTCTGTGTCCTGTGTGAATTGTTGGGCGTACTTAAGATAACTGGACGATGTGCTGATACGCTTTATGAACTTTTGGAAGTCGTTGTAATTGAAAATGAAGGGCACTTGGTTTTCTTCGAAAAGATGTTTTGCTCCTGCTACGATTTCCTCATTATCTGCTCTCTTCTTTTGCGCCGTTGGTCCTTCAGCTGTTTCTGTGTGCGCATCAGCGGGTAGGTGTTCCATTGGTACTTCTGCGTTGGCTGTGTCAGCAGTCTGTACTGGGCGTCCCTCAGGGTTGTAATTGTGGTTGTCCAGAATGATCCGTTTTGGAATAGAATGTGTAGGATATGTAGGCTCTTCTGCTCCTACTTGACATTCAGGAGTTTTGGGTTGCGGCCGTTTGAAGAGTGGGTTTGCTCTCTCGCTGTCCTCCTGTTGGCAGTTGGATTGGTTCGCTGGGGTAATGATTTGGCGATCCGGCCGCTGTCCCGGTGCTTGGTGAGGACTAGTCATGCCTATCTGGCTTGTTATGTGGTCACTTGTTTGTTGTTTTTGGATATCGTGAGGAGGGGGATTCTCTTTTTGTGTATCTTGATGGGGCCTATTTTCGGAGGGATCGATAGGCACCTCCGGAAGAGGGCTTTCTGTTTGAACTACACTAGGGGGGTCTGTGTTCTTATTGCATGCAGGACACATATGGTTCTCCAAGAGGACGAAAATTCGGTGATCTCTGCCGTTATAGCTTATCAGAAATGACTCCGGTATGTTTGAACAGCTGGTGTGTTCGATGTGAAGCTGTCGTCGCCAGCTTAAGACGTGACCAAATTCAGCATCCATCGGATTTACCCGGAGGATTGCTATCTGTGACAGGGATTTTATTGCCAGGTTACTGCTCAAGTACTGCAAAAGTTTGTCATTCGGAATGGTGGGGGATACATTTGACAACACCAACTTATTTGTTGGGTTCCGTAATCTACGCGCGGCGACTGGTTTCCCTCCGAGATAAATCGTTGCCCCTTTGGCAAACAGCAAGTTAGTTACTTCGGTGGAACTTTTTTTTTTTTTTTTTATTTATTATTATTATTATTATTATTATATAAATTATCTCCTTTTCAAATAATTCTTGAAATTACAAAACCTTAATAAATAAATATAAAAAAAATACGATTACAAAGTGTAAATTCTTATAGATGGAGACCGTTTGACCAATGGTTTATCCGTATCTCCTCTACATTACAAGATATCTAAAGAGAAAAAGCTATCGACTTAGATTATAACATCATATTCTTTTTTTTTTCTTTAATATAGCGGTTATATATTTTAAGGTCTTCATGGTATTATTTTTATTCTTGAACCAGTTGTAGTTTTCTCCGATGTTGTATTCAGCTCTTATGTGCTCGAATTTGGAACAATATAGAAAAGTATGATCCGGTGAATCTGTTTCGATATTGCATTCTCTGCATTTATCATCATTTGTTATGCCCATTTTCTTTAGATACTCAGCGAAATTACCATGTCCCGACAAAAATTGGGTTAGAAAGAAATCTGGATTGAGTAATTTGTTCTTCAATCTATCCTCAATTCTGGTTAATAATCCATACGTTCGTCTCCTTTGATTATTTTATACAAAGTATAGAAGAGAAAGAGACAGAAATGGAAGCAAGAGGAGTCAAGGAGCATAGCCCCTTGCGGGGCTAAAATGGCCGAGTTTATATATATATATATATATATATATATATATATATATATATGATATATATCGCAAAAAGATAGACCAAGTAAAAAAAATATACCGACTAATTACGCTACATTTTGCAAAATTGCTAGCTGATCAAATTAAGATCCTAATACAACACGAAACCCGACAAAGCTTCGTCAGTTAGTGCGCTGCGCGAGCGGTGAGTGAACTTATATCTTCATTAGAACCAAAAACAGTACGGTATATAATTCTTTCATCGTTTAATTGATAGAAAAGATAGTGCCACATACCCTGATTTGATTCAACATTTGTTATTCCGCTTACGATTGTAACGAAAACGATAACTTAATTAGACTAACATATTAAAGTGTTCGTAGAAATAAAAAGAGATATGATCGCAGAACTCCCGGAATTTCCTATGGGAAAAATTTTTGAGTTTAATTAAGATATTTGGGATGCCTTGACTAAAAGAGCCAAAATTAAATTTAGTTATAGAGTACTCAGCATGATTTCGGATAAGACTGATAAGTTTGTCTGGTAGTTACAGGAGATTTTAGTATAACAATATGCTGCGTGATGTGTATATGAAAATTTTCCCCAATAAGTAGTATTAAAATCATATTTAAGAAAATGAAAATAAATTGGAGCATTAGCAGAGATGTTAAAAATAATTTGGTCAAGGTCAGGGGAAAGAATAGATAATGAGTTTTTCATGCTAACAGTGGAAACATATTTAAATAAAACGAAATCAATGACACTAGCGAGTAGTGAGCATTTGTAGGATAGTGAGTGAGAAAGTCAGAGGCTAGAATATGTGAGTTTTTAAGCGTGCTTGAAATAGCTGTGTCCTAGCTTATTATTACAGGAGCAATTCTAAACAGTGTATTCAGCACTGAATAGTCGCATTAGCTAAGATGACTTTATTGTAAAAGCGAAATAATGTTCTAATATTAGCGTCAATTTTTGGTTTGTTGAGGGAACAGTAAATGAAAAAGAAAACAATATTACTATTGTTAAGAGGAGTTAATAATTCTCGCAAGCTTTTTAAAATATTTCAATTTACCGGAAGTTGGAAAACGATCACATTTAATTATGGACCAGAATCGCAACACTCTCTCCTCTACAGTTGAAGTCCTGTCTATAAACGCTGAAACAAACAAAAGTATAATTAGCATTAATCTGAGTCGGGTCTTTCTAACATAATGACGAACCTATACATTTAAAATGACATGAAACTGGCTAAAAAGATTTATGCATTAAGTATAGACTTCTACGACATTATAGAACACCAGCCAGCACTTTCAATTCAAGCAGTACCAAAAATAGCGAACCAACAGAAAAAAGAAAGAGACGGTTAGACGCCTACAAGGGAAAATCCAGATGTAAGCCATCGGTTCCCTTTATTAATAATGGTACATATATGTAGACATGTGCACAGACACAAAAGATGCCAGCAAAATCGTCACAGAATTTATGACAACTATTCCCAGTTCATTCCTTCAATTCAAACAATGTTACGCATACATTCAATGTCGCAAAATAAACATAGAAATTATCAAAATAAGAAACACATTTCAACTAATCATTTCAAGTTAACCTGACGTATTTTATTTCACAATTATTAATTCAAAACCGTTTAAATTATCGTAACTTTATATATACATAAATTCTTAAAAATTTCCAGCACGATGAGCAATACTATAATTTTTTTGGAATTGCAACGGATTATTTTCCCAAATCATCCCTGAGGCTTAAATAACTAACGAGAATACCTTTACATTTGTTTCTTGAATTTTTATATCTGATATGCAGTTATTTAATTTAGCATGGAATTTCTGATTAGTCTTGAAACTTATTACTATTAAGCGTTTAGCGTTGGGTAGAGCAAAAAAAATTCCGAAGTAGAAAATGTAATAATTTCATTCTGTCGAATTTCTTGAAATTTTAGGCCATGGAATAAAGATTACATTTCGTAACAAATTAAAATCGTGTTAGGATTTACCGTTGATGAATTACTCAAAAATAAAATTTTTCAACGTGAACGAAAAAAAAAGCCTGAAATATATCGACTTCAATCAATTTTTCGACATTTTGCAATAAATTTCTCGCGCTTGTGTATGTAAATTTTCGGTAGCGTGGGCTAATTTTCATCGTTTATAAACTTAAAAGGGAAATTTTGGTTAAGTTTACAAATTTGTAACTTAAAAGAAAATTTGTAGCCGTCTTTATCGATTTCGAAACTGAGTCGGCTTTTCAATATGCGTCGATTTAATGTTAAGCGCTTTGCAAGGAAATCTCCACTAGGCCATTCAAGAACGTGATTTTTAGTGTTTGTTTTGCTAGTCAAATAACTAAAACTTTTCTCTTCATGTATTCCGTGAAATGCGAGCATTAATAGTTTTATTATGCGTAAAGTTGTTTCGTTAATCATCTGTCGTAACCAAGCAACGATTATTCATTTTATTATTAATTAAACACACCGCACTGCCTAGACTAAAATATTAATGATACGAAGCATCTCCTCTTCTCTTTCTCGCTGCGCTTGCGAGTGTACACATGTCCGTAACTTTATTTTGTGATACAATACATGTACTTTTACGGATTTCATATTAATGTAATGATGTCTGTTTTTATATAAATAATTTAAATTAAAAATTCACAAATACGTATGTTCCATTTGCGTAAAAAACTGTGATTATTACATCAACGACAGTATACAGTATATATTCAGTCTGATAACGTGCATCATTATTGATTGATTTATTTTGAACATTTCCATTTTAAAGTAATCTGGAAAATATTCTCACACCCTTTTACGAGCGATTGAAATAAAAATAAAAAATATTTTGTTCCAAAAATATTGTACGTATAACAACAGCAATTCTAAACATGAATTGTGAAACGTTGGTTATTTAAAGATTAATGAACTTAATATAGTGTATCTAAAGCGATCAGTGATCATTGTGAGACTTGTAATAATTAAAATACATTTTATAGTGTATACAGCCTAAAGAGCAAACCATAATAGTCGACAAGGATCTGACATTTGAATGCGAATAATATTTTCGGTAGAAACTACTGAGACCAAATACCGATGCGGAATATTGTAATAAGATTTTTTTTTTATGGAACATTACGTAATTGCTGAACGACGTACTCAAATATTTCCGAAAAATGTTAATGAACATTATGAAGATGCAATAATTCAATAGTATGTCTATGTCATAAAGCTGTTTCCCACGACTTCTCTCTCCTTCTTTGGCAAAATATTTAATTAATGTAAAAATAATACTCTACACGCAAAAATTAATTTATTTCCTACCAAGTTTTGATGTCATGATTTCATAAAATTTTTTCGTTAAAGGTAATGAAGAATAATTTATTTTTACTTGCACTAGAAATAAATAAAATGCCGCCCAAAATTATATCAGTATTAACCGTAGTAAATATTTTATTCTCTTTTTTTTTTATGTGTATTTTACCTCCGAACGTAGACAAAAACGCTCACAGGTCGGCTAAATTACACAAAAAATTTATGAATTATGCCTTAAATCTTCTTCAAAAATCCTACCGGTGAAAATCAAAGCAAAATGGATTTGGTGATTCCTGAGATAATAAACGTACACTAGACAGACACAGACGTAGTTTTTATTTATATACACATATATGATAGTTGTTTCACCCCTGTTTGAATCCGTATCTAGAAATTAATAAGAAAAGAAATTCTGTTTTATCTAGAATTTATACATATTATAGTATACATTTTTTTAGATTTTTATTTTATTTTACCCTATTTTTTAAAATTTACATACGCCCTTTGTCCAAATATTCATTTGAGTCAACTGAATGCGATTCTCAAGGTCCCTTAGCTTTCATTATTGTAATCATTTGCTTTTTATTCATAATTCGCTTATTCTATAAACAACTCCTTTACTTACCCGCTAGATGCTGACCATATTAATAGTTATTTAAATTTTTAACTTTTTCTCTTTTTTTATACGGTGGTGAACTCTGCACTTTTACTAAAAATTTATTTCCTCTATTCAGTTTTTTTTTTTTTTTTTTTTTTTTTTGTTTTGGGAATATTAGTAATACATTTTACAAAAGCAAATCACAGTAATTGGCAACATGTAAACAATATTTCAAGGATTAGAACAATTGTGCAGAATTCTTTATTAATTTTTCTGTAATTTTAGTTTCCAAAATATATTATAGTAAAACATATTTTTTCATGTAACATTACTAATACTTTCCATAGTTACTGAACTGCACATGCAAATATTTAAAAGAAATTAAAAGATATTAATATATACATATGAGTAATTAATACCTGCGATTGTGCGGGTGATCCAGTACTATATCTAAATTATAAATCTGTTCGCTCGACTTCACCTTCATTACTGAAATATTTATTGGGATCAACTGAACTTTTTTTCTGAAAATCAAATTGCTTTCATCGCTATAATCATCTATTTTCTACTTCTCGATAATAGCATTGTTATAATATTCATTTATTCTATAAACTTGCTTGCTTCTTTGGGCTTTAAATGTGAATAATGTTTATTTATTTATTTATTAATTAATTAATTTATTTATTTATTTATTTTTTGGTTCCTATGTAATATATTTATGTAAAAATTCTTTCTCTCTTTGAAAAACATATTTATAGCCGTCCGACAAAAAACGATCTTTACGTTCAACCGAAGATTCTCGGTCTTTCTGTAACTTGTGTGTCCCTTCCGATCTAACAAAAAGTTTCCCTCATTCTATTCAAAAATACTAACGTTTTTATTAATTTTGGTAATGTTTTTTTTTTTTTTTTTCCATCGTACTTCTACAATTTTATTATTCGGTTCAATGGTTTTTATGAATTTATTGATAAATTATATATCTGTTTGTAAGATCCATATTCTCTTATACAAAACTGCAAAACGTAACCCAATATAAATGGGCATAATTTTGATTTTGATTTTTGGAAATGTTATTCCTTTTTTGGCTTATGATTATTTTGCTTAACCGAAATATTGAAATATAATTTTTCGGAGAATTCTACTTAATATGTATTTGGTGCTAATTTTAAAATAATCAAACTGTTTAAATTTAAATTACTCACAATAAAAAGAAATTTAAAATAGAATCGGGAATTAATAATTCTCGCATATAAACATATAACTACAAAAAGCATGGCTTTGCGGCGACTAAAAAAAATTCATTTATAATTCTAGTAGGAACTATATACACATATTTACTTTCGTATAAATATTTCTTATGGACTTTTGTGTGGCAATATTTCATTAATATATTAATAGTACTTAACAGAGTTATAAGTAGTTTAAATAAATATTACAAATGAAAAGTTATACTAGTTTCAAGATAAAGTACGGAAATAATTTTAGTATTTCTTTAAATAAATTTTTTTTTTGTGTGTTATTTTGGATAAAGAACTCGTAGATACGATGCGAGAAAAAGGCAATATAACCGAAAGGATCGCGACTTTATTCTCAAGCCACCAAACAAAGCGCTTATACATGGCTTCCAGAAGTTCCCAAGACGGCTCACGAGAGCAGGACGGATGAGAAATTTTTATCTTTAGGAATGGCAACGATGATAAAGAAACGTCATGACGGTTTAGTCAGAGGGAGGAATAGATTGAAATATGTTTAAAGGGTTTCATAGAACTGTGTTTAGAAAGATTCTTAAGAGTGAGATAAAAGAGATTCCGTCCAAGCCCGCAGACGAATTAGTATTTTTCGGAGGAAATTTTATCTGCTGGAAGAGCAACATTGGAAGACTGGATGGGCAGAGGATTTCGAAAGGCTCTAATCAATTTCCAAATTCGGAAAAGCTTCTGGCCATGTGATAATAAACTATTAACACACAAAAAAAAAGTTTATTTAAAGAAATACTAAAATTATTTCCATACTTTATCTTGAAATTAGTATAATTTTTCATTTGTAATATTTATTTAAACTACTTATAACTCCGTTAAGTACTATTAATATATTAATGAAATATTGCCACACAAAAGTCCATAAGAAACATTTATGTGAAAATAAATATATTTATATAGTTCCTACTAGTATTATAAATGAATTTTTTTAGTCGCTGTAGAGCCATGCTTTTGGTAGTTTTATGTTTATATGCGAGAATTATTAATTCCCTATTCTATTTTAAATCTTCGTAGATATGGAAAAGGAGAA
This sequence comes from Icerya purchasi, assembly GCA_039619475.1. Taxonomy (NCBI): domain Eukaryota; kingdom Metazoa; phylum Arthropoda; class Insecta; order Hemiptera; family Monophlebidae; genus Icerya; species Icerya purchasi. Next base: position 348,244,490 of record CM077116.1, on the reverse strand, counting down.
GTAGAAAGCAGGTCACGACGTTTTCTTGACATTTTCGCAAATATATCTTGATTTAATATTTGTCTACCTATAGGCACTAGTAAGTTAGGATTAGATCGGAAAGAACGAAATGCGAATAAGCCGTCTCGTAAGCTGCTAAACAATCGGCATTCCCTCACACGATGAAGGGTGGATACGCCGGTTGCCTCAGGAGGGGCTGAAAAAAGAGAAAATATAAATTGGATTAAATCTCGATACCGAGCAATGGAGTGAGGTTAGGATTAAAGAGCAGGAATTTATTAAGAAATATATTTTATTTTAAATAAAACTTTTTTTGCGATAAGTGCAAATAGAAATTAATAAAAAGACAACTTAAAATATAATACAAGTCAAAAAATAAACGGAGAGAACGTAGTTATTTTAGCTGATCACCATTTTGTTCCACTTTCTGGAAAAAAACATTTCTCAATATTTTCAGGCAAAACTCAAATCAAGACTTTATCAAAGGAATTTAGTGAGAGTCAACTGTCATGGTACATTGTTAACGAAATCTCGGGAAGATTTCATGCAGGAGTAGAGTTGAACCGGGTTTCAATTTTTTTTCACAGCTGCTCTTACTATTCGTTACGGTTTTGTCTTGTAGATTTTTCGATTTTTCCGCTGTTTCATGAAGGAATATTCCAGTTTTTTTTGCCATCTTTCCTTCGCTCATTATCGACCGTCTTTTATGTTTCAGTAAACTCTGACACGTGATTTTTAAAAAAATTGAATCTAACGATAAAAAAAAAAGTATGTTTTTTAGCCGATTTGAACGATCCGGAGACGTTCTATGAAGTAAATAAGGAAAAACATTAACGGCTTCTTTCAAAGACGACGACGACGCAGACTGCAAACGTATTCTCCTCAAAATTAGTTTTCTATCGTTTTTTAGACTGCGAACACTTCCGAACCAAGCTAGGCGAACGTTTCCTCTTCTCATCCTCATTGGAGTAAGAATTTGGGCACTTGGTAGGTGCGCATTTTAGAACTGATAACAAGATGGAATTCCCTTTTTGCTTCGGAACCGGCAAATCGAAATTTGGCGAATTCGGAACACGCTTCCCAGCTTGCGCGCAAATTACGAATCGAGCGAACAAGCGAAAGAACGCGGTTATTTTTCGGTAATTACGCTTTATTGAGACGATCGGGAGGGGGAGTTTAGTTGCAATCGAGGAAAAACAAACGATTTAAAGTTTGCATTTGCGGCAGAGCTGGCTGGCTGGCGAGTCATTAATAATGCTACCTCTCAAAAACCCAACATCCGTCCAAAGGATGTCCCAGGTTTTTTCGTAGCAGCCGCGTTTCGCAACCGAAATTCGCCGGAAAGTTCACTCACCTAAGAGGGGAGAGCTGGCAATTTAGGGCACGGTAAGAGTTGTCTGGAAAAAAAGTTGATTGATGAACTGCGCCTCGCTTAATGGTAATCGAGTACGCCACCGCGATCCCGAAGGCCGCCTGAAGCGCTTCCGATGTGACGTCCGTTCCCATTAAATAATATGTAAGTTTTCACACGGAGCCGTCTCGTCGTTATAACAACAACAGCCAACTCGTTCCTAAGTTAGAATTACGGCCGTGTTTCGTTGGCCGATTTAACAATTAAAGCCGCTCGCCGAGTGACAGCAGCATCAGTCGGTCCACCGAGAACAAAACCCCAAGACAAATATCCCTTTATCAACAAACATCGGCAAACAGGGTCTTGTTATCAGCTCGCCGATTTATCTTCTTTTCCCGCGCAAACTTACTCTTTTAGCCTTTCTTTCTTCTACTAATTCTGGCAGCCTGGCCGCACGTCTAGTTTATTACGATAATTTTTGCCAGTGCGATTTTCGCGACAAAGTAAAATTATCGGAAAAATAGCTTTCAAACGACTAACAATGTCTCGAATCTGTTTTCAGATTTCGGTGAATACCAATCGATGTCGTAGTAGCTTACCTTTGCTCCCTCATCTATCATTCGTTCACTTCTGTCTCTGAAAACTTACCTCTCTCCTTCCTTCAGTCTTCTCTCATCTTTTACTCGGCAGTTCGACCCACTCCAGCTGCTCGCACTGCTTTTTATTTTTCTCTAATCCGCGTCATTCCATACTCCGTACGCACTGCCTGTATGCCTATTTTTTTTTAAAATTTAATCTTTCATTAATGTTTAAGTTAGATTTCTGCAAATGGCAAATACTTTGAAAAATAGGGAAATTGATTGAATTTATTGAAATTTTCATTTATAATATTTAAAAATAAATTAAAGATGGTTTTTTTCATTTTTCATACTTAAAAGTTAACATCAACACACAAACACATTTAGTCTGTATATTACATGTGATAAACAATGAGGGTGTTTAACGTGATACTGGACAATGCTTTGTCCAAACGAGTGCATCTGTGCTGGCAATTATTGAAGTGAGACTTTCCGACCTTTCATCGTTAACTTGATCATCAGTTTTCATTATTTTTGTTATAGAAAACAGACATTATTCCTTCCGCATACGTTGGTTAGCAGTGTAAAATTTTGAGATAGAAACTAATTTTTAGTTAGATTTATATTAAGAAATTTATTTTTTAATTTGGTATTATCTGAACTGCTTCTGTGATAGTCACATTAAAAGGTCACAAAAAAAAAATTTTAAAATTGTTCTTATTTTTCCTGTAAAATTTTTTTGCAACCACGATTTTTTTTTTTTTTTTAATATTTTCCTCCTCACCTTTTTTATATGCGCCGTTTGTAACTACTAAGGTCATTACAGCACATATATGGAGGTAACTTATATGTGTTCGGTCAAACCACTCGTTCTGACGAAGGCTATAACCTTCGTGACGTTAGTTATAATTTTTTGCCAGACAATCCTGTATGTTATTGGGTAGGCTATGTTGCGTCCTGAATGTGGCGAACTTTGGGCACGCGACAAGAATGTGTGGAACTGTTGGTATACCAGCCTGGCCGCAGAAGAAGCACGTAGTGAGGGGCGAAGATTTGCTAATTATTTGATCGTGTGACATAGGGACATGGCCGATTCGCAGCCGACTAAGACTTTTAAAATCATGTCGGGATATTCCCTCTGGTGGCCACCATGGTTCGACTGTGGGCTTAATGTTTTTTAAGAACGTTGTCGTAGGTGCTCATTCTGTTTTCCATTGGTTCTCGCACTTCTCTAGAAAAATATGCATCATCAAGGATGGTAGGTCCGAGTCCTCTGGCATTGGCGAGGACAACGCTGAACGCGCTTCCACATCGACCCTTTCATTACCGGGTACCCCGATGTGTCCAGGGACCCATATGAATGTCACCCGATTGCTCTTTTGGTTTAACTGATTTAGAAGGTAATGTATTTTCAATATTAGCGGGTTACTGCATTTTTGGTTTTCCAGCATGCATAACGCCTGTAGGGAATCTGTGACTATTAAAACTTTTATAGATTTGTTGTAATCTGTGGCTAAGTGCTGGAGGCAGTAAGAAATTGCGTGCAGTTCTGCATCCAATGCATCACAGGCATCGATAAGTCTAGCTTGGTGTGAGATGCCCTGCCCCACGAAGGCACAGGATGCCGGTAGTGGTCCTGCTTCGCCTTTTGCCTTAGCTCCATCTATATAGTATACTAGGTGGTCCACGTATTTGCTAACTGCTCTGGCTGCCATTTCTGCCGAACACTGGAAATTTTTTGTAACTGGATTTGATTTCAACGATGTATCGATGTTCGTTTTTTTGGGCATCCAGGGGGGGGAATCATAATCATTGGGCTCGGTATTGGCCTCTCTAGGAACGTGATCCCGTATCCTTTCAAGACAGCCATTACCTCCAGCAGGGGGTCGTCATCTGAAAAACTTGGCTTGAGAGGGCATTTATCTAAGTGAAACGGAAAGTTTTGTATGTAGTTGAAATAACGGTACGTGTTTCGTAGTGTGAAATAGTTTCGGTAGTAAGAGAGAGGGGAGCAGCCGGTTAGAGCGCACATACTGGCTGCCGGAGATGTTCGATGCACCCCCAGGATAGTCCTCAGAGCGGCATGGTGCACGGGATCGATGCAACCACGAATTAAATTTGATTTGTACGAACTTTATTTCTTCCACAAAATTAAAAAAATAGTGTTATTTAATTGTTTTTTTTTTTGTTTTTTTTTTTGTGGGCGCGCCAGCGGCATTGACCCAACAACAGGAAAAACCAAGCTAAAGAATAAAGAACTATAAATAGCTAGGCGGTCCGAAATGGACGCAACAAAGGACAGCAGTGCGCCCACCACAGAAGATGAAGGAAAGGAGACGATAAAAGAAGCGTTATAAGAAGAAGGGGGGACCTAATGATAAGAGCTGATCGTATAAAAGGGAGCGTTCATTACGAAGAGCAGGACACTCGAAGAAAATGTGATCAGCATCACATATACCAGGAGGATCACAATCGTGAAGAGAACGATAAGGAAATGATGACAGAGCAAATCGAAAGCGAGAGGAGGGGAGGAGAGAATGATTAATCCGGAGACGAATTAGGGAGACAATAGAAGAGCGACGACCGAAAGGAATAGAATAGAACCAAGACAGGGAACGAGGAATCGGCGGAATTAAACGGTAATGCGAATGACGATTAAAAAATAGGAAGGGATAAATATCCCGCCAAAGTCTGGCGTGATTGGAGATGAATAAGGAAAGGATATCCGAAGAAGGGAAATGGTTGAAAAATGAATCAAGGTGACCAGCAGAACGAGCCAAAGAATCGGCTGCGTCATTGGCGCCGTCCTCGTTCCTGGAATCATCAGTAAAGATCAATACACGAGCAGGAAAAGAAGAATTCAATAACTGATACTTTCCAAATTTTGAGTTTCAAAAGCGGTATTTTATAAAAAAAAAAACATGTTATCATGGATCGGTTGCTTGGTCTCGGTAGAGTTGCATTTGAATCGTTCAAATGTTGAGTACCGTCGAAGTAAAACGTAAAATCGTAACATCGGTTTTTTATAATTGTTCTAGTGAAAGACAAAAGTATTTTTTTCGCTTTCTGCATCGTTCAGAAATTCTTTGAATTGTCAACCGATTCAATATATAATAAAGTTAACAAGTTTTTTACAACTTTTGTCGAAAATATTTTCTCGGTGTAAAAATGGTTCGTAATAATTAAATGGCTTGTCAATTTTTCTGCATCGCTTGATAGTCCCCCTGAAAAGAAATCAGCCTTATCTGTTGATATTCTCACTACATTTTCTGCTGGAATTTATAATTTATTTATTGTTAACTCTTAGGGCTTCTTTGGTAGTAATTCTTATTGTCGGAATTAAAGACGTTAATTTTTCGATTATTTTAAAATTGGAATCAGTTCCCTTATTAAAAAAAAAAAAAAAAAAAAATTGGTTGCCTGTAAAGTCGGTATACGGGCGAAAGTTTTACGTGACAACGACTTTGAGTGGTAAAATAATTTTAATGTGAATATTCATTCGTATAGTAGGAAGAAGGATGAAATAATAGTAACAATTTAAAACATTTATTTATACAAAGAATTATATTTAAAACATTAATTTATACAAAGAATCTCGCACTGAATTTCATATTAACAAAATTTTATTTTTACCTTTACACATACATACGTATTTATATACAAATATACATACAATAACTTGCAATACATTTGCGTACAATGAAACAGCGTTTACTACAACTTAACTTGTTCCTATCTGAGTGATTTTGTTGAGGATAGGGCGATGATAGGAGAAATATGAAATGAAAGGAAGTGTTTCTGCTGTAATGTGCCTAGAAAATGTCAAGTCAATGGTTGTTCCTTTTAACGTAGTAGACTTAGACATATCTGATACGCAATCAAGATTAAACGTATCTTTAATGAATTTGAGAAACTTGTCATCAGACTTCACGTTTTGGTTGAAGTCACCGCATAGAAGAATCGGCATATTAGGATCAACTTGCAGGAACGGTGGCACGTACTGGCTGTTATGCACGTATGGAAGAAGTGCCTGGTGTAGCAACATTCCGATGTCTTGTACACTTGATCCTGGATGAATATAAACAGCACCGAGCACAAATTTGAAGGTAGTATCAGCGGTAAAGCAAGTGTCTCTCTCCCTCTTAGGCGGGCTAACCATGCCCGAGTGGAAGGGACGCGTGCCTCTCAGTCGCTCTCATTGTGAGCGCATAACGTGAGCGGAGCGTAACGCAGTTTCTTCAAGTGTCACCCGGCAAACCAATTTATAAGACGTTGTCACGTCAAAAAAAAACTAAAAAAACCGCAAGCTGAGCAATGCCACTATAATTTAATATTAAAGAAAAAGCTACCAAAAAGAATTTTCAATATTCTTCGATACATCGTCAGTTCTTCTTATAATTGTACATCTCGATGAATTTATATTTCTTAATAATGTCCATTTTCAATTTGAAAAAGCAATTTTAACATTATTTCTTCATCATCAGAAAAAAATGTTTACTTTTTTGTTAAAATTTGACTGATAATATAATTTTTTACACCAATATTTTCATCGTATGAGTTTCAAAAGCATTTTATTGTTTCAGATTTTTCTGTATCCTGATGTATTTAATCTTGTCGACGCTGTCCCCTTGAATATTTTTTAATCATCCATATTTAATTTTTCATAATGCCTTTTAACGTTGTATTCTTTTAGATCGAATATCTTTTCTGAACATACCAAACTATATTTTTTACAGAAGTAAGAATTGAAAATCCACTCTTCACTGTTAGGACGATGTTCATTGGCAACTTAAAAAAACTGCTATAGTGCTAGTAAGTAAGCCGTGAAAGAATTTAAATGAAGAACAATCTGAGTATGAAAAAATATGATTCTTTGTAGCTATTGTTTTTAAAAATACGTACGCGCGATACTCGATCTGTTATGTATCGAATGATAAAATTTTCGGTCCGAATGATAAATGAAAAATTAAAACAATTTTTCGTAAACAGTTAAAAAAATATTTTATATATTAGTTATTAACGAGACCTTAAAAATGAAATATAAAAGACAATTGTAATATATTATATATTATTATATATATATATATATATATATATATATATATACACATATCCATACCTACATGTTTTATTCATGTTCTAATTGTGAGAAAGGAAATGTTTGCAGACGTAGAACTCTCAGATCATGGTGTAATTAAAATTTGTTTGTAAGTATTTATTGTTTAAGGTTGTATTCTAATAATAATATATTTTAAAAAATTATTAACAAAAAACGTTACCAACTTTTAAAAACGAATCTAACATATAATTTTATCTCATTTTGCGATTTAGCGCGATCGTACTAAAGAAGCATTTTAAACAATTTCTACAAAACGAACTTGGAGCTTAATGTTTACGAGTGTGTCGTAATGTGCATATGAGGCATTTGAGTGGAAAATGACTAAGTAATGATTTTTTATGTATAATGCATTTAAAATGTATTTATTTCCCTAAGTTTATATTCGAATGTTCTACTTACTTTTAATTAAAGCGACATTATTAAAACGAAGCAAAATAAACCATTTTCAAAAATAACTTAACGAGGAAAAATTAACTAATTACAAATATTACAAAATAGCACTGGGGGAAAAAACAAAACAAAACAAAGCGGTGCGCTCGTATTTCATTACAAATGGGACAAAATTGTCTGTAAGATACTGTAATTTTTTAGACTGCTAAATGTGTTTTGATTGCAGATGTTATTATTAATTATTCCTTATTTTAATTTTTAGTCTTCTTGTTGATGTTTTTAATAACACAGCTTTTTGGAATAGACCTTTCTAGAGGTTTTATTTATATTTCGGTAAGTTAATATCTTTATTTCTTGCACTAAGTTGTAACATTTTTTCCGCGCATAAGAAATTTAATCGAAGTAATTATTTTCGAAACTTTACAATTATTAAAAAATTTTTGCTACTTTTACATTTAGCTCGCATATAGTTATACTTAATATTCTTTAGTTGGTATATGTATTTTACTTGTTTCCTGTGCAGTCGCCATAGTTAAGAATATTTTAATTTAAACCTACGCTGGAATCTGTAAATTATATTTTTAAGTTCAATTGAATCAAGTTAAAATTTTAGATAAAAGCTAAAGGTTAGTTCAGTTTGTTTACATTTTATAGCGATACTATTCATTATTGTCCGCAATAAACTTGGTTAATTATTACGATCCTTATTCGTAATGATATTATTTAAACCATTTTTAATATAACTCACATAGCACTAGTTAGAACATCATTTAACCACCTCTGTAAGACATCCTTATGAAAACAAGTATCGTCATCGTCATCGTCATCGTCATCATCATCGTCATCATCATCATCATCATCATCATCTGGTTTCCATCAATTTTGACCATTGTGAATGTTCGCAATTCTAGGCTAAACCGCTCTTCTGATCGATCCAAATTTTCTCTAGTTCATCAGTCCAATGCGTACACATTCTCTTTTCTGCGGGCACCGAATGCCTTTTCAAACGGCAGTATTTTCTCTAGATTTTCGCCGTTTTATCTTACGACGTAACCAAAATTTGATGGATTCGTCGCCCACACAAACTGCGTGGTTGCTCCGGTTCATCCACTCGTGCAGATAATTTTGTTTTCCGTCCGGCCCCGCCATATTCACATTTCAAACGCGTCGATGCGTTAACTATTTAGGTTCATGTTTCTGCTGCATACAAGGAAATCATGAAAATTATCTTTTTATTCGTTTCTTTCTGATGTACAGAGAAAATTTCCTGCTCTATGTTAGATTTTTCAATCGCATCATTGCAGTTTTACCAAGAGCAAATCTTATTTTAGTCGATGAGCCTCAATTAGCTTCAGTTAGTGATCCCAGGTATACGAAAGACTTTGCCTGTTAAAAATCTGTCGGATAGTAGGTGTCATTCAGGATTTCTTTACGATCCACCACCATAATTTTTGTTTCAGAAGTATTTATTATTAGGCCATATTTTCCGCTGACTTTTTTGATACGTCTGTTTATTTCCATTACTTCTAGGTTCGATATCACCGTTAGAGTTGCATTATTCGCATACCTTAAGTTAGATATCTAAAGAGTTTTGATTATCGTATTTTTTTTTCCTATTTTATAATGATAGGATAAATGCGAGAAAACATTGCATCGTCGCTGCCAGTTGAATTATTATGATCTGCCGTTGTCTCTAAAACCTGCACGTACAGAATAGTACAAAACACGCGTACTTTCCATAATAATGATTCGGAATTACTAATTCAAGCAAGCTAAACTGAATTTAACTCGTGGCAAAAATCGCCAAACAAATATAGTGAAGAGGTAACGAATGATTATAAAATAAATTATGATGCGTGTATCATTATTTTATCAACTAATTAACGAACAAGATGTACAGAAGTGCGCTACGTTTAAATATATTAATTATTTACTTTTGTAGCTTTGAAGCTTGTGTAGAATTTGTCATCTATCAAAGACAGAATCGTGCTCCGAGAAAATTAAATTTTCGACCCGCATAATTAAGTAATACTACAAGATCTATAGAACCGCTAATTAAGTATTAAACATAAACCGCAATCGGGCGGTGACCCTTTCTAAACATTAACTGGTAAAGTCTCGATATCTAACCACAACAGTTCATTTCGCCTACCTTTTTACTATTACTTGTAACGTTCTTTTATTATTACATCCTCGCGCAGAATGGTACACGTTTAATTTTAAACCAGCACCCCTGCACCGTTTTAGCAATAGAAGGTAAATTTAATTAGCGGACTTTGAGATGTGGCGCGATTTCACTGTTCTTTTTATTCCCTTTTTTTTTCTTTATGCCCGAGATAATTACAGCAGAAACGTAAAAATAGCTAGAAAACAAAAGAAAAACTATCCGCCGTGCGTAAAAAATATATTATTATAAAGTTAGGAGACGAAATAATACAGTTCGATACAATGATACATATAGCTTTCGCGGGAGATAATAAAAATGGTAAAAAATTCAAAAATTCACTCACGGCGAGACTTACTAATACAAAATGTACTACATCTGCGAATAGATTAAGCATATCTATTTGCTGGATTTAACTCTTACACACATGGTGGGGAGATACATTGTAAATTCCACCGATTTGTGCTTACCACGGTGACGTTGGCGAATCATTGAATTTCCGGTAGTATTCCGAAATGTTCATGTGTGCTGCGAGAATAGGCGATTTTCTTATAAAAAGAAATATTCTTTGCAGAGTACATAAGTGTACTGAACTGTCAGAGTCATGGTGAAAACCCTAAGATGGGCCGTACGAATAATGAAGTTATTGAGCGCATTGTTTCCACTTGGTTTCTTCAGATAATGTAAGAACTACATTCAGCAAAGATTGAAGAGCAAAAGTTTGCTAATGAGAATAAATATAACTGTAGTAGCGGGTTATTTATAGAGAAAGTTTTACGACCACCTGTACAGCAGACGTATCGCAGTTAGCAAAAGTTTCATATAGAGTAATGTCATTATCGCTGCTACGGCACTTATTCCGGATTCTAGCTGGGTGCCGAATTATTATACAATGTCAGTTTAACTTCCGGTCCACGCGTGATGCAATATTTCCTTTACCGATATCAACAGCAAAACGTAATTTATGAGAGTGTGATGTTTAGTGCTATCAGATGCTGCACATTTGTTAATCATTTTTTTTCATCGAATGTTTAGATCCGTTATGCTGTTCAGTTTTCAGCGTGGTTCGATAAGTATCTACGAATTGCGTATTTCAGAATCTGCATTTGTTTTAGTGATATATAGGCATATATTATATATATACATATTATATATATATATATACATATTATATATATATATACATATTATATATATATATATATATACATATTATATATATATATAAACTTGGCCATTTTGGCCTCGCAAGCGGCTGTGCCCCTTGACCCTTCTTGCTTTCATTTCTGTCTTTTTCTCTTCTATACTTTGTTTAAAATGATCAAAATTTACAGCGTAATTCTTATTGGCATCAACACAAAAAAAATAACATAATCACGAAAATCCTATCCTAACATTTAACTTTCATTATATAAAATTAATTCATTTTTTCGTTATATTTTTCGTTACATTTTCGTTACATATTTCGTTACATAATATTGTGACATTTGTGAAATAACAATTACAAAAGTTCTATAAAATATAACAAACGTTACATAAAATTGGGACATTTTTCGCGTTACATAAAATTGAGACATTTTTCGTTACATAAAATTGGGACATTTTTCGTTACATAAAATTGGGACATTTTTCGTTACATAAAATTGGGACATTTTTTCTAATGGGGGGTAGCCTAAGAATTACGTTGTAATTAATATATATATATAACTCGGTGCTCCGTGCCTCGTAAAGGGCTTCGCCCTTTGCCCCCCAGCTCTATTACTTCTGTACTTCTTATAGAACAAGAAAAATTGACGTCATTCTTGACCCGACCCCCACTACTTCCATAACTTTGTGTCTTCTTATATATACAATATATGCAACGGTTGGGACAAAAAAAGTGAACGAAGTCGGGCAAAAAATGACGTTGTCATTGAATAACATAATTAACCAGGGCAACAATCAGTTTTGTCCATACTTTGTCTTTTTATATATACAATACATGTAATTAGGACAAAAAAAGTGATGGGGGTCGACCTAAGAATGACGTTGTCATATCTATGTAGACATATGGCAGTGGTACGGGATATAGGGGAAAGAGTTTGGCCTAGAATCTAGAGAATTCGCTATTGATTACTTTTTTGCAAGGAAAAAGCATGTATGTGAGCAACAGTTTGGACGACATAAAACCGTATAGTGACTGCAAAAATTATTTGCTTGTGCTCTTTTAATAGTCAATCTTTGCGATTCGTGTACGCCTCCTACCGTTCATCATGTTGTTTTTCCTAGATAGTTTTACTTCGACAAATAGAAAAGTTACCTGTATAATGATTGGCCGAGATACACAATCATTTAAAGGTTTTTATAGTGTTTATTAAAATACGGAGATATTGGTTTACAGCCAAGCTGGCCACCCAGCCGGGAAAAGCGGAAATAATATGGTAATTTTGTTGTAAAACCGGGGGGAAAAAAAGTAAAAATAGCCAAACGATAATTTTAATAAAAAAAAAAAAATCATTTGAAAAGTGAAAAGTATTTTTTAATGTACTTTACTCGATAAACAATTACGAAGTTGATTTTTATTTGTATAACAAGTATGCTGCGACAATCAAACATTATCAATAGTAATAAAAAAAATCCGTTTTTAATACAGGTTGACTCTAATTTTTTTGACAAAAAAGCTTTTTCTCTGTAACGGCATGTTTATTTTCTTGATGGGTAATATTTGCCGGTAAATTTTAGTTCAAATTTTAACGAAACGTATACACATTTTTTTATTATGTATTTAAGTTTACTGGGAGGATTGAACCCTCTAAGTAAAACTTTTGGAGGGGCTTGAACTAAACCCCTTAAAGTTAGTGCATATGATTACAAATGTAAATATTAGAGGTCTGATAAATCTTATAAATCAGAACTATTTAAATCGGAAAAGAACCAGCCTGTTATAAACTTAATTATTTTATAATAATGAAGTAAGCGTATATTGTGCTTAAGTTAGTTAATGGTTATTATAATGGTAAAATATTTAACATGTGAATGTAGTAACATCAAAAAACTAAATTGCAGTTTTGTTTTTTTTGTTTCTACTGATACTTTATTTGCCTTCGCTTCAATTTTTTGGATTTGTTATTATACGAGTGGAAGAAAAACTTCTGTACGATTATCGGAAGGATTTTGACCGGAAATAAATCGGGAATTTAAAATTACATTTGAATGACCATCATGACAGCGCCTGATTAAGTATAATAAATGTTTAGATGGAATATGTGTGTTATAAAATTACACACCATACCTCATTTCTATATATATGTATATATGTAATAACGTGGCGTGGAATCCATGCAAATCGGATGCAGAAGTGCCGAAGAATCAACACAAGTGCATGCTAAAATTAAAATGAACAAACCTACCGCGTTAAATATTTTCGCAAAAAAGTAAACTGACTAAATCATTCGATATATTATGATCAAAATTCAAAAAAATATAATAAAGCAAAACGTACGATGCGATCATGAATAAGACTGTACGAAATCAGTGAGTGTTTTATTTTATTATTTTTTTGTGAATTCGATATCATAATATCTCGAATGTTTATTTCAATATGAAATTTGTTTAATAAATATTTATTACGTGAATGTGAAAATGCTTGCGATAAAGAACGATTAATCGAGAAAAGCGATTTTTAGCTCTACTAGCAGTGAAAATTGAAAATTAATTAAATTTTTTTTTTATTAAATTCTATGCTTAAACGCTTTAGAGAGAGCGCTGAGAAGATTTGATTAATTTATCAGGGTTATATTCATGCCGGCGAGAAGAATATACCTACTTTGGGAATAGGCGGATATTCGAACGGATATTACGAAGATGATAGATGTGGCGCGGAGCGGAAAAAAAAAGAAAAAAAAACAGTCGATTTCAAGAATAGGGAGGAGGTTACATTAAAACTAGAGCGCTAAGCATCTCTGGGAATAGAACTTTTACAGCGGCGTTACAATTTAGTTGGAAATTTAAAATTTCCCAGGTGATGGCGGGTAGAGCCGTTGTTACCACTGCCGGTTCCGCGCTAGAAAGACCGGGTATGGTTGTGAAATAAAAGTGGTGCGATTACTACTTATCTGGAAGTTTAGTCTTAGTCTGTTCGTTTCACTTTTTTCCGAATGTTTTCTACCCAATTTACACGTTCTGGCAAAGAAAAAACTTGTCGTGTACTACTTTGGGTAGTGACCTTGCTTTGCGATAATGATTAAGAAAGTAGGTGGAACACGGAAATTGTGGAAATTTCTCGAAAAAACCAACAAAAATGGGCGCGCGCGCGCACACGTATATTTATATGCTTATACAAATTCGACCCTATCACGCACTTGTAACAAATGGTTTTTCGTTAAATTTTTATTATAAAGTTAATTGCAACATTGTCGGCACCAAATATATTTATAGATATATATACATATATGTTTAAAAAGTAATCAATATATTATGCTGAACATAAATAATAAAATTATCATAAAAAAATTACACAAAACATCATAGGCGTATCTAGGCCAGTTTTTTTTTTTTTTTTGGGGGGGGGGTCCATTTAAAAAAAAACACACTTGACAGAAAAAAGGATTTTACTTAGTAATTATATTTTATTAATAATCTCTTGTACAATAGTTTTAAATGCTTACGGATTAGGATTACTTCTGTTCGTTTTTATTTTGAGAATAATTTACATTAATACATAGTTAGTTTTACTGTCAGAATGCCTGGTACCAAGACATCTTACGACCATAAAGTGACAATACAGCAACGTAAAAATTAATTTCGGAGGGGTGTTGAACCCCCCAAATCTCCCTCCCCCTCGGAACGCCTATGCAAAACGTATTAAAATTATTAAAAAACATTAAATAACATCGACTAGTTTCGGAACTAATCAATGTTTTTTAATAATTGTAATATGTTTTGTTTAATTTTTTTATGATAAGTTTATTATTTATGTTCGGCATAATATATTAATTACTTTTTAAATATAAAACTTTTATTAATTGAAAACAGAATTTTTTTCATGTAATTTGTAAATCAAAATTATTCAGTGCATGCCCGTGTAGTACCTATTAAAGGAATTTATATTACAATGCAAAAAGAGATAGTAACTTGGAGAGTAATTAAGCAATGGTTGGTTGATAACATTAATGAGTGACATTAAGTTAAATTGAGAACTGGCTGTGGCAGAGAATCGACCATTTGTATTTGTCGAACATGTAGTATGAATTTGTTTACATAACGATAAGTAGTTCTATCTCTTCAATCCCAAGAACTCAGACTTCGCAGAAAACGCACCTTCTTGGAGTCAGCCAATCACAAACATAAACATATCGCTAACAAAATTTTAAAAAACCGAAATACCTCCCAAACATAGTACAAATAGCAAAAAATATCATAGCGAGCTATGCGGACCATTCTTGCCTCTACACAGATGGAGCGAAGGCAATAGGTTGTTATCAGTCACCGGCGGCATGTTCTTTCGAAGTCTCAGGGGCAGCAGAGTCAGTCGGACTGCTCGATTGCTGTGCAGCACTGGACGCCGAAATGTACGCGATGGTTTTTTGCCTTCAACACTACACCGATAGCAACCCCCCAGTCCCGAAAGGCCCGACTCATAACTGACTCTATAAATTCCCTTCAACTCATCTCAGAGATTAAATCCAACAACCCTTTGATAAGGAAGGTCTATTACCTATTATACAGGTTATCACATTTAAACTCTGAAATGTCTTTCCTATGAGTGCCGGCTCATGTTGGGGTTCCAGGAAATGAGCGTGTCAATCGAGCAGCTCAGGTGACACTGTTCTCTCCAATGTCATACACTCCCTCTTCCCCATGCATTGGCTCATTTGTTTATGCACCAAACTGGAGAAGAATGGTAACAGGAATGGAGATCTTCAAGTACGTTTTTCCGAAGTATAACTTGGTGGCCTACAGACGGAATTTTCCGCAGAGATTTTTCTGTTAGTTCTAAGATACTATCAAATGTTCCGTCCGCGGTCGCAGCTTTATTAGCTTTCACGCGGAGCAGCGGTCTGCACTGTTTAATCCTCTTAAGTAGGCTCCATGTGCTGTAATAGCCCCAGTAGTTAAACACGGTACATGGAAACACACCTTTAGTTAATATAAAAAAAAAAAAAGTTCCTTTTTGTTTTTATCTTTTCAATTTTTGTTTTATTACGATTATTTTATTTAATTTTTCTCGCTATTTATAATTATGAAAATTAATTGTATAATTGTAATGAAATATTGTAACATGCTTTTTGAATAAACGGTGATAAGTGTGTTGGGCACCCGTAGACGGCCAGTATACCTTGTGGGATCCCCACAACTTATTTTTAATAATAATAATAATAATAATAATAATAATAATAATAATAATAATAATAATAAAAAAAATTGATAGATTTATTTTTTTTCTCGTATAAATACTAGCGCAATTTTAAGCCTTGTATAAACCAAATAGTCCCACGACCTTGATGAAAAATTAGTATGACCGGAAGTTTTGAGTTTTCGAAGGCGTGTCTTATTTCGTTAAATGAATTTTACGTTCATTAAATTTAGGGAAACATTTTTTAGAGCATAAACGGGAAACAGAGCTGTTCCGTCGAAATATAGTGCCACCTTAGCGAATTTCAGTTTTTTATGTTTCCGCTTAAATCTGGTGGTGGCCTTTACTTGCATCGCAAATTACGACAAATTTTGCCAACTTTCCAATTCGGTTTCCGATACGGTTACCTTTTTTTGTTCAAAGATTTTAGAGGGTGTTTTTTTTTCGTTTTGCTATTTTATATTAAATATTTATAATTATTCCGAAGACGTTATTTTTTTTTTTTTTGTTGAAAACCTTACAAGTGCCATTTTTGTTTCCGGTGAACAATGAAATTTAGTGTTCCTATCGTTTCAGCACTTCCTTTTGATTTATTAGCCGACAGTTCGAAATTTGTTGTTAATAATGCGGAAGAAATTTCTTATCCATCAGTATAAACGCACCTTTTTTTTTTTCAAAATTATTTAATGTACCCATGAGTCAGGTATAACTACTAGCATCATTGCGACACGTACATCTGGAGAATTGTCATGATATTGTATCTTAAAGAGGACACGCCCATCCATTTTTACTTGCTTTAGACGGTTAGATAGTTCAAGTTTTTTTCAAAAACTGGTAAAATAGAAGGATAAGCAAGTTGCTAGCTTTTTTCTACGATGTTGATGATAACAGAGCATTAACTGGAGACTGTTGAGGGAACACCTCGCTGAAATATATAATTTTATGAATGTTATGTCCTACGATCAATTCGGTGCCGAGCTGCCATGCAGGATGTGGATATCGCAATGGTCTCGATATCCGATATTTTATATGTTTAATTGGTTCCACTATTTCGTGATATTACACATTTGATAATCTCAAAAATCAGGAGCCCATCGAGTTTCTGTTAGTGCTTGCACTACAATTCAAGTTTTAACCTTTTCCCGCGCAATTGTAGTAAGAAAAGATGCAATTGTGCATATAGTTGCAAAAAAATTCCAGTCAAGTAGGAATTTTCTTAAAATTTAATTATGAAATTAATCTGCTGCTAAAAAGATACGATACGATACGATAAAAAGAAAGTTATTTTATTATATTTGATGTATTTCCTTCAAATGTTTAAACTATATTTTCGCAATTGACACATCGTCTCATTTACCTTCACGATGAAACCGTTTGATATAGTGCATTATATGAACCATCAGCCATTTTATCAATGAACCGGCGCAGTTAGCGTGAATAAAGAGAACTATTCTTATTAAAGTCTAGAGTGCCGGTACAATTTTTTTCGAGAACTACTAAACCGTCGAACCTTGGTTGTTAGCCGAGTGAGTGTGTTCCGTTGAGACTCCTTACCCATTTGAGAATTGGGCACACTGATCATGTATCTTATAGAATACTACATCGCTGCTTTTGTCACCGATAATGTGTTACCCGTAGGTTTATCATATAAGTTTTATTTGTAATCTATATTTATCCCGTTCATACTTTAATCTAAACTTTTTCTCGCATAACGTTGGCCAACTGGTGACGTATATCGAAACACAGATAATATCATTTCGGTTATTCTATTTTTCCTAACCAATGGTATCTATTTGTTGTATAATGTGATCTATTATCCTGTTACACCAAGGCTTACAGTAACGAGAAATAGGTTTAAAAAAAAAAACGAAATCCATGGAAGATATTCTTTTTTAATAACCTACAAATGGAATAAGACAAAATCGAAAAGAGAGAACCCCTAATTACACCTGTTTAACAAAAAAAAAAAAATTGCACTATTAATCTCATTTTCATTGTAATGGGACGAAATTATTATTATTACGGGTTTGAATTAAAAATTTGATTAAAAATGAAGTCAGCTCTTTCAGAGAGAGGTTGTTCATGGTCGCTGAAAGTCATGCAAATGATTCTTATCATCGATTTTTCCGATTTGCACAAATAGGCAAGATATAGTGTAGAATAGTCAGATCGGTAATAAAAATCAGTATTTTTCGAAAAATTCGAATCAAACGAAACACGAACAGCACTTGTGTCGTTGAAATCACGTAACATTTTGATAGTTACGCATTGAATAAACGATGAAACATAAATGAAGACTTAAAAGAGAATGAGATTTATGCAGTTCAGGTTAGACTTGTTCGGTAAAAAATATTCGACGAGGACTTGGCGATCGTTTTAACTTTACAGATGTCACGCAAATGATAAAAATCACAATTCAGCAAAAATAATTTCATATAATCGTGTATAAATACATTGGTCCGAATTTAATATTTGTATACTTATTTACATATTATTTAAATTGCTTTAAGTACATAGCGGATTTTCTTCATTGTTACTTAGTATGTTTTCCAAAAATTATCCGCACGCTAATTATTTGATTACTTTTTTGGCTGCGAATTAACAGAAATATCTGTGTGCGCTGGGTGGGGGTGGGATGGAAAAAAAGAAAGAGGGACAAGCCGAAATTAAACTAGAACAAAAAACAAGAGACAGTGTAAATTTAAAGGAAAATTTATGGAGTTAAAATTTCTTCTATAAATACGCGGAATAGACTTTATTTTTACAATCAACCAGAGAGAAAAAAAAGACAACAACAGAAATAACAATTTATATGCCATCGTATTTAAAAAACTGTTTATGCCAAAGTGTTCGATGTAAAAAATTTAGCGTACAAATAATTGAACTAATGTCTGACAAGTAAAATATACGATAGCATAAAAATTTCGTTGGTAACCATTGCGCTGCGACAGATGGAGACGGGTTCACTACACGTTATGTCAGATTTCTCTCAAGCTACCTTGTATTTTCATGAAGTTACGATATTACGGAAATCACAAAAGAAAGTTGAAATTACGGAGCATGTTTCAGTAGTAACGCTCGTACAAAGATACAACCCCGAACTGCAACAGCTGCGCAGAACGGTTTATTAGTTTTTCAACGATATGCCTCCTTCCCTCTGTGCCCCCTTTATATGTCAAAAGTTCGTTGTTTATGTAGGAGCTGTTTAACGTACTGTAGTCATACGGAAAAAAATTTACATTGACACTGGAAAAATGGGTTATGTTTATGCACCGCTGCGAGTGAAGACCGGTACTTTGATGTGGAAAAATTAAACTCAATTTTCAGCGACTCCAGCCGAAATTAACTTTTTAATTTTTTTTTTTTTTTTTTGTTTTTTTTTTTTTCACGCAACTCGACGAAATTTAAGACAAGGAATAGAGAGGTCTCTGAAAAACTAGACGAACTTGTTACGGTCTGCTGCTGCTACGAACTTTTGTATTCTCTTTTTTAAGAGTTTTTTGAAAACTTTAGCCAGCATTGATAAAAGTGAAATTGGCCGATAAGAAGAGGCACTTTAGGGAGGTTTACCTGGTTTTAAAATCATCATAACATTAGCGAATTTCCACAATATAGGAACAACATATTCGAAGCCGTAAAATCGCATTGTAAATATAAGTTAACATTACTAACGCTTTCCTTGATAACTCTTTGAGAAAGCGTCCCGTTATGAGATCGTACCCTGGTGCCTTCTTGTTACTCAATTTCTTTATCACTCCATTAATTTCGCCTGGCGAAGTTAAATTGATTTTATTTAGTGGATTATTTGAACTTTGATTTAAATAATCATGGACGACGTTTTCGACAGGCGATATTGTATTGTGCGATTTAAAAATTCCTGATAAGTGTATAGCGAACAGATCTGCTTTAGCAGCATCATCTACAGTCCAACTACCATCAACTGCTTTTATCGGTTTATTTCTACGTATTGGTTTATTTCCGTACGTAATTGCTTTCCATGAAGGATATTTAACTATCCTTCGTTAGCGACAGATTTGTGATATATATTCCGTAAATGAATTGTTTTTATAGTTTTGTAATAGCGACTTAAGATTTTCTGATCTCTCTATTTAAAGCTACATTATCAGTTGGGCATCTCGTTCGCATCCAACGTCTCCTCAGCTGTCTTTTAATTGCTACTTGTCTACGCTCAGGATATACCAAAAATTTTGGAGATGTGTAATTCATCAGCGGTGTACTTTTATAAGCCACGTTTACTATTTGGGTTGCGAAGACGTTAACAGCTTCATTTGTATTTTCTGTGGTTTTTAGTGAAATTGAGAGATTTATGGAATAGCAGGTATCTGAATGTATCCCAATTTGTGTACTTATTATATAATACTAATTTATGTTCCTTGGGTCTTACTTGTACATTAATCGATAGTAAAACGATTGAATGGTCCGAAGATAGAGATGATAGATCGTTTTCAACTGCCATGTAATTACTCGAGATACCGTTTGTGATAAAAAAAGTCGAGTAAATCAGGTACTTTATTCATGTCTGTTGGCTAGTATGTTGGTTGGCCTCCAGATATTACATTGCATTTTTCCCAGTCGATAGCCACTTTTAAACTTCGTCCTTTAGGTGTGGTCAAGCGCGAGGCCCAGTAGGTATTTTTTGCGTTGAAATCACCTCCGATAATAATTGATTTCCCATTGTTTTAATAAAATCGATAAATGCCTGCTGTTGTATGTTGTGCTTTGGTGGACAATTAATGTAATTGGATTATTTCTTAGTTTTATTGTGACACGTGTTGCCTGCAAGTAATCTTTGTCGTATTTTTCTTCCATCTAGTAGTAGGCAATGATTTCTCTAATGATGATGGCTGTTCCTGCATGAGTTTTTTTATCCGGATGTATAGTCCAATAAACGGTATAGTTTGAAATTTTCATGTAACTTTTGTCGGTGAACCGTGCTTCCGAGATAAGTATTATATCGATATTGTTTACATTTAGATAATATTCGTTGATGTTGTAGTAGTCCGTTTGCATTTCAAAAAACAATTTTATAAGACACTTTCTGTGTATTGTCCAGAAATTTTTATTAACAAGAGCAGACATGATAGTACTAATTATATTACTGAATATTGTATTTTGTTGTTGAATCATTTCTTTAAATAATGATTTTATCTCAACAAGAAACGAATTTAAGATTTGCTCGAGGCCACCATTGTCAGAGCTGGCGGAGGCAGTATTTTGCTTATTTGAGATTACCTGAGCATAAGTAAGCTTATTTGGAATATTTTCCGTTAGTTGTTCTGTCACAGGTACAAATTGCAAGTTAGATTGGTTTACTAATTAATTGTTGTTGCATATGTGAATCGTTGGGTTGGGGGATCCGTTGTGAGCTTAACGATCTATTAAGTGATTTGATTGAATTTGTACGGAGCTGTTGTAATTTTTTATATAGTAAACAACCTTTGTAGTTGACCGGATGGTCATTTCCGTAAATTAAACACAAGTAGGAGGCACACTTTTGTCTTTTGTACA
Organism: Icerya purchasi; assembly: GCA_039619475.1. Classification (NCBI taxonomy): domain Eukaryota; kingdom Metazoa; phylum Arthropoda; class Insecta; order Hemiptera; family Monophlebidae; genus Icerya; species Icerya purchasi. Next base: position 348,223,025 of record CM077116.1, on the reverse strand, counting down.
TTCATGAGTAAAATGTAACCCCGGGCATTTGACACAAGTGGCTTGTTTATTACAATACTTTTTTGTATGCCCATATAACTGACAGCGTGCACATTGAACAATTTTATTTTTTACACGAGGGGAGCTTCAACGCTTATTTTCATATTTAAAAGATACTGTAATTTATAGATTTCTTTGTTATTAGTCGACAAAAAAGATGAGTAAGGGCTGTTTCGTTATCCGATGTTTAACGTTAATAATATTCCGGACATCATGTCCCTTTTCGGCTAGAGCGGATGTACTTGCACTTCTAGACTATGATGAAGGTTTCTGATAACAGCTCGGAAGGGTCTTTCACTTTTACTTTGATACGTGTGGTATTCTAAGTTGCTAGTTTTCGGATATTGTACTAATTTACGATATTCATCAATTTCGTTAGTTTTAACTTCAACACGTTTATTACTTAGAGATCTACATCTTATTTTGTCTATTGGCAATATTTTTTTAAAATCAGCTAACATCTTATTATAATTCGTTATTCCATAAACCATAACAGGAGGAGGTGTGGTAGAACTGATCGATATTATATAAAATGTATAAACACTATATGAAATATCCGGATTTCACATACTTCTGCAGTTTTGGTAACACATATACTGTGAAAAGTGATCAAAGGATTGCTACTAATATATAAAACTGTAGTGTCCGTCTGTGATTTGCGAATATTTTCACTATAATCACTACATCGGGCTATTTTTATCGCACATGAAAAGAATATCTATTTTTTTATATTTTTGTCTGTCTGTCTGTCTGTTGTGATTTAAATCAAAACTATTACAACAATAGCGATGGAATTCGCACAGCCTACAGCTTATATTACCGGATTCATTCTAAGCTTTGTTTCACATTGATATCACAAATAGGACAGAAATTACAACAATTTAAAGTTTTAAAAATAAGAGACAGCGATATCTCTGCCAGTAGACCATCTTTAAAAAATATCATTTTCATTCCTTTCTAGATTTGTTGCTTTTGTGTAATTTACAGTTTAAAAAAGAAAGAGACAGCGATATCTCTGTTAAATCATTTAAAAATTAACAGCCGGCTATTGCTGAAAACATGAACAAAATCGGAAAATATGTTGTTACTGTCGTCGAGTGAAACGTATAAACACATCATATATCCCCATGCAGGGCGGTAGCCAAATACGATGACATGTTTATTAGTGATATTTCAGTTATTAGCTGAGTAAGTATATGAACAGAATATCCTTAATTATTACTAACATCGCAAGAGTATTTTCGACTATAACAACGCCGATTATGTTTTGCATAAAGTATAAATTAAGTTCTTACAGTACTGAACTACACCGAAAGATGATAATATTAACGTTTTCTAAATAGTTTCGCATCGTTTCCTCTCTTTCTTTCTTTCTCTCTCTCTTCTATGCGTTATTCAATTCGAAACTCCTTGATTAGTTTATTTCTTGGAAACTCAACGAATTTCGAGCTTTATATTTTTCAATATTGGGTGCGTTAAGAATTTTAAACTTTCTCCATACAGTCTGATTTAGTTGAGTACCACAAGATAAACATTTAATATGTAAACGTGTAAGTATAAAAAAAAAAGCTTTTTTACAAAAAATAAATACCGACTTCAAGGTTTATTATAAAAGTTTAAAAATGCACTAAAAAGTAAAAAATAATTACTCCCGATAAAAAATATATATATCAGAGTAATATAACACTTAAGTGGTGATATCGTAATTCTTATACAACGTTAACTTTATGGAGTTGCCATGAAATTCATGTTATAATATCTAGGAATAATTTAATGAACATTTAATGCAGTTTTTAATTATTATTTTAGTATGAATTTGACGCCAACTCCAAAAAGTTAATGTTGTATAAGAATTACGATATCACCACTTAAGTTATATCATTCTGATATATATTTTTTATCGGGAATAATTATTTTTTACTTTTTAGTGCATTTTTAAATTTGTATAATAAACCTTGAAATCGGTATTTATTTTTTGTAAAAAAACATTTTATTTTACAATTTTTAGCGTTATACTTGAATTTTTTTTTTTGTTAAAAATCAATTTTTTTTCACATTATTCTCCATACTTTATACTTAAAAGAAATTGATTTCTTTATTTTGAACTGCATTTCCACGGTAAAAATATCAAAAGCTATATTTCCATGGTAATTTGGCAAATTGATAGTATTTTAAGTGAATAAATCTAACCCGACGGTGAAACCAATCATAAATGAAAAGCATCTAAAAAGCTTCAATCTCCCGCATTATTAAGGATAACTCAAAAACTACCGGTCAGATCTTGATCAAATTTAAATGAGACCACATGAGAACAACGCCTTTTAAATAAAAGAAGAATCATCAAAATTGGTTCATCTAGAAGAAAGTTCTGAGGTAACACACAAAAAAAAATAAATAAAATAAAAATACAGTCGAATTGAATACCTCCTCCTTTTTTGAAGTCAGTTAAAAAATTACAAAACACCGACTATAAACCAACTATAAATCGGTAATCATGGTACGATCATGCCAGGCAATTATTGGTTATTTTTACATACGTTTTTATCTGATCGGTTTAGACACGACGAAAAGAAAATGTTGCTTAGCGAAACTCTTAGTATAGTATTATGTTAATATATATCGGTACTCCTAACCTTTAAATTCGCGTAAACATAAAATCATTCGGCCAGAGGGGAAAAAAGTAAACAGGCTAATCGATAATAAAGAGGATGAGAACAGTTGTTGATTTTTTTTATGGAAAGCGGGTATGGTGTTTTCAAGTGACGGATTTTTAGGCAGGCAAAGGCATTAATCTTCATTACTCTTTTGTTCCACTTTTGGTTCCTCGAAAATAGACCGGAACGGTGACAAGCCATTTTTGAGAACAGCTGAAAGGTCGAATTTAAGAATTTCACTTGGCTTTCAGTTGGCAGTCATTTTTATCGGCTTTTTTAGTAATGAATTTTAGTAATCTTATAGTATTCTTTTCTTTTTCGTTTTTTTTTTTTTTTTTTAATTATAAGAATGTCTTTTTATATTTTCCAATCGGATTTTTGTCGTGGGTAAATTTTTTTAAATAATTCCGCATAATAACGGTAGAATATTACAATTTCTTTAAACACAAATTAAATTCTAAAGTATGATCTCTTCCAATCCTACTACACACACAAAAAATTCTTAAGCTACCACTGTACCGAAAGCTTTAGAATTAAGGAAATAAAAAACACCGGGAATTGTGGAATATGATTATAAAAAGATGCGGTAAAACTGCTGCGCGTCATATCAGTTGTTCAATATAAAATATACAGATACTATGTGAACAGCTAAATGAACAGAATCCTCGATACTAGCCTAGTAAAAAGACATTACAATATCCCTTATGTACGCTAATTTCTAATTAAAATTTTCTTTTTCTTATATTCAAAAATATATTCCAAGAAAATGTAAATCAAAAAATAAATAAAATAAAATAAAATTGAGCCATGTGAAAAGACGGAAAAACCATCTTATTTTATTTATTTAATTATATATATATATATATATATATATATATATACGACTTTAATACAACTATGAGGTTATCAAGCCGTGTCTATGATATTAATTACATAGTATAATATAAATTACGTTTTTTGAGGAATAGGAAGAGATCATTTATATATGGTCTATTATTACGCAATAATTGGGATAGGTTTGAGGATAGATTAAATTTTTGGCCGGATTCAGATAAATTATTGCAATTTGTTAGGATATGTCGAAGAGTAAGCTGAAAAGTGCTACAAAAAGGGCAGGATAGAGGTGGTATGTTATTGAAAAGGTATGAATGGGTTACATTAGTATGGCCGAATTTTAACCTAGTTAAACTTATTTTTTCTTTTCGCGAATTTAGATCAGATGACTCCCATTCTTCGATATTTTTTTTTTATGCCTCTGAGCTGCTTTGTGAATGAGGTCGATCTCTATTCCCCATTACATAATCTTATAATTTTCGCTTTATACACGGTCTTTAGATCATCTGTGGTTATTATGGTTTCGGTATTAGTATCCAGGAACAGCAAATTCGATCTCTTTGCTAGTTTATCTGCGATTTCGTTGATTCCTTTATGACTTAGGATCCATACGAATAGAATATCCAGCCCATTGGAAAGTAATTCTATTATTTCTCGGATTCTCTGCACGATAGCGTTGGTGTTAAATATCAATCGGACATTTGTAAGGGCACTAGCCGAGTCTGTTAGTATTATAAACTGGTTACGTATTCGTGATATTTCTTGCAGTGCAAGGTATATTACATGCAGATCAGCAGTTTTAGCTGAGCTCCATGACGGTAGTTTTTCAGCTCCTATTGCTGTTTTTGATCCGTCGGTGTAACAGTGTGCACTCTGTTTGGATACCGCTCTAAAATACTATTTAATATTGATTGTATGTCTACGATACTTGCGGAGTTATTTGATAACCTTAAAAGATTTGGATTGATGATATTGACCAGGGTGCAGGACGTACGGCGATCTGGGGAAGCGAGCGGTATGTTTTCGGGGTATAGGAGATTCGGATATTTTGCTCAAATTTTAACTCAGTGTGCTGATCACCCGTTTGGGTTGACTTGTATTTATCCCGATAATAGTTGTTAAATAGAAGGTTTCATTTGCGGTTTGGATCATTCTTCAATATTTGAGAGGGGATTCGTTGGCTTCTACACAGAGGCTTGTCGTAGGTGTGATTCCGAACGCTTCTGTTGCTAAATGCCTTGGTGATGAATGCAATCTAGTTTTTCTAAGTTTGTGCGCCTTGCTGAATTATAAAGTTGAGCGATATAATCCAATTTTGTTCGGATGAGGGATCGATATAAATGTAATAGTGTTCTTCTGCTGCATCCTATATCAGAGTGGTTCAGCAAGTTGAGAATTACTAGAGAGCGGATGCATTTCGAGAGTATGCACGTTATATGGTCCTTCCATGATAGCTTTTTATCAAGCAGGATTTCTAAAAACTTGACTGTACTTTCGGAATTGGTTTGGAATACAGTGTCAAAACTATATTTTGTTGTTTGCTTTTGTTATTTGAGAAGATTATGTAATTTGTTATCGTGGCGCATATTACAAAACCATGGTCGTGGCTCGGGGTGTTAATGTTGTCTACCGTTGGCTGTATTATTTGTTTAGCGATTTCGAGCGACGATGCCAAAAGCCATCTTAGTATACATATTAGTGATAAGTTTTTTATTTTTTGTAACAAATATCAAATATTGAATCACAGGTTCCACAATTGAATGGTGAATATTTATCCGTTGGACTATACAATGTGTAGTTTTATCAATGTGATGTATGTGAATGTTGCATTCGGTTGAATTGTTCAGTTACATAAACAGATCTGAAGCTAGACGTATTTCATGAACTAGTGAACTAAAGAAATAGCAGGTGTTAAATAATATTACGAGAATGTGTGGCATTGTAAAAAGAAGAACAAGTGAAATGATGCGAGTAAGAAAAAAAAAGAAGTAGTTTGTGAAAGAAAAATGAAATTGATAGCTAATATACATATAAAGTCGAGTAAAAAACTGGAAGCGATAGAGAAAATAATATGCTTCTTTCCAGTTGTAATGTGATACATTTCATTTTCCACTACATCAGATAATCTAATGCAAATGCGCATACGCGATCGTTCCACATGAATTCGTAGACAAGAACTCTAGCTGAAATTAAGGTTTTAACTTCCATCTACCTGAACCTGGAACCGTTTGCATCACTCGTGAAATGTTTTTTTTTCTTTTTTGCTCTTTTTTGAGTTTATAATACCACTAAGATAACGAAGCGGTGGTTTTTGACGTCAGCCACATCTTTTTTGAATGTCTATTCTTTTCTGTCCAACGTTGTATTCTGTATCCTTGTTTACTGAAACTCAAACTCCCTACTCCTTATTGTGCATCTTATATTTTGTCCTTCCCCTCGCCGTTCATAATTTTATCCACTGATTCCTTTATACTGTCTATATCTGACCGTATCAAAATCTAACTGACGGCTCTTTTCTTTCTTGTTGGTTCTGGGTGTAGTTCCTTAACTAGCATGCCCAAGGGGAAAAAAAAATACTAAATTATTCAGTACCTGATATCACAGTTGAAGTTACATTATCAACTTCACCGTGCGATATAAATTACACTAACTCCGGAGGACACAGTTATATCCTCGGAAATACGCTCGAGTTTGGACGTAATTAGATATATTTCCGATCATGTGACTTAATCTTAACTTTGAAAGATATCGCACAACTAACAAGTGTTGTCATTTCCCAGACTTATTCGAAGTTATCTCTGGCACGGTAATTTAATGCGTCACAATAATTCTAAATGATATTATAACGCGCAACTATCACAATTTTACAAGGTCGTTCTGTTGGTCCGTGCGTTCGGAGTAGCAAGCAACGTTGGAGTTAAATGCATTAAAATTACGATCATACACCAGATTTGAGATGCATATTCGGTCGGAGTTGGAGTTGAGAAGTGAGTATATCCGCAGTCGAAAAGCAATATATTCTCCAGCGCAGTTAACTTGCTCATCCCTAATGTAGATCTCTACAGCTGCAGTATTCTTCCAGATCTAATATCATATATGTTGTATAACTATATACGTATATGCATGTATATTTTATACATTTGCGCATGGTCAACAAAATTTATATAGAAGTCTGCATATAGGAAGCCTATGCTCCTTTTGTAATAAGAACGATACGAAATCATTTTCATTTTCCCGCTAAAATGATGACGTTAAAGGGGTGTTTAAAATGAACAGCAAGTCGCCAAAATTTCGAAATATTTTATAAATAAACACAATGGAGACGATCTGGCTGCTCTGCAACTTCCGTATTTACCAAATAACCCGTTAAAATGTTTACTTTTCACTATTCAATACAAGCAAAAACCATTTTTCTTCATTTGTATTTGCTTATCCCCGCGCCCATTTTATTTTCTTCGTTCCGAATTTCAAATAAGGATTTTTATATGTATGGAATATTTTAAAGAACATGTATTTAATTGAGGTCTTTTTGTCAGACTGTTGGTTTAAAATGAATTCCGGTGATCTCGATATTTTAACTAACGATCGAGTTTAAAAATTTCCTAAAATAATTTCATTCTAAACCGAATTAAATTAATACGACATTATACGTGATCATTTTACGTAAATGTTCCGCAATTTTCCGGTTCTAAATCGGTTCTTGAAAGGATAAACTATTTCTGCGGTGACATTTAGAATTATACCGATATCTTTCGTTTGCGCACGAAATTGCTCTTTACATTTAACAAATTAATATTTTTCGATCACAATTATTACTTTTTTTCTTGTTTTTTCGGACACCAGCTCTCGTCATTCGGCTGGTTTGCTCATTTTTCTGATTAATGCGTGCGCGCCTTACATTTGTCTCGTTTTAGTGAAACGAATGGAGTAACACTATTGGAAGCGTTAGTTGTCGGTAATTGTGACGACCCGGTTTAAAATATGTTGCCGTCTTACAAGACATTACTTATATTTCCTCTTCTGCAAATCCTTCCAAATTCCTTATTGTTTCTGACTCTATAAGTGTTCTTCTGGCGCTATCTCCAACTTCCCTTTCTCCTTCCACTGATGCTATCATCCTTTCTATTCATTCTCTTCTTCATGATCTATCTTCATCGACGTCTACCCAGATTGACTTTCTTTGGATTTCCGGACATTCAAGCATTGATGAAAATGTAGCCGTCGATCTCCTTTCTAGAGCTGCTGCTTCCAATGGACATTTTATTAGTAGGGTTTCAGCACACAATATTCTTCTTCCAACTAAATCCTACCATCTTAGGCACTCTGTTTATGTTTCTCTTTCGCTAATCCTAATTCCTTTTATCTCTTGATTAATCATTGGTTCTATGATTTTCCCAGTTTGCGTCGGTCCATAATTATTAAATTATCTCGTCTCCGTTTCTCGCATAGTCTTCTTCCTTCTTCTCTAAATCGCCTTTCCTTGGTTGCATCTCCTAATTGTCCATTGGATCCTGAAGATTCCCCCAGTATGTTTGTGATGCGAATCACGTGCTCTTCGAGTGTTCTGGTTTATCTCGCGAGCGTGAGTTACTTTATTATCATCTTCTAATGCTTGGTCTTCCTGCTCCTTTCAACGCCTCTTATGTTCTTTTTCTACCTATTCTCTCAGTTGTTCCTGTCCTAGGCGTGTTCCTTGATTCCATTGTCGACAAAATAAAAATATAATTTCTATTCTATTTCATGCATCTATTCCATTTTGCTGGGCTAATGCTCTCCGGTAGCAAACCCAAGGGGCTAAAAAAAAACCAACAGTCAACTTCGATTTTCTTAAATATTTTTAATTCTCGCTCGCTGCTACTTTAGCCGCTTTTGAATGATTGTTTAATCCGATAACCGAGACTAATTACAACTTGTAATAACGAAATTGGCCTTTTAAATCTTTTTAATATTTCAGTAGGGAAAACATTTTTTATTCCGCCATATTTATTACCATTTTCAAACAAGCTGATCCTCCCTCTATCCAACATTATTAAACATTATTTAAAGAAGTTATCGATTTTACTGAATTTTCAGTTTTTTCATTTTCAGGCTACAGCTGAGATAGCATTAAAATTTTATATTGAGCGCTAAAATATTTTGGAGATTGTCTCTATTTACGAGATTCTTTTAATTTCTTTCTTTTTTTACTGACTTCAGAAAAAGAGGGATTATATGTTGTCGCCTATCTATCTATCTATCTATCTATCTATCTATCTATCTATCTATCTATCTATCTTCGTGTCTATGGACTTTTTTGCTTGACTCCGAAAATTATAACTGGTGTGTCGCCTATGAACTTTGGATTATTTAGATAGATTTTAATGATTTTTTGTTTATTCGAAACTGTATCGGCCAGTGGCGTCCTGTATAAGTATATATCGATAAGTACCGGTGGAATACTCAATGATCATCGGGTAACATGAGAAAAGGGAGGAGTTTCTTTAGAGAAGTTTTTATTAGTGCAAAAGAAACGCCATTGACTTTACTTCCGCGGAAACGTAAATTGGAAAAAAAAAACTCTTAAAATATTATCAATTATCAAGCATAAATATAGATTCAAATAAAGTAAATTAAAATCCCTCATAACGTTACATTCACTGGCGAAAATATTAACATTAGTGCGTATATTTAACCGTATGTGAAAAGGTATTTCAATGATACCCTTTGTTTATTAGAAGTTGTACCGCCACCGGTCAATGGTGGTCCCACATAAAGTATCGGTGATTATTTACTGGGTCGTCATTAAAATAAGCGTTAATCTCCTTAGAGGATATGTTTCCTTCACTTAAAATGTAACCGGACAAAAGTTAGCCAAAAAATTTTCTTAAGCCACGGGAAAAATTAGAACACTAAAAATTTTAAAATTAAAAGGGCGATGTTATTAAAGTATTGTAACGTTATTTAAGATATGGAAATGTAGATTCGAATAAAGATAACGAATTTAAAACTCCCGAAGCGTGATTTGTCATTATTGACCGGAGGAATTTAAGTATTATAATTTTAAACCAATACCCGGCTTTATATACAGAAAGTGGCAGCATTGTTTTAGCTTGATCCAACCGAATACTAAAAAATATTTACACTAAAAATCGTAAAATAAAATACCGACTTCAACGCTTTACTCTGAAAATTGAATAAAATTTCGTTGAAAAACAAAAAAATACTCGATACAAAATAAGTTTTATCTTATACAGTAAAATACCCTTAAAATTATGATTATTTTTAAACAACATTAATACCTTCTCATTAGAGTCTGCACCAAATTCAAATTGCGACTATTAAGAAACGGCGTTCAATATTCCTGATGTTTCTCGCCTTATGGGAAATGAGTGTAGTACTCAATATGGCTTTTTAATTGTTGTAATTTGAATCAAGTACGAGTGTATATTAGGCTGTGTCCAAATTGAGCGTGCGATGCGTGCGTGCGGTTTGAACATCAGATCAACGTAGCGCGGAAGATTCGTAAGTGTCTAATATGAATGATGCGTGCGTTTGTTTAAGCTGTTTATTTATTTTGCTTTGTATTTTTATTTCGTAATTGTTTAATTTTCATATTTTCGATGGATTTTTAAAAAAATCACTTATTTATGATAATAACTTGTTATTACGTTGTACAAAAAAAAAAAAAAAAAAAAAGAGATAAAAGATAGTAAATGAAATTTCCAAATCGAGAGAAACATTTAGTGAATTTCACTATTTATTTCCTTAAAATTGATAAAAACGCATTTTCTGAATACACTAAAATGTTTATAGAAACATTTAATTGTTTAGTGAATGCGATATCTCCAAATATGTCACTATCCGTAACTAACTTTAAACGCCTACTATCAGTAGAAGAAAGACTTGTAATCACAATTAGCCGAGTAGAATCCGTAGTTATTAATTAGCGATACAAATAATCGCGTTGTTAGGATACGAGATTACTTGCCGAGAAAATTAGTAGAAAGATTGTTAATTATTACATGTGTGTAGTGTGATGTAATATAATTTTTATCATTAGATTTCTGACAACTATAGCGACAACTCTGGTCACCGAATTTCCAAGCCACATCATACGTTGTAAAAGGAATTTGTATTACCATTTGCGATATATTGAAAGGTACACACATAACTTTCAATCTTGGCGGAATTTAAAATGGAAATTTCCCAATTTTTTTCGCCGCATTTGTTCTTTTATAATATCCGTTCATTTTATTCCATAGAATCGGCCGTTTTTTTATTTCCGTAATTAATTGTTCCATTGTTATAATTAAAAATACATAAAAACCACAATTAATCACTCAACCGATATTGCAAAAACAGACTATTCTAGATCTGCGTGCGATTGAAGAAAATCGAATATTCCAGAAAATCGAATATGCCGGAAAATCAAACCAGTCCTTGCTTGCGTGAAACGTACGCGCCATTACTTCAAACTGGACACGCACTGCATAGATTACAATAGTTTGAACGAAACAGATTTCCGCATTGCAAGCCCAATTTCGGCACGACCTTAAAAATAACTGAAACATTCCTTTTTGAGGGAAAATTTTATTGTACGAGATAAATTAATTGATACGGAGTTAATTTTTTTTTTTTCTTTTCAGCACAATTTTATTCAATTTTTAGAGAGTAAATCTTGGGGTTGTTTTTAACTATTTTCTTTTTTCTTTTAATTTAACACATTGCGGTCGAAGGATTGATTATTAGTCTTATACTCTCTGTGGGGACGAAGCCCGTCTCTTAGACGGATTTTTTATTTACTACCGGAGACGGCTGTTCTGATTATATTCTTGTCCGGAGTGACGATGCCCGTATGATAGACTGATTTGAAATTTCTACTTCATATAACAAAGTAAATATCGCACACAGGTCTCGATTATTTTCCTACCCGTCGTATCATTCCGTGGGAAAAAGTTATCGGCACCTAGACGCCGCCTAGTTCTCAACAACGCTACTCAGATCACGTGTTGCACATCATTTCTTTATGGCTGTTTGGGGTTCTACGGTACGTAAACCAACTCTCTATTCTTCCTGGTTGTTTGGTTTTGGTAATATATTTCAGTTTTCCGCGTTTTTTTTTTTTTTTTGTAATATAAAATGTCGAGAATAATTAGCAATAAGTTGATACTGGAAATATTGTGTGTAATGACTCCGATTTAGAAGTAGAATTGGATTCAGACGATGATGCGGAAGAACTTATTATAACAGACCATAGACCAATAGATCAGTATAATTTGAATACTTTAACAGAAGGAAGCGTAATTTTTATTTATATAATATATTTTCATATATTTTGAATCGTATGTAAAGTATCGTAATAAAAAATTTCTGGAGAAAATTTCGTTTCGATTACAATTAAAACTAAATGAAATGTAATCCGGAAACGACATTTTACGATAACGAGAGAAGATTTACTTATTTAGTACTAGCAAGTATAAATTGATAAGCAAAATTGTAAACTACCTAATATATTATTGATTATGTTTGCCCTTGCTTTCATTATTTTCTGCGACACACAATTACAATTTTTTTTTTTTTTACGAGGCTTCAAATCAGGTAATTTTTAAATATCTCTAATTTTAATTGCTCCAATTTTTTAATTTTTTTTCTTTTGTAATGGAAGTATGAGGTTTTATAGAAATCTAGCTATTGAATTTTTTAATTTTAATTTAACGCGTTTTCCTAATGGGGTACCAAAACCAAGCAAAAATCATCCATCAGCATAGGGTTACTTGTTTTTCCGTGTGAGAAACGAGTATCGTCGCCTGGGACAAAAACATTATTAAAAGTGCCGTCACGTAAGACAAATCAAGATTAAGACAAATCAAGATGCTCGTGTTACGTACATTGAATTCAATGTGTTAAACCGGGCGTATAATTCCAGAAATACAAACAAAGGTAAGAAATAAATACGTTTTTCGTTCTAATCAACACGGAGAAGGGCTCTGAATTTGTAGGAGGACAATACTGACGAAGGAAAAAAGGTAAAAGTTTGCAGAGAACGTTATTAAAAAAGTAGGAGAAACCAACTTTCCCCAATTCGATCTTTGAGAGACTGAAGTCGGCAATGGCTGCTTAAAAAAGTATTCTCGTAAAGCCGGTTTTAAAACGGTGCAAGATTATCAACAGAGCTCCAACAACTGTCTGATTCTCTAGATACCTTCGAATGTCTGAGCAACCGGTTGGCAGCAGAATTTTACGCACACCCTTTCGCCCTGTCTAATCTGAAAAAGGAACCTGTCCTCGTACTCATTTTCGGTACCTGCGGTTAACCGGGCAACGTGAGTGGCCGCTTTCTGGGCAATATCATCGTGTCTGCATTTGGCAAATTGCCGTCGATGGCGTAAAAACAAACGTTGCATCGCTGCATGCCGTCGCAGGGTCCACAGCAGCCGTTGAGCAAAGCGCTGTCTGTTGACGATGTAATTTATTAATAGCGGACGAAGCGCGGGCTTTTTCCGGAGAACAAAAGCAATTTGATGTAAACTATAGATTATCCGGTACGCAGTCGGCTCTACCGCAATTCAGCCAGTTACATATTGTTAGGTTGAAGGCGGCCGCGTTTGCGTTTGCGTTTCGTTGGCTGCAGCGGTCGGGGAATTGTAGCTTTTATTCGTATGTCCTAGTTTTCAGTTGCACATGGGCCGAAAAATTGGGCCATTATTATAATCCGTTCGCTGTTTACGAGATGGTCCCTCCGGCCCGGGGTCGACTCGGTGCCGGAATTCATTCCCGTTTTCGTAATCCAACTTGCCCGCTCGTGTTTACACATAAGTAGTTTTTCTCACGAACAGGGAAATTAGTGGAATAATTACCATGCCGCGGTGCCGTATCGCAACGCCTCCAATAGTCGATCTTCGTAGTACGCGTAATTAAAGGTGGGGTGGTCCCTCTTGTTTAAAGTCTCGGACAAACAATACATTCAAGTAGGCGGTGTTCTCCAGATTCACCTAACACCAAAAAAGAAAGAGTTTTCCTCCCTCTTTCCATCCGACGCCTCGCGGTGGTCGGTTGATTATTTCGTTCCGAAAAATTCAATGAAACCGTCACGAGCAAATACATTTCAGTTTGAATAATACGTTATTTTAAACTTTTTTTTCCGACATTCAAAGAGTGTCCCATCAGTGGTACTAATAGCAATCAACGGATATTTAAACCGTAGATTAAATTTGTCGCCTCGGAACACTTTTTTTAATGTTTCTTCCGGAAATAATAGTTCAATATTTTCACTTCATCAGGAGAAGCTTGTGTATTTAACGGAGTGAAAAGAGTTAATTTTTCATTTAAGCATTAAATATGAGAAAACGTTTTACGTAAAACATTAAACAAGTAAATATCGGCAGGGATTGTGTTTCACATGTTGACGAAACAATAACCGAACTTTTAAAAGTGTCTGCTCCGAAAGGGGAGTAATTTTGTAGGCAATTCGACGAAAAATCGCTTAATTTCAACGTATCCGAAAATACTGGAAAGGATCACCACGGACAAAGGGACGGCGTCAACTTGTTAAAGTGACTGATACCGAGTCTGCCGTAGACGTCTGTGGCTGCAAACGAGACCCGTAGAAATCGCTCAACAAAACGAAATACGCTATCAATATAGTAACGAAAGGTTCTCGCTGATTTGGAATAATATTTCACGCGATTGATTCAGTACGAAAATTTTAATTGTACGAACTTATATAGAAAATCGCCGTCCAAGAAATATGGTATGTTACTGACGTTCAAAAGTCATGTCCGCAAACCTTTCGAACTGCTAATCTGTATGAACTGAATAATACCAAGCTGGTATGGCGGTCGCAAGCAAAAAGAGGACGGGTACGTTAAATATCAGCGGAGATTTCGGTTTTTATAAAATTAAAAGCTGCGAGAACAAACAAAAGCTATACAAAAAAATACTTCGCTTGGAACATTTCGATCGTGCCGATAACGATGACTTTGATATTTTCAGCGAAGACCAAAATTCAGTTTGTACTCTGATGTAACTAATCCGTTGATTCTCTGTTTAAGCGCAGATTACCTAGCAGAAATCGTTCAATTCCTGCCAAATCGCAGACCAATTTTTTTGTTTGTTTTTTTCTGACCAAATAGACGTCTCTGTTTTTTCATAGCGGATCATCAGATATTGTTTCCTGAATAAAAAACGGCGAACAAAGAATCTTCTGGATATCCGTAGAAACTGATATTTGAAACCGGAATAGTAAATAAAAAATGATATACCGATAATGTGCAGCGTAATACGAGAACCTATAATTTCGTGACGTTTGCCTATTGCCGGTATTTCGAGAACCGACTTTTTCTCGAAACATTTTAAAAGTCGCGTAACTTTTTTTTTTCTTTTTACTTTTCATTTTAATGACCTAGCGTGATTCTTTTTTACATGGGCCATGTACGGTTTTTATGTCCACCTGTTGCCACGTGCCTTGATTCACTAAACATTGCATTCAAGTCAGAAACACTGTTTTACCAAGATGAGCGGTTCAAATAACGAAGCCCGGTATAACTTTTTTTTCAGCTTGCTATTAGGCTGAAATCAGTGTCGGTCAAATATTATTAAAAATAAATTCCTTCGGTGCTTTGTGTTAGTAACGAGCCGTATTGTTCTCTTGAACAGTTTGTTCTTGTGTGTTTCCTTATTCTTCGTCATCCATCACCCCAATGAGCGGTAAGCAAGCATGGTGAACTCCACAGCTTGCTTCTATCGAGCGTTCGATAACACATTCAGTAAAAAATATGGCGGTATCAAAACGCAACTAAACAGAAAAACCAAGTAGCTGCGTAAAGTACCGCGTGAAAATAAGAACAAAACGCTTGCGATATTTCTGTCGAGTTTGTCGCCGACCAAAAATGATGATTACTCACTGTGCAAAGCAGAGCCCAAATGTGCGTATTCCGCCAGTACAAAAACCTGGGCTCGCACTAACTTCGATAAAGCGGCGCTTTTTGCCAAATACTTTCGCGATATAGATTTACACCAAATCCTCAAGCTGCTGACTCCACAGATATCCTCGAATATCTCTGGAAAATCCGCTACAAATGAGTCTACCTATTTCACTGGTTACCCCCCTAGTGAGATACAGAAACTCTTCAAAAATATGAAACGGAAAAGAGCCCCGGATTTGACTTAATCACAGCGGAGCTTTTAAATGAGTTACCCAAAATAGAATAACAATATTTTATACATCTCGTACATTGTTTTACAAACAAATGAAAGAAAAGAAGATACCTAATCTCGTCATTTTCAACTGCAAAGTAAAAAATATTTAACTTCATTTTGGGAAAATTAACGTGTAAAAATGAGAAAATTATAACAAAGAGATAGGTCAAGTGATATTACATTGCTTTTGAGTAGTTTTAAGATCCAATCATAGATTTTTTTCAAAATTAGTTTATTGATTTTTAGTGATTTTTAGCAAAAATTATAGGACAAGTTGAAAGAATCGAGGGTGCTCAAAAAAAAAATCGGGAAATACCCTGAAATACGGGAAATCACGAAAAATTCCCGTATTGGCATTAATTTTCTCGGCTAGAGCTCCTTACGGAGTATGGACGTTACCTAGCGGTTAAAAAACGTGTGAAGTTTATTCTTTTTCCGGCAACAGAACAAGCGCAGAACGAGCACCATTATAGCAATACGAACCGAGATACAGCTGTCTGAAAACGAAGTGTAATTCAGACTATAATGTAGGTATATGGCGCGCTCATTGGTCCCTAATATGGATATCAAAACCGAACAAACATAATTCGTTATTGTGTTCAAAGGAAATTATCGCCGATGGACACCGTTCGAGAAATCACAACTGCATACGGTACGGAAAATTAAAACAAGGTCACAATATTGCGATGCCATAATTTACCAATGGTGGTCGTGAAGCACCTGTATTTTGATCCCTTTTTTTCGAGAAGTGACCCGAAAGGATGCGCAAGTGTATTGCGAAGAACGATAATTTGAGAAGGAGCCTGAAGACGATGAATCAGACAGTAGATAATTTTTTGTACCGAATTTCTTAGTCTGCAAGGGAAATTCTAACTACGCTTCATTTACACAGCTGTATGTTCGTATTGCTATGATGGCTCTCGTAATATGTTCGGCTGTCGGAAAAAGAATGAACTTCATGTGTTTTTTGACCGCTAGATAACGTCCATACTCCATACGGAGAGTAGTTGCGGTTGTTTTGGCCCACCCTCTGTATATTTATTTTTGTCCGTTATTTGTCGTAAGATTATTTGCAGGAGAAATATTATTAATGTATAATATTAATATCGTTGGTTTATTTAGTTCATACATAAATAGAATAGTTGTAAACAATGGATGAGGATCAATTAATCTCCTGAATGATAACGTTTGGCCCATTTTCATGATGTTTATTAATATGTGTCTTTCAAATTTCTGAAATTATTCTCGAGCCATTTTTCATTCTCATTCAATCTTAAATTTGTTTTTAATGTTTTTTCTATCTCGTAACACATGAGAATGTTTCCGCTTTTTTCGACGGATACGTTCCATGAACAGATTTTCCCGAGAATGGATTAAAATATTTCTTAGTTTAGCGTACTTAAATTAACGAGATGTTTTATAAATTTTTCAGGCTTTCTATGAAATTAAATTCGCCGAAAAACAGAATGAGGAAAAAAGAATGTACTTCTTTTTCTATACTACATAAGATAGTTAAATTCTTCTTGCACAGTTCGATCTGAAATTTTCATACGACTTGATGAAAGACATTCACTCTGATGGACAAATACCGTAAAGGATCTGCGAATTTCACCTTGTGCTAACAGATCTTCCGAGACCACCTTCTTTTCCATGAACCATCTTAGAAACTCGAATTTATTTCCATACGCACCATATTATATTTGATACTATAAATTTTTTTTTTGAATTGAGACAAGTTTTTATTTTTAAGGGTAGTTATGAGTTTTTGATATTGTTAATACATGTGGCATTTTGAAAATTCAATTGAACCAGTTCGAATTCTTCGATTTCTTCAGTCGATGCCCCCCGAGCTTCGCAGCTGCCAAGTAACGCCGAGAGAATATATAATGACATTAAACTTTGTTACCGAAGAGGTAAATTTAGTCGAGTAGATGAAGTTTTAATGTTCAGAAATTCTAGCAGTACATTATACGTCGGTTAATATCGCCTGTCAACGGAATGTCCAAAGATTTTTACTGATACGATCCGTTCTTTTTGTTTCTTAAAAACTTGAAACACATCTCTTTAGGCTGAGGGTAAATATTTAATTTCCATGATGCGTGACATGCGTGAGGGGCAATACTACTCTCTGTCGTTTTTATCATTGTAAAAACATGTTCCACGCTCCTACGCTTTTCGCATCAAAACACATTTGGCTTCTCTCTTTTTCGTTTTTTCGTATACCGGCTCAAAATCCGTTTGAAGAAAAATTCTTTGTCGTGTTAAATTCTTTTGCAAAATATGAGATTGAAAAAAATTAGTCTTGAAATTTGTAACGGAATTTTGACAACCTGCTAGGAAAATATTTAATTCTTTTCAACAGCTTTCCGAGAGAGAAGAAAATAAGCTCAACGGAAAAAAATATTTTATTGAAACGGACGTTTTCTGAAAGAAACGTGTATATATTTTTGCAGGTAGTTGTGTCGTTGCTGGTTACCGAGTTGGGAAAAAGCTCACTGCCAATTTATTATTAATGTTAATCGCGAACTCGTTGATGGATATGGAATCGGTGAAGGCGGTCTGTAAGAAAACCGAATTTCAATGTCAGAATGGCCACTGTATACCTTCGAATCGTTTTTGCAACTCTTTCGACGATTGCGGCGATAATACGGACGAGCCGAGATTTTGCACACGTAAGTAGACCGGTAAAACTGGTTAAAATTCGTCGAAAAATCATCAATTATTTCGAAAATTAAGTCGGATGTAATGCGCATGAAGTTAATTAATTTTGTTTACTTCTGCTAACAACATACAAACCCGGGGTTCAATCCCTAAATATTAGTTACAAAATTATGCGATTAATCTTTGCTTCGGAGGACGCTGATTACACGATATTTTAATTCTTTTTTAGGATTCCCCGTACACATATAACGTACGGACTTCTAATAATATGGTTCAGAAATGACGAAAATATCAAAAAAAATCATTACCTCACGAACGGTTATAAAACTTCAAAATTGGATCATAAATTACAATTAAAATTCTGTTTCGGAACATGTATTACTTCAAACTAACCGATTACCCTGGGCGCCAAAAAACCCAAAAAACTGTCGAGGATAAATAATATGGAATATAAAATGATCCCAAAAATCACCTTTAAAAGATTCGTAACTCATCACCAGATACTCTCTTTAAAAAGTGACATTCAAAATATAAAACAAAACGCAGAAGCTTTTTCATAAAATCAAAAAATTACGATTAAAAAATTATATAAACACCCCCTTTGGACTCCAAAACAGCAAAGTAGGTTCACGTAAGCAATAGATCGAGTAAAAAAGTTGAGGAAACCAAAAAGGTATCTCAAATATAAGCATTAAGGACCGCTTTATAGGAAAACTATAGCCGAGCTTACAACTTTATATTTAGACCCTCGCGGTGCTGAAAGCTCGAAAGTTTCGAAAACAATATTTCTTTCCCGGTCATGTGATATATGTCGTTGGAAAGAAAGGTATTTGTCGCGAACGACACCGTATTTCACTTCTTTAACGAAACGTTTCATGTTGACGAATAGTTCAAAAAAGCGCGAAAAATGACGTATCTAAAATTTCTTTGTTTTGAATTTAGTACGATGTAAACGTAAATTATAGTTTTACATATGGAATCCTCAGCGCATGAAACATCATGCTTGAATGAACTTGTTCTATTATAGTTTAACCATTAACTTTAGTTAGTACCGCGCCAAATCATAACTATTTACCCTAATTTAAAGTAGAAGTTGTATGTAGCCAAAAAAAAGAAAAGGTAATGCAGTCCGAGTAGGTACTTATTTTTTTTAAATGATTTCGGTGCTAGCATTGACCGAACTACACGAGCTAGGTATACTTAAATAATTTTCGTAAAAAACCGGTTCTTTCTTGTATGCCGCATCTGAAGTGCCACATTTGTCGCATAGATAAGTTGTAATTTTAATAACTGTTCTACACAAATTGTGTACTATGACCGATAAAGGTCTCACCAATAACATGCATAGTATGTCGTAACGTGTATTTTTTTTTTTTTTTTTTTTTTTTTTTTTTTTTGGGAACGCCAACCAAGGGCACTGACCCGTCATCCGGGAATTACGAATAAAAGGATTAGATTTTAATATATAGAGAAATAGAAGAAATAAACACTCTCTGCTAAAGTTCGAACAACATCTGGTAAAGGAAAAGTATGTAGGAAGCACAAGAAGCAGTAGGCAGTTCAAGATGTAAAAGCTTAGTGTACAGAAGGGAACGCTCCTGCAGGAGAAGAGAACATTCAAAAAGAATATGATCCGCATCACAAACGCAGTCCTGATTCAAGGGATGAAAAACGCAAAGTGGAGAAGAAACAATAGAAAAACGAAAAAGAGTTGGTATAAGACGATTATGGTTGAAACGAAGACGCGTTATGGTGGAAATGATGAAGCGACTGAGTCCAGGAAAATCGGAAAACCAAGGCCGCAATGAAGGAAGAGGCTGTATTTGTAAAAAGAATGAGGATTAGAAAAGGAGGTAATGTAGAGATATCCGAACATGATTTGAGGTGTGCTTGCTTAGCATGTACACTGGGAATACATTACAAAGCATCTATAAAACTGATAATTGTTTTTTTAATATTAAGTGTGTTTTTTTCATTAAAATTGGTTGTTCTTTCTTACTTTTTTAACGTCGAATTATATGACAAAATAACAATATTTTTATTTTTGCCCTTTTTTAAATTACTCAAAAGCCTCCTCGGCCCAAATTTGTGATGATCACGCGATTCAATATAAATGCACGCATCATTACACCGAAAATATATAGGACTCTGTTTGTTCAAGCGTAAACATATCTTAAAATTTTGTCTACGGCTTACATTATTTATGTATAAATGCATATGTGTACACATTTTCAAACATGCATACATACAAATATTCATACATACACGAATCCATATTCCGATATAACACAATACGCATACACGTCGTACATTCATTTAAGCTTTTTTTTTCTTGACTGTCCATACTCGAAAATATGTATAAAATTTGAGTTTTGTTTCCTTCGGAGAATAATTTTAAAGAAATCGTGTTTATATATGTTTACAATTCGTGTTTTTAATAATAAAAATTTGCGCAAGCTTAATAGTACAATTTATGCATGTAAATAATAAAGATGGTTGTCTCTAAAGATGTGTATAATTTGGGATTTGTTGAGACATTTAGAGTTGAAATTGCTAGGAATATTTTGAATATTTATTAAGGAATTTATTTAAAACGTATTCAATTTGCAAATTAAGAAAACACCGAATAACTTATACAAACTACCAATAACTTAAATAACCCATTGTTCTAAGACAAGAACCTTAATATAAGCTGTACAAATTAAGATTCAAAGAAGAGTGCAATCCTTTTACAAGTTGCTTTTGTGTGAAAAAGAAGTGAATTTGTTTATATTCAGTATGAAACATGAGGATTGGACATTGATTGATCTGTTAATTTTTAAATAAACACACTCGTTATGATGTAAATTTTAATACAATTTACATGGCAAGAAAGTCCTATGTTGCTGTCGTTTGGAAATTAGTTTTGTAATGGAGTCATATAAGAGATGATACCAGAATGCAACGAATCGCGACTGTAGTTTTAAAATAGTAATTAAAAAAAAATGTTTAAAAAGCGCAATTTCGTTGATCACGTAATTTAAATGGAAACTATAGTTGTAGCGTTAAGAATAAAAAAAGAAAATTTCATTGATTACGGTTTCTTAAAACGGACACTAGACGAAAATTTTTCATATATTATGTATAGCGAATTATTATTCGTGTCTCCGGTCTACCGTGTACGAGATAATTCGTCCAATATTTTATAAATTTTATTAAGTCATTATCAACGTCACACTGTATGTAGGCTTCCAAGTTCATATTTGCCGCTAAGGAAAAATGTAAATAGATGATTATAGTCTTGAACTTTACATCGATCACTATCGATCGTTATCGGATATTTCCTACTTATAGAGAGTATATGTTTTGCGCGCAGAGTTCCACTTCTCAGTCTATTCAAGATACAAAAAACTGTATATATTGTGATTTTAATTTTTTCTTTTTTTTTTTTTTTTTTGCTCATCTATACCTAGCCCGTTAGGCTATCGCTAGATTCTGTTGTATAGTCTAAACACTTGAGCGATCCCCGTCCACTGACGTAGTACCCAACCTTATTTTAAGCACTTAAATCAAATGGCTTCTTTCTGCGCAGCCGACGTGTCCCCGTCGGATTATTCAGTAACGCCACTGCCAGTATGTTCGTATGAATTTGAAGTCTTCCGATGTGTCTTGCGGCTGATTTTTCAATAACCTCCCTTATATAAGGAGTATTGAGATCTTGGTGGAGAGTTCTATTTTGTACATACCACGGAGCATTAATTATTCTCAACGTCTTATTCTGATATCTCTGAATTATATTAATGTTTGAATCTGCTCCGCAGCCCCCGAGTTCGCAACCATACCTCCACACTGGAGCAAGAATCTGCCTGTAAAGTAATATTTTATTATCAACAGAGAGCTGCGAGTTTCTGCCCAGTAACCAGTACATCTTCCTTGTTCTAATATTTAATTCATTTCTTAAAAAAAAAAATTTAAATCAATATTTTAAATGACGTCAAAATGAACCAACGAACTGCAGTTTTGTTTTTTTATTGTTCCGTCTTCTCATAATGCGTCTGTTTGATTATATAAATGTTCGAGAGCAGCGGCGCTTAAAGTGTTTTATAATTTTATTACGTTGATGATAACGAAATTTGACAGACACCGGGGCGTGATCCGAAAGTCGCAAGGTCTTCTCCCTTGTTAGTATTGTGACGGGAGAACAAATTTGAAACAATTCAACCAGACGCTTAATACTTATTCTAAAATTGCGTTTTCATCATCCACCGATAACAATGTAAATTTGAAAGTAGTCGCCAAGCAGATATTCTTTGATTTTCCCGTACTTCTTAATAGGTATAACTAATAATAATTTCGAAATAAGTTTATAACTTTTATAGAAATATAATAGTGAAATTATTTAAAAAATCACCGACATGTTTCGAAATCACAGTCTCCCCTGTGTGCGTGACGCATTACAATAATGCAAACACCGTGAATAGGAGAGACCCTGAATTGCGTCGGTACTTCTTTAAATTTCTCATTTATATTTCTGAAAAAGTTACGAAATTTATTTCAAAAAGTATACGCGTTCAGAAATGAGCATGATACTAACAGGCGCAACGAACGTTTTTTTTCCATCTTTCGTTCGCTTCCGGACTTTGCGTTTATTCTCTCCCATAATCTAACAAAAAGTAATCCGAAAATCAAATCTAAAATTTCCCTTCGAAATGTAACGCTCGATGATCCTCTCGCGACCATATCCGGCGACATTTGAAAAGCCGCTAATGATCCTTTGTTCGGCACGTTCATGCTTCATCATTTGGAACTGTCGTTCGGGCAAGATAACTGTCATGTTGCACTCCGGGCCGATTTAACGTTTTCCAATTTGCGCGCGCTTTTTGCGGTATAAAAACCGGATACGAAATTATCGTACATCGAAATTTGGCCCTCTGAAAAATTTTTTATTTATTTTTTTTATTTTTTCCTTCCCTTAAACCGGGCTTATTTCGCATGGCCGCAGTTTAACGTCTCCTCGTTCATTTCAACCGCGACTTG
Organism: Icerya purchasi; assembly: GCA_039619475.1. Taxonomy (NCBI): domain Eukaryota; kingdom Metazoa; phylum Arthropoda; class Insecta; order Hemiptera; family Monophlebidae; genus Icerya; species Icerya purchasi. The sequence goes on along the minus strand of CM077116.1, from coordinate 348,199,644 downwards.
ATTCATGTTGGGTTTTTTTTTCCTCTTTTTTTTTTTTTTTTTTGGTTTTTCTATTTTTATATTACCGGCATTAAGAGAGAGCATCGGGTAAAAGTCATGAAAATAAAACGATCGGGGCTTTTAAATAATATGATTATTAAAAACTTGTCCTATTTACTCCTCGCTGACTTCTGTGCGATTAAAGATTTTTAAACGGAATTTCAATATTTTTACACAATTTCTCGCGGAGAAGAATTACGTTCATATTTCATATTAGCCGGTGTGATCTTCTAACTGAAGCACGGATTTTTTATAGCTCCATACCGAAAATTCTGTCGGTTCAGATAAAATGGGATGGTCAAGTTCAGTTACAATTTTTCTTCAGCCGGTGTGAGTAAACGCTTACGTTAAAATGAAGAATTTTCGACCATTCGGGAGGCATAGTGCACAAGTGTTTGGCCGGCAATATCACAATTCGCGGACAGCAACGTAACTCCCGTACGATTGAAGCACATTCACAGCTACCCCCTACACCTAATGAGGTTTGCACTAAAGAATTTATCTCGATGGTTGCTAGAAGTCAACTGCAAATAATCTCTATACTGAGTATATCGCTAAAAGTTTTTCGCGATAATTTAGTAATTACGATCCATCACCGGTCGAGGTACTTAATGGTTGTTTTGTTTTTTTATTCGAATTTATTCGAAATTAATTGTTCATTTCCTTCGAAACGCTTTAAATCGGGTTTAGCGTTGCTGGCCGCGATCGATCTAGCTTTATTGGGGCACTGCTGCACCAGTTGCGATTGCCGTATAATTGAAGTACATGAATACCCGGCGAATATAGTTTAGCTGCTTTTTTTTTTCTATGGTCAACCCTGCAATCTAAACGGATTGAATTCCTGATAACTGACACAATTATTCCAATCACGTATTCTCCCGTTCAGCGTGTGAACAATCCAATACACTAAATACTGTGACGTTCATCTTTCCCTCGGTTCTATCGAACAAGCCGTTATGCATAAAATTGACACAAATGAACTCAGTGACGACAAATTCCGTATTAGTATATTTAGTCGGTTTTTTTTTTTTTTGGTTTTTTTTTTTTGGTTTTTTGTATTAGAATTTTACAACAAATTGAAATTCCGAATCCGGAAGACAGAATGAAGATAGATCGAGATACAGATTTGAAATAGTCGGGACGACTGTAATTGAAATAATTACAAATCCGCTACTTTGGATTATAATGAGTAATTGATACTATGCCAGTTAATACGGCATGCAAAATCGGGCTGATCATGCCGTCTCAGTTTGTCGGACATTAAAATGTCCCTTCCTGCTATTTCTAAGGTGTTTTATCGTGAATTTTCTTTTAATACGCCCTTGACGATGGCAAACGCGCATCAACTTTCAATGCATATATATATATATATATAATCTTAAATTGTCTATCTTCATTTAAAATAAAAGAAAAAATGCTTTTTTACAAAAAATAAATACCGACTTCAAGGTTTATTATAAAAATTTAAAAATGCACTAAAAAGTAAAAAATAATTACTCCTGATAAAATATATATATCAGAGTGATATAACTTAAGGTGATATCGTAATTCTTATACAACATTAACTTTTTGGAGTTCGAATTAAATTCATGTTAGGAACAATTTAATCAACATTTAATGCAGTTTTTAATTATTCTTTTAATATGAATTTGATGCCAACTCCAAAAAATGAATGTTGTATAAGAATTACAATATCACCTTAAGTTATATCACTCTGATATATATATTTTATCCGGGAGTAATTATTTTTTACTTTTTAGTGCATTTTTAAATTTTTATAATAAACCTTGAAGTCGGTATTTATTTTTTGTAAAAAAACATTTTATTTTTTACTTTTTAGTGCATTTTTATTCAATTAAATTAAAACATTTATTTCCACGGTAAAAACACCAAAAGCTACATTTCCATGGTAATTTGGCAAATTTATAGTATTTTAAGTCAAAAATCTAATCCGACGGTGAAAACAATCATGAATGAAAAGCATCCAAAAAGCTTCAATCTCCCGCATTATTAAGGATAACTCAAAAACTATCGGTCAGACCTTGATCAAATTTAAATGGGACCACATGACAAACACCACCTTTCAAATAAAAGAAGAATCATCAAAATCGGTTCATCTAGAAGAAAGTTCTGTGGTAACACACATAAAAAAAAAAATAAAAAAAATACAGTCGAATTGAATACCTCCTCCTTTTTTGAAGTCGGTTAAAAATATATTGGTAAAGATTAGTGTAAGAGGTATAGTGTCCGAATCTGATCGGAACGTAAATCGCAATCATTTAACAAATGCAGTAAAGTATATATATACAAAGGGTGAGCCAAAGAAAACTGCAACTACTCTCCGTACGCAGTATGGACGTTATGTAAAACGTGAAGTTCGTTCTTTTTCCGACAGCGGAACAAGTGGAGAACGAGCGCCCTTGTAGCAATACGATACGTCTAAAAACGAGGTGTAGTTACGAGTTTTTCTTACAGACTATAATTTATATTCCTCGAAAAAGAGTTTGTTACCGCGATTCCACATTCTCCCTACAGCCTTTGGCTCTTCCCGGCCCTAAAACGCATGTCGCGAGGCTGTAGATTTTGTGAGAGCCGTTGAGAACGCTTTGAAGGCCATTCCAGCTAAGGAATTCCGGAGAACGATTTTCGAGAAGTGGCCCGAAAGAATGTTGTGCACAAGTGTATATCGAAGAACGATACTTTCAGAAGGAGCCTGTGGATGCGGACGACGAATCAGACAGCGAATAGATAATTTTTTGTACGAAATTTCTTAGTCTGTATGCGAATTTTTAACTGCATTTCATTTACACAGCTGTGATTATACAAACGCTTTATGAAAAACAACATGCAAGAATATTAATACATGAGCAACTAACAGATCAAATACCAATAAAACGAGGGGTTAGGCAAGGATGCGTATTGTCGCCGGTACTATTCAATCTGTATTCTGAGGCAATTTTTGCTCAAGCTTTAGATGAACGTAGTGAAGGGATAAAAATTGCAGGCGAAAGAATTTCAGTGATTCGCTTTGCTGACGATACTGCACTACTGGCGGAAAATGTAACAGACCTACAAAGTCTACTAGACATAGTTGCAGTAGAAAGCAAGAAGAAAGGAGTCAGTGTAAATACTAAAAAAACAAAATTCATGATAGTTGCAAGACAGCCTAATCTAAATGAAAAATTATTTTTAGATAGCGAAGAAATTGAACGAACGGAAAAATATAAATATTTAGGTAGCTGGATAACACAAAGTAATGATTCTGATATGGAAATACGTACTTGTATAGAGATGGCCAGAAACACATTTATGAAATTAAAAAACACCCTTTGCGATAGGAAATTAAGCCTAAGGATCAAGAACAAGATATTTCAATGTTACCTATGGTCAGTGCTACTGTATGGAAGCGAGACATGGACCATAAAGGAAAATATGAGGAAGCGTATATCATCATTCGAAATGTGGTGCTACAGAAGAATGTGGAAAATACCGTGGACAAAAAAGTTAAAAAATGAGAAAGTACTGGAACTAATGAGAACTGACCGAATATTAATAACAATAGTAAAAAGAAGGAAGATAAAATTTTTTGGACACTTCATGAGAGGTGAAAAATACAAATTATTACAGACAATAATAATGGGCATGATAGAAGGAAGAAGAAATCCGGGAAGAAGAAAGACCGCTTGGATAGATAATATAAAAAAATGGACCGGAATTAAGAAAACAGAAGATCTAGTCAGAATAGCAAAAGATCGAAATCAATTCCAGCAGATAATCCAATCCATACATGATGATTAAGCAATATACCCGAATCGGGTGGCACGAGAAGAAGAAGAAGATGTTCGTATTGCTATGATGGCACTCGTATTGCTATATGTTCTGCTGTCGGAAAAAAATGAACTTCATGTTTCACTCGTTTTTTGACGACTAGATAACGTCCAAACTTCCTATGCGGAGAATGGTTGCAATTGTTTTGGCCCACCCGTTGTATATATAATATACCTATATATAGTGACGGGTCCACGAGAGGGGGATAGGGAACATCATCCCTCCCCCAAGAACCAAAGCCTCTATGAAAAAATTTGTTATAACGGAGAAACTTAATTTATGCTATAAAAGATTTGTATGAATTTTACAACATATGGATTTTAATAATTAATATTTAATACTTCTTCTTCTTCATCCGCCGTGTCTCCGTTACGAAGGTTGGCGATCAATACGGCAATGTCTTTTCTAGACGTGGCAGATCTGAACATTTCAATGGGCGCACAGCGGAACCAACGATAAAAAATCCGTTGTCCACGAATTTTGTGGTCGCCCTTTTAATCTTTTGACCAAAAACTTTCCTTCCATAATGAGACGTAAAATCTCATATTTTTGGTCTCTCATGATGTGGCCTAGTTAACGTAGTTTAGTTCCCTTAATCAAATTTTTTAATAATTCCGGGCGTTTATTGATTCTTTTGAGGACTTTTTTATTGGTAACTTTTAAGATCCACGGAATTTTCAGCATTATACGAATATAATTCAAAGGCCTGTATACTTCTTTCTGAGGTGGCATCTAACGTCCAACTCTCGTTGCCGTGCAGTAAAACCGAGAAAACGTAGCAGCGCAGAATTCGTAATCCGAGATTTAATTTCCTTCTGCTGGGTAGGTTCTTCATTTTTATGAGCACTGCTCTATTCGCGATCGGATTTCTTTCTTACAGCTGCAACTATCGTCGAGAAAGGTACCCCCAGGTGTATCTAATTGATTTGACCCGTTCTAGTTTTGTCCCATCTGCTTTTATCATTCATTATACAGGCTTCTTAGAGAACACTATTTCGTTTTAGAGCTGTTGATAGTGAGCCCATAAATAGTCTATAAGTTTGTTCATTATTTTTTGCAGTTCCTCCTGACTATCAGCTATAATCAGACATAGTCATTCGTATATCGTATATTATTAACTGTGACTCCATTTACCTTGATCATACCGTCATCCTCATCAAGCGCTTCTCTGTATATTGCTTCTGCATATTAAAAAGCAGCGGTGTACATCCCTGTCGAACTCCTTTATTACTAATTGAAGTAGATAACGTTATTGCGATAGATTTAAAGCGGCGAAAAGTATATGCGAATTGCGAGATTTTTCAGAATGGTGTGTATGTGTAACAGCGTTTCTTCCTTATCTTATTATCAGCAACTATTAATGCACATGTGTAGAACGGATATTAAGCGTCCTTTTCAAATATGACGACTCTCATGCAGTACGGGAATAATATTAATTGTACAAACTACAGCAATATTAAAAGTTGGAATGATAATATAAATAGGGTTTTAAACACTGATAACACGTTAAAAAGAAACGCTGAAATATTACACGTGCTGCACTTGAACATAAGATCTGTACGGCGTAACTGGGACGAGTTTTTAAGTTACATTCACGCCACACCGTTAAGCGTCATCGTATTAACAGAAATAAATATAAGCGAATTCGAATTAAATTTGTACAATATAGCGGGGTTTACTAAGATGGCGTTGCAAAGACCAAAAGGATTTTTTGGAGGTATATTGGTATTTGTAAATGAGAATTTTAATTGTAAAATTTTAGAAATTAAAAATAGAGATAGCATGGACCTAGTGATGGCAGATATAGAGGTGAGTGTTGGTAATTACATCCGTTTAATTGCAATTTATCGGTCACCAAGTAAAAATATAGGTGAATTTATAAAAGAAACCGCGGATATATTAAAAAATCGGAATACTAAACAAAATTTTCTGATATGTGGAGACTTTAATATCAATTTCCTTACCCACAATACGCAGACGGAGAACCTTCTAAATGTAATTTACGGGGCAGGAGGTGTGGAGCTAATAAGAGGAATCACAAGAGAAGAAGAACGGATAGATAGAAGTACTGAGTCAGGCATAGATAACATGTTTTTAAAATTTAAAACGACTAAAATCACGTCAGGAAGGTCTGGTACCATTTCGCCTAATTCCCAATTCGCCTAATTCCCATTTCGCCTAATTCCCAATTCGCCTAATTCCCATTTCGCCTAAATTTAGGGTCGGGTTACTCAGGTAATAAAAAAAAAAGGTCAGACAAACATACGAATGATTTCGTGTTGGCAACAGCGCGTCATCATTATCGAATTTTAAGCAGACTAAACGCATCATTTTTTTTTCTATTTGATTCCACTGTGTTAAGGTTTTTTTTTCTTTCCGAAATACAACAAAAAGGTTTATATGAAAATCAGAAGTGAAAAAATACCGCTAAAAATGTTTGATGTAAATATACGCGAAACGACCACTCCGATTAATATTTGCGAGTTATTTTATTGGATGTCCAGTGCTGTATAAATCCCACCCGCCTTATCAGTCAGTATGTAAAAGCCTTATTGATATTTAGTGTGACAAGAACATTAAGGTTCGGAGTTGCAGAAAAAATAATAAAAAAGCTAAATTATAATTAGGTGTAGTTTCGAAGTGGTCGCGTTTATGTAAGAAAAAAGGGAATAAAAATAGAATAGAATTAACAATAATGACATGACATCGAATGATTATTACAGCGGTAATTTTATTATTGATTATTAAAATTACAATTATAAGTACATACAAAAAGTAAATGTTAAAATTAGGAAAACAGTTGTTTCTTTTTTTTTAACAAAAGTTCCTGAACCTAATTTCATTTTTCTTTAATTCAAAAAAAGTGAATTTGCAAATCGAAAGAATTTAAAAATTAAATACTGTTTCGGATTTGAATAAATAATCAACAGTAACGTATACGATTACAGGAGATTTTTCAAAATTTGGATATTAGGAGGAGAAAAATGACTAGATTTACTATTAGACTCTGTGTACAGCAGAAAAAGAGGAGTAAGCAAGGAATAAACAAGGTAAAGACCCTGTTATATGGGGTCAGTTCATGGCTTTTATGGGATTAATAAATGAGCATAGATTTAAAAGCACCATATCAAAAAAATGTATATTTTAAATATTATTATATCTATCGAGTATATTTGTTATATTTGATAATCTTTAACAATAGATTTTTAGTTGTAGAAAGCAGTGAAAATAAGGACAATTGATTAAAAAATGGCGAAAGATTGGTAGTAATAAGGGGTTATTACATTTTTAGATGTGTCGCACGGTATAAAAAAAATTTTAGAAGATACAGTCATGATTTTTTTCCCCATTCTACAAGATGAAACGGTAAAACTTGGCGTATGTTATTAAAAATACTTCTAAAATCGAATTTTAAGGTATAAATAACTTCTCCAGAAGCCTAAATGGTTGCTGTTGGACTTTGAAAAATTCCTCTTCAAATTAGTCACGTTTATTATAATGACGATGTTTTTCAAGTAATTTCAATAATTGGAATGAAGAAAATAAATAAAACGCAAAAAATGTTGTTTTTAGAGTTTCTGACAAAGTAAAAAAAATTTTTTTTTTTTCAATTTTTTGGGCACGTCAACAGTAGAACTTGCCCAATGCAGAGAACTGTATATTATATAAGGAAAAGATTGAAAATTGAGGAGATAAAGAAAGCTAACAAAGGAACTATATTGAGAGAGGAGAAAGTAAGAATGGCTTTGGCACTGTAAGGAGTGGGGAGGCCAAAGCGCAGAAGATTGAAATAAAGGGGCACTGTCCTCCTTACTCTTGTTTCTTCTATTTCCTTAGTGTCCAATCGAATTAGATTATAATATTTTTCTTCTTTCTTTTATAATCTGTTAAGTCAGCCAGATTTTTTGGCAAATCCAAAAAAAAAGGCAAAGAAAAAAAACCTTCTATCTTACTATTTAAAATGCTTCATTCAATAAATTGCCAAAAGATTACGATTTAACATTACAAAAAGGAAAAAGAAAGAAAATATAAAAAGACGCTATTCAATTAACCAAATATTTTATCATACACTTTTGACGTACAAAATAAAAATTTATAGCAATTAAGCGAAAATAATTTTTTAATGGATGATAATTTTTTTTATTCTCTGTTGTCAAAATCTAATTGAAACCCATTTCATTTAAAATGTAATTTGCAATAAATATTTCAATATACAAATATTAGATATATATATATATATATTATTTACCTGCTCGATTTGTTTTTATAAATGATATACCCATTGCTATATTAGCCTGACTCTAAATTTTTGGTTTATTCACAAGCGAAAATTGAAATATTCAAGATAGAAGAATAGTTTCCTTCAGAACGTTGATACACATAACACTCAACCCAGAATAAATTGTGACCTCATAGCGTAAAACAGTCAGTATGCGGTGATTTTCCGCATATTGAGATGGATTTGGCATTTCTTACGACCTTTGAAAATATTAAAATTTTGGTAATAATCATTCAATTTCTCGGAAGGTCCCGGCAGCGGACAAACGCGGCATTGTTTGTCAAAGACGCATTCTCGGTTAAAAAATCGAAGGATCTGACTGCTATGCAGGGGTAGCGAACTAGTTTCGTTGTCCGTGGCCGAGAAGCGGAAATAGAGCATTTCCTGACAGTATAGGCGTTTGAAATGCGTACCGAGCTACGTTCAGCCGGAAGAAGTTATTTTGATAAAAAGCCTAGAAAAGGCAAAAAGGCAGGGTGAACTAAATGGAGCTTTATTTATGTTTTCCTAATTTTAACATTTACTTTTTGTATGTACTTATAATTGTAATTTTAATAATCAATAATAAAATTACCGCTGTAATAATCATTCGATGTCATGTCATTATTGTTAATTCTATTCTATTTTTATTCCCTTTTTTCTTACATAAACGCGACCACTTCGAAACTACACCTAATTATAATTTAGCTTTTTTATTATTTTTTCTGCAACTCCGAACCTTAATGTTCTTGTCACACTAAATATCAATAAGGCTTTTACATACTGACTGATAAGGCGGGTGGGATTTATACAGCACTGGACATCCAATAAAATAACTCGCAAATATTAATCGGAGTGGTCGTTTCGCGTATATTTACATCAAACATTTTTAGCGGTATTTTTTCACTTCTGATTTTCATATAAACCTTTTTGTTGTATTTCGGAAAGAAAAAAAAACCTTAACACAGTGGAATCAAATAGAAAAAAAAATGATGCGTTTAGTCTGCTTAAAATTCGATAATGATGACGCGCTGTTGCCAACACGAAATCATTCGTATGTTTGTCTGACCTTTTTTTTTATTACCTGAGTAACCCGACCCTAAATTTAGGCGAAATGGGAATTAGGCGAAATGGGAATTCACCGTCAGGAATTGTCAACACTAAAATATCGGACCATTACATTATCGTAGGAGCATTTCGTCTAGTGGACCGTAAAACAATAAGGCATAAAAGTTCGCCGAAATATATTTTTGATGAAGAAAAGTTGCAGAATCAAATTGTCAATTTTAACTGGAAGGAAGTACTTAATGCAGTAACAGTAGAGGACGTCTACCATCGTCTCTGTGAAGCTCTGCAAAATATTTATAGGGATTGCAAAGTGGAAGTGGGTGATGGGAAAAAAGGAAATAAATATAACCCGAAAAATGAATGGATGAGTCAGAAAATAATCAATTTCATTAAAATTAGAGATCAATATTTCACACTCAGTAAAGGGAATAGAACCAACGCGAGATACAAAAATCTATATAAAAAATATCGTAATTTAGTCAAAACAGAAATAAGGAACGCCAAGCAGACGTATTACCAAAGGCAAATAGTTAAGGCGAACAATGACAGCAAAAAAACCTGGGGAATAATTAATGATATTCTTAGCAAAAAGAACAAAAAAACAGTAGACGATTTCATCACTAGGAATTTTGGGAATAGTGAAACAATAACCGTTCCCAACGAACTCCTCTCTAAACGAAGAACACGCACTGATGTTGCAGTTACAGTCACAAACAGGCACAGCTCGCAGTTAATTTTGCGGGCTCGCTGTCGCATTTGCGGCCCTAACGGTAGATAGGTGAACTCCTTGTTAGCCGGCACTGCGGGCGCTGCTGTTGCAGTGTGGCCATAGTGTTCAGTGAAAATTCTGCTCATTTCCTTTTAACAGAATGGTAGGCGCTGTTTCTGCAGTCGTCGCCATAAATATGATTAATGTTTCATAATTAAAAACTATAAACTTTGCTTTATAGTGATGGAGAAAGTCATTGAACTTTCGGATAATTGTTTACGGACGCTAAGCGCTGTGTTCTATATAGGTTTCGTGCTAGATGGATCTAACTGCTTTTTAAACATCCCGTGTTTCTTCTTCCTTAATTATTTATAACCAGATTCCTTTGTCCGTTTGTACTGTGGGCTCTGTAATTGCAGATGTGACCATGGTATGGGACAGCTAACTCCTTTTGCTCTTACCTTCGTCATTTCTTTTCTTTTCAGGATACATACGTTTGGCATTTTTCGACGTTGATTGTTATTGTTTCTCCATCTTTGGTATAGCATTCTTTATCAGATTCCATTCCTTGTTACTCCTAATTGCTGCTATGTACACATGTTGATGGGTAATCGTCCGTTGCTGACAAGCCCAGGGAAAAACCCAAACAAGAAAAAAAAAAAAAAAAAAAAAAAAAAAAACAATTTAGCGAATATTTTGTAAGTTCTGTGGAAGAACAGAAGCATACTTGCGAAATGCACCTACTGAATACTTCAGCCGACAAGGCGAGAATGACTTGATTCTTTATTCCAGCCGCAAATGGCGTTCAAATAGAAGAAATAATTAATGAGTTAAAAGAGCACAAGGCATCCGGATGGGACCAAATTAGGGTTAAAGACATTAAGCGAAATGTAAAGTCGTTTACTCCTATTGTAACTCATATGATTAATCGCTCAATAAAGGAAGAGTGCATTCCAGACGGACTCAAAAGAGGTATTATTAGACCGATCATTAAGAAGGGGAATCAAAGTCAAATTGAGAACTATCGCCCAATAACAATAATGCCAGTGTTAGCCAAAATACTTGAGCAATACATCGGGAAGCACCTAAGAAATTATGTGGAAAAAAACGGCCTGCTTTATGAAAACCAATATGGATTTAGAGAAAAAAGATCGACACTAACGTTATTAAGAGCGTTCGTAAATGAGATAAATATAGGACTATCGAAGGGAAATCAGTTTTTAATTGCCTTTATTGACCTGACTAAAGCGTTTGACCTAGTCGATCACAACCTGCTTATTAAAGACCTAAAAGAATTGGGCATAGTAAATAAACAATTATGGTGGTTTAAAGATTACTTGAAAAACAGAAGGAGCACAGTAAAAATTGCAGGTAATACAAGTAAGGAAAAGATGAATCGTTGTGGAGTAGGACAGGGCACAATATTAGCCCCGATTCTATTTCTTATTTACACGAACTCATTATCCTCGTATGTCAAAAATGCAAAGGTGTATGTATATGCCGACGATATCGTATTATTAATTGAGCATAAAAACTTAGAAATGGCAGAAGAGTTACTGCAGCAAGATGTTGATAATCTCAGTAAATGGGCGCATGATAGGAAGCTTTGTATAAACGGGAGTAAATCGAAACTACTGCATATTCGAAATGTCATAAAAGATAGGAGTCAACTCCCGCGAATTCGTATACATAACAATGAATGCTTACACGAAAGATATGGATTTAACAGTGATTTCTTATGCTCATGTCCTTACCTAGAGAATGTAACAGTGTATAAATATCTAGGAATACTTATTGATAACTCGCTGAAATGGAATAATCACATAAAAAACACGAATTCGAAAATAAGACAATCTATCCCTGCATTATATAAACTGAAGATGGTACTCTCGTATGAAACTTTACGGTTATACTTTAATGCAATAGTAATGTCCAGAGTATTATATGGGATACAAATATGGGGTGAGGCGAAAAAAACGGAAATCATTAAGATAGGTAAAATTCTGAAAAGATGTCTGAAAATAATACGGCCTCATTGGAAGCGAGGTGACGCGACATCGAGCTGGTGGAAGGTTAATAATGACATGTCTCCTAAGATGCAGTTTTATTATTATAGACTTTTAGAATATAAACTCAATAACGTAGAGTTACCCACCAGACCTAAAAACAGGATAACTAGGAACCCAAATGATGTTTATTATGTTCACCCTAGAGGGGTCAATTTACGAATCGATAATACCGATGAGGCGGTGCTTATCAGGTTGATGTGTAAGATTCCCAAACATATAATTAACGAAACTAAAATTGGTATTTGGAAGAAGGAAGTAGCGAAGTGGTTGATGGAATGGTGCGATACTTGAGAGGTCCCGCTTGTTCCCCTTCTCGGGATAGGCGGGGTCTGTTTAATTATATTATCATCCGATTCTATTCCTATCTCGCATATTCGCGGATGTATGTGATAATCAGCACAAATGTGGCATTAGGTATGTGTGCAACTTTGTATAAGACGTACTTAGCAAAATAGCTTAGTTTTAAGATGTAGTTAAATGTAAGAATGATAACATGTAAATTTTGTATGTCAAATAAACGGTAATAAGAGGTTGGGCACTCACATAACGGGCATACTTGCTCAGTGAGACCCAAAACTTATTTCCATATAAAAAAAAAAAAAAAAAAAAATTCTATATGCTTCGATGTTACGCTTTCGATTCGTATCTCAGCCGTTTGCTTGCAGTACAGCTGACTCATTATGCGCAAGTCCTTCCTGACTATACCCTTTAAACTTTCCATCAATTTTCCATGTTGTACACAATCGAAAGCTTTATATGGTAATCTATGGCGCACGCGTATAGATTAATATTCACATCTTGACAGCGCTGTGTGAGCATACGGACGGCGAATATCACGGGTGCACATGCCATTTTTGAAACCAAATTGTGTATTTCCCAATCGCTCTTCGCGCCGTCTATATATTCTTGTATGTATTAAATCTTTTTTTTTTTTTTTGGGCGTCGAAAATTCAACCCATCGACAATTAAATAACAATTTTGTGGTTTAAAGTGTATTTATTTACTTTTCAATAAGATTTATAACATACCACAACAGTATGGAACAGAATTATATTACTTGTATGTATTATTCTTAGAGATATTTTTAGAGCATGCGACATCAGATTAATCGTATACGGTAATCGTCACATTTCAAGGATTTTGCTTTCTTTGGAATTGCAATAAAGGTCGATTTTAACCATTCGGTCAGTATTTTTCCTGTGTCATCGTATATTTTATTAAATGCTTCGGTCATTTTGCGTATACCTATGTCACTATGGTCAGCTAAAACTTTGATCACCTCTGCGTGTATTTCATCTGGACCGACCGCTTTGCCACTCTTCTGCCGTTTAATTGCATGTACAACTTCTTCTTTTGTTATAAATGATCCAGTATCGCTGTGATCATTATCACGCGGCTCAATTGCTCTATAGTATCGTTAAAGATTTGTCAAATATAAGCCTTCCATTTTTGGAGTTTTTCGTTTATCCCGATCACCACGTTCCCAACGTCGTCAAGGAGCAGATTTGTACCAACCTTCCTGTATATGCCAGCTGCTTCTTTCACATTTTTGTGTAGATTTAGCAGATCGTGTTTTTCTTGAAAGTTTTCACTCTCATCACATTTCACTTCCCAGTATTTTTCTTTAGCCTGTCTGCAAAGTTTCCTGATGGTCTTACTTATCTGGTTATTTAATACTACTTTCTAGTAAAACTATTAATGTTCCTTTTTTATTCTACATATTTTAAACACAACTGTCGTCGATCTGTTCCAATTTTTATTTATCTTTAATTTTTATTTTGTAATTTTAATTAAAAATAGTTCAATGAGAAATATGTATATTTTTTTTTTATTTGCTCATGAACATAGAATTCGGATCGGATTATTAACAAAAAGAAAGAAGAATAAAGTCTAATCAAAATACTATCTTTCTTACTATTTCTAAACTACCATTTTAGCTAGAATTGTTATAATTTCGTTTTATTTTTCACCTAAAAATTTAAATTAATAAATTGCAATAATTATGTATTTTTAAAACATTTTTAAATTTCTATAAAGGTTGCGATTTAATTTTCTTTATGAAACAACAAATCTACAGCCTACCGTAGAAGATTTTACGTAGAAAAATTGTATTTTTTTTTTTAGTTAAACGAAAACACTTCTAGCATATTTTACTTAATGTTTACCCGATGTTTGCTGTTCATGATTATTCATTATTTCGTTTTGTCAACTAATTAATGAAAAGAATATGTACGAGTACACAGAGTATTATACACAAGTCGCGGATCATTTTTTGTATTATTTTAAAGAAAATTTATGAATTTATCAGGAGAAAGACGCTTGACTTTTTGCCTGTTTTCTTTTCTTCTTATAGAATTTTCTTGTTTGCCGATTTTGTTTGTAGTTGTTGTACTGATAGAGTTTCGAGACGTCTTCATGACTCGCGCGCGCTGGTTCTTCTTTAGTTTTTTTTTGCTATCGAAAAGTTGTTGGCTGTATATTGTTAATAAAGCCATTCAGGACTTTTTCCGGTATGTCCGTAACATTAGTCAGTTTTTCGAGCTATTCAAAAAAAGGAAATTACGACGATCAAAATTAAAACTTTATAAATTTGAAATCCGATTTTGAAAATAGAACGAAACAAAAAAAAATCCGCTGTAGACTGGAACTTTTTTTTTCCGGAAGCGGATGAACCAAAACAATGGGAATTATTTTAAGATTTATCCGCGAAGACAAAAAATTGAAAAAAAACGTTCTCGAATGGGATTTGCTTTTTCTTTCTGTTTTTTGTTTTTCTAGCTTCGAATTTTGAGTTTTTGAACTTTTATTAGACGGAAAAAAACTTTGCCGCTTTCAACCGTATTGATTTCTATCCTTTTAACGTAGACCATTTTCTGGCAGAATGTTAGAGTATTTAATTATTACGTGTTTCTTCTTCCGTTAATAATTTCGTACACATTGACGTTTCGCGGAACTCGAATTATTTCAAAGACCGACACAGAAGTTGCTTGGAAAATTTGCAAGCTTTGAAGACGTTTCTTAATGTCATGCATACGCAGCATTACCGCGCGCTCTCCCTATAAACTACATTTAATTTAAAAATATACAATCGATAGGGAGGCTGTTTAGTTTAAAAATCGCAAAAACTCGTCAAAAGTATACGATTATGTATGCAGCGAGTGAAAGCAATAAGGAGATATATTAGAAATTCATAATTTCGAAACGTTTATAAAGTTCGGAGATGCATGCTGTAATTCGTTTTCCAAGTAGTGTGGTAGCCTAGTAGTTAAGATGCTTGGTTAACAAAATGTAGCTATTATGGGTTTTCGGAAGTTTTTTCGTTCTGGTTCCAAGTCGCTCCCAAGTTTATACCTAATCTGAGATAATTGGGTACCAGAGAAATCTGGGAAAGTAAAGGCGGATAATCCAAAAGTAGAAAGGAACTGGCCCCAGTATTCTCTTCATTAGGTTTACTGTGAATCCTGTCATTCCTTTTTTTTTTTTTTAATGACGGGTTCCAAAAAATTGTAAAGACGAAGCAGCGGCGGAAAATATTTTAATACTTAAATTAATGAATATTGTTAAGATATTGGATCAAGCATCATTAATACGGATTTCTTTGCTGACGAGTACACCTGACATGCATAATTTATATTACTGAGCAGGCCCGTGCCCAGAATTTTGAACGGGGGGGGGGGGGGGGGGGTTGAACATTTTCTTCGCATATTTATTTTATAAATATCAATATATTTTTCACTAATACTCATGCTATTAATAATTTCCATAATTTTGATTTATATATTAATAATTTAAATAAACGAATTACTGCATAAACACATTAATAAAAATGACATGTGTTATTGATTATACTCGTAACTAAAAATTTTTCATGAAATATTAATGAAGTACCTAGACTATTTCAATTCTCATGGGGGGGGGGGGTTAACCCCTAAAACCCACCCCGTGGACACGGCCTTGTTATTGAGTATTAATGTTTTGTATATATTTAGTAGTAATTTTGAATGGATATTGATAAAAATTTCATTATATTTAAGGATTGATCGCATTTTGATTATAGGTTATTTACATGAATCTCCATGTCAACGGGGAATCTAGCGACACATCCGGGGAAGTTGCTGATGATTTAAAGTAGGGTTGCGATTCTTTTACGAACAGTTGTATTTGGGGTTTTGAGGTTGGGGTTTTGAGGTTGGCGTTTGCGATTGAAATCGATACACATCGATTTTTTACTGAAAAACACTGATCCGTCGTTCTCAGACCATTTATTTAGTTTATTAATTGTTCTTTGTAATAAGGATTTAGCTATAGAAGGATTATCATATAAGATAGAGATATATTGAGATCATCAATGTATAATCTGCCTACTACTGGAGGCTTTATACAGTCAGCGATATCATTAATATATAATACAAATAGGGTTGCACTTAATTCTGAGCTCTGCGAAACTCTATTCTCGATAGAGGTGGATTCGGAGAAACTGCTGAACCGATTCTTACTTGTATTAATCGTTCTATCAGAAAAGTTCGGATGTAACGTTTACTGTCTACCCTGACCGCTCTTAGTTTTTAAAGCAATTTAATTCTTGGAACCCGGTCGAATGCCTTCTCTAAATCGAAGAACACTAAATACAGATAGGATCGGCGATGAAAGGCTAATACAATTTGTTTTTTGCAGACCTATCAAATGGTTGATAGTTGATTTCGACCTGCATCCTCCAGCTTGCATAGGCGATAGGATGGAATTCGATTCTAAAAAATGTAGGAGGCGTCTAATGATAATTTTTTCTAATATTTTGGATAATGTTATTATTAAGGATAGTGGTCTAGAACTCTGCGGCGAACATGGATCCTTATTGGGTTTTAGGATTGAGACAATCACGGAATTCCAAAACTTTATTCATCATGTACAGCGGAAATAATAGCTATTCAGGGAGCATTAAAAACAATTGGGAAGGTACAAAATAAAAAAAAATTAATATTGACAGATTCCATATTAGCAATACAAAAAATAATTGAAAACTACTATATACTTGTTCCAGAATCTCTGAAATCAGCTTGCGTACAAGTGTGCAACACGGTTTGACATTTTCATGTTTTCCCTTAAAAGTGGGCTTTGTACAGGCCATTCAGGCATCCACCGATATTAGAATGTCGTTCGCTTCACGGCCTCCGTCGATATGAGAATGTCGCCGTGCAACCTGTGATTTCCTTTATACATATTATAAACGCAACGTATGCGCAAAAATATACATTTAACAATTAACTACCGCTAGTACAAGGTTCCTTATTTACATCATTATCGTTAGCGGTGGTAATATTGAAGAAATGACGCGTGAAATACACAAACCTACGATCTTCACAGGTCTTTACAAGTCGTTATAGGCAACACTTTAACCTACTTCTGTTGAATGCATACTCGCGTATATGGGAAATCGGTCTCATTAAATGCTCTCTTATTAGTAATCAGTTGTATCTAAGTAAATACATGAAATTCTCGTAACGCTTTTCTGTGACGCTCCATTTCGTGACGCTTTTCGAGTTTATGTGCCAAAATAAAGACATGAAAAAACGTCATTCTCTCTCACTGTGCTACAAAAAATTATTAAATGTAATAGTTTTACCTTTAAAACGAGACTGGTTTGGTTATTGCGCCGCTATTAGTTTAATCTTATAGAAAATCCGTCCAATGTTGATTTTTTGAGACAACAAAGGGATCACATTATTTTAGTAGAATTCATAGAGCGTGAACGGCCTAAACTACTGGAAACACACTCATCAATTTAAGGAAAGAGATAAAAGTTTAGAAAGCAATTCAACTGTTGCATGACAATGCACGGCCATTCACAGCGAACATTACCCAAGAACTTACCGCCGAGTTGTCAATTGACTACAGTTCGGATCTTGCCCAAGTGATAACGCTTATTTTCTCAATTAAAACAAAAAAAAAAACAAACATATATATATATATATATATATATATCCGGCAGATGACGAATTGCTTAAAAAGATCGAGTCACTGGACCGGACGGAAAATGTTATAGGGTAAGTGTTGAAAAGTTGGTTATTCTTATATCAAAAACTTTGTAAAATGTTCAAACAATAAAATGTAAGTTTTAAATTTAATTTTTGTTCATTATTACGCCAACGAGACGGGTTTTGGAACCTTACTTTCTGCGTGACCTTCGTAGATACAATGCATCAATTCGGAATCAATATCTGATAAGGAAATCATGTTTTTCCGGTACAGATTACCTGCTTAAGTTATGTATTGTTATTTGTTAAAAAATTAAGCGCAAATATACGTTTCTTCTTCTTCTTCTTCTTCAATATTTATAACGCGCCATTCTATTTCGTGACGCTCCATTTCGGAACGCTTTTCGAGTTTATGTGCCAAAGTAAATTATGTTAATTCGGATTCGATATTTATGGCGCGCCATTCTATTTCGTGACGCTTCATTACGTAACGTTCAATTTCGTAACGCTCATTTTCGTAACGCTTTTCGAGTTTGTGTACCAAAGTAAATTGTGTCAATTCGGATTTGATATTTATGGCGCGCCATTCTATTTCGTAACACTCAATTTCGTGACGCTCAATTTCGTAACGTTTTTCGAGTTTATGTGCCCAAGTAAAGACATAGACATAATATTAGTAATCAGTCGTATCCAAGTAAAGACATGAAATTTTCGTAGCGCTTTTCCGTGACGGTTCATTTCGTGATGCTTCCATTTCGTAAAGCTTTTCAAGTTTATGTGCCAAAGCAAAGACATAAAAATGTCAAAAAATCTATCGCCAATAACATATTATGAAAATATATATTAAATATTATTGGTAAACTTCAAAAAAGTAATAATATAATATACTTCAAATGGATACCTGGACATAGCGGACAGAGCAGCTGGAAAAATAAATCGAAACAATAGAATCGAAAAAGTTAAAATACCGTGGATGGAATATATACCGCATATTAAAAAGATGATCAATGACGAGCGGCAAGCACAATATGAAAAAACTAGCAGGAATGCTGGGAAGAAATACTTTGAAATACAAAAAACCCATACAGAAGAAAACATGGTTTACAAATAAAATGAGCGGAGAACATATACGTGTTATGTATGCCGAATACGTACGGGTCACACAAGAACTCCGGAAATATTACATAAGCTGGGTATAATAAAGAATAATTTGTGCGAATGCGAGGAGATTGGTTCAATTGAACACATTATTTGGTAATGTGAAATATATGATGATTATAGAACAGATTTAAAAAAAAAAATATTACCATTCTATAAGACCATTCCAATAACCTTACTCAAGATGGTACGAGAACCAATTCAGGAACCTGCTTACATATTGTACTGATACATAAAACTCAGTAACATAATTATATAAAATATAATTTATTTTAATAATTTATAAACAATAATAAAAACTTAATAAAGCAATAAAATAAATAAATAAAAAGTGTTGAATGGCCAGATGGCGAGGCATAGAGAGAGGAGGGAAAAAATGGAAACCTTTCAGTTTTTTGGTATATCGCCGGTATTCTATATTTGATTCTTCTTAGTTTCTCAATCGATATGGATAGATTGGTGGACAACCATGTTTTAAAAGTTCCTGGATAAAGCCATTTTCTTCATATCTCCGTATACGTTTGCTTTCTCACGTCTTCCTTTATTTGTTTTATATATTTCTGCCTTGGTCTTTCTCTTGGTCTTTTCCTTTCCATGGTTCCTTCTATTATTTTGATTGTGTATGTCTAATAGTAATTCTTTAGCCGACTGCAACGCGTGTTTCATCATATAGGGGTGGGTTTAATCTATGCCAGGTGAACTATTCTTTGTATGAAATTTAAGTTGAAATTCGAGTTCATTGTAAGTGATGTTACATTAAATTTTGAGTACATGTGAACAGAAAAATAGATCTAGCGTTGAAAAGGTGTTGTAAGTAAAATTAAAATGGGTTGTCACGTTTGGTAGGAGTAATACTAGGTCCTTATCTAACATACTTTTTGATATTACTGATCCGCGCTGATTTTCTGATGCTGAACCCCATGATGGTGAGTGGGCATTGAAACCGGAAAATACTACATATTGGTATCCTTAACTGTCCCAAAAGAGAGAGTCAAACTGTGTTTTCGATACAATGCTATTGGGTGGTAAATAACAATTATATACTAGAATTTCAGCGAATGACAGGGAAGGGATCTGAAAAGACGACGATATTGTTATTTTCTTGGATAGTTCATGAATGTGGCTACACCGCCACCCGCTTAATTACTGCATGTGTGATCATGTCGAAAAATGTTGTAATCTTTGATCGACATGTAATCTGAAGGTCTTAGGTGGGTTTCTTGTAGACAAATGACAGAATATCGTGTATTAATTATTTGCTCTAACTCATTGTTGTTTCTTCGGTAATTTTTGTATTATACTACTTTTATTTATCATTGCAGTCGTATAAATTTTTCATCAAGGTATTTCGTAGGTAACATGAACTTTCGGGCTGAGTTTAGTTCATTCTGTTTGTCGGTTGAATAGTCTTCCAGGAAAGTATTAATAATGCGCGTGCACCTATTTTTTATGTTTTTTCCATTTAGATACAGCTTTATTGTCATAACTGTATGAAGTAGTCCTTCTTTATCCTTTGCGTAATCAGAAGCGAAGTTAATATAATCGGTATTACTGATGATGTTGTTGATAAAATTTTTAAACTCTTCATACCTCGTGATTAATGATGGTTAATTTTCTGTAATAAATGGTTTTGCATGCTCTAATATGATTTCAAGATCCTTGTGTAATTGGTTTTGTTGACTAGATTTAGTTCGAGTAATATGTTCAATGTTCGCTTGGTCTGTCTTATTCACAATACACTTAGATTTACTATTCGTTTGAGGTTCTTGCATATGCTTTGTCTTATCCTGTTTTGGTTGGTCTGTGACTATGGTCTTCATCTTTTTTATTATGACTGCTTGCTTCTTTAAGATCATTGGATAACTGTTCGATTTCTTGATTAGGGGAGATCTGATTTATTTTCTTCGTCGCAGGTTTTATGCTTAGCGGGTGCATTATATTCCGATTCATCAGGTGTAGTCGGATGGGCGCGTTTTGTGGTACACGTCGGCTGTTCAATATCCATTTCAGCAGGTGACTCGCATGTTGAGAGCGTAGAAGTGGAAAACTTTATTCTGGTTTCATTTCGTTTACCAGTCTATTCATTTGTGTGGGGTTTGTCGATCGATTATAGAGAATTACTTGTTTTTATTTCTTCAATTTTCCATTGCAATTTTTACATATATGCTTCTCCAGTTGTAAATATAAAAACGATGCTTTCGGTCACTACGTCTCACGTCCATGTATTCAGGAACTGCTTCACACTTGACGTCGAAAACCAAAATTATAAGTCGAAATTCAGCACTGAATAGGTTTAACCGGAATATCAAGATCTGTGAGAGAAATTTCAATTGTAGTATTGAGTTTAGGTACTAAATCATTATTTTATCGGGAATGGTTGCAGTTTATTGGATGGATTACGCAATCTTTTCGCTTAAATTACTCGAGAACTTATGTTTATTTTTCCACTATTGGCGAAGAAATTATCAGTAATGCTCTGCGTTTTTAAAAATATGATTACTCTGTTTTAGGAAATTCGTCCTGCCACAGTGATATAATTGGCTCCATCCACTTGGTTTTTTAAAAAAGTAGGATATATAGGGGAACATTAGTCCTTACTGGTCGCTTGAATAATTTGTCGGATCGTTTAACGGGGATATTTCATTTTTGGCGATAGATTTTGCTTTTTCCGTTGTAACATTTATTGCGTTTTTATCCCTACCAGGAATGCCAAATGTAACGTTTATGATGTTATTTAGGCCCTCAGGAATGTCGCCGTGGACGTAAGAACGGTTATTATTATTCCGTAAAGGACGTTTTTATATTCGATTCGTTTATTCGTGTTCGTGGGTAATTTCAATTGCAATTTAAATTTTGCTTAATATTAAACGGACTTGTTTCATTGATATTATTCGTTATATTATTATTATCAGGCTATGCGTATGTGTTGTTATGTTGATTATTAATTGAAATGATCTTACCACCAGCTTCTGTAGGCAAACCACGCTGAGAACAGGGCTGTTTTTTTGTCGTAGTTGTTGTCTGTTTACTTGTCAGATGTGTAAGTTTCATACTTGTGGTTGTGGTTAGGGGTACTGTTTTGCTCGTTGAGTTGTGGTTGACCCGCCGGGAATGGCGGGGGTTCGGATTGTGACATTGTTAGATTTATCTTACCACCACGGCCGCAGTATTCGTACGATCAGGAAAATAAATGTAACAGCCGCGAGTAATTAATCACGAAATAATATCGAAAATTAGAGAAGTGTCGCAACAATAGAATGCGAAAACAAAACTCGTCGCACTAAATATTGAATCGTTTATAAAGGATAGAAATAGTTAATAAAGAATAAAAATATTGATTTAATGCACATTGCACCGTGATCGAGAAAAATGTTTAATATCTTGTTTTCCTTTAAAACTTTATATCCAACACGTTGCCGCAAATCGAAACTGTCCATAATCAAAAAAAAAACAAATAAACATGCGATAAAGATTGGTCTGATATTAACAAATGGCAGGAGGTTGAAAATAGATCAGAAATAAATTAAATTAAAAAAAAAGTACACGCTTTTGTTTAACATTTACTTACGGAAAGAAATCAAATTTTTAATAATTAATTCTATAATATTTATTTCTTTTGCATATTACACGGCGTACCGTCTGAGCCACCGAGGCTATCATCGCGGTACACAGACCCTAAGTTTATTAAACTATCAGCCCGTCAGACTGAATAAATATCAAAAGTTTAGTCACAGCGGCCGTAGTGTTTGAAGAAATATCGGTCACTGTTGTTATCTGTCCGTGGCGCAAAGAAAACAAAAAAAAAAAAAAAAGTGTTTAAGCTTTCAAAATTAACAATATTTATACTTTTGGAAAACAACTCGCACTTCTAATAATCAATAAACCGTAACTAAATTGAACGAATACTTTTTTAAAAATGTACTTTTAAAAGCGCCAAAAAATAAAAAATAACGGGACGTTCTGGAGGAGAGAATGCAGAAAAAGGTTGGATTAGAATAAAACAAGAGGAGCAGTTAGAGAGAACGGAGATTGTAAATGTCTAGAATGGGGCGAGCTATGGATAAAAATTGAAGATCCAGAGCGGAGAATTTATCCGGAAATTGGTCATACTGATAACAGTCGAAAAAACAAGAAAGTCTACATTGTTCTCGAGAGTATACCCTTATCGTTGGTTAGTTGCTTATTTCGGAGAAGAGACATTTTCGGTTTCGTTGTTTCGACGTGTGGGGAATTGAATTTATTTTCCCGTAGAGATCTGTCGCTTTTATTGTTTCTTTATTGTCCGCGATGTTCCCCTTTTTTCATACCGTTTAATTGTTTTTCCATCGCATACATGAACACGATTTTATATATTTTTAGAGCGATGATCCGAAATTCCGAATACACCGCTGGCTGTTGGCGTAGCGATTACAATAAAATACATTATTATTAAAATTAATTTTTCCAACATTCAGAATACGTATACGCCTATGTTAAAACGGCTGTCGTTGGTATTTGAAGCGCCCTGGTTCTATTTAAGCGTGGCTTTCGTTAAAGAAAGAAATAAAATAAAATTGCGCGCTGTTTCTACTCGGGAAGAAAGCGACTTTCTCTCAGGTTAGTGTCGACGGAAGTTAGGCCTTAGCATTTTCTTATTAGTGTAAGTAGAATTTTTTAAAAACAAAATTTTCCTTTCTGTGGCTATGCGAGAAAATTAAGCTTGAAACTAATGCCCCGAAATAGCGATAAAAGAGTTGGTCGATTTCAGCGAAATAAAAAAAACATTTTTACAATTTCGCTAGCAATTTCATTTTGCATGATTATTTCTCTATATTCGCGCCATACATGCATAATGGTCCGATGGTTTTGTTTTTCTAGACATGTAGGTCATAAACCCAACAAAAGGAATTAAAGAGGATGGAGATTATTAGAAATCGCGGAAATAAATGAAATTACGGGGAAATATTCTAAAGAGAGGGAAGAGATGCAATGATCACTGTAATCGAATCCGTATAGAACTATATTCGCCTATATCAGTAGTGTATAAATAGCGAACCTGGCGGGTCTGACGTCACCAACCCCAATTTGTCCCCCGGTGCTTAAAATTCACCCCAATTTGTGTCCAGCTGCTCAAAACTCACCCCAATTTGTCTCCAGCTGTCCAAAATTAACCCCAATTTATGTCCATGCGATCAAATTTAACCCAAGTTTCCCCCGATTTTCCCCAGGAGTAGGTACCCCGAGTGTCAAGGTTTCCCCCGATTTTCCTGGACAGCTGCTGAAATTTCACTCCAAATTCTCATCCAGGTGCTCAAAATTAACCCCAATTTCTCTTTTAGAGCCCAAAGTTACCCCAAGTTCCCCCTGATTTCACGGATTTCCTCTGAGTTTTCCCTGTTTACCCATGATTCCCCTGGACAGTTCCGCTAATTCGATCCCTAATTCCCATCAAGGTAGACAAAATCCACCCCAATTAGCGTACAGGTGCTGAAAGTTCACCCCAATTTGTATCCATATGGTTAAAATTCACCCAAGTTTCCCCAAAATTTCTTCAAATTTTCATGATTCCCCGTTCATACTGTTATCTGTAAATGCGCTCGCACCGTTTCCACGCATATATTCAACATAGCCTTAGCCGCTATGAAAGTGTACTAGCTTTCCCATACCCACGCCTTCTATCATCATGTGTATGTATTATACATGACTCTGCATGTAATATATGTAGCATACTTTTTAATTTTCATTTTTCGAGGTTGGGAGGGGTAAAATTTTGTCGGAGTGATAAAAACGTTTGAATCTCAACACTTAGAGCCCAAAATTTAAAGGAATTTTCAGAGTCGTGCTCCGTTCCGGCATTTTTTTTTTTTTAAATTTTATTTTTAAAGAAAATATTTGAACGTTCCATCAGTCGAATGAGAGCGGGCGAGTGTGCTGCTACGAGATGTATTATGTAAGCGCGAGCGCGGCTGTAATGGAAATATTTAAATGTTCCAGCAACTAGTTGAAACTGTCACCAGGTGAGGTGAATTCCAGTCGTTCGTTCGAAATTAACTAGCCGATCATCTATGCACACTCTCACACGCCACCGATAGAAACCTGTTCACGATCGCTACACGTTCACACACGCACGTACACACCGCCACTTGATAAATATATTTTTTTCTTCATTTGTATGCATGCACTCACCAGCAGGCCCCCTTTAGACGTAATATACATTGTATGTAAAGAAGCACATATTTTTTCGTATTTATACATATATTTATTTTCAAAATCTTTTTTTTACATTGCTTCATATAAAATGCATGTATTCTTTATTACAATATAATAAATATTATTCATATATTTACATTTATTATTTCATAAACTTAAAATTTCGATTGTACTATCGTTGATAAAATATTCCCAACTTCCTTTTGTACTGCTTCCTCTCGTTCCTTACGCTGAATAGACGAATCGATATTACGTAAATGTTCATCTAAATTAGCAGTTTTACCAACTAATTGTGTCGTATCTACAGCACGATGTACTTTTTCCTTTTTAATTTCTTCACGAAGATTATCCAGCATCCTATTATACCGTTTTTCTATTTCTTCACGCTGTTGAGCAATTAATTCCATAATATGTTTTTCTATTTCTTCGCGCTGTTTATCCATTATTTCCTTAGTAATATATTTATCCAACAATACGCTCACTTTTCCGCTTAATTCGTTTATTAAACCTCCAAGTATACCAATCGTACCTTTCACATCATTTTCATGCTTTGAAAGTTCATTCGAAACCGTATTTAATTTATCCGATAATTTTTGTATCTTCTCGCTACTTTCTAATGTTGCAAGAATGGATTTTAATCGTTTATACGAAATGACTTCAGTTTCAATAATCTCATTATCCACAGTGCTCACATTTACCAATCGTTTTCCTTTAAAATTATAATTTCCGCTCGAATCAAATTCAATATTACTAGACTCAACATTTCCTCCTTCAGGTACATATTTTCCACTTTTATGCAACGGCATTATCATATAATTACACTATTTTATCACTTTAAATTAAATAAAGTCTAAAAAAAACAAAAGAAAATCTCGAGAAAATCTATATTTATAACAAAATCACAATTTTTTCTCAGATTCTGAGGCAATGTGCTGCTGCATTTGTGTTTCTAGAGTAATTAATCTATTGTAAAGGTTATCTACAACCCAATCATGTTCTCTAGTAAAACTTTTCTGTAATCTATCGAGTTCTCCTCTATTATTTACAAGCACAGCATCAAAACGTTTTATATTATCCTCAATCTCATTAGTTGCCGTATCTATCACAGTACCCAATCGTTGAATAGTTTCGTCAATCCTTTTATCCGCTGATGATATTTTATCTCTAAATTGTTGTATATTATTATCGATCTTTGCATTCTGTATTTTTAACACTTCATATATCGTTGTCTTTGTGGTTTTTAATTCGCTATCAAGTTTTTTATCTGTTTCTTTCACGGAGTCTAATTCACTCGAAAGAATCTTCACCCGATCATCTATACTTCCAGATTTTGAAAGATATTCATTTTTACTAGTCTCAATACGTTTTGCTAAATTACTAATATCTGCATTCATTATATCATGATCGTATTTATTTTTCAAAAATGCTGAATTAGTTTCCTCTGTAATTAACTGTTTTAAATTATCGATCTTTGTTTGAACTTCACTCATAATTACTTCCTGCATAGACCCTTGAATATCGCCCAACTGACCTAAGGTGACTACATCTTTTGTTTCAGTACCTTCAGCTACATTAATTATTCGTCTTCCTAAAATGTTGACATGATCGCCGGATAAGTTAATTTTTTCCATAAGCGCATTTATCAGGGCTGCTTTAAAGATATCAGAGTATAGAAGAAATTTCATCTGTTTGTAAGATATCGCTTCAGACTCTGCAGGATCGTGATATATCGTACTAACATTTAGTATACGTTTTCCTTTAAAATTATAATTTCCACTCGAATCCACTTCTACAGTAGCACCCTCGCCAGTTCCACCATCAGGCATATATTTTCCATTCTTATGAAGCGGCATAACTAAACGTTTACTAATAAACTATTATCGATCCAAGAATTATCTGAACTCGGGAATCCTAACCACTTAACCAACGATTTTCTACCTTTACGTTGAATAACACGTTCTACCAAGTATACGTCAGGGTAAGATGTTTTTTGTAACTCTTCAGCATAAAAAGTACCAACTATCGGTTTACCGGTTCTATCTTTTAACGTATACGTCATAGGAAAAGTAGAATTCACTGTATTTATAGTAAATAATTCACCAGTCCAGTTTGGAGTATAGCCTTTCTCTAATAATGTTTTAACTTTACTAATACGAACTACGTCACCAGCTTTAAAAATTTTTGATTTGCTTGGGGGAGAGAATCGTTCAACATCTTTACTACATTCTCTTGCAATATTTTCTGCAACTTGTCTTTCAACGATCTTATTTACATCAGCAGGTGCAAATTTTATCGTACGGTGTATTTTCGTATTATATTTTCGGGTAAGCTCAGGCAAAACATGTAACCATCGTTTATTACGATTTGCGGTAAATTCTTTCCATATCCAATTCTTTAATGTTCGATTAAAACGTTCTACAATACTCGCTTTAAGTGGTGAATGGGTGCTGTACAAATTAATATTATTCCGATTTAAAACGGACCGTACTTGAGGATTATAAAACTCTGTACCCTGATCTGTTTGCAAATGATTAGGAGCTTCAACACCTCTTTCACTTAAAATTTTCTCTAACGCTTTAGCAATTATCGAGCCACTCTTTTCCTTTATAGGAATGGTCCACGCATATTTAGAAAACGCATTTATTACAGTTAAAATAAATTTATATCCTCGATTAAATCGTGTGTATTGCGACATATCGATCAAATCAGCTTGCCATAAATCGTTTAATCCGAAAAGTTGTACACATCGAGTCGGGTAACGTTTTCGCGCAGGTTTATGAAGTTCATCTGCTATACTACGTTGTAAGGATTTTGATGTAGATGTTTGTTTCGTACGCATATTTTTCTTTTTTCCAATACTGCTAATCAATAAGGTAACTGAATATATCCTTCTTCAGCCAACTCTTCCTCGATCGCTAAAATTTCGTTGTCTACACCTGTATTACCACTTTGTTTAGATGCGTGTAATAACTGTAATCGTTCAACCAATTCATTCGGATCGTTCCAATACTCAATTCGCGGTCTTTTAAGACTTATTCCAGCAACACGAGAAGTTTTACGGATAGTTATATATTTTTCATAACCTTTTCCGCTACGTACTTCAGATTGAAATAACGGGCGTATTATTTTCCTATATTTCTGATTGGGAAGACCTTTCAAGGCACCATTACCACGCAAATGAGCTCCTGTAAATTCTAGTAATTGTTTATATATCTGTAAATCATCACTAGTATAATCAATTTCATCTACTTTCGACTCCAATAGCAAATTCATTACTCCTGTAGTGTATGGGAATTTAGCACGATTAACTCCTTTTCCTAAATATATTTCTCCACGATCTTTGTTCTACGAAATTGTTGTTGTACCCAACATATACTCATCTGCAATAGGATTATACTTTATTCCAAAAATTATATCTTTAGGTATAGGATCATCTCCATCAATACGAAAAGAACCCATTTCACTTAGATTAAACTGACCATTTTCAATTTCTTCATCTATATCTTTCTTTCGAGTACTATGTTCTAGTTTTCGCTTTGTAACCAAAGATTTAAATATTTCATCATCATCTTTTTTCATTCCCTTTGGTTTTTGTATTGCTTCTCGAATCTCTGACAATGGTTTTGTAATAGGTTCAAACATTACAGCTGAAGTATTTGTAATAGATTTAGACACATTCTTTATCGCATTATATTTATTCATTATATCTGTGCGTATCTTTTCCAATTCAGTTTTAAGTTGTAATTCATCCTCGATATTTCTTTTAACGCTATTCATCGACATCTTTTTCGTCTTCAATCACTATAAACTCGTCAAAACCACGAGTTCACTCTCCTTATCAATCACTAAAAATCCGTGTTTATTCTTCCAACACGTTTTACAAAGTTTCTTGAAAGTCTTATATGAGCACATACCATTAACATGTTCATCATATATATGTCGTATATTTATATCATCTTGAGCAAAGACAAGTATGAAATTGGCATTATCACGTATCATATGTTTAGGAATCATTACGTATGTTTGACACAAGTAGAAACAGTCTACGTTTTTATGACGACCCATCGAAAAGTATTGTTTTACAACAGGTTGATCTCTGCACGTTGGTATATCGTCAAATATAAATACAGAATTCTGATTAATCGCGTCAGGTGTTATTAAATTTACATCATCGACAAATGTTTGATAATCAATCTCGGGTGTGGACTTGTATATCGTATCTAACAATTTATATTTAGGTTGATATAAAGAAGTACTATATATGTAGACATTTTCATAACGCAGTCCATTCGGGTGTGTTAATAGCGTAAATAAAGAATTTGTCTTCTTCCCACAACCGCTCGGACCAATAATTAAACATCTTATATTATTTGGAAACAACGATCCATGTTTATATCGTTCTAACTTGTCACTACCTTCTACTAGTGTTAGCACATTACTTATAGGTAATATAGTTGATTGCTTTACAATTTTCATTATAGCTTATATATTCACTTAATATTCACCATCAACACAGACTAAAAAAGTATAAATACACCTATATATAGCGTTAAAACTCGCAGAGTCGTGTGATAAAAAGTATATATATAGAAAATTATTTCTGAATATGGCGAGAAAACAACGAAAAGTTAACGTGTTAAGAAAGAAAATAAAACGTGGTCGAGGTCTTGGAACTGTGTTGAATAGAGTTATAGATAACCTTCCATTTCAGTTGCATTATCCTGGTTATAATTATTTAGGACCTGGTACAAAGTTAGACAATCAACTAAGTCGTGGCGTAACCGGTATAAATCCATTGGACGAGGCTGCTAAAGATCACGATATAGCATATAGCAAGTATTCTGATAATAAAAATCGAGCTGAAGCGGATAGATTATTAGAAAATAAAGCCTGGGAACGTGTTAAAGCATCAGATAGTAGTCTCGGTGAGAAAGCGGCTGCTTGGATAACTACGAACGCTATGAAAGTAAAACGGAAATTAGGAGCAGGATGTCGTTCTGGTAAAAAACAAGCTGCGAAACGGAAAACTAAATCGAAATCCTCGAAAAGAAAAACCTTATATTTCAGAGACGTGTTAAATGTAGCGCGGAAAGCTGTTCGTAAAGAAAAAAACTCTTAAAGGACGTATGAAAAAAGCGATTACAGCAGTTAAAAAATTAAATCCTATAGTGGCTGATAATGATAATGTACGAATTATTCCGATTACCAAAACTGGAGGAGCTTTTCCCCTTGTTCCCTTATTAGCAGGTATTGCTACATTGGGTGGAATTTCATCATCAGTATCATCAATAGCGAAAGCGGTGAAGGATGTAAATGATGCTAGAAAAAGTTTTAAATCAGGCAAAGGTCTACAAATTAATAAAAAAATTGGAAAAGGACTTTATTTACGACCATATCGAAGTGGTCTGGGTTTGTATTTAGCTCCATATTTTGCTGCTGGTCAGAGACTTAATCAGTTTTTTCGAGGCTAATTCTATACCTAGAAATAGAGCGTTATCAAATTTCGATATTATATTTTATGCGAAAAAGTTAAAAATTCCAAATTTTAGAGGAGTTTTTGATCGAGATGGACTGCCCACGAAACCTAAGAAAAATGAGTGTGCGATTGTTAATATGGATTCGCAAAAAGGTCCGGGAACTCATTGGACTGCATACAGAAAATATGGAAAACGTGCAGAATACTTTGATAGTTATGGTAATCTATCTCCCTCCACAGAGCTAGTTAATTATTTACGCAAATACGATCCAAAGATTGAGATTTTCTACAACAGACGTGCATATCAAAGTTATAATACGGTTAATTGTGGAGAACTATGTTTAAGATTTCTAACAAATACGTTACCTGCCCCATTTGATGAACGAAAACAATAAAATTAGTATATAAGCATGTATATTTGTAAATTTTTTTTCGATTATTGTATATATTATTACGCGAATACAAGTTTTTAAAATATAGTTTGTTTGTTATTATATCATCATGTCGTACTTATTTCAATTAAATGGTAAAAAAGGTAATTTGATTAGTAATATATATCCCCCATTATTATTAGCAAATAATCGTCAGTGGAGTATTGGATTAGTATCGTTAACAACATATCATTCTATACACAATATCACTCCTGAATGTAATACGTTATATTACTACGAATCTGATATTGCAGTAAAAAATAATGAACCTCCGAAATCTATTATATTACCTAGCGGATGTTATGAAGTGGGCGATATAGAAGAATACTTACGAGAACAATTAGATGCTGATATTATTATAAAAGGCGATGAAAGAACGTTAAAGTGTCTTATACAAAGTAAATATTACATACAATTTTCTGGTCCGCGGAGTATTGGCCCATTATTGGGTTTTGGTGGAGTTTCAGATGTTTTAAAACCATTAATGATGCATATGAGTCCTAACACCGTTCAAATTACACCGATTAATATACTGAATGTATATTGTAACATAGCAACAGGTGGATATACGAATGGAACTTCATCTCATCTCATTTACAGTTTTCCTTTAAATATTGCACCAGGATATAAAATTACAGAAAACTCGAAAACGATTATTTATTTACCCGTGAGTACGGATTATATTTCAGAGTTAAATGTATATATAAAGGATCAAAACGGAAATATCGTTGATTTTGCTAGTGAAGATTTAATTATAAATTTACATCTAACCAGTTCGTAATAATCTTAATAACGTCTAAAATGCCTATCATATACACTAATAAAAGTATATATAAGCGTTCTCAAACGCCTATTCGAAGTGAAGAAAAGTATATAAATAGAGAACGAAAAAGCCGAAAAGCGTTGAGTAGAAAAAGTATTCGTGTACTTAAGTCGTTGGGTTACAGCGTGCTAGTTGAGTAAGATAATTTCAGTGTAGTATAATGGAACATATATTACAAATTGATTCAGCCGATACCCTTACGGATGATACGGTTGCAAGTTATGAAATACATACTCACAAACCTTATGCAAGTTCAAAATTTGGACCTAGCGATGAAATACGAATACCCGTTCAGCAAAAGGATGTTATTACTTTACCATCAGAAAGTTATTTACTTCTACAAGGTACAGTTTCTCCATCTGTAAATTTTTCAATGAATGGACCGCTATTTTTATTCTCTGAATTACGATATGAAATTAATGGAAATACTATAGAATGTGTACGAAACCCTGGAATTACAACTCTCATGCGTAGATTATTATGCTCAGAAGATATCAAATCAGATTACAACTACAGTACGTGTGCTCTAAATTCGGAAGAATTAAAAGTATTTACACGAGAAATTGCTGATACCTCAACCCCCTCAACATCATCAGGTACCGGAGCCAAATTGATGTTAGAATTTCAATTTATTATTCCTTTACGATACATATTTGGGTTTGCAGAAGACTATAGACGTGCTATCGTACATGCAAGTCAAGAAATTGTTCTCATCCGTGCCAACAGTGACAAAAATGCCTTTACCGCAACAGATGATAAGCCAGTTAATGTAACATTTCAAACAATTGCATGGCAACTACCGTTTGTTAAATTGAGCGATCGAGCGAAAATATCTTTGCTCAACAGAATAAAGAAGATAAAGCACGCGCCTATTCAATTTAGAGCATGGTCTCTTTCTCATCAACCTGCTCTGCATACTGTTTCAGAGCACAGTTGGGTAATTAAATCAACATCAACTGTTGAACGTCCGCGCTTCATTATTATTGGATTTCAAACAAATAAGCAAAATAATTTAACCAAAGATAGTTCTACATTTGACCATTTGAATGTAACTGAAATTTGCGCCTACATAAATTCAACAAGATATCCTTACGAAGTAATGAATTTAGATTTCGATCGAAAAAGATTTGGAAACCTATACTTGTTATATGCCCATTTTCAGAC
Source organism: Icerya purchasi (assembly GCA_039619475.1). Taxonomy (NCBI): domain Eukaryota; kingdom Metazoa; phylum Arthropoda; class Insecta; order Hemiptera; family Monophlebidae; genus Icerya; species Icerya purchasi. Next base: position 348,166,460 of record CM077116.1, on the reverse strand, counting down.
AATGTATTATGGAAAAGAACCGCCACATCCCGCTGTTAGCGTAGAAGATTTTCTTACTAAATATCCCCTTTTCATCATACCATGCAACTTTCAAAATGAGCTCTTAAATGATGGTAGTCCGCTGCAGATTAGAATTGATTTTAAGACGCTTAATAATGTACCTTCAAACACGTCATGTTACGCTCTTATTATACATGATAAATCAACCAGTTATAATGTGCTGGAATTATAAATATAAAAGAAACTCAATTTTCAATTTAGTATTTGTTGTGTTGTGTTTGTGTTAACACTAATTTGACGCGTTTTCACATTTCTATTTTTGAAGTAATAAAGTTTTTTATAAAAAGTTTGTTTTTGCTGTTGTAATTGTTACTACTGAATATAACGATGAATAATAATATATATGAAGTTATAATTGATTTTCAATGTTTTAAAAATAATGATGATGTCTACATAATTAAAGAACTAGCGATTATAAGTTTGAATGGTGAAATACAATTTCATCAAATTTATAAACCACCGTTCGATTGGGATATATTATCAAATAGTAAAAGACGTACAAATTGGTGGCTTACACGAAATTACCATTCTATTCCCTGGAATGCTGGAGATTCAGATTATAGAAATATATCGATTGATTTGGAAAATGTTTTAATTAGATATCAACCTTTAAAAATTTACGTTAAAGGAGACGCAAAAGTCGAAACTATATGGGAAAAGATTATGGAATCATCGCTTTCAAATTACGAAATAATTAATATAGAAACACGATATGGTATGCCGAATTTAAGAAATTTAAACAATATGTATCATGCTATATCGAGTGCTGTAAAATGTGATGCGCACACTGATGGAAGAACAAATGCATGTTCATTACAAAATGTTCATGTAATGATGAAATGGTTCGATATGAATGTTAGACCAGTTTTATCTGGATTGAAGTATTCTATACATGAAATGTTGCAGAAAGCTACTGCTGAGATATTAATTGCTGAATGTCCTGATAAAATTTACGAATTATACGATAAACTGCCTGAAATGGTGAAGAATAATGAAAATATTAAAAAATATTTACCATGTTTTAAACATCATAGTTATGATATACCAGATTCGCTACCTCTTAGTACAGTGCGTCCAACATTAATTAAAGATTGTAAACAATGCAGACATAAATCTTTTACTGATTTTATACGAGAAATGTTTCCTGAAACTAAAGATACATTTTTTGATGAAAATGTTGTTTGCGATTGTGGGAAATGCGAAGTTGTGTTTAAACTGTTTCCAGATGATTAATTCTTTCTTTGTAAAAATTTTTTTTGATATTATTTAGTTAATAAGTTTCTTTTGACTTTTATCATGCAATGTTTGTAAATTTATAGAAACCAGAAATATATTATTTTTTCATATATATTGTTTGCTTTTTTTCATACTTCTTTGTAATCTTCAACATCATGCTTGCAAAATGTATTGTTAAATAATAAATTGAAATAAAACACAAATAAACTGAATAATGAATGAAAAAGTGTAATATATTGAAAAAATACATAAAAAGAATGTCAGTAATGAGAACAACGATGGCAATGATGATGACTACAATGACGTCAATAACATAAAAAAACATACAGATAAAAAATGACAATGAGAACGAGAATGATGACTACACAAACACGAATGAGAATGATGAGAAAATAAATGAAATATGTACAATGAATGAATGAGGGAAAATCAAATATGTACAAAATATATAGAAAAACATACAACACCTTATTATTCTAACCGTATACATTTTGCAACTGGTTCAGATTCATTTGTATCTTCTTCATTACCAGTGCGAGCAATAATATTAGCTAAATCTATGTGGCCTAAGGCCACAGTATGTATATTATCATGTAACACGACACGTTTATCGTCTAGCCCATTAATGGCTAGCTTTGTTGTACGTATCGTGTATAATTCATGTCCATAACTTCGTATCATATTCGCAGTACGATAATTAGCGCTAGTGATATTATTATTAGTAAATATACAATTTTTATAATCATTAAATGATATTTCATTTTTTGTTACATTGTAAGGCACGCCTTTACATTTAGTTATCGCCTTATTACTATTTGAAACCTTAATACTATATGCCTTGGATCTTAGCCCGACGAAAGCTTCTACTGGAATGAAATTCATTTCATCTTTGTACTTTTCCAAGACTTTCTTATTACTAACAGAGTAGCACGGATGATCTGAGGGGTAATCGGACGTGTCAAAAAAACTTAAATTATTCTTAATATCGAAATATAAATCGGCAGTTCTTATATCATAAACGAGACTGTCTGTGTCTGTATATAATAAAGTTAAATTATTTATACTATACATTTTTAGCATCTTATTATAGTGAAAGTCATACATAGTATGCTTACTAATGTCAAGGATCGACATCCCAACATAAATAGGCTTATTAAATAAAATACGTTTTGCGCTACGATGAACAGCACATAAGAATGGACGCTCCCGAAATATAGTACGATTCTTAAACCTAGGGTTTGCAACGATTTTAGTGAACTTAACTTTATCTGAAACGAGTTTTAAATCTAATAAATTGCGTTGGTTTTGAAGCGATTTTCCATATATTGCATTGTTCATGATCTTGTAAAGGTTCTTTTCAAAGTCGTTATTTGCTAATTGACGGTACTGAGTATTTAATTCTATATATTCCTTCAACCAAGGCGATTGGTTGAAGCATACGCCTCGATGTATTTTAGTTAATCTTAATCCTAAATTTAATGCTAATTTCAAATATTTTATATGAATAACGTAATTCGACTTATTATATAGTGTTGCAACCAGTTTTTTGATGGTCCCTTTTTTAGAGTCATTACAATGTTCTGGGCATAGAGGATAATCGTTATGTAAATGATGTAGACTGGATGGATACTCCAAATCTACCTCGAGTACACAACCCTCTGTCCCACTTTCATCATAATTTAAAACATCAAGTTGCTGTATTTGATTTTCGGTCATCCACTTAAAGCCACCTATTGGGAGTGGCTCACACATGGCATGACCATACAAATTATTGGCATCGAGATAAATAATAAAATTACTATCTTCTTCCAACGATGAGGAAGAAGAGGACGAGGACGACGATGTAATAGCGTTATTATTATTATTAACTAAATATTTATTGCGCGCTTCACAATAACGTTTAACACATTGAGTGAGACCACCACATATACCTTTTTCGAAAAAGAGGTACATGTCGTAGTCGGTCAAAAGTTCCAGTTTGACTCCAGTTAATTTCAGCATTGCTACAAATGTGAAACCAGGAACTGTGTACGACCATGCAGGGTCTAAACCATAAATTTTGTAGCAAACAGTATGGAAATTTTCAAAGATATCCGCCAGAAGGAGGACGTCAGTCCTTAAATATTCGTCCGAATACTCCCCCAAATTCTTGACTTGAAGGGCATCCCATACTGTCTGCGCATGCTGATAAGCAGTCTCATCGATGGTTGACTTTGTTAGAGAACTGTAAAATGCCGATCTTGGAGGTAACGATTCTTCAGCAAGTTTGGCAAAGTCTGTGCAGTATTCATATGGGAAATACCCCTTTCGACGGAAAAGGGGGAGTAAAGACGGATCACGAATGTTAGCAATTGTATGATGGAAAGCGTCATCTGGAAGGTAGCTCGCAAGCTTCTCCAAGCTTGATGCCATGAAGCTAAAGGAGTCGACAAATCTAAGCTGGAACTTTGCAGGTATGATCTGTTTTTAGATTCCTTTATATCTCTCTTCCGTGTTTGCAAGCACGTTTATGTCGAGTGTGTCGTATGCCAGTTCACGAACTATTATATGGCTATCGTAGCCTGATAGGTTATGAATAAATACTGGCAAAAAATTAGGCAAGCGTGACTCAAGATTGCATTTACTATGTGCGGCACCGCGATATTCACCAGTTAGATGATTATGGTCCCGAACTTTATCATTGTTCAGTTGTTTTGCACAAATGTAACAAACAGTAGCACTATCGAATGCTAATTTATCTGCAGCACTCATCACAATTGGTTTATTGTTTTGGTAAATTTCATAAATTAATTTTGCATCATTTACAAGTTTTTCTACAAACACTTTAGCAGCGTCACGATCGCGATATAGTCGTTGAGATCTTAATGATGGAGGAAGAATATTATCACCGACACGAGATACGATTTTATATGAAAAACTCATAGGCACATGCTTATGAACTTTTATAGTGTTCTTGCGTGCTTGATCGCACTGTACACGACGTGTGATGCGGTCATCTTCATCTTCTGAGTCATCATTCTCTTCATCATCTCCAACATCATCTACTACAGGCTCCAGTACACACTCGAAATCTGCGTACACAATGAAGGGGACCCATTGCTGTTGACGGTATTTATCATGTTGTAGAATGTTTTTCCCCTCCACAGGCATCTCAATTGCAACTGGAGAATATTCCCTGCAATCTTTTTGGTGTTCCTGGAGCTTTTGAGGACTGTCAACGTGCCACAAGCATCTCCTGCAGATGTGTATTCGTGCTTCATAGCTAGTGATTTGATGATGCACAAGTTTCTCCAAATCCTTGATGAAGCAATAATGTTTCTTGTTCCCGTCTTGGATTAAAAGGAGATCTGTATGATCTGCTTTGTCTTCCTTACAGATACGAATTGGATAAACAAAGTTCTTTTCATCCAACGCATACACATTAATTGAGGAGTTTGGATTGTTTTTCTCAAATTTTTGCACATCATCAATACTTGCGGGGAATGAAATTCCAGTCCAATCGTATTTCGCATCCAGTTCTGGTTTATTTTTGTATTTGTACACTTCCTGAGCGTCCTTTGTAATAAATTTGGCCAGCATGGAATACTTGAAGCAGAACGCATCGGTATTTTTAACGTTTATAACTGCTTTTCGAGCAGCGATTGCCTTCAGTAACGGAATATATGAGGACGCGCGTGCGAGAACGTTCACTTTATTAATCCTCAGTTCGAGATACACAATTTTCTTAATCGTCCATCCCGATCCCTGCACATATTCAAATCTGTCGATCAGCTCCTTCATTTCACCAACTGAATCTTTGTACCACTTGTTAAAATCATCTCCTTCAACAAGTAATTTACAATTTGATGGAAAATATGTTGGAACCGTGTGTTTTGATTTGGTAACTGCTGTTATTCGTTTAAACATGCAATGTAACACGAGGCTACATTTTAATCCTTTCCCGATCGATCCGGACACTGTATCAATTACAGTTGATTTAATTTTTTCCAAAAATTTATTGATATCTACAATCCGCACATTATCATTTATGACCCTGTACGTCGCGATCCTATTTTTGTACCGCTTCGATATATTTTCAATATGAAACAAGACTGCCATAGGTCTTTCGGCATCCTGAGGAATATTTGATCGAGAAGCAGATTGAGAAGACATTATGAAAAATATTGATAAACTTGTAAAATTAAAAAAATAATTTTAATTAAAAAAGAGCCGTAAATAAATAAATCGTGAGATTGATTTTAAAAAATCTGTTGAATGATAACGACTGTGTAAAACTGTAACAAAATTTAAAAATCACTTTAAAAACACTTGAACAGTAAAAAACGATCTGAACACAGTGAAGAGCAAACTACAAATGCGACTTCTTCATGTTTGCAGGTACCTACCTCGATTATAAACAGCGCTGTGAGCAAAAATGGGAGGGGCTAAAACTTACCTGAAAACCGGTTTCAGCGTGAGCCTCTTTCACTATGATACCTAAAAAGGTGCATGCATCTTGTAAATTAACCCACTTCAGAATAAGTGAAATAAGACTGCTCAATTCGGCTTGATTTTAGATGCGCATAGATGAGTTAAATTCGTCATTGATTTCAGAGAGTTAGACCGTCCATTTTCGGCATGATGCTTAAAAAGGTATATGAAAAACCACATTCCATTGGTGAAAGTTGGTTATAGATGTGTTTGAATGAGGTGTTCGTTGTGTTATATGTTTGTGTATGTGTGTACATGCGAACCGGTTTTTACAAAAGATATGAAGGGGAAGATCCAGGCAGAGTCAATAACATTGTCGCTCTATACATTTGTTCACTACACCTCATAGACGATCTCGTATATATCTCGAAAAAATACATGTGAAATAAAAAAAAAAAAAAAAATAACAGATTAAGTATAAGATCGGAAGCGTAAAAAGACGAAAAATATTTATCAAGTGGCGGTGTGTACGTGCGTGTGTGAACGTGTAGCGATCGTGAACAGGTTTCTATCGGTGGCGTGTGAGAGTGTGCATAGATGATCGGCTAGTTAATTTCGAACGAACGACTGGAATTCACCTCACCTGGTGACAGTTTCAACTAGTTGCTGGAACATTTAAATATTTCCATTACAGCCGCGCTCGCGCTTACATAATACATCTCGTAGCAGCACACTCGCCCGCTCTCATTCGACTGATGGAACGTTCAAATATTTTCTTTAAAAATAAAATTTAAAAAAAAAAAAAATGCCGGAACGGAGCACGACTCTGAAAATTCCTTTAAATTTTGGGTTCTAAGTGTTGAGATTCAAACGTTTTTATCACTCCGACAAAATTTTACCCCTCCCAACCTCGAAAAATGAAAATTAAAAAGTATGCTACATATATTACATGCAGAGTCATGTATAATACATACACATGATGATAGATGGCGTGGGTATGGGAAAGCTAGTACACTTTCATGGCGGCTAAGGCTATGTTGAATATATGCGTGGAAACGGTGCGAGCGCATTTACAGATAACAGTATGAACGGGGAATCATGAAAATTTGAAGAAATTTTGGGGAAACTTGGGTGAATTTTAACCATATGGATACAAATTGGGGTGAACTTTCAGCACCTGTACGCTAATTGGGGTGGATTTTGTCTACCTTGATGGGAATTAGGGATCGAATTAGCGGAACTGTCCAGGGGAATCATGGGTAAACAGGGAAAACTCAGAGGAAATCCGTGAAATCAGGGGAAACTTGGGGTAACTTTGGGCTCTAAAAGAGAAATTGGGGTTAATTTTGAGCACCTGGATGAGAATTTGGAGTGAAATTTCAGCAGCTGTCCAGGAAAATCGGGGGAAACCTTGACACTCGGGGTACCTACTCCTGGGGAAAATCGGGGGAAACTTGGGTTAAATTTGATCGCATGGACATAAATTGGGGTTAATTTTGGACAGCTGGAGACAAATTGGGGTGAGTTTTGAGCAGCTGGACACAAATTGGGGTGAATTTTAAGCACCGGGGGACAAATTGGGGTGAATTTTGAGCACCGGGGGACAAATAGGGGTTGGTGACGTCAGACCCGCCAGGTACGCTATTTATACACTACTTATATCGCTTTTTAAAAAGTTTATAAAAAAAATTATTACCGAAGTTCTATTGTAAAATACAATTAAACAGTCATTTGCTTGTGTTATTATTTTATTTTTTTTGAGAGCCATGAATCTAACAAGGAAGTGTCAAAGGATGAGAGCCTTCCAAAAGTGGAGAGCATTCGAGGATGCAATGTAAAACTTCCTGCCTGATCGTAAATTCTTCGTTTGATTAGAATCGGATTTATACCGACCAGTAAATCGAATCACACACAGGGTTCAATTCCTACCGTTTCAACATTGTCATCAATAATACTGTCGCTCTAATTTAGTCTCTGGTACACTACACTCTAAACGAATACTTGCAAAGTACGCTGAAAAATTCATTAAATCGAGCTGAACAATCTTGATTTCGGTTTTCTACGCTAACGCTAGCCAGTAATTCGTTTCTGTCGGAATAAGAAATGCCAACATTGGATTGAAATTTCACCGTTAACGATTCGGTTAAATTCCGTGGCCTAAATATTTGATGAGATACTAAATTGGAAACGTCTTATTAATAAAATAAAATCCAGCCGCGTAAAAAAACCGATGATTAAAAAATTGTCGATTGACACGAATCCGACTAATCTTCGTTGTTACAGATATACCACGCTTTACTTAAACCCTAATTAAATTGTTGCCCCGCAGTCTGTAGCTCAGCCAATTTATCAAATCTAACACCATTCATCATAACGCTATTAGACTAGTCATTGGCGACTTTCTAACATTAACTTCTGATACCGTGCGAATCGAAAACTGCGCCTCTAGAATATTCTCGACACTTGGTGGTACCCCACTGTCGAACTCAAATTTACCAATATCAGAAACTTTATTCAAATCTCTCGCTGTTGATTGATCCAAACGTTTTTGTAATAGTATAAACTCTACGCATTTTTAATTTTGTAATGTGTCCATTACACTAAATAAATGAAATAAATTAAATAAATACAATAAATAAAATTTAAATTTAAAATTTCGTAAATCGTGGTGAGAGCAAAAATGTGAGTGGATGAGATTCTGTTGTTCGGTCAGGGATGAATCACGTGGTTCCGTCGAGTGAAAGGCCCATCCTACCGATAGAAATGGTTATGATTGGTCATGAAGAAAACAGAGAAAGAAATGATCGAAAAGACACGTTTTCGAGATCACGATCAGAGAGTGAGTCGCTGTTTTATCTTTCTTCAGAATTATTTCTTTTAGCTTCTTTCGATGGTGGCAGACTTATCGGTAAAATATAAGTAGTCAGTCTTATTGCAGTCCTGTTTTAACTGATTCGGTAAAAAACTTGAAGTCTCAAGGAAGAAATATTGCGGAACTTTAGCAGAAATAAAACCTAGACACGCCGAACTAAAGGATTCTACCGACCATCGATTGTAGTCTTGGCCACCTAAAGAATATCGAGCGAGGGGAGGGGGGTCAACCCAACGAACTACGGATCCCTGTCGACAACAGTGATACGTAACATCTTATATTACCTTTAAATAATCCTTTCTGTACTTGTATATTTGTGAATTTATTAGTTGTGTATTTTCAGCAGCTGGTCGGTTAAGAAAAATCGGTGCAAAATTTTAAAAAAAACAACTTTACACTCTTAGCAAAAAAAAATAATAATAATAATTTAACAATATAATTTTGCGTCCACGGTATATCTGCGGTGGAATCCCTGAGGGCGTAACTAAATTAAGGGATAACGTGAAAATTTATAAAGCCTTATCAAACTCCATGGCAGTGGCATCACCTTGGTCAAATTTAAAAGTTCTCATTGATCTTCAACTTAGGGCACATTTAAAAAAAGAAACACCTTCCTTCATTTAGCATTACGATCTTATTGCACAATAGCACGCCTGCTTTAAGCTGTTAACGTATTGTAATGAACTAAAAGGTTTGGTTTTTTAATTTAAATATTATATATATATATATATATATATATATATATATATATATATAAAAGTAATAATAATAATAGGAATAACGATAATAATAATTAATCACTTAATTCAAAAAGGAAAAGTAAGAAAAAAGTTGGATAATTTTCGTGCATTATATAATTTAGATTAGATTAAACGTGCTGAGGAAACCGAAGATTTGGAATTCTGTAGCAACGTAATCGGGTTGCATGAGAAAATTCCGAGCGATCTATTAAAATCATTAAGATTTAAGCATAGCTGCTCGTGTTTCCAATTTTTCTCCCTACGTTTCCTCTTATAACAGTCTTCCTTACTTTTCTTTCGATTTTAATAGCATATGGCACCCCATCAATTTCTTCTCTCTTCCAGTCCGAGCTAATTCTTCCTCTCACAATGTAGTCAACTTCGAATTCCTTCAGCTGCTGAGCTCTTCTTTTCCTTCCCATGCCTTAATATTCTCGGATGGTTCCAAGAGTGATGGGGGCGTGGGTGGTGCGTATACGTCTCCTACGTTCCTGCACTCTGAGTCTTTGAGACTTCCTTCTTTCTGCTCTATCTTGTCGATCGAGTCGATCTCAATTCTTCGTGCAATTCATTTCATATCCTCTACGAGTGGGGTTCACAAATTCCTGATTGTTTCTGATTCCAAAGGCGTTCTTCAAGCCATCTCCTCTCCTCCTTCTCATACTTCTGATGGTATCATCCTCTCTATTCGATCTCTTATCTCCTCTTTGTTCTCGTTCTGCTCCATTCTCATAGACTTTTTATGGGTCCGTAGTCATTCCAATATTGAGGGCAATGACTCAGCTGACTCTTTAGCTCGCTCAGCCGCCCGCATTGGTCCTTTCCTCGACTCTTTTCCTTCCTCAGACATTCTTTCTCTATCACGCTCTAATCATTCTAGACTTTGGTCTGACATGTATCCATCTTTATTCTTTAATCATTATTTATACTACCGTCTTATTCAACCGGTTCCTAGTTTCCTGCCTTGGTTTCAATCTATTCCTATCTGTCGTCGTTCCACTGTTGTTTCCTTAATTAGACTTAGAATCAATCATTCTCTACTCCTTTCTTCTCGCTATCGTTTTTCTTTAGCTCTTTCTGTTTTCTGCTCTCTTCACGCTTCTGAGCCTTCTTGTATTTGTGATTCAAATCACATCCTATTGGAATGTTCTGCACTCTCTAACGAACGCTCCTTTCTTTACGCCCAACTTTTAGTTTTGGGTCTTCCTACTCCCTTTAACGCTACCTATATTCTTTCCTTCCCATTGCCTTTAGTTATTCCGTTGCTGCTGACCTTTGTCTTTTCCATTTCTGACCGCCTGGCTATTTAGTTATAACTCTTGATTTTTCATGTTGTTGGGTCAAGGCCGCTAGGAAAAAAAAAAAAATCTATTATATGTATGTCTGTGTTAGTAATAAAAGCGAGTGTGAATGACATAAAGGTATGTGTTTTGTGAATAAATTTTGGTAGCGCTGCTTCCTGATGTATTCATAAGAAAAATCAAATATTAGCAGTGTTGTATCGGACACCTCGGTAGCCGAGCGCTTGATGATGGGAAATTTTACGTAAACAGTGATGCTTAGAGATAATTGCTCTGCTACGTAAATTATAACGTATAAATATACCATGCGTCTTTCGAAGACGGGGTTCGTCGTTCGTGTTCTATCGGCTACCGTTAGTCGTTATTCGCAAGCGGTACATCGAAAACATTGCTGTTATTAGGCCCGTTGAAAAATCCCCGTATAACCCGTTGGTTATCTTTTTTTTATAATAATTTCCACAAATTCCGCGATTGCTAAACTCTTATTAATGCATGAAATTGTTTCTGTTTAAACTAATTTCGTGTCATTTTTCCGGTTTCTTAGCCCTATTTCCGCAATTGGCGTCCTCGTGGTAGGTGTTCTAAGCGAGGAACATTGTGGACCGCTCCGCGCTAGATAGGAAAGGGCTCCCCTATAGTTCTTTTTTCGGTATTTTTTATGTTTGTTTTTTTTCTTTTTTTTAATATTTGAAGATTAGCAAAGATTAAAACAGAAAGTCATCACAAAAAAAAAAAAAAAAAAGTTGAATCGTCGCGGAAAAGAGCAGATTTATAACAATATGGATCAAAGTCTCTAGGCGGAGTGGGCTGCGATATTGCCTTTTCCAAAACTCTATCCTTCGTGTTTCATCTTTCACCCTCAATATTTTACAATTTTGTCTGTTGAAAAAGCTCGCTATAAATAATTATAATAACATCAAAATCTCTTCTTCTTCACCTTAATTTAAAAATATCGTAAAGTCTCCAACATCCGGTAGGAAACGGCATCGTTTGGCATTTCTGCGCGCGATGTTCGCAAATCGTTTGTTTGGATTGCATCACATATCAGCATTCACGGCAACCGTATGGCAAACAACGCGATTAAATTCATCTCTTTTCCATATCTTAACGTTGCAGTTTCAATTGCAAATCTTAAAACTTACGAGAAACACAAAATTTCTAGATTTATGGCAATAATATAAATTGATACAGGTTTCACCAACAAACAAACTGCGGTCGATCCGAAATTCTGTCTGACCATGAACTATTTTGATACTGAACGGCAGGAAGACAATAAGTCCAAGACGTAGACAGTGCTGAATTCACTCATATCAAAAACCAGATATATTTGCGATACTTGTCATCTTACAGTTCAACATTTCCTTTTAGATCGTCATCCCTGCCAGATTAGCAGATTTTCAAATATTGCATCCTCCTCACGATCTCAGTTCTCTTTTAATAACCTCTAAAAAAGTGAGATCTCTTCCTTTGTTTCTGATATTAAGTAGCCTGTTCCTCCGAACTTAAATTGTATAATTTCATTTTGCTTTGGCTTATACAAATCCAACAATAGATAAAAATAAGAACGATTTAAACAGAAAAAAGAAAAAAAATAATCGAATATTAATTTACTTGAAATATTTCGCGTAAAATACGTTAAATATTACTTTGAAATTTTTAAGTTCGTAACATTTTTCCTACACCAAGCTTACAAATAGCGAGTCAAGCAGGAAAACTAGTGAAATACTACTTCAAGGGAGAAATTGGGGTAAATTTTTTTGTACCATAATATTTTTTCTACTCCTGTTACTTTCGTATGCAATTTTTAACTGCTACGACTTTAGAAACATATTTAAATGGTACCTGTTTACATATTCGGTGTAAGAGTTTATTCGCTTTAACAAAGGTTATTCGCTGCAGACTGTGACTTGTTAGATAAAAAAGTTTTCGGAGGTGTCTTGCATGCGTCTCGCTAGATTTACCAAGTTGCTGATAATTACGTAATATGAGTTTGACCATCGTTCCGAACGGAAGAAACAGCCTATCAACGGCGCCAAATCCCAGATGAAGAGATGATCGTGCGCCAAAAACAGCGTGGCCCCTCGCGATCGGCCAAAAATTCCGAATCCCTTGCGAAAAATTCCTTCCGGTGGCTACCACGCTGGGGGTTCAGTTCAAGAATTTATCCTCTTGATATGTTTTGCACAAGTTTCACGTGTTGTTCATTTAATTATACGGCCGTTCGGGAGAAATGGATTGTCGATGATGGTGGGCCCAACCGACTTATCTCCACTGGTTGCAACGTCTTATTGCGCGAAAATGTTTTCCCATTTTTATCTATACGTCGGAGAAAACCTGACTGAGCACATATGTTTTTTTCCTGTTCCGAGAAATTATTCAAAATTTAAATCGCTTTTCGGCTTACATTCGAATTTTTTGTATCTTAGTCGAGCGCGTACGAGAGATTTATGGATTAAAGTATTCGTAGAACGGCTGTTATTTTACATAAGCCTTTATCAAATTCGGTAGCGCCGCGCATATCGGGTATTTCCATATGTTAATAATGCCATAGGAAAAAACCGTTTTCGGATAAATTCCGGAAACCGTATAATTTTCTCTATTTGACGACTGTTGGTAAAACTTTTTCCTTTTAAAAATACCAACGATTTCTTGAAAAATCAACTGTAAAAGACAAAGCTACGCTTCCCAAAAATCAAATCATAATCCGAACTCGTATCTGAGAAGCCGTGATACAAAAACATTAGTAATTGATAATCCCAATTCGAGATGGACACATACAGAACTATCGTAGATGTCGTACTGTTTTTAAACCCGCCATCCCGACCTTTTTCATATACACAGATCTCCTCACTTCTTCCGGTCTTGCATGGCGGAATGCCCGTTTGTTTCAATAGTATAGAAAGCTGTCTAACTTTATTTACTATGCAAGCGTATATCTTCCTGGAGTTCAGTATAGAGCAAACGTTTTGACAGTCTGTTCCGAATTATGTGACCTACTGAGCGCAATTGAAATCCAGAAATCAGCATCTGCGCTCAAGACTAATGCGTTATTACATTAAAGTCGTCTCATTTAACTCGAAAAATCGTGCAAATTATTTTCTCATGAAAGTATACGACACCACATAAAATCAAGGTCTTTACAGCAGCGGTGAGATGACCACACAGAGCACCTTTGCTTTTGTTTGCGATGATATGCCTTTATTGAAAAACACTCTTTGCCGTAATAAATGCAGATCACCTCTCACTCTATGCAGAAATCACTGCGCAGGGTCGCACCTTGTTATTTAAGTACAATTCGAGCTGCAGAAATCCATCCGCCTGCTCTGTATAGTTTGCCCCCTTGGATTGTTACCCTATTCGTTTGTCTCTAATTTTAGTGCGCACAGCGGCGATGAGTAAAACTCTGTTTTGGCCACGTTTATGTTTATGTATGCATTGTCAAATGCAACTTAACATTATTTGCACGTCATTAATGTTAATATTAGGGTACAGCCATTTCCACTAGTCTACATTTGAATATTTCTGAGCCAGCCTTTAATCTGATGAAATTTATCAATTCACCTTCCATTCTATGAACAATCTTAATTACTGTGGTATGCAGGCGCGCCCATCCGTAACTAATAAAAGAGCTGTTACGAATATGTTGAAAAGTAAATGTGCTAATACACAATTTTTACTCCTGTGCGGTCATGCGGTATTGATTCCCCGACAATTTATTCACATCTTAGCGGGAAAAGGATAGCGTATGTAATTTAGTTATTTTCATTAAAATCAGATTTGTACTTTTAATGTTTTTCCCGGTATGGGTAGTCAAATTTTTTAGCGGTGAAGAAAATCTCCTAAATGGCGTCGTCGCTATACAATTTTCGATTTCGTAGAACGATCCGATCGAATCGAAAGACCAAACTGGAATGTGTAAGCATTTTATCTGATAGATTACGTTAAATTTTTAGTCGGATCTCGAAAACTATCGGTGGATTTTAGTACGTTTGCTGCACTAAACTTACGAAAGATTAACATATACGTTTTTGATTGAAATCAAAAAAGTCATCCGTAATCGAGTAAAATTATTGAAATCTCCAGTCGCAGCTTTGCAAATAATGAAGACTTTAACCTTTTTTTTTTTTTTTTTTTTTTTTTTGTTAGAACGATTGGACCACCACATCAGGATCACGAGTTTGGCGACGAGTAAAAATTATTAAAATTAAATAAATACGCGCTAATGGTCACGCGGAAAGGGACAGAAACCACCATGTATGCCATTATATCTGCGGGGATTGGTGTATAGGCAGGCACATTTTTCAATTTGTATCGTGATAAATCAAACATTTACAATTAGTTCTAAGTGTAGTCTTTCATATATATTCGTACTGCATTTGAGGAGAATAACAGTACCGACGATTGCTATATTTCTGTGAACTGATTCATCTCCCTTTCTATTTGTTTCTGGATAAAAGTCCCTGGTTGCGAACCCAAAAAAAAAAAAAAAAAAAAAAAAAAAAAACTATCGCGATGACGTTAATCATTTTTTATTTACTTGCGGAAAACATAAAGCCCGGAGAAAATTATGTACAATAAATTTATGTGTGCAGGTATTTTCCCATTTTACGACATTAGTTATTGTGCTGTCATATATATCTTCTTAAAAGTGTACAGCATTATCATTATTTTTTTCCCTCTACTATCTACTCGCTTGCCGTGTATAATTGCCACAGTCATTACGGCACAGCGAGCATAGGAATTATTGTAGTTTACCTAATATGTTATTTGTGTTTCGAGGAAAGTTAGCACTGTCTGAACCTGCTCTGGGCGATTGTCCAAGAGAATGTGTCGTCCTTATTTCTACTTAAATGTTTGGATTGTTTCATGATGTGCTCAACCGAAGGTATCACTGCTGCATTGCAAAATGGGCAAGAAATCAGTGTAGGGGTTCCCTGGAGGATATGATTGTTGAATACAGATGTATGTCCCAGTCACAACCTATTAAGAACAGAGAATTCTTTTTTGGACATTTAGGTTGATGAAAGTTCAGTCTTCGGTTTGATATTCCTTAGGAAGGCTACTTGTTGTGACAAGGATAAAATACAATATTCTTTCATACTTCTATGTAGGAAGGAAATTATTTCTGGTGGTGGGGCATGAAATGGCATAGGGGCAGACAACGTTGCTTTGGCGACGCGTTCTACACATTCGTTTCCGGATATTCCAACATGTGCCGGCACCCAAAGGAATCCCACTTGCATCCCCTTTTGAGCAAGGCGATGCGCCGTAGATCTTATTTTGTATACTAGTGGACCGGTTATGATAAGTGACCGAATAGCTTGAAGGGAAGCCAGAGAATCGGTAATACTTATATATTGTTTGTTGTCGAACTCACACCTCTCGTATGCTTTCAATCCAAAGAGGATTTCATATAGTTCAGCTTCCAATGCGGAGCGATAATCATGTAGCCTCACTGCATGCACCTCATTTGAAATTAGGTAAGCGCAGGCTGTGGGAGTGGACACTGCCCCGGCGACATCTGCTTTCGCTCCATCTGTACAAACGTGTGTGTAGTGTGTGTAAGTTTGTATTTTTTCAATGTCTTTTTGGTGAGCTGTATACTGGTTCTCATTAGATGTACGATAGTTCAAGAGTGATAAGTCTATAATCAATTGGAAGTACTCCCATGGTGGTTCTTTTGGGAACAGGAGGAGATCCGGTTTGTATTCGATATTTTTTTCAGTCAAGGAATTTAGGATATTAGTTATTGGATCATTTTGAAAGGATAGAAGAGGAATAGTAGAGCTCCTTGAGGGAAAGCGGTATTGTTGATACAAGAAAAGGGGATCACGGGAGGAGTAGAAGTTAAATATATAAGATAATGGAGGGATTCCTGCTGGCACGCAGACACCCTCCATGGAGGATGTTCGATGTGCTCCAAGGATGGTCCTTAAGGCAGCGTGAAAGATTGGTTCAAGTGATTTTATGAGCTGTTTACCAGCCGAGTAGAACACCTGACAGCCGTAGGTTAATCTGCTTAGGACAAGTGATCTATAAAAAAGGAAGAAGTAGTTTAGGATTATTATTGTACTTATGATGTGATAAACATTTTAAAATAGTCAAAAGGTTTTATTACATTTGTGTTTGAGTCCTGTTATGTGAGTAGACCACGTCAGATGGGAGTCGAATGTTAGGCCCAAGAATTTAGCTGAAAATGTGACTGGTAGAGGAAATCCATTTAGGACAAGAGAAAAATCATAATTTGGATTTACTCGATGACTTTTCTGGAATTTCACACAGAAAGTTTTAGTTAAGGAGAAAGTAAGACTATTACTTTCGGTCCATGAATGTAACCTATTTATTGTGGAGATTCTAGTATAGATTTGGCGTTGGAAGAAAAGTTTGATGCTAGGGATATATTGAGGTCGTCTATAAACAATCGGGCTGTATCGGCGGCCGTATGCAGTCCGCTACATCATTTGTATATAGGATAAAGAATGTTACACTTAGAGGAGAGCCTTGAGGAATGCCATTTTCTATGAGAACAGGAGAGGATACGGATGAGCCAGTTTTTACTTGAATGTGTCTGACAGATAATTTTCGTTATATAGTTGCCCCTATTGCCTTTTATATTGGCGTTATTCAGCTTTGTAAGCACTTTAAATCGCCATATCTGGTCAAATGATTTCTCTATGTCAAAAAGACCGTATACACGTGTGGCCTCTTTTGAGCTTCAAGTATTTGTCTTTTTAGGCTCAGAAGATGTGTAACATTGAGGATTTTGATGGGCAACTTCCAATTTGTATCGAGGAAAAGATGTTTGAGGATTCTAGGAAAAAGGATAGTCGTCTATTTACCATTTTCTCCGTGATTTTCGAAAGTGAGAATAATAATAAGGAAATAAGTTTGTAATTCTGAGGAATAAAGGGTTCTTTATTAGGCTCGAGTATAGGGACGATTAAAACTGCTTTCCAGGACAGTGGGATGGAGGATGTGGCCAGATTTTGTTGTATATGTCAAGGAGTAGTTGTTTAGCAGGATTAGGTAAGGATCTGAGAATAAAAGGATGAATGGAGTCGGCCCCAGGTGCAATGTTTTTTTAGTTTTTTATCGAGCTGGTAATTCAGTTCAGTCATTGAAAATAGATCATTGTATTTTTCTTCTTGATCTGGGGGAAAGGATATTTTTTGATCTTCTAATCTTGATTATCATTTAAATCATTCAGAGGTAAAGTTTTTCATTTATTTAATTTTTCACTTTTTGTTTTGACTTCCTGAATAGTGTCTTTTTTTCTTTTTTATTCTTTTTTCTCTTTTTTATTCTTTTTTTCTTTTTCGATTTTTCTCTCGGGTCAGCGGCTTACATAAGTGCTGTTGCCTTATATAATTTTAAAATACTTATATTGCTGTCGAAGCGAAAAACTAAAACTTTAACGGAAAATTTGTAAAATTTTTTATTACACTGTGAATATTTTAACCTCATCAGCTTCAATGTAAAAATTTGCTGATTTTAAGTGGTAGCATCTTTTCAGAAAAATTTCCTTAACCGAGATGCACCCGAGCACGTTTTTAGCGATCCTAATTTGCCGTACTCTTTATGGTTGTTGGCCAAATTTGAAAAATTTGTTTACCGCACGCAATCACTTTGGTTATTACTTCGTCTCTGCCCGTTCCAGGATGCTTTACTTGACTGTTACGGGAGATGACAAGCAATTTCCTCTTTCTTGGAAACGCGACTGCTGATTTCAATTTAATTTTTTTCTGCTCGCATTAGCAGGCTGAAACGATTTTAAACCGACTATTGCAGAAAATGTCTTCTGTATTTCTATTTCTATTGCAATTTGACAGCGCCTCCAACTCCAATCGACTTACCGTTGCTTTACCCTCCTGTTTGCACTTCTGTCATTTCACACCTGCCGTTTAAACGGCTGCCACATTTTGAACGCTGCCAACCAGCATTGTACAAAACTGAATAGCATACACTTGTGGCTTTTTAGTAAGCACATCCGACACGCAAAAAACGAACAACTCGTTGATATTTATTTTTATATAAACGAAAGAAAAAATTGAATTTCTAATGTTCGTAACAATAGGAAGAGAGCAGGTTTAAAAAAATATTGTTGCATTCTCGGACTATCGATTTTATAGATCCTGTAACAATTTTATAGTGTTACTTGAGAATATTCATCCGAAAAAAGGACAAAGCCAAACGTGCAACATACATATATTTACATTAGCCCGTTAAATCATTATAAATGTCGAGATTTCAACGACGCGGTTTATAATTTATGGAATTTTACATGAAAATTCAGTGTACTCCGATTTTTCATCACACTTTGTATTCCGATCTGCTGTCACTTAAACTCCCTACTCCTATTGTGCTTCGTATATCTTATCGTTCCCGTCGATCTCAGTTGTTCCTATCCTCAGTTCCTTTATCTTATCAATATTTGACACCGACTTTACATCTAACTGATCCTTCTCCTTCGTTTCGTTTCTGGGCGAAGATCCTTTGTTAACATGCCCAAAGGGGGGTTAGAAAAAAAAAAAAAATCACACTGATTCATATATTCACTATCGACTAATACTCACATATAATCTTATTATATGATATTTAATAAAAAATATACTAACAGACCATTAAATTTAGAACAGTACGGTTTAAATATCAACTATGAATAAAATACTTGGGAGTAATAATAAACAGTAATTTAAAATTTTATGAACATTTTAATTACATTAAAACCAAAATAAGCAAATTCATAATAATATTTAATAAGTTGTATAATAACCAAAACTGTATAAATTATAAAAAAGGAGTTACGTTGTATAAAAGTATTATTTTACCTAACATACTTTATAATAGTATCATATATGTAGAAATGTTAAAAACTAAAAAATTTCAAAAGATGTTAAAAAGCTTTCAAAGGCTTATAGCTATAAAAATGATTAAATCATATAGAACAATCAGTTATTTGTCGGCCATAGTTATAGCTGGTATTAAATCAATCGAATATGAAATACAAAAACATATAAGCTTGGTCGCAATTAAAAATAATATATTAATATAGAGCATCCGTTCAATAACGTAATAGATAAGGCACCATTTTTTAAATATGAGAATAAACTAATTAAAGTAAAACAAATGAACAAAATTATGGATAAATTTTATATAAATAAATTTCAAGAAATATGGAATAATTATAATGGAACAACGTATCAATTTTTCTTCCCAAGTATAATAGATATATTTAAAAATAATCAATATACGCCAAATTTTTTTAATGTTCAATTTATAACGAGGCACGGTCTATTTAAGGTATATTTATATAAATTTAAGCTATCTGAGTCTGACAACTGTGTAATATGTAATTTTAGAGATGATGTTTTTCATATCCTACAAGGATGCAATTATAATAATAATAATATACTCGGTAATTATGATATAACACAACTTGTTCAAAATTATTTTAATAAATTTAATAAATTTACAATAGAAGAAATAAAATTCCGGAAAAATAATGTACATTTATATTAAGTAAATAGTAAAAATATATGTGGATATTGTAAAAAAAAAAAAAACAACAACTGTAAAATGGTAATTAATATAATACCAAATACTTAATTGGATGGGTTATATTAATTCCGTTATTATAATCAATCAATATTTTTATTAAATAAATGTACCCTACCCGAAGTTTCGGGAATAGGGGAAAAAAAAAAAAAATACCCACATATACAATTCATCGCATCTAATATGAAAATTGACGTTTTTCCGATTTTTTAGATATACTTATATATAATCTGACTATTCGAAATGACCCCGTAAACGAAATCTAAATAATAATTACTATAAATAATTTCGATCTTGAATTCGTTCTACATCCTTTAATAATTTCAGTAGCGGTATTTAATTTCGTTACCGAACTTACGAGTACTCGTCACTACGGCTCAATTTGAGATGTTACATATATCACAATTATAAATTTTGTATGTTTCCGAATTTACTGGTATTTTCTGCGTTATTCTTCGGAGATTGTGTAAATCTTCTTGATATACATATATTTCTAACCTAACTGTAATAACAGTTTCTGAAACATTATCGAATTTTAAATATCAAATACAATAGCTAACTCGATTTTTCTAACATATGAGCACCGGTGTGCAGTATATTATAATCTCGCTCTAATTTACTCTATCGCTGATGCGAGCATAGACATGCTAAATTTCCATCGTGATCTCATCATCGACTCAGTTGTCAGCCGAACAGAGCTCTCTCACGCATACATCAATCCGACACCCACTTTGAACACAACGGAATTCACGCTACTTTCTGTTATGTTCGCGGACATATTTCTTTCTATTTTTTGCGTTTAAATTTCGTTATACCTTAGCCTCGATGGTAACAACGGGGCGCCTAGATCTGGTAAAGCGATCACTATTATCGTTTAGGTTTTTAAATAGTGAAGGTGTTGCTGATGCGGTAGAGTAAGGAACATAGTTTTTTCATTCTTCAATAGGCAATTACACGAGGGTAGAAAACCGTATTTAGCCGTCGGCATACAATTCGAAGAACGTAGCCGACTGAATAATGTTTGTTACAGTTTTTAGGCTTAGAGCGAAGAAGAAGAAAAGGCGTTTCAATTCTAATTTCAGATGAGTTTTTTTTTGGGGGGGGGGGGGCGTTAAACGTCTAGAAAGAACTAGAAGGAGGAGTATCGGTTAAAGTTTGATTATTGCTATTCGACTACCACCATCTTGACGATTCGAAAGGACAGGGTGATATCACTGTCGAGTGAATTGCTTAATAACCGCGATTTTTTATCCTTAAGAATGACTAATGAATTTGTCATTTTCTAACTATAAGGCCTATGAATACGACTGTAGCGTAAACTGTATGTTTAGCACAGTGTTCACGCATTTCAAGATCAAGGTATTATTCTAGCCTACATTGTATGCGGTACTTTGTCTTTTTATCTTTCATTTTCATTTCGTCCGTTTTATTTGTTCGACCGTTTCTGTTTTCTTTTTATAGCGCTGTTTGGATTTTAAGATATTAATTATTCGTTTCGAACAGATTTTCTTCCCCGCGAAAAAAAGAAAAACATTTTGTTTTACGCGATGGGATCTGACCGGATAATAAATAAACGAATAAACGCGAGAAAACAAAAATATTTCAAAGGAGAATTGGACAATATTTTTCAAAGCTGACGACACGATGCGAACGGTATCTTTGATTGCACGGTTGTTGAAGTAGATGAGACTAGGGAAAATGTATCGAAGATGACATAGACTATAGAATCGGAAATAATATAGAAACAATTTACCGCTGCTTTCTAGATTTTTAAAAATATTGCTTATGAATATAATTACGTATTTGCCTAGCACACTGTTGCCGGTCCTAAGGTTACTCTGTCTGTTACCGAGGGAACTGTAAGCAAAATTGTTTGCCATACGAACCAAGAAGTGCAACGTTGGATAATGGATTGTAACACCGGCAGCTATGGAAGAATAAGGGGAGTCTTCGATAGGGCTGTTAAGTACTTTGAAAAATGTCACGTTTAAACTTCTGCGGAGTAGGTAGCAGGAATTTCAAGGTTCAAGAAAGATAATGAATTCCAAATAAAGTGCATCACTTATTTGTGCGATACAAAAAAACAAGCAACGTCTTTGTCGAGTAATAATTTTAACGCATGATTCATTTTTTCCTTAAAAACAAAAACAAAAAACAAAACAAAGATGTTACCTAGAATTAAGTCACGTGCTGTGTATTTATTTTATTCTTTTATTCAGCTGTACCGGGACGCAACATAGTTAGACAATGGTATTTCGTTCGAGTAGGACCCCGGGTTCGATTCTTGACACACAAAAATTTCACTCGCCCTAGGTTAATGTCCATAGTTGACACGTCGAAGAAAAAATAAGGCAACCCTTACATTTTTTCGTAATTGTATAAGTCCCTCATTTTTTCTAAGTTGGACTACTGGTCCTACATATATGGCAACTTTTCTAAGCCTCTTCTGTTAAAGCTTGACCGCAATTCCTACCATCCTCTCCAAATCATAATCACTCCCTTTGTTCATCCGCAGATCCTATTTAGGCTATCGTTTCTTAATTAAACGTTTTCCCTCTTTTTCCTCTAGGAATGTTTTTTATTTAAATAATTATTTTCTTATTTTAAGTGTTATACGTGTGAAATGTCGCACTAAATTTCAAACATCTTGATGAGAATATGACAGATTCGACAAATAATGTACTTCAAAATGATATAACTTAAGGTGTGATATTATCGTAATTCTTATGCAATATTTACTTTTTAGAGTCGGCATCAAAATCATATAAATAATTAAAAACTGCATTAAATATTCATTAAATTGTTAGCATTCCATTCAGAAAAATTCCACCCGAACAGATAGAAATAAAAGCAAGTTAATAAAAACGCGGTAAAATGACATAAGCAGAAGCAGTAAGAGCTTGTCGGCGCGAAAAACACATTCACTAAACGTGCATGCGTGCCGCTCATCGACACGTTCTTACTGCTTATGCTTATGTCTATCGCGAAAATAATCTAGACAGAGTGTGAGAGAGAGAGAGAGAGAGAATATGTTCATGTACGCGTGTGTTAATATAGACGAGACCGTATTCTTGTATACAAAGATAGAGAATTCGAGAATAGGCCTGCCTTAGTTAAGCTCGTGGTGACGTCACTTTGATTAATATCAATATATTATTAATAAATATTGATATATAAATATAATATTTATATAATAAGCATTATCATCCAGTTTTGAGCTATGTTCAAAATTTCAAGTCTATAGCTCACCGGGGAGTTATATTAAAATCAATTATAAAATTCCTCCCGAACGGACAGACACAAGAGCGAGTTATTAAAAACGTAATAAAACCAACCCCAGTAATGAAGCGATTCCTAGCTGCTTAAACAATGTTATTATACATTCTTTTTTCATTATCTTTAAACTTATTTTGCTTGGCGGAAAATAGGCTGCGGCTACATTCATTTCTGTATTTTTACTGTAAATATTCGTACCAATAATGATTACTTGTGTAATATTTCTACTTATATCTATATTTCGATAATGTTAATAGTATTTCTCATTATTATTGCAAATCTATGGTATATTGCATAATCATTAAATTGCAAGCACAATCCTTAAAATGATTTTCTGATGTCAAAGCAATATCATAAAATATAATAAATTCAGATTAATTAAAGCATCATTCTCAAGTGAGAAAATTCAAGAACACTGGCGTCTACCGAAGTGGTAATTTTGTATCAATAAATTGGTAATTTAATGCCATACCGTTTTTAACAAATCGTGACGTCATGGTTGCGAAGAGTGAATGAATTTAATGCATTCTCTAAGAACAGAACAATTGTAAACAACCTACATTCACGTCGGGAAACCGTCATGTTTGAAAATGTAACGTTTTTTTCTAAAACGAAGCAGCTGCAAACAGACTACATAAAAATAAAAAGTAAATAGAACATGTAAGAAATGTTTGACCTATAAAAAGTTAAACACAAAACGATCGGTAAGGAAACGTCCGGAGAAATAAAATACCGATAAAAAGCAAATGAGAGAACAAACATTTGCAATTTGGTAAACGAATAAAGCAATTTGAAACAAACAAAAAACTTGAAAAGCTTTAAAAAATAAACGAATACAGGGAGAGAATCGTGGTTAAAAAATGTCAGTAGATGGTAAAATGAAATTGGCCGAATTCAAGTTTTAGAAGATTCGAGTTGCATGTTTTTTAAAACGCCATAAAAATCATATACGGTTCTCGAATCACTGTTTATTTTGAATTAGCTTTATTCGGACATATTCATGAGTATATTGTTCCGCATTATAATTTAGTACCGAATTTTTTGATCATTGTTTTTTTCCTCTATTTTCGTTATTACTATTATTAATACTAACAGGCATTACATTGTTTGTGTAGTATTTTTTTTTAAAGATTATTCAATTAGAATTTTTAAATAAGTAGATATTACACGAAAAATACTTCTGTACGTTTATTTTGAAGAAAAGAGAGGCGTTGGTCTGATTTCTAAACAGCTTTTTATTATTTTTCTTTTAATACCTACATGACATTTACGAGAAAAAAAAGTCTATTCGAAGATCTCTCAATGCGTATAATTTACATTAGAGAGTTTTTAATATTTATTTTTCTGTAAATTAAAGAGAATTTTATATATGCTAATATAGTTATTTTGCTCAGAAATGTTCCAAGAGGACAAATCGACCGACCAGAAGCGAATATAGAAAATAAATCATTTCTTTTTGTACTTATTTATTGTTTAATTTATTTTTACGGATCGTTTTTAACATCTGCGGTCATTACGGTCCAGTGGAGATTAAGGACGCAACCTAGTTTCTATTTTGCTTCAAAAAGTCAAAAGTTGACCTTATCCTCCCAGGTGAATTCGACAAAGCCGTATATCTATGCTAGAGAATATGCGTGTTTATTTCGGATAGCCTGTAGCCTATTACACTCAAGGAAGAGGTGTTAAACAGAGTGTATTCTGACTTTTATACGAGGGACAAGAAGGTTGATCAACGCCATTCAAGACATAATTGTAAGAAAACCTCGTATATTACGATCGTCGACGATTTACCAAACAATAGTGAGATCGCATCACCTCTCATGGATTGATGGACTCTTTAATTATGCGTATGAATATGTAAAGAGA
The DNA here is from genome assembly GCA_039619475.1 of Icerya purchasi. Lineage (NCBI taxonomy): Eukaryota > Metazoa > Arthropoda > Insecta > Hemiptera > Monophlebidae > Icerya > Icerya purchasi. Next base: position 348,141,144 of record CM077116.1, on the reverse strand, counting down.
AAATTATGATACCACAGCTGCTTAATAAAAGGTAATAAAACTTTTGACACTTGCGGTGGGCCTGGTTAAAAAAATAGGCTAGGGCGCAGTATAACAGAGTGGACCGTTTGGGTATTCAAATAAATAAAATAGTATACGCGGTTGATTGAACACGAAATACGCGAGAAAGGATTTTGTCTTTTAATGGGACACTGGTATTTTTGATTCTCTGAAGAATTTACGACTGCCAGTGAATTTGTCAGTACAAGTATATTCTGATTTTATTGTGAAGCTGATAGGTATGTTTTTAAATGAAAATGATTTCATACAATTTCGCGTCTGCAGAAGAGCAATAGTTTAATAAACGTGTGGCAGTTATTTCTCTATTAATTTCCGAATGAACACGCTGTTGGTGAAGGTTCTTTGATTGTTATTGATTTCGTTCCATATGTGTAACAAATAATTTCAGTATAAATTTTTTTTCATTATTTATAATTTTTTTTTACTTCTTTTTGGACACGTCTCAACTATGGACACTAACCATCGCAATCGAAATTTTTTTAACTTCCAGTGTGTGGCAGTGGGATTTGAACTATTCGAATGAAACATCACTGCTTAACCAATTGCGCCACGGTACTATATTTATTTATTGCAATTGCTAATTCAAAAGCCGAACAAACAACTCATTCTTACGATTACTTGAAAACGATATGATATATCATATGATATACCATGTGACTTGTAATAATGAAAATTGAAAGATTTCTCAATGTAGGTTACAATCTCTAGAATTTCGAAACGATTTTTGTTCTAGGTTTTACTTTTACGGGAAATTGTACATTTGCAGTTGTATGAAGATGATTAACTTTAGAAAGGGGGTCGTGCCAGAATTTATCTGGGAAGATATTAAGGCTCGGAAGCTACATCGATGATATTTGAATGGAAATACACCAGTTAGAGCACAGATGCGTGACGTTCTATAATGAGCGTTCCAAATTTTTCGTAAACAGAATGGTGGACTGCGTTTAGTTTTTGTAGGGTATAGTGAGTAGCAGAGTACAACCGGCAGCAAATAATAGATTCTGTTAGACATCAAGGATTTTTGTATTAGGTATTAAGTTTAGGGTTAGACAGGTATTTTATAATAGGAAGGAACTTGAGGCAAGAGTTTTCTTTTTTCTTCTTTGTTTAGGTTCATATGTTTTTAGCTCGTCCATTTTTTTTGTCTTTTTTTCTTTTTCTCTCTTTTACTTTTTTTTCTCGATTTGTTATCTTTTATTTTGTATTTTAATAATCCATTGCTCGCGCTCCATTCGCCCAGATGGAAATCTGTAATAATAATAATAATAATAATAATAATAATAATAAAGATATTTGATTATTATTATTATCATTATGTTGTTATTTAAGGATCCGTCATGTCAATATCAAAACACAAAAAGAAATTGCGGAATTTGCTTTTTATAGGAGACTTACAACAATCATGGCCCCATCGTGGATCACACGGATGCCGAAATAAGATAAGTAGAACTGTAAACTGGCCATATCGTGAAATGATTCGCTGCGGTGTAAGTTTGTGGAGCTTGGCTGATTTCAGTTAATTCATCAGCCGTAGGCACGTGCGGAAAAGACACCAAGCTAACGAAATTATGAAACCAATTCGCATTACCTATGATTTTAGTTGGTGTTCTAACGTCCTTGAAGCGGGTTTAGCTAAAAACCAAACTTCCTTTAAAGGCTTGTTCCTATTAAATTTGCTACATAAATTCTTCCAAGGAGCTTTTTTGTTTGATTTTAAAAGTTTACCTGTTTCTTCAGAAACATTTTTATATTCTACGTATGATTGAACGGAGCCTTCTAACCGAAATTTTCTCAAAGCCTAAATCAAATATCATCAATTTCGTATTGGTTATTAGTTTTAAAATTTATTCGAAAAATGTTGTCATTATTTACAAAAATTATTCATTACATAGATAAAAAATAAAATGTTTTTTTACAAAAAATAAATACCGACTTCAAGGTTTATTATAAAAATTTAGTAAAAATGCACTAGAAAGTAAAATGTAATTAAATAAAAATTCACTAAAAAGTAAAAAATAATTATTCCCAAAAAAAAAAATATATCAGAGTGATATAACTTAAGGTGATATCGTAATTCTTATACAACATTAACTTTTTGGAGTTCGCATCAAATTCATATTAAAATAATAATTAAAAACTGCGACAAATGTTCATTAAATTGTAATTTGATGCCAACTCTAATAAGTATTAATGTTGTATAAGAATTACGATATCACCTTAAGTTATATCACTCTGATATATTTTTTCGGAAGTAATTATTTTTTACTTTTTAGTCAATTTTTATTTAATTACCTCTTACTTTCTAGTGTATTTTTATTAAATTTTTATAATAAACCTTGAAGTCGATATTTATTTTTTAGAAAGAAACATTTTATTTTTTACTTTTTATTGCATTTTTATTCAATTACTTTTTACTTTGTAGTGTATTTTTATTTTTTGTAAAAAAAAGACGCATTATTAAGGATAACTCAAAAACTACTGGTCAGATCTTGATCAATTTTTAGCGTTATACTTGAATTTTTTTCTTGTTAAAAAAATCACTTTTTTTTTCACATTATTCTCCATCCTTTATACTTAAAAAAAAATCGATTTCTTTATTTTGAACTGCATTTCCACGGTAAAAACATCAAAAGTTACATTTCCATGGTAATTTGGCCAATTTATAGAATCTAACCCGACGGTGAAACCAATCATGAATGAAAAGCATCAAAAAAGCTTCAATCTCCCGCATTATTAAGAATAACTCAAAAACTACCGTTCAGATCTTGATAAAATTTAAATGGGCCACATGAGAAGCATCACCTTTCAAATAAAAGAAGAATCATCAAAATCGGTTCACGTAGAAGAAAGTTCTGAGGTAACATACATAAAAAAAAAATACAGTTGAATTGAGAACCTTCTCCTTTTTATGAAGTTGGTTAAAAATGAATATAAACGGACATAGAGTATCAAAATATTGTTGAACTAGAGCAGATTAACAGGGATGATCAAGAGTCACGCGTACGATATATTTTTAAAATGCTAAATAGCCAGCGTTCTTTATGTTAAATGTGTCACGGTAAAATTACAGTGTTCTATTATTGACAATAAAATTATTTTTCAGCTTGCAATCGAACATTTTATGGCGAAGTTGGTATCACTTACGAGATGGAAATTCACAGACCCAAAATTGGACAATTGCCGTTCGTGTGCTCGTTATCATTCGCCGCTCTGGGTGGAAAATTAGGAGACATAATACAGGTATAAATTAGTTAAGAGGCAAAAATGTTATTTTTAAATCGTAAACATTTATTAAAATCAAAATGACAAATCAAAGTTTCAGTTATTAACAGTTAATCTGCGTAAGTTTTTTGGCATAACTTTATACATATAAATTGAAAATTGAAAACAAACGGGTAATAGAGTAAGAGATTTTTTCTGTTCTTTTTTTTTTCTCAGGTTGTTTTTAACTCGTTAATTCATTTTTTAGTCAGCAGCTATATTTCTCACTAAATCGAAAAGTCATTAATGTTTCTCCTCTTTTTTCGATCGCATATGGAATCGGGTTTTTAAGTAGAATCGTCGACTTTTAAGCTGGTACCACAAAGCCGAATAGCATATGTTATATATGTTGACACCGCTCATAAATGTGTTATTTTCTTTAAAAATGAATGGGAAGGTTTTTACATCTTACTTATTAGAAACAGACCATCGTTTATCTTCTTCCAATGGACTCTTAGTTCTTACACACGTGAGGATAAATTGTATAGCCGTTTTTCGTTATGCCTTTTTAATACCATTATATTTTTGTTATTTCCGCCCTAAAATCAAACGAATTTCTAACTACTATTTTTTAATCTGATGATAGATTTTTAATGTCATCAGCCCTGCAGCTGAGGAAAATGAGCTAAACCAATTGTCAGTATGTAATTTACGGTTTCTTTTTGATGTTTCAGTAAATCTTCAACTTAAGGGGGGAGGACCGTCTTTCACATTGCCTCCATTTCCCTACATAAATAACATACCGTCCCACTTGCTTCGTGCAGATATCTTGATTTCCCATCGGTGCGGCTTGCTGTTCATATATCATAGCATAAAATGTGATTTTAGTGAAATTATCATCTCGTCTACCGACAGATGTTCTTCTGGTTCAATTTTAAACAAAAGTTTTTTCAGAGCTCCTACAAACGAGGTCTAATCTTACACGGTTTATTATAATTCTTACGTTCTCTCGAAACCGTATTATTATTTTTATTAACATGTAAATATTACCTCAATTTACAAAATTGATCGCGTAACAAGCGGCAACAGATTCAAACCGTTTTGAACTAACCCCCCTGCGGGGCATAGCGGCATGCTAGGAAATTATGTTGTTGACCAACTTACGAAGATCGTACCAGTTAAACAACAAAAAGTAAACATAAAATATCCCTGGAAGGAGTTTAAAAGCAGACTAAAGTGTAAAAGGTTAATGGGTTGTGACAAAAACATCAGTATAATAAGTTACGGAAAATATTACTATAACATCTAAAATGGCCTATTAAGTTATACCTGGTTCTCGAAAAGCTTAGATAGAAATTTTATTAAAACTATGGTACGATTAAGGACAGGACATATGCCAACTCCCGAAAAATGAAAAGAACTAGATGTAATTAGCTCAGATATATGTGAATGTGGAAAGCAAGAAGGATCTATTGAACATCTGTAGTTTGGAATTGGACATTGAAGAACAAAAGAAGGGAAAAATTGTTTAAAGAAATCGTTCGAACGTATAATACACTTCCAATTCATATTAACCAAATAATCAACGAACCAACATCAAAAGCAGCTGTGAAATTATAGCAGTTTTTAGAGAACAATCGTGTTGATGTATAAATTTAAGCTTGAGATATAAACATATTATACTTCGATTGAGAAAACTGGCTAAATTGGTAATACCGGAACCGCAAAAAAAAAAACAAACTAACCCGGCACATCCTATATTTTGGCGTACGATTAACGCTAGATAAAATACAGCTACCACCAATAAACTGATACATTTCAATAACGTGAATAATACTTTGATCAGTGAATTTTTCAACGTAATCCAATGGTTTCAAATTATCTGCTGTAGCACTGGAAAATGCACCTTTACAGGTCCCCATCTATAGGTTCCATATTTTTCTGCCGCCAACGAAGATTTATTTTTTTCTTCGAGTATCCTGCTCTTCGTAACGAACGCTCCCTTTTATACAGTCAGCTCCTGTCATTAGGTCTCCCTACTCCCTATAACTCTTCCTTTATCCTCTTCTTTTCTTCATCTTCTGTGGTGTCCGCACTGCTGTCCTTTGTTGTGTCCATTTCGGACCGCTTAGTTATTTAATTTCTTAGCTTAGTTTTCTTGTTGTTGGGTCAATGCCGCTGGTGCGCCCAAAAAAAAAATTATTTTTTCATTCTTAAATGTCTCATTTTAATTCTGTTTTTCAAGCACCGAGCAGAGTGCTGCCTTCATGTTCGTTCATCATCACAGTCGTCGGTATTCTTCACATGAACTGCTGCAGGCATACTACACTTTTTTACACTGGAGGTTTAATCTGTAGCGATTTCATCCGAAACTCTGTTTTGGGTAGCTGATATCATCGTCTCAACCCCATCAACATTATCTTGCGAGTCAGACTTATCAAAATTCGTTATATCTTCTTCTAGGAAGATCAAAAAATTTTATCTGGCATTAACTGCCTTGACATGTTCTGAAAATAGTATTGAAATAATGACTGGTGCGCTTTACAACGGAATTTCGTAGGCATAAAAGCGTTAGCGGCTGTTGTTCTTAAAACTAATGTATCAAGAAGGGGTGTATACACCAACGGCCTATCGAACAACCAGACCGTAAACAGCGTTGTTTAAGGAAACGAAAGAAAACAAAATTCGCTATGTACGATTAGGATCTAAGAAACAGCTAAATTACCCTTTTCCGGCATTTCCTTAAATTATTCAAACACTCCCGAATCAGATTTTCTCAAAATCCAATAGTAATCAATACGCATCGAATGACATAAATTGGAAGTAAGTAAAACCATTTACATTTCATAACGTTCCAAAAATTGCGCAAAGCTAAAAATCTGCCAAAAAATTAGTCACTGGTATAAAATATTTACCTAAATGTTTTCAATGCATCACTGCACTACCGTACATAAAAGCGCATTTTTTACACGACTGTATATTAATTTTTTTATGAAATACATCTAAAATTTTCATAATTTCGAGCATCGACGTATCTCGGCGCATATAGAATTGTGTGACAGCTACGATGTATATAGTCGACCATTTTTAAAAAAAAAAAATAATCGTTAAAATTATTTAATAAGACGATAGAAGGCTCATATTATTACCTATGATTTTAATTTGAAAATGAATGGAATTAACTGTAATCCGGCGCAACTCAGAAATAATAGCTATACGAAATCATTAAAAGAATTGTAGGCAAGGCCTCCTGCGTATACTCGAATTCATTTTTTTTATTTATCGGTTCAGTTTACACATTAATTCGTAAGTTATTTATCGTTTAATTATGGACGATTTCACAAGTAATAAACTAACGTTTGTAATTTTGAATTGTTCATTGGCTTCTTCGATGTTTACACAATCTTAACCTGTTCTGACTGTATGATTAATTTTCTCAGCTCTTATAGCGCATTTAAAATTACGGATGATTTTTCAGTTGACGTTGTACTTTATTTTTAGTCGAATGAACTCAGCGTTTAAAGAAATCTGCAAGCTATTCGTTATATCTTCTTTTCCTTTATTGACCGAATAAACAACGATTAGAGATGCTTTTGAAGCATAGCGTTGGCGACCTATGTGAACAAAGTGTCAAATGGTGAAGTATTTATACGGGATCAAGAAAAAACCTAGCGAAAGATCCAAGAACAAGATTAGTTTGGATCGGCATGTTTTTATGTGCTTGCGAACATAATAGGGGGAAAAATTTTTGTTCGTAGACCAATGGGAAGTCGAAGACAGCTGTTAGATGTTATTAAGAAAAGAAATAAAAAGGAGCAACTTCGAAGATGTGTTACTTTTATCACCGATTGTTTGAATATAAGACACCACAAATATATATATCAATAGCTCTACGATGACAAGAAGTAGAACAACGAGGAGTAATAAAGAGGTATATTTTATTCGACCGAAAGGCATAAACAGAGTAAGATTGATAATACGGATGAAATAGTGTTTTAATTAAGCTGCTAGAACGAATCCCGGAAGATATAATGCAAAAAGAGATAATAGGAACTTGGAAAGTATTAATTAAGCAATGGTTGATCGCACATTCTACAATCCAAGCCGAATTCCTCCACTTGCTTGATACATCTTTTCCTTCTCAACTAACATTCTTCACTGACGGTTCTAAAAATGAGAACGGGCTGGGTGGCGCGTTTACCTCCCTCTCACTGCATCACTCTGAATTCTTCAAGCTCCTTTCCTTCTGTTCTATCATCACAGCGGAGTCTATCTCCATTTTACGCGCAATCTCCTTCATTCCATCCATAAGAGGGATCAGTAAATGTCTCATTGCATCCGATTTCAAAAGTGTTCTTCAAGCTATATCTCCTCTTCCTTCTCATTCCTCCAACTCTATTATTCTCTCAATTCGTTTTCTCATATCCAATCTAAATCCGCTCTATTACTATTGACCTTTTGTGGGTTCATAGTCATTCTGGCATCGAGGGCAACGAGTTAGCAGATATTTTAGCCCGTTCGGCAGTCCGCGATGGTCCTTTACTCTGTAATTTTCCTACCTCGGACGTCCTGCTTCTTTTCTCAGCTAATCATTCGCGACTATGGTCGGACATCTATCCTTCTTTATTTTCTAATCCCGCCTCTCATTGTCTTCAAATTCAGCCGGTTCCCTGTTCTCAGCCGTGGTTTCATTCCTCTTCTTATCAACGTTCCGCGATCGTTTCCTTAATCAGATTGCGTTTTAATCACTCCCTTCTACTCTCTTCACGTTTTCGTTTTTCCCTGTCCTCCTCACCCGATTGTCCCCTTCATAGTTCCATCTCTCCTCCCATATGTGATGCAAACCACATCTTCTCTGAATGCCTTGCCCTTGATTCTGAGCGCTCTGTTTTGTACTCTAAAATCTTAGCACTGGGTCTTCCTGCTCCTTATAATTCTTCCTTTGTCCTTTCCTTTCCATCTCCAGATATAATCCCTGTACTTCAATCTTTCCTAAGCTCTATTTCTAATCGTCACTCTATTTAACCCGTTTCTTAATTTCTGTAGTTGTTGGGTCAAAGCCGTTAGCGCGCCCAAAAGATAATATATAAAATAATACTATTATTATTTTATATATAAAAAAAAAAAAAAGATAAATTGGGAACTGGCTGTGGCGGAGAATCGACCATTTATATTCGTCAAACATGTAGAATGGAATTAGTTGTATGATTAAAAGGAGTTATTTTTTCTTTTTTTCTTACTTTTCATAATTATGAAAATTAATTGTAATGTGAAATATTGTAATTTTACTTTTGAATAAACGATGATAAGCGTCGTATTGGGCACCCACGGACGGGCAGTATGCCTTGTGGGACCTACAACTTATTTTTAATAATAATAAAAAAAATCAAAAAAACCAAAAATAATGGCAAGAAACTGAGAAAAATGGAATATTATAATGATCGCGAACCAGTCTCAGATGATTGAAATATAGGCGCACCGCTTTTGGGAGACAAATTCTTTATTTCGACATGACTGATAACTGTTTAAAAGGAGAGATATTTGATCATATAAATAAGAACTCAATTTTTTCCTAGCAACAACATACCTTATCGCTACATCGCATTGAAGATGAAATAACTGTTTTAGAAAATGATTACTCAGCATTAGAAAACCGAAAGGAGCTCGGGTTTTGCTAAATATATAGCATACTATACATAAACATAATATTTTCACATACTGATTCATTTATCCATCTGAGACCAAGACGATTATCGATCGTAAGCACATCAAATATTTTAGAACTCACGGCTCAAAATCTTACGATATCGACACAAAGATCTTAATTAAATAAGTTAATTGTATTTAAATATTCTCTGAATAACGGCGTAATTACATAAAAGCCGCTATAATAGAAGTTAAAAGTTATACATTGCAAATGCATTCGAGCTATTATTCTAGACGGCATTTGTTATTCAATTTTATCTAATCTAACAGGTAAGCCCAACGGGTCAGTATTTAAGTCTATTTTAAATGAGTAAATTTGCGGCGGAATTATCTGTTGAACATGCTTTTGAGTCATTTCAGTACAAAAGAGGTAACGTCTCACTGCAAGCGACTTTTTGTATACTTATTTCACTGACATTAGAATGACGTTGAAGATCGCATTTAATAGGCTCCTGTGCCGAATCGAGAATTGGAATATTTTCCCGACTGTTATATATGGTTTCACTGGTTTGGGTAAAACAGGTTGTATTGTTCATTTTATTAATGACGTATGTTTATCCTTTCCCTGTAAAGGACATTTTATCGGCAACTTTTTTGAATGTCAGGGGTGCGTTTGATAATGCTCATTTGCCGTTCCTTTTCGACCAAGTAATTAAGACAGTGTCGTCACCGTAGTCTAGTTGCCAGAGTACTCGACTTCCGTTATAGAAATTTCAAGTTAAATCCCAAGCGATCATAGAAATTACAATATAAATAATTAAATTACCCGCTAATAATCACATGGAAGGCAATGGCAAGTCACTACATACACCGCCATATGTACACTAGTTGATGTGTAGTAAACAGATACACACACGGAGGACTGCATTTGTTTATCGTAATAAATCAAACATTCACAGTATCATTTTCAAGTATAATAATTGCTGTGAACATTAGGTCTGTACGGCTAAAATGTACGAATAGGTAGTTTCTTGCACTCAGAAACTGAGTATGGCATTACATAGAAAAGAATTAGGATTTATGTGAGTTCATCTGTAATATGTTTACGAAAAGAATTTTATACTTTTTAAATCCTATTTCTCATTTAGCTGTGAAAGGAATTTCATATAAAGACTTCGTTCAGGGTTCCGTTTTAATTCCTTTATTTAATTTAGCGAATGATTTTGAAGTTGAGGTACACAATGGGTCATTTGAAAAAACATTAAGTTTTATCAAAACAATATATTAAAATTATTTGTATAATTACCGACATGCTTCGGAAACATATTCCCGTAATCATGGTGTACTATAAATTAAAAATTCTTTAATTTGTAATACACCATGTTTGCGGATTCCCAAAAAAACATGTCGGTAATTATATAAATAATTTTAATATATTTTTCCGATAAAGTTTAATGTTTGTTTTAAATTCGACTCATCAAAAAAGTCATGGATTATAAAGTGTCTAGAGTCAGTTAGTGTTGCTTTGTTACTTGATGGGGTTTTTTTAAAGCTCACTGCCGAGCTTATAGTGAGAGATACTCTGAGATAAGGCATTAGAGATTATACTCAACATGTGTAAAAATCGCCGCATATTGAACCCAGTCCACGCACAACCCTTGCCCACGTTCTTATATATAAAGTATATGAAACATAACGAATAAATCGAAATTTTTAACAACTAAACAGTTTAAACGTAACCCATGCACGCACAAAAAAAATATTCGTACACAGGCGTGGGCTATGCGTTGGCTGGCTTCAATATGCGGTACTTCATTTAAAGACATATTTTACTAAATGAAATCTGCGTCGGCTGTAAGTGGTCTATGCATGGCATGGGTTCAAATGAGGCCAAAAGTATTTATTATGTACCGATAGTTTCAAGTTCACGAACGACTTTCAAACTTGTTTCTTCCAATTTTTCCCATGATGACGCATATAAATAAGGGGGAAAACACCCTTTCTACGGAATAAAGGAAGTAAATTAGGCGATGCAATGTTTCTGATTGTATTATGAAGTGAACTATCAGGTAAATATTTAGCTAGTTTCTCAAAAGTCTTGACACCATGAAACGAAATGTGTCAATGAATCGTATTTTCATTTTTTCTGAAACGCACTTTGAAAATGATATGTAGCGTTCTTCACTATTCGGTATCACCTCAATGTCCTGATCATCGTATGACAAATCCCTGATGAATAAATATGAGCGTCATACCCATTCAGATTATGAATAAATACAGGAAGTTAACATTTTTAATAAACGTGCAGAGGAACGTTTTTGCCGGTTACCTGGTTATTGAGGTATTGGTATGAATGAGACTATGGATGCTACGACGAAGGAGCTGCTTTGGATAGTCCTTCGCCAGCCTCTATTCTACTGTTAGTTAGTAGTAGTGCAGAGTGAATCAACTTAAAAACAGTCAAAATCGGGGCAAATATTATTGTATTCTGCAGTCAGAGCTTCCTTCTGCCCTTGATGTTATCCCGTTGCAAGAGCCACTTTTGACCGGTAGGTATTTGCATGAAAAAAAATAGTTAAAATTGGTCTGTGTATTGAAAAGTTATATGTGAACAAATATAACAAAAATAAATAAATAAAACACTCGTCAAATATATAACCTCATTTATTTTATTTTTTTTTTATTTTTTTTTTATTTTTTTTTTATTATTATTTTTTTTTTGGTCGTTAATAAGGAACAATATTACACTAGTTTCTTTATTAATTACTATAAAAAAAAATATATATATATATATATATATAATTAAAAAACTAATTATATATGTGCCCCATTTGTATTGTGAAGTTTTGATGACGGGTTGTGTATTCTGTGTTTATCGCTCGTCTTCTGAAAAATTGATTACTCTAAAATAATATTCCCACGGTTTTTAAAAATACGAGTAATAAATGTTAAAGTGAAATCGGACTCTTCATCAAAATTCTGTACCAGTCGGTGAGAACTGTTTTATTTTTTCTTATTTTTTCTTCTTCTTCTTCTTTTCCATTTGCTTTCTCTTTTTCTTTTTTCCTTCTTTTTCTTCTTCTTCCTCTTCGTTTTGGTTTATCGCTGTACAGAGAGCACGACAAAATATTTTGTCAGTGTAGCCACATATAAAATGACAAATATCGAACGTTCGTACTGTAACTTATTATCGATCGTTATCATTTTTACGCGTGTCGATTAGTAACCTAGGTTCACATGGATCAGGAAATTGCTTCCTCTGCGCAATCACAAGCCGCTGGTATTACTATGCAGCAATACGAGCAATGGCAAGCTGAAACGAAACAGAGAGAACAGAAGTATGTACTGCAAATAGAACAGCTTCAAAAGCAGGTTACACTTCTGAATAAAAAGTTAGCAGACCAAGGAGGCATAAGCACGAGAACACGTTCGCAAAGTACTCCTAGTGTATTGGTAGGACAGCAAAATGCTCAAATACCACGTGAACTAACTAGCAATGGGGATGTTGTCGCCTCGGCAATAGTAAATCGGTTGAATGTACCCATATTCAATATACCACAACAACAAGAAGAACCGAAACAAGATCAGCTTGAAGAAGCTCGAAAACACGCCCAAATCCAACAAGATCAATCACAAAATCAATAACAACTTGTGCAAGTTAAACCAAAAATGCCACCAAAAATTACAGTACCTGGCATCATTAACTTTTCAGACTTCAGTACCGATGTTACTCGTGCTTTAGACGAACATGCTGCTACGTTTAAAGCAGCTAGTAACGGAGACATTATCATTGCCCCACATACAGATAATGCCTTCCAAGCCCTAATAGCTGAGCTGAAAAAGAGCAACTTTCAGTATCACACATACAGTTTAAAATCAGAAAAGCCATATCGTGTGGTAATACAAGGTTTACATCACACAATTACTACTGATACAATAGAAGACGAACTAAGAAATCTAGGTCACGAACCAGTAAACATTGTTAATATAGAAAAAACAATAAAAATCCGCGATGAGAATAATGCCATAATTGAACGAAGGAAAAAATCTTATCCCTTGTTTTATGTAGATCTGAAAATATCAGATAATAATAAAGAAATTTATAATATTACATGTATCGCTTATAGTAAAGTAAAAGTAGAAGCACCACACAAGGATAACCAAATACCGCAGTGCAAACGGTGCCAGAAACGGAATTATACAAAACGTAACTGTAACAGGCCAGGTAAGTGTTTCAAATGTGCAGGAGAACATGAGTCTTCCACATGCAAACTGAAAGATCCTAAAAAATTTAAATGCGCTAACTGTGGTGCCAATCATAGTGCAAATTACCTAGGATGTCCTACTTACCGTGAAATAGATAGGATATTGAAAAAACCGAAAACGTCAGCGGTACAATGTATCCAACAACAGAAAAAAGAATCTGTAAAATTCGTGCAACCGCAAATATCTTATGCTTCTATAGCTGGAAGCAAACCAACACGGCAAAGTGTACAGTCGACAAGTACAACTACAAAATTGACACAGGAGAAGACTGAACATTGGAATATCTCAATTCAAGGATGTCCTCCTGTAATTCAATCATCTCCTTCCACAGTGCCATATGATGAAATTATGCAAGCGCTTGCAAATTTAACCAAAGAAGTTCAGTCTATTTCTCACAGACTTAGTGCACTTGAACATAAACAGTCTGCATTGACAGTGTCGCACAATAAACGACGTTCCCGTCGTAATAAGCGCAATGACTGAATCATCTTTGCATATAATAACATGGAATGCAAATGGACTCATGGAACGCTTAGTAGAATTAGAAACATTTCTGCACGACAGTAAAATAGATATAGCACTAATATCAGAGACACATTTCACCTACAGGAACTACCCTAGAATTCAAGGGTACACAATTTACCATATGCCACACCCAGATGGAGGTGCGCATGGAGGTGCAGCTGTTATTATCAAAAATAACATTAAACACTACAAACAGGCCGACTTTTGCAAAGAATTCGCACAAGCAACTATGGTCGCAGTTTGGCAGAATAGTACGATAACTAATGTGGTAGCTGTTTACTTTCCACCCAAACATAACCTGAAGTATGATCAATATATCAACTTTTTGAAATATTTCGGCAATAGATACATCATCGGTGGTGATATGAATGCAAAAAATGAAGCATGGGGATCACGTCGCGTTTCAAGCAATAAAGGAAGTTTGCAATGTAATATAGCCAGCTCAGGAAGACCTACATATTGGCCTACTGATAGGCACAAAAAACCCGACCTCATCGATTTTTTCATAACAAGGGGCATTGCCAATAGTTATGTAGAAGCAGAAGGTATTATTGATCTCACATCTGATCATACTCCCGTTCTATTAACCATTAGTACAACTGTAATAAGGAAAAATAAAAAACATTTTCTGACAAATAAACATACAAACTGGGACACATTTCGAGAAGAATTGGATCGACGAATAAATCTGAAGATACGTCTAAAAACAAACAGTGAACTGGAGGAACAATTTGCATGTTTCATAGAAGCAATTCGCGAAGCAGCAAAAGTTTCTACTTCCGGAACCATTGGTTAATACTGCACAGGAAATCACACTTCCTTTAGAAGTACGTCGTAAAATTTCAGAAAGGAGAACAGCAAGACACAAATGGCACAACTCGCGTGATCCACAAGATAAGAACACATTTAATCGAATCAGTCGGCAGCTCAATATGCTGATAAAAAATATAAAAAACACAATGTTCGCAAATTACTTAGAGGGACTGAGTCCATTTGCTGATAAAGATTATTCTCTCGGGAAAGCGACCCGTCGAATTAAATGTCCTGTCAAGCATGTTCCTACTCCGAGATGAAGTTGGAAATTGGGCGAGACAAGATAACGAAAAAGCGGAGCTATTTGCACATTACTTGACGCATGTGTTCCAGCCTCATGATATTGACTCTGATGTGGACATCACCATCACATATAACGAAAACAAACGATTAACTACATTTACACTGTATGAGATAGCCAGAGAAATCGATAAAAATATCAATTCAAAGAAAACTCCCGGAATCGATGAAATATCCCCAGAAGTTTTAAAAGAATTATCAAAAAAAAGGTATTGTCATGTTGACCTACCTCTTTAATGCATGTACGCGTCTCGAACACATCCCGTCTTGCTTCAAAACAGCGCAAATTATAATGCTTAAGAAACCGAATAAGCCTGATTCTGAAGTAACATCGTATAGACCTATATCACTTCTACCGGTGATATCCAAGTTATTTGAAAAATTACTGTTGAAGAGATTGTTACCGCTGATTGGAGAAGATCTGCCGATTCATCAGTTTGGATTTCGACAACATCATTCGACAATTGACCAGGTTCACAGAGTTACGTCTGTCATAAATAAAGCGTTTGAAGACAAGAAATACTGTCCGACAGTTTTTTTGGATATTGCTCAAGCCTTCAACAAAGTGTGGCATGAAGGCCTTGTCTTTAAGCTGAGCAAAATATTACCTGGAAACCTGTGTAGATTGTTAGAATCGTACTTGGCTAATCGTCAGTTCAGAGTAGCGTATGAAAGTTCTATGTCGAACTTATATAATATTACGGCTGGAGTTCCACAAGGTAGTGTCTTAGGACCTATGTTGTATCTTCTATATAGCCAAGACCTACCGACCGACAACAGTACAACGACAGCTATGTTTGCCGACGATACTGCTATTTTAGCCGTTAGCAGCAGCCACCTCGAGGCTACAAACAATTTACAAAATGCTTTGGATAATGTACAGAAGTGGGCGACGGACTGGAAAGTCAAACTGAATGAAGAGAAATCAGCATATGTTATGTTCACATACCGCCAAACAAAGACAAATTATCAAGTATATTTGGGGAATAAACCTGTACCACAGGTAAATTCTGTCAAGTATTTAGGTATGCACTTGGACAGGCGTCTTACATGGAATGTGCACATTAAAATGAAGTGCCAACAAATTAAGCACACAGCGAAACAATTACAGTGGTTGATAGGTTGGAGATCGCCACTGGATGTTCGATATAAATGCATTCTGTATCGGCAGATCATTATGCTGATATGGACATATGGAATACAGCTCTGGGGTTGTACCAGTAATTCAAATCGTGCAAAAATTCAAGCGAGGCAGAGCATCATTTTGCGAACAATAGTCGATGCATATCGCTATTCTCGTAATGATGATATCCATAGGGACCTGCATATAACATCAGTCAATGATGTTATTAAGCAAATGGCCATTAAACATGGAAAACGGATTCATCGACATGTTAATGTAGAAATGATTCGACTTCTTAACACCAAAGAAGACGTAAGGCGCCTTAAACGACGCCATCCATCAGATTTAATTTAGTAATATATATATATATATATATATATATGTGTGTGTATGTATATATATATATATATACATTATAGGATATAAGATGTACGATTGTAATTATTATTTATTGTAAATATGTAATATGTTAGGAGCAGTGGTCAATGGACTGTTGCTTCCATACAGATTTGGCTTAGTTTAAGGCAACATTTATTAAAGTAGATACGTATTTAATTATAAATTAAGATTGTATCAATAAAATAATAAAAAAAAAAAAAAAAAAAAAAAAAAAATATATATATATATGTGCCCAACTCCGGCGTTTACGAATAATAATACTGTAAAAAGTTAATGGTCAAAAACAAATGATAAAATATTCCATTGTACGTCGTTAGACAATAAAATATTTATTTCGTATATTTTTAAATTGCTTAATAAATTAATTCGCGCATAATAAATCTACAAATTAACAAATTAGTAACATGTGATTTAATTTTAAAAGAAAGAAAATTTTTCTCTATTCTTTTTAACACGTTCCTTCCTGTGGTAAAACGAAATTTCTTTTCGATTCCTCCACCCTGTAATAATTCGTTTCTGTCACAATCGCGAAAAATTATTCTATACATGTAGATAGATATATCAAAATTAAACGGTGTATGTTTGTGATCGCAAAACTCAAAAAGTAATAGATGAATTAACTTGAAATTTTTACACAATGTTGCATTTTTATATAAGACGGTTTGTATAATTTTTTTATCCCTAAATTTCCCCGGGAACGGGAAATTCTAAGCGTTTTTAAGTGGCGCGATCTATGATTTGTTTTCGGCATTATAGCGAGGAATTTCAGAAAAACGTATTGCGGCTGTATATGCGGGAATCTCTGTAATTGCATTAGTGTGTGTAAATTAAATATGCGGCAACAGTCTACAATCAGGGATGAGATGAGTGACGGAGAATATATATGGATGAGAGAGAGAGAAAGTGCGCAACAACAGTTCGTTGGAAAGGAACCGATCATTATTGTTGAGCTACTAGAAGAAAAAAAAAAACGTTTTTTATGACACTGTTAGTGATTTTGATGGCTAGAGTGCTGGAGAATGTTGAACCGCATGACATTTGAAATTGTTATCTGCGCTGTGCATATTGCAGTCAAAGTGTGTAATAATAATAATAATAATAATAATAATAATAATAATAATAATAATAATAATAATAATAATAATAATAATAATAATAATAATAATAATAATAATAATAATAATAATAATAATAATAATAATAATAATAATAATAATAATAATAATAATAATAATAATAATAATAATAATAGAGATTATTTGATTTCATTTGATTGCAGCCCACAGCATAGCCATGGAAACACAAAGTATGGTATTAAATTGAATGGTGTGTTTTTTCAGTGATCTATGTGAACTACAATACTTTTATCTACTTTCCCAATCATTAATATCAATTTGAGCCACAGCGAAGTGTGGCCGAGTTTAGCTAGTATACATATAAAAACACAGAAGGATTGAATATATTTTTACAAACTGTAACTTGGTAGGCTCTTTACGAGTTCTTAAAAAAGGACTTGCATACAATTTCACGGTTAGAACCCTTTCGAAGTATATCGAAATAACTTAAACAGTAAATTTTAAGTTGTAATGTATTTTATAATCTGCGTAAATCTCATTGAAGCCCATCGAGCCTCTTTTAAATTATTTTCAGAACAGGTAGAAATAGGGCAGACAAAAAAAGTTTTGATAATAATTATTTACATTTTAATATTAACAAAAAATCATAAAATATTTTGAATTAACTTTTGTTTAACCTCAGAGAAACACTAATTTTAATTATGCGTATAGATCACATTTTTTAATTATTTGTGAATCTCAAATATTGATAATATTTTAAAAATAGTACACAACATATAAAATTTTCCAGCGGAAATTCTTGCAAAACATTAATAATTATGTGGGAACGACAAATGATACGAAAATGACGATTGGGGATCAAGTTGATATTGCTATGAATTTCAGTGTTCGTCAGTACACCAAAACAAGTCTCACAATAAAAATAAAAATAAAAAAAAAAAGAAAAAAAAAAGTTCTTTATTATAAATGAGACCAAATTGTAAAATTGTGAAAATCATTGTTGAAACGAAGCGTGGGTCGTTCTATTGGTAAAACGCGTGTTGTTGGGTTGTCGATGTGGACATTTCATTTTAATTGTCTCTCAAAAGTGTCGTTTTTTCGGTTGTCAAAAATTAGTTTTGTCTCTCGAGAGCGGACCGCCGATGGAAGTGTGCGCCTCTTTTCCTATTTCCTTCTTCCCTCTCCTCTTATATTCTCATTAAAGCAACCGTTATCAGAGAGAATCGGAATGAAGCACGGAAATATTATAAAAAGTTGAATAAGTAGGAATGAACGGACAGGGTTAATAGTTTATGCTGAATTGAATTAGGTATTTTAAAACGAGAAATAAAATACAGAACGAAAAATTAAAACAGAAATGCAACAGATCGGAAATAATAATCTTCTATTTGCGAGGACACGTGAACTAGAGAAAAAATAATAGAACAGTTAAATTTCGGGAGATGTTTGAATAATTTTTAAATGTAATTTCATCGATAATTAATTAATTTATGGAACGGATAAAAATAACCGTTAATAAATCTCGATGAACCGTTAAAACCGGACGTCTAGAAGGAAGATTCAGTTTGGTAGTCGTGATGGAACGTGTGTGATTTATTACGAACTGTTAAAACTCCATTTGGCAACAGCGTAAACTCTAGACATTTTGTCTTATCCGGGCATTGTGTGTAGATGAGAGATGCAACTGACCGCTTCGGGTTGTTCGATGGCAGACAGCGGCACATAAATCATTCACTCATGAATGATTCCATTACTAGCCGCTTTTTCTGGTCAAATTATTATCGATCGATTTTTTGTTTTGTTTTTTAAGACTAAAAATAGAAAATCACGAATTTGTGTATCCATTGCTCCCTTTATTACATCATTTTCTGTAATTCTTTAAATTTAAATTTTATTTAAAAAAATAATTTCTCGAATTAGTAACATAAAGCGACGGTGAGTAATGCATTTATCGAAATGGCAGATGCGTAACTACATTGTTTTTAAAAGTATTTCCTCCGTTTATCCTCACGTTTGATTCTAAACTTGGTCATTAAATTCACTGTTTTAACTGTTAAGTGTCTTGCTACTACCGGAAACTTTAATTTATTCGCTAAAGTCACCTACTCCGGGCAGATTTTTCGCTGTATTAGGTCATCTTCCAGTCTCCGCAGTAGCCTCAAGCAGCATCACAGGTTAGCCTTGAATGAGCGTTTTTTTTTTCCTGCGTTTTGACGAGGTTAGTGTGAGCTTCAACACTTTACGTTGACAAATTTATATGGTCGTTCTTACCTTGCGATAAATATATAAAGAAATAGGATAATAAAAATTTTAAAACACCCAATGGGCGGATAAAAAAAAAAAAAAACGGCTGAAGACTAGACAGAGTTTTATAGTTCGTTTTCGGTTAACAAAAAAAAATATTTTGAAAAGGATAGCAAAATGGTGATCAACAAATCGACCGCAAAAAGAGGGGAAATATGTGTTGGATAGCACCTAGGATGAACAAAGGAGAGAAAATTGACTCACTTATGAACTGGATGCACAAAGAGCCTCGCTAATTTTAAAGAGTGACGATTTACCGATAGCGAAATATGTAGGCAAGAGCATAACTATTTTTTTTTTGAATACCAACAATTAGAAGTAAAAGGAAAAGAAGACAATTTATGGGGAGATACAAATGCAGAAGCATTCAATATGATCGATCAAAACGAAAAAAGGAAGTACCTACTGTTTTCTGCAACTCATTAGTCTCCCTATTAAACAGTTCTTCACTCGTGCGATCCGATCTATTTAGGAACTGGGAGGATTGAAACAGTTAGCAATTCCAGGAAATACCGACACATAGTAACGCTTGTTGCGGTATCAAAAGGTTCAAACAAAATAGCTTAGGAGGGGCTGAAAACAATCATAGATATTTCTCATTGGTGAAAAACAGTGAAATCAAATGACTAGTGTATGCAACCAGTTTTCGACAGGAATAAATGAAGACATCGTGTTTACGAAATTTCATTCCGTGTACGCGATAGTTTATATGTATACCAACACCAACTCGTTTCTATTAAACAAGCAGTGAGATAAATGCTGCACAAAGTTGACGGAAGATTCTAACGGGAAAGAGATGGTTCGACAACATGAACACGGAAAAGAAACTGCGTTAGTAGGTTCAAAACATGCAGAAGCAGTAACGATTGGCAATAAATAAATTTTTCCAGATATTCAAAAGCGCTACTGTCACAATACCTGCATGTTCGCTTATATATTGGGTTATCATGAAGTGAAGGTATATTTCACCTCTACCGACGACGGGGATAGTAATGATATTAGTTAAATTCCATGCAGATAACTTTCTGACTCGACCGCCTGCGAGAAGTTAAAGGAGTACTTGATGGTATACCGCAGCGGATTCACGTCACTGAAATTTAGCCGTGACTTTTAAAAATAACAAATAATAAAATACCTGACTATTACTTCATTAAGAGCGGCACATTAGAAACACCCACCGGCATTCCCGAACAGCTCGGCGGATACGTAAGCGAAATTGATAACGTTGGGGAAGAGCTACAGAGTAATCAATAGGTACTGCTGCAACAACATAGGGAAGATTTAACAGTAATTTTTGGAACCGTACTTACATTATTTGTAAGCGCCAAGCTACAGTAGAATAGCTAGGATTGACCAATGTGAGAGGCTTTATGCGGTGATAATGTAGTACTTTATTACAATTTGTACAAAATCTGCCACTATAAGTAATTACAGGTTGCTTAAGCTCGAGCTATTAATTAAAAGATACGGTAAATGTATATAAATTGATTTTTGAAACGCAAGTAATATTTTTTATACGTAGACGCTCTCAATTACGAAAGAATTTAAAAATTGCTCGCTTCGTCAATATTTTCCTCAAGCTCTGATAATCTGTTATTCCAAAAGATCTTATTGCTCACCTTAATGTCGTTAATGGAAATTATTTAAGAGTACTAATACTACTTAATAACTTAGCGTAAAAAGTGGGAATTTATTTTGCACGAAATTATTGATTTATTTAAACATAGTATCGTAAGCTAACGGTTCTATTGTATTCCATTTTGTGCTATAATGTAACGAATATTTAAAATATAACAATGTATCGAACCCCAAGGTACACATAAAACACATCCTTCTTTATACTAGATATATAATCCAGGACCCTCATCGTGTTGTAGTAAGTAAATTTGAATTTTCTGTTTATTCGAATAATCTGGGTTTCACGTATACATTATATATAAATATATATATATATATATATACATATATATATATATATTACACTGAATGAACAATAAAACAGGGTAGCTTGCGGAATGAATTTGATTATAAGATTAGAATTGCACATTCCTTAAATGAAAACTGCCTGCCTCCATTCTCAAACCGCCAGCCCTGACTTTTCATTATAAATCCCTTTTAATTATCTAATGGAACGCCTATGTGTTTTCACTTCTTTAATCGATAGCTCTTAGATATGCGTTCAAAAACTTTACGCATGAGCTGTGCGTGTTTTTTGAACCGTTTAACGGAGATTATGTTGCCTCAGTTGTTTTTGTGCTGATTTAGTATCGCTGACATAATTGTCGATAAAGATAGAAATCCTACCGCGCAGATATTGAAATTTGGCCTATCATAAAAAAATTAACATCACAGTTGCAAAAAAATGAAATATTTCTTATATTTCGTATTATGAATCGAAAATTATTGCAAAATGTAAATGGGTTATTTGGTTATTCAAAATGCGTATGTGTATAATAGAAGCGAGATTTATGAACCAACAGAAAAGTCAATCAGATTAATATTGATACTATGATGGAAGCTTTATAGTTATTTGCGTTTTAAGCTAGCAAATAATTCACAATTATTCTGCGATGCACTGAAAATTGTAAATATTTCTTTTATTTTCTTTTTTTCTTTTTGGGGAGGGCTCATTTGCAATAGATTATTTCAGTGTTTGTACACGATTTTCAAAGGAGCCAGTCAATAAGAAAAATCGCAAAGAATGATGGGAGCGAAAGATGGACGCAGCACTGTAGAGAAGAAGAATATTAATTAAGGATTATTAGTTTCAGTCAAGTGAGGTTTAAGGTACCTGTGAAGCCCGAAAATATGATCGAATTGTCCTAACTGCTTAATTCTTATATTATTTTCGAGGTTCGGGGATCGATTACTCGTGGAAAAATACTCCCACCTGAGCGTGAAGAGTTTTATTCTTTCCCGCTTCTAATGCAGTGATTAGCAGATAAATATGTAAATTTATATGAAACGAAGAAACACGATCTCATTAAATAATCATACGTGATTCTCATTACTACATTATCGCGTTGTTGCTATGTAAGAAATGACAGAATTACCAAAAAACATTTTGCACTTCGGTCTATATAAAATTGTTAGAAACACTTCGAAGCAAAATTTATATTATTTAATTTAAGCTATCATAAGCTTGCAATTTCGTACGTATAAATTATAATATTGTTTGAAGCAATTTTTTTATAATATTTAATGTAATTAAATGTAATTATGCACTGTATGGAGTTTCTGTCGCTTATGAAAACATGATCAACATATTTTACGATCAAATCTTGACACGTCTTATTTTATTTTTAATTTAATCATAACATTCTAACCGCGTGTAGAGGTTACAATTTTTTTTTTTTTTTTATCCTTTCAAAATCACAATTGTTCATTTGCTATTAATGTAATTACCGACTTTTCGTGTAAATGTAATTAAACCGAATTTTTTGTTTACTGCTGTCCCTTAAAGCTCTAGTGTGTCACTTTAATCTAATCTATCGTTATCAAATTCATTGTGACAAGTAAATCATTTCCAAAGTATATTACTATTTGTATAAAAATTTCAGTATTGCCATTGTCGAATGTTCCGTGTTTTAAATGTTGCAACTGTTTGAATTATATATTTAAAAGAATAATCGCAAATAAACAGCACATGTGCAATGGTGTGAGAAAAATATGTATAAAAAAATGTGATTTTTAAAAAAAGATTTATTATGTCTGTAATACAATTGGCAAATGGTTGTGACTTGAACAATATATTTATTATACCAAATCTGAGTTCCATTACAGTTGTGCTTTAAACAGCTGGAACTTAAGCACCCACTGTCATCTCAAAAATCATTAAAAAGGTGAAATAGAAAAAGACACAACATATATAATTGTCTATATTAAATTAAAACAAAATTTTTTCATATAGCTTTAAGACTATAAGTGAATGCTGTAGTAGTCTGTTCTCATCAGTTCTGGCGCATAGTTCCAATTTTCATCACTAGGAGATGTAGGAGTTTTAGTGTAATGCTACAAAAGTGTGTGCAGAGCGCACAAATTAACCGCATTTCTCTCCTAGGAGCTCAAAACCTAACCTAAATTTTCTTCTCTAACTCCAAATTCACCTCAATCAAAAGACCAGCACACCCCTTATTTTTGACCAAATTCTCGAAATCTGACACAAATTCTGATCTAAGAGTTTATCCCAATCCAAAGCTCGTAGCATCTCTAAGTTACAATAATCCAGCCAAATTTTCAAAACTAACCTAAATTCTCATCTAAAGGCTTAAAATTCACCCTAATTTAAAGTCATTTTACTGAACTTAACCGCTGATCCGAACACTTGTTCCAGGGAAAACCCGAATCCATGCTATTTAGACTAAAACCATACCATTCTTTTCTGTCATCTAATTGCAAGATCCTGCGAAGGCACATCGTCTGCTTTTACACACATCAAAGCTCTCAACCCTTTTCCCCTCTTACACTGTACGTTATCAAAATTCGATGCTATAATACAACTATTTCAATATCAAAAGTACCTCATAACTCTCCTTCCATTAACAAATTGTATATAATTTTTTTGTATCATTACTGTTGCAAGCGCCCAATTCATGTCGAATCATACCTTTTCCTCCTAAGAATATCTAATAAATCATACAAATTTTACCCCGATCGTACACATTTTTCTTCCGTCATCACTATTGCAAGACCCTACGAAAGCACATTATCCGTTTTATACGCATCGAAGTCCTCGCCTCTTTCCACTCTTGCTGTAATTTACCAAAATTCGATGCTATGGAGCGAAATTAGTCTATTATTTCAAAATCGAAAATAACTAATTCATCATAGCATTTTTAATAATCGTCCATAACCTTTTTCATATCATTGGCAGCTTTGAATCTCGATTTCGTAACTCCATCGTGTCGTTAATACTAACATCATTTTCGCTTTTTTCATCATTAGCGTTATTCAATATCATTAGTGTTTCAGTTACTTGTCATTGTCTAAATCACTCGCAGCTTCACGTCTCTAACTTTTGCTATACTAATTACTAACTTTATTTAATAGATTTTCCTCAAATAGTCATTTTTTTTTTTTTCTTCTTGTTGATGTAGTGGTCACAATTGTGAAAACGGCAAATTCTGCAACTCATCTAGCATCTGAGAAAATGTCTGAAAAGCGGCAACATCTTTACTCGAGAAAGAATTGACGCGCAAAATGTTGTAAAAGCTTCTGAAAAATTACAAACTTTCATAAAAAGTTACTGGAATTTTTCTAAAAGTTCAAAAATATATTTTGGTTAAATTCTTTGAAACAAGGCATAATACCCTTTGTCAGGAGTTAGCTGTCAATTCGACTTGCTGGATGTTTAGTAGCAGTTTTGACTGTAAAATACAGATTTAAATTAGCTGCAGCGGTACGTATTAGATTCTGTGAAGCGCTAACGCCGATTGAATTAAAAATTAAATTGTCACTATAACATTATTACATTCTAATTGACATCCTCAAAAATCTGCAATGGAACACGATCTAGTTGTTTTGACTCTTACTTGTCTCATGCGGGTTATTTCTTACTTTTTAATTACCCTTTATTGCTCGCAGCTCATTCGGCCACCTTGCATTAGTTTTTGCTTATGTATCTAGGAGATTAAAAAAAAAAAAAAAGATTCTAAATGGAAAGTTTGCTCAGCGCTATCTAATTGCATTGAAAACGGCGCGAAGATCAAAAGACAAGATATTCTTTTAGGCGCTTTTTATTTTTAGCTTAAAATAATTAAACATTTTTTTTTTTACAGCTAAGATGTACCCACACACACACACACACATACACTGATTTTCTCAAAGCATAACAATTAAAACGGAGTGAAGCTGAAAATTTCACTTATAGCGTGAGATTTGAAGTGACATACTTGCACAGCTTCCATCAGGTAGTAATAACAAAAATTATACCAAATAACCCCACCAGGGATTACACGTTGTTTATCAGAATGCTTGTTTATACACTTTTTTATAGTATTATGTAAAAAAGAAAGTGATAGGATGTAATCCGTTGTAAATTTGGACCTGGTTATTACGTTAAACTAAGTATTTCTGAATTTAGCCGCGTGACAGATATAAAAAAATAAAAAAAAGAATAGTCTCTCATCGAGTACTGTCTGATTGCTGATAGAACACGTAAAAATTTGCAATTCAAGACGGTTCTGAGGACCGATGCATGTACAGCTGTACAGTTATTAACAAGGCGAGGATTCCATCTGCACCCGCATCTGCCGATTGGACAAAAACGCGAACGCGACGAAAAGCAACTCACTTTTTTGTTTTATTTTATTTTATTGTTTTGTATTCGAGTTCGTCAACACTATAGACCTATTGAACTAACGTAAATATCAGTGTGTGCAGCATTGGGATTCGAACCGAGTTCCACTCGACTGAAATACTACCACCTAACCAACCACTCCACGTTAACCTGGCAGCATTATTTACACACCCTGATAAATTCACGTCTTGTATTTTCCTTCCAATTTTCTTCAATTTTCCATTCTCTTATTGCCTTCTTCAAGCTTCATATAGCGTAGGTGCTCTGGAATTTTACCCCAAAGAGAAATATGAACAAACAAAAAATCGAAAACCGGGAATTTTTAGCTTTTTTATGTGCCAAAACTATTTTACAGTCCAAACAGGACAACCAGTTGAAAGTGGCCAAATGGTTCAGACGCCGGGCCAAAAAAAAAAAAAAAAAAAAAAAAAAAAAGCTATTACCTGAAAGTTATATTATTTCATTACTTAAATGGCATCGATAGTTCTAAGCACACGGTATTTCGTGTTTAACAACGGAACGCGTCATTTATTAATTAAAGTTAGAATGAAAAATGTTACCGATATTTTAACAGAGATTTTGTAAAAAGTTGACGATTCCTCTTTCCCCTTTTCTTGTTATAGGAACAAATGGCAAATTTTTAATTTTATACGGTGGAATTACAAAAAATCTGTATCAGTGTCATATGAAACAAAAAAACATTGATGTTAAATACAAAACGGTATCTAAATTTTCTTACAACTAATTTTTCATAAGGTAATATAATACGTACATTGATTAAACAGGCTTGCCGATTAGGAAAAGAAATTTAAAATTTTCTTTTATTTCAGAGCTGAGACTCATTTTAAAATAAAATTGCTCACCACTTTAAAAACAATCATAGGGAGGGTAGGGTGGTGACAAATCATGAATTTTAGTGCGATGTTGTGAAAGACAAAACGTCGAGTCGCCCCGTAGGGGCCCTCTGGATATCCAGATAATATGGTCCTTTATACAATCGATTTTAATTTTTAAGAAAACAATTTACGGTGGACACCATGTTTAAAAAAATTCGTTTCTGGTGAAGGCATGTGTAAGATTTTCGAAACGTTAAGTTTTATGATTCAATTTTTTAAATGCGGCGTCAACCGTAAATTGTTTTCGTAATTATATCCGCCGTGGAAGTTTTAAATGGTCCATTATGCAATTTTTAAAATACTAAATAAATGTCTTGCAGGCCCAATAGAAAAGTTAAACATTACAGAATATTCCATAAAAATCTCCGGTATAAAAGTTACATATTCACTAATGCACGCAAACATATAAAGTAAAGTAAGTCACATATTTTTTGAGGATTGTGCAGTTAAGGTTTACAATATGCTAAGTCCAACGCCGCTGATGATAATAGGGGACCAGTTCCTTTCTTTCGACCGCCTTTATATGTATATATATATAACTCGGTCATTTTCCCCTTGACCCCTCTTGCTTTCATTTTTGTCTCTTTCTCTTCTATACTTTGTATAAAATGATCAAAATTTGCAACGTAATTCTTACGGGCATCAACACAAAAAAAGATAACATAATCACAAAAATCCTATCCTAACATTTAACTTTCATTATATAAAATTAAGACATTCTTTCGTTACATTTTTCGTTACATATTTCAATACATAAAATTGTGACATTTTTAAAATAACAATAACAAAAATCCTATAAAATATAACAAACGTTACATAAAATTGGGACATTTTTTCTAATGGGGGTAGCCTAAGAATTACGTTGTAATTAATATTATACCTTTAAGTAAAGCGGTGTAGAGAAAGGTTTTGTTCCTTTTTATGTTACGGAAAGCCGTGAGCAATATCTAGAATTCTCAGCGTATGCTCAATGCTGCCTTATTATGTTCGGCAGTGAATTCGTTTTTATTGTATTCTTTCGCTTTCTAAATTAATTAACAATCCAATAGCGTGGGAAGAAATCGAAAAGAGATGCTTACATTTCGAATTAAATATAATTTTTTAGAGGATTATGTCTATTTAAAGGAAAAATAAAAATACAAACAACGCTAACGGCTATTCGAAGTGGCAGGGGGAGGGAATTAAAAAAGTCTTATTCGGAGATATGCGCCGACTAAAAAAAAAAAAAAATAGCGCGGACCAGTTCAAAGTAAGCGGCAAAGAGATATAGGATAGAAAGAAAAAAGAAAGTTTCCGCCGAAATTGTGCAACAAACTGGATGGTACGGTTGAAAAATTTCGTTTTCTATTAATAAAAAAAAATCGAGCTTGTTGGAACGCCGGGGAAAAACAAAGAAAGAAATAAAAGAAGATTAAAGCATTGCCGCGTCGAGGGAAAGCGAGATACAGTTTGGTTTAGAAGTTTTGGTCGCTAGAGCAAAGTGTTGGCGAATGCCGTAGATTATTCTTTGGGAACGAAGAAAGGATTTTTCGTTAAAACAGGCTGGAAGGCGCTGGAATTTTCTCCATGAAACAGCGACAGCGGCTAAGAAGCGAACAGTGTAATTTTGCATATTAATACAGTACGAATTTTCCAAATAAGAAACTCGCCCCCAATTTTTATTGTAATCATATTTCCAGAATCTCGTAATTTCTTTAATAAACCAACTTTTCCCGCCCAACTCTGTCGAGATATTTTTATTTTTCCGATTTGCTTTCGTTTAATAATCTAATTTCGTATTCCAATAAAATTTGAAACCTCGAAGCCGGCAGAATTACTTTGAATTAACGAATTTCATTCGCTGCGCCACGTCCTTAGTTTCGTTAATTCGCCCACTCGAGTTCTTTTCGAGATATTCAGATCGTTTCATTTCCGAAGATACCTTCCGGTTTATAGTCGTAGTTTTCGGTATATTATTAAGGACACACACGTGTGTCTTACTTAATTCAACAGCGGCGTTGAGTAAGTACCATAGTCTAAATCTAGTGCATGCCGATAATGAAACTTTATTCCTTGTCAGTAATTTAAGACATGACTGTATTCATCGAATAATAATAAAAAAAAAAAAAAAAAAAAAAAAAAAACGTAACAATTTTCACCTAGTATTAAAGATAATTTTTTTGATGAAAATAGGTGAAATTAAAAAAACAAAAACTAGTTCCCACATCATGAATTGTTCCTTATTGCGTTGAAGTGTCGATGATGAAAATTATTACACACCCTTCTTCGACGATAAGTAGAATCGTAATTTTGCACAAGTTGCCTTACATAAGTGAACCGTTCAAGAGCATCGCAAACATTTGCCAGTGCATTAAGTCGAGCTGGAAGATGGTTTAACGCGTTGGATACAAAGTGGAACCGAAAGAGAATCTCGGCGATATGCCGCTATGGTGCTTTAATTCCGTTATAATTTATTTGCACAGCCCTTAAGATAAAATTCTTCACGCTTCTTTTTGTTTCCGAACAACAGCGCTGAAGTAGCTATTATTTACTTCATTATGTTTGATATCGCACCATCGCTAACTTTATTCTTCCAATATGTCGTCACCTATTGATCGTCGTATTAAGAAAGCAGGTGGATGGCGTGTAGCGTATTACATAAGGAAATTCCGACTATTAATTCCGAAAACGGTGGTTAAACCCTTAAAGCTCCATCGGGTGTTTGTGTCACCGAAACTGTACGCGCGTTATGTAGGGAAGCCGGCATTTTTCGTTTTATTCGATATTCGAAGGACGTTGAAGAAGGAGGAATTAAGTGAAAATCATCGAAGCGACTGAGAAAGAATCAAGGCGGAGCAGTAAAAAGGCGCAAAACTGTTCAGAATTTGACGTAAAAAGTAAAATTAGTCCCATATCACCCCCTTGAAGTAAGGTACAATTACGGATTTGTGGAATTTAGCTCTTTTCATAATATACGCTTAATGGGGTCTGTCTCTAGTAGCGGTCTGAAGACAATTCTGGGAGTCGGTTCATTTTTCCTTTTGTTGGGCCGGTAATGATGTGCCTTTGTTTTCATCTTTCGTGCCCGGTTCAATTTCAGATTAAATATATAGCACTGGGAACAGCGGTTTACGAGACAAGCTAAGGAATGACAAGAGACTGGAAACTCGTGAACTTTTGCATGGAACAGGAACTAAAGGTAGTGATGAACACTTTATTTTAAAAAAGGGAAGGGAAGAGATGGACTAGTTTGGTTTCTCCAAATCAAAAATATAAAAATCAGATCGGTTACATATTAACCGTGGCGAGCGAAAATAAAATAAGGGACTTTAATATGACGCAAAATTTTAAATTCCACTCAGACGACAAACCAACTTATCAGTCTTTCAAATTGGCGTTTTCCGTTTTCTGAGAAGAAAGATTGTAAAAGTATAAATAAGGATAATGACCGGGATTATGAGTGAGAGCTAAGTAAGTTGTTAAAAAAAATGTCAACATACAACATACAGGTAACATAAAATTATTATAGACAGAAATAACAAACAGTATAAAGAAAGCGACGAAATGTAAAGAGGCGTAAATTAACAAAACCCCATTCTCGGTAGGTATACCGACAGACATAAAACAGCTGATAACTGAAAGGGAACAAAATTAAAGAGACGGACGAATAAAGCAGGTAATGAAAAGATTGAATATTCTATGTAAACTTATAAGAAGTAGGTTGAGAACGTACAACGAAAAAAAAGAAGAAAAATGAGTTGAACATTCAATTAATTTTTGGAAAGTACAAAAGCAATAAGGAAAAGCTTAGCAGCAGGAGTCAAACGGGTTTCTTTTCTCTTACGATTAGATGGGAATGGGAATAAAATATGTAATCGTAAAAGGGTTATTGCATCGGCTACGGCCTACTCTATAAGGGAATTATATAAGGATGAAGATTTAGTATTATTTGATGAAGAAAGTTTAGAGGAAGAGCAGGAACAAAGCGGAGGTGACTGAAACGGAACCTTGGTCATTCCCTTCTTCCCTTTTTTCGTTTTTCTTTTTCTCTTTCACCTTCTCCCTTTTGCCTTCTCCACTCAACTGATCCTCCCTTTATATGCGACCCCAACCATATCCTTTTTGAATGCCCTGCTCTTTTTCCTGAGTGCTCTCATCTGTACGCCGAACTTTTGGCGTTGGATCTTCCTATCCCTTTCAATGCTTCCTTTATCCTTTCCTTCCCATCTCCAGCCGTTATTCTCCTTCTTCTTCCCTTTAAACTTTCTATCACCGATCGCCACAGAATCTGAGTAGGTGGTCTAAGTCCATGTAGTTGGGTCAGTGTTAACACTGAGCCCATTTAAAAAAATAAAAAGGGAACACAGCTCCGAGTGCTGATAAGTAATGAACAACTAAAATTTGAGGGTTCGTATCTGATGATAGAGTGTTTGGTTATATTGTTCAACATGATTCAGCGAAGTCAAGAAATTCCACGCGAATGGAAAAAGTCAAATAGACTCGAGAACCGGCGATATATGGAAAAAAAAAAATGTTTTTTTTTTCAGTAATTAAATTTCCAATAATTATATTTTTGTGTGCTGCGTCATCGTATTCAATTCGCTTCTCGCCATCTGTTGTTGAATTATTCATTCGTTTTTTTTTTCTTCATTTTATGCTTTGTCGTTACAATTGTATTTTCTGTTCTGTTGTTTACACCAACGTTCAATTCCTTTTTTAATAATTAATTTGAATTCCGATGGTTCAATGGATCAAGTGTTAGCAAATTACTTATTTCAGTGACGGTCGTTCAATAATTTTTTATTCATATAGGTCGATTTTTGCTAGTCACGACACGATTATCTTTTTTTTTTTTTCGACAATTAACTCGTTTTGTTCCGTTCACATTCTGGTAAATCAATTCGTCAACACCAGGATTTGCACACGCACCCCCTTAAGAGGCTTAAATCTACGCACCTTTATTCATTTATTATTTTCTCATTTATTTTATTCGAATTATATTACGTAAAATGGCCGTAAAAAAATAAAAACGGAAATATATTATTTCGCAAAATAAAATTAAATCGGCACGCTTCAGGCGCACTCCAATGATTTTCTAAATCGTCATCTGTAGAATTTTAATGTGTGTACCACGCGCGAAATCCTAATATATGTACTAATTATTTATATTTTAAAAAGTTATTTCAGATTATCATGAAAGACAAAAAGAAAAAAAAAAGTCATGTCAACCGGGTAGGACCCAGTTCGAATTTCGCTGTCACACATTGAAAATATACGAAAATTTCACTTATGTTGGGTTAATAGTTAGCCTAAAAAGAAACAAAAAAAAAAAAAAAAAATGGAAAGTTAAACGATCTTCTTTAATTATCCGGGTCCGCTTGATTTAATTTCTATCCGACTAATTGGATTTTTTCATTGTTTCCCTCGATAGAAAATTCCCTGTGCCCGCATGTTACAGTGCCGGGGTCCTTAATAACAGTACACTTTTTACTGTAAGCATTAAAGATATTTTCAAGCACGAGTTGCATCAAAATCGCAAAATCGCCTCGTTGGCCACTTCTGCTCGCATCTCTACCTTAACTTAATCAGTCCGATGTAATTTCGCTCTCGGCGATTTAAATTCATTAGTAGCTTCCAAGATTAAAAAAAAAAAATATGCTTCATCTGATTTCAGTTTGCGCACAATTCCTCTTCGCTGGTCGCTTTATCTGGAACCTCTTACACGGTGTGTCGGAAAAGTTCCCGAACTTTTTAAATAAATGAAGTACAATTGGACATAAAGTAATTTATTCGACTTTCAACATAGTCACCTTCCCGAAGTATACACGTATACTTGTACATACGAAGCTTCTCTGGTACTCCTCTGAAGTACTCTGAGACGCTCAGTGCAAGAAGTTTCAATGGCGGCTACACGTCTTTAAAAAATCGTCCTTTCAGGTGCATTTTAAGCTTCAGGAATAGGAGAAAGCCGGCAGTTGCCAACCGTGGGGTTTGATTTTCATCGAGATAACACTTGATAATGCCGAATGCGCGAACGCATTGTCATCTAACATACTCTACGATCCGGGCTCCTTGTACTCGGGCCGTACGCGCTGAATAATCACACCTTCACTGAAATACGTCTAACTCGCAAACAATCAACGGAAGCTGCTGAAATTTTGTACACACACTCTAGAAGGATCTAGCAATACAGTATGGGTATTGTTTAATAGATCGCGTCACTTGTATGCGTGCTAGAAAAGAAGTCTGGGAACTTTTCCGACACACCGTGTATAATAAGTATGGATTTTCCACTGTATCTGCACGATTTAATGGAATACGTTCGTTTCATTTGTTGGCGCGATTCAGGTAGCCGTGTTCTGACGTAGAAAAACAACCGAACTTTTTTTCTTTCCCCCTCCAGTTTTCCGGCTGATAACATGAATTTAACGTTACAGTTCAAGATACTAGAAAAATAAAAAAGAAAGCAATATCTTAATACGGTTACAAAGTGAGGAAAAGAAGTATAAACATGGAGGAAGAAGGGAAAAAGTCAGGCCTAAGAGGGTAGAAAGAGAACGAAGCACTTGAAATGTGACCGACGTCGACAGTTAATCTTGTTCGTCAGAATTGGCAAAAATGAGAGGTAGTGGGAAAAAAAACAAAAAAAAAAAAAAAGGGATGGCAAATATGGCTAAAGCGAAGACGACAAATGAAATGAAAAACCACTTCGTGATGAGGAGCATCAGCATGGTCGGAAAAATAAGAAATGCTGAATGGTGAAAAGATTGAGGAAAAGCATAAATAATACATTGAACTTATTATTTCATCCCAACTCGAACGTTTTCTCGCAATATCCTCTTATCGCTCTGGTGGTTTGCTTAGAGCTTTCTATCCGGCGTGTATGAACTCTCGCAGTCAGCTACGTCGAGTTATGATTTTTCAATTGCACGTCTTTAATTGAAACTTTTACCTGTAGCGTCCAGTATGAGGCTTATCTCATCTGTATATTTTACATTTTCTTCTACTGCCACAGCGATTGCATGTAAGTAAAGTAAGTGAAGTACATACCCTTTTCAGGGCGTCGGGGATTGCGTAATTAAGCTTTTCATAATGTACTAAACCCAAAGGCACTAATGAGAGTTCCTTTCTCTCGGCGGCCTTTACTTTCCCAGATTTCTCTGGTATAACCAATTCAATTTCAGATTGGATATATGATCCGGAACGAGCAAGTCTCGATAACCTATGACATCTCTGGTTTGGTAGCCAAGGAAATGTTTAATCATTTTCCTGCGAACACTTTATCTCCGGCTCGCCGACATTTCCTTCTTCCACATTGTCTCGACGATCTGAACGTCATCATTGTATCATAGACTTTTCGAACTAGTGCTATCGAAGACATGCAAGAATATTAATAGATGAACAATTAACAGATCAAATACCAATAAAACGAAGGGTTCGGCAAGGATGCGTATTGTCGCCGGTACTATAATATTCCGAGGCAATTTTTGCCCAAGCTTTAGATGGACGTAGTGAAGGGATAAAAATTGCAGACGAAAGAATTTCAGTGATTCGCTTTGCTGACGATACTGCACTACTGGCGGAAAACGTAACAGATCTACAAAGTCTACTAGACATAGTTGCAGTAGAAAGCAAGAAAAAAGCAGTCAGTATAAATACTAAAAAAACAACAAAATTCATGATAGTTGTAAGGCAGCCTAATCTAAATGAAAAATTATTTTTGGATAGCCAAAAAAATTGAACGAACGGAAAAATATAAATATTTAGAGGTAGCTGGATAACACAAAGTAATGATTCTGATATAGAAATACGTACTCGTATAGAGATGGCCGGAAACACATTTATGAAATTAAAAAACACCCTCTGCGATAGGAAGTTAAGCCTAAGGATCAAGAATAAGTTATTACAGTGTGATCAGTGCTACTGTATGGAAGCGAGACATGGACCATAAAGGGAAATATGAGGAAGCGTATATCATCATTCGAGATGTGGTGTTACAGGAGAACGTGGAAAATACCGTGGACGAAAAAGTTAAAAAATGAGAAAGTACTGGAACTAATGGGAACTGGCCGAATATTAAAATGGCAATGGTAAAAAGAAAGAAGATAAAGATTTTTGGACACTTCGTGAGAGGTGAAAAATACAATGCAGGCAATAATAATGGGCGTGATAGAAGGAAGAAGAAAGACCGCTTGGATAGATAATATAAAAAAATGGACCGGAATTAATAGAACAGAAGACCTAGTCAGAATTGCAAAAGATCGTAATCAATTTCAGCAGATAATCCAATCCATACATGATGATTAAGCAATACCCGAATCGAGAAGAAGAATAAGCTATCGAAGACTACGCCTTCGTAATTTTCTTCTTGTTCCGTCCATTTCTACGCGCGTTGCGTGACATGTCGCGCGATTTTAGCCTGCCGAGGGATTAATTGTCGATCCGCCGACGTTTACTACGACACGTTGGAAAAAATGTTTTACGTGGTACGTTAGCGTGAAATGGTATCGGCGTGCTCGTCATCTGTTTGTAAGGCCGCAGCTGGCACTTTTCTCTCAATGCCGAGCCAGTTTTATTATTTACCGCGCTATTATTTCGTCGAGACTGTTTATTTCTCGTCTAGTTTCGCGCAAAATGCTGCGATGCCTAGATGAGTGGCTAAGTCTGTGTCGGCATTTGATTGAACGTTTCCACAACGTGTCTCTATTGTTCCGTTTCTATGTTTTTCACCGATCAAAGTCACCGTACGACGCCCTATTGTTTGTCCCGCGCGTCGCTATATTGTTTCTTCTCTCTTCCCGTGTGTAAGAACGGGCCCCCCTCTTTCGCTCAATTTTACTACGGTTTTCGGTTCAGTTTCGTTCGTACTCCTTGGAGTATCCGTCGAGTTTGTCGGCCGTGACTCTATTTCCGACGTACGCGTAGCGTAACACACGACTAGCTTCTTCGGTAATAAGTTTCTACTTGGAAATTTCGCATAGCAGTTCTCCGAAATATTCTTATTGTTCGGCGTTCGGTTGACTCTTCGTCATTTGTTCGTCCGATTGTTTTGTAAAATTTTCCCCGTCGGACAATCTAACGTCTGCCGTTATTATTAATTCCGCCCTAACCCATGTTTACATTAGTAACGTTCGGAATTTTTATTTCTTTATTCCATTATCTAAAAATTCAGCTTCCAAAGAGAGAATGTGTTTAATTATTTTTCTTCCGTTATCGCCGTTATCACTGTTATTCCCGTTATCCTCGCTATCGGCACCTAAACGAAAATTATATCAGAACCGTTGAATCATCAGGAGGACCACTAGTTGTTTCTTTATTATTTAATAATAATTTTTCACAGCTCCGAACGCAATTTACCTGGGCTAAAATACACGGACACGTGATATGCGTTTACGTCACATTTTGACCTTGCCCTATTTTTCGAGTCTCGCGATTGGCCACTTCTTATTCCACCTGCGCTGCTTGTCAGAATGTAGTTCGTTCAACATTTTGAAAATATATACCAATTTTTTCGGATCGTTCGGTGGTACATTCGATAAGATCGCTATGATGCTTGATTCGCCGCCACGAGGAAGAGTGGTTTTTATGCTTTTTCCTAATATTTCTTTACGGCCACCACCTGATAGGACTAAAGCCAGTATGCATGAAATCTATTTGGAATTTTCAAACAACTTGCCGTTTCCAGCATATACTTACAGTTAATCGAAATGTTGTGTGCAATGTTTTATTAGAACTGCTAAACCGATAGCGTTCGAATTACTACTAGCTAACGGTTTTTCGTTAATAAATTAAATCAAAAACAAACATTTACAAGTCTTAATGTAACATCGAAAAAGCGACGTCGCCAAATGCAAAAAGGAAAAAAAATTACCGTAAAATTTCACAGTAACGCTTCTTATTCAAAAACCGCTTGCACCGATAGCGCCATTAGTTTGGAAATTGAAATGTAATCGTATACGTAAATTTGTACCGCGGCCGAGAATAAATTTAACGCGACCGCGTTGAAAAATCACCCGTTCGACTGCGGAAAATACATCGAGCACGTTATTCCTGCCTCTGTTAAACATTTAGCATTACTGCAGCTGATATTGAAATTCTAATACAAGTTTTTCTCTACAGCCCCCCGGTTCCGCTCTGATACTTCAACATTCCGTCTGTTATCTCTCGAAAATTTCGCTGTAGCTACCAAAACATTCCGACACGATGGCACAGTATAGGCTACGATCACGAATTTTTCCATTTGCCTCGTGTGTAAGAGTACGGAAATTGAATACATGAAAAAAAGTAGATAAATACATACATACATACATATATATATATATATATATATATATATATATATATGTATGTATTATGCAAAGTAAATTTTACCATTGACACACTATTCACTATATGTATATCTGTTTAACGGTATATTTTCATTTTCAATTTCGACTGTCAAATGAATGGATTTTCTCTTTCGAGAACACTAGAAAGAAGGCAAATAAGTTGTTCACACCGTGTACGAGTGATCGAATTTATCCGGAAAAAAAATTGTTGTCTTAATACTCTTGTGTATAAATTCCAAACAAGAACACTTAATTAAACAATAGCATACTTTTCATTGGGAATCGCCCTAGACTTTTTATCGGATAATTAAAATGAAACAAAAATTTATCGACACGATTTTTTTTTTTGTGACGAGGGGGTCGTCAAACCTTACCCAGAAACGATAGGAAAAAGATTCAACTAATTCAAACTTAATTCGATCGGAAATAACTGAAATAAAGGAACCAATGGCAGGGGCTACAGACGGAGAGGGAAGGACAGGATATAAGAAGTACAATAAGGATCAGGAAGCCTTAATCGTAGAAGGAGTAAATAAAGGGGAAGGACGTTCCGCTAAAAGAGCAGAACATTCAAGGAAAATGTGATTAGCATCACAGATAAGTTCCTCATTCGGATATAGAAGACAATAAGGAGAGGAAACCAGAGAGAGACGATAGCGGGAAGCGGACAATAAAGTGTGATTAAAGCGTAGAGACAATAACAAAAAGGTGGAACAGAAGGGAATTGTGAGAATCAAAGATTAGCAGGAAGGTTAGTTTGAATTGAGAGATAGAAGGAACTGTTATTGGTAGGGAGGGTGCATGTCCAGCCAAAATGTAAAGTGAAATTTCTTACTTAAGGATAATAGATTAGTACTTGGGATTTTTTTAAGGAGAAAGCGGGAACGAACGGCAACCTGAGCTAACGTATCCGCCATTTCGGTTACCCTCGATGTTATTACGACACCAGGTACTCACAGCAAATCAACGTTTATAGAGTGATGAAAGGAATGATTGTGAATGAAAGATCGTGTATGAAGAATGATGAAGTCAGAAGAGGGAGGGGGAAGAGGTAAACTGATAGCCCGAAGGGCACTCATGGAGTCGAAAATTATCAGATAGTGGGAAAATTTACGATTAGAGGAAATATAAATAATTGCACGTAGGATAGTCAATAATTCAATCGTAAAAATAGAACAGAAAGGCGGAAGACGAAAGGATCCCGAGAAATTAAAATCGAGGGAGAATAAAGGAAGCTCCGACACCAAAAGGTCCCCTAAAGCCAAAATGAGTACATGAGAATGAAAAACGAAATTGATAACACTGTGTAATTCCTGTTTAATAACTGCCTGGGGTAAAGTAATTAGAAAGAAAATATACTTTGGGAGGAGGGTGTGAGAGATTAAAATAATTAAAGGAAAAGTAAGGGAGATTATTACCGGAAATTATATGGGACGAAAAATAACTAGGACGACGAGATAAAAGAGCTAAGATGGGAATTTTATTAGAAGCAAAACGCCAGTTTCGGGCGATGGAAATGTAGGAAGGGATAAGTTGAAATGCAAAGTACACGTTTAGAAAGAAAACGATAGCCCAAATAAGATCTCCGAACTGGGAGAGGAGGTGTATTAGATTCAGCAAGCATTGCCGAAATAGAAGAGGATTTAAGAGCACCGAGGTATAGACGGAGATTACGAATTAAGACACGAGTTGCATTCCTAATCAAACAGTCCATCTTTTTAAGTATTTTATAAGACGGCATATGCTTACAGCTGGCGAAATGTACATGTACTGCTGAATGAAAAAGTTAAAGCTAATACGAATTTACAAAAATACCGCACTCGTCGGTATGATGCCGATTGAACTTCAAACTAGTAATTTTTTTTGCTATCCGAATTATTTCATAGTGAGAAATAAGTACATAACAAACAATTTCCTCTTCTCGAATAAGAAAAGATCATGAACATTTTTTACGCTTGTTTGCTTTTTGAGAACCCGGTCGTTCATTATTTGCAAATGAGTATGGTTCGCAATCGGGGAAACCATTTAGAATATTCGCTGAGTATTTTAATTTTTTCAGGTAAAACGGATAAAACCCTTAATAAAGTTATTCAGTGAAAATTTTGTACATCTGTAATAGCCAATAAAAGTACGCGGCGTACCTGAAGTGTACGTAATTGTTCATAAAGGCTGAGTGTACAGCTGTGTAATTACGACTAATGCCAATGCTATTTCGATCCAAATTGAACGTCTAACTGACATATTTGATAAACTCGCGATCACGTCGGACCGATGTTTAAATCACCTTCGAGAAAGATCGGAATTAAATATTAAATAATGTCTCCACGTTTGAGCAGAAAAATTTCAAAATCTTTTGCAGCCTTCCATGTATTCCTGTTTTTTCAAGTAGAACATTTCACTGGTGGTGGTTCGATGGTGGAATGAAGCAGCGATGCTTTCCGCTTCAATACACTAATTCGCCTTTTCAGATAATGGCACTTTATTCGTTTTCAGTTCTTTTGATTTCGTTTTTCATCTTCTTTGATCGTTTTTTTTAATCTTGTTTTTGATTATCAGTCATAATCGACGAAAACGGATTATTGATCAGGAACACTTCGAAATCTCTGCTTCGAATTTGTTACATACTGCGTATTTTTGTTGTTTTTGAGCGAAACCGATTTCATGTTTGAGTATTTCATCTTATTTATGATATTTAATATGGTTGCAGCGATTTTTTTTTTTTTTTTATTATTATTATTTTTTTACGAGATACAATCTTAGCTCTACTGTGCCTAAATAAGCATCTTATATAATAATAGGATACTTCATATTAATTTATTACAATATTAGGTACATCATATGTGGAATATGTATCCTAGTGGTCACATATCCAAATAGAAGTACTTAACAGCACTAAATCCTAAATCTAACTATATCAAGTCTATCGGGCGTCGGGATTTAACTCGCCTAATGCCACTACGCCGGGTATCATCCAATAGCTAGATATCGTTCGCATTAATTTGCGATTTCAGCCGCTCCGTGTGCGCTTTTGCAAACTGGTTTATTACGTCATTAATGACATTCGCAGATCACGATGTATGCCATCATTTCGCGATTATTAGCGTCAACAATTGCACGCAGAATGATGTTTTGGCGTCGTTGCATAATATTCCGGTTAGAGTGGCTGTACATCTCCTCCACAAGGCAAAATTCTACATGTCCACATTGGCTTGATGATTTGTTTGTATAAACACAGCTTACAAGGTACATCCAGTGAAGCATGTCTGTCTAGCAATCAATATAACTGCCGTGTCGTCAGCTTTACTTGAGCAGTTTTCATTTTCACATGGATTTTCTAAGACATTCTGGAGTCTAGGTGCATTTCAAGGTATCTGGCCGAATCTCACGCGGATTATTAGTCGGCGGCCACTATGGTTCGATCATTGGCTTTATTTAGCGTAAGGACGTAGTCTTGGACATTCATTCTTTGCTCCACTGCTCAGTTATTCTTTCTCGTAGGAACGTATCGAGCGTTTTTGGGCCTTCCGATCTAAGCAGCATCGAGGATAACATAGCAGACCGAGCTTCTAGGTTAGCATGCTCATTCCCTAGGATCTGAGTATCTGCAGGGACCCACAACTGTCCAAATACACCCTAATGCCCCCATAACTGACTGGTCTCAACGCAAAGTTAACACGAACTGATTTTGCTTGATTAAGCGTAATTTTCCAATTTCGCATCCAGTGAGTAACCCGATTGACTGCTACTTGCAATTGTGCTGTGGTCTCATATTTACATATGACTTCTTATTACTTTCTTTTTTTTTTTTAAAGTGTCATATATTCAGTTTCTGGGTGCGACAATCTGTCCGCACATTTCAGCTGTACAGACATAGGCATAGTGTTCTAGGCAATTATTGTATGCTTTGCGAGTGTATACGCAAACGACTATACTTGAAACTGATATTGCGATTGTTTGATTTATCGATATACAAAAATGCAGTCTCCTATTTATGTCTGCCTACTGTACACATCACGTAGCACGCCCATGTATTGAAATTGCCTTCTATATGATACTTTTAGCGATTAATTTAATTATTTTGTAATTTCTGTCGCCGCATGGGATCGAACCCAAGACTTCTGTGTAATACACTATCGCGACGATTAATTTACGATTAGGTAAACTGTAAATTTTAGAAAAATATTGCGGAACTTTCGAAGATTTAAGTTTGCAAAACACTTTTCGTAACCAGGTACTGTTTATCAAAAAAACTTACTGAAAAAAAAATCCGGAGAAGAAGTAAAAACCGGACTAGACGATAATTCGGACGAGTAAACTCGACGGTGATTAAGAAAAGCAAAAAATAAATTGACCGTTATAACAAAAATTTATAGAAACCGATGTGTGTGTAGCATGATGTATCAAAATTTTAACAGAATGATAATGCAAAACGAATAAATAGATAGACTGCCACGCTCAACGACGATCAGAAACGGACTCATCTGTGCCTAGCCGGATGTGTGGCGTTATAACGTTGACAAAAGCTAGGCAGAAGTTTCTAGAAGAATATTTCTGTCCAGATCACTGTGCAAATTACCCTACCTGACTTTTACGGGATTTTTCTGAAATCTTCCCTCGGCTCAGTGATGCTCGAAACAGCTTCTAAACGACGTGTACTCGCTCCGGACTCATATAAAAATCTTCGCTATCGGCCGCCATCATCAATACACACGCATACAGTCTCAACCGTGGTACAACTGTCCGTTCGACCGTGTACGGGAATTTTAATTTTATCCAATAAGCATCTCCGATACCTACGAGCTGCGTCAACACCGAATAAAACAGTGTTCAAGAGACCACGATTTTCTTTTTTTTTTTCCATTGAATTACTGTTTTTAACTACTAAGGTTATCACAGTGAGAGTTGCCTAGGCTACTTACAGCCAACAGTCCGCCATCGTGAATGTACTTCTTCAAAATGTTATATGATTTGTCGTTCAATACTTCTGCTAACATCATGAAAGTGACTAGGCGGACTGCATTAAAACTGTGGCATTCAAGTATGATATGTTGCACTGACGGATATTTTAATTCAGCATAATATAGGGACGTGTAAAGGGAGTTATCCTTTGCAGTATGTGGTCATGACTTTTATATGCTCTATTCTTAGCCGATTGATCGTTGTGTATTCGACATGCGGGCTATTAGACGGCGGCCACTATGGTTCTATCATTGGCTTTATTTAGCTTAAGAACGTAGTCTTGGACATTCATTCTTTGCTCCACTGCTTAGTTATTCTTTCTCGTAGGAACGTATCGAGCGTTTTTGGGCCTTCCGATCTATGCGGCATCGAGGATAACATAGCAGATCGAGCTTCTAGATTGGCATGCTCATTCCCTAGGATCTGAGTATGTGCAGGGACCCACAGAAACTCGATAATAATTTTACCAGAGAAAATATGTTATAATTCGAACACTGCTAAAAGATTGCGCTACAGGTACCAAATCCATATGTATAAACTCGACCATTTTGGTCTCGCAAGGGGCTATGTCCCTTAACCCCTCTTGCTTACATTTCTGCCTCTTTCTCTTCTATACTTTGTAAACGTAATTCTTTGACTGGCCCCCATCAGACTTTATAACGAAAAAATGTCCTAATTTTATATAACACAAAAAAAATACAACCGCTAAAAATAAACTTTTTTGTCACATTATTCTCCATATTTTACGCTTAAAAAAAAAAAAAAAAATCGATTTCTTTATTTTGAACTGTATTCCATGCTAAAAACATCAGAAGCTACATTTCCTTGCTAAAAACATCAGAAGCTACATTTCCTTGCTAAAAACATCAAAAGTTACATTTACATGGTAATTTGGCAAATTCATATATTTTAAGTCAATTGCCTCTGTTATACTAATAAAAAAATATGAAAAAATAAATAAAATTATCTAAAGAGACCACATTTTTTCACGTTTTTTGACAAATACTCAGTTTATATTTATCAATTTTTATCGGACTCACATGGTCCGAGTGGTATACTTTCTAATAGACAAATAATCAGTAAAATCGGTCTATATACTCCTAAATATGAGTTATGCGCGAACAAATATAAAAAAAAAAAAAAAAAACAATGTGACGGACGTGTAATCTTGTTCTTTTTGGAAGTTAGTAAAAATTAAAGTATAACAAACGTTACATAAAAATAGGACATTTTTTAGGGCTTTTTGGAACATTTTTTGGGACCTTTTATCATTACATAAAATATGGAAGCTGGCCTAAGAGTTATGTTGTAATTAATATACTGGGGATCGAGATTAATCAATCCTAGGGGACGTGAGCTAAAAAAAGCTATGGATTCCTTGCAGCTTAACCATCTCTCATCTGGTAAACCAACCTACTGGCCGACTGATCCTAATA
This sequence comes from Icerya purchasi, assembly GCA_039619475.1. Classification (NCBI taxonomy): domain Eukaryota; kingdom Metazoa; phylum Arthropoda; class Insecta; order Hemiptera; family Monophlebidae; genus Icerya; species Icerya purchasi. Next base: position 348,097,535 of record CM077116.1, on the reverse strand, counting down.
GAGTACCTGACTTACTTGACTTTTTTGTAGTTAAGGGGGTATCGCTACATTACACCGAAGTTGAAGATAGTGCTGATATAGCATCCGATCACTCACCAGTTATCCTTACAATAAGTACGAATATTATAAGGAAAGAAACGCCGCCATTCCTTACTAACAAGCAAACGTGCTGGGAGAACTTCCGAATGCTAGTTGCAAACAACATAAATCTTAGAATTCAGCTTAAAACTATTAACGAATTGGAAGAAACTGTCGATTCTCTCACAAAAACCATTCAAAATGCAGCATGGAATTCTACGCCAGCTGAAACATTAAATGCTGATGTTAATACCAGCTACCCTGTAAAAATTAGGGAGAAAATAGCTGAAAAACGTAGAGCCCGCAGAAAATGGCACAACACCAGGCTTCCCAGTGATAAAACTCTATATAACAGAATAAGTGGGCAATTAAGAAGGCTATTGCAAAATGAAAGAAATAAGAAATTGCAGAGTTTTCTGCAGAGTCTTAGTCCTTCCCACGACAAGCACTACTCCCTTTGGAAAGTAACTAAGAAAGTTAAATGTGCAAAACAGCACAACCCGCCTATCAAAAATGAAGCAGGGCAATGGGCAAGAAGCGATACCGAGAAAGCTAACATTTTTGCACAACACCTAGCAGACGTGTTCCAACCACACTCATCCGATACAAATAGTAAGCATGAGCAAGAAATCTCAGAGTTCCTGGCACATATCCCTGATGACCAACAGTGCATTAAACCTGCATCCCCAAAAGAAGTGTGGCACGAAATTACGGCCTTAAAAACAAACAAAGCTCCAGGACATGATTTAATAACAGCCAAGATTTTAAAAGAGCTTCCGAAGAATGGTATATTGCTCATTACTTACATCTTTAATGCTATCTTCAGACTAAAGCATATGCCAATACAATGGAAAATGGCTCAAATAATTATGGTGCTTAAACCTGGTAAGCCTGCTAATGTCGTCTCGTCATTCAGACCAATATCGCTAATGCCTGTGCTATCCAAAGTCTTCGAAAAATTATTTATGAAAAGAATAATGGGGATTGTTGATCAACTGAAAGCTATACCGGATCACCAATTTGGCTTTAGAACCAAACATTCCACCCTAGATCAAGTCCACAGAATTGTCAACAAAATTGAAGACGACCTTGTAGATAAACGAATTTGCTCTACAGTATTTTTGGATATTTCTCAGGCCTTTGACAAGGTCTGGCATGATGGATTGCTTTTCAAAATCAAAAAGATTCTCCCTTATAATATGTATAAACTAATTTCATCTTATTTAAACGAACGATTTTTCATAGTAAAAGTTCAGGAAGAAGAATCTAAACTACACCCGGTGTGCGCTGGAGTCCCGCAGGGCAGTGTTCTGGGTCCGCTGTTTTACATACTTTATACAGCTGACCTTCCGATTACCAGTAACACACTAACTGCAACATTCGCAGATGATACCGCTGTATTAGCTTCGGATACTTCTGTAAACCTTGCTACAAGAAATTTGCAGAATTCTCTAGATCAAATATATAACTGGACAAAAAAGTGGAAAATAAGTATAAATGAAAACAAATCAGCCCACGTAGTATTCACAAATCGAAAAATGATCAGTGCCCCAGTCGCAATAAATCATAAGCAAATACCAACTCTGAGTGGGACCAAATATTTGGGCATGTTACTTGATCAGAGACTAACATGGAAACAGCACATCATCTCTAAAAAGAAAGAGATCAATCGTTTAATAGCTTCCATGTATTGGCTTATTGGAAGAAACTCGGCATTAACAATAGATAACAAATTATTAATCTACAATGCAATTATCAAACCAACCTGGAGCTATGGAGCTCAGTTATGGGGTTGTGCAAAAACTTCTCACATAAAAATTATTCAAAAATGCCAGAATAAAATACTTCGTCTAATAACGAATGCGCCCTGGTTCGTAAGAAATGATGACTTGCATAAGGACCTATGCGTTCCTACCGTAATAGCAGAAATCAGACGATATGCACTCCGCCATATAGATAGATTACATAGGCATCCAAATACAGAAGCAATGGCGATATTAGATAACGTACACAACACAAGAAGGCTGAAACGAAATAATCTGAACGATATTATTTAGTTATCATTTTATTTATATTCTTTTGAGGTTTCTGTCACCGGATGGATAGCCTCTTCACGTTATATATATTTCTCCTTTTATCATAATTACTGGATAGTCCATGAGGACTAGTTGTAATTTGTTATAATAAATATAAAAAAAAAAAAAAAAAAAAAAAAAAAAATATACTTATTTGTTTTATATTATATAAAATTGGGACATTTTGTCGTTATAAAATCTAATGGGGCGGGCTTAAGAATTACGTTGTAAATTTTGATCATTTTATACAAAGTATAAAATAGAAAGAGACAGAAATGTAAGCAAGAGGGATCAAGGGATGGCCGAGTTTACTTTATATATATATATATATGTAAGTTAGTGGCATTAATAATTCATTGGAGAAACTGATAATACAAAGGAATTAATAGCAGGAGTAATCGATGGAAAAGGAAGGACAAGATGTATTATGTAAGGCGTACCCTAAGCTGTAATAAATCTGAATAGAGAACAAAACGTTCCACAGAAAACAGAAAAAGAAGTGCATTCGAAGGAAACACAATTACGAACATTAATCTGGAAAATAGGAGAACAGGAGTCTAAAAAGGAAAACAAAAACGAGAGAAAGATAATGAAATACAGCTAAAATGGTGGATAATAAGGAGACAATAGGGAACTCTAAGAAGCAAGCATTAGGGGAATGCGAATGGAAAGGTAACGATTATTATTCGTAAAGAAGGAAGTGTGAACAGCCGAATCAAAATCTAGAGTGAAATTTTTCACATAGAGGTAGAAGATTAGAAACTGGAATTTGCTCAAAGTAGAATCGAGAATGGGCAGCAACTTTAGCGCCAAAATTCATATTCTTCCAAAATGACCTTTAATAATATTAAAGCATTTCAAGCGGAATTATCGAAGACGTATCGGAAACAAAGAAGAAAACAAAAAGGAATTGGAAATTGTTGAAAAGATTAGTTGTTGGGAGCAAATTGGTGCCTTTTTTTCATCTTTCGGATCTGCTCCCGAGAATATACGATTATCAGCTCTGACGATATGTCGCCGTATATTTTTCAAACGTATTGGAAAATTACCATCCGCCAATGAAACTGGATGGGACATTTTTAATGCTTAAATATGCGCAGCTTGCCGACTTGGCGGCGTAATAAATTTTGTACGGAACCGAGAACTAACCAGATTTTGTACGTTGTTTCTGTTAAATGGTCGACTGGATTTAGGTTACATTCGGGCGATTTACTTTGGGCAAATTTGAATCGTTCGCCGGGAATGTCGGATGTCAGGACGGCGAATTGCAAATATCCGAGTCGGAGAGACCGTTCGTCGGCGGAAGTTGGTGTGGTACGTCGGTTAAACCAACGCACTACTTTAGCGAGACTTCGACTGTCAAGTTGACTATAAAGCTGCACAAACTTCCAGCCGACAGCTCCGATTATAATTACGACATAAAATTGATTTATCGCATGCTCCCGAAAGAAGACTCAGTTATCAGATATGGAGGTCATAGCGAAGGTACGTGCATCTCTCTTTATTCTAACTCGGCCTCGGTTAATATGTTAAATTTACCGCTGCTTCTTAGCGTTTTTAGTATTTTTTTTTTTTGTAATTAATTTTAATTTTTTATTTACCGATTAATTTTAGTAGCTCACTTGAGCGATGTATTTTTTAATTAGAATTGTAATTAGTGATCAATTTTAGTAAATCTGGTTTTCTTTTTTCTCTGGATAAAAACTTTTATCCGATAATTTTTTTTTTTTTTTTTTTATTTTTTTTTTTAATTTTAATTTAACGTGCCGTATACAGCGACTAGGCTAGAGGCACGGTAAAGATGTATTATAGTAACTGTAGCAGATGTGATTCTTTAAGAAATCCGGAAAGCCTGGAAATTATCCTTTCATCGTCACCAAGAAGTTCTGTAAGTGATGAAGGCAGAGCGAATTTTTCTCGTGCCGTTTTGAATTTCGTACAATCGATAAGCAGGTGTTGAACGGTCAGCGGAACAGTGCAGGAATCACATTGAGGAGGAACATCCTTATTTAGAAGGAATGAATGTGTGATAGCAGTATGGCCAATGCGAACCCGACAAAGGGCCGTTTCCTCTCTTCGGCTGCATCTAGTTGAGGTTAACCATGGCACTGAACGATGTTTAATTCTTTTTAATTTATTTGTTGATGGAACTTCCAGCCACGTGCCATGGAATTTTTTATCTAGACAACGAGTAACATGTTTCTTAAAATCCGCCGTCGGTATTGGAATGTCTGGAACAGGGTTGAAATAGGTTGCTTCTTTGGCAGCTTGGTCCACTAATTCGTTGCCTGGAATTCCTCTATGACTTAGAGTCTATACGAAGACTAGTTGGAAGCGAGTTTTTTGCAGGGCCGAGATAATTTCTTTTGCTATGGGATGTTGTTGACGATCATGGTACTTAAGTAAGCTTTGTAGTGCTCCTAAGGAATCTGTAGAAATTAAATTTTTGTCTGAAGAAATATTAAGCACAGCCATGAGAATAGCATACAGCTCAGCCGACTTATCCAATAATTAAGTGTTGAATAAAATAAAAATGAGAATATAACTCTACTTCAGTTCGCTTAATATTAAAAGTGACCCGTAGTCAACGACTGATGTATTTACCCAGTTTAGGTACAGGAATGCTAATCGACTCTCTTCAGCTAGTGAAAAGATATTGAAATAATAGTGAAATAAGGGAGTAGTGATAATGATAGTAATGAACAACAGCTTTATTAGGGTATTTTATCTAAAGCAACTAATGGATTATGTTTTAGATCGGCAATAGGTCTTTTTTACGACGGAGTTTTTGAGTTAATGTCAAAAGAAGATTAGTGCTTTCAGATATATTTAATCTTATTTTTGAAACATTTAGAACGAAGGTTATTAGAACTGAAAATTATAGAAACGACCGGCAGATTTTCTCGGTAGGTATGAGACAGCGACAAAGGTAAACGGAGAAGAAATAGAACGATATGTCATTAAAACGTAGCGGATACCGTTTCAATTTCATTAAATTAGAAGCGGAAGTTCAATATTATTTCGGCATTACCATAACAACAGCGAAGGGTTTAAGATAATTTCTGTAAACACAAAAACCTAGCTAATACAGACTGCGAATTAAGTTTCCGAAAGATGTGTCTTTGTCGTACGTAGTACCCTAAATTACAAAGTTTTGGAATTTTAGCTTTTACGGAATTAGTATTCTGCGCGATTAGGGTTAATATTAAGCTTTATATAATATTGTTTAGTCGAAAAATTTAAAAATGGGCAATAATAAAATTATCTCGGAAAATGTATCGTTAGTTTTAATTGACTTACAAGGGGGATTTCACCTATAATAATGAAGTGAAGAATTCCTCTTATAAATTGAACATAAAAAAAAAAATTAATTTTTTTACTGTTCTATGTGCTGGCTGTTATTCAATAATACTGATAAAGTTCAAGAAAAGTTTAAATTAATAGTACAAATTTATCAATCCTCGAAAAAAAAAAAATGTGTATATATATATATATATATATAAAATTCGGCATAGTTTATCTCATTCCGAATATTGATGATTAAATGATTAACTTATTCAGTAGGAGATAGGCCGATATACGAAAACGTTGTAAAATATGGAAAAAATCATTTTACATTGCTAACAAAAAAAAAAGAAAAAAAAAAGAAAAAAAAAAGAATGACATAGTCAAACAAATCCAAAGTTAACTTTTCACTGTTAATCATTTTAAGCGGTTTTATTATTGAACTATTTAAAAATTTCAATTTATTTTAATATTAATTCCTCGCTACCGCGATTATCGCATTTATTCGCATTTTGTATACGAATTTCGTAGAACCGTCGTGAACGCGCAAAAATAAATATTTAATCCGGCCTTCCCCTTACTTCGGTTTTTAGAATAAATTTTTCCGTATCCAATCCATTTTCATTACGAAGTTCTAATTTTTCTTCGTCGGTATATTCAATTTATTTGCCATCCGGTTTAAAACTAATGTAGCTTCAACGGCACTTTTTTCTATTTTTTTTTCCCCTCTGAAGTTCCCTTTTCATTTTATCGGTATTTTTTTTTATTTCTTTTTTCTTTTTTTTTCTTTTGAAACAATTTTTTTTCAAATTTAGGACAAAACTGTTACGCGGCTTTTCTCTTTTTAGGAATAAAATTTAATTTTTTACATCGCTCGGGTGCGCTCGATGATAAAACTTAATTTGGGAATATTTATCATCGTTACGATTTCGCTATCTTGCGCGTTACTGGCGGGAACCATGTTAAAACAAAAAAAAATATGTAACGCACGGGACAGACAACTTCCAATTCAATGAGATAATTTCGGTAAATTTAAATTCATACTTCATTCTAACCGTTTCGGCAGAATTTAAAAAAAAAAAAAAACGAATTTTAGTTTAATTTTTTCGATGGACGACGGATCTTTTCGTGATTAGGTTACATAATTAAAGGTTCTTTTTAACGATTTTAAAAGGCTGCAACGTGTGCACTGTGTAGACCCGTCGAAATAATTTTGTTCCCTTCCGCAAAAATTCTATCATTTCCATGTACGTGTACGACCAACAAGAATAAACGATACAAAATGCCCTTTAGTTTTTACGGGGGAAAAAAAGTAATTATTTCAATCTATAAAAAAATATTTCCTAGTTTACATAGCCGTAATTATCTAAAATAATAATTTCGCTTCCAGGAGAACACACCTCATTCATGTAGTAATCGACTTTCTATATATTCGTCCATCCAGCTCAAAAACATCCGATCTGTCTCACCGGGGTTAATCGGACCGAGATGAATTTTCCACCGCTAGCAATCGCAAATTATTTAACCTCCGTTGTAAATGCAAAAATATATTTTTCTACACTCGAGTGTTAAATTTTTCAGGAAAATAAGTGTACCAGTCAAAACGAAAAATACATTCATATCAGAAACCGGAACATTGACACGCGCAAATCAACTAAATAATTGAACGCAACGCGGTGACAATGTCTTAGCCTATTTATTATTAGAACCGGAAATGATGAGCAGGTCTGTCTCATTCCTAGCTGCTTCGTCTTTACCGGAATTTCCCTATATAATTCCATTATCGCGTACTCGTATAATTTTAATGTGAAAACTTTTAATTCGATTTAGATTAAAGGTAAAAAATGAAACTATCGAAAAATGTTCTACTAAAAATTTCATCAATGTCACATGTTCGATCCTTTTATGTTAATTTAGAAACAATACCGAAAAACGCACTTTAAAGCTAATTTAAAATGTTCTCCATTAAAAAAGAAATTTTATCGAAAATTGCTTTTTCCCCCTTCTGTTAGATAATAAGTTTTCGTTCTTTCACTCATTTAATTCTTATTTTTTTTTCTGAAAAATTTTAATTCCAACGAAGATAAAACAGCAACTTCGTTTCCTTATTTACCGATATGCCTCTGCTATCATCTTCTCGATCTCAGCAAGTATCGATTTAGTTGAAAGCAATCAGTAGCAGAAGACAGACACACCCGTTCCTTTTTCAGAATGGCCTGCAAGCGGTGATTAGATGGGAAAAAGTTGATCAGTTTAAATTAAACGTAGACAATCTCACACAAATGAATCAGTCAGGCTGGTTTTCGGGTACATACGTGATATGGTGTGCGTACAGGGTCAAATAGTTTCGATTTTACGAAGTCGCAAATTTTCTTGTTCGTTGTGCGTCTTAATTAGTTAGCGAAAAACGTGCAACTATTCAGCGGCCAACTGAGAACAAGGTATAAACGTAGTAAAATAACTTTTCCCAGTTGGCTTTTAAGCTATTTTCGTGCATAATTTATGGTAACCGGCGGATAATTTTTGTCCTCGTTCTTCTGGCACGGCTTGTTTCCGTTCGAACGAGCCAGTTCGTACAGGCAGATACTTTAGTTCGCAATTTACATAGCGCTAACAAGATAGAACGACATTTTATTTCGACTGTTTTTAAAATAATGCCCCTCGCGCTTAATTATTATACCTTTGCAATTAAGCTTTTGCATTCGACATGACTCGCTGTATTATTAATTATAAATATTTTCTTATCGCAATTAATTATAATTTTTCAAATAAAAATATTTCTGTATTGCTGGTACTTCAGTAACGAGTCACATGAATAATCAGCAGAAACATAAACATAGTCGCAAGTCTACAAGCGTTACGTAAATCAATATTGCGCGCTGTGATTTAGCCGAAATTACAAAGATCGATGAAAAACAACAATTTGTAAAATTTATCGATGTAAAATTTATTATAATGCCAGGATGTACCGAGTTTTCTGGCCACTTTTTAATGTCTAAACTAACGCAACATTCACTTAAAATGGGGTCATAAATTAAGAAAATGAAATCCGAATCAAACAACTAAAAAAAATTAGATTATACCACTAGAGACTATACACATTTGAATGCTGGAACCATTGAACACATGTGCATGTGGTATTTTACGAAACAAAAAAAAACACTGCATGCTCTCAAACGAATAATATGCCGGATACTGTTTGACTTTATTATTATTATTATTATTATTATTATTATCATCAGATGTGTTTGCATTAGCTTTTTATTTGTAGTTAAACTGCAAGGTGCATTTAAATCTTTTGATATTTGTTTCCGAAACGTGTCGGCGTATTTTATTATTTGATAATAATTAAAAAAAGATTTTCCATATACATAATTGTCTTTTAGTGAATTCTATGAATTAATTTAATTATTAATTAATACACATGCTTATATTAACTTTCAATTGCCGTTTTCGGTTTATTTGTAACTATGGCTGTTTTTGCGAAATATAAAAATTTAAACATTATAAATTCGTACATAAAATCCCCGCGTTTAAAAAACTATACATGAGTACTGTTATTGTAGCGAATATATAACAGATGTCGCTGTTGGTTGACTGGTAAGTTATATGCGCTACTATTAATATATTATGGTCCTAGTTTGCAGCAAATACTCTGGAAATTTGCTGTTCAATGGTGATTTCTCGTTACATATAAAAATTACCATCGCACACTTCATTTTGATGCTTGCAATGCCATTTAGTTTGAGACGTGGCGCAAAAAATCAAAACTAAAGTGGAGTGGAATTGTTTAAACAGGCGACATGAGGACGAAAGTGAGAAACAAACAACGCAATGGCTAATAAGAACCAAAACCAAACTGATCTAATATTAAAATCCATACCGAACGAAATAGCAGGATTACTCGGAAAGATCCAAAATTGTCGGTTGTTTTAACGTTAATGTCTTCTTTGCAAGCGGAAAATAAATTACTACTTGACTAAAAAGCTACACATTAACGGCTCGAGTAAATAATATCGAGCAACAGACAAGGAAAAATAACGATATAACTAGCAACGTACCAGTCTCCTCGCAGGAAGATCTTTACAAAATAATTGTAAAATTGGGTGATGTACGCCATCAATTAGCTCTCTGATATTGATGCGTACACTATTTTGCAGAAATCGTCGAGATAGCAGCATCATAATATTGGCGTTCACTTCTGTAGAAGATCATAAATAATTGAATATACTCATACTGATTGTCCTAAGCGTTCATATATTTCACCAATGCGATGTTGACGTGTATCGTAGGCGGTTGCCAACGCCAACTTCCGTCCAGATCTTCACATCGCTTTTGAAATGACTTATATTAGCGAGCATAATTATGAGAATATCGGTATCGGACCACCTGATGGATACATTAGCATCATGTCAAAAAAGTGCTCTATAATAAGTTCAATGAGCATGATTTAGCGCTGAACCTTGGCAAATGCAAATGGACACGAACCGAACTCACTTTTGTGGGTTATTCGCAAAGGAAAATGTACCAGATTCGAAACGAGTACAGACGATTCGAGATTACTGACATCTAAAAACGATAGCTGGGTTGCGACCTTTTTTAGGAATGCTCCATTTTTACTGGAAATATAATTTTTGCACATAATAAAATACAAATCGCTACATTGGGTTTAGCAAGTCTTGTTACAGTTTCAGTATTTTTCCTATTTCGTTTTAACATATAGTACGCTAATAATTTATCACGATAACGTTTAATTCATGATTATGTTACATATTTTGTTCTACTTAAAAGCACCATCTCTCTCTATAGAGTTTTACTTACTGTTCTTGCGCTGTTATTTTCATTATTGCTACTAGTTCCCCATATTGCTGTTATATTAAACAAGCATTACAACGTAACTATAAATTTGTAGTTCATATTTTTACTGAACCATTAATATCTTTATTAAACATCAAAATATTAATTAATACATATATCACTGTTAATTATGTTACATATACGGTTTTATGTAAGTCTAGTACATGGCAAAATTTTATTTCATCAAATTTATCATTATACTGATCAGTTAACTTTAGATTAATTCTTATAATTGCACCTTCATAAAAATCATCGGCAACATATGGTATGTTACTCACTATTGTTCATTTCATAAAGCTCATATTAATAATTACTTATTATGTATATTTCACATTCGCAGTTTGATTCATTTAAACGTCTCATCTGTAACATTAATTATAATTAATAGCAATATAATTTCAGTAAACCAGTTACAAAAACAGTTATAGTCATTAAATTCTCTATTCGTAATTTTTGATCAATATACCAGGGAACTCAGGAGAATGATCAAGAGAGTGGTGCAGATCAGTGTATATAGCACTCCATTTAAAAAGGGAAAAAGAACAAAATGTGAAAACTACAGAACTATCTCACTTCTGTCACATGCGAGTAAGATAATGCTCCACATAATTCATAAGCGTTTGAAAGGGATAGTGAAAACGCAGATTCCGGAAGAACAAACAGGATTTGTAAAAGGATGTGGAACACGTGAACAAATCTTGAACTTAAGACAAATAATAGAAAAATTTCCGGAGTATAATATGCCGTTAGTTCTATGTTTTATAGATTACCACAAAGCTTTTGATAATGTAATATGGAGCCCGTTTAATGGCTAGCGTTGCATTATTATGGCTATTCCGGAACATATCGTTTCATTAATTAAGAACCTATCCGAACATAATATTAATGTCGTTCGAATAGATCAAAGAATACAGTCCGATAAATTTTACATAAAGAAGGGTGTAAGACAGGGATGCATCCTGTCGCCCGTTTTGTTTAACCTCTATGGAGAATATATTATGAGCGCAGTACTAGGTGGATGGAACGGAGCAGTGTCCTTGGGATGATACAGCACTTATTGCGACCAATTTTGAAAATGCTACTAGAAAAGGTTGAAACTGTCAGTCACAAATATGGGCTCGAAATAAATAAGGCTAAAACAAAAATCATGATTACAGACAGAGGAATGTTAAATTTCGATGATAATGTTTTTGCAGGATACGAAGTTGCGGATAATTTTATATATGATATTTAGGATCATTAATTAGTAATAAAGGAGGTTCAGAAGAGGAAATTCAAATGGGCCGCTGCGCTATGATGAAACTGATTAAGATACGGAAGGACGGATCTATTAATATAAATGTGAAAATAAAACTCGTAAGGACACTTGTATTTTCGGTAGTATTATATGGAGCTGAATCGTGGACTTTAAACAAAGCCAGCATGGTCCTCCGGCTTAACAGTTTTGAAATGTGGTGTTGGAGAGGATTACTCCGCATGCCGTGGACCACGATACGAATAAATTCGTAGTACACAAGTTGAATCTCACACAACGGTTGGCTGATATGGCAGCTCTTCACACAATGAAATATTTCGCCCATGTTATTCGCAGTGAGCGGAAATACACTGGTGATGCAAGCGAAAGTCCAAGGGAGAAGACCAAAAGGCCGCCCTCCACAGCGCTGGACAGGTATGATAAGAAAGCAAACTGGATTACCTTTGCACTAATGTATACAACGAGGAGCAAAAAATCGAGGGATATAGCGTGCAACAATCGGATTGTTACATGATCACGATACCTCACAGGGGTGAACGACGTAAAAGAAGAAGACCAGTCATTGCAAGATATTCTATACGTAAATTTAAACATGTTATTACTTTGAAATCTACATCCGAATAGTTAAATAATGTTTATTACGGATTCATCAGGTAAAATCAACCTATAAATAAAGTTTTCGGATTATTTTGCTGGTTGCTTCATTTCAATGTTTAATTTTAATAGCGGAGTTTGACTGCAGTCAACGTTTACGTTGCATATGACATTAAATAAGTTCAGTTTTAAATAAATTAGTTAATCTTTATTATAAGCACTGTTAACCTAAAGTTGTTTAAATATGAGCAGAGTAGCCCCGGCATATTTTAATAACTTGTTACTTTTTCGGAACGAATTTACGTTTCATTACGACATGGTAATCTTAACTGAAACTGGCTTACTAAGAAAATTCCATTATTATTATTTCAGCTCATCATCTATACAGACGTTGCCCTGGAGGGAGCCTAAGCGATGACTATTCTCTGTACTTTTAATGCACGATAACGGAATTCAAAAAAAATTCCATTGAAACGAAACGCCGCTATTTAAGGTGCGAAAGCTGACTACTTGAAGTTCCTTGTTATCCGAGAAACTTCTCTCGTTTTCTATGCGATCGCTTTTATAGTCTTTGAAAACTACAAAAGCGATTCGATTTCCTTCCTTTTAATATACATCTAAAATTAAGGGCTTCTGAAATCTGTGTTAATGAGTTTTAATGCGGCACGTTTTTCAGGTGTTTCTGTTTAAAAGTTCAATTTTCCCAACCGGAAAACATTGATATAAACGAAAAATTTAAAAACGCTGCGAGTTAAATTGAAAACTCGGCTGGTACTGCAATGTGTAGACAAACTTCATCGAAAGTTGAAGAAATGCATTTTTTAAATTGCAAAAACTTTTGCGCTAATAAAAGTGTTAAATTAGTCAAATTTCAGATTTTTCCAATTAATTAACATTAAGCGAAGATCGACTGATAGATCACATTTAAAATAATTAACATATACAGCGACATCTACCGGACATATCTGAAATGCAGTGGATACGCTGCTATTAACATGCAATAAATAGAAAAATTATAGGATCGGAGCGGGTTTCAGTGAACCCCTAAATGGGTTAAAAGTTGTCCCAATTCCTAATTGTTCCCTTAGCAATGGAAATACACCGTGTCACGTTTTAGGAAGCTGAACACTGCCAATTTCTAATACATTACAGAAAACAGTTAATTTTGAAAATTTTTATAGTAAGTACTAAATGGGCTGAAGTTTTCCGATTTTCAAGTGTTCCTATGAAAGTCAAAATACGCAGCTGAAAAACTTAAATTTTTGTATTTCCTTAATCATAAGTAATACAGAAAAATTATGAAATCTCAGAATTTATAAATGTTTCTTAACGGGCTCAAATATCGAAATTTTTAAAATATACAATGCAAAATAAACAAGTAAACATTTCGTTTTAATATAAATAAAGAAATTATAAGTTTGGAAACTTTTTTTAAAGGCTACGTGCTAACTGGTTTTCAAAACAATATCATTTTAAAAATTTTGAAAATACGTTTATATTTCGAAAAGAATTCAAGTCTAAGTCAAAATAAGCCTCTGACAGTAGGTGTGTTACTGTGCAGGGATGAATTCAGTGGGGATTTTGGCGGGCAATGCCCCACCAGAACTCTAAAATTGTCTCCCTCCAGAACTTAATACAAGCTGTTTAAGAATGCAGAAATTCAATAGGAAATAACACTTTTTTTTTATTCGCTTTGTTTACAGTTATGTCAAAAGTTGCTGCCAAAACATTTTGAAATGGTTCAGTTAGTCGTATATTTTTTAATATTAAAATTACGAGATTTATTTCTGACAGAAAAGTGAAACTTCATAAAATAACAACAAAAAAAATGATCTTTTAAAATTCGACTTTAACATTTGCTTGTATTTTATGAAAACTGATATGCTTTTATTGTATTTTTGTTTTTTTTTTGTTTTTTTTTTTGGGCTCTTCAACCAGTCACCCAGAAACAAGAAGAGTCATTTATTGTAACAGTGCGAAAAATGTAAAATATTGACGAGCTGAAAAAAATATTCGCTGCAGTTCGTATTTTTTGTCAGCCTTAAAAGGGGAACTATCACGGTTCACGTCGATCTATTTATCATTAATATCGATAAATTGTTTAAACTTTCGGTTTTCATTTATTCTTTTTTTTTTTTTTTTTTTTAAAGCAACGTGATCTATAGACAACTTCACTTTGGTCTCTGTTTTGCTTTTTTCTTGTTTTTTACGTCCGAGAAAGGTTCATTTTTTTCCCCCCTTTTCCCGAAACTTCGGGTAGGGCACATTTATTTACTAAAAATATTAATTTATTATGATAATGGTAATAACCCATCCAATTAAGTATTTAGTATTATATTAATTACCATTTTCCAGTTTTTTTTTTACAATATCTACTATATTTTTACTACTTACTTAATATAAATGTACATTATTTTTGCGGAATTTTATTTCTTCAGTTGCAAATTTGTTAAATTCATTAAAATAATTTTGTACAAGTTGTTTTATATCATAATTACAGAGTGTCTATTACTATTATTATTATAATTGCAGCCTTGCAGTATATGAAAAAAATCAAATTTAAAATTACATATTACACAGTTGTCTGAATCAGATATCTTAAATTTATATAAACATACCTTAAATAGACCGTGCCCTGTTATAATAAATTGGACATAAAAAAAATTAGGCGTATATTGATTATTTTTAAATCTATCTATTATACTTGGGAAGAAAAATTGATACGTTGTTCCATTATAATTATTCCATATTTCTTGAAATTTATTGATATAAAATTTATCCATAAATTTTTTCATTTTTTTAAAACTTTTAAGTAGTTTATCCTCCTATTCAAAAAATGATGTCTTATATATTACGTTATTAAACGGATGATCTATATTAATATTATTTTTAATTGCGACCACCAAGCTTATATGTTTTTGTAGTTCGTATTCGATAGGTAACATGCCTGCGATAACTATTGCAGCCATATAGCTGGTAGTTCTGTACGCTTCAATCAGTTTAATGGCAACCTCTTATTGAAAACTCCTTAATTATTAGTTAGAAATCTTTTAGTCCCTAGCATATCGAAATAAATAATACTGCCGTAAATAACATTTGGTACTATTATACATTTATACAATATCATTTCCTTTTTATAATTTATTCGATTACTACTGTTGAAAAGTTTGTTGAAAATCGGCATGAATTTGTTAATTTTATTTCTTACATAATTAAAATGATTAAAAAATTTTAAATTATTGTCTATAATAACACCTAAGTATTTAATTTGCGTTGCATATTTGATATTTAATCCGAATTTCATTATAGACAACTTCACTTCGGTCTCTGTTGCTTTTTTTTTTTGTTTTTTATGTCCGAGAAAGATAGAACAGCTAAAACAACCCCGGCGTATTCGTTTATTATAAAAAGATAATGAACCCGTTAGAATGTTTTTACAATATGTTCTCTTTAATACTACAATTAGAATTAATAATTTTAAAACCAACTGAGTTGACGACACTGTTGTTTATAATCGGTTATTTTACTTGAAATTTATTGTTCACGCTTGCTTTTTCACATTTCAAATTACACAGTATATCATTTTTTACATATTTGGTTTTACTCAGGAATATTCTTAAAAAATTTTCTCAGTAAAAATATAAAAAAATCTCTACCCCCCCCCCCCCCAAGAACATAAATTGCCCCCTCAGAAACAGATTCCTGAATTCATTACTAGTTGTTACTGTGTACGTTGTTGTGGGTGGGATTAGGAGGGAAAATCACAACTGATTTTATTAGTTTCAAGGTGAAATGAAAATTGGCAATAATAAAATAATTATGCGAAAAGCCCGAAAATTTGAATCACGTCGAGAAATAATTGTATTAATTTAAGAGAAGCTAAAGTATATAATTAATATTTAGTGGTAATAAACGGAGAAATTATTAAATCGGGGCATATTTAAATAAAAAATCAGAAATTCACTGTGAAATTACGAAATTGTTGTCAGCTTTTTAACGGGTTTAAATAAATTTTAACGTTTATTAGTTGAATTTTACACTAAAGTGGTAATAAAAAATGAACTACAGGCTAAAATAAAGTACAAGAGGGTCAGTTCAAAAAATTGCATTTATTTGTTTTAAGATGTAATCGCATCAGTTATCAAAACACGGTGTTTATAATACAGCTAACTGTATTGCTGAAATTCTAACATGCTTAAACGTAGCGCTTAAAAATGTTTTGAAAATTATAAAATGGACTTAATTTTGGAAATGCTAAACTTCAATTAATCAGAAAATGAAATTAAAAACCGAGTATTGTATAATAAACTTCGAAACCGTAATTAATCTTTTCATTTTAAATGGTAGACTGCGATTAATTATTTTTACCTATTCCTGTCGTATACTAATTTGTTTCGTCGATTTTAAAAATGTCGTAATCACCACTAAGCGTTCTGGCCACTTAGATTTTAACTAAACCGGGTTTGCATTTGCTCGCTTCTCTTTGCAGTAGCGCTAAAAGAGTGAAAAATCCGATTCAGACGAACAGAATAATTTACTTCTTGCAGTAATGCAGCATTGCGATCAATTTTGTAACATACAGTTATTGAATAGTGTGTATCCGGAGGTGACATCTTCGTCATTTTATATAGCGAAAGCTACTAACACACATGTCGAACAAATAATTAACAAACTACCGATACACAAGGTTCCAGGGTGGGATAGTATAAGAGTTGCAGATATTAATAAAAAAGGTAGCAGTCCTCACTCCAATAACAAAACTAATAAATCTCTCTATTAAAGAAAGTATAGTCCCTGAAGGACTTAAACCCGGTATTATAAGGCGTATATGTAAAAGCGGTGAAGAGAGGGCTTCGACAATTATCGACCAATTACGATTATTTCAGTGTTGGCAAAAATTAAGGAACAATTTCTTGCTTCTCACTTAAGAAATTATCTGGAGGGAAATAATCTACTACGCAATAACCAATTCGGCTTTACAGAAGAGAAATCAACAGTCTCCTTGTTAAGAGTATTAACAAACAGAATCAATAAAGCAACTGATAATTAGAAAACAGTTTCTTGTCATTTTTACAGACATTAGTAAAGCATTTGATGCGGTGAATTATCAAATACTGATGCGCGATATGAAAGGTATATTGTAGGCAAACAAAATAAATGGTTTGAAAGTTACGTACATAATAGAGCGAGAGTAGTGAAAATCGACGGAGAACTAAGTAGAGAGGAAATTGCATTAAGAGGTGGTAGGGCAAGGAACTATATTAGCTCCGCTGTTATTTCTAATTTACACCCGTTCACAAACATATTAAAAATTCGACTGTATATGCCTATGCGGATGATATAGCACTCGTAATTGAACACCATGACATTCATGTGGCCGAAAAACTGTTGCAAGAAGATGTTGATACTATGTGTAGGTGGCTACATGATAAACATCTAACGATTAATATAGAAAATTCAAAGGTTTTGTATAGCCGGACGTCAAGCAGATATAGAACACACAAACCATCTATTATAATGCATAATAATGGCTGATTACAGAATTGTTTGACTCCTACTTTGAATTGTGGATAACGACGGATGAGTTTAAATGCCTTGACTTAACTTTTGATAGGACATTATCTTGGGACAAGCATATTACAAATTTATCTAACGAAGTTAGGCAAACGATTTCAGTATTATATAGATTAGCTTAATCAATACCATATAATGGTCTTCGTGTATACTTTAACGCTACAGTACCGTCACGATCTTATATGGAATATCAATTTGGGGGGAAGCAAAGAGTACGATAATCAAAAGGATTAGTAATTAACAAAAGAGATGCTTAAAGATAATAATCCCCCAAGAAGATCAGGTTAGTAGTAACATTAGCTGGAGGAGAGAGAAAAAAGAAATGTCCCTAGAGATGTTATATTATTATCACCGACTGCTTGAGTATAAGACTAATAATACTCCATTATCTTCGACGAAAAGAGGTAATAAAACTAGGAATCATAGGGAAGTGTCCTATACCGGAAACCGAAAGGTATAAATAGTAAGATAGACAAAACTGATGAGGCAGTATTAATTAAATTGCTGGTACGAATTACAGAAGGTTTAATGAACACAGAGATAGGTGTCGCTAGTTGAATGATATTTGCGGTATGCATACCGCAGCGCGCCCGCTTGAGGGTTAAATTAAAATCACTGCTCACGAAATGAAGTGGTTGAAATCGTACAAGATACCTTAAGGCGGGTTTTCGAAGGTTGGAAAGAAAAAGCGCCGTTTTAAACTAATAATTTACAGATTAATATCAGATTACAAAATATCCTTGCAGGTGCTATCATTTTACAATCTGAAAACTTCATTTTGGATTTCTTCTACAATTTCAACAATATCGAAACAGAAGGGATTACGAACCAGTTTTTAAACATGTTCCTCCTTATTTTCTCCTTTTTCGGGAAAATAGTATTTAAATTCTTTTGCCAACATTTGAAAGTGATGCATAATGTTCTCTTTTATTCCTATATACTAATTTCATAATAATTTTTATGTCTAATAAATGTTTTCAAATTTTCAAATATATCGAATAATCGTCGCTAGCAGTTTTATTTACCTAAAGTTCAATTTTACAAATAGAGATACAAAGTTTTTCTTCGAAAATGAAAATGTTCGCTGCACCTTTTAAATGTTTATTCTCTGAGCCCTGAAGTTGACTTATTTAAGTGTATAAAAATATCCATAAAAAAAGCGCCCATAAAACCCCGCTCTAGTATTGCATATGTGTTTAGAATCATATATTTCTGTGGCAGTTTTTCCATGATGAACTTTTTGCAACATAGAAAGAAAAAGAAGGCGAAATTAACATTCGCTTAGTTTAATCATTAAATAAATAAGTGTACCTATGCATGGATAATAAATATTGGTATTTGTCGTTTATTGACTGCAAATTTCCAGAATTTAAATTGCAATCGGATTAATTTTGTTTACAAAGACAAATGATTTCGTGAAACATTTCTTAGGTCTTCACGAATCACTCCGCGGACTAGTTAAGAAACATTGCTCTGGAATAACCTACCCTACAAATGATTGTAACAGACTTTTGGAATAAACTAGCCCGGAGGATCGGTGAAAAAGTACACTGAAACCAAGGAAAATTTGAGAATGAAGTCATGACAATTAGGACAGTTCCATACCAAATGTAGCCAAAATCTTATTTACTACCTCTTCCATCCATATTAATGAAATAAACTGGAAATATGTATTCCGATCACTGGCCTGTTTGGTTGTAATGTGAACTCAATCAGTGAGTTCTATTTTACAGTGACACCGATTCCCCTAGTCAAACTTAATTACTTTATTGCATCGTGTCATCCGAACACATTTAGCTTTTTCATATCGTAGAAAGAGAATGATTTTTATGATTAATATGATTATATTAGAGAATTATGAGTACAGTAAGACTATCCGAGCATATAACGAAATAAAGTATTGAATATAATTCCGAAAATGGGAAACAAATAGAGTAATAATACACTTATACGTAAAAGCGTTTTCCGCTCTTGCCCACCACTGGCTAAAAGTGAAAACGTACCGAGTGAAAGAATTAAGTTGATTATATGTAGTAGAAACTGATTTTTGGAAATGTGGGAATTCCTAAAATGTGATAATAAATGGAATTTGAAGAAACGACAATTTTAAGAAAACGAAGTTCGATACGGAATTCTTAATACATTTTAAAGTGAGAAATTTTTCTGACATTAATCTCATTTTTATTTTTTATTTATTATTATTAGAAAAATTATTCTTTACTTTTTTTTTTTTGTTTATTTAAGCACCATTTAAACACATTTTATCAAAAATAGGTTGTTTTGTTTCTTTTGAATTTAAAAATAAAAATTTAGGGCGCTTAAAGAAACAATAAAAAATAAAGACTGACTTTCCTACGTAATAAAACTAAAATACATGGAAAAAAATGAAAAAATATTAATAACAAATAAAAAGTGATAAAAAACGAATAAATAAAAAATAAAAATGCGATTAATGTTGAATAAATAAGTCATTTTAAAGCCTATCATAAACTCACTACCTGAAATTTGTTCGCGGATGCTGCGGCAAAAGAAGGCTTATTGTTCTTCCCGGTACTAAATTTTGAAATACCGCCCCAATGGATATTAAAGCTCGTATAGTACAAAAATTATCGGAAACATAGCAAAAACAATGGACCAATAACCCAAACACGAACAAGCTGCGCTCAATTCGAGATACTACTCAACCATGGGAAACTTCATTATCCACCAATCGAAGGAATCAAATCGTTGTTACAAGACTCCGTCTAGGTCACTCCAAAATCACTCATAGTCACCTCCTGTCCAGATTGCAATTCTTCTGTCGCAATCCAACATTTACTCGTCAACCGTCTATACGGTAAACTTAAAATTAAGATAAGGCTATTGGCATATCCTGATCAATAGATTACACATATGCTACAATACCTAATTATTCTCTTCTCATGGCTTACGCTACCGGTGGACGCTACCCTGTTATTGCCGGTAACGCACACACCAGAACACTTACATAAGCCCCAACCCCACATTTGCCGAAATTTCGACCGAAAAACGGAATTTACCCTTGTCCCGGACCATATTTCCCGCTGACAACGAACACCTCGATGATGCCTAGAGATCGAAAACTAATGATTTTAACTAGGAATAAATCTCTAGCTCGATATCATCATGAGATAGCACCGTAAATATCAAATCTCTATCAATATACATATATTAATTACAACGTAATTCTTAGGCTACCCCCCATTCGAAAAAATGTCCCAATTTTATGTAACGCTAAATGTCCCAAAAAAATGTCCCAGAAAAATGCCCAATTTTATGTAACGTTTGTTATATTTTGTAGGATTTTTGTTATTGTTATTTAAAAAATGTCACAATTTTATGTAATGAAATATGTAACGAAAAATGTAACGAAAAAATGTCTTAATTTTATATAACGGAAGGTAAATGTTAGAATAGGATTTTTGTGGTTATGTTATTTTTTGTGTGTGTTGATGCCAGTAAGAATTACGTTGTAAATTTTGATAATTTTATACAAAGTATAGAAGAGAAAGAGGCAGGAATGAAAGCAGGAGGGGTCAAGGGGCACAGCCCCTTGCGAGGCCAAAGTGGCCGAATGTATATATATATATATATATATATATATATATATATATATATGTGTGTATGTGTGTACAAATAACTATGTTGGTTTTGTTTTTGACGATAACACACGATCAATGTTTTTTCTTAAATTTAACTTAGATTTTAGCTGTGAAAAGATTTTGTTTTAAAAGGCTGATTATTAAACAATTTAATGCTCTGTCCGCAGTTCCGAGTATCGTCATTTTACGCACAAATCGCGGTCATTGCGTTGCACAGTAATTCGCTTCGAAATCGTTGTAAAATTTCGATGTTGCTACTGTTTGTAGTACCCGACAATTTTTGTGATGATATACTTAAATAATTTTTTATATACATATACGATTTTCTTCTATGTTTTTTGTGCCGCAAAATACATAATGAAATGAACTTAACTGAGTACTTCGGCCTTGATATTATGCTGGCTAGTTAACAGCTATCTCGTCTCGCAGTATAAGGATTGAGCATCGTTTACAATTATATTTAATTTTATTCATTCGGGCATTTCTTCTAACCGGATTGTTATCGGCGTATTTTGACTAATTACATCGATTCAAGATCTATTTAGAAAATAACGTTTTTGTTACTCGCTTTTTTAAGTATTGCTTAATCTAAAGCCTCGGCATAATTCTAGTAGTTTTAAAAATGATTTATGGTTGAGGAATTTGTTATAACTGGTTATGACGCTTTTGGAATTGAGGCAGATTGTTTATTATTAAAAATGTTCGATAAAGCTCTAGCGAAATGTTTTAATCTTCACGTGTCGATTTTTAAGGTGAATTAACCAACGAAGTGGCCGGTTACAGTAATGGATCGTGGTCGACCAAAAGAAAAATACCGCGATACTTTCTAGGCGACTTGATATCCGGCACCTATTGTTCCAGAATATTCAGCGATTGTGATAAAAAAAACTGTCGTCTGCAGTCACCGAATTTCCCAGGACTTTACCCGCGCAATTTAACCTGTTACTATGCGGTTCGACAGCACGCGATACCGGACGGTAAATACGCTCTGATCGGTATTCAGCAGAAAATCGGGCAACTGATTTCCGTTCAGTCCATCGAGTACGCCGAAGACAAACACGAAACTCACCTGAAGGTTACTGTTTTATTATGAAATATTTAGACTGAACTTTCGTTCGCGTTTAGCCGACTGCGCTAGGGGAAAATTTTTAAAAACGGACTTGCAGCTTCCACCGAGTTAAATTCTGTTTCCGATGTAGTTTATAATAGTGAAAGATGTTAATAATAAGCGGGATTTTAATAACAATTTTATGTAAATGCTGAATACTAATGAGAATAAACATCTTAAAACTGAATATATACCAATAATGTTTTGTTTTTTTTTTTTTTGTTTTCGAGAGCATATGTCCACTAGAAAAAAAAGAAAATACATATTCACTATAAAGATGACCGAGTTCATTTTTACTAATATTTCTTTTGAAATCTTTTCTTAATTACACGATAATTTCCTTCAGACATTCGGATAATACAATGCACGTTTATCTTTATGTTAGTATTTTTTTTCTCCTTGATTTTCTCCAAATTAAAAAAAAAAAAAGGCAATAATTCGCATCTTCCCCTGACATTCACGCAATATGTAATTTAAATTTATCTTTATTAAAATATCTTTTCTCCTTTCTGGTACTGTAGATAGGATATATGTTGTCGAAAAAGCGTTACTAGCAGATTTTCGATTTTAAGATGTTCATTCTCAAGATGTTTAGTTACAATTGTAATATCATTCGTTATTTTTATTAACTAATTAACGGAATTTTATACGGAATGAGGCGATGATTTAAAAGAAAAACAAAAAAAAAAACAAAAAAAAACGTAACTATATATATAGTTTTACCCGATCAAATTTGATTTCAGTTTTAGTTTAGGATTTTCTTTTTCTTCCTCTTTAGTTGATTATTGAATTTTTCATTTTTTACCAGTGTCACATTGTTTGAAAATAATCGACATATTAATAAATAGCGGCTGACTTAAAATTAAACCAAACAGAATAAAAAGTGCGGAATAACGGTTTTTTTCATCAGACCACTTCCGTCGAAAAAAGCTGTACATAAGGCGCTAGAATATAATAAGAGTGAAGTTTTAAGCACTCAAAAGCCATCAAAAACGATGGGTAGAAGATTCAAAATACTCACGGCAATCTAAAAAACAAAAAAAAGCCACATGATAAAATTACCTCATAAAAATACGCGAATTTATTCGTCCATCGCGATATTAATTTTTCGACACGGAGACTATCAAAATTTAAAATAGCATACGCCAAAATTCTACTACGGCAACTGGTGATTTCACATTTGCGACGTTGCAAATTTTCCGAGATTTTAAATCCGTATAAATGTGTCTGAAATTAGGCCGTCTTCTTCGAAGCACTGCACCCTAAAGAAGTTTCTTAACTTTTATTATGATAAATTATTGATGTCATTTTTTGTGAACTTCTTTTGTTGTTTAAGTTTCTTCTTTAACAGCTGTTTCTCATTTCGCGGGCATTAATCATCTTTATTTATCCTCTCTCGGAAAGCTTAACGTATTACCATCTCGCAGCGGTGATCCCTGTGTTTTGCTTATGTTTTACAAATCCTCTTTATCCGTTCCATCCTCGACTATTGTTGTTCTATTTATGTTAATTTCTCCGAGTGTCTTTTTTTTCAAAACCAGACCGCGTTCAAATGAAGAAGAAAAAAAAGCGAGCCTTTGTCTCTGTATCGGCACTCTCGGATTTCCTCCAATTCTCTTGCTATCTTTGTTAAACTGTACAACACCTTTTCCCTCTCCATTCGTACATCTCATTTGGGTTATCGCTTCTGATCAGGCGTCTGTGCCTGTTTCTTCTTCTACACTTGTTACTTCTTATACGTACTCCATCCTTTGTGAATCGCGATTTCCTTCTAGTAGGACTCTAATTTTATTCCTTATCTCTGTCTGTCTTTTTTACTTTCACTCTTGATGAACCTTACTTTTCTTTAAGTCAGCAGTTTTCGCCATTCTATTAAATACTTTTTTTCTTTTTCGGTTCACTTTAAACCCGCGCGTCGTCGGAATTTAATCTAAACTCTTTTTTTCCCTTTCTCTTTTTTTTTCTCTCCCCTTATTAACCTTTTTTCACATCTAATTTTGAACATTTCCATGTTTTCTCAGTAAGTCTGGTGATTCATTATTTCTTTTATATTTGTGCTGTCGTCGCTGCACTAATTAAAGACTCACTCTTTCCCGATCATTCCCGATGACATGGCCAGTGTTTCTCGAATTTCGCTGCTCCCTTTTTCTACATCTGTTTTATTTTGGTTATTCAGCCGATCTTTCAGTGATATTCTAAATATGCATTTTTTTTTTTTTTTTGTTACTTGTGCTGATGTTACTTACATTCCTCTTTGGATATGTACCCAGGTTTTTGCACCGGCACTACTACTATGGGGTTTATTGACTTCGTCCTTAACTTAATTGGTATCTTACAATTACGGAGCACGTATCTCAGCAAAATCTGCTCAACGTAATTTTCAGCGTCTGTTGGTTTTCTTTATACAGCATTATTTTTCGGCCGAGCTACATCTCACGTAGTTGACGATTTAAATTCAGTTCTTTTCAACATCGTGTATTACTTTTGTTTTTTCCATGTTCAGTTTTAGGCCAATTTTTGCCGATTCATCTTTCAGTTTATTGATGCTGTCGGTTTTTAGCGATCAAAATCACACGATCTGCATTTTTTGAGTTATTCGGTTGACTATTAAACTTCCTTTATTTTCTCAGTTAAACTGTTTCAATGCATCTCCCCCCATCGTTGGTGTAAAAAGTTTAAGTGACAAACTATCGCCTTGTGTCTTATTCCTAAATTAAGGTTAATACCCGCTCTTCAATATCGTCATTAACGGCTGCAACGAGCCAAACGCTGTTAGTTCCGCCTTTTTCGGACCTTCCCTGAATTGTCTAGATTCCTTTAAATTTACCTCTTTCCACTAATTTTTTACGTGAAATCTGTTGCTACTTTACGCGCTGCTGTTTTCCCCTTTCATTATAGTTCCCCATAAAGTCTTTATAATTCATATTCTGTAAATGTTTTGTAAGCTATTTAGCTTGCCGTTCTTCTGATTATGTCGTTCACTGTTCCTCTTCCGCTACTTTTTTCTCTTTCACTTCCGTGCATTCCTGGTGTCATCGGATTCGTTAGCTTTTTCGTAGAGGCCTTTTTGTCAACTGCTCATCTCAGAGATTCTGTACGTCGTTTTATTTTTCAGTCATGGCTCCATTCTTACTCAACTATTTCTGCCTCGTCGTTCATGATCTTCTGAATACCTCTGCTCTCTGAAACGTTTCGTAAATTCGACTATTATTTCCTTCCGCATCACTCTTTTGTTTATTACTAGCATCCATGCTGTCCTTTCCATTCCTTTATTTCTGCTGAACGATCATCCCTTTTTTTTTTCTCTTTTGCTTAAGTACTTCTGACACTTTTTTTACATCTACTATTTCTTCCGCTTTAAATTATCGTTCTTCTCTGCGTTCCAAAAAATGTAACTTTTTTTTATCTTCTTTCCCGATTCTTGAACAAATGTCCTCGTTGATAAACGAGAGAAGAAAAAGAAGAAATGGAATAAGCGTTATGGTTGGCGAAATGATTCTTCTGCAACTTTTTTTTAATGGACATGATTCGCGATATTATTTCATGGTTCACTACTCTGAAGGCAGTTGAAAATCATAAATATACCATATTACTTCAAAATGTTGATAAATTCAGAAATAATTTCCGAATATTTAATTTTTAAATGGATTCTTTGTTAATTTCTCTTATTTCCTGCAATTATTAAACGCTTACTACATATTTTTCTGTTCTTATTTCTTAAAGTGTATTTTTTATCGGCAATGCTAGAGAATAAATTTTAATTTATTTCCTAATAAAGTATCAGAATGTTTTTACCGAGATTTTCTTTCATGAATAATCAGTTTCATTTTACTTCGCGTGCCACTAAAATTCCTATAAATGTTACAAGAACACAATTGCCTCCCTTTCGCCATTAATGATAAATGCGTGCTAATATCGTCGATGGCCTGACAGATAATTTTCTCTCTTGTTTTATGTCATCATCATAATTTGTTTTCTAATTATTGAAATTTATTTTATTTTATTTTGCTTGAAAATTTTAAATTCTTTATTTCGTTTGCTTCCTTTCGCCTGCAAATCGACTGTTTCGATAAACAAAGAGGAAATCCTTAACTTGAGATTATCCCAAATAAAATTTATTTGAAAGCGGAGAAAAGCGAAATCGTCTTTAGTAGTCAAACTAAAAAAATTTAAATAAGATACCGTAGCAGGATTTATTGATACATATACATACGTACATTTTTTAATCGCTTGTTAGCTTGATTTCGAGTATCGAGACTACCTATTTGTACAATCTAGCTGTACCGAATAGGAGGCGCTCTTTACAATTGTTATATGCAACGGTAATGTACACGTAAGACTCCACACCCGGAACTAGAGGGATATTCACTTAACACCGACATATCGAATTTACTCGATGTTTGCCGTACGATATATCGGATTGATTCGTTGTTTTGAAAAAAAAAAATTTCTATTCGATATATCGATATATTTGTAGAAACATCGAATCTATTAAAAAAAACTAACTCTGAATAATAATAACAATAAAAACAAAAGTAAATTTTAACATTACTCAATGATTTCTAGCGGAACAACGGTGGAAATTATCTATTCTTGCGGTCAGCTATCCTGACCGTAGTATACATACTCGTATTTAAACGAATGAATGTTGTTCACTCTAGATGTAATTTGTGGCTTCTTGAGAATCGTTTAGAAATTTGGCAACATTTAAAAGTTCAGTTTCCTAAGCTTTATAAGATTGCCTTCAAATACTTAACTATTGTCGGGACTTCTGTTCCACCCGAACGTTTATTTTCAAAGGCTGCTCAAATAGTCAATCAAAAAAAAAATTGAGTGAAAGGCAAAAGATTAAGTAAACTTTTATTTTTACAAAGTTTGTCTAAAGAGCATTTAAATGGTGAAAGTAAGTTTTTGCATGTAGATTAAGAGTTTAATATTTAATTTCTGTTTTTTTTTTTTTTTGCTGTTTCGAAGTGTTCTGGTATGTAATCAAATATTTCTATTAATTAGTAGTTTTTGTTTCACTTACAAACGTATAATTCATCTCACCACTATCTTAGTAGTACAATTCTATTCAAGTAACACTCATAGAAAATCACTATCAGGCCCCCGGATTAAGTGTATGATAGGTCTCTGGAGCTACAGAAATATTAGGGGCCCTTTTCGGAAGTGACAAAATTATCGGTTTTATAGAATAATTAGATTTTCTTTAATTTAATTTAATTATATTATTTTGAATTCACTAATTAACATATGATTATTAATTAATAACAAAACAAAATATCATATAGACAATGGTAGAATTTTCGATGCTAAAAAAAATGTATATATATATACATATATATATATATATATATATACATATATATATATATATATATATATATATATATACATATATATATATATATATATATATATATATAATTTTAAACAATGAATTTTTTTCTTGTTATTTTTTTTTCTGCGAATTTTTATATAATATCGTTAAAATCAACTGAACGGAAAAAATCTGTTTCGATCGTTAATCTTGGTAATGCCGATAATCCATCATCTAGCATGGTTGATCTGTACATGTTTTTTATTCTTTTTAATATCGAAAAAGATCTTTCCGCCTTACAATGTGTAATCGGTATAGTTACAAATATGGTCTATATGCAATTTTAACCATCCATGTCGGTGGTGGGAGCCCCTTGGGGGCCCCTTTATAAGGCGGGGCCTGAGGCTGCAGCCCTCCCCTAGCCACCCCCTAAATTCAGGCCTGATCACTATTATTACACTACTAGTATAGCTATGTTACTCTGGTTTCTGATTCTACAATCACACATACGAAATCAAGGGCAGCAAACTTTCTGCGTTTGACTGGAAAAAGGTAATATTAAACTTTTGTGGACAGTATTCGATATTGAAAAAATATCGATATTTTCAAGCTATAGTTGTAAAAAAAATCGATGCTGGGATCCGATGTTTTATATCGAATATAAATATCGATATATTTTTTAAGTGGACATCCCTACCCGGAACTGGTTGTAAATGTTTGATTATCGCGCTACAAATGCAGCTCCCGTGTATGCCTGCTGTGCACGAACTAGCGCGCATATGATGAAGTGGATTGCCACTGTCTTCTACGTGAATTAGTGATTATTTAATTTTAAATTTTCGTAATAATTTCTGTCGTCGCCCGTGCTGGAACCCGTGACTTCGCTTTAGCAACTAGGCTATCGCGACGGCATACAAACAAACATTATTTATAGAACTCAAGCCTTTGGATATTTCAAGGAGTGAGCCCCCTAGAACCCCAATTTTTTTTCTTTTAAAATTCTCTTAGAAAAATCGTTTCCAATTGACTACCTTTCCCGTCATTTATTAAAAAAAAAAAAAAAAATCTTATCAATTGTACAACACTTTTGTTATTTTACGTAACATAATGGGACAAAAAATTAAATGTACCCAGGCGTAAGAATGGCATAGTCATTAACATTGGTGTGTACATATACATCCACAAAAAAGAAAGGCGCAGATATTTTGAAACTACATTTTTGTCTATTTTTACGCAAGTAAATATAGCATCATTTTCTTAAATAGAGCAATTTTTAGCGATGCTACCAAAACTCTCATTGGGAAAATTTGTAACGTTGCAATTCTAATGAGGTTTTAGTCTCTTTTTCCAACTTTCTCTTTAATCTTAAATGTAAATTTGAAAAGTGAAACGGTTATTTTATGACTTTGTTAGAATTTTTTCTATTTTAAAAATATCAGCCTGTTTTAAATGGTTTTCTTCCAATTCATCTCCGGATTAATGATTGTTATCATAAATTTTTTCTTTTTTTAATAATTTCGTAAAACATTTCTACTATCATTTTTCGTCGAATTGAAGTAAAAAATACTTGCCTATATTTGGTGGCGGCTGGTCTATAAGATCATATGTGCACGTGAACCCGCAAAAGAAAAAATATATGTGTATATTTTCAGACCTAAAAAATGAAATTATATTCATTATATCGACTTCATTTAATAAATAATTTAATTGCAGAAATATTTTATTAAAAATTAATATTTAGTGTGAGTAAGACTTGACATAGCATTTACATTTACGTATATTTTTTCTAATCGGATAGATATAGGCTCGTTCAAAAAATGTCGCTAGCGCTGTACCTTCAAAGCATCTGCCTATCTTCCTCGCGGAGCACAAAATTTTTATGCTCGATCGTACATCGATTGTGATTGGTTCGTTTTATTTTTATTTTATACGGTGTACATACACAGTTCGCGGCTGTTTACTTTATGAACGAATGTTAATTTAGTTACATTTTATTATCGAAAAAGTTTTTAATATTCTTTTTTTATTGTACCAAACTATTCTTACGATGTAATTAACCGATTTATTTTCTTTGAATTCTCTGCATATCAATAATTTAATGTTTTAGATATTCGTTTTGAAACAGTCGTTCAGTCTTATGTCAAAATGAAGACGTCCTTTTGTAAAAAGAATTTGTACACATTTTTCGTTGGAAAAATTATTTGAAAACGATTAAAACTAATTAAAATGGTCTAATTTTATTATTTTTTTTTTAAAATTAGAATCGTAGCATTTATTGTCTTTAATTATTGCTCATATAACTTATGTACTACGATATAATTATATTTATCCTATTTATTAAATTTTTTTACAGTTCGTATTTTCCTCATTTTACGTATTGTCAGTAACATTTTGAAATGCTCATTTTAATTGTTTTATTTACTTAATATTACGTATTGTTTCAATAAACAAATCCGTATTTTTCTATTGCTTCGATGCGTGTTCCATTATAATGTTTTAATTATCACTTTAAAATATTTTTTGTCGTTTTTTAGTGTTTAATAAGAAATATTTGAAAATTATATATAAATATGGTTAGTAATTTTAAGGACAAAGATAATTTTGTAAAGTTTTTGTCAAATTTTATGATTGCCGAAAATATGAAATTCTATATCAATTCTTTTTTGTAACCTTAAAATATTGAATTTCTCGTCGTGATAACCAAAAAATTAAAACAAAATTACTCGTGATCAACACCTATTTGTTTTTTAATTGTTACTGTAAACCGAACATTCACATTTCTCACCAGCCGCCACTGTCGATATTAGAGAAGTGTACTACTATTAAATTATCAATTTAAAAATTATAAAGTATTTTCGATATAGTCGACGCTTTTTACTTTAGCGTAATTTCGTGAAGCCGATACTTGTATACTTCTAAATCTGACATCGAAAGACCGATTTAAATGGGGAAGGAAGATTCAAAAATTAAACGACTAACCGAAAAAATTAATGAAAAAAGAGGAAAGATCAACTAGCAAGCCGGCAAAATTTAAGATGAAATTGTCGTATTCTGATTGCTCGAAATTCGATCTATTCTGAATACGTGTTGCCTGCTAAAAAGTATCGTAGACCGAAATAAATCGAAGTTTTCAAAGTTACAACTTGCAGCCGTAACGATATTAACGCCTAATCGTTAGTTGAACTCGATGATGTTATATATAGCTTCTGACAGGATTTACTTTGAAATTTGTTTTACAGTTTTGGAAAGATTGTGACTTGGTCCAAGATTTCGTTACCATCTACGACGGCTACACGACTAGAGACCCGATATTACTAAAGTTTTGCGGTGGTGGAGGTTTATCCCTTCCAGAAGTAATATCTAGCGGACCTGAATTATTGGTGGAGTTCACAACATCCCCATACGGAACAATGCTGAACCCGACTCATTTACTGCCGGTACACGGATTTCAGTTGGAAGTTCAGGTAGGCCGTCACCGTTAACACGTTACTACTTCGACGATGCAAAATCGTGTCGCCCGCATGCGTCACGCTAATTTTTTACCGTTTGTTAATACATCCTCCGGCTAATGCGAACTTTTTTTCCGACTTCTCCATAGAATGAAGTAAATTATTGTTTCAGATTGAGTGTTGTTTGAATCCCATTTATTACAAATATTTTCGTAACTTACATCATCGCCCGGTATTTTGACTTTCGCGGTTACAAAGGGCTTTTAGAAAACAGCCAAAAATTACACGATAAAAAATAATAAAGTTCTTATTTTTTTTTTATGATCCATAGAACTCTTGCGAGGAAATATTAAAAAGTGATTTTATATATAACAAAAAATTGAAAGGTAGAAAATTAGACGCCGAGCTGAAGAACGGAATAACTTAAAATTATTTGTAAAGATGTAAACTGTTTTCAACAATGCTCTGCTAATTTT
Organism: Icerya purchasi; assembly: GCA_039619475.1. Taxonomy (NCBI): domain Eukaryota; kingdom Metazoa; phylum Arthropoda; class Insecta; order Hemiptera; family Monophlebidae; genus Icerya; species Icerya purchasi. The sequence continues at coordinate 348,065,844 of CM077116.1, read as the reverse complement.
TTGAATCTTCCGTTAGTTTTTTTTTAAATACATTGTTGGTCTTCGGTAAAACCAATTGAACCACATGATAAACTAATAAAGAATTCAGTTATAATATCGACAAACTCTAGAATACTGTGGGTTCTGGTTATTCGGACATCTTCGGTAATGAAGCGGCGGACTCCTTGGCTCGGGTTGCTGCCTCTTCTCAATTCTTTTTCAAAAAGTCCCATCGTCTAATCTTCTTCCGCTGTGCAAAGATTTTCATCTCAGACTCTAGGATCGGATGTATACCATTTCCTCTTTCTCTAACAATTGTTCTTTTTATCTGTCTGTTTAACCTAGTGTCTTCCTGTTAACCTATGCTTCTCTTTGGTTCCTTCACTTCGTCGTTCTGTTGTTGTCTCTGTTATTCGTCTGCGCTCTTAAGCCAAACTTTATTATCTTCCTCCCGTTTTCGTTTTTCGTTGGTTGCCTCTTCGTATTCTTCACTCAAACGAAGAGCATGTTTGCGACGCGAACCATGGGTTTATTATTAAGTGTTCATCTCTTTCTGCTGAATGCTCTGCTATTTATTTCATTTTATTGATACTCGGTCTTCCTACTCCATATTGCGCCTCTTATTATCTTTTCCCGCTCCACACATTGTTTCAATTATACTGATTACTTTCTCCTAACGGCTTTTGATATCGTATGAAGATATAATTGACTCCTTCCTATTCTAATTGTTTCTGGGTAAAGGTCTCCTATTGGCGAGCCTAAAAAATAAAAGAAAAAAAAAACTCTAGAATATGTCTACCTAATATTTATTAATTGTAAATAACTTTTACAAAAAAATGATCGAATACTAATAACAACCTAATATTTTTAAACATCAGCCGGTAAAATTTAAATCATAATTTCTTGTGAGAATATATATATATATATTTTTTTTTTTTTTCTTTTTTAAATGGGCTCGGTGTTTACATGGACTTAGATCACCTACTCAGATTCTGAGGCGATCGGAGAAGAATATAAATCGTTCGATACCTTTTTTAGGTTAAGTAACAAAACGTGTTATTTATGGTTTATATTGAGCAAATGCTGGTTACTTTATCGTTTTCGAACAATTTTTAATTGCACTATATTTAATGCTACAATTCGTAGATTTCATTAAGAGATTTCACGAGAAACTTGCATTATATATATATATAAAATTGAAAGTCGTTATAAAATTTTTTAACATTTCTTCGTTATCTTTTCTTCCCCGCAATTTTCCGCAACAAACAAAATTATATCGATTTAAAAATATCTAAAAAAAAAAAAAGGGGAGATTTTGTGACATTTTTCCATTACACTTTTTTCGTGACGGACAAAATTTTAGATTGTACCCAGTCATAAGACATATCCATGTTACGAAAAAGAAATTCATGCGAACGCTCGAAATACTTCAGCCAGTGACGCTTGTGTGTCATGAGATGAGCTTAATAAAATAAATACAATGTCGAAACTGCAAGAAACTAAATTAAATTCGTGAAAAATTACGAAACAATTTGAATACTAATTCGTACTTAGAAAAGAAGTACTGCGACAAGTTCGTTTCGATTTTGAGAATATTACGCGTCCTCATCTAATTGCCCCTTTGAAAATTTGGATTTTCGAAAATGCTAATAAAATGGGTACGGCTGCTCTGTAAAAAATTCCGAACTTAACCCGGGTGCAATAAGAATTTTTACATATTCTTAATTTTTTCAAGTCTACCTGAACGAAATACCGCGTTGTCTAATGTAATACGACGGTAACTTTCAAATATTTCTTCATCTAAGCGTTAAATTTTTTTTCTTTCATTCTTCCAGGTATATTTCCCTTATTGCGATAGTTCGTTTCTCTGGCATCTTTTCGTCCATTCGAAATATTTATTCAAACGAATTCGTAACATAACAATTTTCCTCTGTAATTTGTGTTTTCGAGCTACTACGTTAATTTTGAAAGACAGATTTTTAATTAAATTTTCTTATCGGTTTGGCGAATAAATAAAAGAATATTTAGGTCAATGTAAAGCACGGGTGAAAGATAGTTTTAATAAACTTCGATAATAACGCCACTTCACGGGCTAATATTAGCGCAAATACTTTACCGAGATGTAGAAAAATTTTGTACTGCTTTTCTTTCGTATTCATTTTTCCCCCTTTTTATAATAATCGGCTGTTTTAGTCTCCCCTCCCCCAGTGTGGGCTTTTTTGTGTAATAATTTTATTCCACTTCAAATGTAATCATAAATTTCCGCTCTCGAGGATACATTACATTTTAAGTGACCTGAAAACTAAGTTGAATGCAACGGTACTTTTTATATTAAAATCTCCTTGCATAAAGAATCGTACGAGTAAATTCAAGTGAATTCCGATAAAGTTAGTTGCAAGTCATTGATATAAAAATCTACAAACAGAACCTAAATAACATTAACATGATTTAAGGCTAAAAGTGAATATTTTTACGTGCGCATACATAAATATGTGTCGCAAAGACGTTTCAAATGAATTATCGAAATATCAACAGTGAATTAGTATTCCGTAAACAGTGCTAAATGGCTTATAGAGAACGTGTTTTGCGTATTTCACATAAAGCACAGTGGTGTTGCATTCGGGTTTTTCGGTTCGTTGATCCGATGATTCGTTCAATTCCGTCTAAATTAGCTTGCGCTCGCAATAATTAATTTCTCTCCCAATCGAAAACTTCGGTTAATCGAACTCTAATCATTATCCGAATTTCCAATTAGTCGTATCGATTTTGAAACTATGTTATGAAGGTCTCTCCTGTCTTCGAGACAGATGAAATAAAACAGAAAATAGCAGTGTAAGTATGCGTGTATGGACATATGTATTTTTAACGTTATTTATGTATATCAGCGCTATGTGTTTACTGTTACAACAATGAATTACCTACGTCGAGCGCTCTGTTTTGAAAAATCCTTGAACTCTGTCGGATTATTCAAATCGGTGGTCCGATCCATTGAAGCTCTGCTGTATTTATTTTTATTAGAATGTCGATTTAGACGTGTATTATTTTTTCAAGCTTTGACCCGTTCTTAGCAAAACACGGTCGTCGTTACTTAGGCCCCAAAGTTTGTAAAGTTTTACTATGTACATTTTTCTCTTTAATCATAATAAAAAACTGATTTTATCCGCCCAAACTAGCGAGTTTTATTCCAAGTAGTTTAAGCTCCGCATTCAAAAAGTGAACTGTTAAGCAAAGCAGGATCACTGGAAAAAGGGACAAAAAATGTTTAAAGGCAACACCATTCAAGAGCGCAATAAGGTTGCTTTATTGCAATGTTTGGTTGAAAGGAACACGTACAAGGCAAGTCTTTAACACCACTGTGTCCAAATAGTGTACCTGGTAGTCAAAGTAACCTGAAGTAACCGACTATGCTACAAGTTCACTCCTTCACCCGCAGCAATTAATTAATTGGTTATCCGCGGAGTAGAAATGCTACAGTCACTAGTCCACTGATTTCATTCACGACCATCGATGAGTCTTACCCCATTATGAATACACGCCGGCTACGCGGAGTTCTAAAAATAAATACGTTTAGGAGTAGTAACACATTTCGTCCGAAGAAGAACCATAGTCATGTTTATTTTGCTAACTCATTTTGAAAGTGCACGTTGTTTGTTGAAGGCTATAAAGCCTTAAATGTGACCTTGCTTCATAGCAGTGTGTAAAATTCGAACCTGTATTACTTTTCTCACGTGTTGCTTTAGTGTTCTAACATTTATCGAAAGATCACGAGATTTGCCGCTATCATCGGTTTAAGTTGATCATCAAAGTGTTTCGTGCTTGTCTTTCAGGCGAAGAAAGTTTACGAAGTGAATTGAAAAAAAAAAAAATACAAAATAAAGAAACAATTTTGATCAGCGTGGAAATCGAAATTCGGAGCGAGATACGAGTCTTGGAAAGCAAACGGGAGAGTACTCCGATGTGAATCGATACCACCGGTTAAGGCGAAACGTACATAATTAACGATAGCGAGGACGTTTTTTTTCTCTTTTTGTCAGTAAACTTCCGACTAGTTTCGGATAATGTGATCCGTAATTTCACTGCCGTGATTATTTAAAATTCATTACGAGAATTATTAATCGAGTTAAACAAATTGGCTTTTTTGAAATATAATCGTTCTATTTTGTGATTATAATTCATTTATTAACGAGGCAACTAAATTATTTAATATTCTGCTCAAGGCCGTGTCCAGGGGGGGGGGGGGGACATGAGAACTGAAATAGTTATTATGAATACACACAAATCTGAAAAAAATCACAAATTTAAAATAAATATTGATGATTTTTTAGGGTGATCTTACATATCTTTAAAAGAAAAAAGAAAAAATATGCTCCATATTTTTAGATACTTCATTAATATGTTATGCAAAATGTTTTTTACGAGTATAATTAATAACGTATGTAATTTTTATTAATGTTCATATACGGGGTAATTCATTTATGTGAATTATTAATATATAAATCAAAATGATGGAAATTATTAATAGTACGAATATTAGCGAAAAATGTATTGTTATTTATAAAATAAATATGTAAAGAAAATTTTCAAAACACCCCCCTTTCCAAAATTCTGGGCACGGGCCTGATTTTGCTGATAATTTTTATTTTATGGAAAAAGCAAACTATAACTTGTCAGCACGTGCGTTAGAAGAGATAAAGGTAAACTTGAAATTGATGCAAACCACGTTTTATTCGAATGTTGCTTCATTTCCTCAGAACGCGCGATCCAATTTGCTTAGCCTTGCCTAATGCTACTATTTAAAGTGCCCTCTACATTCTCGGTTTTCCATCTGCTTCTGTTCTTCCTTTGTTAGCCGCCTTCATTTCTTCTGTTTCTAATCGTTTCTTGATAAGTCACTCCATATGTCTTTCTATTCTTCTAATCTTCTTTTTCAGGCTGACGTGCCCATAATTAAAAAATAAAAAAAAATAAAATAAAAAAAGTTATTTACTTTGTTCTTTACGAAAAGTATTAATTTACCTACATTTCGGGACCGGATATTTTATGTTAATCTGAGTGTCGAAACAAAGGGCTTATTAATCGTTCTCTGCCAACTGATGAGAACTTTCTTCCGTTCCAACATGTTTGTTAACGATGCACTTTTGTTAAAATTATTTATAACGAAATTATGATGACTGTATAACTAATTTACGTTGTTATGTTTAATGAAGGTACATTTTGTCGACCAGAATTCCTGGTCATATGCTCCGAATAAGCGCTGTGAATTCTGGATACAAGGAGCCGGCAATGGTGTTATCGAAAGTCCCAAACATACACTGCCTCCTAATACCACCTGTTTATATCATTTACAAGGTATGGGTTTGCGTGAAATTATTATTAAAAATTAAGCACTTTTTTTGGTACTTTTTTGGTAAAATATACATTACAAATCTGCATGGTAAAACAAGTCTTAATAATAATAATTAATAGTAATAATAGTAATAATAATAATAATAATAATAATAATAATAATAGTAATAATAATAACAACAATAATAATAATAATTATAATAACAATAAAGGTTGATTTCTGAGCAACATACCTTTATCTTAACCGATTTTGAAACTACAGATACATTTAAAAAACTTTTGGCGAATTTATTGTTCCACACGGATTTCCCACTGAAAATTTATTTTTTCCTAATTATTTTGTAACCAGATGTAAATGAAGTATTATTACACCCTCCTCTCACTCATCATAATGAGATTGTTCCGTTTAGAAAAAAATAATAATTTTTAGAATTGCGGCACATTAGCGGTTAATTATGGTGGCGTAATATTTGTTATTGCTACGTAACTGAAAAAGTGTCGTTAATTAAAAAGTTTAAATGTAAACAATTTTAAAATGACCATTAATTTTAAAATGAACATTCGGTTACTGATGTTTAATGGTCATTTTAAAATTGTTTACATTTATAATATAGTGCGGTTTACGATAGAAAAATACTTATAATAAAACGTTTAAAGTATTACGGAAAATCACATTGATACTATATTATATGTATACGTATTTATCGCAAAATTTTTAGTTTGTCCGGAGTGTATTAGTGTTTTTTCATTTTATACTTTTTTTCGTTATATATCACGATCATTTTTTATTAAAAAAAACTGATTATTTTTCCTTAAATTTTTTAAAATTATTCAGCAACTCAAACTAAATTTTCTTAAAATTTACTGATCCCTGCTAATCATTACACATCGAATGATAGCTACGTGTAGCATCATTCAGGGGTAGACGTGTCATACGGGCATTTCATGTACCAACCTTAAACGTAGAATACGGGTGTTTGTTTAAAACGTTGTTGTTTTTTTTTTTTCTTTCAAATTATGGCGTACTCAAAAACATGAAAATTATCAACTTTAGTTTTCGAGATGATTAATTAACTTGCCCACTTCCGCGAACTTAGCGTATGGTGTCTAATTGTTTTTAGATGCATGCGTATGTATGCTTATATTTATGTATCTTATAGTAATTTTTTATTATTTTGTTATCTGAAAATGTTACGTTTTTTTTTTATTGCGGATAGGTCACGAGCCTGGTTCTACACCTCCGGCCAAGTATCAAGATGTATCCAGATGGAAAACATTCACTAGATACAAAGTTTGGCTAAGCGTGCTAAAGTTTTATGTTTCGCCGACTATCTCATCCAACGTCACAATCCTACCTAATTTATTGCATAAATTGCAGCACGATTGTTCAACCAGATTGCAAATCTGGGACGCGAATATCAGAACACCGACCTACTGTCAAGAGCCATGGTATTTATCGTACATATTTACAACATTCGTTAGACCGTATGTGTGCAATCTCTTTCATTCTTCGCTTAACGTTATGAAAATTACTGTATCGTTGTGTGAACATTTTCAGCAATGAGACGTCGTACGAAGGAACGGAAAATCTGTTGGCCAAATTTTGCAGCAATCTCATTCCGAAAACTTGCGAGCATTCGTTGATCAAGAAATCGTCTAGACCTTGTTCACTGTCCGAAAGTTACCTCTCTTCGAAAAACGCCTTAACGTTAGAATTAAAGACCACGCAATCTACCGCTTTAAGGTATGTTTCGTTAATGTTTCCTTTTCCTTTTTATTATTTCGCTAAAATTACAGCAAATTTATTAAGCATGTAGGCGGCGTAACTTGTTTGCGTTAAAAGTCCGAAGAGTTGTCATTTAAAACTTCTCGCGTAACGATTGAGGAATAAGTAGTATAAAAATGGGGGTTCTGGGCCAGTGGGTGAGGGGGGTGAGGGGGGGAAGTGTGACGTCACACCCCAACTACCCCTATTCTGGTGCAAAGGTCACCCAACTACCCCTATTCTGGTGCAAAGGTCACCCAACTACCCTTTAAAATGCCAAAAAGTCACCCAACTACCCCTATCCCAGCCCAAAGGTCACCCAACTACCCCTATTTCCAGGCAAAATTTAACCCAAATGCCTTTAAAATCAGTGAAAACTAACCCAACTACCCTGCAAATGCCAAAAAGTCACCAAACTACCCCTATCCTAGCCCAAAGGCCACCCAACTACCCCCTAGTCCCACCCCCACCCTCAAAAACTACCCCTTCATCTAATTTAATCTAGACATCTTAAAACAACCAAACTACCCTCTTTTTAGTATTCCACCCCTATTTTCCACCCCCTCACCCTTAAAAACTACCCCTTGATCTATTTTAATCCAGAGCTCTAAAAGTAACCAAATCACCCTCTTCCCAGTACCCCATCCCTATTTTATACCCCCTCACCCTCAAAAAAACACTCCTTCATCTATTTTAATCCAGAGCCCTAAATTAACTCATCTACCTTTTCCAGGATAATCAACCCCACTGTTTTCAACCCCTCCTTGCCAAAACTACCATAATTCTCTTGGAACAGTTTAATATCTAATCCACCCCTCACCCTACAGTCTGTCATTACCATTGTAACCCAACCCACACTATAACCCAACCACTACCCATCACCCCACAGTTCATCATTAATTATATAACACAACCCATACTATAACCTAACCACCACCAACCACCCTCACATACACACTAAGTACTATCCTCTACACCCCATAGCCTGCTCGACCATAGCATAAAATGTGATGAATATTAGTGTGATAGATAGTACCAATACATACACAGCATCACACATATACACTAAAATTAACTGCTACAGTCCATTTAATTATCCTTTCCATAGTGGCACATCTAACTCCCCAATGCATTTCTCCAGATTTTCCATTGATGCTTTTGTAGAATGTTTCAGTTTGATCGTGTCTAAAACATTGACCGGACGTCTGCCCAGCATGGTCGCATAGCTACCCTATATAGGAAGAATATCTTAGACGCCTTAGTAACCACCCCTTCTAAGCTGATTGGGGCAAGGCTCTTCTGCAACCATTTACTAATCACTACTTCATAGGTCATCACCTCAGCTTCAGTCGCTATTGCACTGACATGTAGTAAACGTTTTTCCTCATTTTTAACTAATTATGGTCAATTTACCACTATTTCTCACTGTTTTCTTACATTTCAGCATTTTTACACTATTTTTGGCAACATTTGCTATTTCTCACCATTTTCCTATGTTTTAGCGCTTTTCACACAACTATACTGATCTACATCCTTGATAACCTTCTCTAGGTTTCCTTTCAGCCCCTCCACCTCCACCAATCACATCTCCAGCTTAGAGAACACCACTGCTGTAGAATATTTTATGTATTCCACTACAGTCTGCAGTTGCCTATGGGCTGTATCGCCCGAGTCAGTCATATCTTTGGGTGCCTGATCTAGCGCATCAAACCCAGCTAGGTTTTATCTTTGGTCACCCAATGCTGGAGGATCCACTTGGCAGCTTCCACATGATAATCACACTGATGCTTGATAAGAGCATCCTGCAGAGCAATCACATCCAAGACATCAACTAGATGTCTGCCCAGCATGGTCACATAGCTACTATATGTAAGGAGAATATCTTTAAATGCCTTAGCAACCACCCATTTTAAGCTGGTACAGGCAAGGGCTCTGCATGGCCATTTTCCAATCACCACTTCATCATCCATTGCCTCAGCTTCAGTCACTACTGCACTGTCATATAGTAAACATTTTTTTTTCCCAAAAGTATTTGTAATTAATATTGAAGTCCAAGTCATATGATTGATAGTAATGATAGTAACAATGGTGGTGGTGATGGTGATGTTAATGACAGCAATGTTGACAATAATGCTAGTAATGATGATAACAATGCAGAAAATTATAATGAGGGTGATGGTAGTAATAACAATGCCAGTGATGCTAGTGCTGATGACAACAACATTGACAATGATAGCACTGCTGATGACAATAACATTGACAATGATGCTTATGATAATGACAACACTAATGATGGTGATGATAATAGCAAGGCTAGTGGTGTGGGCTGTTAGAAGGTTATAGGAATGGTGGTGGTGTCTTTGACATCATGCATTATTGTATACATATAGTATCAATCAGCATCTTTGTGATAGTAGTGTATACAGCAGTGTGTATTAGTATATATGATGTCTTTGTGATGATGCTGGCAATGATGGTGATGATGGTGGTAGTAAAAATGCCAGTGATGCTTATGACAGTAACATTGACTATGATGATGGTGATGGCAGCAGTGTGCATTAGTGTATATAGTGTCTGTGTTATAGTTAGTAGTGATGGTATAAACAGTGGTATGTATTAGTGTATGTAGTGTCTTTGTGATAGTGTTGGTGCTGCTTGTGTCATCAGAGGGGGTGTAGGGGGTCGCTGGGGCACAGCAGGAATGTTAGGCGATAGTATACAGTTGGAATTTCCCAAATAACAAATTGCTTATGCTTTTTGTGTGCACCCACATCCTGCACAGATGGAAGCAATGTACATGTTGGTTTGCTAGCAATTGGTCACTAATTACTAGTCAATTTCTCATTATATCTCATAAGTTTCTTGTGTATTAGCACTTTTTACACTATTTTTCACCAATTTGTGCTATTTCGCATCATTTCTTATGTTTGAACACTTCTTACACATTTTGTTTGATATATTCACCATTTTCTCATATTGTAACACCTTTTACAGGGCTTCCTCAATTTTTACCATCTTTCATCAATAATTCCATTAATTTGACCCTCCAAATCATCGTTCTACCTTATAAGCTAATTTTTACTATACCTCTTGTGCTAATCCTTTAAGTTCCTCAATGTTATATATTTTTGCTATAGTATCCACACAAACATTTTTTTTTTTGTCTTATGTAATTGTATAAATCCAGTTAGGGCCTGCATTATTTCAAGTATATCTCCACTCTGAAATGTGTTGGCGCATCTTTTTGTGTTAAAGACAAATCCATAACATGTTTGTCTGCTATTAATTACTGTATTGATGCTACATTTGATTGCCTAGTCAATGTAATACTTTCCTAACCAGTTCCTTCTGTTTATGCTTGTGTACACTTATGCATTACTATTGACCGTCTACCATTAAACTTTTCCAACCCCATACCAAATCTGCTGTTTTTTGCATCTGCATGCTTCAGGGATGTGCTCCGCTACATCTATAACCAATCTGTGCTAATATAACTTACTAATCTATGCTACACTGATTTTGGGTGTTTGTGTATGTGTATGTGTATGTGCTTTTGCATGTGCACATGTGCATGTGCCTGCACGTGAGTATGTGTATGTGTGTAACTATGTGTGGATGGGCATGCATGTGTTAATTACATTGTCGTCACCATCGTCGTTATCACAATTATTATAAAAATTGTAAAGTGTACTTGTCACTGCAATAATCAAAATTGACCTTGGTAAATCCCATCAGGCACACCACCACAGCTAAAATAGGCATTAGTGTTAGAGTTAACCTGGGATGTGAGCAGTAGATAAATAGTTGTGTCAGAAATGCCCACTAGATATACAGTTTTTCTTATTAAATTTTAAGAAAATGTATTTTTTTCTATAAGTTGGGAATAGTAGTCTTTTGAATAGTACACAAGACGTCCGAGTATTGGTTATAATGAAAAGTTCCAACAGCAGTAACCTTTTTGCAGATTTTTTTTTTCTTCCAACTCTGCAAGAACCATTTGTAATTTAGCGTCTAACTCTTTATGGTATCAATCTTCTTCTGTGATAACCTTCTCTATTTTTACCTTTCAGACTCTAGACTTCTGCTAGGCACATCTCCAGCATAGTGATCACAGCGGGTGTAGTATGTTTCAGGGCGTCCATGGCAATCTTCATGTGAATATGGGGTTTAATGGCTGAATCGGTCACATCTTTAAGCACCTGGTCATGTTTTCTTCCTTTACCATTTTCTTACACTTGAACACTATTACACCATTTTCCTCATTTTTAACTAATTATAGCCAATTTTCCGCTATTTCTCACCATCTCCTCACATTTTAGCACTTTTTATGATGTTTTCATCAATTTTTGCTATTTCTCGCCATTTTCCTATGTTTTAAGTGCTTTTCATAAAATTTTCCACATTTTTTCACCATTTGTGTTAGTTTCTCCTTCCAACTCTTTACTACGTCCATGTTCGTCCACAATAACCTTCTACAGGATTCCTTTCAGCCTCTCCACATCTACTAGCCTCATCTACAGCTTAGCAATCGTTGTGGCTGTAGAACACTTTAGGCCTTCTATGGCGGTCTCCAGTTGTCTATAGGGGTTTCCTTGTTGAATCGGGCATAGCTTTGAGCGCCAGGTCTAGCCCATAGAGCTAGGCTTTGTCTTCAGTCGCCCAACTGCTCGAGGTACCATTTGATATCGTCAGTGTAACTATCATGTTGCCATTTAGTAAGAGCGTTCTGAGGAAAGATCATATCTGAGACATTTACTAGACGTTTGCAGAAAGAACTTGATTTTATACATTATTATAATTGTGTGAGCGGTGCATGTGGTAAATTATGCGATAATTATAAGACATATTAAAATATTCAAAGTTATAAACATATACTGTATACCCTGAATCAGAATAAAATAGTATTAAGCGGTAGTGACGATAAATTCACTTATGGAAATTGTACATATAATGAATTCTATGAAAAGTTTAATATTGTTTTAGCCGAACTAAGAGTGTGTATATTGGAGAAGAATAGGTATATTGCATGAGTGCGCGGAACTCTGTATTATTATATTAAGTGTGACATTAAGCATTATGTATTGTATTTTACTGTGTAATAAAATTCGCTATATCTGAGAATATGTAGGCTTAAAATAGTCTGCATAAACTTAGTTATGGTGTATTGAGATAGCGTCTATTCTAATTAAAATGTATTTGCAATTAGATTGGGAGATTTCCCTAAGAGGGGGTCATTTTTCAATATATTTTGTTGTTTTCTACCTAAAATTGAAGCGATTTTAGCCTAAAATGGGGTATTTTGCACTATAATTGCTGTTTTGTGCCTAAAATGACTGTATTTTTGGGCGAGATGAAGTTTATCTCCTAAAATTTGATGTTTTTGTCTAAATGTAGTTATTTTAGTCCTAAATGGAATAATTTTCATGTAAAGAGGAGTGTGTAACCTGAGCTGTATACTTCTTGTTACAGCATTCTATTCATTGTGAAATTATGTTTGAACAGATTGGTGACTGGTTGTGGGAGGTTTATAGAACTTTCTGATGTATTGATTATAGTATAATGGTTGTTGTGTGTTAGTGAGAAGATGTATATTATAGAATTCCTAGGAGTGTGATTGCGTCTGTAGAACAATAAACTGGGATAAGCGATGAAGTGTACCCCATCAGAGGGGCGGGGTGAGTGATACTTGATAATTAACTTGGTCTTTGTGCACATTGCTGGGCGGTTATAATATGTCTGGTCAAAATGAGTTGTTGTATACCATTTTTGTTATTCATTAAACATACACACTGAAAGGTGTGATAGGCCCATCAACATCTAGATTCCTACAATCATCTCAATTTTATAATTGTAATCTGCACTAAACAAGTGTATATTACTATGACTGCATCAAGTCTGTTATGGCTGTTAATGTTAGGAGGGCAGATATTGCACCATGCATTAAAAGATGAATACAGGCATGTACATACCTCTGCAGGCTCACACAGCATCATAATTAACATTGTTACATCACATGTATACATATGTGTACTAAATAAAACATGCATAAGCATGTCATGGGCGTGCACATTACTATGTTGGAAGGTTTTGGCACTTCATTCACTGAAAATTTCATTAAGTCTTACATAATCAGATAGTAGACCCAGGATATGACAAAAGTACCCTCATAAAAGAGTATACATTGAGCGCATCCTTTGCAGCAATTAAACAGGCTGTATATTACTACATGTTAGTGGCCTAAACAGTTTTATTAGTCATCCACTATTTTAAATTAATTAGATCAATCTAAGCTCATTTCCAGAAATATTGTAAAGTGTATATGCCATTGTCATCATATCGTCATCGTCATCACCATTGTTGTAATTATTACAAACAGTGTAAAGCATCCTTCTGACGCACTACCATTCATACAACCATCTTTGATGAAGAAACTTTTACTGGTATCATCTCATGATGAGCGTATTATCACACATGGAAAATGAGCATTGACATGTTGAGAAATGTATTTTTTAGATCTTTTACACTATTTTCATCAAGGTTTGCTATTTCCCACCATTTTCTTATGTTTTTTAGCATTTTTCATGCAATTTTCCTTGTTTTTTCAACATTTTTATCAGGTTTACACTAATTCAGCTCTGTCAACCATTATTATAATTTAAAAGTGGCTCCTCTGTTTAATTGTTAGCACTTCTCTTGTATAGATCCTATGATTTCCTGGATGTTGTATATTTTTATTATAATATCCACATCAACGTTTTGTCTTGTTTAATGATGCAATATTAGTTTCCGTCTCTGTGTTAATCATAAATCTCATCGCTCTGGGGTCTAATGGTTCCTCTTTCCATTCACAGATGGAATCCATATACATGTTGGTTTGCTAGCAAGTTGCCACTAATTACAATCAATTTCCTGGTATTTCTTACCAGTTTCTTGTGTTTTAGTACTTTTTATGCTACTTTTTCACCAATTTGTGCTATTTCACATCTTTCTTATGTTTGAACACTTATTGTGCAGTTTTTCAGTAATTTTCACAATTCCTCAGTATTTTCTTATGCTGTAACACCTTGTATACAGTCTTCACCAAATTTTACCATCATTCATCAATAATTTCACTAATTCGGTCCTCCAAACCATTGTTTTACCCTATAAGCGATTGTCTATTTAATTTTTTATGATTAAGAAAGAACATAATGTATATTATAGAATTTTCAGAAGTGTGATTGAGTCTGCAGAATAATAAACACGGGTAAGAGGTGGAGCATGCTCCATCAAGTGGGGTAAGTGATGCTTAGTAATTGACCTGGTTATTATGCACATTGCAAAGCAGTTATAATATGTTTGGCAAAAATTAGTCGTTGTATGTCATTCTTGTTATACATTAAACATTTACACTGAGGAAGATGATTAGCTTGTCAACATCTGGATCCCTGCAATTATTTTGATTGTATAATTGTAATCTGCACTGAGCAAGGGGAATTTCATAAAGACATATAATTAGATAGTAGACACTGCACATGACAAAAGCAGCTCATAAAAGAGTGTACAATGAACACATCCTTTGCAGCAATTCAACAAGTTGTATATTACTACATGTTAGTGACCTAATTAGTTTATCAATCATCCACAATGATTACTTGTATGCAAAGCAGCACAGTAGAAACATATAGGCTAAAACACAAATAAGCCTTGTGAGGGCTAGTACTATGCTTATTTTGGTGTCATATATGGGAATGCCTATGAGACCTATAAGCTAAGACAGATCTCCTCATATACACTGTCATCACAATTATCAACAACACAAATATATAGGCATACAAAGCAATTTGGCAGAGGTTAGCAAGACATATCAGCTTTGGTATATTAGAGGTATAATAAAGCACACCCTGATGTATACACACCCACACATATTTGTACACACACACACACACACACACACACACATTCATATGAATACATACACAAATACACATGCAAGCACACACATATCAAGTTTTGAGCATTGTCATTGTTGCTGTCTTTGTCATTATCATCAGTATCATCATCGTCATCATCAGTGGGTACAAAGTTCATAATGCAAAGTAATTTTAATTTTTTCAACAGTTTTACTCACAAATAAATTCATTTAAACAATTTTATTTTTAAAAAGTATTACCACTTGACCGACTTTACCTGAATCCCCAAAATGAAATAAACACCTTTTCCTATATTTTTTAACACTTTTCATACAATTTTTGACCATTGGGGTAATGATGGTAGTAACAATGCCAGTGACACTAGTGCTGATAACAACATTGCCAATGAGATAATGATAGTAATGATGTTGATGCTGATTACAGTAATGTTGAGGATGATGCTAGTAATGATGATAACAATGTTGACAATTATGATGAGGGTGATGATAGTAATAAAAATGCCAGTGATGCTGATGTTGATGACAATAGCACTGACAATGGTGGTAGTAAAAATGCTTGTGATAATGACAACACTAATGATGGTAATGATAATAGCAAGGCTAGCAGTGTGGTAGTAGTGTCTCTGACAGCATGCATTATTGTATATAGTATCAATCAGCATCTTTGTGATAGTGCTGGTACTGGCAGCAGTGTGTATTGGTGTTTTCATGATGATGCTGATGGTGATGATGTTGGTAGTAATAATGCCAGTGATGCCGGTGCTTATGACAGCAACATTGACTATGATGCTAGTAATGATGCCAACAATGCTGACAATTAATACAAAGGTGATGTGGTGATGGTAATGACAGCAGTGTGTATTTTTCTATATGGTGTCTTTATGATTGTGTTGGTGCTGGTGCTGACAGCAGCATGTATTAGTGTCCGTGTTATTGTTAGTGGTGATGGTATAAACAGCAGTATATATTAGTGTATATAGTGTCTTTGTGATAGTGTTGATGTTGATGGTGCTGGCAGAGGAGGTGCAGAGGGTTGCTGGGCCAAAGCAGGAAGGTTAGGTGATGGAATACAGTTGGAATTGACTAAATAACAAATTGTTTATGCTTTCAGATTTAGTTTCTTGCACACCTACATCCTGTTATTGATTGTGCTTTGAAATCTGCTCTTATATAGTATTGTCAGGCAGGCTGTGGGTTGAAGGGGGTAGAGGATAGTGCTTAGTGAGTATGTGGGGGTAGCAGGTATTTGATGGGTTACAATACTAATAATAGACCATAGGGAAAGTTTTCAGCTAGGAGTGATGGGAAATAGGTGGTGGATTGTCCTGGAAGGGGTAGTTGGGTTAACCTTAGAGCTCTGGATTAAAAGAAATGTAGGGGTAGTTTTTGGCGGGGGTGAAAAATAATGTGCATTACATAAGTGGTGGTTGCAGGGTAAATGTTAGGGGTAGTTGGGTTAAAAATGAAAGATTTTATAGGTATTTGGGTTAAATTTGTCCTTGGAATAGGGGTAGTTAGGTGGGTTTTGGCCATTTCTAGAGCCATTTAGGTTATAACATCATATATGCGGTGTATGTATGATGTTATAACCTAAATGGCTCTAGAAATGGCCAAAACCCACCTAACTACCCCTATTCCAAGGACAAATTTAACCCAAATACCTATAAAATCTTTCATTTTTAACCCAACTACCCCTAACATTTACCCTGCAACCACCACTTATGTAATGCACATTATTTTTCACCCCCACCAAAAACTACCCCTACATTTCTTTTAATCCAGAGCTCTAAGGTTAACCCAACTACCCCTTCCAGGACAATCCACCACCTATTTCCCATCACTCCTAGCTGAAAACTTTCCCTATGGTCTATTATTAGTATTGTAACCCATCAAATACCTGCTACCCCCACATACTCACTAAGCACTATCCTCTACCCCCTTCAACCCACAGCCTGCCTGACAATACTATATAAGAGCAGATTTCAAAGCACAATCAATAACAGGATGTAGGTGTGCAAGAAACTAAATCTGAAAGCATAAACAATTTGTTATTTAGTCAATTCCAACTGTATTCCATCACCTAACCTTCCTGCTTTGGCCCAGCAACCCTCTGCACCTCCTCTGCCAGCACCATCAACATCAACACTATCACAAAGACACTATATACACTAATATATACTGCTGTTTATACCATCACCACTAACAATAACACGGACACTAATACATGCTGCTGTCAGCACCAGCACCAACACAATCATAAAGACACCATATAGAAAAATACACACTGCTGTCATTACCATCACCACATCACCTTTGTATTAATTGTCAGCATTGTTGGCATCATTACTAGCATCATAGTCAATGTTGCTGTCATAAGCACCGGCATCACTGGCATTATTACTACCAACATCATCACCATCAGCATCATCATGAAAACACCAATACACACTGCTGCCAGTACCAGCACTATCACAAAGATGCTGATTGATACTATATACAATAATGCATGCTGTCAGAGACACTACTACCACACTGCTAGCCTTGCTATTATCATTACCATCATTAGTGTTGTCATTATCACAAGCATTTTTACTACCACCATTGTCAGTGCTATTGTCATCAACATCAGCATCACTGGCATTTTTATTACTATCATCACCCTCATCATAATTGTCAACATTGTTATCATCATTACTAGCATCATCCTCAACATTACTGTAATCAGCATCAACATCATTACTATCATTATCTCATTGGCAATGTTGTTATCAGCACTAGTGTCACTGGCATTGTTACTACCATCATTACCCCAATGGTCAAAAATTGTATGAAAAGTGTTAAAAAATATAGGAAAAGGTGTTTATTTCATTTTGGGGATTCAGGTAAAGTCGGTCAAGTGGTAATACTTTTTAAAAATAAAATTGTTTAAATGAATTTATTTGTGAGTAAAACTGTTGAAAAAATTAAAATTACTTTGCATTATGAACTTTGTACCCACTGATGATGACGATGATGATACTGATGATAATGACAAAGACAGCAACAATGACAATGCTCAAAACTTGATATGTGTGTGCTTGCATGTGTATTTGTGTATGTATTCATATGAATGTGTGTGTGTGTGTGTGTGTGTGTGTGTACAAATATGTGTGGGTGTGTATACATCAGGGTGTGCTTTATTATACCTCTAATATACCAAAGCTGATATGTCTTGCTAACCTCTGCCAAATTGCTTTGTATGCCTATATATTTGTGTTGTTGATAATTGTGATGACAGTGTATATGAGGAGATCTGTCTTAGCTTATAGGTCTCATAGGCATTCCCATATATGACACCAAAATAAGCATAGTACTAGCCCTCACAAGGCTTATTTGTGTTTTAGCCTATATGTTTCTACTGTGCTGCTTTGCATACAAGTAATCATTGTGGATGATTGATAAACTAATTAGGTCACTAACATGTAGTAATATACAACTTGTTGAATTGCTGCAAAGGATGTGTTCATTGTACACTCTTTTATGAGCTGCTTTTGTCATGTGCAGTGTCTACTATCTAATTATATGTCTTTATGAAATTCCCCTTGCTCAGTGCAGATTACAATTATACAATCAAAATAATTGCAGGGATCCAGATGTTGACAAGCTAATCATCTTCCTCAGTGTAAATGTTTAATGTATAACAAGAATGACATACAACGACTAATTTTTGCCAAACATATTATAACTGCTTTGCAATGTGCATAATAACCAGGTCAATTACTAAGCATCACTTACCCCACTTGATGGAGCATGCTCCACCTCTTACCCGTGTTTATTATTCTGCAGACTCAATCACACTTCTGAAAATTCTATAATATACATTATGTTCTTTCTTAATCATAAAAAATTAAATAGACAATCGCTTATAGGGTAAAACAATGGTTTGGAGGACCGAATTAGTGAAATTATTGATGAATGATGGTAAAATTTGGTGAAGACTGTATACAAGGTGTTACAGCATAAGAAAATACTGAGGAATTGTGAAAATTACTGAAAAACTGCACAATAAGTGTTCAAACATAAGAAAGATGTGAAATAGCACAAATTGGTGAAAAAGTAGCATAAAAAGTACTAAAACACAAGAAACTGGTAAGAAATACCAGGAAATTGATTGTAATTAGTGGCAACTTGCTAGCAAACCAACATGTATATGGATTCCATCTGTGAATGGAAAGAGGAACCATTAGACCCCAGAGCGATGAGATTTATGATTAACACAGAGACGGAAACTAATATTGCATCATTAAACAAGACAAAACGTTGATGTGGATATTATAATAAAAATATACAACATCCAGGAAATCATAGGATCTATACAAGAGAAGTGCTAACAATTAAACAGAGGAGCCACTTTTAAATTATAATAATGGTTGACAGAGCTGAATTAGTGTAAACCTGATAAAAATGTTGAAAAAACAAGGAAAATTGCATGAAAAATGCTAAAAAACATAAGAAAATGGTGGGAAATAGCAAACCTTGATGAAAATAGTGTAAAAGATCTAAAAAATACATTTCTCAACATGTCAATGCTCATTTTCCATGTGTGATAATACGCTCATCATGAGATGATACCAGTAAAAGTTTCTTCATCAAAGATGGTTGTATGAATGGTAGTGCGTCAGAAGGATGCTTTACACTGTTTGTAATAATTACAACAATGGTGATGACGATGACGATATGATGACAATGGCATATACACTTTACAATATTTCTGGAAATGAGCTTAGATTGATCTAATTAATTTAAAATAGTGGATGACTAATAAAACTGTTTAGGCCACTAACATGTAGTAATATACAGCCTGTTTAATTGCTGCAAAGGATGCGCTCAATGTATACTCTTTTATGAGGGTACTTTTGTCATATCCTGGGTCTACTATCTGATTATGTAAGACTTAATGAAATTTTCAGTGAATGAAGTGCCAAAACCTTCCAACATAGTAATGTGCACGCCCATGACATGCTTATGCATGTTTTATTTAGTACACATATGTATACATGTGATGTAACAATGTTAATTATGATGCTGTGTGAGCCTGCAGAGGTATGTACATGCCTGTATTCATCTTTTAATGCATGGTGCAATATCTGCCCTCCTAACATTAACAGCCATAACAGACTTGATGCAGTCATAGTAATATACACTTGTTTAGTGCAGATTACAATTATAAAATTGAGATGATTGTAGGAATCTAGATGTTGATGGGCCTATCACACCTTTCAGTGTGTATGTTTAATGAATAACAAAAATGGTATACAACAACTCATTTTGACCAGACATATTATAACCGCCCAGCAATGTGCACAAAGACCAAGTTAATTATCAAGTATCACTCACCCCGCCCCTCTGATGGGGTACACTTCATCGCTTATCCCAGTTTATTGTTCTACAGACGCAATCACACTCCTAGGAATTCTATAATATACATCTTCTCACTAACACACAACAACCATTATACTATAATCAATACATCAGAAAGTTCTATAAACCTCCCACAACCAGTCACCAATCTGTTCAAACATAATTTCACAATGAATAGAATGCTGTAACAAGAAGTATACAGCTCAGGTTACACACTCCTCTTTACATGAAAATTATTCCATTTAGGACTAAAATAACTACATTTAGACAAAAACATCAAATTTTAGGAGATAAACTTCATCTCGCCCAAAAATACAGTCATTTTAGGCACAAAACAGCAATTATAGTGCAAAATACCCCATTTTAGGCTAAAATCGCTTCAATTTTAGGTAGAAAACAACAAAATATATTGAAAAATGACCCCCTCTTAGGGAAATCTCCCAATCTAATTGCAAATACATTTTAATTAGAATAGACGCTATCTCAATACACCATAACTAAGTTTATGCAGACTATTTTAAGCCTACATATTCTCAGATATAGCGAATTTTATTACACAGTAAAATACAATACATAATGCTTAATGTCACACTTAATATAATAATACAGAGTTCCGCGCACTCATGCAATATACCTATTCTTCTCCAATATACACACTCTTAGTTCGGCTAAAACAATATTAAACTTTTCATAGAATTCATTATATGTACAATTTCCATAAGTGAATTTATCGTCACTACCGCTTAATACTATTTTATTCTGATTCAGGGTATACAGTATATGTTTATAACTTTGAATATTTTAATATGTCTTATAATTATCGCATAATTTACCACATGCACCGCTCACACAATTATAATAATGTATAAAATCAAGTTCTTTCTGCAAACGTCTAGTAAATGTCTCAGATATGATCTTTCCTCAGAACGCTCTTACTAAATGGCAACATGATAGTTACACTGACGATATCAAATGGTACCTCGAGCAGTTGGGCGACTGAAGACAAAGCCTAGCTCTATGGGCTAGACCTGGCGCTCAAAGCTATGCCCGATTCAACAAGGAAACCCCTATAGACAACTGGAGACCGCCATAGAAGGCCTAAAGTGTTCTACAGCCACAACGATTGCTAAGCTGTAGATGAGGCTAGTAGATGTGGAGAGGCTGAAAGGAATCCTGTAGAAGGTTATTGTGGACGAACATGGACGTAGTAAAGAGTTGGAAGGAGAAACTAACACAAATGGTGAAAAAATGTGGAAAATTTTATGAAAAGCACTTAAAACATAGGAAAATGGCGAGAAATAGCAAAAATTGATGAAAACATCATAAAAAGTGCTAAAATGTGAGGAGATGGTGAGAAATAGCGGAAAATTGGCTATAATTAGTTAAAAATGAGGAAAATGGTGTAATAGTGTTCAAGTGTAAGAAAATGGTAAAGGAAGAAAACATGACCAGGTGCTTAAAGATGTGACCGATTCAGCCATTAAACCCCATATTCACATGAAGATTGCCATGGACGCCCTGAAACATACTACACCCGCTGTGATCACTATGCTGGAGATGTGCCTAGCAGAAGTCTAGAGTCTGAAAGGTAAAAATAGAGAAGGTTATCACAGAAGAAGATTGATACCATAAAGAGTTAGACGCTAAATTACAAATGGTTCTTGCAGAGTTGGAAGAAAAAAAAAATCTGCAAAAAGGTTACTGCTGTTGGAACTTTTCATTATAACCAATACTCGGACGTCTTGTGTACTATTCAAAAGACTACTATTCCCAACTTATAGAAAAAAATACATTTTCTTAAAATTTAATAAGAAAAACTGTATATCTAGTGGGCATTTCTGACACAACTATTTATCTACTGCTCACATCCCAGGTTAACTCTAACACTAATGCCTATTTTAGCTGTGGTGGTGTGCCTGATGGGATTTACCAAGGTCAATTTTGATTATTGCAGTGACAAGTACACTTTACAATTTTTATAATAATTGTGATAACGACGATGGTGACGACAATGTAATTAACACATGCATGCCCATCCACACATAGTTACACACATACACATACTCACGTGCAGGCACATGCACATGTGCACATGCAAAAGCACATACACATACACATACACAAACACCCAAAATCAGTGTAGCATAGATTAGTAAGTTATATTAGCACAGATTGGTTATAGATGTAGCGGAGCACATCCCTGAAGCATGCAGATGCAAAAAACAGCAGATTTGGTATGGGGTTGGAAAAGTTTAATGGTAGACGGTCAATAGTAATGCATAAGTGTACACAAGCATAAACAGAAGGAACTGGTTAGGAAAGTATTACATTGACTAGGCAATCAAATGTAGCATCAATACAGTAATTAATAGCAGACAAACATGTTATGGATTTGTCTTTAACACAAAAAGATGCGCCAACACATTTCAGAGTGGAGATATACTTGAAATAATGCAGGCCCTAACTGGATTTATACAATTACATAAGACAAAAAAAAAAATGTTTGTGTGGATACTATAGCAAAAATATATAACATTGAGGAACTTAAAGGATTAGCACAAGAGGTATAGTAAAAATTAGCTTATAAGGTAGAACGATGATTTGGAGGGTCAAATTAATGGAATTATTGATGAAAGATGGTAAAAATTGAGGAAGCCCTGTAAAAGGTGTTACAATATGAGAAAATGGTGAATATATCAAACAAAATGTGTAAGAAGTGTTCAAACATAAGAAATGATGCGAAATAGCACAAATTGGTGAAAAATAGTGTAAAAAGTGCTAATACACAAGAAACTTATGAGATATAATGAGAAATTGACTAGTAATTAGTGACCAATTGCTAGCAAACCAACATGTACATTGCTTCCATCTGTGCAGGATGTGGGTGCACACAAAAAGCATAAGCAATTTGTTATTTGGGAAATTCCAACTGTATACTATCGCCTAACATTCCTGCTGTGCCCCAGCGACCCCCTACACCCCCTCTGATGACACAAGCAGCACCAACACTATCACAAAGACACTACATACACTAATACATACCACTGTTTATACCATCACTACTAACTATAACACAGACACTATATACACTAATGCACACTGCTGCCATCACCATCATCATAGTCAATGTTACTGTCATAAGCATCACTGGCATTTTTACTACCACCATCATCACCATCATTGCCAGCATCATCACAAAGACATCATATATACTAATACACACTGCTGTATACACTACTATCACAAAGATGCTGATTGATACTATATGTATACAATAATGCATGATGTCAAAGACACCACCACCATTCCTATAACCTTCTAACAGCCCACACCACTAGCCTTGCTATTATCATCACCATCATTAGTGTTGTCATTATCATAAGCATCATTGTCAATGTTATTGTCATCAGCAGTGCTATCATTGTCAATGTTGTTGTCATCAGCACTAGCATCACTGGCATTGTTATTACTACCATCACCCTCATTATAATTTTCTGCATTGTTATCATCATTACTAGCATTATTGTCAACATTGCTGTCATTAACATCACCATCACCACCACCATTGTTACTATCATTACTATCAATCATATGACTTGGACTTCAATATTAATTACAAATACTTTTGGGAAAAAAAAATGTTTACTATATGACAGTGCAGTAGTGACTGAAGCTGAGGCAATGGATGATGAAGTGGTGATTGGAAAATGGCCATGCAGAGCCCTTGCCTGTACCAGCTTAAAATGGGTGGTTGCTAAGGCATTTAAAGATATTCTCCTTACATATAGTAGCTATGTGACCATGCTGGGCAGACATCTAGTTGATGTCTTGGATGTGATTGCTCTGCAGGATGCTCTTATCAAGCATCAGTGTGATTATCATGTGGAAGCTGCCAAGTGGATCCTCCAGCATTGGGTGACCAAAGATAAAACCTAGCTGGGTTTGATGCGCTAGATCAGGCACCCAAAGATATGACTGACTCGGGCGATACAGCCCATAGGCAACTGCAGACTGTAGTGGAATACATAAAATATTCTACAGCAGTGGTGTTCTCTAAGCTGGAGATGTGATTGGTGGAGGTGGAGGGGCTGAAAGGAAACCTAGAGAAGGTTATCAAGGATGTAGATCAGTATAGTTGTGTGAAAAGCGCTAAAACATAGGAAAATGGTGAGAAATAGCAAATGTTGCCAAAAATAGTGTAAAAATGCTGAAATGTAAGAAAACAGTGAGAAATAGTGGTAAATTGACCATAATTAGTTAAAAATGAGGAAAAACGTTTACTACATGTCAGTGCAATAGCGACTGAAGCTGAGGTGATGACCTATGAAGTAGTGATTAGTAAATGGTTGCAGAAGAGCCTTGCCCCAATCAGCTTAGAAGGGGTGGTTACTAAGGCGTCTAAGATATTCTTCCTATATAGGGTAGCTATGCGACCATGCTGGGCAGACGTCCGGTCAATGTTTTAGACACGATCAAACTGAAACATTCTACAAAAGCATCAATGGAAAATCTGGAGAAATGCATTGGGGAGTTAGATGTGCCACTATGGAAAGGATAATTAAATGGACTGTAGCAGTTAATTTTAGTGTATATGTGTGATGCTGTGTATGTATTGGTACTATCTATCACACTAATATTCATCACATTTTATGCTATGGTCGAGCAGGCTATGGGGTGTAGAGGATAGTACTTAGTGTGTATGTGAGGGTGGTTGGTGGTGGTTAGGTTATAGTATGGGTTGTGTTATATAATTAATGATGAACTGTGGGGTGATGGGTAGTGGTTGGGTTATAGTGTGGGTTGGGTTACAATGGTAATGACAGACTGTAGGGTGAGGGGTGGATTAGATATTAAACTGTTCCAAGAGAATTATGGTAGTTTTGGCAAGGAGGGGTTGAAAACAGTGGGGTTGATTATCCTGGAAAAGGTAGATGAGTTAATTTAGGGCTCTGGATTAAAATAGATGAAGGAGTGTTTTTTTGAGGGTGAGGGGGTATAAAATAGGGATGGGGTACTGGGAAGAGGGTGATTTGGTTACTTTTAGAGCTCTGGATTAAAATAGATCAAGGGGTAGTTTTTAAGGGTGAGGGGGTGGAAAATAGGGGTGGAATACTAAAAAGAGGGTAGTTTGGTTGTTTTAAGATGTCTAGATTAAATTAGATGAAGGGGTAGTTTTTGAGGGTGGGGGTGGGACTAGGGGGTAGTTGGGTGGCCTTTGGGCTAGGATAGGGGTAGTTTGGTGACTTTTTGGCATTTGCAGGGTAGTTGGGTTAGTTTTCACTGATTTTAAAGGCATTTGGGTTAAATTTTGCCTGGAAATAGGGGTAGTTGGGTGACCTTTGGGCTGGGATAGGGGTAGTTGGGTGACTTTTTGGCATTTTAAAGGGTAGTTGGGTGACCTTTGCACCAGAATAGGGGTAGTTGGGTGACCTTTGCACCAGAATAGGGGTAGTTGGGGGGTGACGTCACACTTCCCCCCCTCACCCCCCTCACCCACTGGCCCAGAACCCCCATTTTTATACTACTGGAATATACAAAAATTCATTTTTCAGATAGAGCAGCGATGTTTGTATAGGATTGAAATAACAGGTCACAAGGTGCTATTATGTACTGTAGAAAATGCCCTTTACTCGGTATAATGCGTTCTTCTACTTAACACTATACCCAGTTTTATGGTAGTACTAAGCGGTCGAAGAACTCAGCGGTATGGAATGTGTAGTATGCTAGTTTGGAATTTTCAAGTACAAGCCGAACGAGTTCCATACGACTTAATTCTAAATATTCCCGCGTAAATATTTTATATGCTCAATTTCGATTTCGGTTTCAACGATTTCTCAACACGAAATTACAAGAGTTCGAATGTCTTTTACGATGACTTCTTAAAGATAACCGAACGATAAAGCGTCTGAACGCGAAAATGCCGTTTTAAAAACTCTATACACATATTATGTTCGAATTTTTTTTTGTGAATTAACACCTATTTGATTTTCCAAAATTTAGTAAGTTGTTGATCGATCATTTTTGCAGGCAGGTGACAAAATTAACCTTTAATTTTTCGCAACCGGAAATTATACATCCGAAATAAGTACTACGAATATGAAAACCATCAAACGCTCTCATTAAGAAGACATTTTTCGAGGTATTCTGCCTCTCTAATAATATTACGAGGGTGGTTCAAATATAAACCGGAATTTCGTCATAAAAATTTTTATTTTATACTTACAGTGCTCATATTTTTTACAATTTTTCGAGATAATCCCCCTCGTACGCTACGCACTTTTTCCACCTCTCCGGCAATTTTTTTATTCCTTTTTCGTAAAAATCTCGCGGCTTGTCACATAGCCATTTGCGCACGAACGATTCCACCTCATCGTTGCTGTCGAAACGTTGTCCACCAAGTGCTTCTTTCAACGGGCCAAACAAATAATAATCACAAGGCGGCGACAAATCTGGACTGTAAGGAGGATGTTCAAGTGTTTCCCAGCCCAATTCGACCAATGTCTCCATCGTGAGCGTACAAACTTCCCAACGAGTGAATTTCTGTTCAAAATTCAGAAGTCTTGGCACCCATCTGGCTGCAATTTTGCGATAACCTAGCCGATCATGAATTATTGTCTCAATACTACCTATGCTGATGCCCAATTCGTCGGTCATATCGCGTACACGGACGCGTCGGTCAGCCAAAATGAGTTGTTCGATGGCTTTGACGTGTTCATCTGTAATGCTGGTTTTTGGGCGCCGCGCATGTGCTATGTTTGACACCACTTCACGTCCTTTTCGAAACGCGGAACACCACTCGTACACTTGAGTTTTGGAGAGACACTCATCGCCGAACTGTTCGCGTAATTTTCGGTAAATTTCCACGGATTTTACGTCGTCTTTGACTAAAAAACGAATAATGATGCGTTGCGCAACAGACACTGGTACTTCTTTTTCACTCATGGCTCTAACTACACTAAAAAGTCAGCTTACGACGCGGTTCTAATTGCTCTACATAACAAACCGGTCTAACTGCCAGTACAACCACTTTTTCCACAATAAATTTTTCGCGCGTTTATTTAAAAATTCCGGTTTATATTTGAACCACCCTAATAATAGTATTTTTATGGTTTAGTGAGTCGACGGCCATACACAGATCTTTAAAACCATCTGTAGTTTTGCGAATAACATTTTCTGCAGCTTTACACGAAATTAAACGATGTTTGGTTCGATATGAATTTCGAGTTTCAAACACCAAGAGTGAATTTTAAATGAACTGGCTTTGTTTTATATTCGAAGTTATGCTTACAATTGAAGTTTCACTCTAGCCATGACGGAAAGTCAAGAAGTGCCAACAAAATTACTTTGAACCATAACTTTTTAAACCATTATGAGTAACATTACCAAATTATTATTGGCAAGCTTTATCTGTTGAGAAAATCAACTCTACTATTTGAATTAACCGGATATTGCTGGAGAAGTTTCCGTTTTAAAAGATGTCTGGCACTGACTTTTGAAATTAGATTGAAGATTATTCGATGCAACATCTTGTGATTTTAATGGTGTTTGTACATTTTCGACTTATTCAATCGGAAATGCGATGGCCATTTTCAAAACATAATAAGCGTAAACGATTATTTTTTAATTTGCCGTTTAATAAATTTTGGACATTTCCAAAGTGGATGTAAACTTTTACAAATTACGCAAGCACCTTTTGATGGCGCGCAATAAATGCCGATTTATTTTTTAAATCAATGTTTGAAATTGTTTTTTCTGTTAGTTTTTTTTTTTTTTTTTTAATTCGTGATAACGAGAACGTTCACTTTCGACTGCTTTAACTCAATTTTCGAAAAAACTTTTTAATTTCCTCTCCATCATCATCATGGTGCGGTACTCAGTTTCTGAGCGCCGTTGACAACCTATTCGTCGATTCTAGTTGTACAGACATTAAAGGTTGTGTTCTCGACAATTTTTATATGTAACACTAGTGTAGACTCAAGACTACATTTGAAATTGATATTGCGATTGTTTGGTTTATCAATAAAAACAAACGCAGTCTCGAGTGCGCCTACCTATACTACACATTAATTAGCTCGCGTGTGCTGGTATGTATGGTTGCCATTGCTATCTACGTGATTGTTAGCGGTTAACTTAACTATTTAGTTTGTAATTTCATACGAAGGGTATTTATTATTGTCGGTTCATGACTTCACCTAGTCACGGCGAATTCCATCGTCTAATTCCGTCGATATTAAAAATGAAATTCAAGATTGCCAGTTGTCAAATCCTTCATTCGCAATTTTCAATTCTCGAAGTGTTACATGAGCGTAGCCTGGTAACTCTTGAATATCGGCGTCGCTCTTGTCATATGACGTAGATTACAAACATCGAAAAAATATAACTCAATTGTCGCTCGTTTATTTTCATAACAGTTTAGCCGACGCGATGCTTCAACAAACGAACGATCATTTATTTTGAAATGACGAGAGATAATGGGCTGCTTTACTTTTTAAAGTCTGTTTTAAAAAATATAATTTTTTAACGTTAACTATGTCCGAATTATTTACCTCAAGATTAGAAAAACAAATTTTTCCAATTTAAAAAATCGCGAGAATTACCGTCTCATATTCTGGTACACCGATTTACAGTAGTCCAGACTGAGCGGAAAAATAGCTCTGAATGATCGAAGTTGAATTTAATGTATAATCTGCGTCGCTTGTTGTTAAATTATCGCGAGCGATAGAAATGACTGTCTACATTTAATTTAAAATATGGTAGTTATTAATTCTTCACACTTCTTAAAATGATCATTTTCTAATTCTTCTTCTCCCGGATTTGATTTGATATCTCGATAATCGGTTTAAAAGTTTCTTCCAACTGTGTAGAATAACTTTTAAATATTTTAAATTCAATTTCGGCCTTTGTTATTACTATATTTCTTTTAAATTCATCTCAAATACGAGCTTGAATGGGCGCAAGCATACCGAATTTCTTTTTATCTATTTTAAACGAGCGGTACGAAAATAACGATAACGGTCTTTAGCTGAACTTTATTTTAAAATATTTTGTAATAATCACCTGGAAATCGGAACGGACTAACTTTCGTTCATCTTACCTGCCTCGGAGTATCAAAATATTAGCGAAATAATTCGATGAATTCCAGAGGAAGAGAATCCGATGACCCAGCAATCATAGTTCGCTGCAACTCAATAAACATAGGACAAATTTTGCTACCAAGCGCTGTCGACAGAATTTCAAACTGGGCCACCAGAAATGCTTTCCAGTTCTCACCAACAAAAATCTGTGCTCTTCATTTCTGCAGACTTCGTAACTGTGATCATTCTCTTAATCTGAAGCTCCGCGACAAACCAATACCCAAGGTTTCTAGAGCAAAATATTTAGGACTTCGCTTTGATGAAAAACTTACTTGTCAGAAATAAATCTTTGCCCTGATTAACAGTTGCCATCCCAAACTCAATCCCATACGCAAAATTAGCGGAACAAGATTTGGAGTACACCGTATTACCCTTCTTCAACTCTATAATACATTGATTCGAACCAAATTGGACTATGACTCTTTAAGCTACTTCTCTATAGAAACAGAGTTCTCCGGTCTTATCTTATATCCAGTCTTCATGTTGATGCAGAGCACAGGATCGTCATTGGTCGAGAAAGGGGACTGGCCTTTACGAAAAGACTTTGAGGCTGAGAAGAAGAAAATTTTACGTACAAATTTGGTTGATCCACAGAAGATTGTGCTTCCCTCGCTGCATATAAAATTAGGTCTGGCGAAGCAATTTATCAAAGCATTGCCGAGAGCTGGACCCTATTTCGGATATGTTTATGAAAAATTCCCTCATGTAATATTGGTCCAGATATAAGTAAAACCTCGAAACCGTTTAAAAAGAGACATGGCTTGATTTAAGAACGTCGTTTCAAAATTTCTTTTGTTATGAGAGGAGTCCTGATTATAAAAATATTGTCCAGAACATGTTGACAAGATTCTATGAGCTTGGTTGCAATATGCGCCTTAAAGTTCATTTTTTAAATTCCCATTTGGAATTTTTCTTTTAAAACCTTGGATCGATAAGTGAAGAACAACGTTTCGATCAGGATATTAACGAGATAGGAAAACGATATCAAGGACGTTGACATGTAAAGGCTGGTTACTTCATCGAGATACAGCGGAAACGCCACACACAAGAGGAAAAGCTGCACGCGAAACATAGTTCATAAATTCCGAAATGTAAAGTTAGTCTTTTATAATGTTTATTAAAATTTTTTTGTTTCAGTATTTTAGTATTTTGTGTAATTATATAGCACTTTTTATATTCAAACAGTCTTATCTTATTACATAGTATTTACCGTTATGTGTATGCTGACTTTAAACACAAATTGCGAAAAAGTGGTACGTGCTAGAGATAAACTGATCACATTTTTAGATTCAGCGACCCAAAAAATCATAAGATCAGCTAAAGTTTTTAAAAAGGTTTTTAAAAAATGTGGATTTTTTGGTCTGTGTAATCACAGTGAAAGCTTTAAAAATT
The DNA here is from genome assembly GCA_039619475.1 of Icerya purchasi. Lineage (NCBI taxonomy): Eukaryota > Metazoa > Arthropoda > Insecta > Hemiptera > Monophlebidae > Icerya > Icerya purchasi. Next base: position 348,034,916 of record CM077116.1, on the reverse strand, counting down.
TAATTATACATATATATTTATTTTGTAATGACCGTGGGCATTAAAAAAAGTAAATAGAAACGGTAAGTAAATAATTAAATTCTCGTGAAGTGGTTCCCTAGAAATTCTACCGCGTGATAGGCGATTACCACATGTCCACAGTTGAGACGGAAATGACGCGGTTTGAAAGTAAAAAAGATTTTCACGAACACACATATTTATTGATAAAAGATGTATAATAAATTCTTAAATAAGAAATATTGTCCGAGTGATGACGAGAAGAAAATTTAAAATATCACCTCAAAAGCGACAGTGTTAGCGAAGAATGCGTTACCGCGAACGACCGAAAACCAAAGCGAATGTCGACAATCATTGATGACAGACGATATTCACTAATTGCGATGGGAAAAGTTGAAATTCATTTCTTTTTTTTCTTATTCTCGCTTCTTCAGAATGAGAAAACAGAAAAAAATTAAAAAGATAAAAGCATTACATTATTCGAATATCTGTAGGAAACCTAGAAAAACTGTTTTCATCTAGAAAAGAAAATTAAATTACAGTATTAATAACAAATTAACCTAAACGTTTTATTTTTAATTTAAAGAAATTAAGATAAAAAGCATATAGAAATATATACATATGTATGTATATATAAAAATTATTGATAGGAAAGAAATGTGGTACGACGGAATTTTAGAAATCAAAACGTTTACGTTTATCTTTAATATTATCTAATTTTCTTATCTAAATAAAGATAAAATTCGAGTAATATAATGCTGAATTTATGGAAAGTTTTTCTGAAAAGCGACATTTTCAGAATGTTTTATTTAATATGAAATCTTAAGATTTTTATGTTATAGCGTTAGTTGTTTACTACAGCGTGTTACAGGTGATGATCGACATTACCAGTGAATCTCAGACTATAAAGAATTCAGACATTATTTTCGAGTTTACTTTAACTGAACGACATTAAACTGCTATGACGCAGCGACCGGACATATACGTATAATAAGTTAGCTCCATATAAAAATTGGAGTGAATTAATTTTTCCAACAACTCGCACCACTGACATGGTTCCTTTCTTTTTTCTTTTTTTTTACTAATGTATTGACGGTTTGAATATTTTTTTATAATAGGTCGGTTTCGTTCCGAGTTCTGTACGAATTTGTAGACTTGCATCAAGATGGCGAACGATGGGGAAATGATAAATGTTCACGCAAGTTCCAAAGCCGTACTCAAACTTCAACTAGTTCTGCTCAAGTGTTCGCTTCGCCGAAAAACGTTTTCTTATTCGGCCGAGGAGGTTCCATGAACATAAGTTGTACGCTGAGATTCGAAGCGCAGAGAGGTGAACGAATCAAAATTACCATACGTACGTTGAACTTCGCTAATCGAACTGACTGCGTAACTGATCGTCATTTGGATTCCGGTTACATGCAATGCATTGGAAACGATACAGCATCGTTAACATTTTCTGAACTGCCGTTTCCGGATGAACTTAGTTTGCCGAAAGGATGTCTCTGTTCGGGATCCGAATCATTTTTGCCGTTCGTATACACATCGTCTTCCAACATTGTTCACTTGAACTTTGTCGTCCGAAACATGAATTTTACCGAAGACTATCGCCAATATTACTTCAGCGGTCTTTATGAATTCGTCAGAAGTCCTATTTGCACTAGAAAACATATCGTCACCGGGTCCAGTGGTGAGATCCATTTTAAATCTCCAAGCAGAACGCCAAATGAGGTAATACTTAATCGCGTTCAATAAAACCGTATACATTTGTACGCAGGGACAAAAAAAAAGTACATATATATATATATATATATAGTCTATACAATAATATATAAACACACACACACACATATATATATATATATATATATATATATATTTCAGTATTTTTCTATATATATTTTTTTTCAGCATTTTTCCATATTGCTTTTTTCTTTTTCAAATTTTTTAAAGAGACCAACAGCTCCCACAGACTTCGCCCCTCTCGGTGGCGCCTGTGGTATATTAATACGCTTACAGTAATGTAAAGAGAACAGTGTAATACTTTTGAAGACGACCTATTCAAAGGAATTCACTATTCACAAGTAAAATCTTTTTTTCCAGATTTTCTGCAGAATCATTAATCATTGTTTTATAATAGCATGATAAAAATCCAAGAAAAAGGTACAATGTGTATTATATGAATTTACTCACCACCAGCCGCTGAAGTCCCTTCGTACATTTGGCTGTTTTCGAACAAGTTCATCAAAAATGAATTTACTTTTCAAGTGTATTGGAACAAAAAACAGACTTCGTTTATTAACAAATTGCTACAGAAAACGATTACATTTGATAAGTTTAAATATAGATTATTCACCGAAATTCGGCTGTAATCATCTCTGACAATGGATCTAATGAAAAAGTAAAGAAATAGAAGCAATAGAATAAGAGTTAACTGTTAAAAACTATTTTAAAATAATACGATAAAATCAACAAATATACGAACGCAACACAGATAAACTTTAAACAACGGTTTACAACTAGACTTCGACTAATAAATAAATAGAATAACCGAAAGTGAAATCATTGATGGTAACGGTGATGGAGGTGCGAAAACGTTTGCGCGGAAACGGATGGTGCGCTCTGGCGAGACTGAGTTTAAAACGTAAAAAAGTTATGAACGGTAAAATAATTGGAAGCGTAGAATTCTGTAATACTTAAGTTTGAAAAGAAAATGAATATGAATGATAGGGGAAACTAACGAGATCATAACTCTAGAAAATAAATAAACAAATAAAAATAATATTATGAACGGATGTTAATTTAGGCTTGGAGGGTAAGGGAGGGAAGAAGAAATTTTTAGAACCGGAGAAAATAAAAAAAATAAGCGTTTTTTTTTTACGTGACGATAGATATATGCGTGGGGACGGATGGTATGCTTTTGTAACGGTCGGTGCGATCAGAGAACACGTGAAAAAAACAAATAAAAATACGTACGATCGGTAAATTGTTTGCAAGGAACAAAAAAGGAATAAAGGTTACATTTGGTCTTTGATTATAAAAATTTTCAGTTAATTTTGTTAATTCGTAATGAGATAATGTAAAATGTAGAAAGTGAGCAAGAACTGTTGGTGGTGCGCTTTCGCAGTCTCATCGAATCGTAAAAATAAATAAAATATATCGTGAAAAAATCTGTAAAAATTTTTTAGAGTAAAATAAGAGCTTAAGCTAATCCTATAATATTTAGACTCGGAAAAAATTATTATGAATTACGGGGAAACTAGCGGCAGCGGATGTGAGCGGGGGAATGGTTAGTGCGCTTTCGCGGTAGCTGTGAGTGAAAAATAATACGAAAGACGAGTAATTTGCGCAGGACGGGTAGGGAAGGGAAGAGGGAATTTTTGAGACCGTGTAAAATAAAAAAAAAACTCGAATTAATTTTTTAAATCCTTACGCTCGGGAAAAAATTTTTGGAGGCAAAAAAATAGACTCAAGATTACTTAGGCTTGGAAAAAATTATTATGAGCGATGGTGAAATAACCGATGGTAGAGGTGTGAGTGGGAACGAACGTTATGCATTTGTGACGGACGAGACTTTGTCGGATTAAATTTTAGAATTGGAGAAAAAGTAAAAAAAGAACAGGAAAGATCAATAAAACAAATTTTTGGATGCGGTAGAAATATACACAGGCTAAATCTATAATACTTTAGCTTGTGTTTTACGTAAATTCCGTGAGTTAAATAAAAAGGTAAGAAAATACGAAAATAAGATATTGATCGATTTTGACTTACTTTATTAAAATGCGCGGGTAGCCCTGAAAAGGGCTATTTCGAATTAATTGTTTTCGGCGAACGAGAAACAAAAGAACTGACGAGCGAAACAACAACCAAAATAAAAATGCGAGACAAACCACTGCAAACGGGAACAAAACAAAACGAGCGAGCAAACGTCATACGTGATCGAAACCAAAACATAAACTTAAACTTACATTACGAGTGATAATAAACAATAAATGAGACTGCGCAAGGAGGAAAGAAAATGCCGACGATCAGATCTAATTACACGACTGCACTTGCATGCGAGCCGTGTAAACAATCGTTCAACAGCTTGGAAAAACGTATTATGAAAGAAAAGAAAACTAGCGAGAACAGATGTGTGTGCTAGATAGAGATGTGTAGTTCACGAACAAACTATTAAAATGAACGATTCTTTTGAAGGAACTATAAGAACTAGTTCCCGACAACGGAACTAAATAGTTCCGGTGGAATTAAACTTATTTAACTTCCACACCAAACTATTTGGTGTAGGAACGGCTACACGGCATATGCGGTAGAATCAGATATAGGTACGCGCACTTTGCACATACACAACTTATTCATACTGTCTGACCTCAGAGTGACCTCTGACCATCAAAAACAAAGCCGTATTGTTTCGATTATTGTATTAGCGTGTTCTACTCTTCCGATACTTTACTACCATTGTTATTTACTTACGCACATCACCTACTATTCTTCAATTCATATCATATGCTGTTAGTGTTAGAAGATACTAAATAGGTCGTCCGAAGGAACTAAACTGTATTTATTGTTCTCGTTCACTCATTTTATCTGACGACCGAACTATTTGGTCGGAACGATTCCCCACAGCCTAAGCACTTTTGATCCAAAGCAGCGTGATTATAATGAATTAATAAGTGTAGTCATTGCGTACCGCGACTATGAAACACAAACGGATCTCTATCCCATTCATTACAATTTACAGTTAGTGAAACGTTATACGATTTTAAATAACTAAAATAATGAAATTGATTTATAAAAATATATACAAGTACCGATATGATAAAAACGGAAAAATAAACTTATAAGGGGGCATAAAAAAGATATTACGTTAAGATATTATGCGTTAAAAGAAAACTACAAATTATGATTTAAGAACATAATTTCTTCAATTTTCTTCGATTAGTTTTCGCTGGTCGTAGCGCTAATCGTGTCTTTGCAGACTAACGAATCTCTTTATCTCTATATCTGTTATTACCGCGTAATTCGATCACCACTTTCGTTTGTTTTTTTTTTGTAAAATAAATGCGAAATCGAATCAGAACGTTTTTAGTTTATTTTTCATCCGGAAAAGGATTGATCGGTGCTCGCGTATTCATCCGGAACCACTACACAACTTTGAAAATGCATTCCACTTAATAGTTCGTTCACGGACCACCCACACTACATTTACTTGTCTAGTTCCAGAATCTAGTTTCTGGTACTTCGAAGAACTAGACCGAGAACTAGTTCCTCAAAGAGAACTATATTACTCATCACTAGTACTAGATTGCCCTGTGCGGTTTAGCGATGAGCGAGATAGACATAGTTCTGCATAATGTATCGAACAAAGGAAGGTTTTAAACGAATTGACCGAATACAAATTTCCCGATCCACGGACATAACGGAGCGCTGTGCAAAAGTGTGTGTGTGTGTGTGGGTGTGTGATAGTGTGATTGCGATATAAGACAATGAAAATGATGCACCCGTTTGAGGCAGCCATGTTGCAAAGATGATGAAATCGTCTGCACGGCCTATGAAAATGACATATTTTTCTATACGTCTTTTAAAGTAAAAATACCGGCGATAATTTGAAGATAAAAATTGCGCGTGTCATGACAATAATTATTCGATGTTGGTTTCCAAGACGTAACAAAAACAATACATAACCTCACCCCCTCCTACCTGTGATTGGCAAAAAAAAAGTTCGCGATTCCTAGAAATAGCAGAGTGGTGTGTGCGTGTGCGTGTTCGTGTGACGGTGATATAAGACAATTAAACTGCAGCAGCATCTAGTTGCGGCAATCGTTGCAAAAATTACGCTACATATATTACATGCAGAGACTTGAATAATACGTCCGTGTGACAAAAGTATGCAGCGTGTGCGGGAACACGAGTGCGTGCTGCTGCGCGACGGAATTTTTTGAAACTCTGCTAGAATACTTACGCTCGGTATTTTGAAAAAAACGCGGTAGCGCAAACGGCCGATGCGCGCGTGAGAACGGACAATGCGTTTTCACGGTGACAGTATCTGGAACCGTCATGCGGGGGCAGATTGTGGGACGAAAATCGCTATAGTTCTCACGCTCTTATTAGGCTTAATTAGCGCCGGTGGCATGCTTTGTCCCAGATGTGGGTCTTTTCTTCTACTATCGAAGCAGTGGTATGGCAGCTAGTCACAGCGCTTGGTTAAATGGAGACAGCCAGAAGTATTAATTTTCCTCGTTTAATTTTCCACTTGTTTCGCACACTCTATTCTCTTTTATCTCTGTGTGCATGTATTTAACACATCAACTCACAACGTTGCCCCTGGGTAAAATATTCAAAAACACGTGCTTTTACTTTCAGCTTTTAAGCTTTTCTCTTCCTACCGCTATAATGCTTTCTTCATTCTTTCGCTCCTTGCTTCTTCTACAGTTCCTTCGATTGTCTGCTTCCATTTTTCAGTTTGTAGTCGTATTAAAATCTATTTTCTTGCCACACTGATGATTTCTCAAACTGCAGCGCTGGGTTAATACCTTAGGCGAGCTCAAATTGAAAAAAAAATACTCAAAACGCGTTTATAGAAGTTTTACTTTAAAAAGAAATAAAAATTATATTGCGATCAATAATTTACCTGCGCATAATAATTACGTTAATAAAAATATTACAGGATCGTGGTGTGTTTTAATTTTCACATTTTTTTTTTTTTTTTTAGTGTGTTTGTTGTTACATTTAATATTATTGAGAAGATAACGTATAAAGTTCTTACACATACTAATCATGTTACGTATTTAAGTCGTCACTGAGAACAATTATTTACTGAAAAATATATTTTCAAAAAAACATTGTTTATGTATATACATACATATATACGTCGTAGACTGACCTGTTAGGAAACGGAGAGCAATGGTAATTCTCGTTTCTAACATTGATGAACACGGTTTAATATTAACAAAATAATGAACTGTTCAGTTACGAACGATTTAGTCGCTTACGATTGCCGGGGTAAATTGTTGTTGCAGAAAAATTCAATATTTTCCAAATTATTATTAATTTTTAATTTTTAATTTTAAATTATTACAAATTTCAGGTAATAAATATTCAGAATTTTTTATTCTCGAAGGTAGATAATATTTTGGATTTAACTTAAAATTTTGAAATCTCACATTATCAACTACAAATAATGGTTAAAAATATTTCGTTATTATTTACCAATTTTCTGTCAGTCGCATTAGCATATTTAGAATTTATTCCATGTGATGGGGCCGTTAAACGAAATTATCGTTTCGGTGTTTATGGTGACGTATCATTATTAATTGTCGATAAAGTTGTCGATTCGTTTATTACAACTGAAAAATTAGTTTTTACGTGTTCATTTTCATTTACCATGTACTCTTCCAGTTCACCGGAATATCAAAGGATGGTACGATACTATATGCTGTTGCATAACACCTACATTTCTACAAAATTAATGACTACTAACGATAATTGCAAATTACAGGGTTTTTGTGTTTTCATTTTTCAAAAAAAAAATGTCCCAAAATTCCGGTTTTATAGGGGTTTTTTACACGCGGCATTAATTAAACACCGACCTTTAAAAAAAAAAATTTTAAATTATTAATCGGTAAAATTCATGACAAATACGTGTACGGATGAACGCGAAATAACTCAATTGTACGTAAAAATAAACATCCTACGAATAATAATCAGGAAAAAACGTAACAGTTCACTATAAAATGGATTTAACGAATATTAATAGAACCTGAAATATGACACCCTTAGGGAAGACGGTAAGAGGCAAGGAAATTACAAATTGCTGTCGCGTAAGAAAGTGTGTTGATACTTCTGAGTACGCCAGAATAAATGATAGACGCTGCCTCTTAACATCAAATGCAGCTCTCATTTATGCCTTTTATGTTAAACTAATTAATATTTTAACATTTCTCTGATTCTGTAAGTTGGAATCGAATTCTGTTTTACCAGCACAGGTTTTTATTCCAAAGCCGACTGTTAAGAGTTAACCCGCTTTGGTACAAGTGGACTCGGAGTTAACTCTGCCAGTTGGAGTCGTCATCGCTAATTACTGCCCGACAGTATTGGTAATTTCGTGCCGGGATTTCCATCAAGAGAAACTCGACTTTACTCTTGATACATTTCTGGAATGTAAGAAAGACGTAACTTCTTAATGTCGTCGCGCTTGCCGTATTGGCTATCGATTTTGCTTGAAAATAACTGTAAAATATTTCCTGTAGTTTATATACAGAGCATCGTCGATGACTTTGTGTAATATGTATATACTCGACTACATTCAAAAATGGTTCGTTGATTATTTTTAAATCTAATAACGAAAAATCAAAGTTGAATAATTTGATAATTTGTATTGGCGCAAAGTTCGGCAGAGGAGTCTACCGGAAAACAAGGACTCGCCGTTTGTTAATTTACACTTTTAAAGAAATTAAATACACACATCTATTTTTATATATACATTAATCCTTCTCGATAGTCGGTGACAAATTTAGATACTTCATTAAATATAAATATTATTGTATGAAATATTCCGTAACAGGAGACCACGTATCATTTCTCTAACCTTATTACTTGCTTGGGAGGGGATTAGTTTTAAAATGGAACGAAACATGCCCGCGGCTTTATGACGGTAGGTTCTTCGCCGACATTTGATTGCGCTCGATGTTTTACGTTTATTTATTCACTGGAAACGTGTTTGTTTCAGGTAAATTGCGAAAATCGCCCTTGGCTGATAAAGGCCAGCGCGGACAATTACTTGTACATAAAGCTGTATGGCGTGCTGATGGCTGGATTCGGACAGTTCGTTAATATAACGTTACCGCCTGTACTGTGTTCAACTAGTAATAGAATTATTATACACTCGGGCCACCTTAGCGCCCTCGTATGTCCACTGCCTCTTCCAGCACAACGACATCACATCGTCGAAGTAATTAAACGCTCATTCGATGATTAATTAATTTTCGTTGTATATCCGCTTACACGTATACACGCACACACGTAAACGCCGGAATTCAATGTTTCGGCGAACACGCGTTAAAATTCACACTTGGTCCAACAAATAAGCTGGATTTTTTACACAGTAACGCTATCAAATTGTACAGGTATTTTCCGAAGGTTGGGTGATCGGCACGAATTTGCAGAATACCTCGCTGGGACGCGTGAAATACACATTCAGCAATCAAAGCAGAAACATTATAGTGGAGTATCTGCAGCAAGAGCCCGGATCCTACCACGTCTCCTGGCTGGAACTTTCAAAGCCGTACGTAAATTTGTGATACATATTTTCACCGCGAACGTACACTTATTATTCGCGATATTAATTTTCACCAAATTTAAATAACACCAAAATTAACACTTATTAAAATAATATGTTTATAGATAATTCCGACGCGTTTCGTAGGGCTTCATGTTCACAGAATTTTACAAATATGTGCGTAATATCCCGCGATCTTGAAAACTTACAAAACGTGTCGAAATTATATAAAAAAATATATGTTATTTTAATAAGTGTTAATTTCGATAATGTTGTTAGCGGATTTTCGAACATTTCAATTGCGTCTCAATTTTTTGCTCGCATCATCCGCGATGTTTAGAAATGTGTTTACAGTTTGTGAGCAAGAAATGGTGCCTTGTCTTTCATTCGCTTCGCTTCTTTTGAGGCTATAATGAAACGATTTATAAGAAAGCTAAAATTACGCGGAATGAACTTGTTTTTCGCTGAATTTTTCGTACATACATATATATTTTTTTCTTTTAAATAAGTTTTTTTAATTCGCAGTCTTAAAATTTAAAATAAAAAAAATGATCAGTTGATCTTAAGACAATTTTGATAAATGTGTTTTATAGATGAACTGGTTTACATAACGATGACTCTAAAAGTTCCCGAATGCGTAAATTTCAAAATATTCTTATTTTATTTGTATAGGGTAAAAAGAAATCATATAAAGTGCTTCGCTAAGTTTTGAATTTAAGCTCGAGATAAAAACCGATCATACGATTTTAGTCACAAGGATAAGCAGATTAATTTTCTATTTGCATCCAAATGTTGTCACTGTTTCTTTCCTTCTGACGACACCGTTGATTTTATAGACCGGTACTAATGAGAACGGTGAGGTCATTTTGCTAATGGCTGGCACCCGGCGTCTTGAATCTCGGGCTCAAAATGTGAAATATGTGACTGGGCGTTCTGGTGGTCTTCAGGGCCACGATGGTAAATTGGCGATTGGATAAATCAATATATTAAACTATGTAAAATTAATAGAAATGTACGCGGTCTGCTAGAAGTTGGTAAGATAGTGGAGGATGAACTGAATCGATACAGAATACCAATTTGCGGCATTTATGAAACACATTATAATCAAAATGGACACTTCGAGGTAGCAATTATACTGTATACTGCGCTGCTGGCAACGAAAGCAAAAATAGACAATTCATGATTAAAAAGAATACGAGTGTCATTTAGTTAGAAGCTATGAAGTCATTAGGGGACGTAGATATCTTAATAGGAATAAAATCAAAGCCGATAAACCTTAATCTGATACGAGTATACGCTCCGACGGCTGACTCCAGAAGAAATGAACCATTTCTATTATGAATTAAATAGAGCATTTAAAAAGTCACCATAGAGGAAAATCTCAATTATCACGGGTGCCTACGATGCAAAAGAAGATGATACTTCAATTGATGATCCATATTAGAGAAACTATTGGCAGCTTCGGCACAGGAATCCGGAATGAGAGAGGTGAAATGCTTATTCAGTTCATGCTTGATCATTAAATGTGTATTGCTGACACAATGTTTAAGCTTGACGTTCGCAGACTTATCACTTGGATTGCACTGGGCGTAATCAAAAATTGATCATACGCTAATAAGTAGTAAGTAGCGGTCTTCATGTAAAAATATAAAAACCCTGCCAGGGGCAAAGTGTGGTTCTGACCACAGATTATTAATGATGGAATTAAAATTACGATTGCATACTCAGGAAAAAATCAAGACTGCCAAAAGAATGACTATTACCAAGCCAGAAACTTTCAAAAATGCAATCGAACAAAGATTGATGTGGTAAAAGGAATATCTGAAACATACTATGGAGCAGTCTTAAACAACATCTCAATAGCAAAACACATCGAGGAAATGGAAACACTGGTTCTCGTAAAAGACAATAAATGCAATAGACAAACATAGAAATTTGAACCAGGGGAGAAAAAATTATTCACAAGAAAAGGAATTTTGGAGCAAAAAAAAAAAGAAGTTACTTAGAAAAGACAAGAAATCATCTATTTGCACTGAAATAGGAAACCATGCTGAGAAGAATGAAACAAATTATTTGTTTAAAAAAGTACGCCTTCTGGCCCGTGAATACAGATTAAATAAACGAACAATCAAGGGTGATAACGGTGAACTGAAAACAAATGCTGAGGATATAGCGGAAGTATGGGAAAAATACGGTGCACTAAATTGTGCAGCGCAGGAGTAGATAGACACGGTGGATAGAACGAATATTGAAAATCTAAATAACCTATCAGTAGTGCAGGAACCAGAACCAGGAACTAATTTAGTGAAGTACAAAATGCAATGAAACATCTTAAGAATAATAAATCCCCAGAATCAGATGATATACCTGCCGAGTTATTGAAACTAGCAGGATATGAAGCGATACATGTTATGCATATGATCTGTCATATGGCAAACTGGAGAGTGGCTAAGAGATTAGCGCCAGTCAGTTTATATAACAATTCGCAAAAAAGGATCAGCGACCGAATGTGAGAATTATCAAACTATATCACTGACATCACATGCGAGCAAAGTAATGCTCAGGATAATTTATAACCGATTATATGCTCTAATGGAAAATCAAATTTCGCTAGAACAGGCTGGTTTTATGAAAGGCAGAGGTACAAGATAGCAGATACGGAACGTGCGACAATTAGTTGAAGAAGCGAGAGAATACAACACAGAAGTAATTTTGTGTTTTGTATATTAGCATAAAGCGTTCGACTACTGAGTCCAGTGGAGTAAATTATGGTTAATTCTTACGGAAATGGGAGCGCCAAAGCATTTAGTCTCATTAATTGCAAAGCTATATGATCAGAACACAGCTAGAGTTAAAGCGGGAAAAATACCCTGATTACTTCAAAGTGGAGAGGAGCGTTAGACTTGGATGTCTACTCTCGTCACTCCTTTTCAGTCTATACACAGAATGTATTACGAGGAGAATATTATAAATGATGGAAAAGATGTAATAGAATGGACCGATGATTTCCCAATGGTAGACAGAAATTATCAAAACCTCCGCGGTACGCTGATGATACCCCACGTTAATAACTACAAGTATTGAAAATATGATCTGCCTTTTTCAAAGATTGGAACAAGTTAGTAAAGAATACGGATTGACAATTGACAGACTAAAATGATGATAATCAACCGATCTAAAGATAACAGCCCTAACATAAAACAAATGCAGACCGCATAGAAGTGGTTAATAAGTTTACATACTTAGGATCGATTGTGGAGAATACCGGAGGTTTCAAAGCTGAAATACGACGTCGCACGCAAATAACTAAAAGCGCGATGGGTCGATTAGTAAAAATTTGGCACGATCAAACAGTAAACAGGAAGATGAAAATTAGAAAAATCATTAGTATTCTCGATCTTTTTATATGGCGCTAAAACCTGGACGATATATCGGACTGAACGCAAGCACATTGAATTTCTCGAGCTATGGTGCTGAAGACAAATGTTACGGGTCCCATGGACGGGGCCAGAGGACGAACGAATCATGATTAATGGAGATTGGCGAACCGAAAAACGTCTATTAACGGAAGTACTTACCAGAATTGTGGACAGTTCTTCGACCATATGGTCCGGATAAATGGACTGGAGGCACTCTTACGGAAAACGATATCGTGGTCGTGTACCTCTAAGATGGTTGAATCTGATCCGAGAATTTACCGGGAAAAGCTTCAGTGAATGTGTTCATGAAGCGAGCAATAGAGACAGATGGCGTAAACTACTTTCTCAACGATGACAGCATTTTTGTGTTACGATTCTAGGGATACACGATTCAAAGATAGAGAGAGATCACTGTTCTCGATGGCGATCCAGTGCACGTTGAGTTGATAATTTTCTGGTATCTCTGTGGTCTATATGTCCGATATAGGTACAGAGATTTTATTTTCGAATTGGCAGAAACAGCGAAATTTACACTTTTTTCCACTATTTAAAGTCGCGCAATTCAACTGATAAATTTGACTATTTCGCGCCGTAGATTCTTCTTACCTGCTTAATGAGCAGGGACTACAACGATTTCACCCCTAACCGATAACACGTGTTTACCGTTAATTTACTACTATACGCATTATAGTTTTTATGTGACTTGTTCGGTTAAAAACAAATTCTTTCAAATATAAGATTAGTCTTTGCTCATTTTGAATAACAGTGAAGTTGTTGGCAAAAACTCCAAGTATTATTTACCGCTAATGGAAACTGATATATTGCTGTTGAATAGTCACAGCTAAAAATATTTAAAAGAAACGTGACCGGCCTTAGTTTAATAAAAGCACAGTCTATTTTATAGGCGTTAAATATAGATAAATAAAGACGGAAAATATAAATGAATATTCGTGGATTAAATAAAATTCAAAATTAATCGACATATTTTGAGGTCACATACTGCTCCTCCGTAATCAATAGTTCGCAGTATCTGCGTAAAATTGTGAGAGAATGTTTGAAAGAGCTCCGGTCAGTTCAAAAAAAAGATGAAAAAAACGCAGAAAAAAGGTTTGAAATAAAAAAATAAAAATCAACATTAATTTCTCACTGACGCTGTTATAAATACACTTTAAGAGTTAGCAAATAGCACGATCTAGGTCGTGTAATCGCACGTTGGCGGGAGCGCATAACCGTTTAAAGTGTCCAATGCGTGTATTTGAATCTTGTGAATAATTTGACCTTGATTTAAGAGGGTCGAATGAAATTATCTGATTCGACGTTAAACGCAATAGACGCTATTAAAAAAAAAAAAAAGTGTTAGCCAAAACTAAACACAATTTTGCTGCTTGACTCATACTTTTTGGTCACGCATCATTCTCAGTGTTTATCAATTGAATTTTTCATACTTTTTGAAGTGAAACTTCTTATTGCGCGGTAGGGAAAAATTTTGGTACGGTAGAAAAAAAAATTTTGGTTACGCGTTAAACGTAAAGTAGGTATGTATTTGTGTGTATTTGTCAGTATATATAAGTGTCTGTCTGGGTCTAGTAGTATACCAAAATGAGTAAATGTATAGTTAAGTATTTATACAACGGGACTTCGTATAGTATATAGTTTATGAGCATTCTCATATATATATATATATATATATATATATGTAATAAGTACGTGTACACACCACTCTATGGAAAGATATTAACAATACGACACATTATACATTTAGTCTGTTGGTGAGTTTTTGAAGTGAAACTTTTTACGGCACGGTAGGGAAAAATTTTGGTTACGCGTTACGCCTTAAACGTAAGGTAGATACGTAATAAGCATAACTGAAATAGACCAATGATAATGATACTTTTTTATAAATGTATATATTATTTATTGAAAATGAAAATTTTGTTTATACTGATACCCTTTCTATCCTAATAATTTTTTTAAGCACAGTTTAAAATAATAATGATAATAATAAATGTGTTACGTATATATTCAGTTAATTTAAAATAAAACTTTATTATAGAATTTAATACACATATAAGCCAAAGAAGTTTCATTTCCTCCGCGTGTACACACTGATGCAGTCGAAAATTGATAAACATTATGCTATACGTGTGTGGCGCTATCTTTAGGAAATATGCGGTGATTAAAGTTTCATATATTTCAGATTATTAAAACCAGATCGTGATCAAGTTTATAATGGTGCATAGTTTAAAATAAAAACCTGACACTACATTTTTTTTTCGAATCTTTCCTAATGTGATTATTAAAATGCTCCTGTATCGCTTCCGGACGTTCCTCATTCTACTTTTAAACAATTAGTTTTTTATTTCCATTAAAAAGTTTAAAATACAGTAATCCAACTATTTTTTTCTATCTTCGGCGCTTTAAAAATCGCAAGTTTTAATTATCTTCGAATATTTGATTATATTATCATAATTTTTTTTCTTCATTATATAAAAAAGTTTTGTTTACCGTCTTTACCGTTTCATAGATTCCATAAAAATGGGACGTAAATAACGATGAGAAGCGAACAAAGCGAAATCGTCGAAAGGTGTTTAAAGACGTTTTCACTGTAATAAGTCATCTTTTTTAGTTACGAGAGCGAGGTAAAACAAAAACGCAAACACGCTGGAATGAAAATAAAGTGCCAAAAACAACTGATAAATCACATGTAAAATAATGTAAAATACTAATGTGAATTTTGTGGTTCTTTATGTAAGTAAAACCGATCGATGTAGCCAAATGATATTTAAAGCTAAGCCGAAAAAAAAAATTGTTGCATGTTTGTTGTTATCAAGGTTAAATTAATCTGCGGATACAACTAATTACTGGAATTTAAAAATTCGTTATGCTGAAGAGGCAAACATTCTAGACGAAATCTGTAGCGGAGAGATTGGCGAGAAAAACGAGTACAGGCAAAGCCGTCTAATCTATACTTTTATGTATGTTTTCAGGACATTTTATTCAATTATCAGTGTGCGTTTGTTGCAGGCGTTTTATACTGCCACCGGTCGGTTTATCATTCGTGCGCGAACAGTGCTTCTATCAGTGTCCGGAGCTGAATGGCTGCATAAATTCTTCGCTCTGGTGTGACGGAATCGAACACTGTCCGACGGGCTACGACGAGTCAATTCGTTACTGTTTCTTCCTCTTTCAGTTACCAGCTCTGTATTCTCTACTAATCGTGACTGTATCGACATTATTCATTTGCAGCTGCCTGTTCATCACTCATCGGTTTTACATACACCGAAAAACCTTGTTGACGCAGCAACAAACTGCCTCTTCCGATACCGAAGCGATATTTGGACCAAACGAAGTGATTTGCTGACAAAACGCCACAGACGCCGTGGCACGGTACATAGAAATTGATCGTGTCACAACGGTGTGACAATTATTGCAAGTCGTCTGTTGCGTCATACCGAACGGTGTCTGTATGTCTTTCTTACGATTCAACCGATGATATATTATTCTCTCCTTGTTTTTATAAGTAACGTAGACAAATTTTAACATATCCTCATTTTTAATACCGATTACGTCTAACGTAGTTTATTTTATTGCTATTACTATTATTATTACTATCACTACTATTATTACTATTATTATTGTTGTTGTTGTTGTTGTTGATTTTTTGTTTTTGTTTTAGTAAATTGAACTGTAGGACACTTAATTCTCCATTTCGCCGTAATAATGACGCGATTCACGGATTTTTGAATTTATTTATTTCCTCGCCAATTTTTGTCGTTCTTTTTCAATATTCAGAGTTTGGCAGTTGATACTTCAAGATATTGCCATTTTACCTCGTTCTAAAATTCATTCTAAAAACTGCTTCCCCAATCGCATTGCTCGATTCCGAGCGTCGTTGCTACTTCTATTTGTACATTCCAGCTGGGTTTGCCACATTGCCTTCCACGTGGCTATTAGCGAGTATTTAATTTAATCTTTCGTAATCATCTCTGTCGCCGTCCGGGATCGAACCCGACACTTCCGTAATGGAAGCTAAGCGCTCCAGCAACTAAGCTATTGCGACGATAAGAACTGCTTATTCTATTTATATTTTTGCCTTACGTTAAAAACATATCAACAGACACATAAAAAAGAATTCAATAACATTCATTCAATGAATTTCCGTATTGTACAGAAGATATGTTAAATAAAAGAATTAAAATCTCGACACTAATGATAACGGCCGATAAAAAATGATAGTGATAGTCCAAGACTAGCTCCTAACTACGTGGATAAATTAATTTGCGATGGAACAAAATCTCGCCACTTTTTAGTTACTTTTTACCAACTTCAAAAAAGAAGGAGGTTAACGTTCACGTATGTTTTTTTTTCATATTTATTGGCGCATAACTTGTACCCATGTGGACCAATTTTAATGATTCCTTGTTTATTCGGAAGTGTGCCATTCGACTGTAGTAGCACGTAAATATACCGTTGAGTATCGGTAAATATAAACTGAATAGTCATCAAAATACTTGAAAAAAACGCTCCCTTTCGATTATTTTTTGATTAATATCACAGATACGGTTGACTTAAAATGGTAAATTGATTGGAAAAAGTTAAAGTATAATTAACGTTTATTAATATAAAAATGTAGCTTAAAAAAAAACAAAGAAAAAAACGATTTTTTCATGTTTTTTTAATAGAAATGTAACTTTAAGTAAAAAAATTGATTTATTTTTTCTCGTTCGCGCATTACCTATATATCCATGTAGACTGATTGCAATGATTCCCCGTTCATTTGAAAGTGTACCAGTCGGCGATTTTATATTAATAAATATCGACAAACATAAACTGAGCAGTCATCAAAGAATGTGGAAAACACGGTCCTTTTAGATAATTTTTTATTTAATAATATAATTGACGCGACTGACTTAAGATATTATCAATAGAAACGTAATTTTAAAAAATTAAAGTATTACCAGTATTAGTTTTTGCGCTTCATTTTAAAAATTCTTTGTCATTCTCCTTGTATGGTCTTTACTTTGCAGCCTTGAAACTAACCGTGGAACAACAAATAATATCTTTTAATTCCCGACGAAAATGATACTTTAAATCTCCGTTTTACAATCCATGCGTTAAATTACCAGCTAAACTACTACACACGGAATAGCGCATCTGGAGTTGATTCCATACATCCCATTATGCTCAAACATCTGCTAGATTATTCGTGCTCTGCATCTATAACCAAATTTGGTCTTCTGGCTTTATCCCACAATTCTGAAAAACGACTCTCTTTATCCCCATCGTCGAACAAAGACTCATTCCTCCCTCAAAGCTCCCATCTCGTTGATCTCAGTCCATTCTAAGGTATTGGAAAAAATGGTGAACAGGCCGGGAAAATTCCTTCTTCTATTCAAGCAGGCAGCCGAAAATATAAATCTGCACTCTTCCATCTTCTTAGCCTGCAAAGGCAAATCTTAACAGCCTATAGAAGATAACAGCATCTCAACTCGGTTTTTTTTTACATAAATGCTTACGACCGCATATGGCGATACAGAGTGCTGTAATAGCTCAGGTAGTTACACACAGCGCCTAGATTTATATTTGTAAATTAAAAAACAAATTACCATGGAAATGTATTTTTGAATAACGAAAATTAATTTTAAACCACCATAGCGTCACAAGCTTGTTACTTTTTAAATAGTTGATTTTTTTCTTTTGGCTTAATCTTCGAAATTTAGAGTTTTAGTTGATTTTTAGCAAGGCAAACAATTTAAGTATTATGCTAAAAAAGAATCGTGAAATGTATTTTTAAAAAAAGTATCAACTTCACTAATGAAAATGCACTAAAAAGTAAACAATAATTATTCAATAAAAAAATATATTTCAAAGTTTAAGATGATATTACGTTTATTCTTAAACAACGTTAATAGTTATTAGTGTTTCAGTATGTCAAATGCAAATTGCAATAATAATTTAAAATTTCATTAAATATTCATTAACCGTTTCTGGATATTGCAATTTTATTTGGTGCCTGCTCAAAAAAATTAACATTGTATAAGAATTATCATAATATTACTTTACGGTATATTACTATGAAATATATTATTTTTTGTTGAATAATTGTTTTTTTACTTTTTAGAGTATTTTTATTAAATGTTTACGGTTAATCTTGAGGTCGGAATGTACTTTTTAAAAAACCTTTTTTTTTTTTTTTTTTTCTCTTGTTATTCGCAACATTTGTAATTATGTTTTGACTATTACATTTCTTGTTTAGGTTATTATTTGTTTCATAGATATCTATTTCGAGTAGCTTCAAGTTAAAATTCAGTTTGTTTCTCATAATTTCAAATTATAGAGATTAAAAAACAAAATTCTTTTTGTGTATATCGTAGTGAAAAATTGTGTAATGCTAGGAAATATGATTTTCTCATAATTTCGTAATGTCTTAAATATATATAAAATTCAATTAAAAAATAGAATTAGAAATTTTACTTATAGGATGAAATTGGAACCAACACCTTTATACACATCGGGGCTAGTAGTAACAAAAATACTGAACATGCAACAACTATATTTTTATTTATGCCATTTCACAACAAAAAAGAACGATGAGATCGTGTTTCGTTGCTAGTTCATCCATCCCGGATTACTTATAGCTCGTTCATTATTGTTTCATGATTAATTTTATTTAAATTCTTCGAAATTATTTAAATTGAGGGTTTATTGAATATCTGTCTGATGATTATACGTAACTGGTAAAAAAATGTCTACTTTCTAGCGATACAGAGTTAATTATATCGCTAACAATGATTTCCTAAGATTTTTTCGATTTAAGTTGTTTTCATAACGACATACTAAATATAATAAGGAACACTGACTTTTTTCATTCATTGTCCCAACTACAAGTTCATGTTTCTTATTTTTTCTTATTTTATTTTCTTTATTTTTTTTATTTTTTTTTTTTTTCGTTTTTAGAGTGGTCGATGGAATAATCTTAACAGATTTCTCTTTTAATTACATTATAACGACCATGTCAAAATATTGATTGTTGATAGTGAATTGTGTTGTTCGTCCTAGTGGAATTTTTTAACTTTTTCTTTCAGTAGCATTATGTATGTTATCTTAAAGTATTTATAAATTAATTAATTACACTGAAAGATTTCAGTACAAGAAAATTCTATTTAATTACCTTTTCTTAGTGAAATTAAAGTAATATTACGAAGAAGTATCGCATTTTTTGCATCAAACGAAAGATTATTTCTGTATTTAATAATTTATCAACAGATACATTTAAGTTAATATGTTAAAAACGTTACAACGAACTGGAACACAAATAATAATTATTTTACCAGACTATAATTTAATAGTATTAATTATTCTTATGTGTGTGTGTGTGTATTTTTAATTAAGAGGCTGTGTTCAGTGGCGGATCCACGGCGGGGGGATATGGAATATTTCCGCCCAAAAAGAACCAAATCCTCAATGAAAAAATTTTTTACAACAGAAAAACTTAATTTATACCATAAAAAATGTTTATAAATGTTACCCATGGACTTTAATAATTAATATTTAATACTGTTTTCTAGTAAAAGTATTAATGTTACGTTTTTATTCTGTTTTAAATGCAACACTGTCGTCGATATTTTGTTTCTTTTATTTATTTTGCAATGTAAATAAAAATAGTTTGATGAGAAATATTGTATATATTTAAACTTACGCACAGACAAACAATTCGGATCGGATTACTAACAAAAATAAAAAAGAATTAAAGTCTAATAGAAATATTATTATTCTATTTTTTCTAGTAATTTACTATTCAAATTCTAAACTAACAATTTTTAGGTGTAATTTTATAATTACATTTTATTTTTCACCCCTCTAAATATAAGACAAAAGTTAAATTAAAAATTGTAATAATTATGTATTTTTAAAGCATTTTTAAATTTCTAAAGAATTCGCTGTTTGATTTTCTTTATGAAGCAGAAGGTATTTCTTAAATATCTACTGTCTACCGTAGAAGATATTACGTAATTATATAATCCCCCCCAATGTCTCTCTGGATCCGCCACTGCTGTGTTTAATATAATATTTGCTATAAACAGAGACTAACTCTGCTCGTTGAGTGCAAAATACAAATTTCGTATCTCTGTGTAATAAATTTGTTGTTTGGAGTTAATATTTTATAGTTTCTAACACGTAATTAACATCGACTTTTATAATAATTTTATAAATTACCCTACTTATATTGTTAAATGTTATAGACTGGCTATAGTTATTATTATTATATTTTTATCATATAAATCCTGCTGCTTAATGTAATAATAATATTTCAACCGAAATATCCGTTATATTTAATAAATCTGTTGTTGCTTAAAGAGCTCATACACTGGCGAAACCATAATACCGAAAACATGCTAATTACTTAACAGATATACTTCGGACTAGTTGACGGTCTCTTGTCTGCCGGTTATTTTGCCAGGCCTATTTTTGATTACTTCTAGCTTATACCCGAAGTTGGTATAAGTCGAACATTGTTTTTTGAAACCGCACGCGATAAACGTGTAAGCTCGCTGATGGTGTTTGGTGTTCCGAGTCAGTTCATAAGTGACACGGTGCTGATAGCTAGGCTTTGTCATCGTATATAAACTTTACGTAAAACTGCTTCCAGTAAGAAAGTACTAAGCTCTTAAGCGGTTAAGACAATCTTAACTCTGAATTCGCTGTTAAGTACAGTTTCATTTTCGCAAATTAGTTACTGTACCATTAGATCGGAAAAAGGTAATAACCGAAACCAATTTTCATAGTCGAATTTCTCGTTTTCAGTGAGATTCAATGAAACCAGCAAACATTAACTTTCTGTTTTATTTGTATTTTTTCAACTGTCACGAAACCAATGTGAACTTTTATTCTCGCGTTCAAAATATTTCGCTTTAGATCATTGTTCCGAGGTGAGATAAGCAATATTATTGTAACGTACTGAATTATTTGGTTGTTTTTTTTTCTTTTCAATTTTACTAATTTAGTTAAACAATTATTATTTAACGCTGCGACGAACAATAAATAATCGTTTTGAGGCGATTTAGACGAGAATTTTATTTTTGGAAGGCTCTGGTTGAACTTTCGATTCTGACTAATACTAATTAAACACATGGGTGCGTAGTTTTAACTGCAGTCCGGTACAGGAAATATATTTAATTTCGTTAATTTAAAAATAGTATCCGCCGATGAAAACACTTTTCAAAACTTTGTAGAACATCTTTAGCTTCAGATTTCAAAAAGCAATTCGAACACAATTAAAATGATGCTGCTCGTTGCCAACAACGAAGGGGGTACGCTTTTTAATGTTACATGTGAAATTATTACGTAAATTTATTTCCCCTTACGCAGGGCGTACTAGCTGTACGGAACATCTATGCACAATATAGATTTGCGAATTTCACATTAATGATATATACATAGTCAGGAAAAACATTGATATCTTTTGCATATTATCCTAATATTATTCGATATACCGAATAAGAAGCCTATATGAAATGTCTAGGATTTCGAATTTATCCTTTGACATCAAGGAATTGCTTACAATATAAGTGTATTGAATGTAAAATTAAAATATCAAATTGAATCGGGAGATATATTTAATAGTTTAAGATCCTAAGTTGCTTAATTCGATACTGTTACAATTTACACATATGCGCGAAAATAGCATGTATGACATAAATGACGCTGTTTAATATTTTAGGCTGCAGGCACTTGTCCGACTTTGCCGAAATAAATTCAGAACATATTTATGCAGTGAGTTTGGACACTTTTAAATTCAAACTTAATATTTCATATTCCGCGGAATTATCTAATGTCTGTAAATTCGGTAAAGCAAGTATTCACCGTTATTTAAAGCTTTTAAAATTACATCTTCAATGTACTTCGGAGAGTAGCAAACTGTCATGCTAACGTAAAATAGAAATAGAAATTATCTAGCTGAGCTAAAAGGTTTCATTCGTTTAAATCTTTTTATGTGCCGGGTTTAATTCTTTTGGTTTTTATATCCTTACGAGCAGTTTGAATACGTTCTTTTTTTTTTGTAAAAAATAGATTAAAATTCCCAAACAGTTCTCATTTTTCTGTTTCCGAAATGTATCTTATTAAAAACAGGATGAATTATGTTACTGCTATTTAAAATTAATAACTTTTTGATTTAAAAAGCGTCTATGCAATTATTTAATTATGATTCGTAACAGCAAAAACACGCGCTGAAATCCTTTCCATGATTCAACCACTGCTAACTGTTTACGTAATACCTTAATTAACTGTATTAATAATTTATTGCTTTTACATCTTTATGCAAAATTACCTTTCAAGGTTCGTGATTTTTTAAATATTTCCATAATGTAAAGAATAAATAAAACTGTTTTTTTTTTTTTGAAAAGCAAGTTTTTCGTTGTTTTTTTTAATCGGGCTACAAAATGTAACGATTAGCTCTCGGTTGGCGAGATATTTAACGATGATAAGATGAAAAAAGTAAAATTTTCCTTAACTTTTCTTGCTAAAATCATTGAACCGTGCAATACATTTATAACACATAACTATAATAAAATCAATAGCTATAAAACTAAATCTATAGAAAACTAAATCTACAGAAAACTAAGTGACCAACTTGAAATTTTTCAAAATTAAACAGATTTTCATTATATTTGTTAATTATATACATTGCTAACGTTTATAATACGTATAAATTTAGTGAAGACAATGGCTGAATATAAAAATAACGGTTTTAAGTCGATAACAGAAGTCGATTATTGCACAATTAAATATAAATTACAAAAAATGACTATTAAAAATTAAAATATTTTAAAAATTTAAAAATATAGTCATTTTTCGTAATTTATATTTAATTGTGCAATAATCGATTTTTGTTATCGACTTAAAACCGTTATTTTTATAGTCAGTCTTCATTAAATTTATAGATAGTATAATAACTCCCGTGATCATGAGGCTTTGTCTTCGAAACGCGTCGGGTATTCAATAAAAAATTAAATAATTGTTTATAGCGGTGTATTTAAATTTTACTTACTGTACAATAAACAAATTTTATTGAAACAAAAAGATCAATTTTACAAGAAGAATACAAAAATTATCGTCGAACTGATGTTGATTTTTATACGCACTTTTAGTATACTGTTTTTTTTTTTCAAAGTTGCTGATTTCAGTCAAGTCGACTATGATTTTACGGTTTTCTGAATAATCGGTAATTCAAAAAAGAATAATATTTTCAATATGATAGCGAACGAAAATTTTAATACCACGGTTTTAGAGTTCTTGTTCATTAAAAACAGTCAGAAATACCAAAGACAAAATAAATCATACATTTTAGTTTTAACGGATGCGAACTCATCCACCCAAAACCCTTTAAGTTGTTGATTTGATACTACGTGTTCCGTCAAATCGTATTTTAGTAATCGTTTTTAGTAACCTCAGTTTTCGCCATCCATAAGACGTATTTTATGTTAACAGATTTAAAAATAAATTTTTAAGGTATTCTTGATACCGTGAGATGATAAAACATTTCCTCCAAACAAGTACGAAAATCCTATTTAGCAAGACGATTTTCATTCTTCCACATTCTTTTTGTACCGGTCGCAACGAGTGCAATCAATTACGAAAATCTAAAAACAATATAAACTAATTTCGGTTCCGTCTAAGTGTTTCGCAGTCGGATATATTAAATACTTCAATCGTCTTACTGCGGACTGAGGGATATTTCCTCGGATGAGACCTCGAATATGTGTGTAGTTGCAAGTCGATCGAAAATGGCAAATGCAGAGACTAATTAGTTTTGTGTGATGAAGAATCTTTTTTCATACTGTTTGTTAAATATGTATATAAAAATAGTAAGTTAATAATAACAAATATAATAAACAATTATAAAAAATTAATAAGATACATTTTCTTATTAGTTTGTTATAATTGTTTATTATATTTGTTATTATTAACTTACTATTTTTACTAATTAGTTTTGATTCATTCGATTGCCGATTTTACGAAACATTTTACACTGCTGCGCAGACTTCAGTGGAATTTAGGTGAAAGATTTCTCAAGATAACGGTTTACACCTGTCTGACAGTAAGATACTCGTGTTCTACCTAACTCATTCTTCAAGAGCTAAAGCGTCTTGTGATCAGTTTCTTCTTAGCTACGCATCTTTGTGAAAAGGTAAAAGACAAAAAAAGTGATGAGTGGGGATAATTATTTTTCCGCGTAAATATATACACTAAGAAATGAGTGCAGCTAAATATGACTCATTAAAAAGGTCCCAATTTAATTTTACAAATTTTTATAAAACTAGACGCAGCCAGACAGTTTTATTGTTGTTAAATCGCCCACTCAATGCTGAGACTTTATTAATGCCCGAAACACAAAATCAAAAAATACTGTGGTCCCCAGTTCAGAACTAACATGCCGTCCTTCTTTTTCAGTTGCAATCGATAAAATTCACAATATAACATAGCGCAGACTTGAAATCGGACATTTTTTGACGTTAATTATTTTATGAAATATTCGGTCGGCGCTCGACATGTTTAGCATACTCAATAGATCGGTTCATCCGTCGTCGAAGTATTTAATTTTAATTACTTACATAGTCGCGGTAAGAATAATTTAAAATTCATAAAATAGCTAATATAATTTTTGAATTTTACGAATTAAATATGCCTATTTTAAGTAGATAAAACGAATTATTTATCGAAAAGTTATACTAATTATTATATTAACTTTCTGTATACCGATGGGACGCAAAAAAACTAATTACTATACATTTAATTTCTAAAATAATATTATCGACTATCGGCAAAGAAAAAAGCTTTCGTAGTTCAAAAAAGTCTTCCACTATTTAATAAATTATTTTAAGCGACATTTTTATTTACGAAAAACCATTGTATACCAAAAATATTTTAGTCAGATAGTTACGAATCGTATTGCGATGCGTGCGCTGAAACGGAATAAAAGTAACCTGTAATCATAATAGATGTAATGGTTTTTTGTTTTGCTTTTCTTTTCTAATTTTTCTTATACAGTATAATTTATTCGATTTAGGTGCCGAATTACGTAGTGGTTTTGGTTACGATTGGAAACAGAAAAATTTCACTTACGTTGCGTAATAAGTCCGTAGCTGATGAGCCCCCCCCCCCCCAATTATTTATTTTATGGCCTGGACTGTCGCCATTTAGCCATCCATCATACTTTAGAAATTAAACCAGTATGCTATTAATTATAAAGCGGATCATAATAAAAATTGTAGTATGACCACAACAGAGAGTAAATAATGAACACTATATGGAGGGAAAAATTTGCACAAAATTAATTCTTCATAAAATCTTTTTCTGTATTATTCGTATCTGTTGCAGCTGAACAGCGAGTGATTAATGTCAGTAATAAAGGTAGACCTAATGTGGTTACCTATGCACCCAGAGAAGTCTGTGAAATTTGATGCCACACGAGAGTGCCCTATACGAAATCTACAAACCACCGTGACATACCCACGAATAAGACGACTGGGAATAGACGGTGGAACATCAAGCTACTAAGGAAACGGAGGAATATCAGATTGAACCATATCGTAATGTCTACCAGTATCTTGCTCATCTTTGTAAGCTATCCAATCCTCTAAGGCAGTGGCTTGACTTGTGTGATGTAAGTTTGAGGAAGGAATGAACGGGATTACAATTCCACTCGAAGCGGTGTATTTGGCTGCGGCGTCAACGTCATCATTAAGTCCAATCCCACGATGATTGGGAATCCCACAAAAATTTAAACAGACATTATCATTAAGAATTTGAAGATATTTAATCTTGATTTCGTAAACAAGCGGGTAACATTTATAATTAAAAGAGCTATTTTCTAGTGCAATCAAGGTACCTAGGCTATCGAAGAAAATTGTGAATTTATTATCCGGGTTAAAAGCATTCAATATGAAATCAAAAACCTTATCAATAGCCAACAGTTCAGCGGTAAAAACAGACGCTTCGGGGGGGGGGGGGGAGCTTGACGAAAGTGGGACCAGTGAGATTATAAGAACCTGTGAGCTTAGTACCATCGTAAATATTTTGATGCAATCTGGATACTTATTATTAATAAAATTATTGAGGACCACAATACAGATACGAAAGATTTACATCTTTAATTTTTCCAACTAACGTTGTGTCAATATTTAGATTTATCATATTAATAAAAAATGTAACCTTATGAATAAGAGCAGAGCTGTATTTGTAATGGATCGAGATTCATTTTGCTAAAAATGACAACTCAGAAGAAACAAATCTCTAGCAGGTGCTGGATATCTTTGAGCTGTTGTACTAGAGAAGGGAATCGGTAATTACAGTATTTAAGCACATATCGATTTTAGTAAGAATATAGTTTCTTATAAATAAGGAATGTGTTTTATTCTCGATTTGGAGACACGCAATCAGAGAAGACCTCACATTGCTAGTAATGATGCATAGGCAAGGGTTTTGTACAACATTAAGTTTAGACAAATTAGACTTGGAGGCCGAACTGTAGAACATAGAACTGCAGTCAAGGCGAGAAATAATTAGAATTCTAAAAATTAAATTAAGAATTGCCTGATACGCGCCCCAAGAGCTGTTACCAGTGGCTTTAAGTGGGTTAATAATTTTTAAGGTTTGTTTGTGGAGTAGTAATATGTAGCGAGACCAGGTAAGTTTCATATCCAAATGCATCCCCAAATGCTTGATACAGGTAACCATCGAAATAGGCTTATCACCAATGTAAACAGCAAGATCACGGGGGAAGGATAATCTAGTTGTAAAAATGGAAAACGCTGACTTAGCGGGAGATATATTTAGTCCGATATCATGCAATGTTTTATTACAACGAGCCACATAAAGTTGATTTTCATGAACACAACGACAGACATTCTTATTTATACTACTAGCTGACCCAGCGAACTTCGTACCGTCCCAGAACCAATAAATGTTGTGTTAACTTATCAACTATTAATACTCAAAATGAATTAAATTCAATAAATGTACAAAAATCAAAATGAAAAGTATTTTAATTACATTGAAATAAATGTAATTCACATAGCAGCAAGATTCCCCTTAATAACAAAAATCAGTATACATTTACTTTGAAAAATTTAAAGTAAATTACTTTGGAAACATGTTTTTTCGGGCTATGCCATCAGCTAACAGAGTACACACTGAATTTATATAATTTTTAATAAAGTGTGTACTCTGTGCTGTTAGCTGATGATGGGCTATACACGAAAAGACCTATTTCTAACATAATTTAATTTCTTAAAGTAAATTTATACCGATTTTTACGATATCGTACACATACACCTACAATGTACGGAATAATCCGAATAAGATGGTTCAGAAACAACAAAAATATTCAATTATACTATAGAGCTCGGAAACGTTTGACTTATCCGAATTGGATCATAAATTACAATTAAACTTCTATCTGTGACAATTTACAACTTTAAGCTGAGCAATTACCCTGGGCGGCTAGAAACCGTCTACAATATATAATATGGAATTTAGAACGACTTCAAAAATCACCCTTAAAAAATTCATAACTCATCACCAGATAATAACCGTTTAAAAGTGAAATTCAAAATATAAAACAAAACGCAACAAACTCTTTCATAAAAATTCAAAAATTACGGTTAAAAAACTATTTAAACCCCCTTTTTGGACCAAAAATAGCAAAAAAAATTGAATTTTCTTCATAATTTTTTTTAAAAATTTTGTATTCTTGCTATATGGGGCGGATAAAAATCCAACAAATCAAAGATCATAAAAATCGGTCCAGCCGTTTTTGAGTTATAAATGGTGTAACTAAGACTTTCTGGATCGACTCTGAAATTCCATCATCTAAATTTATATCATAAAAAGTAAAATTGCCAAAAAGCAAAAATCGAATTGTAAGATGTCATGCCACAGAAACATATCATTTTCAACAACCAATTGCCGAACTTGAGATTAATAATGCAATCGAAAGTACTAAAAATCGGAAGGCCCTAGGTGTCGACGGCATGCTAGTGGAATAAATAAAACACGTTGGAAATGAAACGATTAAATGGATTCAACAAATGTTTAATAATTGTATTAATAGAACAATTATCCCTAAGCTTTGGAGAAAAGCACATGTCAACGCATTATTAAAGCCTGGTAAAGAAGCTAACGACCCAAAAAACTACCGCCCAATATCGCTTTTATGCCATCTGTATAAAATCTTTGAACGAGTCATCCTGAACAGAATAAACAAAACCATTGACCCAGAAATCATCCCTCAACAGGTAGGATTCAGACCAGGATAGTCGTGCACGGGACAAGTGCTGCACTTAGCCCAATATATAGGAGATGGTTTTGAGAAACGCAAAATCAAGGAAGTGGTCTTTGTAGACCTCACTGCAACCTTCGATACAGTTTCACATAGAATGCTCATCGGAAAGGTCTATGATATTACAGAGGACTTCAAGTTTACCCAGATAATTTTAATGTTGCTGAAAGACAGAAGATTCTATGTGTCACTAAACGGGAAGGACACAGCGCATGGAGGAGACTGAAAAACGGACTACCTCAAGGAAGTGTCTTAGCTCCAACCCTATTCAATATTTATACCAACGACCAGTCAATTAGGAAGGACACCAAGCATTTCATATACTAGATGATCACGCAGTAGCGGCCTAATATGAGACCTTTGAAGAAGTTGAGAATAGATTAAACAAAGCATTCAGCAACATGAACTTATACTACCTCGCTAATCAGTTGAAGTCAAATCCTGCTGAGACCGAAACAACCGCCTTTCATCTCAGAAATCGAAATGAAAATCACCAATTACAACTTCAATGGAACAGAACTAAACTGAGCCACACTGACTACCCTAAGTATCTAGGTGTTATATTTGACAGGTCTCTTAAATGTCATTGCGAGACCACAAAATCAAAAATTATGTCAAGAACAAGTATTATTTGGAAACTAGTACTCTGTTGGAGAATATGCGTGCCCAGTTTGGAGTCGATCTATTCATGCAAAATTTCATCCAAATCATTAGAGCCGTTTCCAAGATACGCAAAATAAATTTATATATACATATATATATATATATACAGGCCCGTGCCCGGATTTTTTTGGGGGGGGGGGGGGGGTGAAAATTTTCTTTGTATATTCATTTTATAAATAATACATTTTTCACTAATATTTCTACTATTAATAATTTCCATCATTTTGATTTATATGTATTAATAATTCACATAAATGAATTACCACCCCGTATATGAAAATTAATAAAAATTACATATGCTATTAATTATACTCGTAATAAAATTTTTTGCATAAGATATTAATGAAGTACCTAAAAATATAGAGCGCAGAAAACCCTAAAAAATCATCAATATTTACTTTAAATTTGTGATTTTTTTCAGATTTTTGTGTATTTATAATAATTATTTCAGTTCTCATGAGGGGGTTTACCCCCCCTCCCCGTGGACATCGCCTTGTATATATATATATATATATATATATATATATATACAAGAATTGCTCATTTAAAGATGTTAGATAAAGGGTAATAGATAATTTCATCAATTAACAATAAAATCGAAGTTGGAAGTTAACAAAATATATTCTTTAGGGTAGTGGTTTATAGTATAATATGAATTATTTTTTTGTAGTTTTTCTATATATTAATTTAACTTTATTGATAAAATTTTTCACAATTTTTAAATAAAAAAGGAATGTAAATGTATTTTATAAAATATATTCCCTTTTGTTCCAAAACATTCATAAGTCTACATTTACAGAATATTTTACAGTTGTCATTAATTATATAAAAATTATTAACAGTTTTATATATTAATTTTACTGAATATTTTAAAATAATTAATGTTTTTTTTAAAAATACACTTTGAATGTTTTTTTCGGTTTCTCTTAATCAAAGCATTACTAACTGGTTGCAACCTGCATCTTAAAAAACAAAAGTAGTTGAGAAATAAAATTTGCATGAAACACCTATTATTTCATCTATGAATAAATATTAATTTTTGTAATACGGAATAAAATGTGTGAACGAAAGCATTAAAAACAAATTAATAAACATGAAATATACATTAATTAACAACTATATATTTCTTTTCCAGCTTAGTATTATTTAAGTACATGTCCACTCTCATTTATTTCAAATTTGTCTTAAATAATGTATTCTTGATATTGTCTATATTCAGAAATTGTTACACCGTCCAATATTCATAATTTTTTCACAAATACTGTTTCATTCAATTTCAACAAGATTTATTTTCATATGTTCTTAAAATTGCAAAAAAACATTTAAGACTTAAAAATAAATAGTAAATATTTCAGCAAAACCGCAAAAAGCTCAATTCTATTGTTTAAAAAGAAGGATTTTCAATAAAATTTTGGTTAAGTTCAGTAGATTTTTAAATATTGAAAAGTTTATATATGTTTTATTAGATGCAATATTTATCATAAATACTGTGCATCACATATGAGAATATACACTGAATGAAGTTTTACAAAACAATATTAACATATGAATTTTTGTTATTGCAATCTTTCATTCCCGGAATATGTATGTATATATTTTTTTATAATAAATGTTTGAAATGTGTCAATGTTAATGTGAATGTCCTATTGAAAATTATACACTAGTTACCACATATTTCCTTTTTTCTTCCACGTTCATTGGTACACGGCTTAGCTATTTTTTATGAATGTAGCGAGTTGCAAAATTTTCAGTAAAAACTTTTCCATCTACAATTATTACTACGATATGGGGGCTGAACACATCGCACCTATTCATAATTGTGCAATACAATCTATTAATTATGTATCAAAAGCACTATTTTCATTTTACTAAATTTTTTATGGTTATTAATTAACAAACAATACAGATATATGTATAACTCACCAATCCTACAAAGCTCCTTTCTACGAGGAATACAACGTTTGTATATTTTAGTTTTTACTTGGCCAACACAGTTACAAATAAACAGCTTTACATTTCTTTTTGTTCCTTTACTGCATTGCACAACTTATACTGTGAATTACTACATACACCACTTCATCATTTCATGAATTATTATTATTTCTTTTATGTTGAAAAAATACAAATTATGTATAAATAAATGCGTAAAATTCATTAAAAGAGCAGAACAGCAAAAACCGATAGAACTAAATGACATCTGAGAATTATTTAAATTTCGAAAGATAGCATTAAAAATTCAAATAAGTCGATAATTGTTATAAACAATCGATGTAGTTTAACAATTTTGTCTTGTATTTTGCAACGATGACATATGCCAAATTTCTTCCATATCCAATCCTCACTTCCAGCGTTTTAGTTGCTTTTTGTATAGCTCAGCCAGCTAGAGTCTGCTATCCTCTCTTGATACCATCCAAAACTCTGCCATCCATATCGCCATGGGCGCCTTTTATTCTAGTCCTGCAGTTAGCCTGAATAGTGAATCTGATCTTCTTCCTCTTAACTATAGAAGAATAGTCTTATCATCCAACTTTCTTGCCTCTACTCTGTGCATTCCTAATCTCCCGCTTTTCAGTATCCTATTCCAAAACAATCACCCTGTTTTACAACACCTCCCCAAATACACAAACCATCTCAAAACCAATCTTGAATCTTTGTTTCCTCAATTCTTTCAAATTCTCTTGACTCCTCTAATGATGCCACTCTTCACTAATCCCCCTCCATGGCTTCTATCTCCTTTAGATATAAATTTCAATTTACTAAATTCTTCCAAAACCGTCTACCCTCCCCCCACATCATTTGCCAAAATTACCGTTTTGAAATTTCAAGATATCCTAATCTTATCTGTTGATTTAGCGATAGTTCAAAATCTGATGATCGTGTAGGATGTGCTTTCTCAGTCCTCAATTCCATACTAAAATTTCGTCTTTCCAAACACTGTTCTATATTTACTGCTGAACTCTTTGCCATCATAAAATGTCTCGAATTTTTAACTTCTTCTGATCCTCACTCCAGATATTTCATAAATTCTGACTCACTCAGTAGTTTCCTAGCATTACAGAATCCACATTCTTCCCATCCTTATTTTCCTTCTACTCAATTTTCTCGATTAATTTCATAGGGATCTCTAGTCATGTAGGAATCTTTGGTAATGAAATCATTGATCAAGCAGCTAGAGACGCTTCCTATCTTCCTGAAATTATCTCTCTATCTACTTTTTTCGATATCAGATCCTATATAAGGTACCTGATTTTCCATTCCTGGCAACAATCTTGGTCATCTCAACTATCTAATCAACTCTTAACGATTAAACTTAATGCCTTAGTCCCAGCTTTCAGTCCATTCCGATCCAAAAGGAATAGCATCATTCTTACACAGCTTAGAATCTCCCATACCGCCCTCACTCATTCTCACTTAATCCAACGTCTTGATCATCCCACCAGTCTCTTCTGTCAAAACCAACTTTTCACCATATCGCACATATTATCATGTCCTTCACTTCAACCTCAAAGATCCTCTCTTAATTTTCCGTATTCAATTCCCGAAATTCTTTTTAAAGACTCTACTTACCTTGACAACCTCTTTCTTTTTTTGAAAAACCTTGAACTCTTATACCTAATCTAATACCTCTCATAGTCTCCGGTTGCATATGGCCCAATAAGTAGCCGAAAGAGCCGTTTTTTTTTGTTTTGTTTTTTTGTAATAATAAATAAATAAATAAATAAATAATTTCCATCATTTTGATTTATATATTAATAATTTACATAAATGAATTACTGTATAAATATTAATAAAAATTACATACATATGTTATGTTATTGATTATACTTGTAATAAAAAATTTTGCATAAAATATTAATGAAGTACCTAAAAATATGGAGTATATTTTTTCTTTTTTCTTTTAAAGGTAAGAACGCCCTAAAAAATCATCAATATTTATTTTAAAATTTTGATTTTTTTCCAGATTTTTGAGCATTTATAATAACTGTTTAAGTTCTCATGGGGGTTAACCTCCTCCTCCTCCGAACACAGCCTTGATTATACCGGTAATGTTTTGTTTTGATAATTTCGTACAAAGTTTAATTTATGATTTATTATTGAATAAACATCGTTATCCATACCAGAAACGTAAGTTTATTTAAATTGCTATTTATGAGAGATTATTTTTAATTACTTATTCATTTCTACTTATAAATAACAAGTTTATTCTGTAACGGCTTCTATTACAGTACCAAAATAATATCTCGTTTTGATACGATACTGAAATATCTTGTTTGTTAAAAAGAAAAAAAACAAAAAACATTACATTGGTAATAAAAAAATAAATTGCTAAGACATTAGAACCTTTGACCGTTTCACAAATATATTATATAAAATTGTTAATTAAGTAGATTGGAATCAGTTTTAGGCTGATTTACCTAATTGTTATATCGATATTATTTTGTTTTTTTTGTATATATTTCTTTTAAATCCCCTTGTTATAGGTACAAATGAGTAGTTGAAATGGAAGAATATTCACAAAATATCATTGAACAACAGAATTTACTAAGTTATTTACAGAGCACACCAAACTGTAGTAATTCGTTGGAGTCTATATGCCCGATTTCAAAAGCAAAAGACTTCCCCCTAAGTTATATATCAAAACTATTTCTGGGAAAAATCATAACCGCATATTTCAGTTGAATTGGTATGAATGTTTTCTGTGATTTATGGAATGTAGTATTTTAAACACAATGTATTGTTTTAGAGGCCTGTTGTTTGGCTCTAAAGATACGAAATGATGTACTACAGGCATTTCCGATATAAATAATTCAATAAGAAAAGCTGTGAAACATCAATCATCAAGGGGGCATTTATTAAATGAGGAAAAATTTCACTTTTTGTGTAAAACACGGATAAATCATGTTTTTTCTGAAGCTGCACGATTAAAAGCTATTAAGCATAAATATTCACCTTCTATCGCTTTAAGCGAGTACAACGGAGCTTTGAGGCCTCTATTTCCTTCTTCGTCTGTCCTCTTTACGGATGGTTCCAAAAGTGATGAGGGGGTCGGAGCTTCCTTTCTTATTTCTTCTCTTCCACACTACGAACTTTATAAACTTCCTTCCTTCTGTTCCATTTTCACTGTAGAATCATATGCAATACTCCGTGCAGTTCTGTTCATTGCACTTTCCTCCTATAATAATAAATACCTTATTTGTTCTGACTCCACGAGCGTCTTGCAGGCTATATCCTCCCCTTTTCCATCCTCTTCATGCGACTACATTATCCTTTCCATTCGTTCCTTAATTGCAAATCTCTTCTTAGTTCGTTCCATTCAAATCGATCTTCTTTGGATTCCCAGTCATAGCGGCATCGCAGGCAACAACCTAGTTGACTCGTTTGCTCGCTCTGCTTCCTATAACGGCAAATTTGTCAATAAATTTCCTGCCAATAATATCCTCTTTCCATCCAAACAAGCACACCTCAAATCATGGTCGGATACCTACATTACCTCCTTTTCCAATCCTCATTCCTTTTACAAACTCTTGCAACCTCTTCCTTCATCACGTTCCTGGTTTGCTGATTTCCCTGGTTTCAGTCGTTCCGTTATTTCCTCCATAACACGTCTTCGTCTCAACCATAATTGTCTTCCTTCGTCTCTCTTTCGTTTTTCTATTGTTTCTTCCCCATACTGTAATTTTCATCCCTCGGATCATGACTGTGTTTGTGATGCAAATCATATCCTTTTTGAATGCTCTCTTCTTCTACAGCAGCGTTCCCTCCTCTACACTAAGCTTCTCCACCTAAAACTACCTACTCCTTTTTGTGCTTCCTACATACTTTTCTTTCCTTCACCAGATGTTGTTCCAATCTTAGCGGATTTCATTTCCTCTATTTCTTTATATATCAAAATTTAATCCTGCTTTCGTAATTCTTTGATGATGAGTCATTGCTCTTGGTTGGCGTTCCCAAAAAAAAAAAAAAAAAAAAAAACAAAAAAAACGAAGTGGTGAAATCGAACAGAGAAGTACTAGACCGTATTGTTTAAGCTGTAATATACTCGTGCAAAAATGAGCTTGCTTTTTGCGGACATCGAGAATATGAATGCTCCGATAATAAAGGTAATAATCTCACATTGCTGGATTTGCTTGCGCAAAATGAATCGTTGTTACGAGACCATTTAAATTCGTCCTCTCCTTTTAAAGGAACATCTTCAAAAATACAAAATGACTTGATCGATACCGTTATGAAAAAAAAACTTCATCAGAATTACAAGCAGCTAATTTCTTGTCAGTACAAGCAGATGAAACTTAGGACATTTCTTGTAAAAGTCAAATGAGAATAATTTTCCGTTACTGTATCGAAGGGAAGGTTAAAGAACGATTTGTCGGTTCTTCTGATGTCTCGAAGAATAAAACAGCAGCCACATTGTTACACATCATTATTAGTGTGTTAAAGAAGTGGAACGTAGCAGGAAACAAAGTAGTTTCACAAACATACGATGGAGCATCTGTAATGGCTGGTTCAGAACAAAATTTGGGTAGGACTGAAAACAACGTGCAACATTTAGTTCGTAAAGAATATTGTCCTTACGCATTGTTTATTCGCTGTTATGCCCACCAAATTAATTTGGTACTTCTGCATGGCTCAAAAAATATCAAGGAAGTTAAATTATTTATATGTGATTTAACTTCTTTCCATTCATTTTTTTGGTAAATCCTCAAAGAGAATGGTTTTACTAACAGAAGGGGCTTCAACCACAAACAATTAGTGCTCGGTGGAACTTTAATTTACATGGCGCATCAACAATTATTAGATTTTTTACTCATTTATATTCTGTTTTTAATGACATTATAGAAGATCCTGATGAACAGTGGGATATTATTTCAATAAGCAGTGCAAGAGGGTTAAAAAGAATACTGGATGACCCTATATTTGCATTTTTACTTTTTGTGTATGAAGATCGCTTTATACATTGTGATCATATTTTTTTGATTTTGCAATCTAGTTCCATTACAATTACAACATGCCAAAATGAAATAAATTTCTTAGTCACGCTGGGATTGGGGGTATTGATATAGCTGATTCTTTAGCTTGCTTGGAGGCTTTCAACAATCACCATGAAAACTTCCTACTTACAATATTAATCATCTATTTAAACATTTTTACCTTAAATTATGGAATTATATTTATTTTATCTTCTTTTTCAATCCTATTTTTTTTATCTTTCTAGTCAGATTTTACCTTCTCTTACTCCTCGGTTAGACACATTTCTTTCTCCTTGTCGTTCCCTGATCACTACTATATGTCGCCTTCATTTCAGACACAGCTTCCTGCCTTCCTTTTTTTTTTTTTTTTCGTTTTTCCTCATCTCTTGCCCACATTGTCTTTTTCATCCCAACAATTCCTTTTTTTTAAGTGATGTAATTTTCTTTGAATGTTCCCTACTTTCCTCTGAACGTTCTCCCTTCCATTCTTAGTTTTTGAATCTTAATGTCCCTATTCCATGTAATGCTGCTTACATTTTTTTGCCCTTCTTTGTTTATGTTTCCTGTTTTAGCATTTTTTATTCGTTAAATCTCACACCAAATTAAAATCTAATATTTAGTGTTCATCTTGGTCTAATCCTTAGGTACCTTGGTTAATTAAACCGTTGTTCCTATGCAATATCCCTAAAAAAAGAAAAAGAAATCCAATAGGTCCATGTTCATCATTACCTTTGAAGGAAACTTCTTAATGGCCACACAGAATGACCATTTCTATAGTGACAATGAGTTTTTTTCAATTTTCTTTCTGTGTTTTTTAATTCTCTGTACTAATTGATTACGGTACGTCACAAACTTTACCCAACATTACAAATTAAGATCTTTCAGTTTTTTAAACAGCAAACAGATGGAATTCTGTATTCTTATGTTTCTAATATATTTCTTCCGCGTGCTTGCAATATATATAAGGTTTTACAAGAAATCCAAGTTGATAATGATCATCAGAACTGTTTCCATAGACACAAATTTTGCCAGGTGCACCTTTTAAATAACCTAAGTAAACAAGCTAATTTTGCTGGCCCACATAATGACATTGAAAAGACCGGTATTTGTGGTGTTTTTTTGTGCTTACGGAAAATCTACAAAGAGACACTGTGGGAATGAAAATGGGCGACTGATCTTATTGAAGATGCTATGGGCGTTTTGTAGACATGCTAAATGCAAAGAACTTTTCTTTTCTAACATAAATAAATTGCTTGGTATTTTATTAGTGATTCCTGTAGCAACTGCAATATTTGACAAGGCTTTCTTATCTCTAAATCGTCTTAAAACATACATGAAAAACTGAATCGACTAGCATAGATTGATAGTCTTAACTCTCATGTCAGTTCATAGAGAAATCATTATTTTTCCACCAAAAATAACTGATAAACTTGCTGTTCGCCAAGTGTTTAATTTTATTTTGTAATACGCAACCAGTATCACTCTCCTTCCAACCATCCTCCTCCCTTGCGTTTCCCAAATGATCCATTACCAGGAATCCTTGCCTTCTTACGCCAAAGTAATATAAAATTCCCCATAATGCACCCAGCTAATCTTTTAGCACCATGGGATCACCTAGAAGTAGACATAAATATATCCCTGCTTACCTATGCTCAAACAAACAGCTTACAAGATACACTGGAAAAAACAGCACAAACTATCGATAGGTATATCGACTATAAGTCCAGTGTATACCGATGGCGCAAAGACGGATACAGAATCACTCCAGGCGGCAGCAGCGTGTTCTTTCGAAGCGTTTAGCGCGGTCTAATCATTTCGACTAGGTGATTGGTGCACAATACTCAACGTTGAGTTATACGGTATCTTGTATTGTCTAAAGCATATCTACCTAGCTAATCCCCGCCCACAGAAAGTCCTCATAATCACAGATTCAATAGCATCTCTCTATTCTGTACCAGCTCGCAACCAAAAGACCCACTGGTTTGCCAAATCCAACAGACCATGGTTGACCTCATGAAAGAAAATTGCAACGTGTCATACTTATGGGTTCCTGGTCACACTGGGGTGCCTAGCAATGAAAGGGTAGACGTGGCTGCACGGGCAGCAACTTACTGTCCGGTGAGCCCTGATGCTGCCCAACCAGCATCGATAAAGAGACTACTCCAACATAAGTCTAAGCAGGAATGGAGGTCACACTGGGCGTCCCAAAACACCTTTTTAAGCTCAATAAAACCATCAACGGAGCCTTGGTGGCCACCGGAGAATATGTCCCGGCGCAATTTTATAATAATTAATCGCTTAAGAATTGGGCATATATCTTTATCCTACGACTATGTGTTCCACAGGACTTCGCCTTCCACAACTTGCCCTTTCTGTTCCCTACCGAGTTATCCCTCAGTACATCATATCCTTTCTATGTGTACTAAATTTGCAACATCCCGTTCGTCATATAACCTAAATTTTTCTTTGCGAAAGATCCTCGCCAATGATCCTGCAATGATCGCTCAAACCTTGGCATACATTAGAACAAACCAAATCGCTCCAGTCATTTAAACTTTGGTAATTGCCGAATGCCGTAATACCTATACAGTTATACACGGCTCATGGTAAAGATAAAAAAAAAAAAAATTATTTTGTCATTTTTTTGATAAATTTTTGTTTATACAAATTTAATTTACAATTCTTCTTTAAATTTATACCATTCCTTATCTTCACAAACAGAAACAATACATCATACATTAGAAAAGTATCTAAATTTTATTTCTTGTATCTAAAAGATGATGATCGAAGCGGAAATACGAGTACACTCATACCTCGTTTTACGGCTTTTCGCTTTAACGGCCTTTTTGAATTGTGGCACTTTTTCGTTTTACGGCCCTTATGTTTCACTTTACGGCCAAAAATAAAAATATCAGAAGTCGTATTTTTTTTCGCACATTGGCGGTTTAATAAAAAAAACGAAAAGCCGAGGGCTTTTAAAAGGGTGAACAAAAAATAATTTACTTTCATTTGGAGATCCAACAAAAAAGGTTGGATGACTAAATATATGAAGGCTGGTTTAAAAATCATTTTTGTGCAGAAGTAAAAAAATATTTGCAAGAGAATAACTTAAGCAACAAAACATTACCTATTTTGGATAATGCTCCAAGACATCCAGTTAATTTGTCTGAATTATCTGGAGATGTGGAGATTGAGTATCTTCCCAAAAATACAACAGCTTTAATCCAACCGATGGATCAGGGTGCAATAGCCACTTTCAAGGCTTATTATTCGCGTATAACTTTTCAGAAACTTATAAATGAAACAAATAATGGATTTTCACTCAAACAATTTTGGAAAAACTACAACATTAAAGATGCTATAGAAAACATTGGTGGTGAATCCTGAAAGGAATTGCATTCAACTACCATGAATTATGTTTGCAAAATAAAAATATGGCCAGAATGCATAAAAAACTGATGACTCTGAAGTTGATTCTTTTTGCGAAGTTCGGTAAACCATTTTGACTTTGGCGAACGATCTTGGTTTTGAGGATTTAGAAGAAAATGATATGATTGATTTGCTAGACGCTGATGGAACATCACTTTCATTCGAGGAATTGATTCAACTTGAAAAACGGAAGATGCACTTGATGAAAACCAAAAACCAGAGCCTGCCGTGTATGCCAAGTGCTGAAATTGGAGCATTTGGCGAAGGCACTTTTTTCTTTTCTGCCAACAAGGAATAAACATCCTACTCCAAAATGATCCTGACACAGAGCGCGCTAATATGTCTCGAGAAATTAACTCAGTCATTGTTGAAAAAACCCTGAAAATAAAGCAAGGCAGACAACGTTAGACCAATTCTTTAAACTACATCATTCTAGAAGAGCGGAAAGTGATAATGACAGCATATTGCAGCTTACCGATTCTTCGCCGTACATGTGTAATATCAGATTAAAAGTTTACGTATAATATCTTTAATTTTCAATTTTAATAATTCTATATGATACGAATTTATTTTAGATAATAAATTTGATTTAATTTTTAATTGTTTTGAAGTTCTGCTATTTTTGTGGTTGTTGTGTAAAACAAAAAAGGCTTTTAGATAAAAAATTGTATCATTTTATAAGAGATTGGAACGGATCCTATTCAGTTTGTATGAATTTGTATTAAAACATTTCATTATACGGCTTTCGCTTTACGGCCAATTTTCCCGGAACACCTATCTAGGCTGTAAAGCGAGGTATGAGTGTATTAGCTAAACATAGTTAGTTGTTTAAGTATTGAATCCTTTTCATATACAACTTTTTCCTAAGCGCCTAAAATGTTAAAAAGATTGCTTTGCGAATATTATTTTTTTTTAACGTTATTACTATACATCTTTTGTTAAGACTTTTTTAACTTTTAACTTTATATTACATAATACTACTCCCATGAATACGGAGAGTTGTTCTCCGAAACATATCTGGATACTTTTGTAATTTTTTAATTAATAAAGACTTTCATGTTGATGTTTCGTGTTTTTAAAAATATTATTTACTTTTTTTTTGTTTAAATGTTTTTTGGTTTTTTTTTTGAACATATATTTCCCATATGCCACGATTAACCTACAAGGATTTTTCCAGCTGTATTTGGTAGATTCATCTCGCTCACGTTACTGAGTATAGTCATGCCTCTTAAATGTATTACTATACAAGAGAATTTCTTCTTTATACTTGCCTCATTCAAATATAGCTTAATTACTGATATCATGTAGATACAACTTTCCTTGTTGGTTGTGTAGTCGTGCCTGATGTTTAGGAAATCGGAATCAAAAATATTTTCCATGAAGTTTTGATTTTTTGGGAAGCTTATGACGATATTGATTGTTTGTAATTGACATGTCAACTATTCAGAATCACCTGTAAACTGCAGCTTTTCATCGAATACTCAGCAAATAGTTATTCAACGCCCTAATTTCTTCTGGTACCGTAAGTTGAAGAAATGTACGTCATTATGTGTAGAATTCAAATCTAATCATAGAAGGATACCCCAATTAATATATTAGTCTAAATAATTGGTGTAAGAAATTATTTAGTAGTTTTCATCTTAGGCAGGAGGAAAGTTTTCGTTTCTATTTTCTATTCATTTCAGGTTCTTTGGTAAACTTAGCAATAGTCCAGCAATGATACAGTTTTATTCAAAAGTGCTACAGAGTCACCATAAACTACAGCTTTTCATTGAATACTAAGCCGTTCAATGCTCTGATTTGTTCCAGGACTTTGTTTCGAAGAAATATCTGCAATTAGGTATGGAACTAAAATCCAATTACAGATTTATTCCCAAATAAATACACGTAAGAAAATTGGTATAGCAAATAAACAGTTAGAGGCTTAAATGGTGCAAGAAATTATTTAGCAGATTTCTTTTTAAACAGGAGGAGGGTTTCCATTTTTATTAGTTATTTGTTCCAGATACTTCTGTAAACATAGCAAGGCATACAAGGATTACTTATTCACTTAACAAAGACACTCCAATGTGGAGTATGTACATGATACAGTATTAAGTCTCCCACATTTTCCAGGATTTCAAAAGTTGCAAGCTTTATGCAGAGGTCAATTGAGTGTTTATTTAACCACATTGGAATTAATAACTATATAATGATACTATCTAGTTGTTTTACTTATTTAGTTTACTATCCTCACCAGCGATCCCAAATGTAACGTTTAATTGTTTACAATAAGTAATTAGCGATCTCATCTCAGTCTCAGATTTACTGCAGATGTATAATTCCGGTTACTTGTAGAATTATTATTATTTGTTCATTTATATTATTATTACTACTATTCTGTCAATTAAATTAAGAGAGAAAAAAATTATAATTTGTAATAACTGAAACTGGTGCAGAAATATTACAATGTAGGTCGACATAAAAGAAGACAATCCTGTAAACATTACGTATAAAATACTAAGGAATTTTAAATTCGTACATAAATATAGTTAATATGTACACCATTTTGCCATGCCCGGGTGGATTGAAATTCCTTGCAGATAGACGTGCGTATATTGATATTATAGATTATGTTCCTGATGAAAGCAAGGAGAAGACGCAGTAATTTATTTACTTTAATAACAAATTCGATTTCCTCAGTAATCCCTTCGCTTGGACACTACTAGATCGTGAATTATTTTAGATATCTTGACACCAGTGAGATTGAGTGAATATTCCTCAAATACTCGATGAATGCTATTTTTCCTCATCATACTTATTTCTTAACTTGTTTTTTTGTCCTATATCCTTCCTTCTAATGTACAAATCGGTTCATTTACTGACCGATCACTGCACATGGCTCTTGAAGACAGTGGTAAATCTTATTCCGTCTACCCTTAATCACCAACTGGCCCTCATACGTTTACCCTTTGA
The DNA here is from genome assembly GCA_039619475.1 of Icerya purchasi. Taxonomy (NCBI): domain Eukaryota; kingdom Metazoa; phylum Arthropoda; class Insecta; order Hemiptera; family Monophlebidae; genus Icerya; species Icerya purchasi. The sequence continues at coordinate 347,991,869 of CM077116.1, read as the reverse complement.
ACAATTTCATTTAACTCTTTTATTTTTATTTATTTATCCTTTTTCATATGCCAAGGTTGTCATATGAAATCCTTTTTAGATACAGTATGGTTTTGCAGACAGCAAACTTTGAAAAAAAAAAAAAAGAGAAAGAAATTAAGGAAATTCCTAAATTTTGTCCTAGGCAGTAACATAAGAAAATGTTAGTTTGGAGAAGAGGGAGAAGATATAATTTTCAACTAGGTTTGTTATATTATTTTACTTAATCATTGCTCTAAAACACATGTATATATGTATATCAAAAATTTGAAAAGAAATGTTATTTGCTTACCTTTTTAAATTTTGGGCACACTCACTAGCTCCATAGTTAATTTGTATGAGTGTTTCATTATTTAGTTATAGCGTGAATTTTTTGTTATAGCTTTTTATAAACAATTCTCAATGAGTTTTTTTTCGGATGAGACGTCTATCTAGGTGAAGACCTAATTTAACAGTGTTTTAAGATCCGCCTGAGTTTTAGTTTCGTCTTCATTGGACTGGTTTTGACACAATTTTTGTATTAGATTTATCAAATATTAGCATAACGTTATTTCTCAATTTAAATGAAATTAGTAGGTTGATGTTTTTTCTAAAAATTTCCTAAATGAAAACTAATCTGTTTTACTGTTTTGCAATTTTGATGCTTTGTCTTTTAACGCTCTGGTTTTTAATATCGCTTTAACTGGGATGTGACATGATGAAGGACTAAAACAGTCCTTAATTTTTATATATTGTTGGTCAAGATTCTTAAATATAAAAATCTAAAATATTAATAATTTGTTTATTTTTGTAGCCCAATAATAGTCGGTTACTTATCATTATAAAGAATTTGAGTTTGATTACATTATTTTGAAATATGTTTGCATAAGCCATGTTTACACAAGACCCTCATTAACGATGTTTTGTATTCTATATATTACAGTTACTAATTATGTCTTAGTAGGCAATAAATGGCTAATACAACAAAACCTCTAATCCACTTTGATAGACTAATTGCAGTTACTTTAATTTAGAAGTTATACGAACTGTTTCATCTAGGTGCCATATATAGTGCATGGAATACCCCTTTGTTTCGATGTAATTACGGTTGGCAAAATGAATTTTTGATATAAGGAAAATATTATAATTGTTTGTGCGAAGTAATGTTTCAACTTCCTGATGGTGTTGTACTAGTCTACTTCCCATTTTGCAATGTCAAAAATAACATTTTGGATGTTGATAATAGTTGTATTCAGCGGACCCGTCAAGTTAATCATTTGCTTTATAAGAAGCTCCATTTCACTAGACTGTTTTCTACAAGCAAGTTATCTTGTTCCTACATTTTGAATGTTAGCGTCATCATCTTTTAGTACATTATGCATGTAAAACGTAATTTTGATTTTCCAATATTACACTGTTGAAAATGATAATTACCCCCACCTCGCACACTTTCAACAAGATATAACCTACCAATTTATATTACCATATTTTAACATTGTAGTGGTGTCTAAGTAATCACATCACCACTACTTTTATAGCAATTTTATAATTATATCCCTATTTTATTATTCTGTGCTAGATTTTAAGTACCCAACACACACTTCACACATAGTTATAATTTATTAAAGCTTACTATGTTATATATAAGTACACTGAATAATTAGATTATACACAGAATTTATTAATAAACTTGCCCCATCGGTAACATCCGAACTGGGGACCCAAAAAAAAAAAAAAATAAATATTACACTTAGTTGGGGTTGTGACAATTATTTTGATGTTTTAAATTCAATTTTAGAAAGTGGCCATGTGTTTAACTGTAAAATTTTCATTTTTAGGTTTCTATGACCTGAATTGGGGTCCACAGATACTATTTAGTTTTCTATCAATAATTTCTTTACACATATTATTAAAAAGTAACCAATTCGCAATATTATGTCGAACATAAATAATAAAATTATCATATAAAAAATACAAAAAACATATTAAAATTATTAAAAAACATTAAGAAACATCGACTAGTTTCAAAAGAACTACCGTCATTATCAAGATGTTAATTAATTAATTACAAACAAAACTTATTTGGCTTTTGATTTGGTTAGTATAAATATTATAATCTAGATAAATGTCGATCCTAATTTAATTATAATTTAACTGTATATAGTGGATTATTCTTAGATAATTGTATGTTCATAATTTAAATATTAGTGCCAGATGATGACTGACAAATTATTTTACTAATTTTAGGCATGGTTCGCTAATTGTTCATTTGTGCATTATTATTTGCTTGTACATCTGGTGAAGCATCTTAATCCATCTCAATAATAGAAGTGTTATTTTTAGTAGTATTTTTAGTCAGTTTGTTGTTATTTGTATGTAAACTATGATTTATAGATATCTGTCACCAATATTTTGAATGCTTTTATCATTTTATTTATTTTTAGCTATAATGTGTGTATTGGTATTAATATTGTGGTACAGAATCTGTCTTGATTTATCACTGGCTGCAGTAGAGGCGGCTTGTGATTTACTTATTGTTTATTTTATTACTACAAGTGAGGAAACATACACAGTTGAAGCAAAATATATCTGAGATGAAAACAAAATTAAACACATACACAAAATATTACAACATAACATTATTAAATTTAATAAACTCTCCAAAAAATTCCTTGTTTTTTTATTAAATAAATAACAGCAATTGGTTTGAAATCTTTTGACTGCATGAGTTTACAGACCGGATTAATGAGATTTAAAATAATTCGCCTGTGTTACAAATCGACATAAGAATCAAAATTATTTAATGCGGTTATTTAAATTGTTGACTACTTCATGCTAAAGTTTCCATTTCTGAATTAACATGAATTTCTACCAATCCATCATCTGTACTTACAGCAGGCTTAACTGGCTCTCCACAAATTTCTCCCGCTTTCTTTCACATAATGTTGTCAGTATTAAGATATTTAAATTTGTATAAATAACAATTAACACATAAAAGAATCTATGAAAAAAAAAGAAAATAGTTCATCGAGCTTTGCTGCTAAAGACTATTTTGTTAAATATAATTTAAACCCAGATTTAACAAATGGGGCTACTGCAACGTAAAAAGTGTGAGGATTTAGGTTACAAATTCCGACATGATCCTTTCAATTTTAGCCTTTTATATTGAAATTATTTGCCTCTTTTTCTAAATATACTAAAGTGACCTCTGTTAAATTTAATCCTATCGATATTTAAATTTAAATCCAGCTAAAAAGAACTCCCGATTTTTTTTTAACTCCACATTATCGGTATTGTTTATTTGGAAATACATCTTATAATTATGGTTATATATTTGAGTTTACTTAAATTTGATGTATACTGCAAGTAGTATTTTTTTTTTGTTTAGTCCCCCCTAAGCTACAGTCTGCCATATTTAACTGCTGCGACTATCATGACACACTGAGCGGAGTTTGCGATTATCATTACTTTAGCTATTCTGTTTATTTTAAGAAAATTAATGATTGAGTTTATTGCTGTTTGAGAGTTTGATAGCATATCAGGGAGTATTTTATACGGAAGGAGCGCCTGTGTTGATATGAATACTGTGTATTCTATTAATATCTGCTGAATGGTTGGGATGAAACTTCCCATACAAAAAGAACATTGCGTTGGAGAAAATGGCCCATTTAGATGGTCGTGCGGTGGTATGACCTGTCCGCAGTCGGATGATTACACTGAAGTCTCTGCGGGAACAATTCATTGGGGGTCACTATGGCTCGATCGTTGATTTTACTTGGGATAGAAAAGTCTGACATCCGGTCCATTGTTCCTTTAATTCTTGTGTTTTTCGCTAAAAAGAATTGTGCCATGGATGAAGGGGAAGGTGAATATCTGTTCTGCAGAACTCATAGTGCTGACTGGGCCATTACATTAGCCTGTTCATTCCCTGGTATTCCCGCGTGACCGGGAACCCACATAAACGTCAGCTGCCTTTCAGACTTCTGTATATCAATGATAACACAAAGGATTTGGGTAGTTATTATATTTCTTGTTTTAAAGTTGGATATGGCTTCTAGTGCTGCCAGAGAGTCCGTAATTATTAATATCTTTTCATTAAGCTTGCAAGAAGAAATATATTGTAGCTCGTATAGGATGGCATACATTTCTGTATCCAGTACTGTGCAGCCATCATTGAGTCGGAAAGAATACACTTTATTTGATACTACGAACACACATATTGTCGACGATGTGATTGTGGTGGGGATATTTCTAGCACCATTTGTGCAGACTACAACGTGGTCGGTGTATTTATTTATTGTATTTTTGGCCATTTCGACAACATCAATTGGTAGCTGTCTGAAATTGTTTTTTAAGTGATACGTCTGTTTTTATTATTAAGAACTCCCACGGGAAGGGGGGGGGGGGGGATAATGTGAGGTTTTGGTGTATAGGGATTATTGGGTTTATGTTATTTAAATTTAATAAGTCAAGGACTTCGGGCACAGGATCATTTGAGAAACTTGGCGTGCATGGGAAATTAATAACAGCCAAAGGAGTATGTGTCAAGGATAGAATAGTATTGCGTCGTCTATGGTAGTTCCTATAGTATGACAATGGCGGGCACCCCAACAAATTGCACATGCTGAATGCGGGAGTAGTTCAATAAGCTACTAGTATCGAGCGAAAGGCAAAATTATGGATAACATCTAATGAATTTATTAAGGAATGACATGCTTGGGCATAGGCTGGGCACCTGTACATGATTTTAGATAAGATGATGGATTTATATACTGATAGAGAAGGAGCTTGGGGTGGATATTATATTTGGGATTTGATAAATATTTAATGATGCTGAAGGATTTTAAACACTTTTTCTTTAAGCCAGATATGTGTGGACGCCAGGATAACCTGCAATCGAACAATAGTCTCACGAATTTCACTGTAGATTGGAAGGGTATAGGATTATAATATAGTGTGCAAGTAGTATTGACTTCTTTTACTTCCTTGATGACACACAATTTCATATTATTAACAATTTTATTAATTGTTTCATTTAGAATACTTTTTCCATTAAATACGTTGTTTCAATTTGTTTCTTAATTTGGAAAAATTACCATTATATTATTTATCACTTTTTTCTCCGAACGATACTCACCCTTATCTAGTCACTTTTTTTAAAGGGAAATGATGTAATGTAGAACAGAATCCCGAAGCTCTATTTCTGCATTCACAGTTATTTAAGTTGCAGTATTTGTTTAAACTCTAAAGCTCAATGTAGGCTATGCTTTTTAATTAAAATCTCACAGCATTTTAACATATTTTCAATCCATTTCCAGTTATTATATAGATCTTCCAGATGAAGATATTAAAAATTTTACAATTCGAAAATTTAGAATATATAAGATTATCTCTCGAAATTTGTGTTTTATTAACAAGTTTTTCTTTTTTTTTGTAGAATCTAAAGCAAATATTCTGCCAATGACAGAGAAAATTAAAATCATATACTGACTTTGGTATTCTGTTTTAGTAAAAATATTTTGTTAATTTTGTAAAATCGTTAGCGATGTAATTGAATAGTAATTGTTTTTCATTTTATTAAAAGAAGTTTTAACGTTTTCGTCCGGATAATCTTAAATTACGTTTTTTTCTTTCGTTTGAAATACATTTTTACTGACACACGAATTTCATTTTTTCTAATTTATTTTAGCGGTAAGTATGTTTATTTAATTAACATTTATGGATAAATACAATGCCAATCGGGCAATGCTCAGTAACAATTGAGAAAGGAAAAAAAAACAGAATTTCTCGATAAAAGTGAATTAAGTAAAATTCAGTACGATTCAGATAAAACGGAATAAAATTCTTTTCCATTTATAACTTTATAATTGTTTCATTAATAACAACATTGAGAAAAGCGAGAAATAAATAAAATTTATAATTAATAAACTTATAAATACAAATGTAATATATTAAATATATTGTAATTAACATATCAATAAAGCTAAATTTTGCTACAATTAATATTTATTAGAGAAGTTCCGATGTGAAGTATTCTACTGCCGCGCGTTAACGCGTTTTACAATGTAGATTAAAAAAAAATAAATAAATGAAACATCGTTTATTTTTATATATACAATTTGCGTCCGTAATTTCCTTATCAGGGGGCGGTAATTTTATATTTACAAAATTACAAAACATATAAATTTAATATTATATTTGTTTATACATCGTCGTTTATTAAGTGTTTTCCTCGCAATTCTAAACATAAAAATATTCGGGATAAATTACTGTATTTTACTTTTAAACACGTGAAAATGAAATGAAAAATATAATCAGACCGCAGTAGTATCGATCATTTAAGTAGGTAATTTATTGGAGAAAGAAAAAAAAAAAAAAAATGGTAACTTACTTTAGATTTTTGAATTATTCGCATTTACTCCTGGACTATTGAAAATGACTAAAAAACGTAAAAAATCTAACGGAGCTTTGATAAAATATAAAAGCCACACTACTCTTCGAAAGTTTTTACTGAAATTTAACTGGGAAAAAAGGCAAGGAAAATACGCTTATTATTAATAAAAAACAATAAAATAATTTCAATGCATGAACATAAAAAATATGATTGTCGATTATATAATTCCAAATTTTAAAGAAAACACAAAACGTATTTTAGAAAAATCTGAAATATCATTAAGTTACTTTTAAAATATATAATCCATAGAACGAAGGAATGAATAGAGATGTTTTCCAGAAACTGTGTCTCGCGAGAACGATAACAACTTTACACATTTAAAAAACAAAGAAAAAATTCAGGAAAATAAATGATACTTAAACGATATATTAAATACCTTTTTACGTCCTTATGAAGTGATACGAGAAATTAATTGTACAAAATTATTTCATTATTTATTTCTCAATACTTCGTTACGATTTTATATTTTTTTTGAAAACGTGAAAAAAACAGAAAAAGCAGGTCGATATTATCTGTTTAAATTTTTGCACTAAACAAATAAAAAACACGAAATACACGTAGTTCAGATATTAGGTGTCTCAAGAAGCAACACCGTTACACATAATAAATGGCTATCCCCGACGATTACTGTGGTTACCATCAAACAGTTTAGCTTTTGGTTAAGATTACAATAATATTTATGAAAAAATGAATGTGATGTTTTTTTTAATATTATAAACAATAATTACCGAACTGATTTTTATCATAGATAATTTAAAATTAAAACAAAAAACATATTCATCTGACCAATAAAACAGATATGTACATAAATCGCCTTTCGGTTTAGAAATATAATCTCAGTCACTACCGTCGAATTTTGTAGCAGAAATTTTTATTTTAGGTTTAATAACACCTCGACTCGATCAATCAAAAAAGATCACTTTTAATTTCACAGATTTCACGGTAAAATGTGCCTTTTGTTAGTTTTCATTTTTTTTTTTTTTTTTTGATTTTAACACTAAAAAAAGTAACGGAAAAGATCAATTTTATTAACATGTTTATTACAGAAAAGATATATATATATATATATATGTATATATATGTATGTATATATATAATACGTGTAAATATAAAATTAAGAAAAGATACATACAATCGATTGTTCATGCATCAAAATTTCTGGTGGGAAAAAACATTTGAAGGGAGGAGAATAAGTAAAATAAAAATGGGTAATAAAAATAAAATGGGAGAGCAACAAATAACTGAAAACGAGGGAAAGGGGTTATGAAAAATATATAAATAAGAACACGAATCATTTATCAAAAACGTATACGCCATTTACAAATATATGTATACATATATTTACATTTGTTTATTTATTCGTATTTATAATATTTTAGTAGATTTTAGCGGCAACTTACAAAGCAATTTATTTCAAATCCAATTTCGAGGGAAAAAACAAAACAAACAATAAAATAAGAGGTAACTTCTTCAAATCAGCAAACGAAATCGAAATTTATAAAAACAAAATGGTGATTATTATTATGAAGCGTGTAGGATTAATTTAAAACACGAAAGAAATCCTTTAAAAAATCCAAATAACAACGTCGTGGCGTATTCCTACTTTAAACGTCCACTTTTTAAATTATTTCCCATGTACGCGAACAAAGGTAAAAAAAAAAAAAAAAAACGTTTAACAGTATTTATAAAAATTAAAAAACAATTTTTCGTCGTTTGAATATATTTATTAAAACCGATTTTTAACTTTTGAACATCATGTTTTTGTGATATGTTTTCCGATGAAGTATAATTGATCTCTTGAAAACAAACGCGACAATTCTTTAAAAAACAAGCCGCGTGACGTCATGCAGACGAGTACATATTTACTTTGCGCAATACGACAAAAGAAAACGTAAAAAGAAAAAAAAAAAAAAGAATACATAAAGAAGCTTCTAGTAAAAACGAAAACTGATTTTCTATCGCTCTACACATCTACACGTTACAGAAATTAGCCAAAAATAAAAATAATGAATTGAAAATCAATTGAGATCGAATTGAAAGTACGTAATATACGGAATTAAAAATAAAAATGACCAGAAATAACAAAATCAAAACAGAAAAAACGATGTACGCGTATGATACTACATTATAGCGCGCAATTAACACTTAACAATGCACTAATTTCGTTCCTTTTTGCCTTCGTAACATTATCCGTTATTTTCTAATAAAATATAATGAGAGTCTATGTTAAATTTAACAAAAAAAGAGAAAAAAAAAGTTTGTCACATACCAATTTGTACACTAAAAAGTAAAATATAATCATTCCAAGAGTCTAGCTACTTTTTTTTTTCTACCACCGCTGATTGTGTACATACATGTATATATATATACGTTAAATTTAATTTTCAATTAAAAAAGTTGACGATTTTCGTGTACGTTATATACTGAATACGTTACTTTTATTAATCGGAAAAGAAAATAGAGTGCCGGGGGAGGGACTTTACAGTTTAAACAATTCTAATGAATCTCTGATTTTCCTTATTGTATTTTATAACAATCGTTATCATCAGACGAACCGGACTTACACGAACGTTTTCAATTTCAGATAATCAAAGCTACACAACTCGCAAAATTCGACATTTTAATACTTTTTTATAACTTTTTTTGTTTTTTCTTTTCATATCCTGTTACGTTTCCTAATAAAATCAAAATCAATGTTTAATATATCTTCAAAAATTGGTTTCTGTAAAAACTCTATTTCACATTTTTATGCTAATTACTGATTATAACTGAAAATAATAACGTCATAACATTGCACATAACAGCGGTGTACTGTAATGAAATGTATGCATTTTATTTTCACATAATCCTAACGAATAGACAACAATGATAAAAATAGATATTAACGAAAAAAAAAAAAAAAAAAAAAAAAAATGGGGTAAATTAGTAACTTACGCACACAGTTTTCGTACTAAAAATTGTGATTTTGTAATACGAGTTTCATTGCTAAACATTATGTTATTAATTTTAGAAGACAAATAATAAAGAGGAAAATAACACACATTCGCTAAATTATTTTTAAACTAACTCGACCGATAAAAAGCATCCATTTTTTGTCAGGATCGCAGCGCTTCCATTCTAATTAATGCAGACCGAATTAAGTTACGAATTTATATGTTTATTATAAACACTAATAAAACTATTTAAACGGCCATCGAAATACCGTATGAAATAAAATATGAAGGTTAATTTGAACAAAGAGTCACTTCATCCTAAACTGACCGATTTGTTATAATTTCTCTAAGACATCTAAACTACTGAAACACCCGAATTCACACGATGTAAGTACTGTAATAACTTCGTGAAATGTAACGCACACGCGTAAGTTTTTTTTTTTTTATGTACATTTTTGTTCGTCACTAACGTACACCGTTGCGAACACTTACTGCTCTGCAGCAAGTTGAATAAATTTTATCGTAACATTTATTTAATCCCAAAGCAAGGGATTAATGATGATATTACCTTTCACACACCAATAAACGATATGAAAAACGTCTAAAATGATTATCAAACGATGTAAGTTCTTATTAATCAAGCTAATTTAATATAAAAAATATGAGGTTATATTTCTCCAAAATAAATATATAAATAGGAGTGTAGTCAATTAATGATTATTTTTAATTAATAATGTTATTAATAAAATTTCGATAATGACGTGTTGTTGACATATATGTGTAGCTTAAAATGGTGGTATATACTTCCTTTTAGAGATTTAGGCCTAAATCCGCGGAGCCTAAGTCTAGGGCGGCAACATTTGAGCTCAGCGCCCTACTAATATGCTAATAAAAAAAAAATGAAAAAAAAAAGAAACATTAACTGGTATTCGGTGGTTTTCTGCGTAATTATCAGGTCTTTTGTGATTTATTATTAATGTCTCTGTACGTCTAGCTAAACCAATAGGTGCATAAAGAATACATGTAAATTATCATTGCTATCAATTTATAAAACAGTACTTACATCGTTTGAAAAATAGTTCCAAAAAATTTGCTTATATTTAGATGTTAACGGCTCTTTGCTCTGTGAAAGTTTAGAACTTATGCTAATCGTTCATCTATTTATTTTACAAGACAACCGTTAAAATGGAAAATGTGTACTATATATACAACCGTCAAAATTATGTTATTAATTTTAAGAATACAGAATATAGAGAGTTGTTGGAAAACTGTAAACGAAAACATTTTTCACTAATCATTTCAGCGCAGTTACCGATAAATAAAAATTAAAGAGCAGTATTAAGTGCGGTACAACAAATTTGCAAAACCAAAAAATTTTATATATATATATATGTAACACGCTTAAAAAAGAAAACAAAATAAAAAAAAAAAAAATGAATTATTCAACAACAAACGGGCGCACTTGTTAATAGGTGACACGCCAATCAGATTGACGATAACCTCCTATGATACATCCGCAACAGTTAAACGCGCAGGAGAGTCAGGAGAAACACACACACAAAAGAGAAACAAAGAAGGGAGGTCAAATGAAAACAATAATAATTAACCATTATGATGGACTAGAATTCCCATGCGCTGAGAGAACTCTGATTGTCAACAACAACATTGTTGTTCTATTTACATTAGTGATGCCAGTTGGTATGTATGTGTTGTAAAGAATAAAAAAAAAAAATCCACTAAAATAATCAAAGTAATTTTTGTCACAAATTAATTAATTTATTATTCAAAAATTTCCACTAAAAATCAAACTACTTCCACTATAAATAAGTGGTATAGTAAATGTTTTTAAAATGTTCGCTAAAATCAAGTATTTCATGCTGTGTTGTATAGTTTCATTTATATTATAATTTCTTACGTTCACATTAACAATGTTACTATCGTTAAAGATAACAATAGAAGAGAATAACTTTACATTAAAAAATAAAAATATTAATTAAATTCTTAATAAAATATTATCATCGTAAGTTTTTCATTCAGCAATGCGTCTTTACTATCATAGTAATTTTAATGATAATTTAAGAAGTAATAATTTATTTATTAATATACATACTTCTGCACCGACTACGATGTGTGTACTGACTCGTGAAATACGAAATTACACACAAATGGTGACTACATTTACTAACGATACTACTACCACACTATAAACTATATATATATTAATATATATATATAAATATTAATATTATATACACACTACACAAATATACTAACAAACTCTAAGAATCACTAGCGCTAACTAAACTAATACTACAGTTACCACTGTTACTGGCCTACTCTGGTGTATGCATATACGTTATACGTGTTGTTATGCGTGTGTGAACGATATACTTGAATGTCTTTTAATTTTTTATTTGATAAATATACATATATGTTTCCTTATTACGTTAATATAATACTAATAACATTATAACAAGAATTGTATTATAAGAAGAAAACTGATAAAACATTTCGTGCTGGAAAAAAAAACGAAACAAATAAGATTTGAAACATCTTTCTCTTTTCAAAAGATATCGATAGAGAAAAAGAATATTTAAGAAAAAAAATGTGAAAGAAAAAAATGTATATGTGTATATATATGTATATATATATATATATATATATATATATATATATATTGAGTGTATTTTATGTATATGTGTGTGGCTATGATGTGTATAGAGTGTTTGTAAAAGAGAATATAAAAACGAAAATTAATATAGTAGTTGCAGCAGGATGCTATTCCCGCATGTTTCGTTCATCTCTTCCACAAACTTTGAAGTATTCTTCGATGAATACTGTGTTGTATGTATGTGTCAATTGGCAGTCACGTGATTATTCTACTGATATATATTATATTATATATATATATACGACATCTGAAAAAAAACAAAATAAAATACATCTCAATTAGCAAAAAAGTGAATCTGTCAAAAAAACAATTTATCAAAATATAATGTATTAGATAAAGTTCCATAACTGCTTAAAAATAATTCTTAATAACTGATCTACAGAGAATGATGAAATTCGTGAATTAGAGGTTTAAATAAATCGATTGGTAATTTTTTATCGTCGAGAAAATTCTACGATAATCGAGCAGTTACATTTTAGTGATAATTAAAAGCAAATTTAAAATTCATAATCCAAAAATATTACATATTATAATATTTCTGAGGTAATGATTTTTGCAAATTTTCAGGGGAAAAAATTAAATTTAATAAAAATATGTAGGTCGTGCCGATTTGTTATAATATTTCTGAATTTCAATTTTATTTTTTATTCCGAGTTTAATGTGAATAAAGAACAATCCGCTTATTTACCATGTTAAATGGAAAATTGAAATTTCGTAATGAAATAAATTTATTTACGATATTTACAAAGCGATTTTAAATATATTAAGTAAGCTAAAATACACATTTAAAATTGAAAAATGGAGTAACGCAGTTGCGAACTTTCATATTACATATGCGTATTAGTGTTTTATTTTTAAATGTGAAACTCGTGAATCATATTTTGACTTATCTGCAAATTCGAAATAAATCCGAACAAAGCTCCGTCACCAGATACTCTATACAATACAGGCATGAATTATTACAAAAATGAATTAATTAAATAATCGCTGATTCTTTCATGTGGAAAGCAATAGCAAACCACCACGTATATCATTATATATGCATGCTAGTTAGTATACAGCAGACAAACACGGGACAGCATTTGTATATCAATGGCCAAACATTTACAATCAGTTTCAAGTGTAGTATTGCGATCTAATTTAAGTTTAGCATAATGGGGGAAATCATTTTTGTTAGTTTTTGAAAAAAAAAAAAAAACCTCTCCAATATACCTGATTAAATGTAATAAGGACAAAATGATTTAATAATTATTTGAGGCAAAAAAAATTTAAAACATACACACCGACTAGAGTAAGCAGTCTACAATATTTACCACGGCAAAATTTAATCAAACTGCTTCTAGTTCTTCATACAGAGAGGTGGTGAAAACAAGTTATAAAACTCCAAAACTCTATTTTGAAGCTTAAATGATGTTGTTAAAAATCGAGTACAGAATTGAGATTTAGTGTTAGAGACAAAAACAACAGAATTAAAAAAATCGGAAAATGAAAGAAAGACATGTTTAAAACCTACCTCTATCCGATTAAAACAAAAATGAACAAGTTGACGATACTCGATGAAATAAAAACAACAAAATTACACCAAAAGTGTTATAAAATTGAAGATAAAAATTTATCAATAACCAAAGGGAGATCCGATTGAAGAGGTACTATAGCGAAACATGTTACACATATCCGGTGAAGTGAAACGCGTTTGTACATGTGGAAAAAGGGTACAAAAAAATTTAGCCAATAACGTGCTGTAAAAAAAAGATAAACAAAAATTTAATGTCATTTTCTACGCTTTTCGCAAAAACATTAAATCATGGGTATGTTTTTTTGACGATTATTATTTTATTTTTTTTTAATATTACATTACATTTTCGTAATAATTTAAAATATATACATGCGGAAAAACGATGAAAAGCTTTATCACCACTCTACGTTAATTAAAAAAAATTGCAAAAATAAAATAAAAAGTGATTTAATTTAAGGAAATATTAATGACGTCTTCGCAACACATATGTTTTGTCTACGCTTTTTTTGTACAAAACAAAAACATATCCATGTTTAAAAAAAAAAATTCCTATCGAGTCTTCGCAACTTTCATCTTTAGTGTACTGCTAAAAAATGCTGTTTATATTGAGCAGAATCGAAGGGATTATATTTTAATTAATTTTTTAATCACGCTGCCATTAAGCAGCGCAATTATGTAGGATTTCTTGCGTTTCACAATATCCGCAAATCATTTAAAAGAAAAAGGGAAAAATTTGATGATGTTAGAAAAAAAGTCATTTCATTCGATAGAATTTTCAAAACTGATATAACATATTAACAAATAAAAATGTATATTTTCAAATAACTTCTTCTCATAAACGAAATTCAGTTCTTATTGTTCAAAAGTTATTTTCTATCCTCTGTATGTCAGTTTTTTAAATTTTCATTTTCGAAATTTTGAAATTATATCGACGTACTGTTTCAAATGCATCGTCATCTAACAGCATCGACCGTTTCGATTTATTTGTCCGTTCAAAATTTTCCATATATATATATACATTGTTTTAATAAGTTAAGGAGTTCTTAGAAGATTTACAAGGCAATTTACATGGTACACAATTTGTCTTCTTAAACTGTAACATTTTAATTGTATTATTTAAAAAAAAAAAAAAGTCCACGTTAAGTTATTCAACTTTTATAGATTTCCTTAACTTGTGTTAGATATTTTCTTTAAGGAGTATTTGTAGGGTCACAACTTTTTGTTTATTTTTATTTTTTTTGTTTTTATCGCTTCGATCTTTTTCAAAGATAAATATAATAAGTGCGTAAACTATTCGTAATTTTCAAAAATAAATTTGCGATATTTAGCAATATACCCCGTTACTTTACACTTCTGCGGGCAATACTAAACAAACTCGCGTTTTATTTTAGTTTCGTTTTATTTGGAAATTCAGTTTTTCATTAATTCATTAATTATAAAATTATATAAAATCTACACAAAATAAGCGGGCTAGTTTTTCAGTTAGATCACGATATAGTTCAGCATTTATCTACGATCAACATCGACCGTGCAATACCCAGAGTATTCTACTAGCCGGTTTGCTCCTCGGCTGTATGATTCGGTGAATAAGCACACCAGAGCGTTTCTCTAATGTAATTCAACGAGAGAGGTAGAATTACTTGATCATTTGAAATTTGTATATTTATTTCTATGGTACGGTCGAATAGTTCAGCAAAAAGAATATGTCCCAAATCGACATCGTCGAAAAGCTAAATATACCTAATTTTTTCTAAATATATTATTTCGGCAGGTACGTAATATAAGCCATACAGCGCAGAAATCGACTGTCGACAGAAATATACGACGTTGTGTGGGGTTCTCTCTCATCGCTACACAGCGACTGTGTTGATTGGCTTTAAAACCCGATTATTGATTGAGAACGTTCATTTGGTGTAAAATAAAAATAAAAATAAAAAAATAACAAGTAGACGACCCCATTTATGCACAACCTATGCAGTAAAATTATGAAGAAAGGCTGTACCAAAAACAGCAACAGCCAAAATTCATGGCATAATACAGGTATTGTTTTTCTGCTAAAGGCAAAGTCTTGTCGTTGTAGCAATAGCTGCCGCTAGGTTTTCATGGCAATTGTTATATGCACTGCTCCTAGTGTAGAGGCAACATCGAAACTGATATTGTGATTGTTTGATTTTTATCGATGTACAAATGCAGTCCTATATGTGTCTGCCTGCTGTACATTAGCTAGCGCACATACTACGGTATGAATGTTTGCCATTGGCTTCCGTGTGAATGTTAGCGGTTATTTAATTTTTGTAATTATTTCTGCAGACTTCTGTAACGGAAGTCGACTGCTCTAGGAACTACGCTACCGCGACGACAATGGTATATCGAATAGATGGTTTTTCTTCTTTCGAAACGTAATAGATCAAATTGCGCAAACGAAGAAATCAATACGGAGACGGATACTTACTGTAAGTGACCAGAGATGTACAACGTATTATATGCACACGTTTAATGGTAGCCATTGGTAAACGCAGTTGGTATCAAAGGGCCCTGAAATGTGAAATTGAAAAAAATCAACAACTCATATCGGTCAATTAGCCGCCACACAACAATAATTAATTTTTATAAATAAAAATGCGAAAATTAATAGCATCAAAGCGTAAACGATTATTTCAATTAAATACACGCGACATTTTTATCGATAAAATGTCAAAATCTTTTCCCGTTCGGGTAAAATTCGTTGCATCGTTTTTTTCTTTCTTTTCTTTTCTTTTCTTTTCTTTTCTTTTCTTTCAGCGTGTAATTTTTAATTTAGTTTAAAATTCGGCTTTCTTCTAATTAGCGGATTTTAGGCGGCACGATAATTATTTTTTTTTTTGTTCACCGTCGAACTAATTTCAAATGGACATCGATTGCAGTCGTTTGTATGCGCAGTGATCTGCCACTGTCCGACTGCGTTTTCATCAATTTTTATCTCGCCAGCGCACGTAAGTTAAACATGCTCCAATCGTTGTGGGTAAAAAATCGGTAAAAATATCAATTCATAAATTTATGTCGAGCAGGCGTGCCCCGTTCTCTCTACTTTTTTACCGCTACATTATTAAAAAAGAAAAGTAACTTTTTCGCCGTGTGATGTATCAATTTTTTTAGTTGTCACTGTTTCACTCCTCCGCGTTCTTCCCCAAGTCACCATAATTTGAAATACTTCAGTGGAACTGTCGAAGCCTTAGGGCCAATAAACCCTCTTTTGAGAATTAATATTGTCTTACTTTCTGAAACACGGCTAAAGAGTTCATCCGATCTTCATTTCGAGGGCTTCTCCCGTATTAGTTTCAACCGCACGAACGGTTACGAAGGCGCAGCTATCCTAATTAGAAATGAGACCCTATTTCTTATTCATAACAACTTCCAACCTTCCTTCCCTCCTAATCCCCTTTACCCTAATCTAGTTCACGTTTCAATTCCTAATAATTCCGATAACACCCATCTAATCTCATCTGCGCCTATATATTTTCCTTTTTCTACTTTTATTAATTCCCTATCATCACCTTTCATCATAGGCGGGGGGACTGGGGAGTGCCAACTCACCTCTCTGGGAATGCGCTAATTATTATAATAATAACAATAATAATAATGGTTCAATCCTAGAAAATTTCATTCTTCAAAACGACCTATTTCTTCTTAATGACGGTTCACCAACCTGCGTTAACAATCCTCTAGTTCCTAGTTCCATTGGCCTATCTCTTACGTCTCCTAATCTTGGTCCCAGTTGCTCATGGAGCACTTTGGATAGCATCTTTGGAAGTAAGAGTGCAAAACTGCCTTTGATCGAAGTTTATCCACCTGCCTTACTCTCTCCAATTTTCTTTCTCATAAAAGTACCAATGCCAGAGCTAGAAATACTCTCAAAACGGCAAAAAAGATCTCGCGGAGAAATTTCTCCGCTCCTCTTTCTCCCGCTCCACTCCTCTCACCCATATTTGGAAAATGGCGAGGACTTTCAAATTCGCCTCAGCACTACATCCTTCAAATCATAACTAATCCTCTGACCATTTGTTAACTCACTATGGTTCCTAGCTACGTCCCCTGCTTCCAAGACTCCTGACACAACTCGTCTTCATTTACCTCCTCGCATTTCCTACTCATTCCTTTTACCTATATTGAACTGGAAACAACCTTACGCAATTCGTCTAAATCCTCTCCCGGTAAAGATGGAATCCCATTTCTCGTTCTAATAAGTCTTCCTCTTAAATTTATTCAATTCATTTCTCTTGTCTGGTTCTACTCCATCTGCTTGGAATA
Source organism: Icerya purchasi (assembly GCA_039619475.1). NCBI lineage: Eukaryota > Metazoa > Arthropoda > Insecta > Hemiptera > Monophlebidae > Icerya > Icerya purchasi. The sequence continues at coordinate 347,974,011 of CM077116.1, read as the reverse complement.
CTTTCATTGTTGTCCCGATCCGAAAATCGATCTCTTTCTCTTTTCGCTCGATTTGTCTCGCTTCCTGCGTCAGGAAGCTTTTTAAAGGTCTAATTAATGGGCGGCTGGTTTGGTGGCTTGAGCACAATAATCTGTTACCCGATAATATGTTTGGATTTTCGTCAGATGTGTATTTATCATTTATTAATAAAAAATTCCTTATCGCTTCCTTTGTCGGCGTTACTGCTGCCTTTGATAATGTCCAACTTCTCGCCTTATTTGATTTTATGCTCTCTTTGAATATTTCAGCCTTCTTTTTCTTCTCTTGTCAATATTCTCTTCTAATCCAGGACCATCATTCTCTCTTCTACGCTCGAATCTGCTTCTAGACTAGAATTTCGTGGATTGCTGCAAGGCTCTTGCCTTAGTCCAACACTTTTCAACATTTATCTTATTAAAACTACTTCTCCGGTGATAAACTCTTCTTCCCCATTTTTCACCGAAAACATCCTCATTTACTCCGCCCATCGCAGTATCCCTAATTCCCAGCTTCAATGCTTCTTAACAATTTTGGAAAGCGCTTTATCCAATATTCATTTTTCTATCTTCCCAAACAAATTCTCTACTGTTGTGTCTCTTTACTCTTCGTCCTTTGGAACCTTCCTTAGTTAGTCTCTCATTAAATAGTAGCCCAATTCCCCTTGCTAACTCTTTCTGTTATTTAGGAGTATTTTTGGATAGTCGTTTTATTAATCATATATACGTGTCATCACTAAAAGGGCTCAACCTTATTAAGTCTCTTTCACATACGGATTGGAGAGGTGATCCGTGCGCATCTTGCTCATGTTCTATGAATCTTGTATTCGTTCCGTTCTGGATTGTTACATTTATGGTAACTCTTCTAGATCTTTGCTTTCCAAGCTCGATCATGTCCAAAATACTTGACTCCAACTTTGACTTTGAGCTCGGAAATCTCCTATCATCGCTATTCAAACTGCAACTCATATTGCTCCACTTGTTATTCGGCTTTTCTATTTAGGTTACTGCTTTCTCATTAAACGTTTGCCTATATTCCTCTTGACGTGATTAACGATTTTGCGTCAATAAAACACCAATTCTGTCTCTTATTTTTACTCGACTACTTCAATTTTCACCGCATACCTACACTCACGATAAGATCCCATATTTTTCTTTCAATTTTTCTTCCTTTCTTCATCCAATTAATTGCTTTTATTCTCCTGTTCTTCCTAAACCCGTTCTATACCATGTAGTTAGATCGGAATTTTTAAAAACTCTAAACAATCGCTTTTCTAACCACGTTACAATCTACACTGACGGTTCCAAGGGTCCAAGTGGAGTTGACGCAGCCTATGTTTGTCCTTCTCTAAATCACTCATAGTCCTTTAAACTTCCCTCCACCTGTTCAATCTTTTGTGCCGAGTCCATTGCTATCCTGCATGCTCTTCTCTTCATCAGATCTTCAAGCGTTTGTCGTAATATTCTTATTCTAACAGATTCTCAGAGCGTGCTGCAAGCTATTGCATCTCTTCTGCCTTCCCACTCTACCGATTATGTAATCCTTTTTATACGCGTTCCTCGATTCAAGATCTCTTCCTTTCTTATTTAATCAAGATTGATTTTTTATGGATTGCTGGTCATTCCGGAATAGAAGGAAATGAGATGGTTGACTCATTAGCTCGGCTATCTTCTTCTTCCGGTAGGACTACACACTTCCATCCATCAATATTACTTTTTTGTCTACTGCAGCGCATTACAAACTGTGCTTCTACTTCTCCTCATTCTCTAACCCGGATTCTTTTTACTTGTCCGTTCAACCTTCCCTTTCTCTCTATTCTTAGATTCTTGACTTCCTTTCTATGCGTCGCTCAAGTATCTCAGCGATATGCCGCCTGCGCTTTGAGCACAGTTTGCTTCCGTCGCTGCTTTTCCGGTTCACTCTTGCACCATTTCCATATTGTTCTTTACATTCCTCCAATAGTCACTTTGTATGTAATCCTGATCACCCAATGTTCGAATGCTCTTCCCTTTCATTAGAACGATCTTCTTTGTACTCCTTTCTTTTTCCAAGTAGAGTTTTTCTATTCCCTACAGAGCTGCATTTATTCTTTTTCTTCCTTCTCCTTCTGTCATTTAAGCGCTTGAGACATTCTTGTTGGATATTTCACGTCGCACGATTATCTGATTCACTTTCTTCTCCTTTTCCTAGTTCTTGGGCCAATGGCCATGTTGACAAACTCATGGAGGGGGGATTAAACAAAATAATAATACATACGGTGAGAGGATCGGAAGGCAAATCGTCCAACACGCTTGGCTAAAAGGAAAAAGAAAAACTTCGCAATTGGTTCCAGCAATAGTACCGGTATAGAATTCAAGACAGCGATAATATAGTCTCTCTCAGCTATACAATGAAATATAGGGCATGTCAGAATTACCAAATGTCAATACGGAGGAACGATAATAAAATATATTTTGGGAATAACAGCTCCGAATCGATGCTTTAGTCATGCAACAAAATCATAATCGGGAGGAAATCATGCATTAACTGTGCCCACTCTTCACCCAGCACAGGGTCGGGATTATACCTTGAAAGTCTGTAAGCTAGTACGAAGGTGTCGAATTTAGATTGAAACAAAAAAAAAACAAAACCGAATTCTAATTTAATTACGAAAAAGTTAATTCGTTTTTTCTTAAATGATGCATTTCAATTCTCCTACTACCACACGTTGGACTGTAACACATCATTGATCGCTTCTAAACTGTTTCGATTTCTAATCATCTTCATCGGTTTATTTTTTTCAATTAATTTCCCGATGTTGAATTATCCCGTTTTTACCTGGATAGTATTAAAATAATGCCGTAAGATTCTGGTGATCCTTAGAATTTTCGCACCTACGCCGGAACTATACTGGGTCCGTTTGTTTTTTGATTCAATAATTATCGACAATTATTTATGGTATATATACCGTTTGGAAATAACGGTATCGGTTTATAAGTATTTAATACAATTAATCCGTTTATTTAGTTTTAAAACTCTTGAAACATGTTTTTACGAAATCCCTGAATTACAGGAACTGTCTAAACTAGCACATTATTTTTTAAAATCGCTCGTAGTTTTTTCACATCTTCTCAATAGTTCTCCTGTTTACACTTCCATTAGTGACATAACATTGCTCCGGAACTCCGATAAAAATTGCGGCAACATTTTCTTCTCAGAAAAAATATATATTACGGCAATATACAGTGATTTTAAAGAAAACTATGCGAATGCACGTAAGAATTTTTAGTTCTCCTGGTTTGTGTTGACACGCCGCTGATTCCCGCGCTATTATCGAAAAACTGAAAATTGTGACATTTTCTTCATCTTCCTGATTTTTAGCGAAATATTTTCCATTTCCATCTTCTTATTTCTGATTGTTTTTCGATGGAGGTCCTTGGTTGACAAGCCCATTAAAAAAAAGAGTAAAAGAAAAAATCTCATCTGTCAGTCGCGTATTCTGAAACCATGATTGCTCTAGCAGTCGCGTTATGTAAAAAGCTGCCTTCATTACGCAACGTAATCATACGAAATTGTAATTGTTAAACAAGAAATACCTGGCCGGATTTGTGCGACCGAGTGATTGTCGGTTATTTATAACCATTTTTATTCGAGCTGCTACTAGGTATCGAAATTATTGATACCCCTATTCGGTAGTCAGATAGAAGACACTCATCACACAACGAAAAGTTAGGAGGACAATAAAAAATTCAAATTTCTTAGCGAAATTTTCTAAATAAAACCACGCCTGTTTACTACGGTTTCACTAGACGCTCAATTTGATTAGTTCTGTTGCTGTATTTCGTGTTCCACATTTCGACCATCCTTTTTACCCTCGACATCGGACACCGCCATCATTTTCAAAATTCACCTTCCTGACGTCTTCTTTTCGGTAGTATCCTTAAATGATCATTCGCTTACGTTCCTTTCAGTTTTTCATTCGCGCCGTACACGCGTCTGCTACGATTATAGGTTGCAAGTTGGTATTTTTTTTAAGTATCAATTTGTCACTTTCGGTTAATAAGTTCCTTTGCAAATTTCCGTCTCACCCCTGTAGGTTTTTATTTAAGGCTAAGTTTTTCGTTTTTTTTTTTAAACAATCGCCTTTAAAATGGAGTGTATTCTCTTTAAGCGCTTCATGCACTCGAATATAACTGTGTCAGCAACACTACATCACCTTGCAAAACCTTATTCTGCTTACGCGATCTGTCACGTTTTAAAGGCAGTAATGTAAGTAAACTCCATCACAAGTGTATTAAGAACGAGATATGTAGCTTTTCTCGTCTGAATTTCACGTTTCCCGTTTACATTCAGTTTACTTATTCTTCATTGTTTTTTTTTTTTTTTTTCGTTGATTTTTACCTCAAAGCATTTTGCACACATTCCTTTCGTTTGTAGTTCTATTTTAATATACTTCTCACTACTTTCGGCTCGTTCAACTATTATCATCGCCTCTCGTTGGTACAGCGAAAACATCGAAATCATTATTAGTTAAATGTTTTTCTCACAGGACACCGTGTTTGTTCTAATTCGTTCAATTTCCACGATTCAATGGCATCACGAAAATCCTTCTCCCGGGATGTAAAATGTGGCAGCAAACAAGTTTAGACGAGTTCTACCGCACAATCAAACGCGAATAAGTAAAAACATGTTCCGCTATGTTTTATATATGCTTATGTGTATATATGTATATATATGTATATATATATATATACATATATAGACAGATAGATAATATTTACTAAAAATAACGATAGGGTAATTATATGAGGCTACGAAACATATTAAAAGCAGCGGCGGTTCTATCATTGTAACTACTTTGATAATGATAATTATAAAATCATGCAACAGAAAAGGTGCACTAAGGACATTAACACAGAAAATATTGTGTATATATGTACACTCTAGAAGTGTGTGTGTATCCGTGTATGCGCGCACGCGCTACATTAGAAATGTTTAAGCGTTATTTATGGCTACTGTTTGTGTTTTTTAAACAACTATCTAATAGAGCACTTTTTCTCTGTTAATCTCTTTTTTTGCCCTTCCAAGTGCGTGTATATTTGAACGTCCGCTAAAAGACGTGTATCTCAGAAAAGACAAGAAAAAAAATATCGTAGCACAGTATAAGATTATTAGATAATACGATAGCTGTCGCGTTTTATCCGAATACTGTAGAGATTTGTTGACAATTTATCGAGAGAAGAAATATCTTTCTATGTAATCGAGTCGGGAACAATTATGAGTGGCCTAAAGGAAAAGAGTCGAGGGAACAGTGTAGAAAGAGACTGCAGTAAACAAATTATCAACAAGAGAAACTTCTAGTCCACGAAGAACAAATCGATGCATGAATTTTGATCAGTTTAGGCGAAAAAGTCATTTTACAATCTTTTTTGTTCTGCACAGGAGATGAATGTGTATATATTCCTTTTGTCGGTACGTTTAATCCGTACAAACATAGAGAGAGAACATGGTGCAGTATATATTATTCTAGTCGTAGCTGGATTTGTAGCAATATTAAAAAATTAATAATTGCGCGGAAGCTTTTTTTTTTTTTTTCTTGACATGCTACCGACACTGTCAAAACAAACTCGTGTCTCTGATGTAAATTACTATTTTTGAAATGCAATTTATTTTTATTAAATCATGTCTATTTTTTTAAAGTCTTCAAGGGGCTATGAATTGCAAAAAAAAAAAGATCAAAGATAAATTAGAAAAAAAAAAAAGGACTTTGCTGATTGATAATCGCTAATTGCATAATTTTATTAAAATATAGGTTTCCGCTTAATTTTTTTTATTGGTTTCATCCGGCGAAGGAAACAACAACATTATATATTAACGAGCGCGTGTAGATGCTTTTTTTTTTGCAGCCGAACTTAAAAAAATATGTGGAAATTATTTTTTATATTACTTCGTTGGAAAGAGTTGTGAAATTTTTTTAAGATTCTCTTAAGGAGTGAAAAGAAACCCGTTTTCCGCATCGGAAATCTTTAATACGCATTACTCTGGAACGATTTTTCACAAGGTACGTTCAAAAATCGAACGGGCAAAACATTTCAGTTTTCCGACTTTAGACAAATTTCTTTCCCTATGAGAACATTAACCGATTATTTTAGATCGCTTCAAATTGAACGGTGCAGCTGGAACAATAAAGTTTAATGATTTTTAATGCAGTGCGAATACTTTAGGATGAATGCGTCGAACAACAAATCCTACGAAAAATCTTACAAACGAATCCTTCGAAAACAGTAGTGATTCACAGAGTAGAAATTGTTGCGAGTTTCCACTGTTGCACTTTTTAAAATAGTTTCCGATTTTATTTTATTTTTTTTGGCGCTGGTGATGATGTCGCATTTAATAAGATTATACGAGGGCAAGGTCAAATTTTTCTTTCGCTGAAAAAATTAAAGATGCAGCCTTCCGAACTGAAATGAATACTGCAAATTTCTTTAAAAAGTGTATACTTCATTTTTCGATATAATTATCACCGCAATTAAGAGGTTCGTGGGGTATCGATAAACAAGTTTATACACCTTCGGTGAATTCAATCGACAAAAAAAACCTTTTACCGACTAAGTCGAGTTTTAAATTTTAAGAAAAGAGATGATAATCGGAAAGTCCTGCATAGCTGAAGACTTTTTTCGTTTAAAACTTTCTGGTCATTTCACCGAATGCAGCCTGAAGAAGGACACACCTTCACATAAAATTGACGCGACATTCGTAACACGATCGTGAATTTCGATTTTCATTGTTAAGAAGGTGAATTATTGACACTTCGCAGTCAGTACCGCCACTATAAGCCCTAGGATTTGAAACACTACTGTTCCATTGATGACTGCGCAAATTCCGCTTTCTCACTGCTGCCGCACAATGACCTACAGTCGTTTCGGTCAGTGTTGCTCAAAAAAAAAAGGAACCCTTTTTTGAACAATCCTCACGTATTATCATTTCCGATTAAAATACGGTATTACTGTGCAGAATAAGTATAAATTTTTAGCGTAATTCAAAAAAAATTTAAATATACATTTTCTATGCGGCGGTGTCGAATTTGAAATATTTTTTTTTTTTTTTTTTTTTTTTTGAACTAAATTTTATGGAAAAAACCTACTGTGTACCTTGCCGTAGTAAACGTCTCTCCTAAAACGTATTTAACATTACGCAACTCATTAAATAGGAATGTTATGAAAAAGACTGTCCCTAATTTGTGTTAACACATTCGAACAAAACTGAGGTTCCGAAATGAGATGCAGGAACGACAGTGACGCGAGTATGGTTCTCGTCGAGCAACACTTCAGATGAAAGGCGACAGCTATAGATTAAATGTACACGTATAAAACTAGAAGTTTGTGATTATATAAATAGAGTTAGGATTTTCATGAGATATCGAACGTTTTTTACGGCTTTTTTTCTTATACTTTCCTATCAGTTTGGTTTAAATAGCGCAAAATATAATATTTACAATTGTTGGAAAGAGAAAAAACTATTCCACTTTGTCATGAAAATAGAAAGGAATAGTACCAGTTTTTTTTCTCTTTTTTTATACTTGCCAATTTCGAGGTCTTTTTAATTTTTGTACTTCGATCGAATACACAGTGAGAGGATACAGTTGGAATAGAAAGACCTAATTGCTGATTTTTCTGTGTCCCTGTCGTCGCGACTCTACAACGATACACACACTGAACAACCAAAATATTCGATGATGCCGGAAATCAGTTCCGGTGCGTTATTTAAAAAGGTAGTAACCCGGCACTGGGAGCACGAATCAATTCTCTTTTCTCATTAATCGGTAGATGCGCTTAACGGAGTACAAAACCTAGAACATAGTTTCCGATACAAAATATCATCCAGTTTGACAGAAAAAGCCGGGAATTGTAATGATATTACAATTGTCAGAGAAACAGCACTAATCGAATCGATTTATGGCCGAAATTGGTAAAAGAAATAATTTTCGATTTGAACTTGTTCGGAATATATGTATTTAACTAAGAATATTAGCGATGTCTCTTCAATTTAAATAGGAAAAAGTTTATAGCCCCCTTCAGTTTTGTTGTTTCTTTTGTTTTACTTTTTTTAAGCACGAAAATCCTAACTCTAGTGTTAAACGAAAAAAAAAAAAAAAAAAACAAAATAAAAAAAAAAACAGATTAAACTGAAAAATTATTACACGTATACAGAGAGATATACATACTGGATTGTAATTTAATGTTGGTGGTCGAGATGTAGCAAGTGTTTGCGGATATGCGCCAGAAGGTGGTTGTGGAGACGCAGCTTGAACATAACCAGCTAAACCATTTTCAGCGCTAGCTGTCGAATTGTACAGATCGTTTATGGTCGGCGGTCCAGGTGACGTATTTGAACCCGGCGGTGCAAATGTTGGAGGAGGTCTGTTATTATTAGGATGCGGTGAACCTGGAGGGGCGAAATTCTGTCCGGTTACCGCCTGATGATAATTACTCATAACTACAGAAGAGGGGACCAGTGATGTATATTACAACAAAAATAATCGATTTTTACTATCTATCGTAATTAAATCTCGCATTATTCGCCAATTACACACGCAGCTCCTATGCATTACAATACACGCGTAACACGTTAGCATATCGTTTTCGCTCTTACGGAGCGTCTTTCAATCGTGAATCGTGCAATAGTAGTCTTTTCACTACCGACCGCTGGTGTACAGTAGGTGCGTGCTACTTCTTCGCGGCCAAAACAAAATGGTAGAAAATTCGTAATTCGTCGTGATACTGATAACATTCACAATTGTTATTACCGGAATTCGCGAAATAATTTACGTATATATGTGTGTGCGTGCGTGCGTGTGTATACGACGACACTATATTCTATTTCGTTATCAAATTTTATCATTGCTTAATGTCGCGAAACAAACTTTAAAAACTTCTGCGACACAATAATAATTAAAAAAAAGAAAAATACACTCGAGGTGGAATATCAAAGAGATTTTTTCAATTCTACGACGAGTGTGTGTGTATCACTGGAACATAAAAATCCGAAGGGGAAAATAAATAGAAGACTCTGCTAAGTTGTAGTAGTTGTCTCGGACGTGAATGATAGTCTCGATTCCACACTTCTCTCCTTCTGTGGGAACGGTGATTTTGGAATACACTTGCATCGAAAGAAATCCTTTTAAGGCGTTAAACTTTTTACGACTTCCAACGTCACAAGTATGGAACTTGCTTTGTTACAATTTTTTTTTCTTTTCTTTTTTTTTTCTCGATAAAATTGTATTTAGAAAATTTGAATTAAAACGAGCGTTAAAGAGCCCCTGCTTCTCTTGAAAAAATTAACATTACGCATATAAAGAGTTTCAATGAACATATTAACAATGCTGTACTTCAAAAATTATAACGAAGAATCTCGGTACTATTAAAAAAATTGCTCAGTTCGGTGATTTTAAAAAATATTCACTATCTACCGTATCGGATTATTTTTACTTTGGTTGAGGGAAAAAAGGAAAAAATGCACTTTTAAAAAAAAAATTGGTCCTTTGTCTGCCCCTTCCTGTTTATTTCAAATACCATCAATTGACGAAATTTAAAAGAAAACCTTCCATTTCCCCGGGAAACTAATGTAGGTTATTTAATTTTGTAAACAATTTCGAAATTGTAATTGGATTGCAACATTTTTCGAGCAAAACAGTTAATAGTCGAATTCATATTATATCTATATATCAGAAACGAAACGTTTTCTGCGCATTTCTTCCATTAAAAAAAACTCTTTCCGTTTCGGTCTGAAATATAAACCGGTTACTATGACAGCTTATCGTCGGACAGAAAATTCATTTTTAATCGAATGCGGATGAAAGCGGAATTCTCTTAATGCCCGTTTTAGCGTTAAGAAATTCCGGTCAAAAGCCAGCCTCAGGCAGCTTTTATAGAGTAGAAGTTTTTCTGTAAATGAATAAAAACTACTTTATTAAACGAAAGCGGATGAACATATTTTTTTTCTTCACATTTACAATTTGCATTTGTTTCAGCGTCGAATATATGTATATTTACGACGGTTTACTAAACCTGGAATGATTTAAATGCGTTTATTGTAATTTTTTGAAAATTAGATAACTGTTTGTTTTTTTTTCCCTTAAATTTTGCGTAACGTTCTTATGTAAACTTATTTTTTTTTTTTTTTTTTTATTTGTTTCATATTCTTATTTCGTTTTTTATTTTATTTCGATTAATTTAATTATTAAAGGGGATTCATCCGACTGAGAAAAGTAAAACTCTACGGTTCCTCGCAAAGCCATTTCTATTCGAAGTCGGATACATTTTTATTTAGATTTCATAGAATAAATTTCAAAAAATTTTTTGTTTTTTTTTTTTTGGTTTTTTAAACAAGAAAATGATATATCCATTTTTCAGCTAACAAAGTTGTTTTCCAGATGAGAAATTATTTTTCCGAAATCAATTCCTACAGAAACCGTATTATATTTATAATGCATATTTATTAATTGAGAATGAACTAGAATTCATTTAATATTTTAAATTACATTAACAAAATACATTAAAATAATAAAAAGTATAAATTATAATTTTTTCCCGTCTTTAAAACAAATATTATTCATTATTTTAGCGTGTTTTTGGATTGACTGTTGTAATTGTAATTTTAATTACTGTAGCTTACTTTACACGTGTAATTTTACGTTAGTTTTCGAATTACACGTTTATGCAATTTTTGTGTATATAAAATGGATCAATACGTGTCCGTTTGAAAATTAATAACATTTGATAAAACGAAGAAACCGAATTACGATGTTGCTTAGGAATTTAAATAAATACGTTAATATTAGGAAATTCCTGGAAGTTCTGTAAACACCCACGGCGCTAAACAAACGGATTTTAGAAAAAACATGATATATGTATCTCCAAAATCGCTATACTTTGTCATATTATACTTGGTCGAATCTTCCATTAGGATTAAAAAAAAAAAAAAAAAAAACAACAATTCAGGGAAGCGCTGTAATTTGACAGGCTGAAGATTAAAACTTAAATCTGGAAACACATCTAATCCAAATTTGCAAAACATGTGAAGATGGGCTTCTTCGTACACAGTCGGATCAGTTGAACGACAAATTTATTGTACCTGATGATTTACAAAAGTACGAGAATATATGTATGTATATAAACATTACGTGAAACTCCAAATTGGCTGATTCTGACTATACACTATACCGTCCAGCTCTTCGGAATGATCACAAAAAAGACAAAAACTAACTAACTGCCATTCTGTGCCGAAATTGAAGCGGTTAAAAATGTACTCCGGTTAGTTTTAGCAAATTTAAGATAGACAAATTACGCAATCAACGCGAATACGTTTCTATTTTTTAGAAAAAGAAAGTACGCACCACCTACGATGGTGGGAGGATAATTACAATTTCTATCTGTGCGAACGTCGTCGGACACAAGATGTTGAAGGGCAATAACGGAAAACACATAAGCCACAGGTGTTGGTTAATTGCTCGCTCCGTAAAAGTTTAAATATTTCCTATGCTCACGCCGATGGACACTTTGTAGGGAGGATAATTAATTACACCGAAACTCGGTTAATACCACACCATTAACTACGTCCATGCACACTCTCGGACTGCGTATTAATTAACTTACAGCAAATGCGCAGTTCGCTAACTTACAATATGTTCTTTATACCATATGCCCACTAGAACACATTTAAGTAATAAACGATTTTTAGGGGATTTCTCCACCTGTATTTTTTTCAAATGACGGAAACATTTTAGGAGCTGCTGTTTATTTTTGTTTTTAGTTAATAGCTCTGTGAAAACTATAAATGCGGACCAAAAAAAAAAAAAACCAAGTTACATATGTCGGATACGTATGCTAACGATGTTTTCGATTTCTGAAGTGCAATAATTTCATCAGAATTTATTCTATATTTTCTATGAAACACGTTTGCTTTTTTTTTTTTTTCTTTCTTCTTTTGTTAACTAAATTTATTTACGCAAATGCTCGGGGAATTTTACTCTTTTCCATACCTATTACGAATTATTCTTGATTATGTAATACTAATAATGTTCACGAAAGACTCTTAACAGGCTGGATAATTATGAAACTAATTGGAATCTGTTGTTCTGTCGTAATGAAACAAGTGCAGTCTAATTGTGAATATCTTTAATAATCAGACGGATGATATGTACGCGAAATTCCCTTTCGCACGAAGATTATTAAACTTGTCGCAATGATTTTATTTATCGTAACAATTTTTATTCGTATTCGTTGCCGTCAGAGATCTTGCCTCAGGTGTGATAATTCTTGTAACTTGAACGTAGTGGCACGACGGTTGAACAGTTAATTTATGCCCCCGTTATTCTTGAGACTACGGAAAACGCGCATTAATCGGTTAATATTATTAATTTTCAACCATAAACGGTAATAGTCGAGAAATTCACATTTTTTCAGATACAGGTGAAACACGCGTATTGTGATACCGTTAATGGAGGACGGTTTCCAGTATTCTTCGAAGAAGTACGAAAAAGCGGCCAAATCCAAAAAGATATCAACGTTGTTAAATCTCAAAGTATTTCATTTCTCATCCTTTCATTTATGTTTGCAACGGAGGCACCGGAACAATTATGAGGTTAGGTTTGGGATAGATTAGTAAATTTAATGGAGGAAAATAACAAATGTTTAAAAAGTTTTCATCCCGAACCGTAGAAGGTTGAAACTGAGGGTAAGTCTTACAAGGAGATGATGTCGTAGGAGGAAAACGAGAAGCCTCCTGGCAGGGGTTTATATTTACAATGCACGAGAAAAACCGAGCGTTTCATACGCGAATTCCTTCATTTTATTAATTTACGATCAAACGTTTTTTCCGAAAATACGAGCCGAAAACGTAAATTATAAATTAGAAGGAAAGAGTGAACAGAGAAAAACAGAGCAAATAAAGCGATGAAAATTCGAATTTTTTATTTATGTAATTTACGTTAGCAGAGTGGCAAGCGGAAACATCAGTTACTGTGTTGTGTCGCTTAATGTACCCGTTACGAAATTCCTTCTCAGAAAAACGCTCTACATAAGTGGTAAGTTTACCGAAGGAGTAAAAAAAGGTGAAACAACCTCCGCGACGCTTAAAGGGGGCGGGGATAACTGCTTCGTCATTCGCTGATAAATTCTTTGGCTTTTATTTAAATTATACCGATAGTTTTTCAAAAGTAGACATTTTACAATATGAAGGATTTATATTACGCTAGAGCGGCAACTTAAATTGGGTCTACTGCGTATGTTTGAAAACTTGTAAACAAAAACAAACCGAATAAAAACCAACGTTGTCAGACGCTTATAATGAAGAAATAATAACCTTATATACACCTGTTTTGCTTTATAACTTTATAGAATAAAATGTGCTACTCTATGCAAATTCATAAAAAATCACTTCTAGACGTATGGTACAAAATTATGGCATGCGAGTATGGGAATCAACAAAACTCGATGCATTAATAAGGGACATTAAGAAGATAGGGTTGTCCTACTACACAAACCGTTTAACTACACTTCTACAGAGAAAAGATAACTGCTACGACAGTTGTGTTGATTGATTGGAGAGAAATTGTGACACTGCGCTTTTACACCGGAAAAACTCTAACGATTATTGATTTAAATTATACGCCTGGGAATAACTTTTTATCTGAAATTTTTTCTTCGAAGAATCGTCATCATTTTTTTAATGGGATATCTATTTATCAAGAGAATTTGTTACTGCTTTACTGTCAACTATCAGAGGAATTAATATAAAAATTGCGAATAAAAGTGTTTATTTTTAATAATAAAATTTATTATCTACTTTTTTAGTTTGTTCAGATCGTTTGTTTTACTTTTATAAAAATCCAATTAGATTTGATAAATAGGTAACACAACTACTCTCAACGATCTAAGATGGTTTTAACCACTTGTAAGGGGAATGTAAGATAAAAAATCTTGTTGTCGAGACGGAATCCACGGTTCTATTCGAAGCTACGGCGGCTAACAAATTGAATCACTTTAATTCGAAATATCATATTTTTGTTAAAATATTTCAACGCTTAAAGAGTTGTGTAGAATGGATAAAATTTTATAGACTAAGTATTATTTTTTTGTACGCTAATTATTTAAGGTATTGTGAAAATCGCTTTTTTTTTGTTTATTATTTTTGGTGTTTTCGGTTTTTATTTTGTTTTTTAAACGTGCACGAAAAATAGGTGCAACATTTTTCGATTTAAACCAAGATTTTTTTAGATTATTTCATTTACTGTGTTTATATACCACAGTGTGTAATTTGCACGCAACAGACACGAACTGAATATTACTCTCATACCATTGTCATAAATAAAGTTGTAGAGCTCGTAAGGGAATTTTGGTATACGTACAAGCAATTATTAAAATTCCTATTGTCTTGAATTTGTTTCTTTTACTCGACATAACGGAAACAATACGGAATAAAAAACATTCAAAATATTTAGAGATACTTTTAAACACAAATGTTTGTTTTAGTTCTAATAAATCTGTGTCAATGAAAGATCGGTCTAAATACCGCATAGATACACAAAGTGTCACTTTTTCGTAATTTCTATTATTTCAGCGATTCAATCCGAATATTGATCTTATCATTAAATAAATTTTAGCTGACAAAATTTGCATGTACGCAAATAATTTTACTAAAAAAAACGAAAAAAAAGTAAAAAAGGAAAAGAGAACTAATAAACAATACACAGCTGGGACAAAATAAGATCAGGACGGGTAGTTTACGGCGTTCTAATTGATAAATAAAAAACAATCTATACATAATCGATTATGTATATGTGTACGTATATATGTATATATATATATATGTATATGTATGTATATATATGTATATATATATGTATATGTATGTTAGGTATGGTATGTAATAAGCAGTCTGCAGCCAAGTGTACTACTATATATTATATTACGAGTATTTACTACTTTTTTCTACTACTGGTAACGGAATATAAGCAAATGCTATACGAGTGTCACCATGGACGGTTACGAAATTTCTACCATGCTTTATTATAATAACATTATTCTTATTTAGACTTGATTATCGTTATTTATTATTATTAATAAAGGACACGCTGAAAACGTATCAAGCTTAATATTATAAATCAACGGAAATAGTAATAATACACGCGGAATTACACAGTGTCGATATATCGTATCGTAATAAAATTGAAAGTCGATGCTGTAAGGCGTGTACACACGCTTTCGAATACAGGCTGAATAAGCGAACTCGTCAAAATCAGACCGACACTTAGCATCGAACAAAAAACCTCTCGCCGTTACCTCTGCTGTACTTCTTCTTTCATCAACTTTTAAATTCCAGATATTTAACGCGATAATACACCTCTCTCTCCCCGAAAAGAAAATGCCACACACATAACAAATTCATCTCTTAGGAAGAGTATATGTATGTTGCTTTGAACAGATATCGCAATAAACGCGCGGAATTTTCATGTATCGAATAGTGTTTGCGATAATTATCTGCTTCGAAAGGAAAACAGAAGCTCGGTGGTCGTCAGCCGTTTGATATCTGTTTCTGTTAAATTAAGAAAAATTTCGTTTCGTTCGAGGGCAGTCTTGAATTCGAATAACGTCCGTTTTACGGAGGCGTAAGAGTGCGACTAAGGTTACGATGAGCGCTAATGCCTTCATCATGTACATACACGTGTAATCGAGCAAAATTTAAAACGTGGGTAAATTTTTTTCAATGTTTAACTTTACAATCTCCCGAAAAACCTCCCCGCTCTTCACTCTATTAAAAAATGTTTCCGTCAATATCCGAAAGTCTGAAAATTCGTTCCTTAAACATTCCAAAGTTCCGCACAGATGAGATCTTTGGAAATTCAAACTATAAAGCTCTGATACACAGAACTGCAGAAAAAAACAAATATATATATATATATATATATTAATGCCGATGATATTTTCGCCGAGTCAAAAGGGTCACTGCCAACATTTGATTCCGAAACATCAATACATTTTCCACAGACCCACGTGATCTATATAAAGACCCTGTGTTGTCGTACCGGCGAAACGAGACCGAAAACTGAAACATAAATCACCCCCTTCAAAACTAGCACTAACAATGATTAGAGTATATTATACACAATTTTCCCTCCTTCGGAATGAATTCCGTTTAACTTTGACGAGGAAACTTCAAAAACTCAACACTTTCTCAATTTTATTTCTTAAATATCTCGCTCGGATAAATAAAGTGAATAATTAATTAACAGCTGAAAATATTTTGAAAACAGATGCTTTCACCACATTTGACTTTGCGCTGCATATAGAAAGCTCGTTGATGATTTAAGCGCGCCACGGTTTCAGTAGTACCCCGCCCCGACCAAAATCGACTCAGCACTGTTAATATATATATATGTCTTGTAAATGTACATTTCGGGAAGACAAAAAAAAAAAAAGTTAAAGAATCTGTCCGACAATTACACGACACTTATCTGTCGGTAGGAACAGAACTTTAGGTGTCACTTGGAATTTTCGGCCCCGTTAATCCATTCCTAAAAACAAAAAAGAAGAAAAAAAAACAACAAAACATCTTTCTGTGCAGTCACATTAGTGTACAACGGTACTCATCTGAACCACTCTGGCCGAAGTAAGATAACTTAGGCTTCACCGGATACAACAAGTGATTCCCGGCCAGTGTACTTTGCACCCGGCCGGAACGGATAGAAAATTCAGTCACCCATTAAGCTGAGCTTTTGCAGTTGGCGCACTGCAGGCGGTATTATCACGTTCGCGCACGATCACACCAACTCTAAAAAGTTGAAAAATTAATTAGGTCGGCCGATGTTACACATTAAATTAAATTCCGCCGAATTAGCCTACCTGTAACGTACGTTTTCACACGATCGTCGCCCGAATACATATCGGAACGCATTAAAATCGGCTGAGGCGGAGGAGCTTTACGCTGCGAAGCTCGGTTATAGGCGGCGTTTGTAGCAGCGCCAGAACCGTTCGAGCCAGTGGCGTTCGAATTGTTCGCGCTAACCGCGACCACAGACGCGCTAGCCGGATGACCGTGATTGTGACTGTTGTGATCGCGATGCATCGGCGACTCGTTGCGTATGCCGCTGCCAGCACCGGGGCCGTTGGACGCGGCCGCTGCAGCAGCCACGTTCTGTGCGAAATCGTAATAAGCGTTGTTAACGGCTGCCGCTGCGGCGCGATCGACGCTCTGGTGCGCAGCGTTAACCGCCGCGGCTGCAGCTGCCGCGGCTGCCGAAGCGGCATGTCCGTTTCCAGATGCGGCCGCTGGATTTGCGTAGTAACTAAACCCCTGAAAACCTGCAATATGTACATCCGAGGTTAAGTATCATCGAAGAACACGCTACGAGTAAAATACAAAAAATTACCGCACTCCCCCCCACTTCTATTTCCTCCCTCGCACTTCCTCCAGTGATTTTTTCAGCACCGATAACATAAATAACTCTCCTAAGAGGAAGTTTGAATGGCTTTCGCTGAACTACGGCTACCAGAAATCCGCAATATCTTCGGGTTCAACTATCTATCTATCTGTATATATATATATATATATACATATATATACATATATATACATATATATATATATATATATATATATATATATATATATATATATATATATATATATATATATATATATAGAGGTTACCCTCATTGTATGATGCCGTACACATGCGTTATTGTACCGATAATGTTGTAAGCTTAAGATGAATGCCTAAGACATACCATACCGGTGTATGAAAATCGATCGAATTATTAAAAATCCTCGCTTAAGAAAGAAAAACGTAAATCGCTGTTTAAAATAGAATGTGAAAATCTTAATTGGGAACCATCGGTGCGCGAATTGGGGAGAATACAACATGGAGAAAACTGTGTGTTTGAAGAGTTTAAAAGAACCATTATTATAAATCTTCGGAATGTTTCGAGACAGAAAACTTCGCGTTTCATTTTATTTTCGTCAAAACACAGACTAGAGGAAAATAATTGACCCGTAGTAATATGGCTGTAGTCGGACAAAAATACTAACGCGAATACGGAAATGCGAAAAATCGGACTCGAGTCGGAAAATCCGATTCGTTCGTAGGATTTTTTTTTTTTTTTTTTAGAAAACAGAAAGGAGCAACCCGGTCAAATTAAATACAAAAACATAAAGCAAAG
The DNA here is from genome assembly GCA_039619475.1 of Icerya purchasi. Classification (NCBI taxonomy): domain Eukaryota; kingdom Metazoa; phylum Arthropoda; class Insecta; order Hemiptera; family Monophlebidae; genus Icerya; species Icerya purchasi. The sequence continues at coordinate 347,955,798 of CM077116.1, read as the reverse complement.
GTTACAAAATTATTATTAAAAAATAATACATATATACATATTAGTTGTCCTTCAGCGATAACGCAAAAACTGTATAACATATACGAGTAATTGCAATCGATTCGTTTGGTGCGGGAAAATGCGGCGATTACACATTAAAGTTTCTATTGAAAACAAGAAAAAAAAAAAAACAAAAACAGATTAATTCTAGGCGTAATGCTAATTTCAAAAGTCGGAAAAATAAAAGGTTACTGTAGTATGTTATATTACAAAAGCTAAACTGCGTATTGATAAAAAAGCGAACTATTACGCATGTTTCTATACTTAGAATCGAAATCCTTCAATCATGGCACAACTAGCAATTATTTCAGTAATTAACCGGTTCATTCGCTAATATCCTACACGTGACACGAAAATAAAAGTTAACAGGTTATACCGGGGAAAAAAATAGAATTCGGAAAACAAATATATCGGTTTATCAGTATATATATATATATTAAAAAAAAAAAAAAAAAAAGGATAATAGTAAATAAAAAGAAATAAAAAAATTTCCATATTACGTAATAAAAAATTTTGCACCGAAATAATTTATAAAATAAAATAAAAATAGAAATCATCTTTATTTATTGAATTAAAAAAACCGAAACAATATTTATATTTAAAAAATAACCGGTAACGGAAAGTACGCTGAAATAGTTTCTGGAAATAAATGATAATATAAGACAAAAAAAAAAAACAAAAAAATAAAATAAAATAAATAAATAAATAAAAATACAACCACGAGGAAAATAAAATAGGTGCTGTAACGATGGGAGGGACCCTGGTGCAGTTGCAGGGTCAACCAGTTACCAAGTGTCGAAAGCGACTTTGGTATAAAAATGTACTCTCAAATTACTTTTACACCAAACTATATAAAAAAGGATTTTTTACTTTCAAATAATTTGTTTGTTGAGACGCGAAGGAAAACAAAAGGTTAACTTTTTAAATTGTAGGCATACAATCTAACGAAGCGTAATTTCAAATATCGATGCACAAAAAATGTGTTCACTTTTAAAATGGGCTCGCTAGAATGTTATCATTCGGAACTTTCGACAAAGCATTCCTGCTCCATCTCCAGTGCATAAACTTAATGCCCCAGGCTCTAAAAATGGTATAATGTATTAATTTCATGAGTGGCTTTGTAAGAGATGAAAAACATAAAAGTATTAGTCGGCAACTGTGTTTCAACTGATTCGATGCAATAAAGCAAATAAATGTCTGTTTATCAGAAAAATATATACAAAACTTTCAAAAAATCATCTATCGGGAGCAATAATTGCGCTGTATTAAAATTAATTAAAATATCTACGAAAATACCTTAGATTTATTTAAGAAACAAATGCACATTAATCGAATTAATATACATTAACTTAAGAGTAAACACGTACACATGAACTGTTCCTGTACCGGGATAATAAGCTCTTACAGTCTCAGTCGTGTCACGTGTAGAATTAACAGAAACACATTACCTTTACAACAAGAATGTACGAGTATATGCCCTTTATCATGTTCAGAATCGTGCCAGTATTACGCACGTGTATTCGATAACTCTTTGACAGATGTATACTTTTTAAACTGACTATGAATTATAAACTAGTTGCAACTAAATAAATTTAGTAGACAATGCAAGCATTTTTAAAGAAAGCTTCAGTATACTGTAGATTTATTAAAATTTTATAAAAGAACGCTTGTGCGCCGTATATTCTTTTATTTATGTAATTAAAGAGTTAATACTATTTATATCGCATTTAAATCTATTTTAGGGTTAAAGAAATTTTTTCTTTTTTTTTTTTTATTATTATTTCCGTATTTTTCCTTCATTTTTGTTTCCATCTTTTTATAATGAGGTTTCATTTTATTGCGCGCGCACTATAATTAGCCGCGAAACTATTAATCCGCACATAAATATAAAAAAAGGACGTTAGTTCGTCGTAGATTCCAAATAATCGATGACACGGATCCAGGGAAATGACGTTGGGAATATGACTCGCTAAACTTCTTTTTTATAACATTGAAGTATTCTCATAATTAAATCAGGACCAAAAATATTAAAGATTAAATGATTAATTATTTTCGGTGATTAATTAATTCGGTTAATGGGAAAAGGAGTGAAGAAAATTTCGAGCTGGAATCTGCCCCTGAAACTAATTTCTGGCACCGTCACTGAACATAAAAATACTTTTTTCAATTGTAACGAACAAGCTCTTTTACAAAAACATCATGTTACTATTAGACTGCTGTTAAAAATACATTTCTTCACCACTTTTCCTGTAGATTAATAAATTTTTAAATAATCCGCACAGTCTGCCATTCAAATAACTCTGGTTTTTTTCTGATTTTTTATTTTGTAAAACTCCATTAACAACCGTTTCTGATAGAGGGATGCTTCATTTAATAGACCGTATTCTACTCACGTGAACACACTTTGATTATTTAAAAAAATTAAGGATAAATTTTAGCAAAAATTTTTCTAAACACACAATGCTGAAATAAATCAAACAAAGATGCGAAATTTTCTGAATCTTCCTACAATTTTATAAATTTACACCAAAATCAAAGAATTTCTTGTTAAAATGAACACGTTATTTTGATGAATCCTATTAAGATTTAAAAAATTTTCGAATAACTAAATCAAAACTTATAAAATTGTTTACGAATTTTCATCTATTTTATTATCACTGATGTTATTATATAGTTTTTCCGGGAAAAAATACTTTTTTTTTACGCTGGTAGAAGGAACCTACATATGACATATTCTAACAACACTAGTTCCTTAAAGTACTACGTGTAGGAATATTAAGTGATTTTCGCTAATACGTAGCTTAGTCTCTTATTCGTTGTCGCACAATGTTATAATAGTATCGGTAATGAACAGCATGTGCAAAAGGTGAACGCCGATTAACTTCGCTGAAAATTGGTTAACAATTAGTAAAAAAAAGTACAAAAGAATAATAATGTTATTTGCTGAAGCAAAAGCATTAACAAAGAAATATTCTGTTAGAAATACGCTACAAAAAGTACACGCCCGAACTCGTCATAAATATCTAAAATGTGAGAAAAGTCATGATTTTTTCTATCGCGTAATATTATTTTATTCTATTTTTCGTGTCTGCATTCGAACAAAGCTAACATTGCGATATTATTAGAGCGTTTAATAATTATCTCTGTTTTTATTTTACTTCTAAATAATAATACGCAAACGCGGAATAACTCAAAAACAATATTAAAAGTATACACATACGTATGCAATATATATATATATATATATATATATGTATATATATATATATATATAAATATATGTATATATAAATATATGTATATATAAATATATATATATATATATATAAAAATATATGTATATATAAATATATATATATATATATATATAAAAATATATGTATATATAAATATATATATATATATATATATATATAAATAAATATATAAATAATATATATATAAGTATATGCATGTATAGATACTATTTTGTTAAGTATTCGGTTTTATTAATAAGGTGTTTTATTATGCGCATGCTACTATTACACATTATACATGCTAATTCTATGGCAGCATGAAAAAGAAAAAAACAGGTAAAGGTTTCGGGTGAATACTGTCAAGGGAGCAGGCTACATGAAACTACGTATAGAGGAAACAAAAACAATATACATATGTACAATACACAGACTAGAACACTATCTCTACGCTAAGTATCAAACACAGAGAGCTACTTGTCGGTATCGTATAGGTGTAAATGTATTACCGGGACTGAAGGCGATGGAGGGGGTCACAGGATACTGTGTAGCTGTAGCCGCACCAGCTGGGTAATATTTGGCTCTAGGGTTTCCGTAAATTGCATATCCTATAAAAGTTTTTCTAACATTAGAGAGAATATAAATACACTAATTACTATACATATGTGTAACGCGCTACATTATATTTTTATATATGCTGTAGACAAAGTGTCGACTTTTAACGAGTTTTCTATTGTATGTCTTCCGATTTTTTTTGCAAAGTTTCTCCCTGCTCGCACTAAAATCAGTTTAGCCGTACAAGTAGTCCTGCGTGTGTGTGTATATAGTTCAAATTCATTATAACAGAAAAAAGCGTCGTTTTATTTTCATTTTTACAAAATTATTTTAAAAGTCCTTTTCTTCCTTTAATCCGAAGATTTTCTATAACTTCCGTAAAGTAAAGATTAGAAAAAAAGTGGATGAACTAAGCGTATTTTTCAAAGTTTGCGTAAGTTTCAGTAATTTCAAAAAATAGCAATTGCAACAGTCAAATGTTTCCATTTACAAGACAATATACGTTAGATGGCAAACGAAAAATGCACCTATAATTATTTACGATCAGGGCCGTGCCCAGAATTGTGTAAAATTTTCTTCGCATATTTATTTTATAAATAACAGTTCATTTTTCACCAATATTCGGTAATTTCCATCATTTTGATTTATGTATTAATAATTTACATAAATGAATTACCCCGTATTAATAAAAATTACATATGTTATTAATTATATACCCGTAATAAAAAATTTCTCCTTAAGATATCAATAACCTACCTAAAAATATAGAGCATATTTTTTCGTTTTTTTTTTTTTTGTAATATAAGAACACATTAAAAAATCGTCAATATTTATTTTAAATTTTTGATTTTTTTCAGATTTTTTTCAGATTTTTTTCAGATTTTTGTGTATTTATAATAACTAATTCAGTTATAATGGGTGCGGTTAACCCCCAAAACCTTCCCGTGAACACGGCCTTGCTTACCATAGAATGAAGTTAAGCAAAGAATTAAAATTCAAAATGAGAATCATTATTTTAATAACCACTTAACGCGAAATAACTTCCATAATTTTGAAGTATTAAATGAATTTTTTTTTTTTTTTTTTTTTTGGAATATAATAACGCGAAGAAAATAGAAAAAAAACTGATATTATAAATTTCACAATTTTAAATTTGCATTTTAAATTGTTTAACATGGTAGAAAAAAAACGGTTGCACAATAAATTTAAATTATATTACGACATGCGCAAAAAATATACACTTATATATCTATATTTTTAATTTATAAATGTTGCAAAATAAAAAAAATTTACACATAGGTATATTATATAGATATACATATAATGGTACGAATTTTATTTTACGACTGTTGCGGTAAAACAAGTACACCGCTTATACATATTTTTACTTTACGCATTTACATAATCGATATTGTATCATATTAATAAAAAATTCGGCTAAACGGTATAAATTTATTTTATTTTCCTATACGAAACAATTGCAAAATGAAATAAATTTATATACATCTCACATTCAAGAACGTCGCCAGCCGATGAGCGGGAGAGGAGGCAAGATGATAAAAAGAGGATATGAATTGTAGGATATAATTTGTAAAGGCTTAATATTTTACAAGAATAAAATCTTAATTAAAACATAATTTTCGCGGGTTTCTGGCAAATTGTTCTACTACTTTATCCATGATAATGCGCCTATAAATATACTCATCATGGCCAGTATTATATGTACACCTATACGTAAATAATTCTTGTTTTGCAACTTTTATTTGTATGTGTATTTCTTTTTAAGCACTTATTTATACCATTTTAGTTATATATGAAGTATATCATTTTTTATTCAATATAGGAACGTGATCAATTTTTTTCATTTTTTTTATTTCTTTATTTTTATATGTTAATATGTTTCGTATTATTTTATATATTAAATTCGTTCGTGCCATTAGCGCCCCTATAAACGAACGGCCATTTTCTAATTGCTTAGACGGCATGGCGATCTTTTTGTTTGGGTCAGTCAGTCTACTACAGGTAGTTGCGAAGGTTGCGCGTGTGAGATTCTAGCAACGAGCGTTGCGCGTGTTTTGGTCGCGCAGATGCGTATACACCTGTGGTACCAGATTTCCGTTTTCTTTTTTGTACATTAAACTATGTTAACGTTTAGTTAAATCGGTATTGGTAATATTTGTTCGTCGTTTTCGTTAGTTTTCTTTGTTTCTCCGTATCGATATTTTGTTCCGTGACCCGGCGCGCATCGAGGGTCTTTATAAATTATTTTCGGGATTGACTACTTTCGAGTACATCGTGTGAAAACTATTCGAGTATAATTATTTCGGTTTTACTTGAACTTATAAGGACATATATATATTTTTATTATTTTATTTACAACACTAACTAACAAATATATTGAGATTTTTTAATTTCTCATTAACGTTACATTTTGCAGAAAATTTAGTTTAGCTTAACACGTTCAGCATTTAAGAAGGAGCATAAAAAAATTTTAATGAATATTTAGACAGAGTGCAGCTGTGATATAACGTTGTTAACAACTGGACGACTAAAACAACAGTAATGGCCCTATTTGAAGAAAAAAAAAGGTGGAACATGTACGAAGTTAATCTGAAGTTTTTTCTCCCGTTCCGGTGTGTGTACGGCTTAAATCTGGAAGAAATTTGTCGTGTTTCTTAAAAGAGGAATTAACACGTTATCAAGGAAACATTTATTAATTTTTTTTTGCATAAGCGCTTTACATTGCAAAAATAAACAGGTGAAAGCGTAAAGATTTGAATACGATTTTTTAAGGATTTTTATACGAAATCCATTCGACCGATTTCAAAACCACGCATTTACGTTAAAAACAAAAAATAGTTCATTAGTTTGACTTTGAAATCCAATTTAGTAATGTTCACTGAGGGGGGGGGGTTCTCATTCATTTTAATCAGATAATTCGTATAAATACGTTTAGAAAGTTTAAAAACTGCGATTTAACCAGCGTCGAGAAAAGAAAATATGGGAAAATACCGGAATAAAAGTATGAGCGCTTAGCACTTGGAACATCCGTTGAAAGTGAATTTTTCTAAAATTTATTTTCCAGTTGAAAAACCTTAAGTATCAGCCGAAAAACAACTTATTTTTTACCTCAAATTTACGAGGATCGACTGAAAAGTAATGCACACACGACCATAAAATAACAACAAAACAACCTATAGAGTTCTAATGTGTTTTTTTTTGTTTTTTTTTTAAATTATAATTAGTCCTTATGAACTGTCCAGAAATTCTGATGTAAGAGTATTGACGTGAAGAGGCTATCCATCCGGTGACAAAAGCCTGAAAAGGATGCATATATATATATATATACAATGACGGTTAAATAATATCATGGGGCTTATTTCGCTTAAGCCTTCTTGTGTTGCATCACCAAAATAAGCCTACATCCCCGCTCTTTCAGTAAACAAAGTTTCGTTAAAATTCCGTTTCGCGTTTAGTAGCCGTTATGGTGGAGACGAGTATTGTCGACGCGTCAAAAGTGATTGAATATTTTTGAACGCTGAAAACGTGAATCCTACCGATATTTTCGGCCCCTTAAAAACGGTTTATGGTGATGATACTGTTGATTGACAGAAGTGAATCGATGGGTGATAAAATTTCGCAACTATGAATCAGGTAAAGCGAATACTCAGGACGAAGTTCGCAGTCGACGGCTAGTTTCTGTGAGCGACAAAATTTGTAGCCAAGAAATCGAACGATTTCCATTTAATGTGTCCGCCGAATCACGCAACAGCGTATTACGAATCATCTGGGAATATCGAAAGAACGTGTAGGCCTTATCATTGAAAAACTTGGCTATCGAAAAATCTGCTCCAGCTGAGTTACACGCTGATTAACTGGCGAAAACAAAAGGAAGCACACTTCACAAGCTGAAGTTCATATTACTGACCCTGCGCATTCGGGCGATTTTCACTTTTTCCCCGCCGAAAAAGCGACAGTTCAACGGTAACCATTACTCCTCCGACAACGGGACGAAGGAGTTGTCGTGGATCAAAAAAAAAAAAAAAAAAAGAAAAAGATGAAAATATTTTCGTTGACAGAATGAAAAAACTTATTACACGCTGGGAGAACTGTATCCATGTAAACGGTGACTAGGTAGAAAAATAAATACATCATTTTGAAGGCAAACAGTTGCACTTTCATTTACTTCCGGTCCCATGGCGATATTTTTTCTCGCTCCTGCTTTACAGTCGTGTCTGCATTACTTATCAGCTGATCCTCATATTTTGACACATCGTACAGAAGTATTTAAATAATTCTTAAAGTTCCAATAGACATTAAAAACGAAATAAATAAAATTATAACTTCGAAAACAACATATATCATATATGAGGTAAGTACAAAAGTCGTTACGGTCCCATCGGAAAAATTAAAAGAAACCTTATCTTCTCTACGCCGTCACGGAAAGTCGTCAATTGCCCGTGCGCTGTTAATGTGTGCTTATGTGCACTTAAAGGTGTAAGTCCTAGAGTACGACATAAGCGACCGTAATCACACGGTCTGAAAGTGCGAAAGCCTCACGGACGGAGTTGTCTGTTATGATTCCTATAAACGCGATTTGTTTTCGATCATTGATCTAGCGTCATGGACCAAACATCGTTTATTAAGAAGAAGTTGAAGTCGAAGAGATATTAATGGTGCTGAAGAATAAACAATGAATCGGCTCCGATAAAAACATATTGGAAAACAGCGAAGGATTCCAAAGTATTCTTGCGCTTACAGACATTCATTAAAAAATAAATGATTTAATGTTTCGGAAGTTTCTTCGGTAAGGCGAGTTAATAACAAGGCGGTTAGCCGTAAAGTGAATACTCTGCTGAAAAACTGGGGCTAACGCTCGAATAGGCTAATTTTAGTCATTCGTTACCGTGTGTAATGCCTTATTATAAACAAAATAAATGTATACAGCTTATGAAGAAACATTTAATGCAGAGATTGAATCTAAGCCGTGTTCTAAAAGATTTATTTGCATGTATGTAGTCCCTCTGGGCAAAATTCGTGAATGCCGATTACAAATATTGACCCTTTTTTTTCTTTTTTTTTTTTTCTTCTTCAATTTGCTCAGCATTACAATCGCGGAATTACACTTAAATCGCTTGCCAGCACAAAACTTAAAAAGAACAGTACTGTATAGTTTACTAACGAGACGAAATACTAGCCGGATTATTTGAATTTGACTGTGCGTCTTGTTGAAACATGGATTTTAAAATCGATAAAGTCCGAAGTACAAATATACAAGGCAGTTATTAAAAGTGCCAAGAACAGCGAAGATTTTAAGTTAACAAGAACTAAAAAGTACCGAGAGAAAAGTAATAATATAAAAATACGAGTAGTCTATTATGCCTCAGAGAATTCTACATTTATGATAATTTTATTATTTCACGCGAATCCGGAAAACAATATTCGATATATTTAAAAGTCTTAAAGATTCATGTTTAACATCAACGAATCGATAGAAATATAAAATGTTCTGAGAGACAGAATGAAAACAATTTATAAAAATGTAACTTAATGACTTGTTCCCGTGGCCGGTATATTGGTTACATTTGTTTCGCTGACTATCCGTCTTACTTCAGCGGTGCGGTTACAGTCGCTTTAGTCGCGTCATACGAGTGACACTTAAAAAATCGTATTATTACTTTTTTAAGGGCGTTGTGTAAAAACCGTCGAAAAATCATTTTTTCGTCGCCGTCGTCTCGTTGATACGCGTTTTAACCTTAAATCTTTTCATTTCGAGGGTGGTACAACTACGGGATTTACAATCGCAGTAAATGCTCGATGTTTTGAACGGAAAAATCCGTTTAAAATGTACGTTTACCGAGAACTATATACGTTATTATTCTCGTAAAATGTTTTAGTTTTTAAATTATTCACCGCTATTCATCTTCGTTTGTTCGTTTAAATAACGAGTTTCCAATTTGAAGTGTATTGTCGCTTCCACTGGGCCCTATTGCATGCTTGTTTCATTAAAATCAGCAATCATTGTTAACGATCGTTGTAATATTTTCATTCGATACATTTAACAGAGCGTAATAGAAACGTCTTTATGCGGTAATAACCACCCCGTGGTTCACGTTCTAAGAGCCAGGCTTACCTCAAAAGTGATAACTTTAGCTTTAACCTTTTTGTTTTATTTAATTACCGTAGAAAACCACGTTATAAACGGTTATGTAATTCACAAATGTTTGAATACCTAAAAACATAATTAATTATTATATAAATTTTCTGACTAGTTTCGATTACAGACACAACCGTTCACTCTTGATTACGAATTACTTCATATGTGCCATTATCTATACTTTGTTTCTTGTTAGCGTGATGCCGTTGTTCAATTTTAATAATAAACATTAATTTGTACGCGCAATTTTTTTTCCTTTTTCCTTAAGACTATTAATCAGTTACGAATTAGTGTTATCCTTATTACGCTCAAGTTTTGAATGTACTCTGTCGTAATTTTTTTGTTTTTATTCAGCTTATCCATTTGTTTCGTTAGCTGTTTTTTTTTCTTTCTTTTAATCAATTCATTAATATTTTTATTCAAAAAGAATTATCGCAATAACTTCAGACCACTTTGCCATTTTAAAATGGAACAACAACCCCTAAACATCTGGATAATGCAAGTTTCGTATCATACAAGTCCCCTAGCCGATGGTTGAACAAGTGAATACTATAAAATATATTCTATACGCGAGTATACTGAAAATTATTTAGCTGGGCATATACAAATGTTAATCACGATACCCCGCCGGGGGGGTGACGACGGTAGATAATGATGATGATACATCTTTAAACCACAGACGCTAGAGTTTTATTACTAGTACGGGTTCTTCTATAAGAAAGAATTTTAAACTTCGTTTAACGTTGTACGAAATGATAAACAATTTCGACCATTAATCTCAGCTGTGAGACGATACTCGCTAATATGCATAAACCAAAACTGCGGTGAAAGTTGAAATTCTATAACGCCAAATAAAATCGCAAACAGTAAGGAATTGCAACTTTCACTTATTTTCCAACCGATTCAATTTAAAGAACGAAAATAAAAAGAAAATCCGGTAATTTGTTGAATAAAAATCGAAATTTTCCACTCCGGATAGTATTAAAAATCATCTTTTAAAGAATTAAACAGGGAGAATACTTCCATATTTAGACATCGCCGGTGGGACTGTTATAATGTTCTACGGCAACCAATTTATTTTCATCATTTCACATGAAGTGTTTGTTTTATATTTATTTAAATAATTCTTATATTTTTCATCGTGACCGATCATTAAAAATTAAACTGCTCCTCCAGTGTTTCAACAAAAATAAGTTAAAAAAAAAAAGACATAATAAAAACACCTAAACTGCAAGGCAAGTTATAAAAGCAACAACGCCTTCTGACTGATCATTGCATGTCTACTTACTGTGTCATTTTTTCGTAGTTCCAGATATTGTTTCAAAGTTACAGCAACGGCTACTGCGATATATTACCGCTAGATGTCTCGCACTCCGTTTAATCAAATAAGCAACGCAATGTGACATTCCATTGTCACACGGAATCGAAGTAATTATTTCATTTATAAGTGAAACGACGTAAAAACTATTAATTCACAGACGCAGTATGTATTAAGTCAAAATTTAAATGAACTTTACAGTTAATAACGGCGATTACTTTTTTATCAGTTTTAATCGAATCAATTTCCAAAATGTGAATCGTAAAAAGAATAAAAGAAACGAACAGTCAGTTATCAACTATGTACGAAGCACGAGAATTCAGATCAATGCTAATTTATAAAAATTTTCTAATACTCTCAAAAAAAAAAATTAAGCGAGTGTACAATTCTACTTAAAAATACTGCCCGCAATTCCCCAACGGCGTAACAGTTGAAGCTAAATAGAGTTCTTTTATTCTTCTGAAAATAATAAAGAAGTTTTAATAAATACTTTGTACGCGAAAGATCAACGGCATTAGCAATATTACCGATAGAAAGAGACCTGATTACGGGCATTCCTGATTTTAATGGAAGACTAAAAGAGCTACAAGAAAAAAAAAAAAAAATTATTTTTTTCAAAAAGCTGAGTTATTTTATCTAATAATTAATTTTGCGCAATTTATGTTAAACACGGAAAAGCGTGATGCACAAATGCAATATCTAACTCTCTCGTAATCAACGGCCGTTACTGATTTAGACATTTATAAAATTATAGAGAAATTATATGGAAACGCCCGAGAAAAATATCACGCTTTATTAAATTTTCCATCGGTCATTGAATGCTACAAAAAAGGAGAAGAAAAAAAATCTAATAGTTCACGATTTTTATGAATAGAGTTCAAAAACAACAGAGAAGAAATTAAAAAAGGACAATATTAACTTCAAAAATTTATTCAAAATTTTTAATTAATCCAAGGACACGACGCGATACTCTCCATCACATGAGATGTAGACCGGCTTCTTTTGCAATTTATTTTCTTTCTTTCGATGCCTGATTATTATCATTAATGTGTAGGTAACAACGGTTGTTGTCTTATTATTATGGGTTTAACAAACTACGAGTAGATAGGTGTGTGTCATTACTTTTTCGGGAGTTGTCTAGTTCTGAACTCCCGTCATAGGTGTATACACTGAATTTGTAGCCTATCTGGTTGGGCAGTGGTGTCTCGTTCAGGTAGGATATCCTGCTGCTGCACATTGAAACTTCCATAAATTTCACTTGCGCTCGGTTAATGTCCATAGTTGACGCCAACACCTCAAAAAAAAAAAAAATTGAAAAATCTCGAAAAGTAATGACTCGCACATTCTTTGAAATTTTTTAATGTCTTAAATCACTGGTATTCTTGCCTTTTAAACATAAACAGTCGTAGAGTCCGTACGCGTTTTAGCATTCATTTTACTTAAGTGCTATCTTTGCCGATACATTAAGTGAATCCAATACACCATTATCAGGGTGCCGGGGTTGTAAAGTTAAGATTTCACATTACTTTCTTTTACCGTCTTTTTTTCCTTTTTACTCTTACACCATCGCATACTTAATAGAAATGTTTAAAAGATACAGACTGACAGAGTGTGCAGTTTTATCCGGGTACATATTTGGTGTGACCTGTAATCGCGTAGTTATTAAGTGTCTGACAGCTCATACTAGGATCCTTTTTTTTTTTTTTTTTTTTAATCGTTGTAAATACGGGAACAACTAAAAATATATTTCCTAAAAACTGAACTGTCCTCATTAGGTTTTCGCTAGACTCGCTGGTCTACGGTCTAGGCGAAAAGGAATATGCAAAGCATATGAAAACAATAATTTATGACAAGTTTTCGAAAATGGAGGTAAATGGTCGATCAAACAGTGCCAGCTATATTACAATCCATCAACACATCTCTGTTTTGTCTGCAAAAATCATACCTTTTAAATAATGATCTACGAAGCCGCAAAAGAACACATTAGTAGCTCTGTTACACCATCAAAAATCAGCTGATTACTTAACACGTTATCGTTACAAACATCGAAATAATGATTAAAAAATATAGAAAACCAGAAAAAAGAACTCGAAAAATTTTATTTAAAAAAAAATAATGATCAACATCGTGTGAAGTAAAAATTTTTAACACGTAATTATAGACGGAATAAAGCGATATTTCTGAATCTACAGTGAAAGTCTATCGCTTACCAATCTTAGAGTGCACGTTTAACAAAAACATCATAGGATTATTCTACGCTAATGAGCACAGAAAGAAATATCTATTTTCACCGCTGTTGCGAAAATTTCGCTAACAAACTGAAGCGTTTCAAATGATCTACTTTTATTAAATAACATCACTTATAATACATTTTAAAAACATTAGTTTTATTGAACATCGCTGTTTATACCATGAATAACAAACGGCGGAACATGTTTTTTCGGTTTAATTATGGAACTAGCTGTGTTAGAGACAAAAATTGCTCTTAACCGAAACTCAGATGGAAAATTTAACAAGTAAGCTTTATGCAATAGAGCAACTGTAAACTACGGCTGAGTATTTCTTTTTTTCTTGAATGTGCGTAGACATCGTGCCTTATACGGGACGTTCCATGAAATAATAATATAGACTTTGAATTGCGAAGGGTCAAATATAATAAAAACAAATCTTACATAAATTAAATGATGAAAAACAGAATATTTCAGTGAAAATATATCAAAATCATCTGTGTTTGAATGCATCGGTTTGATCCAACCGTGAAGAATCTGAAGGTTCGATGTCGTCCAGTACGCATTCCATTACGGATTGCTCACACACACACACACACGCACATATATATATATATATATATATATATATATATATATATATACCTAAAATATTATAATATAAACAAAACAATTTTTGGAATATGGTAGTTGAATGTAGTAAAAACGTGGCAATTTAGAAAAGAATAACTTCTTTTTTTTTTTTGTAGTTATTTAAATTTTTATCTCAGAACATAACCGTTATCTAATATTAATTCATTGTTTTTGTAAATGATCTTTATTTAGCGAAAGTAAAAGAATTAATTCAATATAATTGTGAACAGTTCATTTTCATTAAAGCCGTTTAGTCCATATTGAGAGAAAACGTAACTACATTTTTTCTTGATATAAAGTTATAGAATCGTATATAACCTTGTTTAGTCTAATGAAAAGCATGAGCCATTTAAGCGATAATATACAAAAATTCAAAATGGAATTAGTTATTTCATTCACTTCTGTTTTCCAAATTATTTTATTATTCTATTTTTAAGTATTTGTTGACAGAATTTACTAATCCTCGTTTATTTATTGTCTCATCTTTTTGTTGTGCTTATATTACATGTACTGATCAAAAACTACTCGACGTTAAAAAATACATATAAACTCACAATGAAGAACTGTAAACTTGCTTTTTGGAAGAAAGCATTTTTTTTACTTTGCATAGTTCCAAATATTCCTGTTGTAAGAATAGAAAAACTCAAAGCTTAAAAAAAAAAAAAATAGAAAAACTCCACGAGGACCTATTTCAAAGGACAACAGTAGTGTATTAAAGTTAAAATTAATCTCTTAAAATTACCAGAGCCGCAGTATACAAAGTACACAAATTACTTTTCAACTTAACGGCCATTCACTCAAAATATTCACTGATTTTGAACACTTGGGCAATTATTTAGGCAACCATAATATATAATTGATGATGAAATATATGACTAGATTTGAAACCCCATGGGGGCCAACAGAAGCTACCAGAACGAGTATTTATGGACAATGAACTAACAGTGAATACCAAACTTTTAATTTTCAAACCTATATTTCCCATTCTGACACATGTATTGAAACCTAGCCAATTACAAACGAACCGTTAAACAAACTGGAATTACATTATTATAGATTTTTTGAGACATTACTTTTCATATTTTCCACTCAAGAGTATTTATATTTTCTTTATTTTAGTCTTTAACTCATTGACCTGTTCGTTTATTTTCCTATGTCTGACCATTAACCCAGTGCAATAGTTAATTTCATGAATTCGAATCCAGTTTCTCGCAAGGGAAACACGTCTGCCTTAATTAACTACCCTACGGTAGCTGACTTTAAATTTAGGTTTGAAGATTTTCAAAAATAAAATAACTTTTATTTAAATGTAATTTATTTTGATTTTACATCTTGATTTTCTATTTTTTTTGTTTTTATTTTTTCCTGTTTTGTTTTAATTTGTACAATACGGTTGAAGAATAAAAATTGTTTTATTTTCGACTTTGCTTTTTGCTGTCTTTTACTTGCGATTAATGCGTACAATTTAAATCAAATTTATCATTATTCTCGAATTTTACTCGATATTTCACGTTGAGAACGTTAGTAAAGCAAGTTCCATACTTTTGACAGGATATCGTGGATCGTGAAGTTAAGGTTCACAACTAATTCAGTGATTAATAGATTTGAATATTTGACACTAGTTCCTTTTTCTCAGCCATATACACATTACAAGATTTCTCTGGTACCTACCTATTATTTCAAGATAGGCAGATTTCGAGAATTGACTTGAGTCTGAAACGAGCCATGTCTCAATCCAGTATCTTAAATAGTAATCCACCGTCTAGTAGATGGCGTATATCATCGTCGGTTTGTTACGAGATCGATATCTCGGTTGTATCGATAACGGTATTGTAATGAAAACCCAATTCTTGCTTCAGCATAAAGAATACAATCGTTAAAACTTCAAAAGAGAAAATTCATGTATGACAGATCTGTTGAAGACAGAAATGCAAGGAAACTAACTGTTCTATGGCTTTGCCAATAGTATACTGGGTTGAAGAAATAAAGTTATGAATATTATACGGTCATAGAAATAACATTACAATTAATTAACATCATTCCTGTTACCATCGTGATTAGTTTTAGACGGCATTAACAGTCGCATCTATTTGTCGTTTACGTCCAATAAACGATATTTCTTCAAGTCGTTTTCACGCGAATTACCGTGTTTTTTTGAAAATACAAAATGTTAAAAAAAAAAAAAAAACATATAACAAAGAGAACACCTGTCAGTCACGTACATGAGAGATAGAAATATCGATTTTTAATTGCATTTATAGTTAAACAAAATTCTTACACAATTAAATCGGCGGGTTAGAATTACCGTAAAAATTTTGTAGTGCATGTTAAAAACAATACGTAAAACTGAGAAAAACATTACCTGCCGGATGGAACGGTAAACCAAAATTTGGATAGCCATTAAATCCTGCACGAGCAGCAGCATAAGTTGGATAAGCTGCTCCTGGAAATCCTGCAAAATCAAAGAGAATGATGAATACTTATTGAAAAAATAATATTAAAAATATGCAAGCTCGAATAATGTTACATTTGAATATGAAAGTTGAAAAAAAAAATCAGTAACAGTATTGTAGGGAAGTTCGGTCGAACCTCATCCATAACACTGATGCAAAGTTGTACCTAAATACTTGTAAAACTTTAATAGCGGTGTTAATGTTCATATGGAATGCCGTTACTCATGAAACAGAATCAATTTATTTACACGAAAAAAAACGTCTTACAAGATCGCGAGCACTGCTATTTTCAATCCATATTAAATAAATTATCTTAATTATGTGGTTACACCGTGCAAAAGATACAGCGACCATAAACTAATTCGCATGTTGTTTAATAACGTTGTACGAGTTTCTAATCTGCTAAATTATCAGTGTGCACGCTGTAATACGTTCATTTCTAATCTGTCGCTGTATACATTGCACTCTGATTAGCTAGGTTTAATTTAACTTCGGAGGGTGACAAAAAATTTCAATGTGATTTTGACATGTTTGCATGATATACACATTCCGCTAAGATACGGAGTTAAAGGCTGGTTTTGGAGAAATCGCTTTAAAATAAAAGCTCTTAATTTCTATTTTCAAACCGTTAGTTACGAATTTCAAATATCAATTTTAAGAAAATTATATATAAAAAAGCAGCACTATATGAAATGAACTTTAATTCTGAAATTTATTTGAAGATATTAATAATAAACATATGTTTAAAAAATATTTTAATAATTGTAAATTCAATATGCAAAAGCGCTATCTGTAGAAAATACAAACAATCAAAACAAATTTAATTATTTTTTTGACCGCTTGATTAATTCAATTGCGGGGAATAATTCATTTATTTTTGTGTATATATATATATATATATATATATATATATATATATAATATAAAGGAAAGGGTAAAGGACATTAATTTGCAATATAAGAACTTTAATAATAATGGAATGGGGCTCCCCATGCATACTTTTACTCCTTATAAACAGTTTCCTACGAAACTTTTGCGAAATAAGTGGAAGGATTGTAAGAAACAAAGAAGGTTGTAGAATATCCATTCTTGCAATAGACTAGTTAAACTAAAATACAAATATAAAACAATATTTATGATAATAAAGAAAAGTAAATAACTAGACACAGGCAAAATCAAACAAATGTAACATTAAAGAAATAACAAAACAACAAAAACAACCCTGCAGTAGACGTGCATCTTCGAATACATTCAGCCAGTATGGCAGATAAGGCTAGCACCTCTGATGAAATGACAAAAAGGAAACGATAAACGCCAAGGCTGAAATGAACAAATTTTATGCATAAAATATGATTATAGGCAACTCTTACCCATTTAATATAAATGAATGTAGAAGTTATGCCACGAATAACAAATAAGGAATTTAAAATTAAGTAACAAAAGAGTTAAACTTAACAGTATCATATATTAGATCAATTTCAACTGAAGTCAGAATAACAAAACTGGATGATGAATTGCAGAAAATATGACATGAAGCGTATAATTAAATTGTGCAAAATAAAATTAAAACATGAAGGAATTACGGATTTAAACAGCGACCATGTTCTCAACAGCATTTGTTCTATGAATATATAGTAAGGTTTTGATACCGGTTTTATTATAAATCAGAAATTAAAGGAAAGATAATGTCGTAAAAAACCGTTACAGACTGCGTTTATGAACTAACTATGAAATATTCAACAACACGAAAGGTACGGAAATAATTCAGTTTCACGCTGTTGACACAAACAGTACAAGGTGAAATTACAGAAATATTTTATAAGGAAATACAGTGTACTACTCTTATACGCCGCGGTCGTTAAATAGTTGATAAAATAATAAAATTATAAATACAACTCTTAGCTGTTGATGAGATGGACCTCCTAGAATATTAATTTACGTTTAATTAATGTTTGTTATAGTGTTGTGATTTTTTATATTTTATGAAAAATTAGAATTTTTACCTAGAAGTAATGAGAATAAAAGAAATATACAAGCGATTTCAGTGCACTAACTTCCGTGACATGATCATAGATTGGAAAAGAAGGAAATGGTGCAATATATCAAAGAAGAAAATTATTCCAACAAATGTGCCAGTTTTAAGACCAAAAGGAACAAAAACAGGTAGACCTTTACGAAGATGGTAGAATAACACGATGAAATTTAATTCTGAATATGTGAAAATTGGCCAGAATAGATCACTTTGATTTAAAAATTAAGAAACGTTTCTTCGCTAATAGAGGTAATAGAGATGATTATCGGAAAAATTAAACGCCTTGTAATATGTGTGCGAGAAAATATATCGATATACTTCTAAATTTATTATAAACTCAGTACATTTTGAACCAATTCAGTTGCAGCAACGCGAACTGGTCCCTATTTTTCATTATTTCTTTTATCTTTGAATGGTACTCTTAGAATCCAGCCTCCATTACAATACGTTGTTGCGAGCATGTTTCATTTATTTACGTAAACAACTGGTGTTACTTAATTTTTTTTTTAATTATAATAAAATGGTAACCGTTACAAAATGATAATTCACATAGATAATTTACGTAATAGAATTTAATGATGAAAAACGTAGATAAAAAATAGTAAAATATACCCTGCAGCAATAGAATTGAACAGATTTGGATTAAGCGGCAGTAATTCTATCAGTTACAGGAATACCCCCAAACCCCATTTATAGGATTAAACTCTCTTCAGATCCAAACGAATACACACACACACAAAGGCGCAGATGAAATGTATTTTTTTTTTTTAATTTAGAGCTTTCGGCGCTTCGGGAATTAATTATAAAGTTGCAGGCTCGGCTATATTTCTGCTCTAAAGCGATTTTTTATGTCATGTTTAAGAAATATTTTGTCTTCTTCGATTTTTTCACTCGGGCCATTAATTACATGTACATTCCTATATTTTGCTGTTTTTTGTCCAAAGGAAGAGTTTAAATAATTTTTTAACGGTATTTTCATTATTTTATTATCGTTTCGTTTTATATTCTGAATTTAATTTTTAAAGGGTTATCTAGTGGCGAGTAACTAATTTTTAAGCGATTTTTAAGATCGTTCTAAATTCCATAATATTCATGATGGTTTTTGCGTTTTCATCCATTCAGTGTAATCGATTATTTTAAAGTGTTATATTGTTTTTAAGAGAATTTTAGTTGTGATTTATATTCAAATTTTGAAGTTTATAAGTCAAACCGTTTTTGAGTTATTGAATTTTATTTAATATTTTTGTCGTTTCTGAACCATTTTATTAGGATTTCGCACATTATTTATGCAGGACCAGATCTAGAAGGACATTTAGGGGGAAGGGGAGGGAGGAATTATATAATTATGTAAAACCTTCTATGATAGACAGTAGATTTAAGAAATACCCCTTGTTTCATAGATAAAATCAAATAGCGGCCTTTATAGAAATTTAAAAATGTTTTAAAAATACATGATTATTACAATTTAATTTAAATTTAGTTTTATTTGTAGGTGAAAAATAAAACGAAATTATAAAATTCTAGATAAAATGGTAGTTTAGAAATAGTAAGAAAGATAGTATTTTTATTAGACTTTACTTCTTTTTTATGTTTGTAAGTAATTCGATCCGAATTCTTTGTTCATGAGTAAGTAAAAAATATATATATATTGGATTATTTTCATTTAAATTACAAAATAAAAATTAAAAATAAATAAAAATGGCAAAAGATCGACGACAGTTGTGTTTAAAATAGAATAAAAAAGGAACATTAATAGTTTTACTAAAAAATAGTAATTAATTATAATTAAATCCGTAGGTAAAATTCATACAAATCTTTTATAGCATAAATTAAGTTTCTGTTATAACAAATTTATTCATAGAGGCTTTGGTTCTTTGGGGGATGGGATGCCCCCTATCCCCCCTCCACGTGGATCCGCCACTAATTTAAGTACCCCAAAAATCAAACTAATTATTTATGGCTATCTAATTACTGCTTTTCTTTCTATACATAAAAAAAAGTTTTCAATTTTTCAAATTAACTTTTACATTTAATATTATTAAAAGGGATTGTTAAACTTTACAACGAACCAACAAAGAACGTCTGGACAAGTTATATCAGAAAAAGAAAAATACTTCAGTCAAAGAAAAAACTGAAAATTGAAAAATTAACAGCGCAGTGGTAAGTGTTACTGAAACAGTAAGAGGCAAAACCTTTTTATAATAATAATATCACAATAATAATCAAATCAAACTAATTTATTTAATACTGCAGATACACTTTATTGCACGAGTAGTGTTGTATAATCTGTGAGTAACTAAATATATATATATATATACTTTTTGAAAGATATATATTTATTTTTAATTACATTGGTTTCTTTCTCCAAGCTAAAACGCTTGTCGACAAATTATCTTATATCTATACATTTCAACACTATAACTTAAATTACGCATACACATATCCTCATGTAATATCTAGTACCCATATATTAATCTATTTTTGTACTTACCGATAACTATAATCTATTTTCTTTTGTTTTGTAATCTATATATTTCTTTTCATTTTGTTGCGCATTCTCTTATTTTATTTTTATTATTTTTTTTACAATTCTTTCTTCCTGAAGTCATTCCTTTATTTTCCTTTTTCTTTCCCATATTTTTTCTTTTTCTATTATTTCTTTAGGTATTTTATTTAACATCTGACTTAACATATTTGTCAGTTTACTCTCCTATCTTTATCCTTGCTAACGTTAGTTGGTACATATATTTTTTCCTCAGCTTGTATTCCGTTTTCTTTTTTCCCTCCAATTTAGTTTTTTTTTTCTGCCATTATGTATTTCCATATCTTTACGAATAAGTACATTTCTCTTGTGCTCATTACATCTTTTTTTAAATTATTGCATTTTAAATTTTCCCTTAATGATTTGCTATTAATTTCAAGCAATAAATACAGAAATAAAATATATAGAAAGCAAAATGAAAATCTTCTTAAATAATACTACTTAGAACAAACATTTAATGATTAAAATAGTTATATACAAAATATAAAAGTGTAAGTAATTCCATATATTTACTCTATTACATACATACTGCATTCATGCAATCTAGTTTACATACAAATGCAAATATACTTACTAAACATGATTATTAATAATAATAATAATAATTAAGTATACACACACACACACATATATATATATATATATATATATATATATATATATATATCATATCTACATACACACATACATACTACACCTCATCTTCTCCACAAACTATAGCAGGTGGGAAAGTATATGTATATATATATATAGTTTCTTAAATGAATTTACTTCCACTTGATTTATACTATAAAAGTAAATTCATTTAAGAAACCCTTTAGAAATTGATTTTGAAAGTATTTAGTTTAGTGATCTAAATCAAATATATAAAATTATGAAATAACAAATAAATTAGATTTATTTAATCAAAGTTTTTTTTTTTTGGCTTCCTACAAGATACTGTTTCATAATGTTTAATAAAATGAAAGCAGTACAACCATTTTATATATGAGTGTGGATGTGCCTGTGTGTGTTTTACAGGTACATGTCTTTTGCAGGTGTATGTTTTAATTTATATTTTGCATGTGGGCACGTACATGCGTGTTATGTATATTTTTAATTTTTATTATTACTGTCAATAGTTAATTTTAATTAGTACATTTGCATTTGAATATACATTGGATTGTATGTATGCATAATATATTTGTGACAAAAGTAAATATATGTGATTAATTACATTTTTAGATTTAACATATAATTAGCATATTCATCAAATATTTGTTATTAGGTTGTGTTTTTTAAGATTATCATTTTGTTTTCTATATATTTTATTTCTCTATATGATATAGTTGTTATATCAAATGGTACAACCATTACTCTGTACAGTAATGTACATCTGTACTATTAAATAAATAAATTTGATTTGATTTGATATAAACATATACAATATTAATAATGTAATAAAGCTCTGAAAACAATAGAATGTATTACCTTCTTAAGTACAATTTTGGCATCAACTTAATATATAGAAAGATGTAATATTATAGCAAAAATAATATACAAAAGGAAGTCTATCAAAAGTATCATATCCAAGCGATCAAAATTTCTGAATTTATTGAAAATGATAAATATAAAACAGAAATAACTGATGAAATTATCATAAATAATTGTCTAGATATAATATCAGTTAATGAAGAAAGTAGAAGAATGTGGTTAATAGAAATAGTAGCTACAACTTCCAGCAAAATTTAAAAACAAATATAGAACAAAGATCAATAAATATATGGAACTAGTTATTACAATTAAACGGTTTTGGGAATGAATGCAAGCCGAATTGTCTCGATTATTACTTTAGCAACTGAAATTATTCTTTTCACAGTTGGAAATATAGAAACTAGAAGATAATTGTGATAGGCTCACAGCTGAAATTCAGAAAATTGCCACTATTAATGCAACATATATTTGCGGATAATTTAAAGCAGATTTTTATTTTTTTTAAACAAGTTGTGGGTCTCACAGGGCAAATATGCCCGCTACTTGAATGCCCGACACTCTTGTTATCATTTATTCAAATCACTAAAATTACAATCGTTTTTTTTTTTTTTTGTTTGGGTTTTCCCTGGGCTTGTCAGCAACGGACGATTACCCATCAACACGTGTACATAGCAGCAATTAGTAGTAACAAGAAATGGAATCTGACAAAGAATGCTATACCAAGGATGGAGAAACAATAACAATCAACGTCGAAAAATGCCAAACGTATGCATCCTGAAAAGAAAAGGAATGACATTGCGGAAGGTAAGAGCAAAAGGAGTTAGCTGTCCCGTACCATGGCCACATCTGCAATTACAGAGCCCACAGTACAAACGGACAAAGGAATCTGGCTACAAATAATTAAGGAAGAAGAAACACGGGATGTTTAAAAAGCCAATCGGTTTTTGGTTATTATATAAATCATACCAATAAAAGTTATTTTTCTATAGACTAAACCCGAGAAGAAAATGTAATTGATTCATTTTTAGTAGAGCTATATGACATAAAAATAATAATAATATATAATCTGGTCACGTTCTTAGATTTATTAATTTTAAGCCGCCCCTTTGGGACAGGTCCTATTTCAATAGAGCGAAACTATATTTTGTAATTTGTTCAACCGAGTCGCTATAAAATTATTCATTTTTATCATTAGTTTAGTAATTAATTTTCGTGAAAGTAAAAGCACTGAATGTAGATTAACATTTACATACATATTTCGCGGTGGCACGATAAATTGCCAATAAGTGAAATTATTTACGATACTTTATAGGTGTAGCAATCCGAATTAAAAATGTAATTTTAACAAAAATTGCAAAGATATTATATGAAATTTTATTGCTAGCAGATTATCAAGTCAATCCCAGGTCATGCTCAGCGAACGGGAATGCTATAGAATGACACGAATTTCACAAGTTAAGTCGTATTTGTTTGTGCCGAAACCTTTTCCATCTCAGCATTCTCTAGAATTCAAAACTTTAATAAAAGAGCAGCTTTATATAATTATTTAGTTACTTTTTGCCAGTTTATTTCTGAATGGCTTATGATTACGTATATATTTTAACTAAATATAATAAATAAGATGTTTTCAGAACATGCAACAGAATTAATAATAATGCAGTAATCAAATTCTGCATAATCGAATTATTTGGAGTAAGTTACTTGTGCAGCATGTATTTGACTCTAGAAGTAGAGGTATGTTAAACATAATCTAGTGGCAGAGCCAAAAATTTACCCCAGACGGGGGAGAATACCTAAAAAATGTACACCGATATTTTTTTAATGTATGTTATGATTTTGCATATAAAAGCAAGAAACATAACGTATTTTATTTTGCGCCAGCCGTCTTTATTACTATTCAAATTAAAATCTAACCCCTTTTCTCATTTTTAACATTATCTTTAGTCTTTGAAGTTATAATATTAACTAATTTTCTATTCGGTTCAACTTCACTATATTCCTCGATTCCGCCACCGATAAAATTGTATATATTACAAAAAAAAAAAAAAAAAAAAAAAAAAAAGGTATAATGTACGAACATACAAATTATTTAGTTGTAGATCGTGAAAAATATAAATACAATTGTATCTGATTATAATTAAAATGCGTATTAAAAGAAATGAACGTTTCTCTTGTTTCATTTCATTTTATATTTTCAGTCCCTGCATAGGGGAAAAAATCGGAATCTTCATGTTGATAGCACAGAGGAATATTCAAGGGAGAAACCCCACAGAGGGAGAAGAAGACTGGAAATGATAGCATTGAATCTATTCGGCACAACATTCCAGGAAACAGTGACGGATGCCAAAAATCAAATCACATGAATTGCACGCTATCTCTTGTCCCAATAGTTGCGCTGACGACGAGATACAATGATATGTAGTTGCAGGATTATTGCAACGTACCAAAATATTGAACGTTAGACTAGTCGGGTAGTGTTTTCGTTGTATAGAAAGCGTGAGAGATCGCACACAGAAGGATCTGTTTAAAACAATTGCATGGTCAGTTAAATAGAATACAGTTCAAGTCTGCACCTCAGTATCATCGCTGCGATGCAATGGACAGTGTGGAATAATCATTAAGTTCATCTTGTGGAGGTGAAAATGTCAAGAGTAAAGCTAAACCGCGAGTACAAAAACAGAAGAATGACAGGACTCCCGTGACCATTTGCACGAACAATTGAAAAATTCCAGCAGATGTTTAGAAAAGAATAAACAAGGATTTTTAACTATTTAAATTGTTAATAATTAAACAAAATACACATAATAAAGAAAATTACGTTGAAACAATGCGCGCATGTATTTTGTTTAATTATCTATAATTTAAACAATTTTATTCGAAAATGAACACGTCAGAATGCATTAAAAATAACATTAGACTGCAAGAAATCCATTGAAGGAGGATCGAAATCTTTGGCCTAACTACCAGCGCTCATTTATATCAATGTAAGAGAAAATTAATTGTCCGTGTTTTATTCTTTCTTCTTATTTTTCTGCGAGTCTAGGTGAAAGTGGCTTCGCGCGGTAGGTTACAGAGACCATTGAATCTTGTTTCAAATCTATAAAATGTTTATATATGGAAAAGAGGCATTGATGAATCAAGGAATAGTCGTGCAAAATATCTTCTTTATCGTAAGTTGTGCACTTATTGTAATTCGCATTCTACATAAATAAGTTCGTAAATTATAAGAGGGACAAACAACAACCGAAGCTTGGGCGATATTTAAACAAACAGCCATGATGTCTGTGCGCTCTCTCGCGGTGAACGCATAAAACGACATCTGCGAGTTTTCTTTTGATGGATCTAAATGAATGGTTTATTATTATTATTATTATTATTATTATTATTATTATTAAACCTACGAAATATTTATAAAGTAATTGTACCGCCTATCGTTCTACACTATCCGATTAAAAGTAATACTTTTTCATACTGTACAAAATTATCATTTATTTTAACTACTGCTTCGAGACTTGATTCAATTAATTAAAAAATTTCGCGCAAAATTTAATTAAAATCAGAATTTTTTTCGTTGATTTACAAAGATAAACGAACGTTACTTACACTATTCATAATAATAATAATAATAACGAATTAAATTTACTCTACTCGAATGTGAATTTAGCTTACCATCTGGAAGAGCAGCGCCGAGTTGCCACATGAAATCTAAAACAAAATGAAAAATTAAATCAGTTTATAATTTTAAACAGCTGACGCGGCCAGTTGGCCGACATTTATCTAATTTCGATGCAAATCTCGCTACTCAATACGCCGTTATATACTAAGGAGAGGAACCATTCTTTCTATTCTCTTGTAAGAATTTGATTAAAAGCTGGGCTAATTACAAATTATGCATTTCTACACCACGCTGTTCGCTCCATACGCGTTTCGAAACCAGGAGCGCCAGAAGACCGTCTATATGGTAATATAGACTACTGGCCAGATTAAATGTACAGCGAAGTTTTTTACATATTTTACATCATTGTAAAATACCGTAATAAAAGTGTTTGCTGAATTCTGTGAATTTTAGTCGCTTCCCTTAAATCGCTATTGTTAATTAAATCGTTTATAATGAATTACTACTTTAAGAATAGTACACAGCCATATTTGTCTAATGTAATCAAAATGGTGAATCGCACGAATTTACAAAAAAAAAAACGATATGGTAAATAATGGAAAATAATTAAACAAATGAGTGCTTTTACGGAATAGCCGAGTTCCAGGGAAGCGCTGCTGGGAATTTTCCGGTTAACTTTTTTGCCAGATTATATGTATAATTTTTTCTAGTCAGCAAAGAAGGTGAAATAGTTTCTCCGTTGCCATTGACCGAAGCTACTGAACATTATTATTAGGTTCGTGCTAGTAAAATGAATGGTATATAATTATACTAAAACTAATTCAAAATCTTTTAATACTTTTTTTATCATTTATATAAGTCGAAAAACTAAAAATATAATAACGTATTACGTTTATGTGTATATAAGCGAGTAAATTAAATTTCTACGATTTCGCTTTAAACAATATAATTTCTAAGTAAAGTGAAAAGAAACAAAAAAGTTTGTAATTTGTTATTTCAGTAAACTTCTAAATTTTATTCAAATTCAAAGAACTGTGGCAGATTACTGCGCTTTATTTTAGACGTTTGTGTTGCAAGGGAATACTGCGATTTTATTGTAGAATAGCCTCATCGATCTTCGGTTTTAAAAATGGGCGACAACAAGGATGAAAACGATTTTTAAACATTTCGATGTTTTAGTGTTTTAGGATCTCTTAAAAAAAAAAAAAAAAAAAAAAAAAAATCAAATTTAACGTAGAGAAAATTACAAAAAAATGTTTTCTTTTAATGAACAGTTTTTGATTTTTAAGAGGGAGGGCTTGAAAAATATTAAATTTGAAAAGTTTCGATTTTAGCTATGAAAGGGGGGATCTGTTAAAAATATCGCAACCAATTGGTAGAGGTACTTTTTCACAGTCAATAACAAACAGGAGCACCTTTTTTTTTTTTTTTTTTTTTTAACCCAGCTACTTATTCCGTAATGTTCTAATTTTGTGTAAAATTTACTTCACGACAATCACATAATCATGTCTGAGCTGTTCCCGTCTACTTAGTACAACACGTCGTTAATCATAAGTTATAGAAATAATTTTTCACCATTTTGCATTTGCACTTTGATAATAATGATGTTTCGCGAAAACTCTAAATGATCAAATAGCGCAAATCTACACTACAGAAATCTGATAAATATTTTAAAGTTACGAACAAAAAGTAAATAATCAGTTTTCTAAGCTACACTATATATATGTGTACATCATATATATTTTCTTTTTTATAATTTTTTAAAATTCTAACGTATCTATAAATGTACTGTATGTACGGGAGAGGTGTTCCTATGTCTAAGTTTCCATGCGTTTCTCAAAACCGGTATTTCAGTCTCAGAAAACACCGCACTACCCCCTTGCGAAAACATGGCGTCGATTTATATTTAATCTTGGAAATAAAATAATGTGTATATATTATGACGTTCGCCAAAATGTGACGGAAATGCAAATATATATTATGTTAAAAAAAAAAAAAAGGTAATAGTGTTGCAACTTTTATGTTAAAAAATTAAAAAAAAAAGAAATAAAAACACTCTGATAACACTAATACACACCCCTGTTAACTAAAAATACGGTTATATCGTTGTAACAAAACTAAAAGAAAACGCTACGTTTACAAACATTAGATTTACCTATAATAGTTTTAATCTATTCTAAATTCTAATTTTTCTTTTTAAATATTATAAAACATATCTATCGCCACTATTTCGAAACGACAGTAATATTCGTTTATTCCGCCAATAGATGATGATAAAAAGAAATTATTCTTTTAAAAAAAAAATGATCACATTCGTTAAGAGCGGGAGACGAGATAAAATTTTATGTTAGAAGATTAATAAAATTTTTTTAGGGAAAACGAAGTATTTAAAATAACATCAGTAATAAGGCGTGATTAAAGTAAATGTTTTTTTTTTGTTTTTTTTTTTTTAATCTTTAGTTAACTATCAAGCAATTTGGCTATAAACTTGTTACTGGAATCAAAAGAGGACAAAGGGATGATCACATTATTATAATTATTATTATTATTAAAAAGTACAGCATCTGTTTTTGATTTAATCGTAAGTGTTCCGGTAATTTTAATGAAGGCAAAATTTTAACAAAAAATTTCTGATTCGGTAGTGTTTTTTTGCGATGTTCATATATCAACTGAAATTATATCGCCGCAGTGTTAAATTAATAATTAATTTTTTCTGTGTGATGTCAACTATGTCTTTTTCGAATGTTTCTTACTTTTTTTAGAACGTTCTCTCTTTTATTCTCAGCTTTTTTGGTCTTCTGACTCTTATGTTCTCTCATTTCTTTCCTTGTCAGTTGTTCTTATTCTAGCTTCTTTCATTCAATCAATCTCGCACCAGATTAAAATCTGATATGCTCCTTTTGAGCTATTACTTTGATTCCTTGGTTGATTGGACTGTTGTTCGTCGTTAGCGTACCCATAAAAAAAAAAAAAAAAAATTAATAGAAGTAAATAGCATGAAATATGAAAGAGAAAGCAAGCGGCACAAAATCTGTTCGATTTGCCGAAGGTGTCTTTCTATTGAACGATACACTTCTGAGAAGCTGTAGATTTATTCCTTCGCAGTATTTATCTGCGGAGAGGGAGCACGTGAACGATGTCCTACTAACAATCGTGCAATACATGAAACAAACTTGGCAGTACAGATGCGTGTAATAGGGAACGACAGTGTGAGGTTGAATTTTTGAGTTCGGGACAAACGATCCGATTAATCAGTTTTGTACGGGGGATCATTAGGTAGAAACGTTTGACCACGTTTACTTGATGACGCCCTACCGAATAATCAAATAAAAAGATCTGATCGACACGCCGATCGGTTAATGATGCGAAGTTTTCGACGAAACAATGAGGCCTAGATCGAAATCTCCCCCGATGTGGTGGAGAGTGCAATTAAAATGAAGATCCGTCGGTCACGTAGTAAGACGCGGAAGTTCTAATAACAGCATGTACAGATGACAAAGAAGTAGAGACAGGCCATCGGGTGACAGTTGTTCGCAGATATAGTTTTGTAAGAGGCGAATTGGATGCGAACAACAGCGGACTGTAGGAGGCTGCCTATATGAAGAAGAATTTCTATACACTGATAGCGAGTGCGCGTAATTCGTTGGAAGCACGATATTTCTTTTATACCGATCTCACTGTGAGCTCCATATCTCGCTGTAGACCGATGAAGGGTCGAATTGGGACATTAGCTTCTGGAACGCAGAAGTGAATAATTTTAGTTGTATTTCCACTGCGGTTTAAGGATTTTTTAATGTTTTCCGTACATTCGAATAATTTTACTTTTTATCGTTTTCTTTTAAAAACAGCCGATTATTTAATCGTTTTCTTTTAAAAACAGCCGATTATTTAATCGTTTTCTTTTAAAAACAGCCGATTATTTAATCGTTTTCTTTTAAAAGCAGCCGATTATTTAATCGTTTTTCTTTATGCTAAAAGCAGAGTACATGGCTTTAAAGTTTTGATGCAGATTTGTACCTTATAAACATCGCTTATTCTAACGTTGTTCTAGTGAATTCGTGAATTTTCATCATATCCGGAAAAATTCCCCGAATTCCGTACTCGACAGTTAATTAAAAAAAGGCAACAGACATTGCCTTTTCAACGCGGTAGTACGATCATTACTATCGTTTCTTTAAATTGATCACACAAAAAGCTGGACATTACGATTAACGAAAGATACAAAAACTAAATTATATCGTGCCGAATTTCTACAACTATCTCTTAATTTAATTATTTTATGTAACGGGGAAAAAAAAAAAGAGGAAAAATTTTCACCAGCGAAAAACGGATTATATTTTGAACTAAATATAATTTAGATTGTTAATTACCGAAAGAAAAGAAAAATCATTACCATAATGAAATTTTTCAAAAGTAAAATCGTAATATAGTCCATTTCCGATAGTTTTAGAATAGTGTTTTCTTTAAAAATCGAAATTTTAATATACCGTTTTCAAAAACGTATTTTGTTGTGCTTGCCCAATCACTTAAGACGTCGAATTTAATATATATTAACGGTGTATAAGAAAGATTAATAATTTTAACGGAAAATCTTAATATTTTGGTAATGTTTTTTTTTTTTTATGCATTTTTAACTATCTCCGAAACAAACTATCGAATCGGAACCCGTTTTTAACCTGAAATTATCGTCAATAATAATAAGATAGACGCAGAAAATCGGCAACACTAATTTCTGCTACGTAAAATTAAAAGTGACAGTACAATTATCATGAAAAACGCAATTAATAACCTCTCGTATATATCTATAAAAAATATGCGTATAGTTGATCTACGATAAATTAGTAAGTTTCGTTATCGATGAAATCGTGTAGAGTAACCAAAACTAACTAATTCACGTTAATAACACGCGATTAATCTACAAAAATATTCACAATCGAAAAAAAAATAAATTAAATAAAAAGAAAAACGTACATTTTTTAATAATTATTAAAAATGGGACATTTTACCTTTTTTTTTTTTTCATTTCTATTTTTCCGTTAAAAATGTCAATATAATAATTGTCGAAGTTAAGAATTATTGAAATTAACGATATACAATATATATATATATATATATATATATATATATACACATATATATATGTATTCACTGAGATGCGTTTCCGATATGACAAACTCTTGGTGAGAATAAAGCACCTTCATGCTCAAATTAAATACATTTCTGTTTCAAAACTGAAAACACTCGGCGATTATTGTTTATAATGTTTACCGGGTTATTCGGTGAAATTGATGCCGTTGATGGTGAGAATGATGTGTTATAAGGAAGTGCTTCGAACCGGGACTGAAATCGAAAAAAAAGAAGCATAATACTATTGCGTTTTTGGAATCAAACCGAAGCTGACCCGAATACTTTTGCCTCCGTTCATTGTTTTGAGGAAAAAATGGTAAATGACGTCACGTATAAATAATCCAGCAGCGTATTTTTAGTTCCTCACAAAAATTGAATGGAAAATTTTTTCGACACAAACCGTTAATTTAAACAATACGTGTATTTTTTGAATTGTTTTATTTTAAAATAATCACCGGAGCATCTGTTAGGAAATATGAATAAAAAATATTTTGCAAAATGTTACTTTTAATATAATCGGAAAAGAGAAAGAAAAAACTTTGTGAAAAAATAAAACAATTATTTTATTACAAAAAAAAAAAAAAAAGAAATCAGATTTTTTTTTTTTTTTAATCGAACCATTGAAAGACTCGGGGGTTTTCAAATGGTTACAAGTTTATGTATGTTTACCGTGTTCTTAAATATGAGTTTGGCACATGAAGCGTTTCCCAAATTGTCGACAGTCGAGAATTTCATCAAGCGGTAAATATACTAAAAATATTAGATTTAGAAAGAAAAAAAAAAAAAAAATCTGACAGCTCCGGTGGCTTGGAAGAACACGAGCACTGTAATAGTTATTAGTTCGAAATCGAAAATTAATTAAACACTTTTACGTTGTCTCACCGAAACCGACTCTCGGGTACATTTATTGCGAGCGTATATTGCCGCAGAATCCATTTTCGAATTATCGATTGGCCAGCTTACACGTCTGTGTGCACACATCGATAAACATAAACAAGTAACTATCTTCTGCCTGCAAGGGACACACGTAGGAGGCTCGATTGATTTCACTTTTACCGGCACAGTTCGATGTACGCTGATCGCGTAAAAAGAGGGAACTGTGGAAAATAGAACTCCAAAAATGTAACGGAGAAAGTTGAACGCAAATATATAGGTCGCTTTGTTTGCCGGTTCAGCTTGCTACAGGTAACACATCACATACCGCTTCTGCTAATTCCGCGACAGAAAGAGTGTTTAACAATACGTGAACACAAATTCGAACGACCGGGTCAACTCTGATTTTAATGCAAATCTTAGAACTGCGTGAATTTTACATCAGGGTGAGCCTATTACATAGGTTTGTCCATGCTTTTCGCTATTCTACATTCAAAAAGCTCGCATTTAGAAATTATCGAGATCGCATCGTGCTTCCAAGATATTCATATTTTCGCAGCCTAAATATCATTTGAGTCGTAATGTTCGAAATGGTTTCGCGAATGAACCAGTCGAATGCTCGTCGATACTGCGCGCTATCTATGCACAGAGAGATAATTCTTTATAGTTTAGTCCACTGCACGGGAGAATACGCTAGATGTAGCAAGCACGTTAAAGCCAAGAAATGAGCGCTTTGTGACACGGTTGCGAATATCAACTCGCTCGATTAGAACGAAGCGAGTTACATGGAACACTGCTATGCGTTTTCATTAAACAAGTCGATACTTGCAACCCCGTGCGCTAGGCACTCCGCCTTATAAAACGGTACTTGAAAAAATCCTGGGAAGAGATTCTCAGAAATCTACGGATTACTTGCAGCAGACAACAATCTGATTACTTTTTAAGAGTTTTTAACGGATGATGAGTTTGTTTCAGCGATAGTTCCTACATACATATATAGAAGGGCTTGTAGGTATTATACAAAAATTGGAACGTTGCTTTTAATTTCCTTATTTAAACATTTTCGGAATTTCTCAGTTTATATCGCCTTTAAGCGATATTTAGTCACTAAACATGTATTCGTGATTTCTTCATCATGTTCATTGCATGTCGTTAATTTTATCGAGAAAGAAAATTTTTTTCTTTAATAGGGACAAGTGGTAGATTATCTGAAAAATGTACGCTTTTTTAATATCTTCTAATTACGCTACGCTAAAATTAAGAAAAAATAAAAAAAAATAAATAAACAAGAAAACCTTAATACTATTTTTACAATTTTAATTTTCTAAAATATTAACCGTATCTACGTTTTTCTAGGCATGTCCAAAAACATTGCACATTAAGTGTGCATTTGTCGATTATTTCCAGATAATTCGCGATAATTCCATAAACGGAATTAGAATAACAGAAGCGTTGCATAGAGTCTTTTTAAGGATGAAACGTAGTAACGCGTTTTGTATTATACCAACGACATTTCAGCGTAGCCAAAGAAATATATATATATAAAAAAAAAAGAAAAAACTTAATTACGATGCAACCTTTTGCGTTGAACCGAAAAAACTCCATTTTAACTACGAAGCTCAAAATATAAAATTCTGAAATTCTATTTTTGATTTAAAGTGTCGCCAGCGATATCTTTAATCGATCTTCATTGTAAATTGTTCGAGATTTAAACAAAAATGTATTATTAGAAATTTGAAGTACCAACTGCGCGCATCGCTTACATATATATGTATATTCTAAGCAATACGCGTCAAAAAATCAATTAGGTAAGGGATTTTTCTCGAACTTATTATTATAATTTCGTTGTATTAAATGTTTCTAGTTTATTCGTTTAGTCTAAACGTTGCTACATGAAAAAATCAAAAATAAAAATCTATCAATATTTTCTAATATCACTAAATTAAAAAACATCTATCGTTAGTAAATGTAAAAAAAAAAAAAACAAAAAAAAAAAACATTCATTAAATCAATTTTTAAGCAAAACTATCGCTAATACCACCCCCTAGTGGGGTCTTAGGATCACTTACAGATATGCTGCAGTTAAACGGCAAACCAGGACGCGATCGACAACGTATAACGACCGATACCGTTTCCAGTAATAACGTGAGTGTGCCTGTGCATGCTGTCCTGTTTCTGACCTCTCTAGGATAGAACTTGCAAAAGCTAATTTCTATTATTTCTGTTTTGCAACACGCATTAGCGCGCAAATTTTACAGATGCCGAGCGTTGAAGTCGATGATGTGTTGTTGTTAACCTCTTTTGAATGGAGACGGATATGTGCGTATTCAAAAATAATAATTTAGTAACTCCGACAAAAAACGAAAAAGTGTGATCAGATGGAAACAGTAAAAATCATACCGGTTACAAAACTATTAATCGTTACATGTTATTAATTTTTTACTATGTTTCACTTTCTAATGGACACTAATCGTCTTAATTAATATCATTGTATGTACAAAAGAGAAGATCGTGTCGCCACTTTTAAAATACGAATAGAGCTACATATTTAACTACGTACAGTAGCGGATCTAAAAAAAACAAAAAAAAAAAAAAGATAAATAAATAATTAAGTTTTTAACGTTGATTGTTGTTCAGATAATTTTATAGGAGAATGTGCTGAATTTGAATTGTTTTTAAAATCTTTATCAAAGCGTTTAAATTTTCGATGAACTTTCTTCACATTTAAACTACATATGTATATCTTTTTTATTCTGTTTTATATTGTTTTTTATTATTAATAGAAACCCTTTTTATCTGTTTTAAAGAACTACAAATCCGCTACTGACTACATATACACATATATATATATACATACATATACATATACATATACATATACATATACATATACATATATATATATATATATATATATATATATATATATATATATATATATATATGTATATATATATACAGAATAATACATATATGGATATAGGTAAAACCGCCGTGTTATATGTATATATATATATATATACATATATATATATATATATATACATATATATATATATATATATATATATATATATATATATATACATATATATATATACACACATATATATTACACTATCTTAAACTAAAGAACTAAAAAAGAGTATATTAAAACTATGTAGTATAATCGCTATACGAAATTACACATATACGTACTCTATACTTATACATTTAACAACATACGCTACAGACTAAATAAAACAGTGAAAACTTAAAAAATATACATATTAATTCGTCGTTAAACATAACAGAACACACACGAAAGAAATATTCAGAAAAAAGTAACTCTATTTCTAACTGTATCTATATATGTTAGTAGTGTACAGTCAACAACTCTGAAAAGAAAAATACGACTAAATGTTTAAAATTATTAAACGCTAAATTTTAAAAACTAAAATACTAGAAATAAAAGTATACGGAAATTTCATGGTGCGCACAGACTAAACCAAGGAACGGGGAGCTGAGCAAGCTTTTTATTGGAATTCGTTTCAATCGAATAACGGGAGAACATCGTTTAACGAGGTAGAAATCTCGTTATCGTATCAAATTAATAGGTTATATATATATATTTAATCTTTATAAATAGAAAAAAAAAAAAAAAAGATAAAAACAATTGAATTAAGTAAATTACTTTACAACTAAGCGTGTTTGCAGTGTTTTTTTTTTTTTTTTTCTACAACTTCGTAAACGGCGTTCATTTTGGAGATACTAAAAGTGAAAATTATTCGCGTTTTTTAAAAATGTAATGCCAGGCAATTTTTAAGAGTGAGAGAGAGCAGGAAGCAGTTGTGCATGAGATAACGCGATCAGAGGGGAATTGCGCTGGCAGGTGCATGGTGAAGAATAGTGGTAGCATTGGTGACCGGTATGTCGAAAGCCTGCACACCTAACAGGTCATTCATGCTATAGGTGAGATGCGGCGACGTGTGAGGCGGTACTCGGATTCCCAGTAGCCGCTTGTAAGCGGCCGCTTGCATAGCTCCGTACAAAGGGGCCGGAGTTGGAATTGGAATGTAAGCGGTCGGTATTAAAGTTTCGGGAGTCGCCAAAATGGCGTGAGTACCGGCATCCGTGTGGATGGTCGGTACCGGGTAGGGTGCAAATCGGAAAGTAGCGGTCGACGGTGACGGAGCGGTCACGGCTCCAATGGCCGACATGGGTACAGAGCTGGAAGTTGCGGTAACAACGTTAGACAGTGAAGAGACAGAGGTAGCGGCGGCGGCAGCGCCGCTAGATTTACCGCTCATCATCAATAACTCACCGAATGCACCTCCTCTGCCGGCAATACGGTTCTTCGGAATACCCGGCGGCAGCATCACTTCTTTCGGCTGTGCTTTTTTGCATTCCACCTGGAAATTAACAGATTAATTATCACATATGCTATCGTAAATGTTCAGAAATCGCAACGAATAACAGCGATCGAACGTGTGCCGTACAAAGTTGTTTTATGCA
Source organism: Icerya purchasi (assembly GCA_039619475.1). Taxonomy (NCBI): domain Eukaryota; kingdom Metazoa; phylum Arthropoda; class Insecta; order Hemiptera; family Monophlebidae; genus Icerya; species Icerya purchasi. The sequence continues at coordinate 347,919,025 of CM077116.1, read as the reverse complement.
GTTACGACAGAGATATCTATCATCTATAACGACTAGTTCGCCCCGTGCTACTATAAATTAACGTTTTAAAAGTAATCCCGCTTATTCACCACTTCACAACGGGCGCCGTGAAATTATAAATATCAGTTTCGGAAAGTATACTGCATAACGATTTAATAAATTACAATAATCCGCCGATTTTAAGAGCGGACAATATTTTTAGTAATCTTACAAGCTTGAAATATGGGAAAATTAAAAAAGAACTATTTTTTTCAGTAAACTTCCTACTGTCCATCATTTTCCTTATAAATCGCATCTAAGTCATTTAACGGTTCACAATCATTGATATCAACCCTGGTGAAGAATTCGCAATAAGCTTTTCTGTCCTTGCCGCATCAAATCAGACTACATCTGTGTTCGACCATTTTCATTAAGCTCTAATTGACGACTTCTTGCTAACTCTTTGTTTTTTTTTTACCCTCCTAAATCGTTACTACGGTCTGACGCAGTTTATGTAGTTCGGGGCGCTTCTTAATACATGTACCCGCGGTTACGAATAAACAGGTTCTTAAAGACCATCTAAAGAACGGCAGTTCTAAGACCTTCTTTGATAGACGTTTAACTGTGAAACCGATAAAAGATTAGCGATGGATGAAAAATTTTCAGATCATTAATTTCGGCTCGGAAATATATATATATATATAAAAGATCGGCCATTTTGGCCTCGCAAGGGGCTGTGCCCCTGGACCACTCTTGCTTTCATTTCTGTCTCTTTTTCTTCTATACTTTGTATAAAATGATCAAAATTTACAACGTATTGGCATCAGCACGAACAAAAAAATAACATAAACACAAAAATCCTATCCTAACATTTAACTTTCATTATATAAAATTATTCGTTACATAAAATTGTGACATTTTTTAAATAACAATAACAAAAATCCTACAAAATATAATAAACGTTACATAAATTTGGGACATTGTTTCTAATGGGGGGTAGCTTAAGAATTACGTTGTAATTAATATATATATATATTTATATATATATTTATATATTTGTGGCAAAGGTAATTCTCGTTATGTGACAGTTTTTTGTTTGCCAGGAGAGAGCTAAAAGCTTGCTACTTCAACACGTGTAGAAAAATATTTAATGTGTAAAACGCTATCCATCAGTAACGAGTAATAATTAAATTCGGATTTGATGATCTGCTCGTCTTCCATGCTGCGTTCGGTAGGCACCACAAGTGTGCTTCAACAATATCAATGAGTCACTAAGAGTGCACTGAGAGAAGCATACACACATAACTTCTCTACTTCGGCCAAGCAACCAGCGCATTATACAGGGTGTTCTATAAATTCGTTAACATTTGAAAAAATCGTATTAAAAAAAAACTTTTTGACATAAATTAGAAATTATTTATTCACGAGATAGCCAATTCATATTCATGGGAATTTACCTTTTAAAACTAACATCATCTAAATGACCACCGTTTCGACTTTTACACTCTTCTAAGCGAGTACCAAAATATTTGAGTACTCGTCAGGAAAGAGACCGTGGGATCGCAGACATTTCTTAACTGGTTGTTTTCTTTTAGTTGACGCAGTGTCTTTGGTTTATGGATGTAGACACGGTTCTTTAAATAAACCGACAAAAAAAGTCTGCTAGGGATAAACCTGGACTCCTGGGAGGCCATGGAATGTCGTCTCTTCTGGAAATCACCGTTTCCGGAAACATTAATTTTACGCACCGGCAGGGACTCGTTCGGTGTGTGACAAATGGCTCCATCTTGCTGGAACCATGCGTTACGATTGTAGCCAGCAAATTACAGTAGATTCGGTGCCAAGAACTTCCGTAACATTTTCACATACTCGGCAGAATTAACGGTGACCGTACGGCCACGAGGAAAAAATAGGGGCCAATGATTCCTTTTTGCTGAAATTGCAGCCCATACAGAGTTACCATAGGCGAATGAAGTGGCCTCTTATGTTTAGCTTCGAGATTTTTACTGCACCAATATCATCTGCAATTCTGTTTGTTAACATGTGCGTTGGGGGTGGAAATGGGCTTCGTCAGAAAACAAGATGTTGTCGAAATTACTGAATCGATCCAACATTGTTTCGGTATATGATTAGCGTAAATTTAAATCATTAGGTGTTAGTTCCTGTACTATCTCGATCTTAAATAGGGATGCAATGTCAAATCTTAAAACTTTCCGAGAAACGAACTAGCGATAAGACCATTCCCCGTGCCTCGCGTGGCTTGTGTTTGCGTGGGAAATTAGATTTAAATGTTAACGAATTTATGGAACACCCTGTACTCTTTTTTTTTTTTTTTTTTTTCTGGCCAGTAGCACTCTTTATACGACTAAGTTGTCACGATTCAATCAGGTGGCAATAAAGAGCACTACATCTAACGAACACCAGTATAAGTTATAACAGAGGTTATACTGATTGTGAGTGAGGTAGCACAGCTTGCAAATAGAGAATCGCCATTACACCGGTACAGGGCTGGGGCTTTGAGATTTACACAGCCGCTTGATGATAATATATATATATATATATATAAAAAAAAAATTACCCCTTCGATTTTGGAAGTCTTATTTTTTTCTATTTCTTTTTTGATTGTACTTTATTTACCAAGTACAATTTCGCGTAAAACAATTTAAAACGATTTATTATGTATAACAGATTTGTTAATTTTCCTGATCTAATTTTCTCTTAAATAAATTTAACCTTCAGTTTTTTGAAATCTTGCAAAAAAAAGAAAAAAAGAAAAAAAAGTGGCTTCTTAATTTTTCTTTATGTAGTAGTGCAACAGTGCGTGCGATTGGATAGGTTAATCCTATTTCAACATTTTTCTGTCTTGTAGAGGTGGCAGAGAAAAAATTAGTTTAACGTCGGCCTTACTCATGTTTAGAGTCCGCATCTGAGAATTACCGGAAGGCAACCTTGACCGAAATAAAACGATTTTACGGCAACTTAAATGGTGAGAGACTAAGTATGTGATATTCGTTAACAAATTGTTGACGGCCTGAGAAGTTTTCTCACTATTGTCGTATTCAGTGAGAAATACTTCTTAACATAGAATAAAAACCATTTACAGACTTCGAAACATCATGAAGGAAATTGTTGGCCGCTGCGGTACAATGTTCATAGTTTTTGTTGCGTTATATTGCATAATTTTCGCAATATTCGGGAGATTTTACCTATCATCGAGATATTTGTGTAATAACGAAGTCAACCGATCGATTATTTTAGCGTGTGCAGAGATAGAGTTGGTGGTGAGATGCGCGATTTTTTTCGAATTTTTTTTCTCTTATTTTCCGGTTCCTTCAATGGGATATAAAAGATCGGTGGTAGTAATAGCGGTGAAGTGGAAGACGGAGCACTGCAGTGGAGGAGGCAGGATGAATTATCATCAATCTGTGGTTGAACAAAAAGCCTGTCAGCCAATGTTGATAATATGGAATGTAATATTATACAACAGGACGTAAAGGATCGTCGTTCCTTTGCATTCTGTCAACGGAAGGCCAGAGTCGACGGTAAACATTAACCGCTTTCAACGGAGCCGTAGCGCGCTACGGCAAACGTTCGATGTTTGTCTGAGGCATGTACCAGCACTGAGAAGACAAGTGCTGCAAGACGACATGCGGAAGAAGATAATGATAGGGAAAAAAAAGATAGATTACAAATGGAATATGCCGTGTTCACGTGCGCGCGCCGCGCATCATTGAGGAACTGAAATTCAAACATATTATTTCAGCATGGTGCAGCGTTTGCGTAGAGTTCGGACGGCGAAGACAAGACAGAGCCGAAAGCAGCCATCTTCTCTCTGTGTTATTCTTTTGTTCAGAAGATTGATGATTTACCTGACTAGTAGCGACAAAATAGCTACATCCTATGGAAGAACGCGTGTTCAAATAATTGATTATCTCCAGTTGGAAGAGGAGAATATTCAAAAATACACCCACCGATGAATTCGCCGCCGCCTATCGCCCTAATATACTCTCTATTATACGTTATAATATATTCCGCGGCCGCCGCAAAATGATTTGAATATGTTTTTATAAATAAATAAATAGAAAAAAAAAATCAACATGGCCCCGGTCGGTCTAGATAATAATTGTGAAACAATGTAGACTAAGTAAAAATCCTCTGCTACAACTCTGATTCGCCAACTACGACCAGCGCAGGTGGCGGTATTTCCGAAATTCTTTCCGTAAGTGTGTTTATTGGTTTTGTACAGGTTTTTTGTTTTTGTTTTTGTTTTTGGAGAAGAATCCGATGGCAAAATATGATTAAAATGGAAAAATATAATGGGCGCAGAAGGTCTCGTTTTACGTACACAATGAGTTCTGAAAGAAAAAGGGGCCACGGACATTTCTTCTTCAAGTTGCCCAAGACAAATATACGCATTAAAAAAAACAAAAAAAAAAAAAACAGTTTACTAATAATTCTAATTTTCGTACAAAAGTGTTTAAAATGAATAAATATCGCCGCGGTTTTGATTTTTATAAAATATTTAATGAAATATTTTTTTCTAAATCAAGGTTAAGTTCAGACTATGTATAATCTTTTTTTCTAATTGAAATTGAATTGGGTACCAGAGAAGTCTGGGAAAGTAAAAGCGGATAATTCAAAAGTAGAAAGAAACTGGCTCCGGTATTCTCCTTAGATCCATTAGAACCTTAAGTACATTATGAAAAGCTTAATTACACAATCCGTGATACCCCTTATCACGGATAACCATGGGATTCACTTTACTTTTTAATATTTTTCTCTCATTTTTTATTCGCGAAAACGTTTCTAGCGTACCTATATTTCATGTTCGTTATTTAGGTTTATAATTATATTCGTTATTTTATATTTTAATCTAATTAACAATCAGAATACATAAAGAGATTCAGTTAGATTTTTCTATTTTCTTATTTCGGTTTTTCAACTGGGCCGACCCCGCGGAGGTCTGGAATTAGACTTTGTATGAGTTATATGCAGCAGTTCGATAACGAAACTTTCGCAGTCAAAACGTAGAAGAAAGGAAAGAATACAAAATGAGCGTTACTTACTATACGGAAGTCAGAAAGATGAAAGAGAAGAAAATAAGATAAAAAAGTAAAGTCGAAGAATGAGTAAAGAGGACTAGACGAGAAACACAGGAAAGAGTTCAATTTAGACTCACGTGGCAACTGTTGATCATAGTGGACACTATTAATCATAATCCACTTTACTAATCAAAATAAAAATGTTATTAAACGCGCTGTACAACGTTTAATTCAGATTGTCTCTTTAAAAAAAAAACAAACCAAAGAACGTGATAGATATTATTATTAGAGGAAGAAAATAAGATTGGCCGGTTCAATGAATTATTGGAGAAAATGAAAAGAAAAAAAGATCACGATCGCCAGTGAACTGAGAAACAACGAGGTAGATGAGCGCGAGTGAGAGCTACGATAAAATGCCACATCTAGGCCAGATGGTTAATAATCTGCTAAATATAACAGTAATTTGTTTCGTGCCTGGCAAAAAAAAAAAAAAAAAAAATCAAGCGTAATTCTAAACTATTAACTGCTACATTCGAGTTACACTTTTTGTTCCAGGTACATTTCAGTGTCGATTCCAGTTATGATGTGTGCCAACAGCGGACGTATTATATTATGTCTCAATTGTGAGAACACCTGCTGGCATTTCATTTCTTTTTTTTTTATTTATGTACTCTTTTTCTGCCAATACTGCGAAAATGTAAACGACACAAATGTTGTACATATACTGTGGCCCCCTCGTATGACTTTAATTTATCATCAAAGGTACTCTAGGTTGACTATGACTCTTTAATGTCATAACTACACGGTGAGGACCTGTATTATTCAAAATGATTTGCTACAAGTTTTCCAAGGACCACCTCGTTTCATTCACGATTAAGCCACGTTTCGTCGCGACATGTTTCGCTGCAGGCGTGTTTTGTCGCCAGCAACATTACACCAAAAGCCACGGTTCGTCGCCACCGTCATAATAATAAACAGATGTTCGTGTTTTTAAAGTTAAAGGAAAATTTTCAATTTTGTTAATGAGTTAAGCTCATTTCCATTAACTCGTTCGATTAGCGTTGAATGAACGTATGTAATTAAAAAACAAATCACGGGAACATTTTATGATCAAATCATTACTCTCAGTCAAATACGAATGCAAATATTTTTTCAGCTTTAAAATGTTTCTAATTTTAGCAATAGTTTTATCATAGAAATGTTCTTATAATTTGTTTTAATTCCGTAAGTGTTCGTTCAACACTAATCGAATGAGTTAATGGAAATGAGCATAACTCATTAGCGAAATTGAACATTTTTCTTTAACTTTAAAAACAAATACCTGTTTATTATAACGGCTGCGGCGAATCGTGCTCACGGAGAACAACTGCGGTAGACCCAATTTTTTATACTGCATATTATTTTATCGGATATTTCGATATCAGAGATCAGTGAGCAACTCACAAAAAAACGTTCTGTCGAGAGTTTTTTCTCTCGTGCAAAATTATTTTTTCCCGTTCCTACGAAAGTTGAAATGTTATAAAAATGTCCTATAGAGGTACTTTTGGCCATAATTACAATGTACAATATAATAGAAGTAAGCAAAAATTTTGTTCAGCGATCGCTCAGATACTGTGAAAAACTTATAAAAAATACACGCACTTACATTTTTGAAAAAGATGACTTTGGTAAAAATAAAATTAATTAATTTTAATAGTTTTTAGAAACAAAAAAAGGATGTAACATAAATATATTCGGGCGAAAAGTTTTTTTTTCTTCTTTTACGCCCGGAATTCGTCTAATTAAGGGCAATAAGCGGCAGTGTTAAGATTACAAGGAATAATCGAAATATACCTTTTATTTTCAAAATGTAGAGGTTTACGGTTTTTTTTTAGTTACGTTACAAAGATCTACAATTTAAATAAGTTAAAACGGTTGCATCAGAATGGAACTGATTGTACTCGTAATAATTAATTGTTAACAATAGTAACAAGCACATAAAAGTAACCGAAACAGACCATTACTAGTCTACGATACTACATATAAGTCTGCGAAGAAAAAGTATTTAAAAATAAATTGAAAGAATTTTTAAATTTCCGGGAAAAAACTTACAACTTGGCGTTAAACCCGCCAAGAATACAAATGAAAACAATAGAAAAAAAAAAAAAAAAAAAAATGGCTTTACATTTCGAAAATGTCAATTCAAAAAATACATATATAAATATGGTTCACGGACAAAAGCGCACAAGACAAAAGCGCACAGGACAAAAGCGCACAGGACAAAAGCGCACAGGACAAAAGCGCACAGGACAAAAGCGCACAGGACAAAAGCGCACACGGATAAAAGCGCACACGGATAAAAGCGCACACGGACAAAAACGCACATGGACAAAAGCGCACACGGATAAAAGCGCACATGGATAAAAGCGCACACGGACAAAAGCGCACACGGATAAAACCGCACAGAGATAAAAGCGCACACGGACAAAAGCGCACATCGATTTGCAGAACAGGAGATAAATTATTAATTTCTCGGTTCTCGGCAATTGCATCATTTGTGAAAAGGCAAAACTGGACAGTTGCCCCGCAAAGAATTTAAAATTCAAAAAAATTATTGGTAATCAGCGAAAACAAAGTAAAAAAAATACAACTTTTTGTACGATTCGCTAGTCATTTTTCTGTTTTTTTTCGTTCTTATATGTGTATTTGTTTGTTAATTATCACAGTGTCTATTGACTATGACCGCTAGGAAGTTACCGTATATAAAAAATAAAATTTGTATCAATAATGTATTATTCAGGGGCGTCTCAAGCATGCCAAGTTGTGGGAGTGGTGCATAACCCAAAGTACCGATTCATGAATTCATATAATTTAAAAATAATTTTTTTTTATACTGTATAGCTTATATAACAAAATGTTATATGGTGTTTTTTAATGATTTTCCTTAAACTTTTACAATATGGGTCTTTTATTTTCTACTTTTGCAGTCAAAACTGATTTAGATCGAACTGTGAGGACTAAATATATTTTTAAAAAAAAATTTTATTAAAAGAAATCTCACCTTTTAATGCTAAGCCTATAAGACTTTGTACTAATGCTTTACTTTTTCAAACAGTGAGGGTAACTTTTATTTTACACTGTTGTATACTAACCGTTTCTTTATAAATTGTTTCAACTGGTCTGAATTTTCTTAATAATTTTTGCTTTTAAATTAGTATCGAAAAATCCGCAACTCTTTGTTAACTTGGTAAAAGTTTTCATCATATTTGACACTTCTATATCGTCAACCGTTTGTTTGCTTATTTCTTCTTCATCATTTTCATCACTGTTGTTTATTTGACTCTTTGCTCGCGGTTTCATTGCTGATTAAAACAACCGTTGCAATATTTTTGTCAGCGTTTAATTATTCCTTTGATAATAAATTTCCCGATGATCATTCTAATATTGTGAAAAACTTGAACTATGTTTTTATTCCGCAATACTTCAAACTTTTGTATTAAGGGAATTTTACTTACTTTCATTTTAATATGATCAGAATAAAATATATAAATATAATGATTGAATGATTTAATTCTGAACAGAATTCGCTGTTAATTAAGCGGCTTCTATTGTATAATTCTTTAAATTTCTACAAGTCTGTTGTAGTGACCTAAATTGTACGATTCTTGGCCGTTGTTAAGAACTTCGCAATTCGACCATAGTTGCAGACAAATACATAAATTAAATATATTTGCACTTCCTTGTTACTAGGTTAAAATCTTGATGCAGAGGGACTAAAAACGTACACAAAAAAAATCTAAAATTTATTTCAATAAAATACTATGGAAATTTAAATTATGGTAAAAGTTATGAAAGAGTTTCATGTAGAGTTGAGAAAAAAGACGTCAAGAACATTATGTTTGATTTACTTGTTACTTGAAATAATCAAATTTCGTACTTTCAGCTAAAATTCATCTGCTTTTAAAATTCATTATTTTTAATTTCTGATATGGGAGAATTTAATTTTTTAAAATAAAATGAGCAGGGGCCGATACCTTCTGTGATTTTAATAATTTAAAATTATTTTTACTAAGAATTCTAAACAAAACGGTTATTTGCTTTATTATTATCTGGAAATGCCATTCGTTGTTGGAGAAATTTATTATGTTTTGTGGTGAGTGTGGTTGACGGGGAGCCAATAAGTGGCCCATAAACGTAGGAAAAAGATGTATAGAAGAAAAGAAATTAAAAGTATTGTAGCAGAAATACAATTTTGTGGACAAAATACTTTAAGGTGGATAAAAAAACATTAATCATTTGGCAAAATCATGATGTTTTCGTTATAATACGCTTAATTCAAATATGAGATTTAATGTACTTAATTTTGAAATACATATTTTATTGAAATTAATAAAAAAATTTTAAAATTGGCCGAATTTGAAAACAGCAATAAGCATATTATAAAATCTTTAATTAAAATATAAAATCTCCGAATTTAATGAGTCCGACTTTAAAAATATGTATTTTATTTAAACTTGAAAAACTCTTCTACTTTTGATCGACCCTGAAAAGGACAATATGCATTGAATTAAATGAAGTAAATGTTATATTTTATAATAGAAATTAATTGCGAAGTAAATTTCGATTTTCGTTTTTATTTTTTAAAGTTTAATTTTGATTACAGTTTGACTGTTTTATGAGTATTTATTTTATTTACTACATTCTATCAAGAAAAAAGTAACATTAATGAAAACAAACGGTTTCCGCTTATCGTTGTATGTGAATGATTGAAAATTAATTTCAGCGCTCAAATGATCGCTCACAAGACGGTGACAATAAAAATAATGATAAAATAAAATGACCATATTTGAATGCAAAAGGCAGTACATTTTATGATTTAAATGCAATTTTTGAATTACTTAAAAAACTTGTAAAATCTTCGCAAGATTTGAGAAGCATTTGCACGTCAATATGTAAACGTTCTATATGTTCCTTCAAAAATTTAAAGTTACATCTATTATATCTATTATTAATTTGATTCAAGAATTATTTTTTTTACTGGAATTGTAAATATTTTTCGAAAAGGTTAAAAAATCGAAAGAATTTTAAATAAGTCGTCATGAATACAAGAAGTAAACACTTCAAAAACAGCTCTGTTTTTTTTAAATCGAATGTTATAAAATCTACATCACATGCAGTCTCCCCAGGGCTTCATCACAATTTTTTAGCGCATAACGCACTTTGTATTTGAAAAATCAGGTTCGGGATTATGAATATTTTTTACAAAAAGAACCAGAGAGTTGATCAATGCAGAAATTTGTTTATCATTATTCATTTTTTGAAATATTTTTAACGTACTTCGAATTAGTTGTATAACATCAAACCTATTACTGAGTTCTCTTTTCAATGATTCCATTAAATTTTTGATTTTAAGCATGATACTTTTAGCAAAAAACAATGAACAAATAAAATCAAAGATTAACTTTTTTTAAGCGGACTAAAAGTATAAACATGTGTTTTACTGTCAAAATCTTTATTTGTTTTAAAATACGAATTAAATTTTTTAAAACAATTCTCAGCCTTAGCATTGTATTATAAAGAACTTTATCATTTGAAAATAACGTTTTCTAGTATTGGAAAGAATTTGAATTAAAGTCACTGTTGTCGACCGAAATTTTAAACTAACGAATTTATTATTTACACAAAAAAAAACACAACAGATGATCGACGAAAATAAAAAAAAAAAAAAACAAATCTACTAAAATTCTACTCTTTATTAATTTTTCACGCAAATTAACAGAACATAACTTTTACAAACAACAAAAGTAAAAATAATTTTAAATTATTAAAATCACATAAGGTATCGGCCCCTGCTCATTTTATTTTAAAAAATTAAATTCTCCCATATCAGAAATTAAAAATAATGAATTTTAAAAGCAGATGAATTTTAGCTGAAAGTACGAAATTTGATTATTTCAAGTAACAAGTAAATCAAACATAATGTTCTTGACGTCTTTTTTCTCAACTCTACATGAAACTCTTTCATAACTTTTACCATAATTTAAATTTCCATAGTATTTTATTGAAATAAATTTTAGATTTTTTTTGTGTACGTTTTTAGTCCCTCTGTATCAAGATTTTAACCTAGTAACAAGGAAGTGCAAATATATTTAATTTATGTATTTGTCTGCAACTATGGTCGAATTGCGAAGTTCTTAACAACGGCCAAGAATCGTACAATTTAGGTCACTACAACAGACTTGTAGAAATTTAAAGAATTATACAATAGAAGCCGCTTAATTAACAGCGAATTCTGTTCAGAATTAAATCATTCAATCATTATATTTATATATTTTATTCTGATCATATTAAAATGAAAGTAAGTAAAATTCCCTTAATACAAAAGTTTGAAGTATTGCGGAATAAAAACATAGTTCAAGTTTTTCACAATATTAGAATGATCATCGGGAAATTTATTATCAAAGGAATAATTAAACGCTGACAAAAATATTGCAACGGTTGTTTTAATCAGCAATGAAACCGCGAGCAAAGAGTCAAATAAACAACAGTGATGAAAATGATGAAGAAGAAATAAGCAAACAAACGGTTGACGATATAGAAGTGTCAAATATGATGAAAACTTTTACCAAGTTAACAAAGAGTTGCGGATTTTTCGATACTAATTTAAAAGCAAAAATTATTAAGAAAATTCAGACCAGTTGAAACAATTTATAAAGAAACGGTTAGTATACAACAGTGTAAAATAAAAGTTACCCTCACTGTTTGAAAAAGTAAAGCATTAGTACAAAGTCTTATAGGCTTAGCATTAAAAGGTGAGATTTCTTTTAATAAAATTTTTTTTTAAAAATATATTTAGTCCTCACAGTTCGATCTAAATCAGTTTTGACTGCAAAAGTAGAAAATAAAAGACCCATATTGTAAAAGTTTAAGGAAAATCATTAAAAAACACCATATAACATTTTGTTATATAAGCTATACAGTATAAAAAAAAATTATTTTTAAATTATATGAATTCATGAATCGGTACTTTGGGTTATGCACCACTCCCACAACTTGGCATGCTTGAGACGCCCCTGAATAATACATTATTGATACAAATTTTATTTTTTATATACGGTAACTTCCTAGCGGTCATAGTCAATAGACACTGTGATAATTAACAAACAAATACACATATAAGAACGAAAAAAAACAGAAAAATGACTAGCGAATCGTACAAAAAGTTGTATTTTTTTTACTTTGTTTTCGCTGATTACCAATAATTTTTTTGAATTTTAAATTCTTTGCGGGGCAACTGTCCAGTTTTGCCTTTTCACAAATGATGCAATTGCCGAGAACCGAGAAATTAATAATTTATCTCCTGTTCTGCAAATCGATGTGCGCTTTTGTCCGTGTGCGCTTTTATCTCTGTGCGGTTTTATCCGTGTGCGCTTTTGTCCGTGTGCGCTTTTATCCATGTGCGCTTTTATCCGTGTGCGCTTTTGTCCATGTGCGTTTTTGTCCGTGTGCGCTTTTATCCGTGTGCGCTTTTATCCGTGTGCGCTTTTGTCCGTGTGCGCTTTTGTCCTGTGCGCTTTTGTCCTGTGCGCTTTTGTCCGATGCGCTTTTGTCCTGTGCGCTTTTGTCTTGTGCGCTTTTGTCCGGTCACCATAAATATATATATGTATTACTCATTTACATTAAAAAACCATGAACCATGCAGAGCAACAAAGACTAAAACTATGGAAAATATGGAAAATTATATAAGGAAAAGGAAACCGAAAAGCTTAAGGAACTGGAAAAGACATGTAATTTTATTTTCATTATTTGCGAGAGGGATGATGGAAAAAGAATCTAGATCGGATTTCGGAGAACTTTGGAGAAGAATGTGATGAATATTGTGATTAGGACTTGACGGACTAGATTATTCAAAAAAAAAAAACGGAAATCTCGATTTATTTGTTTTTGTTTTTTTCCCCTGTTTTCGGCTAAACTTTTGCCATTTTAAATTAAACAACGAAAATTTATTAGCACTAGTTAGTTGTATAAAATAAAAAGTCACATATCGATCACCGATTATTATAAATTTGCAAACGCAGGCACGGTTGATATTAAATTTACAATGCCAACATATATTAAGCTTTTACCCCGCTTAAACGCCATTTTAATAACACCTGAGGAACAACGATTGGCAAAAGTTACCTACAGAAAATAAATTACGCTTCGCAAAATCATCCAAGAAACCATCATGGCTTTCCTCAAGCCGAGAAAGCAGAAAACAGGAGGTAACGTTATGCAGACTACAACTTATGTACCACTCGGCTTACACACACATATCTATTAAATAAAGAACCTGCGCCCCAGTGCCGGACATGTGATTACTAATTAATTATCGAATACCTACTGATTAAATGCCTAATTGATGATCATTATCGGAAACAGTGCAGAATACCATTGAATTTAAAGGATTTGTTGTGCGATGAAGAAACTTAATTGATTATTTCAATTTCTCAAAAATCTTCTAATTTGTTAAAGCTGTTATAATTTTGTTAATCTTTCTTTATTTTCTTTTTTTTCCTTGTTTTCAATTTTCCTAATTTTGTAATTTCTTGTCGTGTTTCTAGCTTAAGTTGCTCTATATGACACGTAAAATAAATAAATAAATAAAATAAGCTTTTACCCGTTTAATTAAGCAATTAAAAAAAAAAAAAAAGAAAAAGAAAGAGAAATTAAAGGGGCAATTAATGAAACACAACTACTTTATACATTTATTCGTAACTCCTTTTATTTCATTTCAACGTTTCGAGATTTAATCAAAAAAACAAAAAAATAAATTATATAACCGTTAATAAAACACCGTCACTTTATAATTTAATTACTTGTTTTAGTAAAAACCGCATCATAATTATATATTTGCAGCTAATCATCATAGCAAAAAGTACAGTATCACTTACTCTGTTCGAAGCGTTAGCTGTGAATAATCACTGTGACGCGACTTTTACCGAAGAAGAATTAATAATACTAAATGTCGCCAAAAACGTATAATTATTTTTAATTTATAATTTTAAATTATTATTTTTTTTTACATTAAACACTTTTAGATGGGGACAATGAAATTAAAAGTAATCTGATAGCTTAGGAAAACAGACCTAACGGGGGGACGTTTCTTTATTGCTGCATAGGTGTAATCGGACGTGTGAAAAAAAAAAGAAATAACACATTTTTTTTTTTTTTTCCGTACGGGGAAAGAGATTAATTAACATAAACTACCGGGCGGGATATACTAAAGTAAAACTTATACAACACATCGTAGGTGTGGTATTTAAAACAAAAAGAATTGAAAATTCTTTAGAGGTCGGTCTGGTTTATAAGTTCTATATATTTGCGAAAATATTGAAAAAGGTCTCATTTACAAAGGTAGTCTAAATACCCCCCCCCCCCCCCCTCGTTTGAATATATAAAGCCAGTGTGCTCAAGAAAAAAAAAATGCGAATATTGACTAGAAGTGAATTTATATCTATACCTAAATAAATCGATTAAATATCGAAAAAAAAAAAAAAAAGAAGGAACTTTTAATATTGGATGTTATGACGTAATTAAAAAAAAAAAAAAGAAGTATTTATAAATTTATTAAGATCACATTTTAAATAAATGTATACGAGCCATTATTTTATTTAAATTTTTCCCGACGGAAAACCGCAAGAGAACGTTAAAATATTATTACGAATATTCGATTATAAAGAATATCGGATAATAAGTAGAAGAGTAGGTCAAAATGAATTCGGTAGATATGTGTGTAAACAAGAATGATTGAACTTAAGTCAGATTAACTATTTTCATTAACGTATTGCACGCGTATGAATTTTGAGTTCATAAAATTAATAAAAAATTTGAAAGATGGCGTGTATATTCGCGCTTAAAATGTGAAAGTTCGCGGTTATGAATTACGATATTAATTAATTAATTTAGTTTTATTCCTTTTTTGGTATTACGTAATATCTAACATTGAAGCTTTTTGTGTTTTTTTTTTTAAATCCTAATTATTTATAAATCCACCACCGCACACACTATCTTCTAGTCAGTATCGGCGGTATTCTTCCAAGCGAGCGCGCAAGTTGCCGAATTCAAACACAGCTTCCTGCCATTGTACTCTATCTGAACGTTCGACTGTAAAACTTTTTTTCCATTATTAATATGTTCACTTGTCGCAAATAAGACAGGACACCCCGATTTCGAGTTGTTAAATATTTTTGCAAAGTTATTTTTCGGTTACTTTGACATTGTGGACCGCGGGCGCTTTTTAGGTAGGCGCGAGAGTTACGCGTTATAAAGAGCTATTTAACCACCTGTCGGACTTGCATCGACTCTGAACTGGGCGAACGGCGGTTTGCCGATGCGAATCATCGGGAATCTTCAAAGCGAATTTTGGGCCCGGGAAATTAAGAAAGTAAAATTAGCAGACGCGCAACGGGGCAGCGAGTCGATCGAGACCGATCAAACCTATAAGTTTCCGCTATAATCTAATAACGCGATTTCCGCGTTACCGTTCATTACGCGCTAGAATGAACTGATTCGAGAATCGATAATAATCAGTTGCCGCGCGGCTGGCCGAGAAGCAGTACACACACGTTCTGGAAGAAAAGATGGGGCGCGGCGAGGGCGGATACGGGGCGAGGATATTAGTAATTAACGTCTCGCTAATAACTGGTAGCCAATGCATCATCATTAAGAGGTAAAATAATTAAGTCTTCTTCTACGATAATAATAATGCGGGTTTAGAACAAAGTTCATCGTTGCAGAATTGAAGAAGGCTCTCACATAACTTTGCCGTTGTGTCGTTAACGGAAACTTCTTCGAGCAAGTTTCGTGTCGATATAAAACTTTCGCTTCGTACCGACACGGAAACTGAACCGTAACGAAAAAGAGCAAAGAAACCGCCGCCGATGGAACTGCGAAGCGTGTAAATGCCGGGCGCGACCTCACGCGTCGCCGCTGCGGTAAGCAAGCGGGCAAAATCGAACAGCAACCGCTAAGTACCGTCATCTATTTGGTCGAACGGCCGACGCTAATTACCTTCGAACCGCCGGAGTGTTGGGGTTGAATCATTTTTCCATCTCCTTTCACCTAGCCGAACACTCTGCCCTGCCGGCGACCATTGACGAAGGCATGTAGAGGCGGGGACGTTCACTGTAATTTCCGTTTTCAATTAGCCGCCGTAATTTTACGACCTACAGACGAGGCAATATTCCGATTCGGTTAAATTCAAATCGGTCCCCTCACCCCGTCCGGGCGGCGCAAACTTTGAATGGCATCCACTACTAACGCCGAGAAAAAAATATTAATTACAAAACCGAAAGCTAATACGCCTCCCCCCCCCCCCCCCACCCACCCGTTTTATTTTCGATATCACGATTAGCGCGATGTCTACACGTTGGTAACGAAAGGGGGTTCAACAATTTTCCATCGCGCAACTAACGGTCATCCTCGCACATATCGCGGAATATTGCATATTTAGGCGGCATTCGCGAATAGACGCTAATTAAATAGGTTGTATACGAGAGGATTTCGATGTTGGAACGGATCGATTTTAACATTTTCAATATTTTTCGTATATATATATATATATATGTATATATATATATATGTTTAAATGTTTTGTTTTTTCTATGTTCGTTCGATTAAAAAATGTTTCAAAAACGAAACATTCGCGAAATTCCTGACGCGGCCCCCACCGTTGTTTTTTGCAGAATATCCGGAACGTTAGAATATAAGACTGCCAATCGGCAGTGTTCTTCAAGGACAGTTGGCCAACTGAATTTAAAGGATATACAGCTTCGGACGTGACTTTTAACCGGGTGCGATTATACTCATTGTCAGTTCAATGTCTTGGCAGAATGATATTTAAAAATGATTAATTATCGTTTCGATATATATTTATTTATTTTTCTTCGAGAAACTGCCCGTAGATATTTTCAGACGGAATGCAATCACTCTTTTTCTGATCTCAATAGGAATTGTGACTTTTAGAAATTAGCCTTTGCTTTTTTGTAAAAAGGTTTATTAGTTTTTTTTTTTCGATTTTTAATTTGGAATTATAGGACGTATATGCCATTAAAAAAAAATAATAATAATTAAAAACTAACAGAAACTTTGTATTTTTTTTTCAATATTTTTATTCGGACAGAGAGACCAGAGCTTGAAGAGCGAGCGGAGCGGTCTTGTTATTTTTGAATTTGATTTAAAACGTAAGAATTTTCCACGGAATTACTTTTTTTTTTGTTTAATAATTCGTTTTTAATGTCTTTAATTTTCTTCTTCGGAACTTTTTCATTAAATGTTTTATCAATTTTTAATAGCTTTACGTCATCAGTCTGTTGTAATTTTAAATATAGGTACTCTACTCCGGCAATTAGCCGAGCTGAGAAATATCAGATATATGTATACACTTAAATTTTTCACCTATTTTCCGAAGGACACAAGTATCGCAACTTTCGCTGGAACTACCACGTTAAAATTACCGGTTCGAAAACTCAAATAGATTACCGAAATAAATAATCGTTTAATACAGTAAACATGCACATCGTCGCATACATTTTGATATATATGCAGGCATATAAACACTTGAGACTGCATCTCGATAGTAAACGATTATAATCAGTTCCTCCAAGTATTATAGTCTTTCGTGCGATACTGCCCACGGAATATTGTCAACAACCTACATCTGGGTAATAAGAATGTGCAGGTGAGCAGGATTATCGGAAACGGACGCAACGAATCATACACAAATGTAGAGAAAATTAGATTTCGGGTCATAGTCATGTAAGTTGAAATAGCAGATTTAACGGAGGGAATATACGTACGATTCCAGGTTACCAGTGTTAGGTACCACGGTATTTCCGCAATAATATATACAGCTGCTCAAGGCAAGCTCCTTCATCTTGATCCAGGATGCCTCGCCAAAAGAGGAAAGTGCGCTCTGTATGCGCACAGGCCATCTTCATCTGACTCACGGTTTCCTTCTGTAGTAATGACAGGACCAGCAGAGTCCTATTCTGCTTATTTTAACTTTCTTATTTCATAACATTTATTCCTCATGATGCGAGAAGTTCCGTCCTAGTCTCGGAATTCTTAAAAAATTATTCACCTTCTTCGGTCTGTCTTATTCTGTCTTCTTCGTAATTGCTTTTTTACTTTGCGCTTAATTGCGGTAAAACTACAAGAAGAAGGAAAAGAAAAACAACACACGTATTTAGAGGACAGCATTTTAGCTGTTGTTACGTAGCATACTCCTATAAGATACCGTTGAAAGTTGACGGGGGCCGTTTCTAAAAATAAAATCATTTGTCTATCGTGTCATCCGGTCGCCCGTTATCACAGAGCTCTTGGCCATAATGCGATCTTAATTAAGGAAAAAATTAGCGTCAGGCTTTAATCATTCGCATATTGACAAAGAGATATGTAGAGCTTCAGCTGTTGGCCAGACCGATGTGAATCAAATTGAGCAGTTGAGAAGACTTTGAAAATAGAGATCTAACTTTCCCGGTAATGTCGAATAACAGCGAATTCAAGCTTAAAAACGCTATTCAACATTTAACAAGCAATCCACATACGCACACACGCGTACATCTGGCAGTGTTTGACAGTTTGAAAAAAGTTGTAATGTGCCCCGCACGAACTGAGGTCATTCCGGCTGACTTACCGCTGTTCACTTTTCTGGGCTTTAGATTACCCAGCTAGTTTCCTTATTTCTCAAAGTTCTCTTCGTTGCGCGAAATTTTCAGCCTCCAGAAGAAAAAAAAAGAAAAAAAAAAGGGCTATTAATCTTCCTATTTCGTAACAGATTCATTCCGTTTTTTTACAAAACCGGCGGTGACACATTTTCGAGGGCTGACTCGTTCCGGATATTCAAGTACTGCCGTAGTCAGGCAAAAGGAGAAATTGTTCCCCCTTCAGACAACCATTAGGGACACACACTTGATTACGAAGAGAACCTAATTCTACAACATCAAGTATGTACGGGACATCGATTAGGCCGAATCTAAAATCATTTAATAACGCAATTTATTTTTCACCGTATACTGTACGGAAAATCGAGTGTGTCAGACTAGAGCTAGTTGAATCGTCGACAAAGCCGACACCTCTGCAGTTTAAATCGCACTGAAGCACTAACTTGTAATCCGTAGTGAACGTGTCCGCGGTCCTGTCGGATTTGGTGTATTTCGATGTTATCAAATGCAATCCAAGCGACGGTTTAGCCTTTTCATATTACATATGTATATGGCAGAAAATTCACCGAGACGAACAATGAATGAAGAATTTTTTAAAATAATTTTAATCGATGGTGTTAAATAAAAAAGCGACATCTCCGCTGGTCCGCGCATCTTTTATATAAAAATCTTTTGAAAAACAACGTATTTATACTGTAATACCATGTTCGATCGTGTTGGTAATTTTACTTTGATATTAAACTTCAAAACAATACTACTATTTACGTGCCACTACAATTAATGTGTATGTGCGATTGGATTCGTGATACTTCTGTAGTTTATTAATAAACATTTTTACTATTGCAGTCGGTATGATAAAAGTGTCTGAACGATCGTCGAACGTTGTCATGTTAATTAACACGTCTCCGATCATCCTACTTATTCATACAATCTTTTTTTTTGCTTATAGTCAACAGTGTAAAATTCTGCATACAATGTAGGTACGTGCGGAATTTGATGCACGAAAATACGTTAAAGAAAATTTATAACTGGCTAGCACAAAAATAAGAAAAAGTTTAAAAACCATTCGCAGAAACATGTCCGTTTTATAATTATATTAATGGAAACCGGAAGTGTTTTAGAGAAATCCGTTCTGTTCTTCCTGCTTGCTAAAATTATAAAGGCTATTAAAATTAAATTACGTACGTAACGATATACTTTCGAGTGCAGCCTATTGAGCTGTATAAACATACGTAGGAGAGGCGAAAATTCTTATTTTTATAACCTGTAAGGAATTTCCCACATTTCCGAATTTGTCGCTTTTAAAATGAATTACCTTTGCGAAACTCCGCTCACTAATACGTGTTTTGTCCCAGGTTTCGGAACTACGATATATGTATATAATCAACTTGTAAAAAAAACATATAAATATATACATTTAGTAGATTTTATTCAAATTATTACGGATAAATATATCGTCTTATACAATTTCTAATTCGCATATATTCGTAAGGATATATATTTCAGTAGTTTAGATTTGGAATAATGAAGTTGACGTAGGTGTAGACACCGAACCAAAAAGAATTTATATCGTTGTCATTGTGTGCAAAGAATATGCAATTACTATTCGCGGAAAATCAGAAAAGTTTTGTCGACAACGGGGAAAAGCTGTGGAGTTTTCAGGACGCACTTCTTCGACCCGGAAGAAATAAGAAATTTGTTACCGCTCTAGTGCGGAAAAGAGTAGAACGAAGAGTGCACGAGATTAGGAAGTTCGAAACGTTCGGAATCGGAAAAGGCTGCAAACAAAAAGACAGCTTCGACAACAACAGATGACGAAAATAAAAGAGTTGGAGGGGGCCAAAAAATGGCTTTGAATTTACTTATAAAACGGCAAGGAACGGAGAGACAAAAACAAAAAGCGATAAAAAACGGAAAACGGCGGTGAAACAGGATAACTAAGGAGAAAACAAAAACACGGGAAATGACGGCGGAATCCATTAGGAATTACAATTAACGGATATAAAGGGCGATAAGACGTGGGGAAACGCGGAAAAAGAAGCGATCGCCGAAGATTTTCAGAAAAGTGAAAGAACACCGTGCACTATGAACAAAGACGACATTAAGGCCGAGTTTAGAAGAAAGACATTTGAAAAAGTAGACGTAAACGCAGGTAAAACAGTCATCGAATATTTCGAACAAATGTACAGGGCGCTGAATTAATTCTACCTTTTTTTCAACGAACGACCGGTAGGCAAAATTAAGTAACGGTGTTTACGAAAAGGTAATTGACGACTTGTTTATCAAGTATTCAGTGAAAATTATTACATCATTTTTCCTTCCCCCGTTGTTCTTCTACACGCCAACGCTAGGGTGGCGCGGTGCAATTTTTACTTTTTAAATTCTACTCTGTTAATAGAGAGTCGCCGCGCATATTACAATTTGCAGCTTTTTCGACACGAAAGAAATACGAATACTTTCATTGTACAAAATAAAGCGCAATACTTACCATTTTATTGTTTATTTCGTGAAAGTGAATCTCGCATACTTTGTCAACTACGTCTTCCGAATGGAACGTCACAAAGCCAAATCCTATAGTGAAAACAATACAATTATCGTGAATTATTTAAATAACGAAATTTATAATATAAAATTTCAGCATGGGCGAAAAAGTTAATAATGCATTGTTCAATATACTTTTATCTCTCAGCCTCGGTTATATGAAATTCCGGTTTTGGTCGATGAAGTTGTTGGACAGCTGTCAACGTAAATCGGCCTTATAAGTAAAAATTCCGCAGACAGATAAGAGCGTACACACTCTGCGGCAGTGGCATCACGCGCGAAGAATATGTTCACCGTATTCCGAATATTTTGACGATATTAAACATAAAACGGTTCACCATCATTCGGTAAAAAATGTATCAGATTTTCTTTTTAAACAAATTAACGCGTTGAAATTTCCATGTCTACTTCTTCTGAGATTATTAACTATGCGTTTCCAAAACTCATATCCCATAATGCAACGCGGTTTAATCGATTTTTTCCTTTTTCGGCACCCTGATTTTTTTACAAATTCGTGCGTTTGAATAAAATTTATAAAAAAGAAGAAAAAAACAAGAGCAACCGCTTAATAAATACCAGTTGTGGGTTTAATAAAATGCCGGGTTTCTGAAAGAGGAGTAATTTTAATCATTTAATAAGAAAAATTTTCTCCGTTCAATTTGCAGTGATTTTTCAAAGTTTCTGGTGATTTTTTTTTACAATAGTCGTTTTTTAAAATCGTCGTTTTTTTACAATCGTCGTTTTTTTACAATCGTCGTTTTTTTACAATCGTCGTTTTTTTACAATCGTCGTTTTTTTACAATCGTCGTTTTTTACAATCGTCGTTTTTTTACAATCCTCGTTTCTTTACAATCGTCGATTATTTTTTTTTTTTTTAAAAGAAACTCTGACTCATTAAACAACGTGTTACTCAGGAAATTCTGTGATATATTAACGTTCAAACTCATTCTTCAAAATTTTCTTGATCTCTAACTGAAAAGGATGTTTTTTTTATGGGACGATAAGGCTAATATTAAGAGCTCCAATGGTGGTCAGGTAAAAAAGAAAAAAACTGATCAATCATGATCAACTTTCAATATCCCAAAGTATAAAGACTACGTTTATGTTGGGTAATGCCCTCGACTGGCGATCCCAAAAAAAAATAAAGACTGCGTATTTATGCAAACTTGTTCTTACTAGTATTTTGTTCATTCTGTGATATATTCGAGGAAAAATTTAAACTTTCTATTAAAAACAAATTGTCTGTTCGAATATAATTAAACGCGGGGGTGTTATTTATGCTGCACTACACTCTGGCGTTTATTAAATTCTACTACGAGTAAAATGATGCAGTTTTCCATAAATAAACGGTGAAGAATCATCTTAGTTACATATATATATATATATATATATATATATATATACTAAAACTTCTAGCCTTTTTTTTTCTTTCTTGTTTGGGTTTTTCCCTGGGCTTGTCGGCAACGGACGATTACCGATCTAGCCTTAAGTTGTTACTCTATATATGTATATAAATAATCTCACAATATTTGTTTTGGTCTGACAGTACCGCAGTGATTGTTAAAACGACAAGTTAAAAATATATAATCGATACAGATTAAACAATGCTGAAAAAATAAAACATCTACTCGCTTAGTTATCTGCTCGCTATATCGCTTAAAATATTTCTATAACTCGCTATCTCAACGCGGGGTATACAATTATCGGTTATGCCAGAATAATTTTAGACGGTAAAAGCGAATTATCCGCAAAACGAAAAGAAACGCAATATTCTCTTCAGACTTATTAGACACTCTTAGCATATAAAAAGCTACTTTTCATGATTCCTTTATATATATCTTTATCAACGGTCCATGAGGCTTTACTTTAAGTCAGTTTTTAGAATTACACCATTTTGCAAAAAAAAAAAAAAAAAAGAAAAAAAGAACATATTTTCACTTCGGTCTGAAAAATAATTAAAAGTATAAGTAACCTGATGTAAAAAAAAGAAAAAAAAAAAAAAAGTAACCAAGTTATTCGAAAAAGCGGTCGATTTTCAATTATTGCGCGAATTTTACAACTCGCTTAAGCACGGCGGAAACGGAATGTGAATTTACATATTTGAAAAATATTTTAGCAAACTGAGAAATCAGGTGACTACATATATACAACTACGAGAAACCAAAAAAGAAAGATAAAATTGGACCATTTCGTCTTTTTTTCCCCAATTCCATTCGAATGATTAGGTGACAATTATGTAGCTATTACGCGTTTGAGATCAACAATGAATGAATACGAGTACTTTGCAGCTATTAACAACTGTGAAGGTAGCGTTGAATATTTTAAAAACTATCAACTTATAATAATACAATGTGTGTATATACAGGCTTGCGAAGGTAGATATTAATAAATAATTTAATTAATTTATCGAAATTTTGGCAACTGTTAAAAGTTCTTTACTTTTGATCCCCCCTCTTTTTTTTCTTTAATAACTGCCGGCGAACTTCAAGCAGAAAAATCACGAGATAATAGAACTAATATTCGCGACCAGGCTCTGCGTAGACTGCAAAAAAAAAGCAAAAAAAAAAGGCACGCTCAAAAACAAATCGATCCACAACCGGCCTCTTTCCTAGCCTAACGGAGGAACGTTCAAAAAGGCTACACAACTCATTAATAATGATGATTGTACGATGACGATGATGATAATGAAAAAAAAGATATGATGAGCGCTGGTATCTTGCAGGGTAGCTTTCAAATCGATCTGGCGCAGTTCTATTTAATATCATCAATCATTATACAAATCAACGGCGTGTCCCTTGCTGCAGCCAACTGCTTTTTTCCCATTAAGAAAATTTTCAGTTTAGTCGTCGTAGGAAATCGCTTTTTTCCCGCTTTGTTTTGTTTATCATTATCATTTTCCCGTTTTTTTACCGTTTCTGAGTTTGCTTGTGTGTGTGTGTGCGCGCGCGCGATAGGACGGTAGAGAGTTTCGTTGGCGCGTTACATACTATTATCGTTTATTCTAGAATATTAACGTCTCGCTTAACGACGCTAAACAGATTCTATTATCGTCTATTCTCGATTTCTCTCTGGCTGCGGAAAAGGCACGCATAAAGGTTGTCTGGATTTCCAAGCCCGCTCCGTGCCAGCGGAAGTACCCTAATACGGATTAAGTATCAACAGCGGCCCGCCGTGGAGCGGGGTGGAAACGGTTAAGCGCGAGACGGGCTAGGAATAGAAATGAGATAAAAATTTTTTTGGTGGCCAGGGAAAATGCCGAAAATTAGACGCACCGTCCAAGAGGAAAAAAAGTTTCGAGAGGGGGTCGGTGGCATGATAATAGAACAATAGATTATGGGTATAGTCTCGATTGAAATTTGGCTTCCGACGCGAACAGATAGTGCAAAAAAAAAAAAAAACAACAAAAAAGAAAAAAAAAACGAAAACGAAAAAAAGGACAACGGCTGTTTTTTGTTTTCCCGGTGGCGGGTATAAAATAGGGACGGCGAACGATGGTGTAAAATGACAACGAAAATAATATATTTCGACCACCTTTTTTCTGGCGATTTTTTTTTTCTTTTTCAGAACATTTGTTTCGTGCAGCCCCATTGGTGGATGGATAGAGGGAAGAAAATTTATAATCGATTTTCAATACAGATTTTAACGAAATGATTTAATTTTTATATCGCTTTCTACGCTCTGCTCTATTTTTCTTACCTTTTTTTCTCCGACCCAGTGATAAAAATAAATAAAAAACAAAAACAAAAAAAAACGAAATAAAATAAAAATAAATAAGGACGAGGTAAATTTAAAGGGAAAATTTGATATTTAGCCGAGATAAGAGTGTGGCGCTACGACGAATTCGCGAGAAAGAATCTCATTTACCGCTTTGTCGCTTCGTTGGGAAATTGGAAAGTTCAAATTTATCAAGATGGGAATATGAGATGGTCTTCGTTCGTTGACAGTATCTCAGTCCGCGAGTTTGAAAGATAACAGAAATAACGTTTACATAATTTCGCAAACGAACGGGCAACGCGGCATTCGGTTGCATCGATACACATGCGGAATTTCCTAAGCGGGCTGTAAAAATATTTAATATCCGGCTTTCGATTATTAAAGAGATGCCGCTCCGTTTGAGAGAACGCGCCGGCGCGTTTGCTTTTTTGCTACTAGAATAATAAACATGAAACACGGGTTGTCCTTGTGCAGCTTTTGCGTGGAAAAAACAAATGAGCGAAAATGACGGAAAAATTTATTACGCATTGTCGAATATTGTGAACTGGCAAAAAAATAATAAACTTAAAAAAATCAAAAATAAAAGCGAAAGAAAAACAAAACATTTTTAACAGAAAATCTAGATAAAAATATATCGGTTTAGCGGCATTTGCGTTAGATTTAACGGTAGAAGCTACACTAGTAGGTTCAGCTCATCGCTTAATTTTAATAATAGAAATCGATTTAAAGTTCGTTCTACAAACAGATTATTACCTAATGAAAGCGACAGTATTTTGAAATAATCGGCATTTTTTGATTTTTTTTCATTTTAATATATATATATATATATGCATATTGATGACAGACCCCTCAGTTTTTGGTTTTTTTTTTTTTCTTTTCTGTAAACATGAAAAGGTTCATGAAGAATTAAAACACCCGGTTTCGTTCTAGTTCGCTTAAATTTCGAACTTCGTTTACTTAGCAGATCAAAGGAAAAAAAAAACTGCCAATATGAATGATTTTGTATTGGCAACAACGCCGCAGGTGTTCAAAGATGAATCAAGTTCGGCAGTCCTTTAGGGAAGTATAAAAGACTAAAAAACGCTGTATTTTCGATTTCATAGATGAATTTTTTTTCTCTTTGAGAAAACAACAAGAACGTTTAACATCGGAAGCATATGCAGAAGTGGAAAAAAATATTGTTAAAAATATTTAATGTAAATCTAGAGAAATACTCCAATAATAACGAATGATTGCAAGTTATTCCATTCGAAGTTCAGTGCTGTGTTTCTCAAATCTCCTATAGTCAGTTAGTACGTCTTCTCACTGCTGTGATATGTGTAAGATTAAAATATGCTAGTTCCAGAAAAAAAAAAAAAACAAAAACACCTTTTTTTTTTTTTTTTTAAATAATTAAATAAATTGTGGGTCTCACAGGGCAAGTATGCCCCGTTGCGTGAGTGCCCGACACTCTTATTATCGTTTATTCAGTTTGTACACATTACAAAATTATTCGTGATTATTAAACGAAATCGAAATAAATACAGTCTTAATGTCTAATAAATATTAAAATAATATACGCTTTCATTCTAGTTAAGCATACAAACTAAACATAAAGGTTGTTTATGGATTCAATACGCATACTTGTTCTTCTTTGAGTAATACAGCAGAAAAGTATCGGGAACGGAAAGACTCGCAGAAGAAAATATATATTCAAATTATTATATATCTGAATTATCTGATAGGAAAGAATTATGACCTAGTTTGGTTTTTTATTCCTTACATCATTTTTCACTACTTCCTTTTTCCATACACCATAACTATTTTCGTTTATAATATGATTGGGGATAATACTGATTAATTTAATTAAAACCGAATCATCTAAGTTATCAATTCGTAAATTAGACCCCTTAGGATATATATAATATATATTATACTTTGATTTCTTGTTATTCGAGTTTTTTGCCTAGTTGGTAACACTATGTATATTATTGCTATTATATTCATGTAACCACCTGTAATAGTAGTAGAGTATATCTTGGTAGACATTCCATTATTTTCCTTCTATACATAATTGATCTCGAGTCGCTTCGCTTCCAGTAGGATATAGTATAAGTTTCAGACACCTTTTTTGAATTTTACCTATTTTATTGATTTCAGTTTTCTTAGCCTCTCCTCCTATATTTGAATTCCATATAGGATTCTTTTTTTACAGAGTGATTTACAGACGAGAACAAATGCTTTTATTACTACTTGAAATAAATACGCACGTATATGTTTTATTGAAATTTAAAAAAATAAAAAATAAAGAATGTTTTTATTTTTTTTTTTTTCATTTTTTTCCCCAGGGCTTAAGAATTCATTTTCAATCTTCCCTCTTTTTGAATCTTAAAAGAAGCAGAAAGTGAATTTAAAAAATTAACAAACGAAAAGTAAAGTCGATGCCATTAAGTATAAATTAATAATTTGATGGTATATTTTAGATTTTTTGTAAGCCAATAAATTTATCTGTAATTTCTAATTTTTATCTGGGTTAAAACTCGAGTTTATTTCTGATAAAATTTTTATAAAGAAATTAAAAATGACCTCGTTTGTCATTATAGATAATATCTATTCAACGTAATTTCCAAATATACCTCTAATGATTAATGATTACAGTATTCGTTGATAAAAAAGAAACTTATCTTTGGATTAAAATGATTCAGGATTTATAATTTACAAGAACAATGTATTCATTGATATAAAGTGAACCCATCGTTAGACTAAAGTGATTCAAGATTTACCATTTGACATTCACTGTTCCATTAGAGTATACGATAGTGTACACAAGACCGACCCAAGCGGATTTATAACGTACTGTTGTAAAAACCAGCTGATGCATTGATGCGGTGAAAGGGCCGATCAGATTTGAAATCGGAAATGGAGTTATTTTGTAGGCGTTTGTATCAATTTTTTTCCTACGTGCAGGGCCGCAAATCGCGTGTTACAATTTTCAACTGCGCTATTTGTCAATCGCTTTTGTTTCTCTGACGACTGCATTTTTGCCGTTTTCTCGTCTCCTACGAAACGTGCCAATATCGCCAAGTCAATTATTTACGATTATTATTCAATTTTTTTTCTGCGTCCTTTCATTTTTAAGTTGAAACGGCAATTAGGCGAAATGGGAAGAGTTACCAAACAAAGCTATCGAATGTAAAATTCTGATTAATAAAACGAAAACAATTACGTGACTACAAAATGTTGAATAATACATATATATTTCTGTTTTTGTGTAATTAGAATTTTATAAAGAGTATCATTTTCCGTTTTCGACCCTCCTGATTTCCCCCTGAGACGTTCACATTGTTTACGACAGGAAGTGTAATTCAGTTTTATCAATTTATGAGGTTGTTATTTATTCATTTAAATAATTATCTTTACTCTTATTATTGGTATTAAATGAGCATGTTAAATTTCTTTTTTTTTTTAAACAGTTTGTATTGATAAAAAATGGTACAGAAATATTTCACTACAGGTCGGTCTCAAAAAGCCAATTCCCGTAGAAATATATTATATACATATGTATATCCACACATAAAATATAAATGGGGATTTAAAATTTATATGAAAAAAGTTTTTTGGTTTGTCTGTTTTTTTCCTTTTTTTTTTTTTTTTTTTTTTTTTGGCGCTCAACTATGGACATAACACCTAGCGCGAGTGAAGTTTTCTTTAGGAGTTTCAATGTGCGGCAGCGAGATTCGAACCCGGTTCTAACCACACTGCCTAAAAATAACTACGTCACGGGACTTCAATGTACTTATAATATATGTTCCTCTGTTATGATTGGTTTGATATTGGAATTGTCCGTAGGCAGGCGAGTGTTATTGCAGATTTAGTTCTTGATGGTAACGGGAAAAAGACACGCGGTAATCGAATTTGTTTACTTCAATTTGTGCTGAATTTTTTTATATAAACAAATTCGATTTCATTAACGATCAGGCTAGATCATGAATGCTGTTGGATATCCTGTTACCGAAATTAGATGAATATCCTTAGATAATTTGACGTTCTACTACTCTTCCATATTTTTTAACTTGTTTCTTTTAAGGCCTATGTCTCTTCTGTTGCTGAGACAATTTCATTCGTTAACCGAGCGCATCGCTAGGCGATGATAAACCTTGGGTTCGTGAATAGCCAGCGACTAATTCCTCTATACTCGCACGTTCACTCCCCCTACATGCTCTAAATTTGTTTACCTTATTATTTCTTTTTAATTTATTTTATTCCATTTTTTTATTTTACATTATCTCTCAC
The DNA here is from genome assembly GCA_039619475.1 of Icerya purchasi. Lineage (NCBI taxonomy): Eukaryota > Metazoa > Arthropoda > Insecta > Hemiptera > Monophlebidae > Icerya > Icerya purchasi. Next base: position 347,889,792 of record CM077116.1, on the reverse strand, counting down.
TTGAATGTACACAATACACTCTATTGAAATCACCCAAATAATGATCTCTGGAGCATGGTCAATAGTATTAAAGGTTAAATATCCTGTGCATCTGAACGGACGTTGGCCAAATGTTATTCAATGACAAGAAAAAAAAACAACAACAACTAAGGCAAACATTTGTTTTAAACATTTATAACTCGTTAAATAAAAAGTCGTCGGGGACTACAAGTAGATTTAAATGTGACATAGGATTTGCGCCTGTCTAGGAGAATCTTCGGCTTAAATCAGCCGCACTATACTTGTCTACTCCACTTCACAATTTGCAGCTTTCTCAGACAATTTACCACTATTAAATAGCTCCACCTCTGGAGGTGACCAACTAAACTGGGATTTTCCGTCACCCTGGGATAGATTTTTGTACCTATGTCGGAGCCAAGTTTTGTCCAAACTCGCTATTTCTTCTTTTTTTTTTTTGCGAAAATTTGATCCCATCCTCCCCTGTTTTATATTTTACTTGTTCTTCTTGTTTCCTGCGTCCTGCCAGACTATATTCGCGCGTAGAATGTTATCTTATCCCGACTAAAAAAATCATTCGTTCCCTTTTTACGAAGAAAGTTGTTCGTAGTAAAAACAAAAAAAAAAAAAAAAGAACTGAAATGGCGCTTTTTAAACACGTTGGATCTGTGAATGTAGTAATTTCTGTTCGATTTTAACACAACATATTTTTCTGAACTCCCGACTTTTTTGATTGCGTTAAGTTCGTTTTTAAGAAAACCGCGGTTAGTATAAAAGTTAACGAAAAAATATTTTCCAAAAAAAGAAAAAAGAAAAAAAAAAGGTATAGAGAAAAAACAATATACATATGTAAATTTGCGCCAACATTGATAATAAGTGTTCGACATAAACTTTGCTCAACTACAATACATGATACATACCATATATATATATATATAAATGTATATATTAGAAAAGAGTTTCAATATTTCTTGAATAAATTCAATATACGTCGTGATGATATATGTGTAACGGACGGTGAGTGTGGTCGTTTAAAATATATTTTAAATGTAATACAATGAAACAAGTGCTTTAGTCTAAAGAAAAAAAAAAAAATGGAAATATATCAGTCTCTGTGGAACCCGGACGATGATAATATCAAAACAAAGAAGAAAAAAGAAGTGCGTGTAGATGTATTGGAATATTGTGCCTTTGTGTGTCCTAGCCCGTTCGCTAGAATAGAACTATATAGCGCCATTGATGGAAACGGTCCAGTGATTTAAAAGTTTTCAAAAAAGCCCTCGAACGCCATATTCGAGCTTTCCTTCGACACAAGCTCGCTCTCCGCATATATCGAGACATCAGCAGTTTCCGAGAAAAACTACCGTTCTACTCCCTTGCCTACTATATCTTCCGTTTTATTGCTACTTTCCTTTTGTCGTGCTGCATTGCTTGAGACCCCCCTGCACGCCCGTTAGCAGGCTAACTCCGGTAAACCACGTCATCTTCTCTGCCTATTATTTGCGATTATTGGATATCGCATTTTTTTTTTTTTTTTATTTCAGCTTGTAACAGCGTTCTCCTAAGTTCAGATCAGTTCCTTTCTTCTCTTTCTTTCCATCACCGTCGGAGCTCTATTCGCTTCGTTTTCAGATTAGTAACGTTCCGCTACAACTGTTCCGCCGTACGGAACGGAAGTAACGCAATTAAAATCGTTTCTCAAAATGTACGGCCAATCAGTTCGCGGAATAATTTGTGATAACTGAAATCTTCGGTTCGACAAAAAAAAAAAAAAAATAAAATTGAAGAAAAGAGATGATTGGCCAGCACAAAAAATTTCCATTAATATGAGGTTTTGACGTAGGGTTTGGAAGAGACTGAGGAAATTGTGAAATTAGCATGCTGTTTGAAAATCGTTTTTCTACCGGACCCACTAAATGGCGCAGCGAGAAACCGTCAGAATTTGTACTATCCGATTGAAATTTTTCAAATTTGACCAAAACCGCTGTAGTACCCCGCAAATGCAACGTGTTCAGATAGAGTAATGGTTTTTAGATTCGAAAATTTACCCAGATTTCGATCGAATCCGAAGAATGGTCCAATAGGTCAATATCGGAATAATTATAAACAAAATCGTAAAAAAATAAAAATTAACGCGTATATTTTCGTGATTTCATTTACGAAACTAAATTGTTTCCACAAACGGTTAATAATGATGAATTTTAACATTAAAACAACTTCTGTTATAAAACAATTAAGAAAACACGCAAAAAAAAAAGGAAAAAAAAAAGAAAACTGTAATTACATTTTAAATCACAGCGAATACAAATCAGTGATTTATAGAGACAAATATCGCTGGAACCGGGAAAATTCAATAAAATGTTATTTTCCATCAGTAGTCTCATAGCGACAAATCGGTTATTTGACGGCATAAACTTCGAAGAGCTTTTACGGATGAATTTTTGTCAAAAAAAAACAAAACAAAACAAAATCGTTCTTGCGTGCAAAATAAAAATATAAATTCAATTACGTTTATTTTATTTTCTAAGAGGTGATTTAACAAAGAAACCTATTATAGTTATAATATAAGCCATATTAGCGGAGGAGCGTTTGATGGCTACGTTAACGTTCCTAGCTACAGGAAGATGTTACGAAGATTTGCAATAATCGACGGGGATTTTGTAAATATTAATAAACTCAACCGAAAGGTGTCTTTATTGTACACAATCACGAATCGGGATTTATCATAAGGAATTACTAATTATCTCTAAACACAAAAAAATAAAAATAAAATTAATAATAATAATCGTATTGAAATTGTAAAAAAAAAAGAAAAAAAGAAGAGAATAGTTTTAAAGTCTTAAGAATAACGTGATAATGAAACCTCTGGCGAAATCGTTGAGTAAACCTGCGCGCAAGTAACCGCGGAGTTTCTTAATTCGCGTCAGAGGCAAGTCCACCGGTGGTTTAACCTTACGGATGATATCGTGACAGGCCAAGTCTGACGTTTCCCATGTAAAGCTGAGTCACTTTCTGTATTTCCTGAACCTGCGAGCAAGTCCGCGGACAAAACCGTAAGTGTGTGTGGCGGTCTATTTTAACGAAATTTGTTGAAAACCTCAGGCGATACAAGAGCGTTAAAGGGGGGAGAAAAAATTTAAAAAAACTTCAATCACCTCGTTACAATAAACAATCAAACATTTCTTCAAAAATAGGAAAAAATTGAACTACCGCTGTATTTAGTAATATTTCCGGCTTCTCTATTCTTTCGGGATTTTTGTTTTTCGCGCTTTTATATATAGAGAGAAAAAATTCTGCATTTTTACTTTTGAATTTAGTTGAAAAATAGGATTATTCGTTTAGTGGATGCGAAGAACTTATTTCATGAAGGTTTTATTACGGAGTTCACATTGAGACTACCGTCAGATAAGTTAGCCCTTTCAATGTTGTTTCAACTAATTTTTACCGTTAACATAAAGGGAGGCTTTTTTAGAGGGGAAAAAAAGTCCTGTAATTTACATTCTGCACTTTGTTCGCCATCCGGTTCTCGATTATTCGAAGGCAAATGGTCAAAATGATGAACAGCCTGACACATGTAACGACGATATTCTATTATTACAAAAACTTCAGATTCACAGTATGATTAAAATTCTTCCTTTCAGCATACATTTCACGCGCCACCGAGTTATTGCTAATAAGGAGATCTTTTAAAGTGATGGGCCTGTTCATCTTGTTATTTAAAACGTTTACACTTTCTGACTTTTACAGTAGTATCTGTTGCCTTGAAAAATCTCTTAACGAAAACAAAGTCGGGCCTAATTTATAAACGTTTTCAGGTCATTTTGGCTACTGTACAAACAGACGGTAGCCAGCGTCGTGTCTATGTTAATACAGGTATAACGACATTTTTTTCTCCTTTAAGGGGTTCGTCAGCAAAAAGATGCAGACGAAATATTTTTGGGAAGAAAGGAGAGCAAAAAAATTATAATCGTAAGTATTTACGCATGAAGAATATAATTCAAAGAGAATTAGAAATGAAACGGAACATCGTAAGGAGCTGCGATTATTAGGGAGAATGAAAATACCAGGAGAGAGTACTAATAGAGTGGAATAGAAATATGCGATTGTTTATTGGATAAAAGACGAGAAAGAAAGTAAGAATAAAAGGAGTGACGACAGAATGAAGTAGATATATACGTAGGATGGGAAAAGGGTTCAGAAAGGAGACTGTCATTAAATCAAAGGCGACCGCGTATTTTTAATTACAACTTTCTTTTCGTTTGTGCGGTATTTTCCTCTAATGGGTGTTTTATATTACATTTTAATCGGAAAAACTATAGTATTTACGATGTCGTTTAATTATTCGACGGTGACGGTAAACATTTTACACTATCGGCGAAATGCGATCGACTCTAATATGCTACCTATAAAATCGCGTAATAAAAAAACAAATTCCGTAAAAATGTAGGGAAAAATTACGTTCACAGGCATGGCTAAAAACCCTAAAAAATGGTGACGACAGACAAGATCTTGACGGTTCTTCGTGCGATTGGGACTTGCACTGATATTGAACAAACTAAATTAAACTGCTACTGAATAAAATTGGTTTTTGGTTTTGTATGATTTATAAAGGAACTGCGCAGAGCCTTTCTCAACGCTCGTCGTGAATTTCTATCGATTTCTGCGTCGATTCCGCTTTTTCTTTCACTTTAAATACCCGGCCGGAAAACTGATTTGGCGGCGAGCTGAAAAAAGCTTAATAGTTTTCGAACAGCGTTGTTTAACTGACTTAATTTTTTCCTAATTTGAGGAACTTTTAAAAATGAAACCGCCCCTTCACCGTTTTCGTTTGCATAATCTCTAAACGAAAATATTACGTATAATTTTACAATTCCGCGCACGGTTCGAACGTGATGGTTAACGGTTTTCAAAAACATGTTAATTACATCGGAGAGGCATAGGTGTAAAAATCAGACAATACCTTCTATAGTATATTTTACGCGCGAAATTAGAAATTTCGATAATGTAAGAAATAATATCAAAACTACGAGGGCTGTCTCGATATAATCAAAAATAAAGTCGTAAGTTACGAATAATCTACATTCGCGTATGATCCTCCTTTTCAAAAAAAGTACAATATTTCGTCCCGAATCTACCTCTAAACGATCTATTGAGAACTATCCTGCGTTGATCATCTAACAATCCCTTGCACTATTGGCCAGAAGAAGATTTGGGAAATCTCTGCCGGCGACAATAAGATCTGGAGCTGAAAGAGACGGCACAATTCCTTTCACATAAACAAGCGTACGCGTTAGGTTCGGAAATCTTTCGTTTCTTGGTCGCAATATGTAACGGTCTTCTCGAATGATACATAATTCGCCATGCTAGCTTTCGTTTTCTTCAACATCTTCGAGGACCGCTTACAGAAATGCCAACGAAACCAAATAATTGTGCACCTTATTTACTTTTAATCGGGTGTGTGTCGGAAGCCGATATTTTTAGAAGGAACTCAGACGACATCCTGGGGACTATCGCAGTTAACGTAAAAGTTATAAAATTAAAACAGTTAGTCTTCTAGCTCCGGAAAACATGTTGGAAATTAGCACGCCCACTTTGGATTCTCTTCGAGAAATAAACGTAATTTTCCACCCGTGTACAATCGCCAAAATGTAACTATCGAAGAATTTCAGTCGGGCACTTAGACGCAAGAAGAAATTCTACCGTAATTTATCGGGAAAAGTAAACTCTTGTTAATTAATTAATTAATTAATTTATTTATTTATTTTCTTTTGAATAACAGGTAGGAGAGAACGTGACTAAGAGGACATATCCGGTTTAGCTTCGGCAACACAGCAGCGAAAAGTGAGGAAACACATAGGCGCAAAAATTACTTCAGAATAATACAGGAGAGAGAATGAAGCGCGTGTACAATTCAAATTTATATACTTCGGGAAAACTATACGCTTTAGTATGACAGGAGAGTCACACGATGATAGGTAAACGTGTGTTGTTGTATATTGGCGCCTCTGCTGTTATTCGTGACGTTATTTTTGTTCGACATGTTCGGTAACCAAATGAGACCTAATGGGCTAGGATGAGACCAGGGGTGCTCGAATTTAAAATTCGACGATAGCTGAACACATTAAATCGGATATGTTAATGAGAGTGCAGGAATTCAGCTATATGTCAGAACACGGTGAGTAGACGTCCGGAGCAGCCCGCACATTCCTTAATTTTATACTACACGCGGATAATAAGCAAGCTTAAAATAGTTTTTTACCTGCCATTTTCAAATTGTGATAAATAGGAATATTATGAAGTTTTTTCGGTAAATGACGCCTTTAAGCGTTCCTCTCTTTGCAAAAATTTTATCTTTAATTTTCAGTTTGATTTTACGAAAAAATAATATTGTCGCGTATTATACAGACACTGAGGAATATCCTAATTTCACATACATACAGGGGCGAATCCAGAAGGACATTTGGGGGATGGTTACTTTTACGGTAGGCAGTAGATGTGAGAAATACCCCTTGTTTCATAAAGAAAATCAAACAGCGACCTTTATACAAATTCACAAAAATAATGTTTTAAAAATACATGATTATTACAATTTTTAAACTTTTGTCTTGTATTTCAGGGTGAAATGAAATTATACCTAAAAAAGCGGTCGTTTAGAAATAGTAAGAAAGATAGTATTTTTATTAGACACTTTACTTCACTTTTTTTTATTTTTGTTAGTAATCCGATCCGAATTCTCTTTGTTCGTGAGCAACTTTAAATATATATTTATTTCTCATTGAACTACTATTTTTAATTAAAATTACAAAATAAATAAAAACGGCAAAAGTTGTGTTTAAAATAGAATAAAAAAGGAACATTAATACTAGAAAATAGTATTAAATATTAATTATTAAAATCCATAGGTATAAAAATTCATACAAATTTTTTATAGCATAAATTAAATTTCTCTGTTATAACGAGTTTTTTTTTTAAAAACTTTGGTTCCTTTCGGGGGGATGTCCCCTATCACCCCTTCCCCCAGATCCGAATTGTATACATATATATATATGTATATTGTTATTTCAATCTTTAATTTTACACATAAAAAAACTATATCGTTGTATAAAAATCCTACAGGAACTAAAAAATATTTTAATTTCATGTATTTGGATTTTAATTTTTAATTACTCTTCTTTCCTCGTTCCGTTTTTTTTTTTTCGCTGTTTATCACTCTAACAGCAGCTGAGATTATCAGCTCCTGAAGTAATTTATACTTTTACCTCTTTTCTACGATTCATACCAAAGAAAATAATAATAATAGTAATAATAATAATAATAATAATAATAATAATAATAATAATAATAATAATGGACTATTTATTCTTTTTTTTTTGTTTTTCTTAATCACTTCACTACCTTTAATGTTTTCATTCGTCGATTAATTATAACATTCCAGTATTCAAACGATCTATACTTTATGCGATGGATTTCCTTCGGTCGTGAAATATCATAAGACGCTGTCGTTTTAACCAACTTATCAATTACTATTAGCCTCGTATTCACAACGTGTATGCTACGTAGTCATTCGAATGCCCGTCTTGTAGGACACTCGGTCTTTTCCCAATCATCCCCGTAACCGGAACCGGCGCTTTATCTTTAAAAATTAGGAATAAGAACGATATTTTTGTACCATAATTTCTGCAATATTATTAACATACTCAAAAATTTCTGACCTTTTTATCTTTTCGATTCTGCTTCGTTTTCTGCCTTCGTTTACTTTTATATTCGATAGTGATCAAATAAAAAACCCGATAAAAAGGAAAAAAAGCTAAAGTAATAAAACGATGATAATCACACGCATCAACTATAAACACGCTAAAGGTGCTTTCAGTTGACGGTTGTTGCGAGAGTGTAATGTGTGCAATTTCGTACACACATTACTGAAAAGTGTACTTCATCTAAGCAATATTATATTTAACTGGACAAGCCGTTTATTAAAATATGATGTCTTCGCTGTAGTTTCCGTGTGCTTCACTATATCATTATTTTATATAGCCTTTTCGGATGGATTTTTAATTGTTCCAGTTCGATTTTTAATTTACATCGGTGAATATTATTCAAAAAAAACATAAATCCGGTAAAAATAAAAGTTTAACATGACGAGCGAACGTAAGTAAAGTTTTTTTACAGTGAAATACAAAAGAGCATAACTTCAGTGTACAGGAACTATTTAATATTAAAATTAACGTTAAAATATTCCATCTGATAAGGATTTACCGAATTTGATGTAAAATAATGAATTAGCGAGTCTCACGACCTACTAAAGATATTGGTCGGCCGGTATAAAATGAACGCGCTTCTTTCGTTGTAAAAAACGGGGCGACATTACTCCCAAAATTGGTAACGTTTTACTTGAAACTAAATTATAAAAGATGGAATTAATGTGAAATATTTTTTGACTGTTAAAAAGTGCGCGCGATTTTTAATTACTAATATTTATGTTGCCATTTGACGATTTTTTTTTTTCACGAGCTTGACAGCTTTCGGTTTAGTGCACGGAGGGATGATATGTATATTCACGATGACCGCACATCAGTCAGATTGCCATCCTAAAGTATTTGGAATTGCCGTCACGGTAGTACGGATTAAGAGTGAGCAAGGGGACATTTTGTTAAAGCTTGTCTCTTCGAAGACGAGCTTTTTACTTTTTTTAGCGATTTCTTCAAAATCATCGGGCGTATGTATTCAAACGGCACCGAGGAGTTCCACAGTAAGGTTACAAATTGGCCGGTTACGCGTTCTTGTCAAGAGTGTGGTACGCAAGAGTTGTGAAAGAGGGGAGGAAAAAGTCACACAAGCCACTCGTGTAAACACACCGACGATGATAAGGTGAATTTTCGGAAATTTTCAAACCAGAGGACGAACGAAAGGCGCCCAATTAGCTGACGAATTAACGGAATAAAGTCTAGTCGCGGCGATGATCGAGATAGAATTTTTCCCTGAATATTTATCCACTCTCGCCCAGAACACATTCGATCGCATTCGACACAGATTCGCCCCGGTAAATTCAGTAAATTCGGTAAATTTGGTAAATTAGTTTTTTTGTTGTTTGTTTTTTTGTTTTTTTTTTGGAAATTTTCATCGACAAAAAATCGCAGGATCCGAGCACTGATTTATTAAACTGTCGATAGATTAGAAGAAAAAAAAGAGCAGTTCGCACTTTTGTTCATCGTTTCGAGCGTAGTCTTGTAATCAGGGCATGCGTTTTAATCAAAAACTATCTCTAGTCCAGATTACACGGAGAAAAGAGGCTCTATATATCGGAGAAGCAGTGGGCTCGAGCGGAGGAGTCGGGGTGTCGGTGTTGATTAAAAATCTGCAATTTCCGCGAACCGCCCTGGTATAAAATTACAAAACGAGGACGCGCTGCCGAGTAAAATTGTTTTCCGAGTTTCGCTTTTTTTGTTCGATTAAAAAATTTTCATTCGCTCGCATTTGCCTGCTCGGTTTTTTTGCCCTTTTTTATATGTCAGATCGGATAATTAAGCGGAATTAATTGCGGATAAGAAAAGAGTTTCGAACGAACAAAAAAAGAAAAGGTCATAATAAAGCGCTGATGTTCGAAGTACGTGATCTGCAGAAATTCAAAGTAGTATTTCTTTACATTTCGACTAGATTGAAGATGGCGACTTAAAAATCGAACTCGGTCGTCCTTTTTGATATTTCACTTTTTTATTATTCCGTTTCGACTGTTCTCGTTTTGTTTCTCTTTTGCCGGCGTTTTAATTATAAACTCTTTTTCCATATAGAATTTTCCCTCATCTTTTCGGTACTCTCGTTTATATTTTAACATTTTATCGATTCCGTTCATTCGGCGGTCTCTTCTTTCGATTTTTTCCCATTTCATTTTCGTCGTTCGTGTTCGACGAAAGCTTTCATTCAGCGGCGAGCTTGTAGTTTGCATTAACAAAAGAGCGGACGCGCTCTAAAATATTTGCAAACTCCTTTGAAAGAGCTACCACTCGTCGACTACTACACATCTTTAAGAGTCAACTTCCATCAGGGTGCGTTCCGCATATATCACTTCGCGAAAACTGACGCAATCAACATCACCTTTTTCACCTCTTTCTAAATTCCGGCTTATGTTACCGCATCTACATAACACGATTTTCCATTTTCAAACCGACGAGAACGTTTCTATATCCGGAAAACTTCTCTACGTCTTCCATTACAATTCACAAGTTTACACTCTGCTAGTTAATTCATCACGTATAGGTGCGCCTCCTGCGTTGCAGCGTGTGTGCGTGGACCGAGCGCCGTCGTCGCTAAAATCCACTACACCCCGATTATTCAACCGTATCTGGCTCAGATCCAGTAAATTACCCCATTAACAGTTTTCCCCTTAACACGGTACAAAGTTCAGTGAAGGGTTAATTCAATACCCGATATGCAACGCGGGAGCAGTTTTATGGATGACTTTCTTCTTCTTCTTTTTTTTTCCCGATATTTTTCCTTAAAAAACTTTTGTATATAAAACGGCGGCCCGACGATGGGAAAACCAAAAAAAAAAAAAAAAAAAGTCATACACATTTTTAATGCTCTGCACTCTTATTTCTTCGAGGTAGTCGCGTCGTTTAGAGAGCATGAATTGCGGTGATTATATGCAGCAGTTCTGCTCTATAATAGCGAGCTGATACGGTTATATAACGCTGTGTTAGTCCCCCCCCCCCCCCCCCACACACACACACACGCATTCTGTAAGCCTACCGAATTTCTAAAGCGAATATAGCCGCTATTATGCATACACTCTTCGTACGAGAAGACCGTAATGAGATTAGAGATTGAAGGTTTCCTGTAAGAGTAGGAGGCGAATTATTATGTATGTGTGTATGAGGGGACACAAACAACTCGGAGACCGGTCTCTGAGGTTATTTTCCCGTGCGAAAGGCGGCCTCCAACATCGGAAAGGTATGAGCATTATTATCTCTTCTTCGGTGTATTTGGCCCAAAATACATATGTATACAAGTGTTTATTCGACAACGTCAGTCAACCGTGGCGTTTCACGTACCCCGCGCGCATTTGTAACCGCCTCATAATGTTTTTCACTTACTACGCTGAATTGGAAACAAATATTTCCAATTTTGAACTTGTAATATTCATCATGCGACGCATTAATCGACTGTGTAAATAAGCGCATAATATATACCGGACTGCTAAACATCTTAAACGGTGCATTAATTTTTTTTTAAACTCGTTGAAGTTCCCCTTTCACATCAAATCAGTCACGTTAGCAGTCGAGTTAAATTAAATTTTCATATCAGTTCTTCACACACTGGAACAGTTGATGTTCGTATTTACTTTGTTTTCATTTTCGCAATTACACATATCCCCCCCCCCCCTCCCGTAATTATGTTGAATATTTTAAAATTATTCACTATGGGGCGGTTGGAAATGAAAAATCAGTGTACAGCTGGATTCATAAAATCAACTAGTATTTTCATCGAATACATCACGGTTAAAAAGTTTTTGTAATTTCTATTTAGAACAAGTGGACGACAGTTGGGAAATTATTTAAATCGAAAGCAACACAAAAATCCTTGCGTATCTATCTATGTTTCTGTTTTGATTCATTATAACTTACCATCCCTAGGAATGCCGATTTTTCTACATCGTAATATTCGATAAACGCCGCGTAACAAGAATTTCCCACTAAGAAAAGTTACGACAATTTTCGATTTTACATAAATATTAATTTTCAGCGTTGCTTTGACTGATGAAAACTTTAACATTCCGTACACGGAAACATGAACAGACGACGTTAGTCAAAAATGAACGCCTTAAAGTTTTCCTCCGTATATTTCACTCGTAATCAGTAAATTTTCAAATGGCTTATTGAAATTATTCCAACTATACTGGTCGCCAGCAAGTACGAATGAGACGTTCATATATACATATACATATACATATCATCATCGTCATCATCATCATCATCATCATCATCATCATGAGTCATATTTAGATTGAGAGCGTCGACAACTACCTATTCGTATATTTTAGTCGTACAGACATAGGCATATGAAACTGATATTGTGATTGTTTGATTTATCGATATACACATACAGTCCTATTTATGTTTGTCTACTATGCACATAATTTAGCGCGCATATGGTGGTGTGCGTGTTTGTCACTGCCTTTCACATGATTATCAGCGGTTAATTTAGTTATTTATTTTATAATATCTGTCGTTGCCGAGGATCGAACTCAAGTCTTCTGTAACGGAAGTCGATTGCTCTTATATCGGGGGCGGATTCAGAAGGACATTTCGGGAAGGGGGGAACTATATAATTACGTAAAATCTTCTGCTGTAGGCAGTCATTTTGAGAAATAGCCCGTGTTTCATAAAGAAAATCAAATAGCGGCCTTTATATAAATTCATAAAAATAATGTTTTAAAAATAAGTACATGATTATTACAATTTTTGAGCTTTTGTTTTATTTTTAGGGGTGAAAAATAAAACGAAATTATAAAATTATATCTAAAAAAAGCGGTCCTTTAGAAATAGTAAGAAAGATAGTATTTTTATTAGACACTTTACTTCTCCTTTTTTTTATTTTTGTTAGTAATCCGATCCGAATTCTCTTTGTTCGTGAGCAACTTTAAATATATATTTATTTCTCATTGAACTACTATTTTTAATTAAAATTACAAAATAAATAAAAACGGCAAAATATCAACAACAGTATTGTGTTTAAAATAGAATAAAAACGGAACACATTAATACTAGAAAAACGGTATTAAATATTAATTATTAAAATCCATAAGTATAAAAATTCATACGAATCTTTTATAGCATAAATTAAGTTTCTCTGTTATAACAAATTTTTTCATAAAAGCTTTGGTTCTTTTCCGGGGGGGATGTCCCTTATCACCCTCATAAATCCGCCACTGTGTATATGTGTAGCACTTTCTGCGAATTTCATCTCGGCTACGAAACTCGCATATATTTTACAGTACGCTAAAGCGAAATATACAATAAATAAATAATACAGGAATATAAAATATATCGCTTTCAGACAGACACAAAGAATATATTAGTGGCGGAAATCGGCATAAAGGCGCCAAAATTTTTGTGCAAATGAGAAATCGGAGTAAAGTATAAAATATATTTCGAATATCTATGTAACTACCGCTGTCAGAAAACACAAAGAACGAATGAATACCAGGTTTTGGTATGAAACGGCGAAAATAATCCGGAAAAATGGGAAAATAGCTCGGAAGGACATGGAAATTAGTATAAAGGCACTACTCTACATCTTGCACGATTCGCAATGCGGGTTTTCCCAGCATGATTTCAGATATCGGCCTATAGTGGGTGAGTCATCCAACTGCAGTTTACAATCCTCGTGTCCGCGACAGTCAGCCATACGCCAATTAAAAGAGTGACGATTATATTGCCACGTGGTAAAGTGTTATCCGCTGAAGAAAAAACAAATATTCGGGCCTACAAAGACTTGAGCCTATCGAATAACACCATAGCCCGGAAACTAAAACGGTCGAGTTGTGTGATAGACAATTTCGTGAAATTGGAAGAAAAATATGGGAAAAACAACCGATATGGACGCGCGAAAGAATTGTCCGAAGCTGATAATAAACGTCTCGTTTTATGGACAGCGAAGACCCAAACCAATTTTTCAACTGGCATCGTCGCCGATTTGAAGTAACTGGTCGCACCGAGGCCGTTATGACAAATTTTGGCAGCCGATAAGAACCTGGTATACAAAGAAGGCAGCAGTAAACCGCCTCTTACGGACCGTCACAAAAAGGCCAGACTCGCGTTCACACAAAAATACATGTTGTGGACTGCCGAGTGGAACAATGCGTGGTATTTAGCGCCGAAAAAAGAGTTCAACTTAGACGGCCCAGATGGATTCCAATATTACTGGCACGATCTAAGGAAAGAAACGCAAGTTTAGATGAGCAGAAATTTTGGTGGCGACGATGTTATGATAGGGGCAGTCTTTTGCAGCGAGATGAAAACAAACATCGCATGGATTTCTGGATGAATGAAATCCAAACAGTATATAATAGAGATCTTCGAAGTTGAATTAATGCGAATGTATGTATGAAGAGTTGGATTCTGAAAAATTTCTATTTCAGCAAGAGAACGCAGCCATTCATGCATCGAAGGAAACGATGAGGTGGTTTCGAGTCACTCAGATTAACGTTCTGGAGTGGCCTTCGCATAGTCCCGATCTCAACCCGATCGAGAACCTCTAGGGGGGATAGCTGCACGCCGTCTATACCGCAATGAGGACGCCAGTTGCACAGTGTTTCTGAAAAATGCGATCCGTGCCTTCGAGAAATCCAGCGTCTCCTCTGGTCGATGTCAAACAGGATTTGCGCTGTCCTTCAGAATAATGGGGAGGTTCGAGGAAATATTAATTTTTGTTTTTTCCTTTTTTTTTCTTTACATTTCGCGAAAAACTTGCACTGCCTTTATACTAATTTCCGCTGGAGCGGAGGGCTATTTTTGTTTTTTTCCGATTTTTTTCCCCTTAAATAACCAGAAGCTGACTTTTATTTGTTATTTGTGTTCTCTAATAGCAATTGTCACGGAAATATTCGAAATATATTTTATACTTTCAGCCCCCCCTTTCTCTCATTTCTATAAAAATATTGGTGCCTTTATCCACCACTATAATCGAAATTCGCACCGGCACGCAACCAAAACGTCTCGCTCATCGTTCAGCTTTTTAACCGTTCGGTAAAGTTAATTAACAAAATGGTAAATTAAATTTTAAGATTAACTTTGAACAAATAAACGCACCGGTATAATACTCTGGCGAAGACAAAATTACGGAATCGGATAAACTTTGTCAAATATTTCATTGTATCCAGCAGTCGAGGAAATAAATAAATCATGATGCGCGTATCAGTGTGTACACGCGCGGAGGTAGTGAAACTTCTTTGGCTTATATGTGTACTAAATTCTATAATAAAGTTTTATTTTAAATTAATTTTATATATAAGTAACACATTTATTATTATCATTATTATTCTTAAAAAAATTATTAGGATGGAAAAGGTATCGGTATAAACAAAATTTTCATTTTCAATAAATAATATATACATTTATAAAAAAGTATCATTATCATTGGTCTATTTCAGTTATGCTTATTACATACCTACCTTACGTTTAACGCGTAACGCGTAACGCGTAACCAAAATTTTCCCCTACCGTGCCGTAAAAAGTTTCGACTAAATGTATAACGTATCGTATCGTGAATATCTTTCTATAGAGTGGTGTATCTATATGAAAATGCTCATAAACTATATACTATACCAAGTCCCGTAGTATAAAAAATACTTAACTATATATTTACTCATTTTGGTATACTACTAGGCCCAGACAGACACTTATCAATACTTCCACATACACACAAATACATACCTAGCTTACGTTTAACGCGTAACTTTCACAATGTACTCGATGTGTCTCTAATGCGTTTAAAGAATTGTTGTCCCAGATGGCTTCTGTAAGCAATACTCTATTTCCAATTTGTGCATACACAGTTACAACTGCCGGCAATAAGGATAGCTCTGATCTGATAAACTTAACTATTAAGCCGCTGCGGGTAGTTTAATAACGATAATAATAATAGAACCCCCCTGTTGGATTTTTTCTCACCTACCGTGTCTGCTATTCCGAATAGAGACATCTTTACAGATTTTCGATGCGAACCGAATAATTCCTCTAGCAACGACTGGTTGAGGATATTTTCGGCGCGCGATAAAATACGTTTTAGGCGATTGACTTGCAACGAATGGCATATAACATATTTTTGTATTTACACGTAAACGAATTTTAATTACATGCACCTAAACGCTGGTTTTCGAAAATTTAAAATATTTAAAGTGTGCAACGTAATTTTTCAAACGTGAATGCCTGGCAGCCAACGTTTCCGCTACAATCTGTGCAACAAACACATTTACTAGTACAACGGCGTATTTCAAGACACTAGCAATACATCGCATATATGTATGTATGATGAAATACAAAAACCCTGACGATTTCGTGAAATTTGGTATAAAAGAGATTATCGTCTGTTCGCAAAGAAGATACCAACTTCGAAGAAGTTAAGATTTTGGCCGAGAGAATTTCATAGAAAATCGTACTTATTTAATGACATATTTTCCGGCGAAATTCAAATGTTACATATAACAGAGTAATATGCGACACTAGCGCTAGATACGTAGAAACACCGCTTTATTCGACTACTGCAAATTTATCGGATAAAGGTTTGACGGTTGTTATTGAATATCTTAAACGTTTACGGTAATTTTCGGAATCGAAGAAATTAGAACGACTCATTGTGTAATAGATTAAAAAACAGATATCTTTCGCTTAATGTCATCGTTTACTGTCGCATATGTTCGCTAGTAATTGTATGAAGAGGGGCGGGCGGGGCGGATGGGGGTTTCGGCGTTTCCGTTTCAAAAGAAAAAAGTAGTTCAGCAGAGCTACATAAAAGAACGGGATAAAACGAATTAGCGAGTTTGCGCTCGAGAATATTTCCACATTTATGATAAAATCTTCGAATGGGAACTGCGAGCTTGATATTTTCTCAATTTAGTCCGACTCCGGTCCATTGCCGCGATTCAATGAACAACAAACGCGGCGATAGCGGCGAATTCTGTTCGCTCGGTTTTTTCGTTAATGGAAAAAGTAAACTTTCGTTATTCGCGTCTTTTTATCTGTCCGCTATTCGCTCTATTATTTCCCGCTGCGTCCTCGTTTTCGTTAAACGGGAAATATTACAAAGTAGAAAACTGTCCGAGAATGAAAATTACGATAAAAATGACGACGGTTTATTCTGCTCGCATATCAAGTGCGGCATTCTTATTCGCAGACGCTATACTGTACAAGTAGAGTTATTGTTTATTTTCTTTTGATCTCTCGAACATCGTTTTACCTTATACACATTTTCCCTCGTCTGCCATCGAAAACCCAATTAATAACGCGTAAAATGGGCGAAACATAAATCTCCGTTTCCTCTTGCTCCTCCTGTTCCGTCGCTTCCGTAATTCCGCAACGTCGGAATTATTAGAGTGTCGGTTCGGTCGCCTGTGATGATCGGGGAGTGCTACATTTCCGCTTTCTAACGTTCGTTAACATCGCTCTGAGAATAAAAAAAGGACGATTAATTCAGAGCCGGATAAGAAAGATTCCGAATGTAGGTACTCCATTTCGGGCGATTATATAAAAATGTAACATTTACCAAAAAAAAAAAACAAAAAAAGTATCAATACTTGTATGGAACATTTTTAGGGCGTTTATTTGCACCTTATGCACTCAAAATTAATACGAAAAATTTTATAACAACTTTTCACAAATAAGAATCACGTTTAGCATTTGGTATCATAAATAAAGAAATGTGGGCCTTTTTCTGGAATTTTTATATTTTCCCGAATATTTGCAAAAAATTATTAATATTTATTTCCAAATATTAATTATGGACATTATTAAAAACTATAATCTAACCGTGACAAGTACTCTCTCTTTACGTTAAATACAAAAAGAAAATAAGAGAATTCTAAAAAATAGCATTTTTTTTCAATTTTTATTTATTTCCCAGAAAGTTGTTAATTGATTTTTCTAAACGCTTTAATTGACATTTTACGCTGTGTTATTTATTTATTATTTCATTGTTTTTTTAATATTTTTCACCCTTTTTCTAGAAGCTTTTTCCAGTAAGCGCTGTAGTCCAATTTTTTTCCCCATGCATTCGGTTCCTACAATTTTTTTTTTTTTTTTATGTTTTACGTTTTTCAAATAGGCGCCGGTCTTTTAATAGAAATAGACTGCTAGTGTGATGCGTCTATTTGTCAACTGTTATTTATTATAGTTCAACTGACTTGTATTTTAAACGAGAAATTAAAATTATTTTTCTCTTTTCAATGTTTTTTTGGTAATTTTGTAACGATAATTTGTTGAAATTCAAGGTTTTTGGTAAAAATTTTTTATTTCACTACAGCACTAGAGAATGTGTATAACGTAATCTGAAAAAGTGATGATTTTTTTTGTAATTTACGTATATTCAAAAAAAAAAAAAAAAAAAAAAAAGAAAAAAAAATCACTTATGAAACTTTTGCTTTTTAAATGATTATTGAGCTTTAACTGGCTGCGTGCATAAACTAAAAAATAACATATACAAAGAATAAAAGAACAAGCCAAGAATATCAAGTAGGTTGAACAGCCGAAGTGTACTTAAAATTCTTATTCAAATCTGAAGCTATATTTTTAAGGGAAAGTGTATGCAGCTTACTCAGATGTTACATTTAATATTATCTAAAAACGCGGATATATTGTTTCGCGTTTAATAAATTCAAATTTTAGAAATAAATTGGAATCCTTCGAAGGAGGCAGTGCTAATATCGTAATGGAAGGGAAAAAAATGAAAATCTAAGTTAATTCCTGAAGAAATCTTACATCAACGTGTTAATATATTTTCGAATTATCCATCGTATTAAATGTAACTCGAAAGGAGATTTGCATTGATGACAACGAAATACAATTTTTTCAGCTAATTAAACCAATTAAGAACTAACAAAGGTACATATATTTCCATGCATAAGCGAAGAATGTCTTAGCAGCTTGTTTCATACGACGAATTCTTCAACTTAGTGTAGTTGAAAAATTAGTTGTACCTACTTCAACAGTATTTCTGAATTTGTTACTGAATTTATTACTGAATTTGTTACTGAATTTGCTACTGAATTTGTTACTGAATTTATTACTGAATTTGTTACTGAATTTGTTACTGAATTTATTATTGAATTTGTTAATAAATCAGCGGGGCTAATATCGTGAGACTTTCAGACAATTCGAATTAATGTTCAAACGTTTTCAGCAACTCTACAAACAATGCTACTGAACTCGCACCATTCCTATCACATCCATGAAAATTGTATTTTTCCTTTAAATAGTATATTTAACTTTTTTAAAGATTTATTTTTATTATAAGATAAGAGCGCCGTATACTTTTGTTGCAGTGTAAACGCTGAAGTATTCCAAATTGACTAGCCAAATCAAAAAAAAAAAAGAAAAAAAAAAGAGTATACATTGTACACTAGTTTGCTAAAGTAAAGAAGTACTTGGTTCGTTCAACGCTGAATGTGATTATTTATGCTGTTGTGAGTGTATCTGTGCTTCCCTGGTGAACACAACAGGAGAGAGAGCACATTAGCCCAAATATTGGAATTCAACTATTACTCGGCACCAAGGAACTTGAGTTTTGCACACTTTAAGCACTTTTCTGTGCATGTTTAAGTAGCGACTTTTCAGATTTCTACTGGTAAGCTAAAAGCTGCCTCATTAGCCCAAGTTAATCTCACCTGCTAGAAAAGTACCGGCAGATTTACTCTTTTTTCAATTTTCCTCGGGTACCTTATTGCAAGACTAGAAATACCAGAGAGGATTCGCCACTGGTATGTGTAATTATCATAGAAAATTTTTAGTTGTGTAATTGACACTGCTCTCTAAATATAAAAAATACCAGACGACGGATGGTACTGCGTAATACTTGATGATACTGCGGTTCTGACGGGGCAGCTGGTTAAACACTAAATATGTCGCTTAAATTTAACATAATTTTAATATTTAGCAAATTATATCGCATTGTTACGTTACGCTCTATCGATAAAAAAAACAATTAATACTTACCAACTATTAAACTAGTGATACACGAAAAGCCAGAGTTAGCGTAATTTTTTTTTCTTGTAATAACAATATCAATAAATCAAGTCCCGACCCCGGCTAGTTTACATTCGAATTACTATGGACTACGAGAAAACATACTTTTCTATTTTCCGATTTTCATCATCAACCCCCCTATGCGCTTTTCCTTTTTTTCATCTGTCTATTTTTTTCCAGTTTTCACTGTTTTTATTTCTGCAAGGCTTTTAAACATTTTTTTTTTTTTTTTTTTAGACCAAATAAGCGTAATTTTTGGTTGCCATGAAAAGTGTCATTTCTCCACGTGTTGTGTTATAAATGTTTGATGGCATATACATGCATAATTTTTTGCCGATTCTGTCTTCAATTTTTCATCAACGTTCAGGATAAATTTAAAATGAAAAAAAAAAAAAAAACCCAAAAAGAAATTGGGGCTAGATGTAAGTTTGCTTTCTTGAATTTGTCGCGAGTTGGTTTTAAAAGCTATTATTTAAGAGAATAGTGGTAGAAGGGAGATAATAATTGAAAAAAAAAACGATGAACTAAAAAACAACTGAAATCGATATTGTGCCACAAACTGGTAACACTTTAAGAGCTTCATGAGTCACAACCTTGAAATGTGCCGTTCACTGCCGACAACAACTGATTGGTTCGGACTTTTAAGCGTGTACTAGCGCAAAGGTTAAAAATATTTCCCTAGTTAAATATAATCGGACAGTGGTAGTAAGTAGTAGTAAGTAGTAGTAAGTAGTAGTAAGTAGTAGTAAGTAGTAGTAATAAGCGAGGGAGAGATAACATTAAAGGTAATTATGCGAGAAAATAAATCAGGCCAAGGGAATGCCATAATATATCCGAGCAGAAGAACACGCGCGTGTACAACGTTATTATTTTCGGCACTGAAATCATTCTTAACTGGCAGCCGAAAATTAAGCCGGAAATGGTGTTAGAAGAGAAAATGCTTTCAGTCTATACGATTTGTTAGCACGCTTTTCTTATGAAAAGAAGAAAAGGATGAAGATGAAACAGGGGAAGGAGAGAACGGCGAAAAAAACAAAACGGAAAGTACGGAGAAAAGATTATCGTGATAAAAGTCAATAAAAGGGCGAAGAGCGATGTTTTCGAGGAGGTGTTTTGCCTTTCGCTCACGGAAGAAATACCAAATTAGATTCGACGGAAGTAACTGTCGGCCAGCGGAGAAAAACAAGGGATCTAACTTCTGTTTGAGTGATTTGTTATATCGCGAGATCAATAATGATAAGGCTTCTTCAGAAACCGAGCTTTACTCACCTACTTGCCTAACTCGCCCTACTCGCCTAACTCAGCTTACTCGTCTAACTCGACTAACTCTTTATCGCTACATCGCGTCGTCGACATTGTACGATAGGACAAATAATAGAAGCGGGGCTCTCTTCTTCGTCACCGGAATTACAAGATGAGCCACTTTCAACGGATCGAAATATGTGGAAATTCTAGATAAACATCTGTCAGATCGGTTGGACTAGCGAAGTCTGCACTAATCGGCTCTATTACGCTTATGGTACAAACGTAAATAAATTCACGAAATATATTAAATGTTAATAAGAGTGCAATTCGAAATTCACGGCGATGAGAGTCGGTTAAAGCGACACTTTGAATAATCTGGTGAACAGTGGTCGTCATGATAGAGAATTATTATTTTTTAAAGTGACTCCGCTATAAAAAGTACATGGCATAAGTTCTTCGCATCGATTATACGAATAGTCATTTATTTTTCAACTAAATTCAAAAATTGTTTTTTTTCTTCTCTACACAAAAAACCTCAAAACCGTAAAAATTCGGAAAAATTGCTAAGTACGAAAGTAGTTCAGTTTTTTCTTATGAAGAATTTTTGACCGTTTATGATAACGAGATGATTAATGTTTTTCTCGCTTCTTTTTCCCCCTCTCCGTTAACGTTTATACCGCTAGAGGCTTTCAACAAATTTCGTTACAACGAACACGACAATTAAAAGAAGCGGGACATCTGTATAAATTTTATTTTTCACAGAAATTTTTCACCAAAAATTCATCTATAAAAGCCGTTCAAAGTTTATGCACGTCAAGTCTCGCAATTAAGCTTTCGCAGTCAAATAGAAGGAATTTATTTTACCGCACACGAATATTACTAGTAAAATAAACCGGGAATCAGCGTGCTCCTAATATATATTAATTACAACGTAATTCTTAGGCTACCCCTCATTCGAAAAAATGTCCCAAAAAAATGTCTCAATTTTGTGTAACGTTTGTTATATTTTATAGGATTTTGTTGTTGTTATTTAAAAAATGTCACAATTTTATGTAATGAAAGTTAAATGTTAGAATAGGATTTTTGTGGTCATGTTATATTTTTTTGTGTTGATGCCAGTAAGAATTACGTTGTAAATTTTGATCATTTTCTACAAAGTATAGAAGAGAAAGAGACAGAAATGAAAGCAAGAATGGCCGAGTTTATATATCTATATATATATATATATCTATATCTATATCTATATATATATCTATAAATATAACGGGATTACGAATCGGTTTCGTGATCGGTTGTTGTAAGTGAATTATATTAATCGGATTCTGAATTTTAACGACTTCGTCATTTACGTTACCTTCGGAAATTCTCAGTGAACCAATAGTGTGCTATTTGGCGAAAAGTACGTGTGTCAATTGATCTGGTTCCGATGATTATAAGATCTTTGAGTAGTACATTACTTCGGGGCTTTCGTCTGCAGCGAATTTACATCGCTACAGACGGAACCATTACAATCGGACGCATACACTAAACCGAATTTTTCACAATAAATTGCCGTTTATAAAAATGTTGACCGTGATGTAGAATTATGAGATGTAACATTTGGTATATTTCCGATAAGTTCTGATACCGTTGATAGAGAGAGAGAGAGAGAGAGAGAGAAAAAAGGAAATGCGTAAAACTTATTTATAATATCATAATATCCTACAACGTGAACATGCGCGTAAACAATTACGAAAAAGAAAAAAAATCAAAAACACATTTGAGCTATGAAATGATGTTGCAGCGAACTGTCCGACATTCTACACATTTAACCAGTAGCAATGTGTTTTTTTTTTCCCGCGAAAAAAATTATAACGCACGTAGTCCTACGCGTGCATGATTCGTATTTCGAATAATAACAATCGAAAAAACATATATGTACATCCGTTTCCAACCTAACTGAAAAATTTGACATGATACACTAGGCGCAGATAATGAATGAAATCGTGTAATTATTTCGTGAACTATATTACGGTTCGTCAAATGAGCGGAATTTTGAACAGACGGCGAAATATATGCGTATAATGGGTTTTCACGCAAATTGCTTGTGTATTACCGATGAAGGTGAAAAAATTTCGAATTCGAAACTTTTTACAATTATCATAAACAAAACATGAATCGTGCATGGTTTTCGTTCATTTCACGTACTGTGTATCGTTCTACTCGCTTACTAATTACTTATAGTATTTTTTTTTTATCAGCTGCATGAACTGTACGATACATGAACTGCTGAAAGTCACGCGCACTTTGAAATTCCGCACATTTCACGAACTGTGGTCGATGTTATATACAATTCGTGAAATAGGCAAAAAGTTGCACATCTCATGAATTGTACGATTTCATTATCGCGAGAAACCGTGTTACACATTGTTTCAATAATTGAAAGGTCACTTTTCTAATAGACTCCGCGTAGGCAATGTGTGTGTGCGCGTATATTTTCGGGTCGTCAACGTATAAAGAGCAAAAAGCTCGTCTCAAGTTTTTTTCTACCTATAAGCGCCGTTAATATAGAGAGATTAAAGGTTGTTACACTTTGATGTTAGCAAGTTCACTTCCCTCTGAGGTTACTTCAAGCTCCTAAAAAAAAAAAAAAAAAAAAAAAACCGCCTGGCTTTTAAGCTTTTTTTTTTTTTCTTCTAAATACGGTAATGCGTTTTTTTCTTTTCACTTCCAAGCGGACATATAGACGTAAACACACATACACGCGCTCTCATTAGTGTCGCTATTTCCCTGGAATTTCCTAGAAGAATCTTCTTCTAAAAACTTTTAACCTTTCATGGGGTGTAAGTAGTGGGAATTATAGCCGACTACCGTGGCGCAGTTGGGTTCGGGTAGAATATTCTGCTGCTGCACTACAACTTCCTAAAAAAAAATTCACTTGTGCTCTGTTAATGTCCATAGTTGACGCGCCCGAATTGGGAAAAAAAAAACGTAATTTTAATTTGCAAACAAGAATACTCTACATGAAAACCAAAACACCTTCGAAGTGGAATAGTTAACTATTTTTGTTTAATCATGTTCGGGAATTTTGCGCTTTAACACTTTCGAAAATTATGAATATACCTCCTACTACGAGTAAAAAGATCAAGAAACGAGTAATCTCTCGATGTTCTCACTGAAATTTAGCAAAAAACACGATATCCGTTCATTTCAAGATTTGGACGTTTAAGAAAAATGCTCGCCTCCCCAGTTTTACATTATTTGATCATTGGATAGAAGAGTTTTGATCGTTTTCGATTAGCATCAATGTCGTTCCTTGTCGGCTCTCTCGGAATTTCGAACATCTTCAATACTAAACAGCGCTACTACTGATTTAATCAACCGGGAACCGTCGATTGATTTAAAACCTCGGTTAATAAACATATTTACCACCAAAAAAAAAAAAAAAAAAAAGAAAATGTCCAATGTTCTTGGATATTACTCAATTTTTTTTCGATATAATAATTTGGATTATTGTACTTTGTATTTTTTTTTTTTTTTTCGGTTCCAGCTAGTAGAACGGACGAAGCGAGTCATCTCTGTATAGCCCATAAACAGCATTTTTATGGTTTCAAAAACTGAAGCATATTTTGAAACTTTGAGTAATGATTTTTCAGAACCTCCAAATGTGACGGTAAATTTAATTCTTCTCTGAAATTTTTAATAAAAGTACATTTATCATCAACACGATCCCCATTCGGTACTAATGAAGTTGCGCTATTTATAGATATGAGATGCTATCGATGAATCATATGTTTAAATATGCGGTGATTCGTAAAAAAAAAGTAATTTTAAACTGTTTTATGTATAAAATTCGCTAAGGGGAATAAAATACAATCAGAAAAGAAATAGGATTCTATACGTAAGTAGCGACTTCTCAGATTTTTACCGGCGCAAGCTAAAAACTCCGCCGTTAGCCGAGTTAATCTCACCTGCTAGAATAGTACCGGCAGATTTACCTTTTTTTTTCAATTTTCCTCAGGTAGTACCTTATTGCGAGACTAAGAGTACGAGAGAAGATTATGTACGTAAGCGAGTATTTAATATGTTCACGAATATGGGCGAGTAATACAGTGTCCACTTAATTCAATTAACATTTAGATTTACGTGTTTATCCGTGTACATTATTCGTACATTAAAGTTGTAAAATTGGTAATATAAAGTTTCAGGCGGGAAATAAATATCAAGGAATAGAGTTTCGAAATTTCGTATCGCTGAATGTACATGAACGAAGAAATCGAGTCATCGTCACAGTGCACAGTGTCATCGTAGCATGCTTTATTGTGTCATGACATACGGATAAAAATTTTCCCGCGGGAGCTTATCTTCTTACTAGATTTTAAACATTTTCTCCCCCCCCCCCCCAGTACACAGTACACAGTATCCAGTCATTATCTGTGCCATTAATATTATTGAGAAATCGCGACAGAAAAATTCTAACCGAATTCTAACCACCGATACCGGGGTTAGTTACGTATTTGGCGCCCACGAATTAATGACAGACTCCATCGCGATTCTCCTGCGCAATTCTTGACGGCTAATTTCGGTCTCGTCCGATTCGAAACATTTTTATCTTATCGAAAATTTTCATCGTTTATTTTTGATGGCGGACGAAAGAGAGCGAGGGGTGGGGGTAGGCCGATATAGGAGCTGGTGAAATTAATTTTCCGCCGTAAAGCTGACGAGGCGGCGTCGCGATAGAAAATTTAATTAAAGCGAATAAGGAA
Source organism: Icerya purchasi (assembly GCA_039619475.1). Classification (NCBI taxonomy): domain Eukaryota; kingdom Metazoa; phylum Arthropoda; class Insecta; order Hemiptera; family Monophlebidae; genus Icerya; species Icerya purchasi. The sequence continues at coordinate 347,864,072 of CM077116.1, read as the reverse complement.
ATTGCCGTTGACAAGTCGGGGTGTCGAGATAATAATCTACAGGTGGTAGGGACGGTGTGAAGAGATGTTGCCACTGCGTGATATTTAAAGTTTGCAAACTTTTAACGTCATTAAAAGAAGCGGCGAAAAAGTTTACATCAATCTTGCCGCTACAGCCGAGCGGACTTGTAATTCGCCAACATAAATACGCGTCTCCTCTGCACAGGTGCGTCGACGCATATATGTTATGTGGGAAGCGGAGAACAAACAGGATTTAAGAAATGCGAAAGTTTCGAGTTGGCCCCGATACGAGCATATCAGCGTTGCTATCGTAGTAGAGCAACATGTGCAGAGAACTAGGCTGAATTCGCATAATCGGTTAAGTGTTCGGCGCTGTGCTAATGCGCTTTATCGAATGCGGCGAATAAAATTCCACCGGTCCAGCCGGTGACTGATTGCAAATTTTCCCATCATCGCGAACGGAGAGACGCCGAGCGGACGGCGTTCGCGATCGGGTCTCTTATATTTCGTCGTAATTTGGGCAGCCCCCCTCGTCGTCGGCATCGCTGTTTAAAGGAATGCGCGCTAGTAAAATTCGGTCGTTCCGAAGAAAAACAAATTACCAAATCGACCAAATCGACCGGAACCGGAGGATAAGATGGGGGAGGGCGGATAAGTTTTTACGCTAGCTGGAACGGTAAATTCGCGGCGGGACGCAGTTGTTCCGGTTGAGCCGTAAAAACCGATGAAGAACATAACTCGTTCTCGATGGGAAAGCGCGTACAACGGCATTCCTCAAACGTTCGTTAACGAATCCGGCCAAATTTGTGCCAGTCGCAAGCCTCTGACCGCAGCAAGCCGCGCTTAATGTTCCTCATCCAATTAGAGCTACTTTTAAATTATGGCCGTTGATAATTATTATTACCACCGTTGCAGCACTAACTAGCCGAGTCCACTCGATTCACTTTTTTTCCGCACACAACAACGCCCGCACTTTTTCTTCACCTTATCCCGCTTCCTCCGTCATATCGTTCCTTTCTAGGCGCATTTTCCCGCCGTAAATTCTACTTTATTAAGGAACTACTATCGCACTCTGCACCTTTATTTCTTTATTCGCCTTTGCCGCCCTCGAATGCGAATTAAACCGCCGTTTTGCCGATGTTGCGTTCACCATGTCGAATTCTTTCAACATGCACACAGTTCCATCGTACGTGCATCGTATTCTTCGTCGTCTATATCTGCGCGATAGCCTAGTTGCTAGAGCGCTTGACTTCCGATATGGAGGTCACGGGTTCGATCCCGGGCGACGACAAACTTATTACAAGAATTAAATGAAATAAATAATCGCTAATAATCACGTGGAAGACAATGGCAAACCACCACGTATAATATGAGCGCTAGGTCAGTACACAGCAGACAAAAATAGGACTGCACTTGTAAAACGATGTAAATCAAACGACTACTAATCAGTTCCGAATAAAGTCTTGCGTGTGTACACATTCGTACTGCATATAAACAATTGCCTAGTACACTAATACTTATGTCTGTACAGCTGAAATGTACGAATAGGTAGTCGCCGACGCTCAGGAATTAAGTATGATACTATAAAGAATATCTGCGGCGAAATTAGCTAGTGCGATTGTATCGCGTATGGCTAGAGTCAAATTGCAGGCCGGAACGAGACTGATTACAATATTCGGATCGCGATGTTGGTTCATTCGAATCTTCCACTAATACATCGTTTGCTGGACGACACTGTTGTATCCCTTCAGAACCTGGACCTGTGAGTGAGATTAATAAACACAAGTATTCTCAAAAAGATATTTTCCAGACACACATTCCGGAAGGTATTTTGGTCATTAGGTTGCGTCGAGCGAACGGAAAAAAACGTGGGAAACAAACTATAAGAGTAATCTAACTGCTGGAAAAATTTCACTAGACTAAACACGAACGGTGCATTTTAATCGGGAGAACGCCTTAAAACGCCTTACAACGCACGAAGAGAAACACGTAATTCCCGCGTAGCGCGAGTTTTTAAAATGGCAATGAAATGTCGCGATTTTATTTATTCGCCAATTAGTGTTGAACTGATATGGAATTTATGGAAAAAAAACAGTTCACGATGAAATTATTACTAAAAGCCGGATTAGAATACGAAAAATTTGGCTTCATAGCTTTTCTTTTTCTTCTTTGGATCGTGTAATAAATTCTTAATAAACCCCGAAATAGACACAAAAATCCGTAAATAGGTTTTATTACTATATCTTTTTGCAAAAACTTTTATCCGGCAATTTTTTGAGAAATTTAACTATTGTTTAGATTCCCAGCAAAGTTAATGAAAACCATACGTTTAATCACACAACTTTCCTTCCATTTCGGTGTATGATCTTGAATGCCAGATATCCGTCTAATGCGTTTTTGTATTATTTGATTTTTCTCCTGTACATAATGGGTAATTATACTAATCATTGACGACGCTATTGTCAACGCCGGCAACAAACCGTGGATATTGTCGACGGTGAAACGTGGCTTTCGGCAAGATGTGCTTTTCGCAAATGTTGCTTACCGCGAACAGACTGCGGTTGGTAAGCGACCATCTTTTCTAGTTATATAGTATGGATTTGAAAGGTAAAAAGTTTTAACGGCCGGCATACAGTGTTGTAATTGAAAAATTATTGCGAAAATTTGAAAAAGGAAAATTTTATTTTTCCCCGTATAATTTCAAAAGCAAGGCAGGTTAATCTTTCAGCGTTTACCTCAGACTATCTTAGTCCTACGCTCTTTAATATTTTTACTTGATCAAAATCGCTTCTCTTCCTCTTAACTTTGCTGACAAGGGGTTTATTTACTCCTCCGAATGTGATATATCTCGATATCCTGCCTATAGAGCTCTCTAATGTTACTACAAAATGCTCTTTCTATCATTCATCTCTCTACTTCTCCTAAATTCTCGTCTGTCGTCTCTTTACGATTCTTCTTTGGTTAGTCTTAAAATGACAGTCCAATCCCTCTTGTAAATTTTTTTTTTGCTATTTAAGAATCTTTCTCGACAGCCGTCTCTCCTTTCACAATCACATTAATCATCTGTATCTGTCCTTAATTCAAAGAGCTCAATCTGTTAAAAGCTCTTTCTCATACTACTTGGGAAGGCGATCCCTATATCCTTCTCATGTTTTATACATCCTTTATCCGCTCTGTCCTGGACTAATGTTACTTTATTTATGACAATTTTTTCAGGTCACTTCATTCAAAATTAGATCGAATTGCAGTTACCCATCTTTGACGCCTTGGTGCCCTGAGGTCTAACCCAGTTCTGGCTATCCTTGCTGAATCCCATAACTCTCTTCATTCATAGATAGGTAAATAGGATATTTAGATTATTGCTTTTTGATTAAGCGCTTGCCGGTTTATTCCTCTTCGCTCATTTCTTCCTATTATTCTTCATAAATGGCGTTTTTCCTATAGTAAAACTCCGATTTTATCCTCCTTATTCGTCTTCGTCAATTTTCGCCTTTTACTTATAGTCACGATATATTCCTCTTTCAGTTTTTCTAGTTTCCTTCATCCTATTAATTGCTTTTCTTTACCGTTCTGTTCGAAAATCTGTTCCTCAACATGTCGCCAGAACTGAATTCTGAATTCTTCTATGCTTTAGGTCCCATTTATTAGGCTAATGTCCTTGCTGACAAACCCACTTAATATATATATATATATATATATAAAAAAAAAAAATAGAAGCTCTCCGGAAGTATACCTACTTTTGATGTCCCCTTTCGTTATAACATAAAAAAGCCCGAGAGATAAAACTCGTCACCGTGAAAAATTTTCTGCCCACTTTACTACTATACTCGTAAATGGTTAAAAATCACAAGATCGCGGCATTTGGGAAAAATTGGGGGAGGCCTTTGTCCAGCAGTGAACTGATAATGGCTAACGAAGACGAAAAAGAAAAAGAAGAAGAATAAATGGTTAGAATCTTAAAAAAAAGGCACAATAAGTAAAATTAGCTGTAGACGGAAGAAAGTAAAAGAGAAAGTGGAAAAAAAATAAAGTGTTGGTATATTTTTTTGCCTATTGAATTAGAAAATTCAGTCATCTAAAATAGTTTTACTTTTTTTGAATCCACGCGATGATAATGATAATAGGCCCGGTTTAATGCCGTTTTTGCGAAACTGTAACTCGTTCTAAAATGACGGTAGACAGACGGAGATAAATTAGACAGAGTTTTGCGACGAAATGTCTAGGTCAATTCCACTACCGTTTTAGTTCCGCCGATTCGCTGCAGTATCGCCTTTTGTATCGCTTTGCGTTTGTCAGAATCGACGGGCTTCTGTTAGCGTTACACTTTCGCAAGGGTTCATTATAAATTCGTGTTTATAGGGCAGCGCCCCCCTCCCGAATGGGAAATATTTTCATCATTTGACGGAAAACCCATTACTTTTCCGAACAAAAATCTGTCGGAAATATTACATATAATTATGAAATTAACCGTAGCATTTTCGCATTTTATCATTATGCACTGAACTCGCTCGGATTATAAGAATAATATGAAAAAACAAAAATCACGAAAAACAAAAAAATTCGACAATTTGCGTAATTTATTTTCTAGTTATTATAATAGACAACAAAAAACAAGCAAAAACTTTTGCTTACTAAATTTATATAAGTATTTTTTTTTTAACATTTCCCTATGTGTAGGTGAATATACATTTATGCATGTTATAAACTGTATAATAAAAACCAACTTCAATAACGAATGGTAAAAATAATTTATAACAATAAATTAACTAAATACCTTATTAAATGATATTCTAAATGATTTAAATAAAATCCACAAAAATATATACTATGGAAAAAGAAGACAATAACGAAATAAATTTTCTAGATATATGTAACAATAGTAAAATCAAACGATAGATTAACATATAATATATATATATATATATAAAACTCGGCCACTTTGGCCTTGCAAGGGGCTGTGCCCCTTAACCCCTCTTGCTTTCATTCCTGCCTCTTTCTCTTCTATACTTTGTATAAAATGATCAAAATTTACAACGTAATTCTTACTGGCATCAACACACACAAAAAATAACATAACCACAAAAATCCTATTCTAACATTTACCTTCCGTTATATAAAATTAAGACATTTTTTCGTTACATATTTCATTACATAAAATTGTGACATTTTTTAAATAACAATAACAAAAATCCTACAAAATATAACAAACGTTACATAAAATTGGGACATTTTTCTGGGACATTTTTTTGGAACATTTAGCGTTACATAAAATTGGGACATTTTTCTGGGACATTTAGCGTTACATAAAATTGGGACATTTTTCTAGGACATTTTTTTGGGACATTTAGCGTTACATAAAATTGGGACATTTTTTCGAATGGGGGGTAGCCTAAGAATTACGTTGTAATTAATAGAAAACAAACTACCACTGATAATATAATTCATAAAACATCAAATCACCCAAACCAACATAAATATGCTTATTTCGTGACTGTAATAAATAGATTATTAACTGCAACTATGAATATAAATAAAAAACAAATAGAAATTAATATATTAAAGACTTTGGCAAAAAATAATGGTTACGACGAACAAATAATAGATAAATTAATTCACAAAACAAAATCTAAATCAAAATATGTATATACAAAAGTTAAAAACCAATTAACAATAAAGGACGGATATAACATTTACATTTATAAACAATAATATATATACATATATATATATATATATATATATATATATATATATATATAAAATAACCAAATTATTTAAAAAAGAAGGTTTATATGTAGCATTCAAAACTAAAAATAATTTAAGAAATAAAATGAACACTTTAAATGATAAAAAATAATAATATTTATGAAAATAGCAGTATATCAAAAAATAAATTGCACCGATTGTGGAAAATCATATATCGGTCAAACAGGACGAAAAATTAAATGTAGATATAAAGAACATATAAAATCATTTAATAATAACGAAATAGAAAAATCAACATATGCCGAACATTTGATTAAAAATAAAACCTAATTCATTAGAAAATACTGTAACCGTTTTGGGGCCACTTGTGGCAAAGGAAATGTTACGAATATCGCAGAAAATTATTACATAAATAAATATAAAAATAACATTTTAAACGATCAATTACCTAATAATAGTAACCCACTTTTTAATATAAAAGTTTAATTTTAGGTTGTTCTATTTTATTTTATATTTTGTACTGAGTATATTGGTAATTTCACACTATTGATTTTCATATCTTCTATGTTTGTTCCTCCTATGCATTTACTTGAGTTTTGATTAAGTTTTAGCTGATGATGGGTTAAACCCGAAAACGTTCCTAAATAAGGTATTTAGGTAATTTATTGTTATAAATTATTTTTACCCTTATATTTGTTTGTTATTGAAGTTGGTTACTTTATTATATTTCCCCCTATGTACCGCTCAAATTATTGCGCCACAGCGCGTATTTCACCCAGATGATAACGGTATCGCAGTTTCGATACCTGTAGCGGGGCAATGTGAAAACAGCGCTGCTTGTACAACGAATTACGAAAAATAAACGCCGTACGTCTGAACTAGCGACAATTATGTCTGTCGCCGTGTAATAGCAGCTCGCTACATGGGAAATACCATTATCGCTGTCACCACCGTCGTTAGCACTACATAACTCTGAGACTTAATTAATATTCTATTACGAGCGCACCTTCGACTGCAGATCTCTTCATCATTTCGCGATAGAAATACAGATATCCCGGTAATTTCCCCGCTATCGCTTTCGGTAGCCTTTATTCTACTTTATTTTCCTCATCATTCGGCACGTTATTGCTACCTGCCGGACAACAGGTTTTTACTAGTGTGCGCATTGCCTTTCGAACGTTAAAATAACCCGCCGGCTGCTCGATTATTGTTTAATTCAGTTATTATTTTCGCCAAACGTTTCATGTTTTTATGTGTCCCCATCAACAAAGTCAATATTTCTTCAGCATCATAAATTTCGATAGAATTTCAATCAATGTTTACTTCAACTGCTTTTTCAGAAAGCTGCTTTAATTTAAGACGAACAAAGAGTTTTATATATTTAAGCAAATTTCGCGTTAATACTGCATTTAATGGAAATGGAAAAAAAAACCCTCGCTAAACCGCAGACAAAATAGCTTGACTGAAATTAAGTCACCCGGCGACGACTGACTGTTTTACTGTTGACTTCAAATGATGTGGTTGTCTGAAACGATTTTATTAAATGTTCAGTTTCTTGTCTGAAGCGCTCTTGTCCTCTACTCCAGTCTACTGAGTCCCTGTCCATTATAGCCCTTTTAATCTCTTTTATCTTGCCCGTTAATCATCACTGCTATATATTGATTGCCTCTTTCGGTATCAGATGAAAATATTGTAACTGTTTTTTTGTTCTTCTCCTAATTGTTTTTGGAGGTAAAACTGGTTGACGGCAAGAATAATAATAAAAAAAAAAACCCTATTTTACGGTTTCGAAAATAATTTCGACGCGCAACTGTTCCACCGGTAATCGGCCTCGTTTCATCTGTCGCTAGTAACTGCAAATTTTTTAGCACCAGATTTGATCATTAATATTATTATCGCAATTGTTTTTTTTGTTTTTGTTTTGTTTTTATTTCTTTTTTCTTTTTTACATCCTGCAGGCAAAAACAAAACAAAACTCCGCATCAAGTTTTCCCCGTAGCTGCAATTACAAATAGATCGGATCGTGTCCGCTTTCATTTTGTGAAGACGTTGTGATTTTACTTATTAATTCTGCATCATTTTGTTTCGGTCTTTCAAAAAAGAAAAAGTGTTTTCTAATATTTTGTAAATTTCATAATCATGCTATTAGAATAGAATTTCCATCAATAATTCTCTTACTTCAATTCCCTGTTCTTTCCATCTCCAATCGCCTCAGGATCTAATTTCTAGCGTAATACATTCAAGTGGTTGGCATAATGTCAAGGGCGAGCCCCCCCCCCCCATAATATCAATAGCCTCCTCTGCCGCGTGCTATTCGGAATTACGTATTTGGCGAATATAAATTTTAAAAAAAAGTTATCAATTGGCGCGATATTACCGAGAGTAGTCGTATTTAATAGTCATATTTTCGGTATATTAGTTAATACACAGACCTCTTTTTAATATTCCTCACTCACTAAATTCTACAGATAATTCTGAAAAAATCCGCGCTTGGCTATGTTTTTCCCTTGAAAACCATTTTTAACGAAATATTACTCACGAGAAACATCCAATACCTTCATTAAAAATTTTTAGCAGCTCCTACGTCCAGCAGATGTTTGCAATCATTACACATTTCAATTTTCCGAATACAATGCTCTACTTTAGATCCGTTTTCCGTTCTCCAATCGGACGACTGAATGTATAGCTTGTTACGCTATCCTTAATAGTATATATAAAAAAAAAATAATAATCCGGTACATCTGTACTTCCCATTCGGTTTAGTCACTTTAACAGTTTTGGAGAGAGAGAGAGAGAGAGAGAGAGATAGCTCTACACTTTCGATTCATCTCAATCGAGTGTGCATTGCAATAATAGCTAAACAATCGAGTACGAAAATAACATATTGAAAGTACCGTAACATACTGGCTTATAAGTAATTACAAAATGCCGCATTTATTAAATCGACCAAAGATTCGCGACCAGTCTCCGAGATACGAACTTGTGCCAACTCTGTAATTGACGCTTAAAAATAGAGAAAATCAAAGTAGCACTAAGCGCAGGTGTGCGCGATACATGTCGAATGAGTTCTAAAAAAAAGCGCATCCTTTACAGTCGCACGATTAACCAGCGCGATACATAACTCACAGTAGCGGTAATTGCGCAAACCGCTCTCTACCGGAATCGGCGGTATTTTGCATTGCGCTCGCAGTCCTACCAGAAGAGGTACATTCATCTTAGTTCGCAGTGTGTAGGGTCGTCTGAAAGTGGGCACTTGTTATAATTACCGATTTTGTTAATTAAAAGTAATCTATATTCGAGAGTTGGTTTTTAATGACTTGCCGGTAAGCTTATTAGAATTCGCGTTCATCTGTCATTATCATGCCGGATTATTAATACCGGCGATTATCATGGAGATTCGTTCATTAATGCGCCAGGACCCCACGTATTAAAATAACAATAACCGTGGTAATGATGGTAATAATATCGAAGCCGCACCAACCGAAAATCTCCGTCTATTGATAGCGCAGTTGCAGTTGGTCCGGCGAAAATTTTCTCGTATTATCAACGTCCTCTCTCGAATATTTCGGTCGTTCGTCGATAATCCTATCTCCGTTGACAACACGTATCGAATATGCATAATTTATGTTAATTTTAACGCGAGCCGCATCATTCCGCTAGTGTCTCTCTCTCTCTCTCTCTCTCTCTCTCTCTCTCTGTGCAGTTCGATTATCGACGGAGAAGAAAAAAACTAAATTTTATCGAACTGCTAATTAAAATCGATGGCTGTTCACAAAACGAAACAAGGAATATGCAACAGCTTTCAGCGCAGATCACAGCGGTAGAAAGAATCAAACGGTTCTAACCGATAAAGAGGTTCGCGTGAAATATTTCACCTACAGAGTAAACATTATTTTAAAGAAAATATAAATAATTAATATAATTCGATAGTACTGCATATTACATAGCTCTGAAAATATATGATGTAATCAGTTCTTTAATTGTCGTAGATATTTCAAATTAACTATATAATTGACGTCGGATTAAAAAAAAAATTCTCTTAATTTACAGACGCAAACGGATTTTTTTAAACGTGGGAGACAACGTCTTAGTTAACGAAAACAAAATTAACGTCAAGTGATGGGAAGGGTATAATATAAGAATTTATCCTGAAATACAGAAGTGCTACTAATAGTGAAAACTTAATCGGAGTAGAGAATAGTGTTTTCTGAACGATAACAAAAGAAAAACCAGAAAAAACATTTTCCAAGGCGAGACATTTAAAGGTTTAAGATGAAGTTTGTTTTATTTTGTTGAAAAATTATTCGGAAACCTTACACAGCAGGAATAAACGCTTTGCTGGCCGAAGCAATGAGGTTTCCTTCTACATTTCGTTGTTGAGAGTAACAACACACTTTTAAAGCACTTTATATTTTTTAAAGCGTATTTGTTTTCTTTCTTCCAACGTTTTTTTTTTTTTTTTTTTTTTTTTTATTTCATACTTAATCGGGAAAATACTGACGCCCGCTTTTTAATTTTAATAAAGTCTTTTGTTATTTAGATTTTGAAACTTTTTCGGATACTCATTAAGAGAGACCTCAGAAAAAACCGATATAAATTACTTCAAGAAGATTTATCGAAATAGATTTAAAGAAAAAGTAAAAGATAATAAAAAGCTATTTCATTTTCATGTTTATTCGATATGAGGGTTTATCATTAAAAATAGAGATTCTATTTACGACAAAATAATAAAACTTGTTTACAACGCTGAGCAGTCTGTGAATGTACTAAAATGTGCGTTTTCGGACATATTTAAATGTTACCGTTCGAATCACCGTAAAAAATTTTTATGGCGTGCCCTATGCTCGATTCAAAATTCAGTTTGTTCGTCAAAGTCTAGAAACGTATTAACGTTTGACGTTAGTTTATTTCACCCTTAGGCACGCTGTCCGTAGAGTTCTGTGGAAATTTAAACAATTCTATTTGAAATTATTATTATTATTATTATTATTTTACATTAAGTCCGCAGGATGATTTTTTTAGCTATATAAATTTAATAACAACTTACATCTACCGTAACGGCCAACCATTGCAAAACAACAGATTTATACGCAGATATTCAGGATAAAAAAGATTAATATAAAAATTGAAAAAAAAAATGTAACGCTAAAGGTAATTCGAAGGTGGTTACGGATCAGCAATCGGTGACGACTCCATCTTGACCGGTCTAAGGAATTTCTTCACTCGGAAAAAAGGAAATACGTGATTATTTGAATTTTGTAATATCGAAAAATAATTAGCAAACCGATTATTTCATTTCTCGAGACCGTTTGCGCTTTCTGCCCGACTGTGCAGGTAACTGATGAACTGATGGAACGAAGAAAAGGGCTAATCGAATCTCATTCATCTTTTTCCGCAGGAGAAAAACTAACTGATCATCAAATAATCCTTCGACGCGTCTCTTTTTTTTCAATCTTTTGACCCGCATCTCCGTCAACGTCGATAATCACTTCTTACCGACAATCCACGCACACACACACCTTCCGTCTCATCTCATACTTGGCATTTCTTTTTAATTAAATTTATTACTGTTAAACAACACAGATGTCCCACTCTCATTCTTCTTCATCTTCTTCTTCGTCGTGTCAGGTGAAGAAGTTTACAATACGGATTTCGAATAATCCAAGAAACCAACTGCATTGCCTTCCAGCTTCACGACGTCAGCAAAGTTGCACTTAACCGGGCACATTTTACACGAGAACAAGTGAGCGATAGACTGCTCTTCGTTACACGTACATAGTGAATTTGCCGAGATTCGCCATTTTTTCAAACTGTCGCAGCCGCCGGTTCTTCCAGTATCCGCAATCTATTCAGAGACCTCCACATCCAGCATAATTTACAGAAATCTGATCCATGACTCCATTTTTCACCCTTGACATTCCGTTTCCCAAGCGTTAAATCGTGCGATTTCGGGTTTAACATTAATTGCCTTAGTTGTAGCCATGAAACTCTTGCGGCACTTCAGTCTTCTTCGTTGTTGTACATACCCATATATGACGATCATCAGTTTCCTGTTTCATTTTTTCTACTTCAGCCGCAATCTAATTTCCGGTGGAGCTATTCCTGAAAGAGCTCTCATTTTTGCATTATACTCTCATTGAAAACTACAGAGCGAAAAACTGCAAAAAGAATCAGATCTTTTTAATTATTTTTTTCCAACTTTATATCAACAATTATCGCTTTATATTTAGTGAGAAATATCTGTAAAAAAAATTTCATCCACTGCACCACACGATGAAACTTATATATTACCTTGAACGACCGAAAAAAAAAAAAAAAAAAAAAAAAAAAAAAACAAGACACCGATCAAAGAGACTGATTTATTCGTGTGTTTTTAATTTTCGGCACATCTTAGAGACAGTAAACGGGTTCTGATTATATAAACTGAGAAATTTAAAAAAAAAGTTTAGTTTATTTACAGTGTAATTTTTGATAATACGCTTAATGTTTTTTTTTTTTTCTTTTGAAATTTGCGGTGACCTAAAAGTTAAAAATTCTCTACATATCGCACGTCTTTGCATATCTGAAGCAAATGATAATCCCACAAACCACTTTATGCTCATTGCGAATTAATTGAGCTAGTTTAAATGGCATCTAGCTTAAAATGATGAAAGCGTTTTGTGATTTTTTAAAAATTAACTGCTGAAAAGAATCAAAGATCAACTTTATATTGTTCCATTTTTTCCCCTTCCAGCTCATCAACAAACACCGTCGTCTTATAAGACGTTACAAAAATGAATTATTTAATGGTATCGATAGTGAAGATAATGAATGGATTAAGAGGTGCAACAAGGAGTAATTAAAGTGGAGAAGAAGCAGCAGTGTGCAAGGAATATATTTGAGAAGTGTTGGAAGACAAGAAATATCTTTTGCGCCGCTTTCCTTATCGAACGAGTATTATGATGATTTTTTTTTTTTTTTTTTTTTTTTTATTAAAATTTTCAAACCGTGGTTAGACCCCGGGCCGTGTATAATATCTAGACTATTACGGCCCGAGAGTCTCCGGTTACAGGAATGCCCCTAATCCATTGTCCCTGACGAACTGGAAGACTGCACTTTGGTTCGCTTCTGAGTTTGAGAGAACATGGCTGAGGTTATCAAATCCGTGTCTCGTTCTGGAGGATTGGAATGCAGGGCAGTTTATGAGAATGTGCTCAACCGCCGGTGGCTCTTGTGCGCGACAGAAAGGACACGTGGTTGGAGGGTGAGCGCCTTTCAACAGGTAGTCGTGGGATAGTCGCGTGTGGCCCAGGCGTAAACGGTTGAGCGCGCGATGATAAACTCGTAAGGTCCCCTGGGGGGGCCACCATGGCTCTACGGATTTCTTTATATTCTGGAGGTGGGATGGGGTGGAGATGTGTTCTTGTTTCCACTGTTCCATTATTTGTATTTTTACAGCTTCTGATATTTGAGGGGGCCCAAGTATGCTTTGCGGACTGGGAGCTGTAATGGTTGATTGAGCTGCTGTGTTAACCCTTTCATTTCCTGGGATTCCCGCGTGACTTGGGACCCACAACACTACTAGCTTATATCCCTTCGATTGTAGCCCCATGATGAGTGCCAAGACGTGGTTTATTAACCCCCTCCCCGGGGCTCCCCCTCCTAACATCTTAGCCGCCACTAATGAATCTGTTATCAATAGGATGTCATGGATTGGCTCTGTGGACGCCAGGATCATTTCCAGACATAAGCGTATTGCATATAATTCGGCATCTAGGATTGAGCAGTAATCGTTCAGACGGATGGTTGTCATTGCTCCATTCACTTCGAAAGCGCACGCAGTTGGTGACATCCCCTCGACGGGTGCTGCTTTGGCCCCATCTGTATAACATTGGATAGCGTTGCTGTACTGTCTTATTGTTTCGCACGCGTCTTGAGTAAGTTGCTCTGACATGCCGTAGGACTTATACTTTTGCAGAACCCATAGGTTAACTGCTACAGGCTCAAGTTGCCACAGATGTAACGAGCCGGTAGCTGCTGCCTGGCACTCTGTGGAGTCGTTGACATTGACATTCTGAAGTAGCTTGATGAGAATTGGTAGTGGATCGTTAGTGAACGCTGCGAGTAAGGGGGTTTCGGGATGGATATAAGGCAGCTTTAGGAATGGAATATTGCACCGCAGGGTATGCAGGGAGCGATAGAATTTCAGTGGGGGAGAGCCCGTTAGTGCACAGATACTCCTACACGGTGTTGTATAATGGGCTCCGGTGATGATTCGTAGTGCAGAGTGGTGAATTGCGTCCAGTTTTTTCAGGTTACTTAGAGACGCTGAGGAGTACACCTGGCACCCATAATTTATTTTACTTAGGATCAAGGCTTTGTAAACATTAGAGATTAATTTGGGATGAATATTGAGTTGGGGATTGGAGAGGTATCGGATTATTGACAGTAACTTTATACATTCGGATTTTAGCTTATTAATGTGTAGGCGCCAAGTTAATCTGCTATCAAACTCCAGGCCTAGGAACCTGGCTGAAATACAGTTCGGAATTATGGTGTTGTTTATTTGGAAAGGAATCCTGTTGGTCACAGGCCGTCCCCTATAGAAATCGACACATACCGTCTTTGCGGAGGAAAAGTTTAGACCATTGACTTCTGACCATTTTTGGAGTTTGGAGATAGTTTTCTGAAGGATTGTGTGAGATATGTGTGGATCACGAGACGCTAGGGAAATGCTAAGGTCGTCAATGAAGAGCCGGGCCGTTACTGGTGGCTGAACACAATCAGCAATGTCATTGATGTACATTATGAACAAGGTTACGCTAAGCGCAGAGCCTTGAGGTATGCCGTTCTCGATGCTCATTGCATCAGAGACTTCAGAGTCGATTCTGACCCGTATAGTTCGGTCTGACAAGTAGTTTTGAATGAATCTTATCATTCTACCTGTCACCTGCCATCTTCGTAGTTTGTTTATTAGGCCTTGCCGCCATAGGCGGTCATAGGCTTTTTCAATATCGAAGAATATGGTTATCAGGTGCTGTCGACTTTTGAACGCAGATAAAATCTGCCTTTGAAGGCTCACCAGATGATTCGACGTTGATTTAGCCTTACGGCCTCCGGCTTGTATTGTGGAGAGGATATTTTTGGATTCACAAAAGGAGAGGAGACGTCTGTTGACCATTTTATCCAGGGTTTTGGATAAGGTACTCATCAGTGAGATAGGACGGTAGCTACTGGGTAGTGAAGGATCCTTATTCTGTTTTAAAATCGGAATAACGATTGCCTCTTTCCATGAGATCGGAATGTTACCTTGTTCCCAGATCTGGTTATAGATGTTTAGCAGATATAGTCTTGCCGCCGTGGGAAGGAGCTTTAGCATGAAAGGATGGATGGAATCTGCGCCAGGTGCACTTGCCTTCAGCTTATTGTCTAAGACAAAATTTAACTCGGACAAGGAGAACGCTCGATCGTACCGATCCATGCTGTTGGGTGGTAGGAGAGGAATGACATCTTTCTTATTTGCGTGGGACAAAAAGGATGATGAGTAGGAATTGGTTGAGGAAGCATCGGAGAAATGCTTTGCTAGTATGGACGCAACTGATGCCGTATCTGATATGATGTTGTTATTGGACTTGATATAGATTGGTGTTGATGGCCGCTGTCTTCCGTTAAGGGATTTTATTTTCCGCCAGGTAGACGCACTGGTCGACGCGTCATTAATTGACGACATGAAGGAAAGCCAGGCTTCATGTTTTTTCGCCCTGATAATGTGACGGGCTAAAGATCTGTGCTTCTTAAATTCTATTAGATCCTGGTCAGCTTTTGTCGATTTATACTTTCTTAAGGCTCGCTTCCTGTTCGTTATTGCCTCTCTCACTTCGTCACACCACCAGGGGACCCTGCGTGATGATGGTATTAGCTCAACGGAGACTCTCAAAAAAAAAAAGGAAGCCTTAATTTTGTTTTCTACCTCCGTTAATATTAAAATTAATATAATTATTTTAAATTGCTGTTGCGCGCCCCCGATGGGGCTGTTTAGATCAATTTACTCGTTTTTCAAATATGCTGTAACAGCGGTTGAATTGACACCGGTGTGGCTGTAGAAAAAAACAGAAAACACCCAAAAAAAGAATCATTCTCGAAGGATTCCTTATTTCATTTAAAAATAAAAAACCAAAAACAAAACAAAACAAAAAACGATTTTTTTTTTTTGGGACGATTACAAACAAAACACATTATTTTTTGTTCGCTAATTTTTCATTAATTTATTCAATAACTAAATTTTACGCTGACTTACAGGATTATTGAAGAGTTGAAAATTAGGCTACAAGTTCACGTTTCGATTATTAGTAGCTTTTATTATCAACGCGGCAAAACGGTTTGTTAATATATTCATCTAATTTCCGTCAGAGTATTTTTTTCGTTGCCTAATCCATAATTGGTGTCTCGGCGAGGTAAAATAATCCAATAATAATTACGTTTTATAATGAACATAACTAGAAGCGTATATTATTTAATTGCAAAAAAATTCTACAAACACGTTCGAAGTAAGTGTATTTATCGAACGTGTCTGTAGAATTTTTTTTTTTTTTTTTTTTTTACAGTTAAATATTATATTTCTCTAGTTATTGGTTATTTTTATTCATTATAAAACGTAATTATTGTTGGATTATTTTACACATCACCGAGACCATCTAAACAATGTGTTGGTATACAGCTGTTTTCTAATTGCTATAGATTTTTTATCACTGTCCCATAAGATCCGAATCGCTCAAATCTGAAATTAAATATTGTTTATACCAGAGAGTTGTCTGGTGGAAAGTAAAGGCGGATAATCCAAACGTAGAAAGAAACTGGCCAGTACGTTGCTATTCTCATCAGATCCCTTAAGAGTACATTATGAAAGGCCAAATTACACACAATCCTTGACGCCCTGCTAAAAGGGTATGGGACTTTACTTTTACATAATTTTCCAACTCTGTCGGCAGGATTTATCTATTCGAAATGACTTTTTGCCCCTTTTCGCTCGCCTAGTGTTGCTATTTTATTTATTAAATTATCGTTATCGCGACCGCCGGAGACGTGAGATTTTTAATCTCCGTTTAATATCACCATCACATTACAACGCTGGTGAATACTCACAAAAAAAACGCGCTATGTAGCGAAAAAAACATTCTAATAGCTAGCGTGAAAAATTTTTTTTCGCCCCCCAAAACATTCCGAAACGCAAAAGAGACACACACACACACATTTAACGGATGAGAATGCAGCGACGGCGTTCAAGTAATCATCCGTCGGGACGGTAAGGAGGAAAGAAAAAGGAGCCGATAACGCGTTGATAGCCGGCTGGTCCGGGGATATCGGAAAAGGCGGTAACTTCATCGAGCGTAAGTCTTTTCCGCGGGCTGGCCGTCGTCGAGGCATTTACTTCGCTAAAGGTTGATTAGAAGTGACAAGAGAAGCGACGGCGGAGGTGGAAACATTTAATAGCTTAGTTAGCGAAGGTGCGCGTGTCGGTCGGATATCCAGATGCATGAGAACACTTAGTGGATCGACGAGCGAACCTAAGTATAAAATATTAGCGCTGGGGCTCGCTGCCGGCAGAGTCTGCTGAGAGATTTCGCAGATTCTGTTGACAGATCGGGAGACTAATGATGATGGCGGCTGATGTTGCCATATTCGCGCCAACAAACGAAATAGGCCATTCCATCTCTAAACTGCGAGTAGACATTTTTGTCATCATTTGAAAAGCCTTCAACCGGCTCGGCACCGATTCGCCCCCGACCGCTAGCGCGCCGCTGCATAATGCGCGACGAATCTGCACCCCAGCGCCGCCAGACATGCTCAAACTTTAATCTTCATCCTTCTGCGGCCCTTTCATTATTTCATACCCATTTCTCGTTATTTTCTCTTTTTCCCGCACTTTTTTTTTCACCTATTTTTTTCTAATATACATGTATACATTACATCCTTGAGCGCGGAGCACGGCGCGTCCCGATGCATACACTTTGACGAGGTTTTTCCGTTTCTCGGCCTCTTTTACTTTCTCTGCTCGACATTCTCCATTAGCATACCGCGGGGCCGGGCTGCTCGCTATCGTATGCAGCGAGCAGACGGTGAGACGCCGTTTTATCTATTTGTTAATTGCTTCGTTATAAACAATCCGAAAACTGCACCGCGCGTTCCTTGAAGAGTCGCAACATTAATTATTTTTACCTCTTGCACTGCGACACGCTGTTGGAACGGTTTCGCCGCTCGTTCTTATTATTTCCTCGCAAACGGCGAATGTGAGAAAGCTCGCCCGCGTCCCCCACCCGTCAACGGCGACAATAAACATCAAGAGGGCGGCGAGCAAGCGCTTCGTTCTAAAGTTGACATGCGTTTTCGGCTCTATTCTCAGAATGAGAATCGCTCTCGCCTACGACGACGGGCCATTCTTTTTCCGGCGCGACTCCAACTCTCCTCATCATCGGCCCAGAGTATCGCCTCATTATAAAGACATCTGGCTGACGGGATAGAAACCGCGCGCCAGAGCGCTTTTCCCTATTTCATTAACATCTGTACACTGCGCCCTGTTGTAAAATTTAAAAACAAGTCCGAACATTTTCGGCCATCAGCGTTCCCCGGTTAATTGTAGTGAAACATTTTCGAAACTTCCACGAAAACTAAATTTCTCAACTTCGCGTCGCCTGGCTAGAATAAAAAAAAAAAAAAAAAACAAAAAAAAAAAAAACAAACTCCTCAGGTTCAATCCCACTTGCCGCCAATATGCCCATATATGTTCTGCTTGCTACTACTGGTTTTGCCTATTGTCTGAGACAATGACATCTCAGCGCGAGAGATCAAACAACGAAAACGGATCAAGTAAGAACCGTTTAGAATTCCAAAGTCGGAAAATCGTAAATGATTTTTCAAATTTCTAATTAAAATTTCGTGGCTGAGAAAATTTTAAAATAACGTGTTTTTGGGAAATTTTTCGATCTGATTAGTGTTCTCAGTTTCTAGAACTGATCTAATGAAATTCTAAAGACTATCTCGGAAACTTTTCCGAAAGTCCGACTAACAACGTGACACGCGATATTTGTAAATTACTAAATTAATCCTTGACGTTGCAATACTGCTCACGTTTAAAAATAACGGAAGCTGTAGACACGTCTCTGATGATAAGCGTGCAATTTTTGCCGGTTAATTCCGATTTATTAAAATTTTTCGACTTCGGATTCGAAGCGATTGTAATGACACGTTGGCTAATAAAAGTCGTAATACTTTGCGAAAGCTACTGTCGCAAAACTGTATTGTATCGCTGTTCGCTATTTTTAATTAAGGGTAATCCTGTAGTTTCCCAAAAATCGATTTCTAAAGATCATGTCGCTCACTTCTTAATCAGTGAAACACACACACGGAGCGCACTCAGTGATCGCGTTGTACTAAAATGAGCAACGATTTCGGGCATTTAAACAGTTTCGCTCGAGCTGTACGACCCCAACTCGGTCAGTTAAACTAGGGAGGACAACACCATTGCTGATCCCGTTACCGGCAGCTTAAAGAAGATGGGGGGGGTGCTTCTTGGAGACTTACTTTATATAGTACTTTCTTCGCGGTGACAAAAATATTGACGTTTTCAAGTACGCTCGGTAACTATCCATTCGATACCGTTGATCTTTGGGAGAAAAAAAAAAAAAAAAGATAAAAAAATGATGCCAATGGGAATACTTGATTGGCACTAGTACGATTAATCGACAAGCGGGCAATAAGGGGAAAAACGAGTGCGGGTTATTAACTATAGCTGAAAATTATTGCGAAAAAAAGTGACTCTGAATTTACCCTAGACGTTATTAAATTACTGAAATCACGGATAAGGAGGCCTGTGTGTCTGTAAACTATCAGCACTTACTCATCATTTCACGACTGGCCATTCAAGAATTCACCGATGCACTTCAGCAGCCGATGATAACAAATTCGTACTTCCGGTTTCAACATGGTCTATTTGACACAGTTCGTTTCCGAAACGCTTCCTTCTAGTTACAAATCTGAATGTTTACGCATTCTCGATCGAAGGAATTTCACGAAATCGCCTCAGCGCGCGATAGAAGGAAACGTACTTCCCGATTTAGCGAGTAAATTGTTAAATTTCTAAATGGCAGAGCTAGAGCGGGCAGTTACAATGCCAACCGCATCATACAATTCTGTATATATATATATATGTATATATGTATATATGTATATATATATATATATGAGTGGTTAGTCGATTTGGCAGTAGAAAATAGAAATTAAACGAGGTTTCCTCCGGCATGACTTTTAGGCAGGGCCAAAGGTTGTTTGCTGCTGGAATTTAGCCAAAGCTACGAACAGAAATTGTTTTTCCGCGACGACTAATGTCGCTCGCAAAAAACCTGCCTCTGCGTCCGTATGAAATCGTTGAAAATTGACAAAATAATTAGCACCCAGAGAGCTCTTCGGGCGAACAAATTCCTCGTTTCGTTTCCACTGTACAGCACACATCTATATTTGTGCTATATAAAATTTTATTATTGTTTATACAGAGAATTTCTTCTATAATCGTTTAACGCGTACAAAACGCATTAAACTGTTTGCTCTTAGGAGTGGTGTCTGGTAAACAATCTAGAATATAGCTGAGCGCACGTACGTTCAACGATCCGGTCTGGCGGTACTAAAAATTTCGTTCGGTAAATACGGGGGGGTACGCACAGTAGAAACCCGTCAAACGATGTTAAAACTTTACCTCCGAAACTGTATCGTTTGTATACTTTTATCGGCTAACGATTTAGTTTACACCGGTAGTTATGGTTAACTGAACAAAGGGAAACGATTCTCTCTCGACCGAACTTGCACTATTACCCGCTGCTGTTTTAGAATCGGTTGTTCTGTCGATCGACTTTAAGCGCTCTTACCCGACCGCACTGCTTATCTCAGGATGGCAGCAAACAAAATTTGAAGCGATGCCTGAATAGCTGCGGCGATTATACTATTCTATATTACCGGACGCAAAATAGATTTTCTCAGCAGCCTTTAAACGTTTCTTCCGCAGTTTTAACGGATAATTCGCCGAATTCTCGCCATATTAAAATCGATTTAAGCCGTAAAACAATATACAATAGAATAACGCTGCCGATTACGTCCCCGCCCGGAGTCGTTGTTATTAAATTCGAAACATACAATGGAATGAGGGTTCTTAATTAGATAATAATTAAAAGAGAGGGTTTCCATTTTGCACAGAACGTTAGGAAATGCTGGGTTTTTGAATTTTTAAAATTTAGCGAATAAAAACAAATTTATAAATAATTAAAAGCAAATTTAAAAACAAATTAGTAGAAAATCGTATAACGGAGACTCATCATTGGTCTCAATATGCGCACTAGTGACTGCGAGTAAGTTGGAAAAATTGGCCGGCTGGAATTCTAGAAAAACGTTGAAAAATACACTTTTCACAGGGCAATTTAGAAGGCAGAAAAAAAAAAAAAATTAATAATTTTTGGAATAAATTTTAAATTTCTGCGGTTTTAACGTACCCTGTCATTTTTCGTATAAAAGGTCGACACTATTTCATGATTGTCGAAATATACGGTAACATCTACCAGATGTAGAGAAAGCTGACACAGTGCTGAGTGAAAAATTACGAAATGAAAAATTTTGAAATAACAACAGCTCGAAATTATCAAATTTTCTTTTAAGATTTAAAATGTGACCGCACAACGCATTCTCCTAGAAGAACAAGACTTTTGTGTTTTTTTTTTTTACGAGCTTAAAAATATCACTCGGCGATCATTGACTTCTACGATTGTGATCAAGCTACCTCTGGAAAAAACTATCAAGCGAAATGTTGGCGGAAGCTAACGCCGTTGTACAGTGCCTTCGGAACAAATAAGAACGAAATATAAAAATAACCGGGTTTTAGGTTTTTTTCTTTTTTCGTTTTTTAAGACGGGCTTTGCGTGAAAAATAATATAAACTTAATAAAATGTCAAAAGAACATTCATCTAAAGAACGCACCAACGTGGTATCTCGTACAGTTTTATTAAACTATGTTTTTCTTTTCGACGTGGGACTTTTCCTTCTTTTTTTTCTTTCTTTTATTTATTTATTTTATTTTTCTTTCTTTTATATATTTATTTTATTTTTTATTTTATTTTTTGGCCTGGAAAAAAACCATTTGACCATTATTAACTGGTCCTTTAGATTTCTCATTCTGCAAATACCTTAATGTAAAAACGAAAAACCATAACTCACAATGAAATAAAAAACAATAACAATATAAGGTATATCGGCCCTGTTTGCCATTCCCCGGAGCTTTAAGTTGTTCTACTCGTAAATTTGTTACTTCTGCATCCAGTCCGTTTCTAAACAACCCAGTTGTATCGGGAAAAAAAAGTCCGCTCAGTGGAATAAGGTGAAACTCTGTCTTTTATCGAGGAAACCAACGTACGGAACTCTACACTTCGATAAATAATTTCTTGATTAGGGTGACATATGAAAGTACATTAATTACGTATGAAAATTAAATTTGCACGTGTAAAAGGATCACGAACAAAAGTCCGCTAATTGCGTAGAAAAATGATTTTTGTAAAATCTTGAACATTTACAACTTTCACGGTGAATATAATTAGGAAGAAAGGAATTTACGGTAGACACTGCGTTTCAAAAAATTTTAATCTTTTCGGAAAGCTTATCAACAAAAGTGATGGAAAGTGTAAGCTTTCCGAAATGTTCAGTTTTAAGGTTAAATATCTTTTAAACATGGTGCCTATCGTAAATTGTTTTACTAATTATTATAAAATTTTCCGCGTGTAATGCAAAAAATTCGCAGCAGAGTCGACATTACGTAAGGCTAAAGTGAGTCTCGACTACTTCGAGTGGTTAAAACGAATAGAAGACGGAACATTAAATGGATATTTTAAGAGAGGAGCACTCGATAGGTCAAAAGTAAAACAAGCATATACGACTGAGCACGTTCCATGTTAACGCTAAACGTAATTTAATATTAACGTCGAAGAACTTTTTTGTACCTTATTTTAGATAAATATTTATACGATATCACTTATTCGTAGTGCCTTTTTTTGATTCCGTATGTCTGTGAGTATGTAAAGAAAGAAAGGGAAACTCAGCGAGCAAATTACATTGCGTAAAATGTACTAATTATCAAAATTAAAATAATAATAATAATAATAAAAATAACAAATGAGTCTCAGTAATCAACTTATTCGTAGTTATACAAACACACCTAACGTCGGCACCTTTTTAGAAAGACGTTTTTCGACAGCGCCGTTTTATTAATGAAATTAATAATTGCACTGCCACCGCTGAAACTTAAAAATTCCAACGATCGTCTTTAATTTTAAAGGAAGATTAAGAAATGGCCGATTGCATCAGGAATATGCGAAACCGCTAATGGTTCGAGAGAATTAAAACGGTTCCAAATACGTAACTGCTACGGCACACCGATCAATAACTGACTGACGTAAACATTTATAGTTTAATAATTTCTTTGGTTTAAATTTTAAAGATCGTATAATACCAGCCTTTCTGGCCAAATATAATTACGATTACTTTAATTCAAAATTTCTCGATGAATAATGTTCATATTGTAAGTTTATATTTCTTATTTAATTATTCCGCTGTTCTCAAATGAAACACTGAGCACATTTTGTGTATTCGGTTAACATAAAGCAGCTTTCAGCATATATATCCAGACTAGCCGACAGAATATTCCGGCGATAATTAAAGTCACGGTGACAAAGTGTTGCTTAATGAGACAACATGTAAGGGAGCAGCTTTCTGTAAGTACTGTTAATTTTAATTAATTACCGATTCTTTTCATAATTTTTGATTTGAGTGATAATTTAAAAGTGCTCACGAAGAATAACTCCGTTATGTGCACTATCAGTCAACACTGAGGGTTGAATTTTTCATCGACATTTTATCTAATCTATTACTCTACTCGCAAGTACTTTAAGAATAGGAACACTTAGTTTTATCGTACAACACAGTTTAACTAAGAGTGTCTTTTATTTACTTTTCAGTGATTTATCACCGATTGCCATCAGTTCGGTCTTTTCAGTTAAAAGATTTAGAACCGCAATGCCAAAAAATGTATTTAAAGAGCTTTACGGGTAACTCGAACGACATGTCATATCTCGCTTACGAGTACGCGAGTACGATTCCAAAAAGGAATAAGGACGGAATTTTTTTCGGGAAACCAAGCACGCGATTTTCTCTTCGTTCATTTGCAACGTTGTAAAGAGCCGGTGAAAAAATCAGCATGTTAAACTTCGGGACAAGAAGATTCTGTCAGACGACTAACGCACCGAAATAACATTTAGCGTGGCCGGAAATAAATCGCCACTGCATTCGGCATCTGTTCCGGGAACGGTTAAATTCCAGGAAAGTTTTCGATAGTAGCTGCAGCCAAAGCTGATTACCATACGGTATCGGAAGAGATAAAGTTTTCCAGTAGTCCACTTGAAGCGACCTTGTTAAAGATCAAATGGAACACGGTTCAGTGAGCCAGGAGGCGCTGGATTAAGGAAAGCCACCTTACCCACTAATAATCAGCTTATCATGCAGGGCAAAGTATCGCTAAACTGTGTTATCGACGCACGAAATCCGAACGCTTCGTTTAAACCTTCTTCCCGACTCTACACCTTCTCATTGGCACGCATGTTATACCACTAAATGAAGTTGTTGGTTTAGCGCACAGAGCAGTTGATTCTCCCGAATAGCTTCATCACATCTCTCCTCACTATTTGTTTTCTGTTAGTGCCGCTGTCTGCTTAATGAATATATATACATACGTACACACGTATATAAAATATATATATATATATATATATATATATATATATACTTATAACATACATACGCGCGTGCACACACACATACACACGTAAATATATATTTGGTGAAAGTTAAGAGGCTTTCACAGTTGCGGTTTACAGTTTGATTTTGGCAACGTAAAAGCGAACCTAAAATGGACAACTTGCTTAGAGCGAAATAATCGTATTAGAAAATAATAATCTGATTTTATTTTTAAAGAAATTATCGTCCGATTCACGAGTTACTAAACTACTTCAAAAGGAGTAACCGCTTGTCCATATCGACACGGTATTAAAAATAATTCACTTAATCGTTAAGCGGATTTCTAATAGATAATGACATTAATCGATAATATAATATTAACCGATCACTTTACCGACTTCCCCCGAATCTAATATAGTATTTGTTAACCAACGGAGGCTCGTGTCCTCACCATTTTTCACTATACCTTACGTAAACACTAATCAATGCAACTGATACGTAAGTTTAGTACTTTTTAAATTAGACGATTGATTACATATTATGAATTCAGTTAAATAAGCATTTCACAAACTAGCGATGTACGATAATCTCGATTTCCTAAATTTGCAGAATCTAGAATTCCAAACGTATACTCGAACGGTCTTTATCGTTCTAACATTAGCACTGGACTCGAAATTGTTGTAATAAATTATGCGGATACTTTTCTTCAAATCGTTTATTAAATAAAAAGAAAAAAAAACAAACAAAAAAAAAACGTGTACAATCACTAATTCTTAAATATGTTTTTAAAATTTTTTCCTATAATTATATTGTACCCGGTAAGAAATATTTCTTTAAATTTTCAACGCGGATAATAATAATTCTAAATACAGTGTATAATTTCTTAAATGCATGCAAATAAATTATTTCTTCTTTCTTCTTCTCCTTAAATTTTAATTATCTTCTTCTCATGTATTTAAAAAAAGTTAAAATCTTTAAATTAAAATTTAAAGTACTTCATTCAAATTCACACTGGGATTTATGTTTAAGTAACAAGTTATAAATATAGCGCTTGCCATTATTTTTGACCAATTTGTAAAAAAAGAAATGTATATATATATATATATGGTACATTAATAATTATTTCATTCTTCCTCCGGAGGTAATGTGAAAAAAACTGTTACTAAATCACCATTATTTCTTTGTAATGTTTTTATGCAACGTTGTAATCCGACATGGTAAATCACAGTTTTGAGTACGATTTTTGAAAAAAGATGATCACTAATTATTGCTGGTTATAAAAAAGGTAAGAATGGCGTAGTCAATGGAAATAACTATCTATAAGCATTAAAAATAAACTAATAGAAACAGGCTTACCCTTTGTCGAGGTGCGAAGGACCGAGTTATAGTATCTTAGCAGTATTAGCATATGCATTATTCACCCTCTACACAGAAATACAATAGTGGTTATCATCATCTATATCTAGATCCACTCCTATCTCCCAAATTTGGAGAATGGCTAAAGCTTTTCAAGCTCCTCATTCTGAACGTCCTTCATATTATAACCTTCCTTCCGAAAAACTTACTTCTTTCATTGATTCTATTGCTCCCGTTTATGTTCCATCTCTCGAAGAAACACTTACTCCTACATATGTTCGTACAGCTCCTGCACATATTCTTTCTTCTGACTTCAGCATCGGTGAACTCCATGCCTCTTTGTCTAATTCCTCCAATTCTAGCCCCGGATTAGACCGAATTTCATACCTTGCTCTTAAAAATCTTTCAAACTCTGCACTTAATACTCTTCTGTTAATCTATAATCGTTTCCTATATACTGGCTCAACTCCACCTCGCTGGAACTCGTTTATGGTTATCCCGATTCCGAAGAAAAAGCCTAATTTCTTCCGTCCAATATCCTTAGCTTCTTGCTTAAGGAAACTTTTCGAAAACATGATCAATAAACGTCTGGTCTGGTGGCTAGAACATCATAATATACTCCCTGACAATATGTTTGGTTTCCGTCCGGGCCTGGGCTCTATGGACTGCCTATCTTTATTCCTTTCTGACATTTATAAATCTCTTATCCTCAAAAAATTCACCGTTGCTGCGTTCATTGATGCCACCTCTGCCTTTGATAATGTCCATTTACCTTCCTTGCATGACAAAATGCTCTCTATCAATATTCCTCTCCACTTCACCTCACTAGTTATTAATCTTTTCCGTAACAGGATAATTCACCTTTCTACTCCCTTTTTTGATGATTCCAGGGTGGTCTACCTAGGCCTCCCGCAGGGATCATGTCTTAGTCCTACTCTTTTCAATATATATTTTCACAGTCTCGCTATCCTCCGAGTTTCCTCCACGTCGTTGTTCTATGCTGATGATATTCTTATCTATTCCTCGTCAGATAATATATCTGCGGTGAACGAGGAGCTAAATAATTCTCTTGCTATTTTGGAAAATACGTTATCCTCTCTTCATATTTCTATATCACCCGAAAAATCTGCCTCTATGGTTTTCACATTCCGTCCTTATAACCGTTCTTTAGTCAATATTTCCTTGCGCCACCATCCCATCCCTTTAGTCAATTCCTTCTCTTATCTCGGTATTATACTTAATAGCACTTTATCCTTTCGGGAACATATCAGTTATCTGTGTACGTCCGCTCTCAAAAGGCTCAATATACTAAAAGCTCTTTCGCCTCGTAAATGGGGCGGTGATCCTTATATTTTACTTATGCTATATAGATCAAAAATCCTTTCCAAATTTGATTACGGCGCATTCCTGTACGCTAGTGCTCCCAAGCAATTTCTTCGTAAACTTGATCGCATCCAAAACTCATGTCTTCGTCTCTGTATCGGAGTACTTAACTCCTCTCCAATTCCAGCCATTTTGGCAGAGTCGGGATTCCTTCCTCTTTTCATTCGAAGACTCTTATTAGGGGAAAGATTTCTGATTAAACGTCTTCCCATTACTAATTCTAAACTCCTAAGTTCCTATCAATTTATTTCCGATAACTGGCGCTTCTCTCCTCGTAAAATTCCTATATTATCCTCGATCTCTTCTCGACTTATGCTCTTCTTGCCTTTTGTTCTCCCTTTCACCAAACCACCTTACTTCACTTTTAATTTCTTTGAATTCAAGCATTCTCCGAAGTTATTTGTTCTCCCCTCGGACATTAAATCTCTTCCTCATCCTGCCGTTCAAAACGAATTCAATCACGTATTATCCTCATACTTTCCTTCCCATACAATTATCTACACGGATGGTTCGAAGTCTGATGCTGGTGTTGGGGCTGCGTTTATTATCCCCGCGTTGATGTATTCCGAATCCTTTCAGTTGCCCTCCTTTTCCTCTATTTTTCTTGCCGAATCCATGGCTATCCTGCAGGCAGTCCTTTTCATATCTTCGACAAATAACATCTCTAGATTCCTCCTATCCTCGGACTAGTCGAAAAGTGTTTCATTGGCTATCTCCTCTCTCTTTCCTACTCATGTCACTGATCCCATTATTCTCCAAATTCGCTTTTTAATTTCTGATTTATTTTCATTCCGTTCTGTTGAAATTGATCTACTATGGATTCCTGGTCATTGCGGAATTCCTGGCAACGAGTCAGTTGACTCGTTGGCACGTTCGGCGGCGACCAATGGTCTATTCATTAGTAGATTTCCTGCTCAAACTCTCTACTGTCTTTCTTATCGTTCCCATCACGATTTCTGGACCGAATTCTATCCTTCATTCTTTACCAATCCTCGATCTGTTTACCTTGCTGTTCAACCCTTCCCTTCCTCTCTTCCTTGGATTAATCTTTTCCCCTACCTTAGCCGTTCGATTATTTCCTCTATAGTTCGCCTGCGGTTCAATCATAGTTTTCTTTCCGGCTTCTCTTTTCCGTTTTTCTATTGTTCAATCTCCTTTGTGTCCTTATGATCCTCCAGAGCTCAATTATACCTGTGATGCGAATCACATTTTGTTCGAATGCCCCTTTATTTCCTCCGAACGTTCTGCTCTGTATTCTAGTCTTCTGCGCCTTGGCCTTCCTACTTCTTATAGTGCCCACTCCATTCTTGCACTCCCCTCTATCAATATAGTTCCTTTGTTGGCTTTGTTTATCTCCTCAATTTCTAATCTTTTCCTTATATAAGGTACATTTCCTTGCGTATGGTAAGTTCCACTGTTGACGTGCCAAAAAAAAAAAAAAAAAAAAAAATCTATATATATATATATATATACATACATACATATGTATATATATATATATATATATATATATATATATACACACACACACACACACATACATATGCATATATATATATATATATATACTGTCGTATTTTGTGCGTGCGTTGCGTGGAGGTGAAAATTGTCCAAATCACGTCGAGCAATATTAGATAAGAACAGCGATCGACTTGGGAATTTCTGTATCCACCAAAATTAATTTATAGAGAGAACAGGGAATAGAGACGTTTATTAGGTTTGACTTCAGAGCACTATTCAAGTTCTGGTTTTGTTTTGGCTTTTTCAAAACAAACGTGTTTTGATTAGAACGTTTTTTCTTAAATTTGTTATGATAGTGTTATAGTGCAAAAATAACGTTTTTTTTTGTTTTTTTTTTAATTTGATAAATAAGACTGTCACATAGTAAAATAGATTCAGTAAAACTGCAATAAAAAGAATTAAAAAATCCGGTACTAAACAATTCCAAAAGAACCATAAATGCAGAACGAGTTTTAAGTATAAATAAGTGTTACGTGATTTATTTAGATTTGTTGTTATAATTTTTGTTTATAAGCTAAATCAGCTGAATTGTACATTTAAGAAACTATCACCGTTTATACACTCGGTTTTGCTTTTTAATAGTGCCTTACTGTTGTCTACTATTCTGAGCGCGATTAACATACATCTTCTGATCCGCAACATACTACAGTTTTATTTAGTTTGCTAAGTTTATAGAATAAATTTAATTTATCCGATATCAGTGTCCGATTAGTTCCGACCGCCGAAAGCCAAAATAAACAAGAAATTTGGTACACTATAAATTAAGATTATTTCAGTCGATGGTATATTGTAAGAACAAACGATAAATTAATGAGAGTGTGGTGGTAGTAGAAGTCAGAATACAGTGTAAATTACATTATGCTACAGTAATGTATAAGTTAACACTTTTTTTTTTTAACAGAAAGTATTATTTGTGTTGATATTATATTGTACTAATAAACGATATAATTATGTTGAGAACTTACACAGAAGGGCTAGTGCCTTGTGGGACTTGCTAATTATTTAAAAAATAATAATAAAAAAAAAAAATAGGCTGCCGAAATTGAACTATTAAAAATTCATCACGACTATTCGTAAGAATTTGTATCGTCTTTAGTTTAAATAAAAAAGAAAAACAATGATATTAAACGGAGACGTGTCGCGATTTTTTTGACGGCGCCTCGTTCAATCTGTAGTCTCTGCTCCATTTTTTTCAAAAAAAGGATAGTTCATAAATGGTAATTTAAGATTTTTAATCGCCATATCTTTCTCCTGAAATCGCTGCTCTTACAAAAAGTGCGAGCGCGTGTGTAGCTACCTCAATGGTTCCTCGGGTCGCTGTATTTTCTTAAGTTGCGCATGTTATTTCATAGCGTACATCGTAAAAATGTCACCGGTGTACTTCATTTTCCGCTGCAAATAACCTAGTAGACGGAATTTGTTGTTCAAAAAGTTTAGGATATGCAGTGAGAAGACTAGAAGTTCTCTATGGCAACAGTAGCCTCCTTTATTACTACTATGTATATTTCTCAGTATTTCTCAGTAGTTTTGTATAAACAAAATGAAATAGCAACCACGTTGACACGCGCCATTTCCATTATCAGATTTATAAAGCGGAAAATTCCTTCGTTTTATTTTTCCTTCGAACGAAATTAACTTTTTTTTATTTATCTCGGTGTTGAAATCGAATTTATAGAAAAAGAAAAAACAAAAAAAAAACCTTTCTAGATTCTTCCCCCCTCTGTATTTATTTATATAAATCGCCCTAGGTGACCTACATACAGTCACGCTGTAATATTAAAGACGACGTGATGTTATGTTAAAAAATTCATCCGCCACGTTAACGAAATCAGCGGTACAATACGTCGTTGAAGGGTTCTTAAGATTTTACGGGGAAAGAGTTTTGATTCAGGTGAAGATTAAACGGATCAGGCGAGTTGAGAGTAAGTCGAGAACGCGTAACGTTGGAAAGAAAAAAATCTATAGATGTCAAAGGATGTCGGGCAAAATAGTAGCACGAAAGTATCGAAAGACGGCAAGAAAGCGTGGCACAGAAGAGCAGAAGGAAAGACGGTAGATGAAAATAAAAATATCATTTAAAAAAAAAACGAATGATAAAAAATGGAAAAGCGAGATAATAAAATTTACAAATAGAGTAAATAAATAAATTTCTTCGACGATTTCCCCTTTCGGCGCATAGATATTTCCGTTAAATGCAAACTATTTAATCGATAAGAATAAAGTTATGAAAAAAGGTTTCGATTACAGTTGCATCGTTTGACATTCGGTAAAAGTATTTGAATTTTGTAGAATTAATCGCGATGTCCATTTAAAATTTCCCATTCGCGCTTTATATTTTACAAAAACGTTTTTAGAGGCTGGCCTACAATTTGTAAAATACGCGATGCCGATTCGCGACACGCAGAATATGCAATGCTGTATATAAATCGGAAAATGAAGAACCGAGACATGGTAGCTGAGTAAAGAGGGGAAATATTGTAATAAAAATCGCCCATGGAAAAAAGGGACGAACGGGGACACCAATGAATCCCCGTTAACTTATGTCCTGACTAGGTATCCGCAAAGAGATCGATCTTGATCGAGTAGAAGAGGAAAAGGCCACAGAGCGGAGAGCGTATATATAACCGAAAGAGGGAGGAAGCGAGAGAGACTTGCAGAACGCCCTTTCGAAATTTAAGACTATACGAAGATTTTTTGAAACGTCAAAGGATAAGGAACAAAGGG
The DNA here is from genome assembly GCA_039619475.1 of Icerya purchasi. Taxonomy (NCBI): domain Eukaryota; kingdom Metazoa; phylum Arthropoda; class Insecta; order Hemiptera; family Monophlebidae; genus Icerya; species Icerya purchasi. The sequence continues at coordinate 347,832,587 of CM077116.1, read as the reverse complement.
AACATCAGAATTATTCAACTTAAAGCTGGACAGAAAAAAGCGGAACCAACACTCCCCGTGATTGGCCCTACACGGAAACGTCAACAGAAAAGATAGAGTGAGATGAGTAGTGGGAGCTTTACTGAAAAATTAAATTCCCCGGCGACATGTTAATTAGAATGAATTGATTTATAAAAAAATAAATAAATAAAAATTAATCAAATTGAAGATAAGAAATAAGAGAGCTTATCATATGATCGCGTACTATGATTTTACACTTTAATCAATTAAAATTCCGAATAATAAAATTAAATTCTCGGTTAAAAAGCCGCACTGTTCAAAACATCATACTCGTAATCTTTCTTACATGTTCGTCCTAAATCAGAACGTAAAATAAACACCTTAAGCAAGCTGCCTTCGTTAATTTCTTAGATTGTAATATTGGTTTTTCATCTGTAAGGGTCTCGTTGTTATTCACATAACTAACAATAAGATGAGAACTTAATTGTAAGCCATTTGTTCTCCGTTAACATTATACCATTTCAGCATTTGAACATGTTAAAAACGATCAATTTTAGACAAAACTTCAGTTCCCCCCGAAACTCTTTTTAAAACACAACGTGAATTGGGTATCGGTTTCGTGGTCGATCGAATGTTTTTTCGATAGGAACTTATTGTTCCACGCACAACAATTATTATCGCATTTATACCGGGAATCTTATAGGCACACGCCAGTGCACCTGACACATTATCCTTAATGCAATTTGAAAAAAATGTTCTTGTTTTTATGTACGTGTGATGCGGTTTTAGTTTTTCCTAAAAAATCCTCATTTTTAAGGTAGTAAGTAAATTGAACGGTCAGCTACTGAGCGTATTAGGCAATAGTGTCTCATTTTAATCAACTACAATCAGATGTGTGTGTTCCTGCGTTAATCGTATACCAAAATTTCGCCATATAATATATAGTAAGTGGGTAAAACCGTGATCTAACTAAGAAGACATATGCTATTTCTTTTTTAACCGACAAATTACGCAATTCAATTTTTTATCGAAATCCCGCGTGTCGGAAATAAAAATACCTAGTTCGTACTTTTTTTGTAATGTCTGTAACGTCATGGGCTTATGCGTAGACCTTGAACACGCTTCGCCATTGATCGGAATGGAAAAAAATTTAAAGGTCTTTTGTTACGTTTTTCACGTTATTTCACGGAATAGGGTAATTCAAAAAAAGAAAACTTTCCAAAAATTACAAAAAAGAAAACAAACAAGCAAACGAAGCGAAAAAATAAATACGATGTTTCTAATTTTAGAAATAAAAATGTTCCGAACGAAAGTAATGTCCATCGACGTAATATGTTAGAGGCATTCATGTTTGACAAGGCGTTCCCCCAGGTGCTTATGCTTACGATACTGTTTTTCGTATTGCATCGGGAGAACAGTTCACCGTTAATGAGGATCACACGACCTTTGGCCTACAAATACGGATTAAAAGCGCATAACAAGTTACTGCGTTTTCCATCGCAGCTTCATGATTGAACTCGATGAAAGATACGAAGATATCTGGTTCAACGCCTCTTTGTAACGACTTCGATTCCACTGTGAACAAGTTTCCCTCCACCGCATTGCATACAGCATTTTACTGGCTAGACGGTACGCATGTATCGTATAATCATACTAGTCACGTGATAAATACGACCGTTTGTACATTCTATTTTCACCACACCCATCAGAATCGATTACCAATAGAGAGTGACTTCCCGAAACACTATATGTACATTTTAAAACTTCGCATTTCCGCACACGTTGGTCCAGCAGTTCCATGTTTATTGTCTAATGTTAAGTTCGTGTTGCACTACATTTTTCTCTCCTTTTATATATGAAAAGTAATTAACAACGCGGTTTTTATCGAATTTTCCGAGATTCTGCGAAAACATTGGAGATTTCTTAATAGCTTTTTCGATTCCTTCAACGGTCAATAAAATTTTCATTTTAATATTATTCGATTTTATTTGTAAAGTAACGATGTTTGTTAATTTTAGAAATTCGAATAGAGTACTATATCACTTTTTTTCTATTTTTCTTTGGCAGAATTCGTCAGTTCCGAGTTTTAAAAAACCCTTCAAAGATGTTAGCTTTATAATTATATTACATATATATTTACGTGTTTATTTATACCTAAACGTGATACGTATATATTTGTATACATGTATCTGAAAAAAGTACCGAACAGTGCGTTGTATTAATTTATGTAACTGATTAAAAAAAACCTGGTAAAAAAAAAAAATTGAATATTACAATTATTTAAATTTGGTAATCATATTTTCGAAATTCCGTTCAGAAAAAAAAAAAAAAAAAAACAAACCAAAGAACGTAAAATCTGAAAATTTTCAATGCAATTGTTTCGCAGTTTTCATTACGTTAACATATTTCAAAGTTTATTTTACGTTAGATTTCATAAAAAAAAAATTCCAACAATTTCAATTGAACCCAGAACTGCTAGAATATTTTTCTTTTTTCTTTTTCAAAATTTCAAATTCGTTTCTCAGAAGCTGAGGTGTGACATTTCCATTGCTATCTCTTTGTTTCAGAATGTTTAAAAACCTTCTATACTATATGATACTAATTTTATTTCAAACCCGGTTTCATAAGCTTAAATAACGTTTTATGTAACAACTCCGAGAAATATTTTGTAATCTATTTGTCTACGGCAACGCCGGTTTACTATTTCTTTTTTTTTTTAATCTCCTTGGTATAGCGATTCTTTACAATCTGCACGCCGGAAATAATTATAAATTTTTTAAATTTTGCATAGAATTTTTACTATTAATCATAGTAGTACATTTTTTAATTTCTTTTTTTTCGCTTTGAAAATTCTCGTAAATGGGCTAAATTACACCCAAAGAACTTCTAAACTGTCCGCTAAAACCTCCTCTAAACAATCGGTTTATCATTTTCTGCGGAAACCGTAACAAACATTTTAGCGCTTACAGAGATAGATAGATAGAAAAAAAAATAAAATAAAAAAATAACAGCTAGGTTTACAACAGATTTATGGAAAACAGTATTAAAAAAAAAAAAAAAATGCAAATGTAAAAGGTAGATCCTCATTTAATTTTTTTCCCTGCTATGATAATGGCAGTCACCTTTTTGAAATACTTTTAAACATTTCTGCATCCTGTGGCAAAGGACGTCTTCGGTAGAAGTATTAGAAAAAAGAGAATATTTTCAACTACCAAGGAGGGAGCTCTTGTAAAAAAAATTTTAAATTAACTGCCAAAAAAAGCAAAAAAAAAAAAAAACAACTTAAAAGCTGCACACATAGAGTAGGTAACACAATCTTTACTTCCGTTTTCTTTAACACAGACAACTACGACTAAAGGAGATTAACCGCAGAGAGGATACGTTAATTACACATTCGTAGACAACAGCTGAACATAATTATTTCCCGACTCAGTGCGTAGAGTAATTTTTGAAATGAAAAACGGGCCAACTTCCGATCGCTTTTCTTCTGATTGTTACGGTCCGGCTGAAGAAGAGCTACTAAACAGCTTGCGGTGACGTCGAGAAAATTGAACAGAATGTTTCGTATAAATTCGATAAGAAGAAAACGCTTCTTAACGTTCAAAGTGATTTTGAGTAGGGAAGATTCGAGTGCGCATATTTTGAGGAAAAATCTGTCGGTTGCGTATAGCGGAGAATAAAGGAACGAAAGAAAAAAGGAAAATAGATTAAAAAGTTTTAAGAGATTGGTTACGCCGCGACAGACGTGGACGCGGAAGATTAAACAGGGGCGAAACATCAGAACGGAATCGGACCCCATATCGAAGAACGGGGTACGGAAATAGAGGAAAAATAGCGTTCGTCAACCGAGCGTACACAATCACGTACGCTACGAACATTGTCTGTCTAATGCAATTCAAGTCTCTCTTTATGTATTTTGAACACATCCCTCTTTTTACAATTGACTCCGAACCATTATACCATCTGCAACGTCCGTACTAATATCGTCAATGATGACTATTACGGTCCAATGACAATTACAGTATCACGAACAGTCGCTCAAATGAACGAGAAGTTATCAGTTTCGAAATGGAATAACAATCGTAACATTTAAAAAAATCTCATACCTTACCATGTTCAATTTCTTCATTAAAACGGCATTAACCCTAAAGCGCAACCAATTTGCTTCATATTAGACTTTGTTATCGCATTTCTAATTAATAAAAGGCTTATTCATTTGTCGTTTTGACATCCACCTATTAAGAGACAACTTTATATTTAATCAGTTGTTTTGTACTTTTCATAGTGCGAGATTATCGATAGTTTTCCTCATTTTGATGCACGATACTTATATGCTTTAAATTTTCAAATCACGTTATATGTATTCATTTTGATGGAATACTTTTATATATTTTAACAGTGTAAGTTGGTACACGAAGTGTGTGCATAGACGAAATGAATAAAACTCGTTACGCACAACATTTTGCATACTTGAAAATCACGGCAGTTAATCCGTAAAAAACTCTGATTAAAAACCCTCGCTCACTATTGCCCAACGATGCACGTCCAAAAAGGTCTACGCCAAAAAGATTCACACCTAAAAGATCTCGCCTAGAAGAGGGCGCCCATGGTAAGACGAATATTTAATATCGGCTGAAAATCTCGTTTAACTGAAATTTATAACTTCAATTTTCATCATAATTGCCAAATATTATTTTAACAATTCAGAACACCGCTGTATACGTAAATTCTGTCCTTCGGACCTCAGAAGGGGGCGAGCCCAATTGATCTACAATCTTTTTTCTTCTAAACCGATTTTAGAAAACTCGCTTTCAATTGACTACGTCATTCTTCTTTTATTTAAAAATAAATAAATAAATAAATAAATTTCTTAACAATTGTATAATACAGTATTCAACGTTTGTCAACTTTTATATAAATTAACGGAAAACAATTATGAGACAAAAAATGTAGCGTGTACCCCTGGCCAAGAATGACGTAGTAATTAATATTTGTTTTTACCAAAAATATAGCATCATGCCCGACTATAATATTTACGGTGATCAATTATACAGTTTTGGTTATTGTCGAGGGGAATTAGTGATAAAAGATTTTTTAATTTTATACATCCCCGTAATTGAAAGAATATTACTTATAAAAATATAGAAAATTGAAAATAAAAAAGAGGTTGAAACATAACGAAGAAAATATGTATTTTAAGTGGCGTAAAAATTTACCTTCTACTAGAGTTTGTCTAAGAGACATTATAATTTATTTCGAAAATTGCTGGGCTTTACTGATCCAGCAAAATGGACCTTACACGTGTTTCACATTTCATATTTGTAGTTTCGACTTCAAATACCATTAAGAATTTTACACCAGTCATTTTACAGTATCGCTATATTATAAAAAATACAACTAGTTCGTTACATTAGTCAAATTTATCACACCCGATTTTATAAAATACCCGACAGAATATAAATATGTGTACGCATGTATACTTACATAGTTTTTATCAGTTGATGCTTTTAATATTTGCACTAATTCTGCAAGTGACCGTCAACACGGGGCTAATCGATATTTGAACTCTCATTAAATCTACAGTTTTTAGGGAAGGAAACATTCTCCTTAAATTTTGTACCTTTATTTATACCGTTCCCATTCGACTTACCTTTAGTATTTTTCCGTTTTTTTTTCTATTTCTGTTCCATTACGTTTTCCATCGCCTCCGAAACGTACTGATACTTTCCTCACTAGGAATGTCAAATGTTACAACTATGCCCGATAAGGAAGAACTTAATTGCCTACGGAACGAAATGTACTTATTTTATGCACTCCATCTATTACTACGCTTTTGTGGCTTTCTTGAGCACATTTAAGTGTCCGGAAACTATGGAACAAAATGTTCAACACTGAAAAATCTGGTTACGCTGCGGTAATAGTTCAAAATTGTCAACGTCAGTAGCCTCCGGGGTCTTTTCATTTTTTACTTTTTCATATTTCACTTTTAAGCGCGCAAGTATAGCACGCGAATCGATAGATGTACCAATTAATTAGCTGCTTCATTATACAGCAACAGATTTCTCAACACACCGACACTTACGTATGTTTTATGGATATTAAATTTACTCGCATTGTTCTGTTTCTAATTAATATTATAATACTTTTTTTTGTCTTATTTCGGCTTTATCATGTTTTTATTTACTTTTTAACAAAACTCGTTTTTCTGTTATTCATATTTTTTCTAATGCTATTCCAGAGACTATCATTGGAAGTGTAAAAATCCGCTTTCCAGCGAAAATCTTTAATAAAATATTCGTGAAAATACACTCTTTCACAATATTTACAGGCGAATTTGCGGTTCGTATAAATTAACTCTCGCATTTATCTAGTAATAATTTTCGTTGCCTAACACTAAGGAAATAAGGATTATTTATTTACAATTTTAATATTTAAAATGTGAAATAATTTCGGCTTAATTAATTTAAGGGCTCAGGGGTGAATAATTTATTATACTTTGCTACTTTATCTTAAATTACAGGTTCTATATAAGGTTTTGAAAACAGCAGAATTGCAGGAAAAAAAATCAAAGAAAAAAAACCTATGTAAGACACTTATGTATACGATATAGGATCGACGTCATTACGAGCGAAGATCAGCCCCTTTGTTAGGGTTGCCGAGCTCCCTGATATGTGGAAAATCCGATTGTAGGTATCTGTAGAAGAACCGGTTAGTTAACCTGTTGATTCTTTCAGGAGCCATTTCAACGTCAGTTCCATTGTTGGGAAGAGTCGGGGCAGGCCTAAAATCAGTTTAAGTACTTTATTCCGTGCGTCTTGGATATTTTTTTAATGTGGCATCTTGCACTGGTTTTCCATACAGGCGCGACATAGTGTATGGTGAGGATGTAGATTGTCTTGAAGATTCGTAATTTGTTAATTAAACTTAGTCGTGAGGTTCTGGATATCAAAGGGTACAGTAATTTTGTTAGTAGACTAACTTTATCTAGTATGCGTTTATGAAACACTTCGGGTCTAATTCCGAGATATCTTACTTCTGGTTTCCAGTGCACAATATTACCCCCGAAGTTTAATCGGTTTTGTGGGATATAGCAGTTTTTTCTGTTTCTAGTGAAGGTAAATCGCTTGAATTTTCTCGAGGTCGATATCACCCATATATATTTTCCATTTCGTGAAATAGGCTCGGATTTGGTCTATGGCTGACTGTAAATTTTGGGTGATGTTAGTTGAAAGTTTGTGTCTGTGTCGTCGACAAACATTTCGGTCACGCAATCGTCGCACGAAGGAAAATCTGGTGAAAATATTGTAGAGTGCTGGTGATAAGCAGGCTCCTTAAGGGCATCCGGCGTCACCTGTAAAAGTTCTGTTTGATTTGCATTGCCTTATGTGCACTTCGAAGGATCTATTGCTGAGAAACTTTTTTTTTTTTTTTTTTTTTATCATTTTGCAGATAAGTCCATCGTGCCAAACCGAGTTGAATGCTGCCTTGATATCTAATATCACCGTTCTAGTAGATACGAGCGACGTGAAGTTACTTGTTACGATCTTTTTTATCCTCATGAGCAGCTGGATGTATATTGTGTTCTCTTCTAAATCCGAATTAGGATTGGTATTATATTTGTTCCACATAGTATGGAGTTAGAGTTTTTGTCAAATCCCATGACTTATTCTAAAATTTGAAAATTTCCTCTTTTATCCGAGAATTTAAATATCGTAATTGCTCGTCGTCTATTGGGTTTTGGTAACTAATCCAGTGTCGCCTGTGTCTATTACGGATCTTAATTAACCTACTGTGATGCGTGTTGCGAATGTAATTTTCCTTGTCGAAAATTTTATTTATTTTTTTTTCGGAACGTTGCAGTCTATGCTTGATTTTATTGATGAATTGAATAATGTATTCGTCAATTTGCTGGCCGTGCTCCGAAGATGAGGCGACTCCGGGTTCCTCCCTATTTCTCCGTTTAGAATTCTCTTAAAGTAGAGCCAATTGGCTTTGCTGAAATCGCACGTCATGCGATGACGACTAAACCTGGGAGAATGATAAGCACTGGCAGGTGATCGGAACTTAGATTATTGAAAGTTTCGACAAATGATGCTGCCCCTGGGATATTTGTGATGAAGACGTCCAGGGTAGAATCCTTGTCGATTTACTGAGATACAGCTATGTTCACTCGGATATAACATGCTAATATTCGTATTGCTAAGTTTTTTGTAGCGAATATTGCCCCGGTTGTTGGCCCCAGGAGTTTCTCACAATGATCGACGGCAATTACAATCACCGCCGAATATCGTTTTACTACTATTGATGGAATTTAACTTGTTTTTGTATCATTGGAGAATAGGTTCCTTCGATTTTGATTGTATTGAGCAGTACCTTCGGGGAAGTAGCAGGAATATATGTCTATTTTATCGCCCGAGAAAGTATCAATCTGGATTCCAACATTCTCAATACGGTTAAGGTTTAGTACAGCTTGCGTTTATGATTTTGTTTCACTATAACTGCTATTCCTCCACAGCGTGAATTCGGTCGATCATTTCTTCGGTGGAAGAAGAAGTCACGATTTTTTACAGAATAATGAGTAGATAGCGCGGTTTCTGTTAACAGACAAATGTGAACGTTTTATTCCATTAGGAATTGGAGAAGTTCAGCTAATCCATTTCGAATTATCGTTCCAAGTAGTAGCGATTTTTATCGTGTTATCCATTACGATAGGAATTTGAAAGCTACGTTTGTAATAACGTCAAATTGCTCTCTTTTGGTTTCGCAATCGCGTAAACCAGAAATCAGTCCGATTTTCCAAAATGTTTTTTGACGTGGTTATTATCGTATTATCAGGACCGTTAGGGTTCGTCTTTTTTTTTCTCTAGCCGATAATGAGCATGGTTGGAAAACGTGAATAATCTCATTAGCTTTGGTTTATTAAAAAGTTTTAAAAATAATCTACTATTACACGCTGCAAAGAACGATAAACGGAAATATTTCAGTAAAGTTTAAAAACTTTGTAAGTTTTACTTTTGTGCAATTCGTAGAGCAGACATATCATTATCTTTTCTTTTATGTTTTAGTATTGTCCTTTTCGGTAATTTCCGTGTCGTATCGAGCTTCATTTTATTCTGAACCCTGCTAGCCGCTTTATGCGGGGAAGGGGGGTTTATGTAGGTCGCTAGCTGAAAAGAGGCGTTCAGTCGCAGAAAAGTATCATCAATTGTGATACTGTCCGATAGACCGACACAGCACAAAAAATTCTTGTAAAACGGTCGAAATGGGCTCGGTAAAAGTTTAGTTCTTTTTTAATAAATTCGTTTTCCAATTCAGTATAAATCTGATGTAATAATTCGAAGTCAGCGCAGTCTACTGTGAAAAATGTGAAATACGTGTTGTACAAGATGCGCAATAAAAAGGGATGCTATCTGGATAACATTTCTCGTCTAGAGACTTTTATTGCAAAATTAAAAAAAAAAGCAAAAAAAAAAACAAAAAAAAAACAAAAAAAAAACACGATGATTCGTCTCTTGTAATGCTGGCAAAGGCAGAACTACGCAATTCTTAAGCGAATTTAAACAAAGATGAAGTCCTGATATCAATTACTCCCAGTAATCTTGACACCGATTTGTAAATCATTGTAGAGGAGTAACTCCCATTATCTAGTTTAATTTATTATCATATAGTTTATATATATTTTTTTATCTACTACTTTCTAATATTCCGTTTTGTTTGTCGATGCACATGATTATAGATGAAAACATTTAAAGGTAACCCCCCATGAATTGGAGTGAGCGGCGCGTTTCATTTTTACATCTAAACCGTAACAATTGTTGCCACACGTTTAGCGCAAATGTTACTTTCGCACTATTTGTTTCGCGGTATTTATAATCGGTCAATTAAAACTGACTTCTACCCTTTATACCTACTTTCCATCATGCTTGTATTGTATTTATTTAATTTAGCGAAAAAAACCGAAGCAGTCAATTAGAATTGACTTCAGACCATACGGAATAATTGTAAAACTTTTTTAAGATAATCGGAATTTCAAAATTCAATCATCCAAAAGCGCAGAATTTAGAGAATAAATTACTACTTTTTTAACGTACGCCGCGACTAAAAATGCACTTTGCAAAAATCCATCCCCAAGGAGATGAATTTTACTTTTCTGCAATTTACAGGGTTTATTAATTAAATTTTATATTTCTTTAAGCAGTAACATTTTTTACCATAAATTATATCGAGCTAAATAATCTGCTTAAATTTTAATTTTTAAAAAACTCATAAAATAAGTTTTCAAAAATTCAATATTCTCGGTTAGAGCTATTTAAATACCTCTTTTTTCAGTTATAAAAACAAAATGATTGAAAAATTAAAATTTTTCCGTTACACCTAATCAGGCGAAACTATAATATGTTTCCCTTCTTTTTTTTTTCTATTTATTCATCTGCATCGGTGAAATGTATTATGTAATTATCGAATTCAACAGAAACCGATGCAAATTAATAAAACGTAAATATTCGAAAAATAAACATTTTTAAATGATAAACCACCGTCGTAAAATAATGGGAAACATTAAAAATATTTTGTACGAACTATCATTCCGCAACAATGTATCCGAATTTGGAACAAAACCAAAACTAAAATATCCGGGAAAAACGAATAAACTAAAAATTAAATAATTTCAATAATAGACTCCTTAAAAAAAAAAAAAAAAAGATATGGAACAAGAAATATAAATACAATTAGTCAGAATGTGGGAGTAGTGTAAATTCGTACGCACACCAAAACCTGTTATTGGGCAGGAGATGAATAGACCAACCGGAGACTACCAATCATCGATTCGCGCGATGATAAAAGTTATTCGCCAATGACAGCAGCGGTATTTTTTCTAGTTTCTTTTTTCATCTAGTAACAACGCTGACAGCGAAAAGTCTCATCCGTCGTCTGTTAGTTGCGGTCATTATTCTCGTTTGAAAATATTTAAAAACATTAAAAACAGAAAACAAACCGCGATTTTTACATAAATATAAAATCATTATTATCGGCGTGAAATTCAAAAAATCGCCCAAAATACTCGGAAAAATCAGCGAACATCGCAGCCAGAATGAACTAGGAAAAAACAACAATTCCTTCCGAAAAGTGGAGCGGTGTCCGCTTCACCCGGAAGATTCCGTTTTTCTGTGTGATGTCAATCTTGTCTTTTTCGAATGTTCCTCACTTGCTTCATCTATTCTCAATCTCAATCTTCCTACTCCATTCTTATGTTTTCTCTTTTCCTTCTTTGTCAGTTGTCCCTATTGTAGCTTCTTTCGTTTATTCAATCTCGCACCAGATTAAAATCTGATATGCTCCTTTTGAGCTATTACTTAGATTCCTTGGTTAGTTGCTCTTCGTTAGCGTACTCATAAAAGAAAGAGAGAAAAAAAAAAAGAAAAAAAGTGGACTCGTTCCTGCATAATGTTTTCCGTTTTGACATTCCCCATTGCATTTTGTCCTTTTCGTATTCCTTCCACATACATTCCTTATGGATATCATATTAAATTTGAATGCTCGACCATTTCTGCTAAGCAATCGCCTTCATTCTTTTCTACTAAAACTCTGTACCCCAAACTCTCCCATTATCGGTGCTTCCTATATTCTCTCATTTTCTTCTACTTCTGCTTGGCCTCCAATTTTTTTTTAAATTCCCTCTTATACGTTTCAAAATAAGAACTTTATTTCTCCTTCTTCCCATTTCTCGGCTTAATGTCCTCGTTGACAAACCTATTAAAAAAAAAAAAAAAAAAAAAAACTATTACAGTAGAGCTCTAAAGGTAGAGAACAGTAATCGGATTAAACGTACACATTTTTTGTACAGATTTTATTTAAATTACGATAATCCGTCATAAAGAAAACCTGTGCGAAGTTTGAAATAAATAAAAACTTTCTAAAAGGTTTCCTAAATAGCGAATGAAAAAAGTTCAACACGGAACAAAAAAAGGGTAGATTAATTAAATCTCATTCCGTAGTCGGATTAATTACGGTGACAACATCCACGCAATATTTATACGCGCGATAGTGTGTCCATTTTTTTTCTTTCTAATTTACGGTCTTGCAGATAGAGGAGAATGTTTATTATATTCACCGATGAGGATTCGCTGCGCTTAAAGATTTTCAAAAAAACCGAGAAGAAGAAAAAATTACGAAATTATAAACTCCATCGAGAGAGAAAAATAAAACGAATTCATTTTAAAAGAAAATCGCCGGATTTAGGCGGGATGGAAAATGGCGCGAACGCTTTCGGTCCAGCATGTACGAGAGCTGCTCGGTATCAGACATTATTGTTCCACAGTATTGTTATTTCAGAATGATATTTTCCTATATTGCTATAGCGAATGCTCTTATCAGCATATCTGCTTCGCATGCGCGCATCCTGTACAGATATAAAAGTCTGTAGATAATGATATACATTCGGTTGAATAGTTCCTGTTGTTGAAAGACGCGAACGTACAAAAAGAGAGAATTCCAGCCTACGAACGGCGGCAGCAGCAGAAGCAGCAGCAGCAGCTCAGCAGCGGGAAGCGGAACTGCGGCGACGGGGTTTTGATGCCGCAGTAAAATGTCATTAAGCACAGCAACCCCTCAACTGTTAGCAACTGCTTGCCGCAGTGTCGGTATAAAAGTCAACAAGGAGCACACTATCAGCAATTTAGCGGTCTATTATTGTTTCAGTTGCGCTGGAATTACACTGGTGGAAATCTTAAATATCAGCGGCAACGATGTACGTGACTGTAGACGGTTGCTGCGACTACAGGGCCAAGGGTGAAGAGCCAATATGTATAAATGGTAGTCTGAATCTGAATCTGAATCTGAAGAAGAAGACGAAGTCAATATATATGTATCGTATAGAAGACAAGGAGTAGAGCTGGTTGGCGCGATTTCCACCTCTGCACATGGTTGGCGTGTTTGCGCTTGTCTTCCCTTAACTATATATCTTGCAGTGTCAACAGCAGATATCATGTATCATACATTCGTACATACACGCACACATATATATACATATACATATATATATATATATATATATATATATATACATATGCGCATGCATGTATACGTATTTACATGTAACGTGTCGCTGTATTGGAGTGTATAAGAACGGCATTAATATTTCCGAGGTAATGTTATCCGCCCGCAATTTTAACGCGTTACCTAGATAAAAAAATCACTGATTTTCAAATCATTTGCACGTTGCACAGATATAATACCGGTGATATCAACTGTGCAAAAAAATCGAAGGCTGCTAAAATCTCTTTCGACTGTAAGATGAAATTTATTCTCTTTTAAATTCTTTTTCTAATAGTGGATTTTTTAAAATTTATTTATTTATTTATTATTGTTTTTTTGTTTTTTTTTTAAAGATTATCTAGGCTGCACGTGGTTTCATTTTTCCTAGCTGCTCTAAAGTTAACGAAATGAGTATCACGAAAACGACCAACCTGAACCAATGGGAATATTTCAGGACATATTTCAAGTGACGCATTATTTTCGTTAAATGATAAAACAGAAATTCGCGCAGAACAGCGCTTTATGAAGTAATTTAAATTTATCGTTTTGCCGTAACCCTTCCTGGAACAACACGTTCCGCAGGAGACTTGCATTCTGCTGTCCTATCAGTGATGAATGGTAGGTGAAGAATAATGACTTGACGAAATTACTTCGTCAAGAAATTTAGATTAATGAACGAGAAGCAACGTGCAAATTTCAACATGACGTGCGCCATCGGGGTCGGCTGATTTTTAAGCATTCGAAGAATGAAGACTTACCAAATGTATTTCGAACATTGTACTGTTTTCGCGGTTGTTAGTCCGAGTGTTTAAAAAATCGATTCTAGCCGCACCTATCGACCAATGTGTAACACTTAGATTTCACGAAAAATATGCGATACTCTAAAAATTACCTTTTTCCCTCTCAGTGACGGGAAATACGTTTCGGTTGAAGAGATGCGATTAAGACATAAATCGGAAAATTGATTTTTAAAACAAATCATAGTACGCAACGTTTTTTCATATTGTTAAATTTTACTATTCAAATGAATAAAAACCGAAAAATCGTTCAATTCACCGCGTGTCATCCGTTCCGAGTAATAAGGCAAGGAAGTGAATCTTCAAATTTTGATCGATACCACTTTGCTATAATAGTATAAATATATTTTTCCGTTTATACTGTCGAAGTGAATCTTCAAATTTTTAGCTAAAATTTATAAGAATATATCCGGAATGGTTTCGAGGTATCAACAACCGGCATACTTTCATGCCTGCTATTAACAACCCAACTCTCGGGTAGGTCACCGAGTCCGACAAAATAGATTTGATCAGTGATTAACACACATCCTATACTAATATTAAATAGTGAGAATTTTTTTTTAAAAATACCGAAGCGCGGTGCTGACTTTAAAAAGCGTTCATAGCGAATTGTGATTTTTATTTTTTTTGATACGGTTAAAAAAAAAGAAGAAGGGTAAATCGTCATCAAAATGTAGAAGCACACCTCAATGCACGAACAAAAAAGTATACGAGAAGAAATGTGAAAATTCATATTAGGCGGAAAAGTGAGTGCGATCGTTCAAAGTAGATAAATGAAGAAAAGGAAAAATTAATATTTTTAATTTTAATTTTTATTTTTTGCGTGGGCGCGCCAGCGGCATTCACCCAACAACAGGGAAAAATCTAAGCTAAAAAAGTAAATAGCTAGGCGGTTCGAAATGGGCGCAACAAAGGGCAGCAGTGCAGGCACCACAGAAGATGAAGGAAAGGATAAAGGAAGCTTTATAGGAAGACCTAATTTCAAGAACAAAGGAAGAGCAAGGCACTGGAAGAAAATGTGATTAGCATCACATGTATACGAGATTGATCACAATCATGAAGTGAACACAATAAGGAGATGACGACGGAGCAAATCGAAAGCGGAAGGAGAGGAGAAGAGAATGATTGATCCGGAGACGAATTTGGGAGATAATAGAAGAGCGACGATCGAAAGGAATAGGATGAAACTAGGACAGGGAACGAGGAATCAATCGACTAAATAAAACGGTAATGCGAATGACGATTAAAAAATAGAGAGGGATAAATATCCCGCTAAATATGATCGTGGATAAGGAAAGGATGTCTGAAGAAAGGAAATAGTTGAGGAATGAATCAAGACGAGCAGCAGAGCGAGCCAAAGAGTCAGCTGCGTCATTGCCGTCTATTCCGGAATGACACTGGGGATCCATAAAAAATCAATAAGAATAGGTCGGGATGACTGCAGAGTGGAGGTAAGAGCTAGAATTGTAATACTATCAGAGGAATGTGAAGGAGGAGAGGATTGAAGGACGCCTTTAGAGTCCGAAATAATGAGAAATTAGGAAAGATCGCTTAAAGAGGAAATAAAAGAGATAGCCTGAAGGATGGCGATCGACTCGGCAGAAAAAAATAGTGCAGAAGGAGGGAAGTCAGAAGGACTCAGAATGCCGAAGCGACGGGGCGGTAAACGTACCACCCACGTCGTCCTGCCTCCTGGAACCATCGGTAATGATCGATACATGAGCAGGAAAAGAGGAATTCAATAAATGAATAAGTATTACTCGAGCTGGAGTTTTTAATTTATTCGTGCATTTTATATCGAGATTCACGAAAAAAAAATTCTGGGTAGCACATTCGAAATTTTTGAGGATTTTTCTTTTTCTTTTTTCTACCTATGCTATAGCATATTTTAGCAGGTTTTTATGTAGGTCTTTCGGCTGCAGAGTTGAGATCTTCATTATAATCATCGAAACAGCGTTTAAATAAAATCCCGTATATATATATATATATATATATATATATATAATCAAAATATGCACACTTACCTCTATGTCTGTTTGTTTGTTTGTCGAACATAAGCATTGTGTCTTCAATCTGAAACAACATAGAAAAAAAAAAAAACAACTATTAAAAATCACTTTAAATACACGGCTCGGAATACGTAGTAGATACAGGGGCAAGTTAAACTTCCCATTCCTATATATGAGTGGAGCTTATACAATAAGTGTTTAGTTTCTCATAATAGTAAAAGTCGGGAACGAAAAATTGTAAATCAAACATGAGAAATTTCGAATTTCTCGAGATCGATCTTGATGTACATATTTAAAGAATACGTTTTAGCAAGGCAAAAATATAGTTTTCGATATTTCCTAAATAACACGCGTGTTTTTCATCTTCATATTTTACTACCGCCCTCCGATTAGTGGACCCTGGAGAAAAAATTCATAATCCACAGAAGTAAGCGTTAATTCTTACCGAACCATTGTTGTGCCCTAATGAAACCAAGCAGGAAACATGTTGCCAATGTCGACGAGAGTACAGCGATTAGTGTCGCAACCAAGTTATCGATCGGGCGCATCTTTACCAGTTGCGCGATTGAAAAGATACATCGGGAGCTGTGACTGGTCTATTGTCGTTGCAGAACTAACATGTGTATCGGCGTGGAACGCTTGACCGCCGATAGGGTATTATATAAATCAGCGGTAGATTTAGAAGAAAAAAAAAAACCAAAAAACTCGAGCCATTTCTATTTTAAGTCCGAAGCTGGAAATATGAATTCATCTGTTAAAATTCACGCCGAACTGCGATAACTAATCGGCTTAGCAATATGCCGGAACCATAAGTGAGAGGCGATTAGTGGAATGTAAAGATTTGCGAACGTGCGATGGATGCAGTTGTCGTAATGAAAGCGGACAAATTGGTCGGGGAATGCGATGAATTGGGCCGGCTGCAGGACACGTCCTAGAGCCTAAGCGAGCAAATGAACAGTTAAAAAGGAGGCGCGCGAGTAGAGAGGTGAAAATGTTCGGTTCCGGTGTGTGTCCGTTCTACAATCGGCGCGCGGTGTAAAAGTCAGACGTTACACAAGCCGAACGGCATGTGTGACCGGAATTTTTAATTCGGTCCGGTCGTTATAACACGTAAAAGGCTATGCACGGCAGACACGTAACTGAGCGAGCCGAGCGAGCGTCTGACGCCGCAGCGACCGACTAAAAAGCTCCGGCATTTCCACCATCAGGCTACACAGTTAGCCATGTTGCGGTTAAAGTTGGACCGGGCAATTTTCCGGAAAAGCGGACAGAATTTCCTTCGGCCATTTGTATCAATTTAACAGCGGCCAGTCATCGTCAAAACAGCGGCTTGGGCGCTGAAAGAAGGTAAAAATCGCGGCCACCCGATAGCCAGCTCGAACGGACTGACGTGTGCGAATTAAGAACGGCTTCTGCCGGTGTAGCCACCATTAGCGTAGGTCTCCGGCACTCAGACGGAATCGAAAGCGAACATTTCACAATTAACCGCCATCGTCCGAACTACAATGAAATTTTAAAAGATCGCACCAGCAGCGCTTAATTAGAAATTTTCACCTCTCCCAGTAAAATACATATATATCAGAAGAAAATCGAAATAGCCGCGCCAACAGCCGATAAATAAACGTAAAAGTCGTTGTTTTCCTGCTCCATCTTGTCCGTCATTAGGAGAATACGTTTCTACCGGTTTCAGCTGATTTTTTTTTCAATTGATGTTGAGTAAAAAAAAAAAAAAGAACTCGAAAAACACAGACGGCATAGTAGGGTGCAATATCGACACTCTGGAGTCGAATGTTTAGATCCCGGTTTAAGTCGTGGTACATTACTTAAGAGTCTCGATAATTATTATCCTTTGCGCCCCGTGTTTTTATCAAGATAAACACGGGCGTCCAAAATCGACATTGTCTTCAATCAGTGATTAAATATAAAAGCGCAAAAAAGTGCAATTACGACAAATAAGTCTAATTAAGAATAACCGACGAGTTTACCGACAAATGGTAAAAACACAATCACGGAAGAACAAAGTAAAAAATTGTTAAAAAATTGTTAAAAAATTGCTACTCTGCAGGAACGGTCCGATTCGTTTGAGAGGCAGTGTAAAGGCGCCACGCCGTCTTCCCAAATCAACTGGCGTCTCCTTGTGCTGGACTCTAATCGACATCCTCAGATGTGAGCAATTTACAATACGATTTCAGCGTTTTTAATTTATTTTTATTTTTTCAGATATGAAAAACGTGCCTGCGGCTTAAACGAGTATTGCAAATGTGTAATCGGTTGGTTTTATACGAATATTATGGTCCAGTGCGCATAGGTGTTGACTCGAATCCCATCCTACAAGTGAAATTTTTATCACGTCTTTTACATGTTAAGAAATTGTAAGAAAACCGTGGCAATCTTTCCTGAGGCTTTGCGCAATAAGAAGGATTCAGTCTGCCTTATTTCTCCTTTAACTTCAGCGATCTCTGCCATCCTCCCAGAGTATTTATTTCGCCTACACTTGCAAAATCTCTCCCTTCAGCTGTAATTAAACAGGAATTCTACAGTATTGTCAATTCTCTCTTCCCTTCTCATGTAAACATTTTCACTGATGGTTCTAAGGGGCCTGATGGGGTTGGTGCTTCTTTTATTCTCCCAGATCATAACTTCTCTGTCTTCCTTCTTTCTGTTCCATATTTACAGCCGAGCTAATGGCTATTTTACGTTTCATTATTTTTATCTCCTCCAATTTTCTTTCTTCCCAGTTTCTGATCATATTCGACTCCGTGAGTGTTCTTCAAGCCATCTCTGCTCCTCTTCCTAATCATTCCTGTGATTTTACTATTCTCCGCATACGTTCTCTCATTCGGACTTTCTCTTCTCTCCATGGGATCCATATTGACTTGCTGTAGGTTCCTGGCCATTCTGGCATCTCAGCTAATGAGATGGCTGATTCTTTGGCTCGGGTTGCTGCTTCTTCTACATTCTTCTTCAAAAAATCCCATCCTCTAATCTCTTGCCTTTATGTAAATATTTCCATCTCAGATTTTGGTCGGATATGTGTACCCTTCCTCCTTTTCTAATTGTCGCTTTTTTTATCTGTCCGTTCCTTCTGTTTCATTCACTTTCTCGTTCTGTTGTTGTCTCCATTGTGCGTTTGCGTTTTAACCATTCCTTGCTGCCTTCCTCACGCTTTCGCCTCTCGTTGACCTCTTCCCCATGTTGTCCTCTCCATTCAAATGATGCGGTTGTTTGTGACGCCGATCACGTGTTCTTTGAGTGCTCTGCTCCTTCGGTGGAGCGTGCGGCTCTGTATTCCCACTTGCTTGGACTGGGGCTTCCTGCTCCTTTTTGTGCTCGTTATATCCTGTCTTTTCCTTCTACACTTATTATCCCCTCCATTGTTTCCTTCTTATTAACGATAGCTGATCGCCTCACTATATAACTTTCGTTTCCCTTAATTGTTTCTGGGTGAAGGTCCTCGGTTGACGAGCCCAATTAAAAGAAGAAAAAAAAAAGGTTTCGCTCTGAGTTTCTTTGTGTAATATATATATATATATATATATATATATATATATATATGGTACGTATATACACAACTTGTAATATTATAATAGAGAAAAAACATAAACATAAAACATTATTATCTCTAGCAGTTCCAAAGTGAAATATCTCCGGCAATTAATCTATATGTTTTTCTCTTTTTCAATTATAAAAATATTCATACAAATAATTAAATCATTTTTAATAAGAGCAGTTTAATGGTCTATTAAAATCAGTAACCGGACTATTCAAAGACAAAACTGTCGTCTTCTTTACTGATATATATATACACCTATATATATATATATTTTCTGTCGGATCCTCGATAATAAAATCAATTATTTTTCGCCTATTTAACTATGCCCATTGATGATTTCCCCTCAAAGAAGATTATGAGATTAAGTCTCTTACGTTAATGGGAATAAATTTATAATTTCTGTGTTTCAAAACTAGAGCCGATAGTACAGTCGCGTGACAGTTAAAACAAATATACTCTGATGATAGGTTGTAATCCTAATAGTCAAATCTATATGAACGAGGATATATTTAACATTTTTTTTTTTTTTTTTGGCACACAGATTCGAAAAAGAAATTGATATTTTTTTTTGAGAGATACAACTTTTCCGAAGATGGATTTAGTATCAAAAAATTGTCCCTATACGGTAAACAGGGACGGAAAAAATAGATATTTTTTCGTACGTATGCGATTCTGAAATTTACGACAGCAATATTGATTACCAGTTCAGCTTTTTCCCTTAGATAAGTATTTTAAATAGCCGAATTTTTCCTTATCCGAATTATCTCAACTAACGTAAATATTCTTTTATTACTGTTAGCTTCGGTACGGACTACTCAGAGCAGGTGAAATATTATAGTAAAGGAAAATTCGAATGCAAAGTAGTACTCGGAATTAATGTTTAAATGGTGCCGTTCGCCTGGATAGATATAGTGCAGAAGCCATTTCATTTAACCTATTCATTTACTATTGGCTTAGCTTTTATCCCGTTTTCATCAGGAAACTTATCAGAATGTTTCATTTCGCAACGAATTGTCGTAATATCAAAATATTGCCGGTCTTTTTCGATAAACCAGATTAAAAGAGAACAACAATCGACTAAATAGTCCACGACCAAGTTTTCAAATATCGTATACTTTTTAAAGTTCTCTTTAGCCAAGTCGATCCAGTTGTCTACCAGCGTCTGTTGCGGTTAATAGATTCGGTTTATTGTTATCGTTGTTTTTCTTTTGATTTATTAAATGCGCTGCCTGCAATGGTTATAGCTTTCTTACAATTAGAAGAGCAAACCTGGAAAATATTAAAAAAATAAACTGAGTTGTATATTGTGGAACTTAGCTCCTAACGTACTAATTAATGGATATCCAAAAAAAGAGAATATTGCAGGCCTTTTGGCATTTTTATCTTTTCAGATTACTTTTTCACTAGCACGCAGTATTCCCTATTTCAGATATAGTCTTGAACGAGATAACTTGCGAAAACCTGTGTAACCTTTGATTTTGTAGTACCTATTGCGCGTACTTATACGATGCAGTAACAATACTAATAGTGTATTAATGATAATGATATAATGGCAGTCTTAATGCTGGCATTAATTAGTTGTATTAGTTTGTAATCGCCATGTTTGTAATTTAGCTTCGTCCGTTTGTTTCACAGTTTGGGTACAAAATGGACGGTAACAGTCGTTACTCTGCACTATTAACAATACTAATTGATAAAGTGAAATTATTTGCGAAAATACACGTAAATTAAAGCTTCTAAACAGCGAAGTTTTTGGTCCTTTTCTTTTTTCCAGTGATAAATTTACAGTAGATTAAAATTATTGCAACTACATGTAAATTAAAATTTTTAAACAAGAGGTTTTTGGTTGGGTTTCTGGTTAGGTTTCTGGTTAGGTTTTCGGTTAGGTCTCTGATTAGGGGTTTTCCAGTGATTTTTATGAAATAAGTGATTTCAAATAATTTCGTTAGGCGTTTGTCTTTATTTAAGTAAATTTTGTTATTGCTTTAATTAGAAGTTCGTAGTATATTTAAGTTTTGTAATGAACTGTTGATAGTGCGACCTTGGTAATAATAATAATAATAATAATAATAATAATAATAATAATAATAATAATAATAATAATAATAATAATAATAATAATAATAATAATAATAATAATATTTTTTAGTTGCATAAGTTTTTTTTTTTTTTTAATTTCGTTTAATTTATAATACCGAGTATATTTGAATAATTTGAATTAGAAAAATAATATGAACAGAAACAATTTAACAGACAAAAAGTAAGGCAAAATAACGAACAACAAAAATTGAACAATCATACATTACACAGAAAGTATCAAAGATTATGTAAAAACTAAAAGTTAACTGTCGCATTAAGCTCTTAATATTTCACTCACAAGTATATGTCTGCAGAAAGTAATTAATGCGGAGAATGTATATTACGTGTTATAAATAATATCCTTTTTGATTTCTTAACGATTAATATTTTCACTATATTTATTATTTAAACTCATTGTTAAATATATTTATTTTTGTCATAGATTAATATTTTAGTTGTTTTACATTTATTAAGTGGGATGTACACTTTTTCACGTAAACCACTGTGTATTTTTAGAGGAAATATTTACATACGCGAAGACTAAAAGAAAAAAGAAAAAAAAAGAAAAAAAAAAAGAAGTAGGGAACTTTTGAAAATTACGAATAAAAACAAACATTAAAAAAAACAACTCAAAAAATGGAAACGCAACAAAGAGAAACACGGAAGATAATAACAAGAAACACGTATAAAATTGCAATAATGTACAACTGCCATCTGCGTAGAGAAATTTGTGATTACAATCCTCCCAGCGCGGATAACAGTTGTACGTCATTGTGATTTTATATGTGTTCTGTTTTTATCTATTTCGTTTCATCTTCATTTTTTGAGTTGTAGATTTTTTCGGCCATTAATTTTATACTCGTCGATTAATCAATCTCCATTTAATCGTATTAAACGCTCGCTGATACTTTTAAAAAACAATATCGTCATTTTTCAAGGTTTGCTAATGAGTTCTCTCAAAAGCACCTCTGTATATACACGCTCGAAGTGTTAAAATTTCGCCATCGATAGAGTAAATGGCGGGCTTTAAAAAAAAAAAGCCGAATACTGCGGAGGAATCACTAATCACTCCAGCCAACTGTGTGAATGGCCGCGACCGTCATGCGTGACTGAAGTAGATAGATCATTTTTCGATGAACATTTTAGGAAAGCCGGCTCCTCTTAATAGCGTATATAAAATCGATTTTTTTCTTCCACAGGATTTTTTATTTTGTGTTTATGGGCGAAATGTGCTGAACCGATTTTTCTTGTTAAATTTCGACCTTCTTATTTCCTTTCGGTTTTCTCCCCGTTCGAACTTTCCTCCTGTGGCGGAAAGAAGTACCGTCGATGATTCAGAAGAACCGTACACAGTGCGGAATGCAGACGAGAACCAAATCGGGCCAGGCTCTTTCGGTCAATTGCACCTGCTCCGGGTCAGATGGCGAGCGACTTTTTGCTTTGCGCTTAGTATAACGTTAACCGGGAATTGCCTTTAGACCGGGCAAAAAAAAAACAAAAACCTCGCCGACAACAGTTTAGTAAAGTTGGAGCGCTACGCGAGCCTCCGAGGAGACAAAGACATGACGGGCGAATGTTGCTGAACAGACTACTATTCTGCGTTAATCCGAATCCGGGAAATGTGCATGTCGGTCGGTTCGGTGGCTAAAACGATAGCGGCTCGGTAAACAGGAAAGTCGGAGTCTCCGAAGTGGCTGCGTCAGCTTTTGACGTAAAGGCCGAAACGTGACCGGGCAAAGTCATTTCTTCTACACACAGACCTCAGCCGCGGCGTGTAGTTCGCTTAATTTCTGCAATCCACTTTCTACAGACTACCATTGTTCGCGCGAAATAATTATGAAGCCGTGGCACGTTGTCGGCAGTTGGCCGCTATTATAACAATAGCAATAATGATAATGAAAGCGGTCGTGATAATGATGACAGTTCCATAACCATCAAGCCATTATCCGAATTCTTCTTCGGCCATATTTAAATAGTGAACATATATCGACGTAACAACTAGTAGTGCCGGCGATATTATGCAAAATGAGACAGAGTGCTTCGGCAGCCGGGGCTAGCAGTCGTTAATGTTGCTTACTTTCGTTCAAGATCAATTCTAGACCAGCCTAGAATCGCTGACGCAATTTCGCTAAGCTACTTTTTATTCATACATATCTGTCGACCGCGCCACCAGCATCACAACCTTATCATTAGGTAAAGATTATCCATGGTGATAGCGAAATTGTTTGCGCGCCAAATTGCCCTTTTAATTGTGTATTAGATTTTCTAACGGGCATCTTCAGACGATTATATATTCGTAATGGGACACAATTTTGCCGGGATTTTTTCGTTTTCTTTCTCTTTCGTTATCCGATAATGTAATTAGTGATTCTTCTGACCGTTACGTGTTTTGTATAGATTATTATTTACTAACAATTTAAACATTTGATCAGTACTCTGTTCCGGATAATGATATGTACATTAACATCACTAAAATCGCATATTTTTCTGCAATTTTCCGATGAAAAGAAAAATATAATTTATTTTAAGTATTTTGAACAAAAATTTCTCATTCCAATATCTATTTTTTTTTTTCCCATACTTTGTTCAAAACCTTCTGCGGAAAATTATTACAATTAGATGAAAGAATAATGTAAAACATGGAAATAATTAATTCGGCAATTATTTTTGGTTTGCTTTAGTAATTTAAGATGATCGACCGTTTTCGAACAACACCTCTAAAAATTTTAAATTGGTGGTCTCTTCTTTAATTATTATTTTTTATTAAGACGAACGAAGTGTATGAGAATCTCCCATATATTTATGAGAATTTACAGTTGCAGCACTATTGAAAACAGAAAAGAGAGAATATATTAATGATTGTTTGAACATCTGAAGGAAATAACCGAATTTCATTTAGGGGAGAAACAAAGTTGATTTAATTAGGCCTTCCCTTTAGATGTTCGAATAATTCAATATGCCAAAATTTAATCTTCATTAATATTTCTTTTCCGTTTTTTTTTTTTTTAGTGTTGAAGATGGGAGGTATTTTTACCCGACAACAAGCGTTTTTCAAATAATACTCAATCTTAAGATTGTTGACGTTCATTTAATATTATTAATACAAAATTTACTCGTATATTATCGTAATAATCTAATACTGTATAGACAGTTTGTACCATGAACAGAAAATTCGTTACTAAAAAGAGTTATTTAAAAATATCTTATGGAAAAAAAACTAACCAAAAGAGACATGCTTTACTAGTATGTAATATGGATGTTGCGGATATTCGTATCCCGCATAAATTTTCACATCTGCATCCGCAATGATCAATGCGGATGTATCGACTAGAATTTTTAAAAGAATGAGAATGACAGATTCTTCGGATAAAGATACAGAACAACCAGGAATTTCCGGTATGGTTAGACAGGCTGGCTTAAAAAACGATCTTGTCATGATGCTAGAGATTCGGTAAGCGAAGATGAAAACGGTAGCGCCGACACTGTACTCACGAAGCAATTTTGCTATATTACCACAATAAGAAAAGGATCAATGAGAATGAAAATCCACTTAAACGGTGGAACGTTCATCGAGAAGAACCGAAAATATTACCCTAGAATAGCACGCAGATTAGCCGCATCAGCCAGTGTACCCTTAGTGAACAATTATTCAGTAGCGCGGGCTTAATTTATGAGATCCTCTGCGAATCAGACTGGAACCGGAAAAGGCGGCGACATTACTTTTTATTAAATATAATGCACCAATTTTTAACTTTAATTTTACTAAATATATAATTATTTAATAAAAATGTAAAAGATTACGAGCTTTTTATATTATTTATGCACCAATATGAAACTCCTTTTAAAAAAACTAAATCCTAAGATCCGCAATATCCCTAATATGTAGTACACCGGAATATAAGAAGTTTTTTTACGGCTACAATCCTAGTTGTGTTCTATCATCATCTCATCACTGACAAAAACGCAATAGCTTTAAATTTCAATTTTAATTATTTAAATTTAATTTAAAAAAAGAAAAATTAAATAAAGAAAAAAAAAAACTGTGTTAATCTTCCAAACTTGTTTTCTGTGGCTACTGTTGTGCAAACCTATTCTACTCTTTAACAACATTCTTCGGTCACTTATTTACTTTTCAAAATGAGAGTAAATTTTGTCCTTTCAACGCGAGCACTACGACGACTAATGTCCGAATGGAAAAAAAAAAATAAAATTCATCAATTTATAATCTCTTTTCGACTCGCATTATTAGTTTCTTTAGTGCAATAATTTCGATGATAAATTCCAGTTTGGTAAATTTTCGAATAAGAAAAAAATAAATAAATAATAATAAAAAAAAAAAAAAAAAACACACTTAAACGCCGTAAAAATAAAGTAGAGAATTTTGCAGAACATGCAGACAGAGCGAGAGAGAGAGAGAGAGAGAGAGAAAGAGATTAAAAAACGTATCTTATTCACGGTAAATTCATGCTACACGGCTTGCGTTTTCTTTCTTTCCTATTTCTAAGGGCTTTTTATTATTTATTTATTATTTTCTGTAATTTTAAATGAACCGTGCTAAAAGAAGATGTCGGCCTGTCGACGGGGTGCGACGGGGGGAAAGGAAATTTTCGCGACTAGAGACGAGAATGGACACTGCAATAGAGGAAAATCAAAATGTCTAACAAAACGGGAACGAGAAAAGGGCTTTTATAAAAGTTCCATGGCGCCGTTCACAATAATATCATCATAACCGACTTTTTTTTTCTTTTTTTCTCTCTCGCTCTCTCTCTGTCTTTCGCCCATTCTATCTATTCCGTTTATCTCATTTTTTAACTTTATTTTTATGTGCGGCTCCCTTCTTCAGCGCCTTCTACGCGTTGCACGTCTACTCTTAAGTGAAACAATAAATTTGCCGAAAGAGAAAAAGGAAAAAAGAAAATAAAAGATATTCGATTAAAAAAAGACGTGAAAAGGAAATCGAATAAAAAATTGATAAGAATAAAGAGAGGTACGAACGGAACACAGATGAAGCTGCGAACTGGGCGATAAATCGAAACCGGCTGAGTAACAAAGTGAAAATACGAACTACTGCTGGCACATTATATCGGCAAAACTGTTAACAGTGTAGCGCAAAAGGGAGATTATGTGTGCGCGCATACCCGCCGCCGGGATATATATGTAAATGGCGGGGTTATACATTTTTTACGCTTCGCGACGAAAGATCTGCTTCTCTTTTTTGTAAATGCATTTAAATTAATCACGGCAGACACCTTAATTTCGGTAATGGACATTCCGTGTCATTCGTTGCCACATTGCTGTTCGCTAAGTTTGAAGGAGAATGTAGAACAGTTTCCTATCTTGGCGCTTCTTAAAACTATCCCCGGCTCGCTCCCCCCGCTCCTATCGTGGCGCATCGACAGCAGAAACTCTTTCTCGACAAAGTGTATCTAAACTTTCAGAATTACGCCACTGCGCTGAGATCTTTAAAAAGTTTTATTATTGCTCTTAAATTTTCCGGATTTATCGGAAATAAAGGAAATTAAAAAACTCGTTAGTCCGGTCCAGTCAAATGATGCGGTAACGACCGAGGCGATAAGAACAAAAAGAACTCTTTACGATCATGGTCTATTGCTCCTTTCGTCGCTCGAAAACGGCATAGACTCGCACATTCTTCCCTCCGCCGCGTGCCAAATTCTCTGCTAATTTTTTTAAAATCTACCAATTATCGTTTTATTATTTTCATTTAATCACATTACACGGAGTAAGATGTGTGTGTATAATTGACTGTGTCAATTTTACGGTAGGGCTAATATGAAAAGTCACGCGGCATTTTCGTAGCAATTAAAAAAAGGCTTTTTTGGTATCGAATATTCTCGGTAACGGTGTTTAAAATCACTTTTATCATAATAATTTACTTTCTTAAAAAGTGCCGAAGTTGGTAAAACCGACTTTTTTATGTAATCACCCCGGTGGGTCTGGGCGGTGTCCACGGCGAGGTCCGAAGCATCGACTTTCACATATACATATATATATGTGTTGCCGAGCAACTGAGGCGAGGATTTTCAACTATTGCATAAAAAACAAGAGTTCAAGGCAGAAGGGAAACCGGAATAATAAAGATGCGTCAACTGCGCCAACGGAACGCATCCTTCGCTTTAACGGGAAGACTATAATAGAATATCACAATATATTTGCGAAATATGATAGTCTGTAAAATCTATATTGTGAAATTGAATGCGACTCTGCAACAAAAAATTGCATGGAACAAATGATTATTTTAAAAATTTTTCAATTTAATTAAAACCATTATAATCGGTCTTTTTAAAGGTGTATTGTACAGCGGCGTTAAGACTGTACCAAACAACGAATATGAGATTATTTAAAAAAAATTTTTTTCACGCACCTTGTCCCTTTTTAGGATTTCGTAATGAGGAATCGTAATATGATGATTAGGAAACGAAAAAAAAATATTCAATTAAAATATATCCAATTACTCGCAGACGGTTTCTCACTTATAAACTTATAATGTTGCATCGTAAATATTACAATTATGGCAATCTATAATTATGAGATAATGGATTACATTGGGCCGGGAAAAAAGCCAAAAAACCGTCAAGAATATATATAATATGAAATTAAAAAACGACCTCAGAAATACCTTTAACGAATTCGTAACAGATTATCGATTAAAAGGGAAATTCAAAATATAAAACAAAATATTCGTAAAATTAAAAAAATTACAATTAAAGAATTATTTAAAACCACCCCCTTTTGGCCAAAAACGGAAGAAAAAAAAAACAAAAAAAAAAAGCGATAGCCTGAGTAAAAAAGTTGAGGAAACCGAAACGTATCTCAAGCACATGCATAAAGGGCCGCCTTATAGGAAAACTATAGGCGAGCTCATAACTTTATATTTGGGCGCTTGGTGCGCCGAAAGATCGAAATTTTTGAAAAAAATATATTTTCCTTTCCGGGCATATAATATATCGATGGAGAAAGATCCCTCTCTATATTTGTCGGCAACGAAACCGTACTTCATTTCCTTAACAAAACCTCCGAATTTGGGGTGAAGTTCGAAAAAGCGCGAAAAACGATGTGTCCCTCCTTCTTTGTGGCGCAAAAGTGTCAAAAATTTCTGTTTTAAATTTAATATTATGTCGGTAAAAATATTACAGTCATCCTTTAACTTAACATACGGAATCCTCGGCGCATGAAACATCATGCTTGACTGAACTTGTTTAAAAGCTGGGTTTCGTGTGGTCCCAACAAATTAGTTTTTTTGAGGATTTTTCGTATATCTCTTACCGAGGACTGTTTGCGAAAACATTTATTAACGGTTTTAATTTATTAATAAACGAATAATCTCAACTTCTACGGTAACAGTAAAAATATCCATTTGCTAAAGATCCGAAGTCGTCGTTTTTCAATTTAAGTAATTTAAAAAGAATATTATTAATTTGCGGAATTAAAAGTATTTCTTAAAATTTTTTATTTAAGTATTTCATTTTATTTAAATAATTTTTCGTTATTTATATTTGATTCTAATTTGACGTTTCATAAATAATTTTACAGTCGGAATAAATGCAGTTAGATAGAAATTGAACTACGGATTTAGGCTCTATCTGACTGAAATTGTCATCTAAGATAAATCTTGACCGTAATGATGATCATGTTGCGCGATCATTAAATATAGTCGGTTGTGATTTTTTGCGGAAGGCAAATCTAAATAAATAAACATAATTTGAGATGGCCTCTTCGAGAATGTTTGTTTTTTAAAATCAGTTCTAATTATGGTGTGTTTTGTTACGTTCTATTCGGTAATTTTAAAATATAATTTATAATCGGCGCACTCCGACAAATTAGCACTACTACATATTATATGGTCTAAACCGATATCGATATTTAATCCGATTTCGTCGGACATCTAGAGCCATGTTCTTACTAAATATATGTAGTGTCTACTTGTGTTCTGTTTTTTCCTTTCTTAAATTTATCCGACAGTATTCACTCGCAATAAATTATTTTAAAAGATTCCCGCGCGCGTGCTCCACCAACGGTGATTCGAAATTTAGCGGAAAACGCGATGAAAAATTATTACCGATTAGCTTAGTAACGTTTGTATACATTTATTTTCAGCCAGTGCCGATTAATCTTACAAAAACTAAAAAGCAATCGGCGTGTCGTAAGAATTACTCATCCGTGGGGCTATGGTAAGTATAATAGGACATGTATCGTCACGATTTATCGGATGAAGACCGAGTAGCGATGGTTGACATTTTTTTTGTAAATTTCGAAATTGACTTTTAAAAAGACTGTTTATTGAAGAATTTTGCATACGCTAAATGACCTTTTAAAGCGGATTTTTTCTTTAAGAACACTACAGAGGGGAGCAATTCGGAAAACTGTCGTGTTTGTTTATCCTTTTCATACGCACACACACATATACACCATATAAATATATATATATATATTTATATATGTAGGTATTTTTTTTCTTGGTCGTGAATATTAAATTGTTACGTAAACAGTTTTGTCAGTAACCAATAATCGAGATAGGTAAGAGATTATCATTGAATAATTTTTCTTACGAACCCGCAGTCAGTTGTTATTCGCTCGAATATTTCACGACACGGATGATGAGTTATAAAAAAATAATGCAGAAAATTCTGTTCAATTTCCGAAAAAATGTTTCTTCACGTATGAGTTTTTTTTTAATCCTCAAAAATTAAGATGCGAGCACTAAAAATTTCGAATCCCCCCCCCTACCGCAAAAACAGGATTGTTATTTAAACAACAGTTTTAAAAGCCCGCCTAAGCTGATGCTAAAACTCTACGAAAGCGAACAAACTGCGATATATTTTAAGAATTAACGATTGCGACGTCTAAAAGTCGAGTGTACGTCTTCTAAAGAAACGTTATAATCATCTACCAACGTCTGCTGGGGCCAAGAAAGTTCCCCCATCTTCTGTCTGTTGACTGCTGTGAGTTCAAATTTACATTTCGAAAACTAATTTTAATAGTCTTCGCATTTGCTACCTCTCACAACGTGCCCCAGATAGACTGACGACAACAGCATACATTCGACGAGAGTTATTAACTCCCGTGATCATGAATACTTCGTAACGCGTCGGGTAAATAAATATTAATTAATCGTTTTATGTTAGTGTGCGATTTTATTTATTATATTAAAAACAACGAGTGACAGAAATCTAGATAACAATGAGCATACTTCTTTTTTTCGCTCGCTACCACTGCGCTGTAAAACTCCTCTATTGGTGCCTTTCTGCGTCGAAGATATTTCGAGTATACTCCGGTATGGGAACATTTCGAACGCGTCTCAAATTTGGTTTTCAACATACTTTGATCAGAATCCAAGATTCACACCCATACAAAAAAGGCGCCAGATACGCACAACGTACGAAGCTCAACTCGGGAATTGGAAAGAATTTACTCATCGACCAAAGGCTTTTCCAGCTTGTTCGCGATTTTCGATCGCACTTCTCTTTTTACAGTTTTCGTAAACTTTATGCTTGTTCAACCGGTTTCACAAGTAGCCGCGTTTTTTTTTTTTTTGAAAAATTATCATTTTAAGTTTAGCTACACACATTCAGCAATAAACTGTAAGATTCGTCAGTCGCGACTACTGCCATCAATCGTAGTAGCTCCAGATTCCTATTAACGAGAAGAGCCATATCATCGCTAACATATCTCACGTTGTACACGGCGGTGATAACCAATTCATCTTTTTTTTTCAGTTCTTCCGAGTAAATATTAAACAGCAGAGGGTAGGAAGCAGGCAACCCTATTTTCCACCCTTCATAATCTGGATATTTTATGACAACTGGCGATCATTGTTACGTTTGGTTATAGATATGCTATTACACGAACATCAATTCGTCCTGAATTATGTAGGTAAACGCTTTCCGAAAGTCACAATGTAGTAACGTCGCGGCTGTGTTAACACGCTTGATATTACCATTGATCGTCATCATCAAAACCAAACTGCGTATCATCCACAACTGTCATTCGCATTTTTACGGAAAATTATGCATTATACACACGGAGGAGAAAGGTTTTCAGAAGAGGGTTTGAGATGAAACGCATCATTCCATATAGCCCATCCTGCGGAGTGGACTATTTTACAATCATGATAAAAACTGATTTCAGTCGAGAAGGTGAAATCTCGTCGATGTGGTAAATAGTACGTAATGAAAAAAATAACCGAAAATTTTTACAAAAATTGTTCACGGCGGAATTAGCAATGGGAAACTATCAATTTACCATTTGATACAACAGCTAAAATTCACACCGGTTGCATTAACAGAATTTATAATTAAATATAAATCTAAATTATTAGTATTATCAAAAATTAATAAATAAAAGTACGTAGGTATTCGACGATGTTCGCTACCTTACTGTTGTCTAAAAGTAAAATAAGTCCCCCGTGTATCTTTGATAAAGTATCAAAGATATATAAGGTTCACAATGTACTCAGCTTAATGGATCTAAGGGAAATATTGGGGTCAGTTCCTTTCTACTTGGGATCCGCCTTTACTTTCCCAAATTTCTCTGGTACCCAATCATCCCAGATTAGGTACAAACCTGGGAGTGATTCAGATCTGGAACAAGACAAGTCTCGAACCCGTGTTCTCTGGTGTAGTAGCCAAGCGTCTTAACGACTACAGTTGCTTAAATTCCCGGCAGGATAAGTTAATGAAAAATTTGTATATGCGTAATTCTTTAAAAGTCGTATTATCCGCTATTGTGTTTTATATTGTTATTTTATCTCTCCCTTAATGGCACACAGCGGTTAATTAATATAATACAGAGGAATTATTTAATTGAATTAGCGCAGAATGACACATAATAATCATCAGTGTAGTTTTCAATAAAAAGTCATGTAGTCATAGCGCGTCCATGGTCCTCGGTAACGTCACGGCGAGAAAAAGGTACAAGCATATATGTGTATGTCTGCCGCGCGTGTATTTGAGTTAGCGCAACACTACTGCCACGCATTTGATTTATTCCGCGCGACTGGTATTTTCTGATTTACGAACAAAGAGCTTCTTCGCTGTATTTTAAAGCATTTAAAGGTACGATTTTGAACATTAAATATTTATTGTTGACTTGCGCGCTATTTCCATAAATTTCTGTAAATTTCTGTAAATTTCTATAAATTTCTGCAAATTTCTATAAATTTCTGCAAATTTCTATAAATTTCTGTAAATTTCTATAAATTTCTATAAATTTCTGTAAATTTCTATAAATTTCTGTAAATTTCTATAAATTTCTGTAAATTTCTATAAATTTCTGTAAATTCCTATAAATATCTGTAAATTTCTATAAATTTCTGTATATTTCTGTAAATTTCTATAATTCATGGCTATAGTGTCTTCCGCCAGCTCTAATCTGTTGGGTATTTCCCGCGTGTACTTTTATTAGGAATTCCATTTTGACTTACCGTTTCCGGAGTGTTTCAATTCCTCGATCGTATTTCGTGTTCTTCACAAAGTCTTGACTTCGAAACGCGTCAGCGTTTGATTTTTTAGTTAATTACAATTTTTTTAAATTTCATTATACATAGAGTATATAGGGAAAATTTATTTAATATTTCATTTTTTCATATATATTTTCAATGCAGGCAATTTGAATCGTAGCTGAACAAAAAACCATGACGGCACACATACGGTATTGCACACCACCATCGGCAATACGTGCTGTTTGCCTACAACCGTTCCGTGTAAATCTTTTTCGGTTTCATCTCGGCAGTATTATAAAATATTTTTGAGTGATAACACTGATGTCTTCTGTATAAAGTTGAGTATCGCTTTAAATTACAAAACATAAATACTTCATAATAACGAATGCTTAAACGAAATTCATGAAACTAAAAACTCTCCTTCATGTTTATGCCTACCTCTTGATAAAAGATTTCAAATATTTAGGAATATACATCGATAGATCACTGAACTGGAAAAAGCAAGTACAAGTTTTAAATTCGAAAATAAGACGGGGACAATTCCGGTTTTATATAAATTAAAGCAGGTGTTGCCTTATAAAACACTACGTATATACTACAATTCAATAATTACGTCTAGAATTCCATATATGGAATCCAAATATGGGGAGAGGCTAAGAAAACGGAAATCAATAAAATAGGTAAAATTCAAAAAGGTGTCTGAAACTTATACTATATCCTACTGGAAGCGAAGCGACTCAAGATCAATTATGTATAGAAGGAAAATAATGAAATGTCTCCCAAGATGTGATGTACTACTACTATTACAGGTGGTTACATGAATATAATAGCAACAATATAAAGTTACCAACTAAGCAAAAAACTCGAATAACAAGAAATCAAAATAATATATATATATATATATATATATATATATATATATATATATATATATATTACATTTATCCTAGGGGGTCTAATTTACGAATTGACAACTTAGATGATTCGGTTTTAATTAAATTAATCAGTATTATCCCCAATCATATTATAAACGAAAACAGTATTGGTGTATGGAAAAAAGAAGCAGTGAAAAATGGTGTAAGGAATAAAAAACCGAACTAGGTCATAATTATTTCCTATCAGATAATTCAGATATATAATAATTTGAATATATATTTTCTTCTGCGAGTCTTTCCGTTCCCGATACTTTTCTGCTGTATTACTCAAAGACGAACAAGTATGCGTATTTAATACATAAACAACCTTTATGT